>CM032807.1:12657699-14105199 GCA_019155185.1 Beaufortia kweichowensis
GCGAACGTCGTCAAACGCACAGTGACCTGCGCAAAAATCGCGTTCATCGCTCCAATTAAAGGAAGAAAAACAGAAGCTGTCACCCATTCCGCTTCCTTCATAGCATCCAAAGGAGAGCGGTTTGGCAGTTGGGATTCAGCGCACTGACCAGACGTCATGTCAATGTTGCCTTCTTTCGGGTTTACCCAGGAGCAAGTTGCATGTGTGTGTGAGGTGCTGCAACAAGGGGGGAACCTTGAGCGTCTCGGCCGATTTCTGTGGTCTCTTCCGGCCTGCGACCATCTCCACAAGAACGAGAGCGTCCTTAAAGCCAAGGCTGTGGTCGCATTTCATCGTGGAAACTTCAGGGAACTCTATAAGATACTGGAAAGTCACCAGTTCTCTCCGCACAACCATCCGAAACTGCAGCAGTTATGGCTCAAGGCCCATTACGTTGAGGCTGAGAAGCTGAGGGGGAGACCACTGGGAGCAGTGGGGAAATACAGGGTGCGGAGGAAATTTCCTCTGCCGCGCACAATATGGGACGGCGAGGAGACCAGCTACTGTTTTAAGGAGAAATCGCGCGGTGTACTGCGTGAATGGTACACTCACAACCCCTATCCATCTCCCCGGGAAAAGAGGGAGCTGGCCGAGGCCACGGGGCTGACCACCACACAAGTGAGCAACTGGTTTAAAAACAGAAGGCAAAGAGATCGCGCAGCGGAGGCGAAAGAAAGGTACGAGAAATTACCTGAGCGGAAAATAAAAACGCGTTTCATATAAAATGCACACACTTAATTAAACTTTCACAACTACCTTTCGTATTTTCATTTACCTTACAGCTGTCTTGTTTACCTTACAGTCTTGTTTTTAAACGATTCTGTTGTTGTCGTTTGTGCAGCGTTGGTGTTTTTGTTGACAAACAAACAGAACACCTAGAAAAATGTAGTTTGACTCCTTTAGTGTTTATTTATTTTAGGGCTAATAACAGGATACCTTTAAATATATTAGAGCAATAATAAAGCTTAACAGTGAAAGATCAAAAATATGTCTCCACTGCATATTTTAACCATCATTAGGAATAAAGAGCATCTTAATTGTTTGACGATAGATTTTAGTAAAATCGAAAAATTATTGTTTATTGCTATTATTATTTAATCTTTAAAAAGCGCATTTTAATTCATTTTAAAGGCGACAGTTACATTCTGCATTTCATTGTGTTGCTCTGTAATTAATTATTCAGACCAAAATACAATTTAAAACACATTTGATCTAAACGATAAGAGGAAATATGTCTTATTATACAATCTGTGTATCTCATCATTTCTGGCAGAGAGAACAGCGAGAACAACAACGCGGGCGCTAACAAACAGAACCAGCTGTCACCGTTGGACGGCGGGAAGTCCCTGATGTCAAGCTCGGAAGACGAATTCTCGCCCCCGCAGAGTCCTGACCAGAACTCCGTGCTGCTGCTCCAGGGTAATATGAGCCATCCCGGCGCGTCCGCGTACCCCATGACCGGCCTCGGCGCCGCACAGTCGGTACACGGCATGCAAGGACACCCACATCAGCTCCAAGATTCATTACTGGGACCTTTAACTTCAAGCCTGGTGGACCTCGGTTCTTAAGCGATTAAGACTTGGTTTTTATTTATTTTTGTTTATTTTGTACCAAATAGACTGAGATCTGCCACTTTTACTGTATATATGAAAAAATGAACAGTATAAATTTAAGGAAACCTTTAGTTATTCTCTGGTTTGCAGAGAAATACGCTTTACCGTGGTAGGCTATTACGGACTGACATTTGCCAAGTCGTTAAACTGGTCAGAAGACAAACCAAAAGCAGTTAATAAAACGATTCTTTTCTTTAAATTCACAAGACTTTCTTCTATAGCATTTCTTCACGCACTGTACTATTGTGCACCAATAAAATTCGCGAGACTAAAGCGAAATCAGTGGAAATTTACCTAATAGCTATTTCGGGGTGCTAATGTTCGCTATAAATTTGGGACAGGGATGGTGAAAAACATTTAAATACGGAAATGTAATTTATTACAAATATAATGCATAATTAGTTCTAAGCAATACAGTGGTGAATTAAAAGTAAAAGATAAAAGGAATTAAGGGTGAAAATGGGGATGTTGAATTGATAGATGTTTTTAAAGCACATGGGGCAAAGGTAACATATTTACCTTTGCCCATTAGAAAGTGAAAAAATATTTTCTACAAAAATATTTTCAACGCAAAAATATCCCGATCAGTATGTCACAATTATTATAAATAGTCAAGCTACTGTGGGTTTTGTGCCGCGATTTGTGTTCCTCCCAACTGTCACTACAGGGAAAAGGCCATTGCAATTGTGAATAATTAATAAAAATATAAAAAATATATATGATCAATATGAATTATTGTTACGTTTTCGCATTCACTTTTCATAATTTAATCAGCTCGTTTCTATATAACTTATCCCACCCATGTCACAAACGTTCTCATAATAATGTGGGTCAACAAAAAGCTGGGAGTTGTTGATTTTCCTTTAGCCTCGGGAGGCGCGTGTTGCTTTTGTGGTCTCGGTGCATCGTTAGGTTTGTAGTGGGCTGTTTACTTTGCGCTCTCTCAATGTTTGTTCTGGCGGTTCTGGGCCAAAGAGAAGACATACCAGCTGCGGGAGGCACACTCACGTGGCTTCATTCATAAGTTTCTTTTGAGCAAAAACGCAAACATGCATTTCAGAGACAGCTGACTCGTGTTCTTTTATTTGTTTGTTATTATTATTATTCGAGGCTTTGCATTAAAGCGTTTATTTGACGGCAATGGAAGTCTTTGGATAATGATAATAATAACAACAACAACAAAATAATATAATATTACTATTCCACTGACTTTAACAGCCCTTACAGGTGCTAGACTACATTATTTTTTGGCATTGCTCAATGTTGGCAATGTTGAATTTTACAAGGACCTCTAATATTAGGTCCAATGTAGAGTAAGCAGGCAGCCTCCCACCCATCTCCACGCACGCATGTCAGGGTAATTGTTTTTAACAGAGAGTACCGAGGATTTCCGGTCGCTAATCGGAACCAGTTGCTTGCGCTAGGTTCGCTTTGTAGAGCACTGGAGGCCCAGAACCGCCCATAGAGGGGAAACTTCAATTCTGCCCCAAGGGTACGAGCAATTTTGACATTGAATTCAGCATTTGTTGACGGCTGTAACACTTTTCTGCATTTTTTTCTTTTCGTTTTTTTTCCCGATTACATTGCTTTAATTTCTTTATTTATAAAATAAACAAAACAGTAAATTAACATTCTCAAATTAATAGGTTAACAGTTTAGTGCTTTGGGGTTACACAGTAAATTATATGACGATTGAAGACCTTTCAAATGCCTAATTTGCACTCATTTACTTAAATTGGTTAATTAGGCAAAAACAAAATTGCCATAGCAAACCACAATCTTGTACCTAATCTTTTAAGAAACAAGTGTACAAGGTTAAAATCGTTAGGACAGGTCTGTCTTCAGCATTTTTACTGCATTCTTTGAACAAATTTAAATATATGAGAAATGTGTTTTTAAAGTATTTATAAAAATCTAACAAAATAACCATAACCAAAGTGTAGCATAATTAATTTGAAGTATTCTTTAGTTAGTAAGAACTAAAACGTAAAAGACAAATTCATACAAATACTCTTCAATGCAGCTTCAATAAGCCTCTTAAATGTGTTGGTAAATAAATAAGAATACAACCTGAAAGATAAGAAAATTATAAAATAAGCTGAGCTATTATTTGCTTTTGTAGTTCAGCTGTTATTTAGCCCGAAGAGCGGGTGGATTGGTGTATAGGTGTTTGGATCTCTAGGCCAAGGCTGCTTTTAAAAGGTTCAGGTTTCTAGTCCTGTTCCCTCTTAGTGCTTGGGCTCTACATCACCGCTAAACCAAGGTGAGCACACAAAGCAAAGGCCTGTGCTGAACGTGAATAAGACAAATAGAAGTTTTTTTATGTGGGAAGAAAAGGGTTCGGCTGTAATGTGAGCAGCCTTTGTGGGGTTTAGGAGGGGGAATGACTGAGTGCTAGTTTCTTCATAGATAATAGTTTAGACTTTTGGGAGTTGTTAAGGGGGGTAAAGAGAACAGGTGGGCTTCATGGCTCTCTGCCCTCTCTGTATTACCTTTTGTCACCTGAGCTCAGGTCATCCCTCGCCTGGAGGTTTGGATCAGTGAGGCATCATGGGATTCTAGGATGGGACAACAAACAAATATAAAGCCGAAAAGCCAGGCTAAAAAAGTTTTGAAACTTGTACGGCTAGGATATGTATAAGGATGTATCGGTAAATGTAACCTGTTGAAATAAATCTCAGAATTAGGAAGATTAAGGAAAATGTTAGTTTGTGCTAATGTCTTATAATAAATCTTTGGTGCGCTGGAGAGGTTGGGTATTTACAAGGAAATGTGAAAGCGGTTTTCCATATGGCTGTAATGGTAAAGAACCTGACCTTGGAGAGATGTTGAAAATCCCTTATTAACTCTAGTGGACTCTAAAAACCCAATGGACCATTTATTACCAAACATGGTCATAAATCAAAAAAGATAGATAAAATCCTCATATATTTACAAAAATAATAAAACAGGAAAAGCATAAAAACCAACACGCCTTGTAATCCTCCAGTGCATTAAATGAACATGTTTAATCTTAACAGGCATCGTTTTGAAGATTTAGTTTTACACTGTTCTTCCTAAAACAAAGAATTGAGCGATTTGAAGGAACGCTATATGCTGTATATTGTATCACCTTACAGGAAGTCATGACTAATGGGATAATACCACAGTGACTGTGCGTTTCTTAGACTGTCAACTGACCAGCGCTGTATTGCATTACCTAAATGACATCAAAGTTTACATTAACTATTAAGTTTTAATTCAGTTTATTACCTCAGTGAGCTACAGTGCACTCACAGCAGATCACTCTGTACAAGAGGAAATAATTATCTGCACAGAAGGTCAGAAAACACACATGCCACGTTCCCTTATGCATTTACAAACACACGTCATAAAGCGTTGTGTACAAAAGGGAGGGGTAAACCTGTGCCGCACACCTGCCTGTCTGCGTGTCATCTGTGTACAGTAGATTCACAGCTAATCTGAGATCGTCTGTGGGGAAGCTTTTGTCTTCCATCCTCTTTCCACTATATATTTGTCAGAAAGACTTGCTCCATCAATTTGGCACTTTTTCACGCTTTTATCAGTACAGAGTCGAGGGTCACACGCTTTCCCATCACCCTCAATGGTCATGGTCTGTTCTGCAGAGTTGGGTAACGGATTACTTCCAAACGGTCACAGAAGCTCAGGTTTCAAAGCCAAGCCTCACTGATAAACGAGTGGAGGCAGTTGTCACCCAGGCAGGGAGTCCTCCATCAGCGGTGTCTGAGGAGAAAGAGGGCAAGGGTTTTTCACAGTCTCTCGGCGAGCCTGGCGTCAGTCGCTCCAGGGTTCATAAAGCAGGTATTTGTGGGTGATGGAACCACACAAGAGGTAGAGTTTAAAGTGCACAGGCTCATATAAACATACATGTGTGCGTTCACGTTAACATTTTCACACATATTTTACACAAACCACACACTTTCATTTTTAATAATAAGTCATGTTATACTTAATAATAATAATTTATTTGGTGAAAGAACGGTTTAGATAATTATTATTAATAAGTAAAGGACTATAAAACCTATTTTACCTGTAGTAAAACAAAAACTGTGACACCCATCCTCTTTTGCATTGATATAATAGTTGACAAATATATGTAAATTCATAATTTACTCACACTCATGCCATCCCAGATGTACATGACTTTCATACTTCACTTAAACACAAATAATTTTATTATATTAATATAATTAATATTAAATGCCATCATGTTATCTCACACAGGATCCAAATAGCCTATCCATCATTAAAGTAATTCAAATGACTTCACTGAGCAAATAAACACCTTCTAAAGTGAAACATCACATTTGGAAGAATAAAATATTACTATAGCTTAATTAGCAGTCATATGTCATGTATCCATGGAAACTAACCCATTTGTGTTAACATACTGTGTGGTGGCATGTCAATTACTTTAAATTAAATCTCATTGGTTCTTAAGTGTCTCGTGGTAGAATAAGAACAAGTCACGAAACACACAAGAGTCAATGAGATTCCGAGTTTTTAATATGTTGTCATTTTTTTACTTAAATGAAAAGAATGATCGTCATATACTGTACATCTGGAATGGCATGAGGGTGAGTAAAATTATGAAAGAAATGTAATATTTTAATGAACTATTCTTTTAATACATGTTCCTCTCAGTACAAAATTAATAAACATTTCTAAAATGTGCTCTTAGACCTCTGCCATGGATCTCAAATTTGGAGAAGAATAGGTTCTATATTGAACAAACCTAGCAATCTTTTCACCCTGGACATCTTTACACTGGGTTTTTTTGAATGTAGGCTTGACAAACACATAAAGCAGAACCTTCCTGTGATGAGTAGATGTGAAGACACGCATGATTACAGAGGTGAAGAGGGGCACTGTGGGAGGAGACTCCCAGGTGACCAGCACTGACAGAAACATTGTCGTAACATCTTGATCTGAGAGCAGGTTAATCATATCAATTTGCATTGCTTAGCATCATATACACAAAATATAGTTTCTCTTTTTAAAACACTGTGCATTTTAATGGTTTTAATCATAACTTAAAACAATAATAGTGTAGATTTGGAATAACCTGGTGACCTGCTGTTCTTGACACTACCCGTTCAAAATAATGTGTTAATACAGTATGGGAGATATATAATTATTTGCATGCGTGCACATGTGCGTTTCTGAGTACGCTCTGAGCAAAAATAAATCATAATGGGACAGGGTATGTACTCAGATCTCAAGTCAAAGAGAGAGTCGTTTGTTCATTGATGGCTAAGTGACTGGCCAGGTAACTCGAGCTCCTTTACACCCCCCACTCCCCTCACTGAGTGTAACGGGCACTGATAAAACCCTGGATGTTCCCTCAAACATTTCAGGAAATGAAAGTTTGAAACATGATCTGGCTGCGCCAACATCTCCTCCTGCTCTGGGACAAAAGAGGCTCACAGACCTGGCGGATACTGTTCACCTAACAGATGATGGAGGGAAGAGTGAGCTGAAGGAGAGAGAAGGATGCCAGAGAGGTAACTCAGGGAGAAGGTGACAATGTGAAGAGGTAAAAAAATCATATCCTGTAAATTTGCATTTTCACTGGTCTAACCCTAAAAAAGACTTTTCAAGAAAGTATTTTATGTGTGTTATTAAATAGGGTTGCAAACGGGGTGAAAAATTTCCAGTAAATTTCCGTTAAATTTTCAAATTTGTGGAAATATTTAGAAATTTATCGGTAATTTACTGTAAATTTTCCACCTCTTTACAACCCTAATATTTCCTCTGAACAAACAAAAAATAATAAGATTTTTATTTGCAACAACAGCTGGAAACTGAAACAAACCATTTTAAATGAATACATTTACTTTTGATGTAAAATTATGGCGCTAACGTGCAGAAAACTGTCAATCCAAAAAAAAATGTCAATCCATTCTAACGATATCCAATACAATTAGGCCTGCAACTTCAACAACAACTCATTTCAATATAAATTTAATCAAGCTATATAACCAAATTTAATAAACAGATAATAAAAACAATATGCAGAAAATGCAAAAACATTTGATCATAAAAGGGCACAAAAACACAGCTACACAACAAGACCACAAGACGTAAGATATAGTAATAAATCAGCACTGTGCCAAAATGGTCACTCTTACACTGGACTCAGGCCTCTGAGCCGTCCTGCTAAACCCTGACTTCAGCAGTCCCAAACCACAAAACTATGCACGTTTTATTCATTTTCCTGTTCTTAGCACATGCACAGCTGTCCTGTTCCTCACGTCTTGGAATGTTTAGTGCTGTCTGTCATTGCTTACTGCAGAGCTGGTCGTGCTCCACTGAACCATGTCTTGAGAGTTAAATGAGTGACAAAGCATAAACTCATAAGGTGAGACAAAAACTTGAAACCTTTGATGTCTTTAGTGTTTCCTTTGCTAGAACAGGTCTGGACAGATCTGTGTGGAAAATAAACTCACTTCTAGTCCTGCATTGTCTTTGCACTGCATGCTAACAGAAGGTAACCAACCTATTGCCTATTACAAATGAATAAAACACCATTAAAAATCATTAAATTTGAATAAAACATCAAATTAGTCAATATTCTCTAAAGTTACATGGTTGATTTGCATCTTGCCAAATTTGTGTATGTACACATGCATGCATGGATATGTTTATTTGTTGTGTGCTAATTTGTTTAAGTGCATTTATAAAATTAGTTTCCCCAGTTGGGTCTCGGTTCCTCCCAAGGTTTCTTCCTCATCTACTTAAACATCTCTAGAATCGCATTTATAGAAGCTATCCCAGTGTGATGTCAGAGGAATGAAACAAAGCCCTGATGCCCTACTGAACATTCAGATCCCTACGGAAGTGGCTGATTTAGACTCATTAGCACCCGCTCTCATCTGAAGGCCTGCCGGTCCTGTGTGTGTCGGATAGGAATAACAGTAAATAGTGCAGAGATTCAGTGGCTCAATCTGTATCCGCCAGTCCTCAAGCAGAATTACTGGGGTGAACTGGGTTTTAATACACCTTAGTCAGGGTCTGTTTCACACTGTAAGCTAAAGGATATAAATTATGGAAGCTGGAAGAAATTTAAAAAAGGAGACTCATATATACTTTTATATTTTATATCTATGATATATCAAATTATGTTCTATATTCAATACACATGTCAAATAAAAAACTAAAACGACTTTAAGACAACTCAACAGAATCTCATTCCCCTTACTGGCTTTTCTGTTTGATTTCTGGTTTGGGCTGAATTTGCGAACTCTTTCGATACACCAAGACTTGTTAGGATTTAGAGAGTGTACACAGAGAGATCCAAGGAGCAGGAATTAACCATGGTGACAGCTGCAGAAACCAGAAACCAGAGAGTTATTTATAAACCCTACGCTGTAACATTTTAGTCAGCATCCCTCCTCAGACAAGTGCACTTATTAATTGGTACCATTAATCACATGCTATCCATACATTATATGCATACACCTATACATATAGCTTAATTATATACAATATAGCTCAAAGGTCATGAGTTCCCAGAGAACTGATAAAACGCATTCCTTGAATGCTATATATTGCTTTGGAAAAATGAATTCTATATTTCACTGTTTGGCTAAAAGAGACAAAATAAGCAAAGACATAAGCAAAATTATTTCTATAAGTATGCATTCCATTTTTTTTTAAGAGAGCATCTGTTGTGGGATCAGTTGTGTTTTGGGGTCATAGTCACTGCATCATTAATGTGCTGCCATACTAACAAGAAGTGCTAAAGCTACAGACCATCTGGCCTGCAGGCCCAAGGTAAGAGTGAAGAGTTTGTGTCCCAGGCCATCAATCTAAGAAGTACCAGAGTCATTTTACAGCTTTTCATTAAGATCAAAAGGGTCGCATGTATGAATGATTGGTTATAGAGGTAGCAATCAAAAGGTTTCTTTTTTTTTTTTTACAGACAAATTGTTTTTCATATTCATTTGACCCTGCAAGCAGTGTAACTGGTGGTGTGTGTGTGTTTCTACATCAGTACAATATTAAAAAGAACTGTAATATATTTGATATTTGATTGTTACAATTAACAATTCTCACATATGTGTCAAACATACGTGACCCCTGCGAAATCCAGACTGAACTCTCAAAATCCAATTATGAGATTAAAAGGATCAAAGTAGTCACAGCCAAATATTATGAAAAATAGTAATGTGTGTTTTATTGCTGTAGATGATAGATTTTATGATACACTTTGTGAGGCGGTACTCAAATGTACATTTATAATACTGAAAATATTTCTCTTAAATATTGAAATTAACAAAAATAGGCTACCAAAAGTTTCCTAAGCATTGATTTTAATATTTGACAATATTGAGCCTTAGTCAATATTAAAAATATCAATGATATATTCTCAAAGAATGTTCTTTACACTATGTAGAATGGTTTTTGTAGAAAACATTAAACTTCAGCTGGGTTTACACAGACAGTGTCCCATGGGTCCCAAACCAGAAAAGGATTCTTAGCGTCCCCACCACCACTCAAGACACAGAATTCTGCGTTAGTTAATGTATTCGTTCTCAAAATCATGGGTAGACCTCCATCTTTCGGCCATTACCAGCCATTGCAAGCTTGAAACTGAGACAAGCTTGAGTTTGCTACATTGGAAAATTTAAAACATTGCTAAAGAGGTAAGACTTCGATCAATAAAAATTCTAAATAACTGAAATTAAGAAATTAATAAAATGTGTAAAAAGTTAACCCTGCTTACCAGATGCTCAGACTTCGGTACACTGGGGTAAAATGGCCTTGTATATGACATCTGTTATATCTTCTGCCCCCTGGAGGACAGGGTTTGTATACCAATATATTTAAATATAAACGCAACTTATTGTATCATTTATTTTTTTTAAAATATGGCTTTGAGGTTAGTTTCATTAAGAAACACTGTACTTTTATATGGTTAAAAATCAGAACATCATCATCTCTGTTATTATTTTTATAAATATAATAAAAAATAAAAAGACTTTAGCTGGAGAGCTAAATTTGAGTTAAAATATATGAAGTTAAACTATTAAGTGTTAATTATGTTATTGTAACTAAAAGATGTTACTATTTATAGTAGAGGCCCACTTACTATGGCAACTGAACAGAATGTGTTAGAGTGGATAAACTAAAATGTATAAAAATTGGGCTAATTGTCTTCTGTCACTTTGTTTAATCACTTTGGGAAGATGATTTAGGACAACAGTCTTAAACTTTCCATTTCCATTTCCATTTTCTACATATGATTGCAAATAAGTGTATGAGGTTTCACAGGCACTGACCATGGTGCTGAAACAGAACATACATGAAGCAGAACATTATTAACATAACAACTACAAAGACTGTAATCTGTAGTTTTAACTGTAGTTAAAATCCTTAATATTATTCTTGATGTATAGTAACCATGACTGGCATCCTAAATTTGCTGCAAGTTGCACAAAGGCTTGTTTAAACTCTGCATTTACAAGATCATTGAGAAAAAGAGAAATTTCCTATGGCTACACTTTCAATGAAAGCAAAGCGTTACAAGAACAATTTGAACATTTATAGGGTTTCCTATTACCTATTAAGTCTGAATCAAGTTTCATCAGTCTATGCACGAGTTATCTATTGAAAAAATGGAAATATGCATGCATTATGAATGTGACAAAAAATAACAAGTTTTTAAGAGACAACATACTTTTTTGTGAATTAAAATGCACAAACCATAAGCAATAATACCCAACAAACGGAGAATGGGTGGCAGTGCAAAAAACATAAAATAATTATTTTATTTTAATTTTCATGTGCCCATTTATGAAGAATATGGACTGTTATGGATGTGAATATTGACATCTGACCTATCAGTTTGGTGAACACATAAAAACAGTATATTTTCATGCTAAAGTTGACATTTGCATGGAATTGCCAAAACGTCTTTTCATTACTTCCCTATTCACTTTAGTATTTCATAGTTTATTTTAATCTAATCATGACAAACTAAAAATTTATAGAAATGTATAAGACTTAAAATGAAATATTTAACAAATTTCTTATACCAATAAACAAACACAAACAAAACAAAAATGTTAAAGTTAGTGTAATTTTTTAAAGACTTAAAAATGTTAAAATAATATCTAATATCTGAAAAATATCTAATATCTAAAAAAATTGTAATTCACATTAAACAATTGTAGTGCATTTTCATATGTATACTCAATTTCTGCTGTGACAGTGATCAGGTTAAAGGATTTTCATAGGACCAAACTAAAGGTTTATTAATCCATTTGAATTGTTACATTCTTTACATTCTATTCTATTGTGCATGCCACACACAGGCCCAAACTGACACGAGACACTTCAGCAGGACTATCAAACTCTGCAGAGTTCTAATTAAATACACCTGAATCATTTAATCACTTTATTCATCGTCAGGCTGAAATCTTCATCTTTATAGACAAGCGTAAAGGAGAAATACACTGCAGGACATATCTGATATATCCATAATAATCATCTAAAGACTCATCTAAAAAGTACTTACGATTTGTAAAACTGAAGAAAGCAGCAAGTGTGCATCGCTCGCTTTTTTTGAGGTAGGTCGCCATTCCTCGCCGTGATGGATTATGGGAGATCGACGTTGGCGACTGTACACAACGGCAAATGGGCGACGATAAATGGAGAATATGCAGTTAGTGTTGCAGAAAAAAGAATTTAAAGATGGGGTGAGTAAAAATAACACAACATTTTCTGCTTTAAGGAACTTAAAGTAGTACTTATTTTCGTTACTGTAGTATTGTTGAAAACACACACTTTATGCGAATGTGTTGAAAATATCAGTCTCCTGAAATGGTGATCACTTCAAAACGAACTTTAATTGACCTAATTTTTCATTTATTTATAAATTAGGACCTACTTGATGTTTTCTTTTAGACGTAAACAAACAATACCTCCATTCTGATTGGTTAGTTTAACATGTAAGAAAATATATATATGCATCTGTGGTTAGTTATCAAGTTAATTAAAACGACAGTTTATTTATTACTTAGTTCATTTAAAAAAAACTTGGAGGGTGAGTCACCAATGACTTGACCACCGCTGCATATTGACCAACGTTACACGTAAGCACACCTTTATACAGGTATAGAGCTGTTTAAATATTGTGACATTTATCACACACCTTCGTTAATAGGTTACAAATGAATGTAACTTTGTGAACTTAAAGCAATGTTTAAGGAAACCCAGCTTACGAGTTTAATTTAATGTTTCAAGCACCTTGTCAGTGACAGTCCACATTGATTTTTATTATTAGTCTTACCAGCAGATGGCGCTGTTTTCTAACAAAGCAATTCATCATACGCTCTTAAAATGCTACAGACCTTTAACATCCACAGAATATTTCTGCTTAACATCTAAATTATTTATTTGATGACCATGAAGTTGTCGTTTGTTTTTAGTTAAGAAAGGCTAGGCTTAAAGCTATACATTTTTTCCGAAACCGGCCCTGTGAGTAACGAGATTTCGATTAATATCCATCAAACACGTCAAAAATACTAAAATATTTCTATATAAAACAAAATAGAAACGTTTTATTATAACCAGATTTAAATTTAAAAATGACAAAATATTTATAAAATTGCTATTAGACGTTGCGTAACGTTGTTAACAAAACTCATGATAAAATCATCTTCATTAGTAGCTTTTTGTTTTAGTGAATCCAAGCCACTGCTCAATTACAGTAGTGGCTAAATGTGTGAAATAAGTCATATTTAATAACATCTGTTTTACAGGTTGTGGCTGCGGATAATATCAACATTAACATGCTATATACACACATTGTTATACAGTTGCCATAGTAAGGGTTTATGCTAGAGCACGTTGGGGGAAAGCTCCCCTTTAACGCCAACAGAGCTTTGGAGAGCTCACTATTGTTCCAGATGGGTTTGAGAAGCGGTCATTACCGCTGATTAGCGCTGAAGAGTTTGACAACCTTATTGACTGTGAGAAACACTCTTTTCGCCTATAAGCTTTCGGCAGTTGTCCCTTTCCAAACCCAATAACCCGCATTCTCCTACCTCAAATATTTCTGTTTTTTTTCAGTTAGCCAAGCATTGTTAACAGAGTTTAAGCAACTTGTCTTTCGCTCCTACTTCTGTAGTGACAGAATCTGCCTATAATGTGACATGAAAAATATCCAACGCAAGTACTATATATTCATAATGATAATGCTGACAACACTATTATTTATAGTCATTTGAGTTGAGTTTTATAGGTTGAGGTTACGCCTTTAAAATGCCAATAATCTGTAAAACACAATTGTTGAGCTCTGCAGTTTAGTATCTTTTGTAAATCAGATCAAGATCAAATCAAATAATCACGTGTTAGGCCTGTGTTTTCCGAGTAAGAATTTAATATTTTTGAGGATTTTTATAGTTTGCTCGTTTTTAAAAGCAAGCGCTGCGGCCTCTCGTTGACCTTCTCCTGTCAGAATGCATTACCGAACTGCAAAGCTAATCATTCGGTGCGGTTAACGCGTCTGGACACGCAGTAAACTATCAGGTTAAACACACCAATATAGCCTACATTTACCGATTACTGACTGTGCATGGACCTCACACCATTTATACTAGGAATACAGAGGCAAAAGTACAAGTGGTTTGTCTGTCATCCTAATGAAGGATGCAGACGAATTGCATTCACACATGCTTATGTTTTTAAACAGGCTAACAAGGTTTCTGGGACAGCTTAAATTTGAGCTGACACTATTCATGTCAATAATAATAAAAATGGCAATAATATTGAAAGATAATAGAATGTGTATAGATAAGATACTTTGATCAACAAACATTTTATTAGTTTTAAGTCTTGCATTCATTAAAACATCTTCACTATGGCGCACATGCTTAAAAATCGATCATTTGTCATCGAAAATAACCAGACTTAAAATGACCAAAAAATGTCATGTGAACAATTTAATGGTCCAACACTTTAGAAAACCTCGGAGGTAAAATGTTTCAACATAAAATTTTGTCAAAATGAACAAAACTTGACATTATTTTCTTTAGGGGCACCTGTTTACTTACAAAAGTGTTTTCATTTTTTACTGTTATTTCGTATTTGCCCCATTTTGCTTGAAAAACAATAAATACACTTTAACGTAAAGCATTCCACGAACCCCACGATTTCGGGCTGGTGTAATACCTTTAAATAAAATAAAAATAATAAAAACACGGCATCTGATACGTTAAGGCAGGCACTGTTGTGCTTGTTTATCTTGCTGATTGTCTGTCTCAATTTCCTTCGTTATGTGTTAATTTCCTCATAGTCTTCCTGTATAGCCCGGGGTAGTTTGTGGTGCGACGTTAGATGTCACATTCGCTGTCACTTGAAGTGATGGAGATTGCCGAAGCAGCGGCTTTGCTCGACAGGCTCGCTTCAGGGCTGGACGCGTTCCCCAGTCGATCCACAGCACCATCTTCCCCAGATAAGGACCGAACCGAGCCATTTGACAACACCTGCTGCTGTAACCTATAAGGGTAAAGGTGTGCGTTTTAGATAAATGGTGTTCTTTTTAATATTCAAATACATTTTTAGCAGTGTTTCAGATTTTATGCGTAATTTTGCAATGAAATGCGTAACGAATGTAAGAATAAATGCAATGTAAAACCATGCTAAGCTCGTCAGATTTAGCTTCAGATTTAACCTACTAACTTAATGCCCCGGAAGAACAAGAAATCGAAGCGCATCTGTACAGCCAATACCCGGAAAACATCTTTTTTATCTGTGGGGTTTCTGTTTAAAAATAATATTGATGGCAACAATTGTATTCCCAATTTATTTACCCAAGACATAAATAATTTAAAAACGTTTTATGTTTTATATACGTTGTATTTGTTTTGAATTGCATTGCATTGAATGGCTTTTAAATTAAATATTAAAAACATTAAAAATAAACGTATAAATATAAAAAT
Source organism: Beaufortia kweichowensis (assembly GCA_019155185.1). Taxonomy (NCBI): domain Eukaryota; kingdom Metazoa; phylum Chordata; class Actinopteri; order Cypriniformes; family Gastromyzontidae; genus Beaufortia; species Beaufortia kweichowensis. Next base: position 12,673,322 of record CM032807.1, read on the forward strand.
TGCATACAAAAATTTGAACACAATTTGACAGATTAAGTGAATTATTGTTTTTGAAAACCTCCTTGTTTACGTCACTGACAGCTAGCAAAACAAAATACATTAGCCACACCTAATAGATGAAAGACAAAAAAATCTGTTTCAAATATAGATGGGTTGTACAAAATTGTAACCGATAATCACCAGTTAGTCTTGTATCTAACAAATGTTTTGGTTGTTGTAATTTCGCATATCAATGATTTTTGCCCACTGATATAGACTAGGCCCAAACCATAATAAACACACAAACGAAAGCGGTTGTTTTTTGTCAAAAGCGGCGAATCACAGTATTCGGAATCTGTTGCGACTCATTTTTGCTGCATTATTTCTCTCAAGCCCCTAAACTGTAAATGCGCTCCAATATTCTGAGAAACGCAGAATAAAATCAGGAAAACGCTGGGGTTACAAATAACAATGAATGACTCGTTTCTTGTCCCCTTCGATGGTGGGGTTTAAATCCTTTTTTACACCACGTATAATTTTTTATATAAATGCGGTTTGTATTAGACCTGCATAACTTAAAAAACGACGAATAACATTTGTAACATTTACAAGCCGTTATATGACCCTGTCCTTCACATTATATCGACCAAGCACGTCATACCTTATGTTGTCCAATTTTATTGTGTTTTGTGAGTTTCCTGATAGTGAAAAAAGACAACTGTGCCCTAATTTATTTGCACCATATGCCCCATGGTTGAAATCTGGAAAAACACACCTGTTTTTAGCGGCTGCAGCTCTGTCTCTTTGTCTTCGATTTTTAAACCAATTCCCCACTTGAGTGGGAGTGAGTCCAGTAGCTTGCGCAAGCTCTCTCTTTTTACTTGGGTTTGGATAAGGGTCCTGAAGGTACCATTCTCGAAGTAAATGTCTGGTCCTTTCCTTAAAGCAGTGCGTCTTTTGTTCTCCATCCCAAATAGTTTTAGGCAGAGGAAACTTCTTGCGTACCCGGTATTTGTCCACTGGCCCTAGCGGGCGGCCTCTGAGCTTTTCTGCCTCCTGATAGTGCGACTCCAGCCAAAGTGCTTGCAGTTTGGAGTGAGACTCTTTGGTGAACTTGTGGTTCTCCAGAATGTGGTAAAGCTCACGGAAATTCCCAGTGTGGAAGGCTACAATAGCCCGAGCTCTCAATACAGACTCATTTCGGTTAAGCACCTCGCAGGCAGCGGGTGCGACGGGTAGCGACCAGAGGAATCGGCCGAGACGCTCGATGTCTCCGCTCTCCTCCAAAGTCTCGCATACCCCCGCTACCTGCTGGGGACTAAAATTCAAGATTGGCAACTGAAACATGAAGGCTCTTCTTCCCCTTGCAGTCCCTAGCGCAGCTGCGTTCTTTATACGCTTTTTTGTTCCCTCTCCCAGTCGAATCCAGACAAAATTGCTATTCCAGAGTCAGCTGATGAACGCTACATGAACGATGATGCGAAGAAATGGAAACGACGCTCCGGCTGACTGCAGCTGCCTCGATTGAGAATACCAAGAGTTCGAGGGCAGGAGATTTTTTTATCACACGAATGAAGATCTTTTTTTGAGGAGGGAAAAGACGTTCCGCCCGCTTCTGGTTTTCTATTGGACTTGGTAGATTGGTTGCGTAGTTTACACGGACGCCTGTCAATCACTGTCAAGTGTGCCAATCACGCTGAATGGAGCGAGAGTAGATTTCAGCACCTTCCAGACTTCGACAGCGCCTTTTACGACGTAAACATAAGCGACCTTTGTTTTACTTCAGCCGTACTAATCGCAGGTTTTTACATACATCTGTGACTTGAAATGTACTTTTCTGAGAATTTAAAGCTTACTGAAATTAACGGTGTTGTTGAATTTACTGCCAAGTGAAATATCCAATTACCGGTCGACCTTTTTATAGGAGAGGACACGATTGGCTGTGTAATATAGCAGTGAATAATAAAGACATTTTTTTGGATTTAAATGACGTTAAGGAAGATTATTCCTGCTGTGGATGTTTAGTGAAGAAGTCATCTCAGCCCTACAGTATCACTTGAAGAGTGACAGAAACTGATAGAAAAGGAAAAAATAAGTAAGATTCGTTCAGTTACGCATTCGGTGATATGAGCTCTTACACATCTGACAGCCCAGCGGAACAGTCATTGATTGTCAAATTTAATATTGTGCCGTTTAGAATGTAACGAGGCTTAACTAGACAAACCATTCAGCTTCCAGTAGTCTCTATTGTTAAAGTCTATTACATAAGCAGCTGTTGTCGTGTATTTTAAAGACTATCACAAAACAACGCCAACATAGTTATTTTAATTACGAGAAATTGTTGTATTTCTTAACCTAGTGTTCTCGTATATTGTCATCAACCATATTTTCAAAATTTTTGAGAATTACTCAGTATTTTAAAGAGGGGTATCAATGGACAGACCTGTCGCCCTGCAGTTCGTGGAGATGAGATAGAAAAACAGTGATGCCATGGTATCAGCCACAGCTCGTTCCGTGATCCGGCTGGGGCAATAAATAAGAAGGCGGATGGATAGCGCAGATGGTTTGAAGTGTCGGGTCAGATTATTTCACGGCTGACTACAGTGGAAAAGTTCATTCTGACGGAAAGCCCCTGATATTATTTTCACAGACCAACACAGTTCATTTGAAGAAAACCCTTCGGGCCCTTTTTGCATGATGTATGAGCTGCCCGTAGCTCCGATTATAGAACTACCGTCTGTGTGCGGGAAGCTGCTCATTTTCATGCACTGCAGTCGTGTCACAGAGAGTGATTCTTTTTGTACCATTACCTCAGACACAACTGAACTAGCACATCGTTAGCAACAAGTTACATTCGTATCTATAATAATAATAATAATAATCTATACCACATTATTTATAACATGATGTGAAATAAAAGCAACTTTATTGACCTGTTTGTTACTTCGTTTGTAAAATCTCCTAATAATTAATATGTTTAAAAGCAAAACGCAACCACGTCTTATTTGATCAAATACCATTAGTTGGTTAAAACTGAAACTTGAATTACAAAAAAATGCATAGATGTTTAATCAGAAGAAACATTAAACAATTTAGCAGATATGTTGAATGTTGATTGCATATTACTAAATAAATCCTGCTAAAAATGAAATGGCAATCCGGCCGTGGGAGCATATAAAAACAAGGAAATGTTGTTTTAGTGCAGTAACATTTTTCGATCTTTAAACATTTAAAGACTCTTTAATATTTAATATTGTGTCTTGTGTGTTTGAAGTAGCCTAACAATTTTCCTTAAATACTCGAGGCGACAAAAAAGCAAGGCGACGTCGTCGCATATTGACGTGCATTCAAGAACCACAGACATTTCCAAAATAAAAACAGATTTTCATTTTCGTGATGTACTTTCCTGATAATTTCGTAAATGATAATAATTTCGTAAATGTCCTTAAATATAATGATAATTTTGTAGCCTAACTATATGATTTTTAATAAATCATAATCATGCAGGTATACATTCATGAAGAAAATATCTTCGAAACGGCGTTTCTGTTAATGCTCTGCAGTGAAAACGCAAGCAACAAAAATCTCTTTTCAAAGATGCTTTTGCCTTCCAGAAACGTAATGTATGTAATGTTTAATTATGCCTATGGTTATTTTTAATATAGTTTTATATATCATGGATTGTATTATAGCCTTGACTGAAAAATAACAAAATGTGACCATTTAATATTATTTTATGTTTGCATTGACTTCTCATGCATATTTTGTAGCATTTTTGTTATGCACAAATGCTGTAGTAGGTTTACAAAGTGAGAGAGAGTCCTTTTTTGAGACAGATAAAGTCATTTGCTGACCATAGATTCCCACGGTTCAGGGTCACAGCATGGCCCAGAGGACAAAAAAGGAGAGAGGAATAGTGGGTGAGGGGCCATTAGGTGTCCCAGATTCCTGTGGATGAGATGTGCATCATTCATCTATCCATCTATCTCTCCGTGTTGCCCTCCTTCTAAATCTATACTAAAATATGCTTCAGTATAACTCTTTATTATATTTCACCCTGCCTTCATGCCCAATATGCATGTCTGGCTTTCCTTAGTCAAACTAGGGATTACCATTCATGAAACATGTTTGATCAGTGACCATTAGATTGTAAATATTGAAATAAACCACAAGGGAACAGATTAAGCAAACATGGGCCTAATTTTGTCAGGGCAGCAGAGAATTTACGAATGACAGGCTAAAATCTCAAAGGCCAGAGAGCTATTGCTATGGTTGGATTATATTGTAATTAAGGTATCATGCCAGCGGTCATATTAACAACCCTTCTGGTGGTCTAAATATGCAATAGTTAAGCTGTAAATGGGCATTTAGAGTGACAGAATCGCAGGATCATTTGGAAAGTTGAGGATAATGTGGTGGATAAATCTGCTGCTTTGGATGGTGCCATCCAGCATTATAAGAGCTGCCTTTTATGAACCATAATCTAGGGATTTACAGTAACTGAGATCTAATATTCACAGGCCAGCAGACACATTTATTATTCTAAGATACAGACACACACACAAAGTTATCATGTGGGCCTATTTATATTAACAGTATTCTTGCAAACCTTGCAAAGCATTATTTCATGTCTTTTATGTGTTCTGATAATTCACAATATAACACTTTGATTATACAAGTCGGTAGATTATTTAGAAGATAAAATAACTGTAGACTTTTGTGTCATGATAGTAGATATCACACCATATGGTTATGTTGGTATGTCAACTGCTTCAATTAAAGCGCACAGCAATGAAAAAATGCTGTTGCATACTGTGAGCTTTGGCTTCATCTATTTGATTTATCTTTCCACATGAACACATTGTTATATGTAACCTTTAGATGCCTTCACACACACAGAAATACACATGCACAAACACCCTGAATGTGACAGTCAGTGCACTTTCAGTTTGTCAAGTAGCAGGCAGCACAAGGAGGAGCCTGGGGGTACGTGGAAGGTGGTTAAGGAAAAGTGAAGGCCCCAGCGATTTGTGTGATGACTATATAACCATGTTTAACTGTTATGATACAAGACACAAGAGCTCACAGCTCCGTCTAGCTAATCGGCTTATTGGGAACAAATGTAAATCGGCTCAGAATATGCCCAATACATCAATTTGAAATTAAATGTACATTTGTCCAATCCTTTTGGACATCTACTCTTTTATCAAAGCAGGAAAAAAGGGGAAAGCAGCAAAGGGATAGTATAAATTATTATTCTTTTTATACATCAGCACTTAATTGATGCTGTTGTTGTGAAGTTTAATACAGTAAACATGTACACATCTGCCCTTGAAGTTAAAGGCATGCTTGCTTGACCTTGAGACCAGGACCTTTACCTCCGCTTTGCACACCCATGCAGACAGCTCATCCCCGACACTACAGATCCAATTAGAACAGGCCGAGTCTGTGACTTGCTCAATAAAATAGGTCATGCCCTATTTTGAACTCCAGAAAGAGAGTTGTTGCCTGATCTGGTGGACGAAGTTATATCTATTTAAAGCTGACAGCAGACAGGATTAGGAGTTTCACTAGTCTAAGAGCATTCCAAGAATAAATTAAATGGTCTTGAAATAGTTTGTGCTTGACAAAAGATATCCCCTGGAAACTAAAACATTTCACTAAAATGGCACATTTTAAATACAAAATAATAGCTAGTTTGGATCATAAATAAAAATATTTCTTGTAATATTTAATGTTACTACATGCTATATTGATTCTTAGTAGTGTAAAGTTTTTTTTTTTTTTTTAAAGCAGAACAGAAATATTTTCACAGTGAAAAAATTGGCCTCACAAATATTTATCAATGTATGTGGTAAATAAGTATAGCAGGTGTGCTATAATTAGACCACACCAATTCCAAGTATAGCTTGGTATTTAAGGATCTAAACCAGTCATGGGACATTTTAAAACAATTGAAATATTACATAATACTTCAAAACATTATGAAACTTGTGACATTGCAGGATAAATCAACTAAAACCAATGTGGTTTTAACGTTGTGATTTCACAATCTACACAAACAGAGATAGGATTCCCCAAAACCATCACCTTTAAAAGAGCATCACCTAAAGCCGTCGTTGTGCAGTCTCCCGCAGTTCCCGTTGCGTCCCACGCGGTGATCTAGTGTGCGCGTTTAATACAAAGAAGAAAGTGCATGTCGCTGGGGTGCCATGTGTGCATATGAAGCTTTTGAATAATGAAAAGGGCCAATGGCACCCATGCAAGTTTCATGATGCCTGCTCTCCATGTCCGTGCGCGGGGAACGTCAAGAGCGCCTCGCGGGTGTCGTCTTGTCTGTGGAAGAAGACAAGTGAACTTTCATTTCTGCCCGAGTGAGCAAAACTCCCTCTCTGCCCCACAGAATCACACACATCCTCACAAACACACAACCTGTTTCCACATTATAAATGTGCTTGGTTGACTCTTTTTTTCTGCTGTGTGTCATAATCTTAATTCGGTCAGACCTTCTACTTTTCAGTGTAGCTACACTTTTATTTCACTATTTACCGGGATTTACGTCACCTAATTAATATTGTTATTTGTTAAATTAACATAAACCATCATACTAATAAATATTAATAATTTAAATTTATATGATTTTATCAAAATTTCAGGGCCACCTTTTTCTTTTATTAAAAGAAAAAAATCGTTTGAATAATAGAATTATGGGCCGTTTCGCTTAAAAAAAAAATCGTCGTTGATCTAGTCGAGTGCTCTGGAGTAATCGTAGTGGTTTGAATGGTAAATAGTGGTCGTAAGACTCATGCGGTCACCTGCAGGACAACAGCAAAATTACGCCTTGATAAGCATGATGATACAGTCAATCTTGAAATGCTTGTTTTACAGTATACAGTGTAACTTCAATACCAGAATATTTGATTTAAAGCAACACAAAATATTGCATTGTAAAGAAACGAACGAACATGTAATTTAATAAATAAGTAGAAAATTATCTAAAGCCTCATTTAGGTGTAGGACAAACGCAACCCAGATCGATTCTACGATCGTGAATAAAATCTTTAAACTTTTTTTAATATGTAATAACAATACAAAAAATACAAAACATTGATGTATTTAGCATTTATTTTTGCTTTTGCCCTTGTGAATGTTCCTCGATCTTGGCATTATGACACTTCACATTATGACGTCACTGAAATTAATGTTTTACATGTATATGCTACAGATACCTTAACCAATCCAATACCTTTATATTTGACCACATATGTAATGTTTGATAAAGTTACAAACCATTCATGGTTTTGCAGTGTTACAAATTAATCAAAAAGGAACCACAATATCTAAACAATTTAAATGAGTTAAATTAATATTGTGGAATGATATAAATCATAGAATAGCCTATTGAAAAAATCTAATGTTTTAAATGTATAATGTACCAGTTTTCCATCCTATCTTACCCATTACTCATGCACCAAATCTATTATAATTATCAGAAACAAATTTAAAGATATCCAAACAAACCTGCAAATGTCTCACATAAAAGACAAGACACAATTACATATAACAGCATGTTAAAAATATCCCTGGGTCCACTTGTCAGGTTGTTTTAACCTTGTTTTACTTGTGTCAGTAATCCACAATTGATCTGTGTAATCTTTACTATATACACGGGTATTTAAGGAGTAAGAGATCCTAAGCCTCTAAAGAATATGAAGTAACTTTGTTCATACAAAGGCTTTTTTTGTTACACTAAGCCAAATAGGAAAATCCTTGTGTGTCTCTGAAAGCTTATTGCTACTATATCTAAAAAAAATAATGACAAAGCGTTACATAATACGTAAGTGTATGACAACTGCATTCACTCACAAACTTTTTCATAACAGGTGTTATGAATTGAAATGTGAAGCACACTAGTCTATTGCTGCTATGTACAGTAATACAATACATTTATTTCTATAGCATGTATGAAAACAGCAGTTGACCAATAGTTCAATAGCAGAAAAATGAGCAAAGAAAGTAGCATGTATAGTGAATTACAATGGTCAAGTGTGGTGTACAATATTGGGTTGCAGTATGTGCACTTATGGTTTACTGACAGTGTACATAACCAACATCTACATAATATGGGTTAGGGTTAAGGTCTGGGTTGATACCAAGTAATTATATATGTATATGTATATGTATAATGTGCAGTAAGTATTTGTGCATGTGGAACAGAGCTTTAAAATAAAGTGATACCCAATATTGTATTATGGTATTACACTGAACACAATATACACAACCTTATGTTATAGCATTAATACCAACAAACAAAATTTCCCCTTTCATTGCAGAAGCTGGTGATCAAGGTTGTTTTGGGTAGTTGGCTGCCCTTTCCTTAACACTGCACAGATTGACCTCATGTGTGACTCATGTCCAGGCAGCACAGAGTAATGCCATCTTAGTGCTGCTGAGCCTCTTATGAACTCTTATGAAGTTCAAGCCAATGGGGTAATGGGAATCAGAAAGGTATCCACTAACCCACACCAGCTGAAATGACCGTTTGAAAAAATGATTAAACCCCTTGAAATTTTTTTACTTTGGTTATGTGCACACATACTAATTCTCTCCATGCACTGATATAGATATGTACACATATTGAATGCAGAACACATAGCTACCAAAATAATGGCAAATTAACAATAAAGTCTAATATTTTTCTGACGATTCAATAGAACTGCCTAAAGTGTTACCAGTTAAGTTGTACTTTTGCCTATAATTTTAATGGTGGGCAGAAAAAATAACACTCTTTGTGCATATAGTGGCAATGTGTTATGTCAATTCTTCAATATTAATGGGACATTGTGACTTCAGCAGAGTAGGTGAACTAGACCTTTAGAGACAGCACACCGTAGATATGGGAAACATGGCTTAAGTGGGGATTGTGGGAAGGGAGTGAAGACTTGCTAATATGATCAGTGGGTCTTAAGCATGTGGCCTGCCATAAGACCATAAACATTGGGTTAATATGTTTTGAGAGTTTTCCTCTGCAACATTGGCATTATTATATTGTTAAAATTATGAGTATTATTATGATTATTATAATAATTATTATTATTATTAGTAGTAGTAGTAGTAGTAGTAGTAGTAGTAGTATAATAATAACTATTATTATTATTAGTATTATAATAATATAAATAATTATAATTAGTATTATTATTATTATCATCAAATATTTATTATTATCATTATTATTATTATTATCATTATTATTATTATTATTATTATTATTATTATTAATAATACATTAGCTGTGCAAAAGATTGAGGGTTCGAATCCCAGGGTACACATAAAGTCATCAAATGCATAGCTTGAATGGAATGCAAGTTGCTTTGGATAAAAGCGTCTGCCAAATGCATTAATTTAAACGCAAATGTCTTAATATGCCTCTCATGGTGAAGGGTTACTGTGCAGGAATTTGCTGTACCTGGTGTGGACAGATGTCACAGCAGTCTACATCATATCAGGTCACTTATAGGCACTGATGCAGTGTTGTGTTTTAGGCTGGCACGCCAAGGTTGATTTAGCTGGTCAGATGCTTGCTGTCACCAGACCGGGTGGAGGATCTTAGAGTCCCTCTGGAGACCGTCTTGACATGGATGTGTAATAGTAAGTGAAGCCAGTGGCAAACACTGCTGTATACATGCAAATATAGAGACTTGAAGACAGTGATAAGCAGGACCTGAAGGGGCAAAAGAATCATTCTGACCTCTTTAAATCAGTAACCCCGGACATAATCCTTAGGATATTCAGTGCTATTGCACTTTATGCATATGCAGATACTTTTTGCAGTGCAATTAACTGTGCATGCATGCATGCATGCATATATACTGTAAAATATTGTATATCAGTTCGATGGGATTCAAACCCATGATTGTAAAGCATTGTTAACAGAAAGCTCTACCAGCTATGCTACAGAAGTATAGTTGAGCTATGGGAATGATAGAGTCTAGTGAGATTTAATGTGTGATTGATGCACCAAGTAAACTAAGGAGAATGAATGTGCTGTTTGTGACACTGGAGCGTGGCGCTTAAACAATACAAGTCTTAAGACTGAAATCATGCCATGAGCTCAGAGAAGGTTCTGCAGTGATGTCATCTAGCTAGAGACAAAAGAAGAGATGGCTGATAATCATCACAAATATATCATCAAATATGTGGCAGAAATATGATCTTTTATCAAAACTCAATGACACATTCATGCAAAAAAATGTGGAGAATTTACACAGCTATGAATTCTAATTTGATCGGACAGTATTAAATATTACTCATCTGACTTTTAATGTATCAGTTCCTGTGCGGAATGTTCAAAATGTTCATATTTATTGTGAAATTTTAGTCTGTATGTTTAAAAAGTAGGCAGCACAGGTGAATAAATTGATAATGAAAAGAATTAGTTGTATGAGTGTGACGATTCTTTTACACAAATCAAAACATGAGGACAGATACGAGACTACTAAGATGAACAAAAACATGCAGTTGTTACAAGCCTGTGGTGCTACATTGTGCTGAAATATTGCGAGCTGGCTGTAAAGACGTCGTTTCTGTTCAATAGCTTATTGAGAATCATCACTGTAACGGGCACAGAGGAAGGTTAAAGACAATGTTTCCCTCTCTGGGACCTCTTTATTTCACAGTAAGTGGCAGTAGTAAGGACAGGATGCAGCGAGAAAGAAAAAGCAATCGGGACTATCTGGGAGCAGAACGGAGAATTGAACGGCGCATAAAGGAAAAGAAAAAGACGGACACGCTGCGGTTGTTAGTCACCTAGCAACAAGTCTTCCATCAACACCCCCCTCAGCCTCTCTTCCAAAGTCTCCCCACTGTGCTTCCTTAATTCAGCAAATGTGCTACGGATGTACCTCCCGTCCCCTCCCCCCGCACCCGAGCTGTGCGGTGGACGCGAGCCCGCGCCTCGCACACAACCACTCAGCCGCCCCATTGACCGCTGAGGCCTTTCTCTCAGCGCACAAAGGCGCAAGGCACAAAGCCCTGAAAAGAGGGGCAGGCCCAACAGGGAAAACATTTGCTTCTAATTGTGATTGACTGCATAATTAAAATGATGTTCTTTTTTGGTGGGGGGGTCCTAAATGCTGAGGAGGGGCAGAAGGATGCTTGTTAAAGACAGCACTTTGTCACCAAGTAATGAGGAGAAAGCATTCCTGCTGGGTAGAGTGGCCAAATATTGAGATTGCGTCTGGAACAACTCGGAGCGCCTCTTCAAGTGTTTGCACAATGAGGAGAGAAATGCAGTGGGGTCTCACACATGTGCACACGATTAGAGGCGTATTTCCGTAGACGATTATATAGAAATATGAATGCGTGCATAGAAAAATCTGACTTGCGAGACGTAAACAAACCAATTACACAGGACAGAAATAAAAAGACTCATTTTGTTATTTTATGTATCGTTGAAGTGTTGCTAGAAGCTTTAGTGTGTCACCATTCTAATTCACATCTTCATCCTTAATGGATACTTAATGTCTAGGATATACATGTTTGAGGATGTTGTTAACACGGCAAAATACAAAACAGTTTCTGCTCTCAAATAGCCGGACTGCAATTCAGACCTCCACGCAGGCAAATTGGAGGGCATTTGTCATCAGAAGTCCCACCCAGGGTGCCATAATGGAGACATTCAAACACCCCCAAAGGTCAATTTGTTTTCACTGCTTTGAATGTCAGAATCACCTTGGTTGCCGTTCTCCCCTCACCTCCATCAGTGGGTTGCCCGTTCCGTCTTTTCCTTTTGTCTCCTACCGCAGTGGGTATATGATGGGTCACGCGACATGAAAAACAAACAGACAAGAAGGTGGCAAACCTGTGGGACACCAACAGGGAATCATTTTATGGATACACATTCAGCTGGTTTTCTGCAAATGCCATTTTTATCTGTATGAAACATTTAATGTTTTGCTCCGGAATGCGTCAATGGCCATTAAAAAGAGATGCAGTGTACAGGAAGGTTGAAAAGCCCTGACAGTGGCTCTAGTTGTAAATGGAAATTATGCACTGAGGATTATAGCTTTGAGTGTAATGGGAAATGTGTTTTGAATAAAATAGGAGGAGTATGTTATTTTGGACCACAGGTACAAATGTTTCTTAATGAAATGTAACTTCACTGGTAATGCTTCAACAACATGTAACTCAATGGTTAAAGCTACAAGTCTCAGCTTATTGGATGTATTATATATATATAATAATAATATTCTCATTAGTCTTTTAACAAAATAATTTCAGTGGTAAATTTAATGGTGGTTCATGAGTAAAAAGTATAAAAAAGAAAATCATATTGCAAATATCTGTGCCATTCTTAGGAATGTGTGCCGTTTGTGCTTAAACTGTTACATTTTTATTTTTCATATTTATGTTTGTTTCTGTATTTTTTCTTATTTTATTTGAAAAGCAAATTTTTTACAATATTTAAATATGTTTGTTTTCATTTAAAGATGATCCGAAATGAATGAATTTCCGGAAAGTTTAGTATAATAAATGACAAATTATTTAAAAGCCCATTAATAACTCATGACACCAGTCTTTTTAAAACGTGTTTTGTTTCGGTTTCATCCAAAATATTTTGGGGTTAAAGGTCAATGAACATGAACTTGGCACAATACTACATTTACAGTTAAAATTACTGTAATTTTACCTGCATTAGACACTAAACTAGAAACAAACTAAAGCAAATCCACCAAGTAATGAGGTTAGTATCCTGGTAAAACACAACAAATGCCAACTAAAATCTTTAGTTCAGCCTTTGTTTAGACTTTTCAAAGTTATCTCTCGAAAAAATGAGCTTGAGTTCAAGCATAACTGTGCTTTCTGATTAAGTGTGGAGATGAGCTTTAGTTCTAAAATGATGTGACGGAGCAGGAACTGATCATCCCAGGCAAATTTAAGCTAGGAAAGCCCAGTCACTGCAGTTCTCTTTGCAACAGCGGTTTGTAAAAGGTCATGAAGACTGACTATCCTCCCAGAGCCCCTCAATGTGTCTCTTAGCTGCAGAGACTCCAAGTTGACACCAATTAAAGAGATTACGTCTCAGTTTAAAAGAAAAGCCAAAGTCCTCCGTGCTGGTGATTTTATCTGACAAGGTTACCAGATGCCAGGCAGGGAGGGCACGACCTCTGAGGCTTTCAAGTGGCCTCTTAAGAGTGTTGATTTTACCACTCCATACGGCAGTACCCACAGGCCTGTGTCTGAATTGTGTCTTGGACACTGACATTTTTTACGTATGAATGTTGCTTCTGGTGGGAGTTAAATATACATTTATGCTTTGTCACATTAAACCAGCCAGATATTTTTAGGCCAGTGTGGTATGATTTGGCATCTACACTGTTAAAAGTTCTTTGAGGAACAATTTGAGGTTCTTCACCTGTCACACCGGCGGAATCACCTTTTTTTTTTTACAAAGAACAGTTTTTTGGGGAACTTTTAAACTAAATTTAAAGTGCATAAAGGATCCCGTACATTTTTACAAAAACTACTAGGACTGTTAACGGTTTCACCAGTAACCTATATTGTTAAAAGAAGAGTTATGAGGCACTTACGATACAATTAAAGGTTCCTTAAGTACCCACAAGATAAAAAACGTTAAAGCAATTTTAATTTTTACAACACTTCTGGTATTGTAGTAAACTTTTTTTGAAAGGATTTTAGTGTTCATTCACGCTGGTCCTTCCAACCTGAAACATAGAAAACAGTCACACAAATTTAGGGAATTTATATCGCCAAGCTCTAAAAGAGGCATCATACAATTTTCATAAGTATCATAACAGTATGTCAGTATTTTATATCATTAATTTAGCAATAAAAACAACTTGGCAGCATATATTACAAACAAAAACAACATTCAGGTGAGTAAACGATTACAACATTTCATTTTTTTAGATTTTGATTCTAATAGATTTTTAGTCCCGAAAACATGGAAGTTATTTATGAAAAGCTAATTGAAAACTGATTCTTGTTGTTGCCTTTATAAACACGGATGCTTAGTCTTTTATAAAATAACCTTGTGTGTTAAACAAGGCTCATGTCGCTGCTGTGAATCTGCTGCTTGTTTCTGATTAATGTGTTTTTACGTGTCTTTTATTGCTTTAGAATTCACATAGCAGCCTTGTAGCTTTATACTGTATTTTAAAAAAAAAAATCCTATATATAAATATATAAAGGTTCCACGTAATTCTGTTTTTTTATATATTTCAGGCACTGTCCTTTTAACAAATAAATATCTTTAAAGCAGACCTGAAATCCTTTTTAGGCATGTTTACGGAAAATATCATTTAAAGGAATTTTATATACACATTTAAAAAAGGAAGTCAGAAATCAAAAATGGCAAATTCTTAAAAATCCGAAATTGAACATGAATAAAATGGTCAGTGGGCAATCCTAAAGACATTATTCTGCATTGTACCAAGAAAGTAGAGGACACGGGGATGCTGTTGATTTGTTTGGCTGCTCAGTTCTTTGTCTGTCTTCCTGTCCTTCATTGAAGACTAACTGACCAGCTGCAAAAGTCAATCCCCCTCCCATCCCTCTTCCCAATCACAGAGTGAAGAGTTTTTCTGATGTACCTCCGGAAACAAACATGATGCAGTACACATGAGAGGCAGGTGCAAAGAAGATTTGTTTGTGTGTGTGTTTGAGGAACAGGTGCAGAGGAACTTGTGTGTGAGAAGGGGAGGGCGGCTTTGCTTTCACAGTACTCTGTGCTGGCTCGTCTGTGTGAGAAATAGCTTGATGTGACCTGCTCTATAAAAGATACATTTGTGCAGGCGTTCTGGCCTATGTTTTATTTATTTATTTTTGGTAAATTATTATATCTAACCTTTGTCGAGAAAATTGACTAAAACTAGTTTTGATGAAATTGGTGAAAATATGTGTGGGTATTCAATTGACCATCATTCCTTTTTCCATTACAAATCGAAAAAGGTAAAAGATGACTAAAGTAGACCTATTTTGAAAGCTAACTTTGCAATGTATGTGAAAATATGAAAAATTCTTTAGTACAGTAAAAAAAATGGACATGGTTAACCATGTTTTTTGGCTGTATACCGCAGTTTAACTACAAATAACAGGGTAAATTATGGTTACTGTTTTTGTGGTTACTTTTTTATAATTACTAAATGTGTGGTTAGTATGGCTATAATACAAGTAAAACCAAAAACTATATTTAGTTAAATCATGATTCATTTTTGTCAAGCAATTTTATTGGAATCAAAGAGTGTTTAATGGTTCAAATCCAAAACGAAAATGCTTCGTATTTAAATGGTGACAAAAATAATGACTAACATAACAACAATAATAGGAATTTTAAATCTTTGAATTATGTGTTACTGATTTGAGGAGGTCACATTACTGCCTGGAATTTCTCTCAACATAAAAGTGATTATGCATTTCCCAAGAATTACTGATATTAAGAGCGATACTAACATGTTAAACATTGTATGTTCCCTAAAAAAATACTTTTTTTACTTCTGTAAGAAGTATATTTAAGTTTAAATTAATTTATCGCCTTCGCATTAATTTTGCAATGCCTTAGCTTTTCAAAAAATATTGTTAAAGATATTTTTCCATTTATACATACACTTGGAATTTTCGATCAGCGACAATGGCAGCATTACATTAAAAATGCAAGGAAGCGAACCTTGAAGGTCTTTACATTCCGCTTCTTTAATAAGATCATGGCAATTTTGTTCAGGTCACGGAATGCGGCTGACGACAAGGCAAATATCTGAATCCCCAAACTGTATAGTGCTAAAATATCAAAGGCTTGTAAACGTGTTGAATGTTGTTCTGGCCTTGAGTTTAATTTGCCTATGTTTTAATCGCCCAAGATGTCAATTCTGACGTCTTTATTTTTCCAGATTAATCTCATTAATTCTTTGGGTGACCTTTCTGAAAAGCAGTGCTTTCCCATAAATGTAGCAAGAGTCCAATTAGACGGTCACTGTAACTCCCATTGTGGATTTAAATGGAACATTCACGATGGCTTTGCCTCTAAACACTGCGGTTTTGAAGAATAACATGCTATTGGGAACACGCTATTGCACAGCTGGGTTCTGTTCTGTTAGTGTGTGTGTGTGTGTGTGTGTGCGTTGCCCCATTTGTATCTTTCAAAGTTGTTACTATTCTTTTTCAATTCCGACATTCAAATGTCACTGTTATTGTCACATATAGAGCTCACACTCACTGATATCAAAAGAAAGGAACAAAAGCTCTCAAAACAGGAACATGAAGCCACAGTTTAGGACCTTGAGAGAAAAAGAAGCTCTATTAAACCTGAACTCTCAATGCAGCCATGCAACAAAGACTTTGTACTTACTGTACAGCTATACCTATGAAGGTTACGGACTACAGTTTTACAAAGACAAACACCAGTGGAATGGCAGGGACAAATGCAATCATTATTGACTAGAATCGATTGCAAAGTAAAAGGCAAATTCTGGGAATGAATAGCGTTATATGATATATAAACAAAAGAGAGTGTAATATAGAAAAACTGGGGCGATTTCCTCAGAATAATAATGTCAGCTGAAGCTGCGCACAGAATCACATTTCTTGCAAGGACAGTGTTCAAACTCTTTAAGCAAAAGGATTCAATGACATTGTGCAATTCAAGGATTTGAAGGTTTATTATGTATTTGTCGATGATGGCTACTTTTTGAAACAACAACTCTACAGCATGGACAAACAGTGTGTTTGGCCCTTCAAATAAACATGTATTTTAGTTAAAAATAACTGTATGAGTAACGTGTGCTAACTGTATTAATTTTCATTATACATTTATTTAAAACCCACTTGTAGTTATTAATATATCCATTTAAGTATTCTCAAGTACTGTTTTCATTTAGCTTGGAGGAGGCCTTCAAGCATTAAAATTATATCATTTTAAGAAAGATATCATACTACAATAACTTTAATATTAGCTTTACTATGCGAACCATTTTCAGTCAGAAGAAATTTGGGTTAGGGAAACCTATGAATAGGTTTTCTGTAGGGTTACAGGTAGTGCGCAAACAATGACAATGTTACGGGTATGATTCCAAGGAAAAAATTTGCATTTATTCAGTATTTTTATTTATATATTTTTATTTATTTATTATTTATTTATTCATTTATTCCATTAAGCAAAAATTCTGTTAAAAATCATTACTATAAGAATACAAACGGTTCCACAGTATAATCCTGCAACTTTAACTTCAAGTTTTTTCACCGTTAATTTTAATATTTCATAGTTGAATTCATCTAATCATGACAAACTATATATTGATGTAAAGGTCTAACACTCAAAAATTAATATTTATATCAATAAATAGAAATAAATTTTCTTTGAATATTAATGTTATTTTTAAAAATACCTAAAATAATTTTTTTTTATCTCGAATAGTGAATTTTCATGTGTATGCTCTATATGTCCAGTGACAGTTAACAGGTAAAAGGGTCTCTCAGACTCAAAAAACAGATTGAATGTGTCATTTATCCTTGTTACATATACAGACCTGGAAGCTAACTGCAATATTTGTTGCTTGTCAGTCATGTCCTGGCTCAAGAGAGCCCATGCAGGCAAGCAGACAATGCCAGTCCAGTTCCAGATGGACCACAGCTGTGGTTCAGTGGAGCGTGGGCAAACCGCCCTCGTCAGCTGCCTGCATTGCAGCTCTGCCGCATGTTACACAAACTCTCTCTCTCTCTCTTGCTCTCTCCTGTGCATGAGCAGGGCTCTTAATGGCACCCTGGTGGAGGGGGGAGCATGCTCTTTTACCCAGCAAGCATCGCGATGATATCCAGCAAAGGGTCGGATATGTTGAGCAGATAGTTAAAGTGTGGGAGACGTCAAAGCACCTGAATCCACTGGTCAAATTCATGTCAAACCCATGCATGCTGCTTGCAACATCAAGGTTGTGGGTTCGATCCCACCAAAAGATATAATGAATTTGGAATATTTAATCTAATTTGTTGGGTAGAGAGACACATTTTTTTTAAAAGTGAATGTGCTTGACTACAGCTACACGTAAAATGGGGACCTCATCCGGAACAGCTTCTGCAAGCCCAGAGTCAAATATTAAAGAGAGAAATCATGAACTGAGGAAGCGTCTTGGGATGTAAATGATGAGAGCGAAGATCACAGTGCTAGTTTCAACTCTTTCTGCTGAGCAAAAATGAGGTCAACTGACATGGGATACAAACAAGGCAATTGAAACAATCTGGGTACAGCCGCAGGCTGGGATGTGCAGTTTCCTAGAAAATCCCTGAGAAAGAAAGGCATTTACAAATGAGCTAAAGGTAACAGCTACTGTACAGTTTGTCTGTCTTTGTCACAATATAGAAGATCTGAATAAATACACATACATTTAAATGTATACAGTAGTGGCCAAAAGTGAAGTCCCGGGGTGCATATTTTTACAATATTTGCTTTTGCAATATTTGCCACCTTTAGGTATTGTATTTACTGGACAAAATTATTTTTTAAAAAAGCAAACAACAGCATATCAGGGAATATAGATTATACATTTTCATTTATGCATTTGGCAGACGCTTTTAGAAAAAAGTGATTTGCAGTCCATTGTACTATGCATTTATTATATTTTAACCTGTTAACTGTCAGGAGGAACATATAGGTTATTCCACTTTATTCACTTTAGATTAGAATTCAACTATGAAATATTAATCATGACAAACTATATATTGATGAAAAGTTATAAGACTCAAGAATAAATATTTGACAAATTTTCATAACAATAAACATAAACAAAATATTATGTGTGTCAATGTTATTTTGCTGTAAAAAAACACTTAAAAAAATAAATAAATAATTAAAAATACTTTCAAAAATTTAAAATTTTATAAAGTGTAGAAAATACTGCATTTTCATGTATATACTCAATATATGTGGTGACAGTTATTAGGTTAATATACAAAAAATGTTTTATTTTAATATGCACAATGTGTAGAAAAATGGAAATAAAGCATTTGCTGGCTTCAGATTTATCAGATATTAATAGGTTAATCATCTTGTATGGTAATATTTTGCAGTCATTCTCCTGGGCTAGCTTTTTGTTAAAGGGATAGTTGACCCAAAAATAAAAAACGATCATAATTTTTTCACCCTTATGTCATTCAAACCGTGTATATGACAATGGAACACAAAAGAAGATACTTTGCGAAATGCTGTTTACCGGCACCCATTGACTTCCATTGTACCTTCTGTCCTATGAAAGTGAATGGGCGCCGATAACCAGCGTTTTGCAAAATATCTTCTTCTGTCTTCTGCTCAAGCAAGAAAGTCATCCAGGTTTGACATGACATGAGGGCGAGAAAATAATAAAATATATTTTATATATTTACATTATTATTAAATAATTATATAAAATTTTTAATAACATATTTGAATAAAAAGCAAAAACGTAAATTCTTCAAAGTTGACCGTTATTGTTGACCGGGACCGTATACATACAGTCCCAAGTGTGTATTACAAGCAGATTGGTTGGCACCACATAAAACATCATATTTGGCATCATCCATAAAATTTCTATAGTGTGTCTGACCTTGGACTTGACCTTGATGACAGTTGTCCTGGGGGCAGGGTAGCAGTTCACTGTGCATCAATAGGGAGTGAGCATGCACACAAACACAAGTTCAATACTCACGGCAAGATATACGCACACATTCATCCCATTAAAAAATGATATAATGGATCCCAAGACTGGAAGTAAACTGCAGGAGAGAGGGCTGACATCAGATCCCTGGGCCTCAGGGCGGTGCAGGCTAACTGCTGCATGGCCGCGTTAGTCACACTTAATGGCCTCAGTGAGATAAACAGAGCATGATGACATGGGCTAAATAACACATGCAGCCTGAGCAAACCCAGCACTATGCTGATACAACTGGTTTTACAGAGAACAATGCAGGGGAGCATCATTCCACCCAGTATAGACTCCCATGGCATGCATAAATTATAATGTAATTTACTTTGACAAAGAAAGTTTACTATTTTAATGATTTTAAAAATCAAAGGAATATAATTTAAGTATTTAGAAGCGTGTGAATCTCTGCAGAAACAGTTCACAATAACTGCTCAATGTGGATAAAAATATGTTTTATTTGTTCAGTTAATAGACTACAGAGAAAAGCTCATCTTAAATATCTTGCAAACATTCAATAAAATGTTTTGAGTGACATAATATTAATGTAATTTTACAAGAAATTTTTGAGCACTCGCACACAGAATATTATATTACAAGTAATTGTCTTTCCATACATCCCCTATAACAATTAATAAAGGGAATTCCAACCACTCATTTATCAAAATGCATCATAGCTAATGAAGACCTATGTGACCTGTATATACTTTGAATTAACAGCAACAGTATCTAAGTAAACATCAATTATAATGCATTAGCCTCTCTCTCGCCCACTCTCTTAAAAAGCAGTTCAGGGTAATGACAGTGGTAGAGTTAACAAATCTCATTTGTGTCTTTCTCTCAAACGCAATATATTACCTCCAGAGAACAAATCAGCAGTGCAATATCTTGATTTTAGTTTGTATTCATGCACTATATGAAATGTAAAGTGGACATATTTTCCTTGACTTTAAGTGTACAGGTGGTATTATAGCTGATAAAATGTATTTAAGCTTAAACAAGGCTAAAAATATCAATACCGAAGTGCATAAAATGTACCTATATTGAATTCCACCAGCAATGAAATTGCTTTAAAGCAGGGCCTTCTCGCTTCCCCTTGAAAGTAAAAATAAGAGAATGGAACAGGGTTTTGTTCTCAATGGTACTTCAGAAAAAAGACACTATAACATGTCAAGGAGAATGTAAAATAAATCCGTTTAGACACACAGCATTTGTTAAGTCAGATTCCCAAGCAAAAAGGGAGGATCTGTCAGAGAATATCTGGCGCCCTCTAGTCGCAGTAGATAATAGTGCTGTCTGACGCTGTCTGATGTGGCGAATAAAAATGCTTTTTCGCCTTTTTGTGAATCTGTAGTACATAAAAATAATAAATAGTAGTATAAAAAATAATGTAAATCATTTTGAAATCTATAATAATAATATTAATCATCAAATTATATAATAATCATCATCATGTTTCTAAATTCATTAAAAGGGCCCTTGAATAAATCTTTAGGTCTGCTCACATTAACACACCAGATGTGAGCATCTCTCTCTCTCTCTCTCTCTCTCTCTCTCTCTCTCTCTCACACACACACACACACACACACACACACACACACACACTCTGAGCGCTGATCGCTTAAGGGCAGCGGCAAGTTAGGCTAACTGACCCGCACTAGGTCGCCATATGGAGCTCAGAAGGCCAGATAGCACAACATATCATGCATGAATGATCAGTGAAGCTGTTAATGCTGTAATTAGACAGACACAGTCAGGTCAGCTGACCCGCATGGTTGGGACTCCTGATGATCCTATCCTCATTAGTGATACTGAAAACAAAAGGGCCCTCAGAGAAGAGCATTACACATATATTAACCCAGGGACCTCATTTACTGTATATATTCTATAGAGCGAATTGGGAATAACAAAAAGTCATGCGGTTATCTTCCAAACCAACTTAACTCTTTAACTTTGACTATAAGTGTTTGTTTGGATGTTTATTCATTTCTGCACATTTTCAGCACTGACCCGACAGAAACAGATATTAGGCCTAAATATATGAAACATGGCCTTGAATGCAGCGCTGGAAATTTGCTACTTAGATATAATCATTTTAGTGTTACATCCATACACAATATCCATTACTTGTAAATGTTCCAAGGGAACAGCTGATTGACTGACACTTGCTCCCTGGTATGGGCAGTTATGTAAGGGTCCAAACAAAAATCATGACCACAGCACACCAAACAATTGGTTTCCAATCTAGTGTTCAATCTGATGTTTAGACAGCACCTGCAGTGAATTAATATTAAATATACTGTAAATATTTTTTTGCTTTTTCCACTTATACACATTTGGGTAGTTGACAAATGTCTATGTGACAAAAAACCTCCAAAAATAAGAATAAAATTTCCCAGCAATGATGCTAAATCTCTCATGCTATTTGTATATTTTTAATAGTTTCTACATTTTTACTGTCACACCATAGGTCAACTACCCATTTGCATTTATAACTTTCGATCTTAACTTCGGTTACTGTAAATGTTTGTTTGTTTTTATAAATGTCTTTTTAAAAGCTTTTCCAATGCAAATCTATACATCACATTCTACTATGAACTATCATACAGGAAATACAAATTTTAATAACAGGAAATTATTTTAAAACTGTTCCTCACATACAAACGTCTGTATAAAAACCTCCAGTCTTATTACATATTATTGCTTTCAAAAATTTCATTCATATTAAACTGTGTTTAAACTAAAGGCATATGGACTGGTGAGCATCAAACAGGTTTGCACATCTCTGTCACACAATCAAAGAGAAGCCGTTTCTATTTTAAGTCATCTGGTGTCAGGGGTCCCTCCTTTGATCCTCAAAGCAAAGGGTCAGCAAACAGATGCAGTATGATTCCTATGACGCTCTGATCTGACCAACAGTAAACCTTCAGAATTCACATCAATGACAACGGCCAGTGTTACCAGTTCAGTTACTGAACAATGTTAATCTAACTAGGTATATAAACTGAATGAGCCACGTTAGGAGCCGTAACTGATGCTTTTTTGCCTAGTCCGTAGGGCAAAGAACAAAAATGAAAAAGAGAATCTTCTTAGTAGTCAACGCTATGCCCCTTTTGTGGGTGGGAGTGGGTCACATCACACAAGAAACATCTCACAATGAAGTGTTCTTGCACATTTTTGCGATAGGGACCCTGATTCACATTTAGACCTTTATAAGTGGGAACAAATATGCCCACATGTGCCCTGGTTAAGCATGTTTACGATAACGTATATGTAAGACTGAGACAGGCAGACGACTAAGGGTGATGTGTCTATAGATTAATACAAACATGTTAAATGGAAAGGGAGTCAAAGATTAAATCATTTAGCCGTCACAAAGTACTGCATTATTAAGCAGCATATACTGCTGAAGGTTGCAGCTTGAATAGGCAGGTCTAAAAGGCAGTCGGTCATTCATTTAGTACTCAATCTCTGCTTATAAATCACTGCATAATTGGTCTCTGGAAGGTCAAACAACAAGAGCAAGGCCAGAGATTTGTCTGTGTGTTCTTTTCTCACCTACTTTTGTCTTCATCTTAAGACAAACCACGCTGAATAGAGATCTTCTTCTCTCCAAGGACAATAAAAGACATTCAGACTCTTCAATCATCCTAGTTCTGCCTTGCAGACCAAAGGAAAAAGAATTCCATTACAGAAAAAAGAAAATAATTAAAGCATGCTGGCGTCTGATACATACCGCATTAGAGATCAAGTTCAAAGGAGCTGTTTTTCTTGTACCAGTGTGTGTTGTTTCAGACATATAAATGTAGTCTGAAGTAGTCCATCTTCTATAGAACGTGAAGTACTGTACGTTTTAAACTTGAAGCACTCTTCATGAAAGTGTACAGAGAACAGGAATAGACATTGATGTTGTTTGGTGCTATGACAATCCTCATGTTAGCAGTTCCATACCAAATTCATGGTTTTCCTATAGCTCAACTACACTTGGATGTAGATGCAGATGTTAAAATGAACCTTGTTTATATCCACTCAATACAATAGGCTCATTACTAGTCAAATATTTATCTACAAAATATGTCAACTAGTTCGGTGAGTCATTGTAAACATATCTTACGGCTTTCCAGCCTGATCTCATGGGAATTCATAATGAATTTATGAGGTGCCTAATTCGTATGAGTTCGTGCAATGTGAGGCATACGTCAACGTTATTATTAGAAAAAGGCATTAATGAAGCCTAGCCACTTACCGTTGTTGGTGCAAAAACAGACTGCACTAAAACATCTGAATAAGATGGTACGAATTAATACAAATTATCCACCTTGTTTTTGGGGTTGGCTGTATCTCAATTGGTAAAGCATGGCAAAGTGAAGGGTTTAATACCTAGGTAATGCAGTGCATTGCTAAAAATGTATAGTTTTAATGCACAATATGTCATTTTGGATGAAAAGTAATAGTAATTCAATGTCAGCGAGCAGCAGCCTTTTTATCCTGGATGTTGTTCATGGTGGTATGCTAACTTGACAGTTTGTTTTAGTTCCCAAGCTTCATGTAACCACTTGCCAAAAATAATGTTTAATCTCATGTGGCAGTGAGCATGAAACATTTGCAAGTGCGAATGTAAAGATGTGTTCGTACTAGCTTTGTAAAGTTGTTAGTCAAGCTCACACAAAAATAATTATATGTCAGAAATGGTTTGCAGGAGAAAGATGATAATTATAACAGACAGCAGTTCACATAGTTCATTACGCCCTTTGTCATTACCTGTTTAGTGACTGTTCGGCAGCAACTGTGGACAAGGACATAACACCCTGTGAAACTGAAGGTATTTACTGGAAACAAAATAAAGCAAAGATTATGATTGCTTTAGGATTCCTATTAAACTGCAACTGGTCTTTATTGAAAACAATTAATAATGGCCTACTGTACATCATTTAGAACTGCCGGTCTATTCAGAATGATGCTATTTATAATGGCACTCGGCATCTCATGCTAAAGGGTATTAAATAAGTTTACAGAGTAAAACAAGAGAGCCTATGATGGCAAACTGAGAGATCTTTGTCTAATATTTCCCTCAGAATAGTAATATAGCAAGTAAACAGGGCATTTATGTTGGATTTTTTTTAGATGATGAGGTAATCTTAGGGGAAGAGAGAAACAAAATATACATTTAAAAAGACTTCTATGTAACAGCATCTTATTGAAATACATTTATTTAACATAAGAGGAAAGGATATAGAGTTAAAAAACAAAAATGTGGGTCACTGCTTTTTCATGCCAGGAGGTTTATTAATTGTTGTCCTCTATGACTCATGCATTTCTGCTCTACACTGGCAAGAATAATGTTTTTCATTCCATTTTTGATTATTTGCTATATAAAGTAATATACAAAACACTGCATGCCTTCAAGGATTGATACCCATCCAAAGTTTTTATTTAAACGCTATATTTTAGGGCATCATCCTCTGATTAAAAAAAGCTCACAAATTCTGGGTTTCCGTAAACAATTTTATTTGACAGCCAAGAATGACAAGATCACAGTTCGTCTACATTGCTAATACCCAGGTGCTAATGTACAAAAATAAAACCTAAAGAAATAAAATACTGGGTGCTCAGCCTCTAATATTGAAATACTTTTCTATGAAACAGTATTTGAAAAATCTTTCAAAATGAGCTTTATAAAACAGTTACCTTCTGAGAGGTAAATTGAACAAACACAGACACAAACAGTCTGCTGGGATAAGAAAGGACCAATCACAGATTGTAACCCTTACACATCATCAACCTTCGACCAATCAACTCTGAGAGAATAGTGTTTGACTTTTGAATGTTAATGTGAAGAAACATCTGTGTAGATGAACGCAAACATAATGTAATTTGATAATGCATTTGAACTCAGTTGCCTTAGACTATTATTGACGCTGTTGTATAACACACAGATAACAATAAATACAAGAAGAATAGAAGCTTCTCATTGCATTAGTAGTGCTTATTTGGCTAAATCAAATGGAATGCATGGACAGTTTCATTCAAAAGAGGTAAAATATTATAGAGACAATAAATAGTTCAAATAAATAGTGTGTCCTCTGTTGCTTGTCAGTTTGGACCTGAGAGGTAAAGACAAAAGTAAAATATAGGGACTAACAGCACGACACAACACGGCACAATTATTTGACAATACAAGGGCCATGTTTGCCCTAGATTAATACTCCAGGAGATACATTTTGAAGTTATCCAATGTGTTATAAAAGCCTACTTTATTTGCTTCATTGACAAGCCAATGACTCATAATTTGGTAAAAGGACAAACTTGTAGTTGACGTGTTTTCTATTTTTACACTTTTTTACAAAAGAGAGCTTATCCCAATTCAGTGGTGCTACAGTGTTCCAGGCAACTACCTAAAAAACAAGGCAACCTCCTATACAAAGCAGATAATGCCTGCCTTGTTTCTCAGTAAGGCAATATTTTCGTCCCACCCCGTGGTTGACTTATTGGGAGTTTGGGTTGTGCTTTATGCAGTGACGATTTGAATAATTTAAGTAATTTGCCTGGACCAAGTCAGCTTGTCTATTGCCTGGCAAAATTATGCTTAAAATCATAAATACGTGTAATAACATTTATGCCATCTAAAGAACAAACAAACAAAACTTTAGATGACTTAAAAAGTCAAGCTAAATGCTACAATTGGCCATAGAATCACAATCATAGGCACAATTAAAGGCTCTCCCAAAAGAACCTACTTGCTCAATGTAGGTATATAAACACATGTCTTGTAAATTATACAAATGTCAAATGTGTTATTATGAAGGAAAATAATTAAGGCTAATTTAATAAACACATTATCTTTACAAGCTAAACATGTCAAACAGTGAGGGGACGCAACAGAAAGCCCAAGCAAATACAAGTTGATATGGTACTGGAGTGACCTACAATCATTTTAACCTCCAGAGTTCACTCTTAGAGCAGGCACACTATGTTTTTTTCATTCAGTTAAACACATCTTAAAGCTAAAACATATCCACACACAAAAACATGCTCATAAGTTGTGGGGCTTTTGAGTTTAAGGACAAATACCACCAAATTAACAATGCAGACAAGTAAATAAATTTCTATTCTCGCATTACAAATGAAGTCCAATGGGTTAAAAAGCATGACTATCAATTCAATATCTTCATGACCTTTAAGATTTGGGAGTAAAGAAAAAACGAAGTGAAAAAAAAAAAGAAAAACTGGCTGGCTAAATCCATCTCTACACTAGTAAATTGACAAATTGTCAGTTTGAGGCAACAAGTAGTAAACACCTCTGAAAGTATTGTAAAACATCAACACCTTTCAAATACTGTGTTTAGTTGAGACAGAAGCTACTTCTTAAGGGTTATACTGTACAAATTCTTGACAAAGTATAAAACTTTTGTCAGACTAAAATAACGCAAGTTAACTCTAAATCATCCCTGTTTTTTCTCAATGTAGCGCACATGCAGGAGGTGTACACAACTTATCGTGCTATCAGTACAGTGCATGCTTGAGTACCATGTCTCCAATGAATTTCATTTTACTCTTCCAAGCAGCTGGGGTTGGGTGCTAGACGCTAACCTATCAATTCTAATTAGGGTAGTCACTGTAAATTAGGACTAAGGCAACAATGCTTCATAACACGGCTACAGAACAGGAAGCATGCAGAAGAAAATCCTCATGGCAACAGCCACTGCTGTAGACGATGCATCATCAGGCCATTAACAGGGTGTCTGCTACAATTTCAGGTAATCAGCGGTGAAATCCTGACATTCATACTCATTTATTACACGATTTTCCAGAAAGATGGTAATGAAACAAGAGCCAGACTTGAAACACATGCTTGTACGACTGGACAATCCGAACGATCTAAAGCCATGAGGACAAACTGACGCAAACATAACAAATAACCACACTTTGTTTCAATTCTCTTAACACAAACATTTTGTATTCTAAGATCGCAAATTTGGTCTTTTTTAATAATAGAAGATGCCTCTACGTATAGCAGCTTTTAATGAAAAAAGTGCAGAACCAACTGGGTTTTCGGCATTCCTAATCTACAATTGCACTTACCATAATTTAGAAGCTAATAATACGTCAATACTGGCGTACACTATGCGCTGGAGCACTGGATTATTGAATGCATGAAAATAAAACCTCTGGTAAAGCTACAGGTTATATCTGAATTGTGTAAGTGCTTTTTAAAATCGGCAATAAATAATCGAAAGCCTCCGACCGTCACTGTATGTCCGGAACAGTAAGACCTGCGAGTCTTTCCTCTCCAATATGGGGATTCGTTAATTGGAAACTTTACGTTGGCGGTAACGTATGCTCGTTCGGCAAGTGTAAACTGCCATCTAACAAACTCACCTAATTAAGTAAGAATGCTTAGCTTCACTAACTCTCTTTGTAATACTTTTTACTTATTGGCTTTTTTACATGCTCCACCTTCTCTGTTCTGCAGGTACTTATCTAGCTCCGCCTCTCTCTTCACGGCTTCCGGGTTGATTTTCGGAGCACCAGGAAAACATACCAAAACCACACTCATGTTGTCACGACTACCCTGTTGAAAGAAAAAGAAAAACAGGAGAAGTTGAAAAAGCAAGTTAGACAGAGGGTTATCCAATGTTTTATTATATTAAATATAACTGTATATTGGATACCACAACAGCTAGAACTCAATGACAACCAAAATTATGATGGGGAAAACGCATAATCTTGTATTATATCTTGCATTGTTATTGTCCAGCTCAAGCTGTTTAGGAGCAAAGGCTAAACACTGCTTATCTAACTGACCTTACCTTGTACAAACAAGTGTCAACAATCTCATTACACACTCTCTCCAGGTCTTCTGTCACCTCCAGACGTGAGCGCACAAAATCACATAGTTCTTCATTTGCCATAACATCCCATATGCCATCGCAAGCCAGAATCACAAATTCATCCTCTGTCTCGGAACGTTCAATCGCACAGACTTCTGGTTCTGGGGACACCAGCTGCTCGGTGGGGCCTTTCCCATGCACACACTTGTAGTCGAAATCACCCAGAGCCCGAGAGACGGCGAGAGATCCATTGACCCGCTGGATCATCACAGAACCACCCGCATTCTGGATCCGCTCTTTCTCGAGAGGGTTACTGGGCTTATGGTCTTGGGTGAAGAAGTGAACGCGTCCCTTGCGGCTCAGCAAGGCTCTGGAGTCACCACAGTTGATGAAGTACAAATGATGGGGGGAAACCATAATGCCCACCGCTGTGGAACCGCTGCGATCCGCCCCGTGCTTGCGTTCAGACATGGCCCGCATGTGCTCGTCGATCTGCAGGAAACCTGTGCGGATTCCGCATTTCACGCTCTCTATGGAGGGCTCGTTGCCATCTGTATCCGTACCTGCTCCTCTGAAGTCCGAGTTGCTGGTGATGTGATCCAACAGATGCTCACAGCAATAACGGGCCACCTGAGAGCCTGCGTGCCCATCGTACACCGCAAAAAAAGACCAAAGGCTGAGGCCGTAAGGCAGCCCCGTCACAGCTGTGTGTGCATCCTCCATCTCTACACGCCAGCCCTGCATGCTGCTGAGTCCATAGCGCAGGTCGTTTCCCTCTCCGTGAGCATTGTGCTTCTCCATCTTTGGCTTGTCTAAGAATGCACCCATTCTTCTTATTTTGCTCTATCACCAGCATGACCGGAAGACAAAAGGAGCATAAGGTGGTTATTCAAGTACTCATCACTGACCAAATAACGACATACACATATGATGCACATATCCATATTATGATTTATATGATAAGCCACAGAAGCAATAAATAGCGCAAGATTGCGCAAGTTGGATCATAGTAAAGTTATTTGTGCAAAAATAGTACAAGCATGGACTGATGTTATGTAAAGGTTGGGTTCCCTTAAAAAACTAATTTCTTCTCAAAAGCCAAAAGAACACACCTTTATGGTGTTAAAGCAACTATGATGTGTTCGCAGATAAAGCCACTGCCCTGATTAACATACACAAACCGCTGCAAACCCACATACTGTAGCAATGACAGGCTAACTCTCACCATTTAACATAGTACGCCAGTGTCATTATATCACTTACCCAGCTTCCCAGCGTTCTCTGCTGAATGGAAAAACGCCAAAAAGCAGGCACAAAAACCGCAGACAACAGCCTTAATATCACTTCGCAGGACTAGACAGGAAAACTATAAAGCGAAGGTTACGCTGACAGCCACAACACGCGTAAATCGATGGCTAGCCAATTAGCCAGCTAACTAACGACAACAGGCTAAAACTGGAGACGCTGGTATGGTAGGAAAATAAAAAATAACACGTATACATTGCTCGATATGCATCACATAAGCCCATTAAGGGAGTCCGCAGCTGGGCGGAGGGGCATTTTCTGGCTCCGGTGTTTTTGTTTTCCCGAGGGGGGGCTACCGGAGCCTCGCGCTCGGCTCTCTCTCTTGTCTCTTTCGGAGCGCGAATGCGTTTGTTTGAGACCCGGATGCTGCGGCGGATTGCGCGCGTTCATTTTTTTTCACAATATGTTACATCATTGCCACGCAAGTGAGCGCTGGAAATAGATTCATTGATGAGAATAAACGGCTGTTCTGTGAGAGAACGTATCAAAACTCGCTTAACTGTGGTTTTGGTGTGTCTTAGCGTTGTCAAAAATGCATATTTTACAATCAATACAATCTCAATAGTTCATTGATTGGATAGTCTTGCCATAAGCCTTCAAATAAAGCAAAACAGACTAGTAATAATAGTAATAATAAAAACTAAATACGCAGTTTGACAGGATCATTATATGATCATACTGGATTCTGACTGGCCAGTCATTTATGTTATTCCCAGATAACAATCACTCAAACTAATACCACAATGTCATTCTCTGTACTGCCAGTCAACTTGACCTTAAAATAATTTACATACGAATAAATTAGATAGAAATATGCCTAATTAATAAGATATGAGATTAGATTACAAATTATTACATTGCGTGTTCATTATTTTTTACTCCCGTTTAGTCGAGAAAAAACAGTTTTTCCTCACAGAAGGTTTGTGTTCGTTACAAATAAGCCAATAAAAGATTTCAAATATATATGTAGTGTCCCTGACAGAGTCATTAAGACCCGATGTGGTGCGGATATACTAAGATGGTTTTAGATGCAACACAAACACAAAAGTACAACCGTAGGTAGAATTTTGTAAGTGAATGTAATTTTAGTCTTTAGACCTCTTCATGGCAAGGTCGTCGTTTTGAGTAGGGACTACTAGGGACTTCCCAGTAGTCAGGTCCCTGTAATTTCAACCAAACAATTAAAATGCATTTATACTGTACATAACCACTGATGTCCGTCTTGTTTTTATTATTACTTATTTTATTTAACAAGTATTAATCCAGGAATAATTTAATTCAAAATATTTTACAACAGGGTTCTGTAAAAATAGCGTAATTTGTAGTACACAAATGGTTAAGTCTCGTTCTCTGCAACGAGTCCCGCCTCCGTAGCTCACGTCGCTTTATGATTGGCTTTGCCTTCTCTCGCTCAAGTGTGACGTAGGCTGCAGCTGCATTTGGTTGAACAAAGCGCCAAATCTCTATCAGCAAGACGCGATGAGTGTGATGATGCAGGTTACCGGTAAGTGTGTGGAAAAAACATTTTTACCAACAGTTTTATAGACAAAAATACGCGACAAGCTGCGTCACATATTGATTCTGGGACAGTGTTTTCCCAATGCATGACAATCCTGTATTAACAGGATATGTTGCAAACTAAAAATTTTGTCTAAATACTTGTTTATTTAACGTGTTCAGGTTTTATTTGCCCTGACAGAATTTTCACTGGCATCACAAAACACTAAAACAAATAAATAAATAAAATAGACTTGTTGTATATTTGTTGGTTTTTGCTTGTGTAACGTGATTAAATAAGGTTAAATACTATTTAAAACTAACTATTATTAAAATATTTTATTGGTTAAATAAGTCAAGTAAACGGTGCTATAGGTTGTAAAAAAAGTATTATACGCTTGTGATGACATGTTTCTGTGCCCTTCATGAACACAAAATAGGATTCCTCATAGTATAGTGCCTGTAGGTGACTTAAATAGAATAAAAAAAAATCAATGGTCGTGGTCAGCGAAGTGTTGTGCTGCTATGCTTTTGTGTCATGCTGGATACAAGGCTTCATCGTAATGCTAATGACTGTAGTAAATAATTTATCTAGGGCTGGAAGTCCAAATTAAAAGCATCTTACATTAAAGATATGCTCTCTGCAGGGTGACTTAAATGCGGCGAGCACTTAGGATAAGTAGCTCCCTTTTCTAAACACCAAATGCATTAGGCCTGAAATAGGGAACCTCCAGCTAGATTTCCATTGTGATTCTGAATTGCAGAATATAAATCAAGACAAAATCAACCCCTGAAGCTACTACCAGGTTTTTCCACTGCAGTGTTTGTAACCAATCATGCTCAATTGGTTTAGAGCTGTAGAATACGCTATAGAAAAACTGATCTTTTTCATTCTTTGACCATTTCAGGCATCTCAAATATGACACATGAACAAGATGGAAAGGCATGGATGAACACCAAGCACTGAATTGTCAGACCGCCTGCCAAATTGTCACAGGTAAAATGTGCATACCGATGTGTCACAACAATAGTGCCCACCTTTCAAATCCCAGACGGTGTATTTGGACTCTGTTGTCTGAAACAATAACAACAACAGTTGGCGTAAATGTGGGAACGTGTGAAGCAAGTGAGTCACAGTTCACTGTCACTTCACTTCAAAAACATCTTCTGTCTCAGGAGATAAAAAGAAAAACAAACCAGGTTTGTTG
Source organism: Beaufortia kweichowensis (assembly GCA_019155185.1). Lineage (NCBI taxonomy): Eukaryota > Metazoa > Chordata > Actinopteri > Cypriniformes > Gastromyzontidae > Beaufortia > Beaufortia kweichowensis. Next base: position 12,705,824 of record CM032807.1, read on the forward strand.
CATAAAAGTCAGAAAGCTAAAAAGAAATCATTATTACTTCACACACTCTAAAAAAGGATGTGTTAACAAATTTTTTGTGTTATGCTGTTTAACACATAATGTGTCATTTTGTGTTAAATACATAAAAGGGACAACACATGTTGAGTTGAAAGTAACACAAGTTGAGTTAAAAGTAACACAAAATGTGTTGTTTTTAAATGAACACAAAGATGTGTCTAGTTAGGGACAACACATCTGTGTGTTGTCCCTAACTAGACACATCTTGTGTTACTTTAACACATCTGTTTTTAGAGTGCATGAACCTTCATTCCTACATTCCATGTTTTCAGCTCCCACAGCCACTATTGCATGTACTAAAGCCAAATAGAAAGAGGAGAGTTTATTTCTCTGGATTAATCACAGTATTTTGTAGCCTTGGGGCAGTTTTGTTTACATGATTCAGAGAGGATACAGTGCTTGTGATTCATAATATGCTAAACACTGATTCAGCCTCCTTAAGCAATGAAAGAAAGCATATAGCAAGGAAAACCCTCCCAGGCAATAGTCTATTTACCAATAGTCTGCTTTTGTATGAACCATTTGTTCATTTTGTTCCTATACAACCTTTGTACAACAAAATTTGTACAAATTGGTACGATCTCATTCATATATTTTAGTACAATTTGCCTTCTCCCCAGTGATGTTAGTGTTAAGGGCGGGGTTACAAATGGGCCTTCATTGTTGCTTTTTTCTCATAATCACATTTTTGGTAAGATACACATTGTATATATTCACATGAATTAGCCACCTTGTAAAATACAAATGAGATCAGGTTGTTTTTTCTATTGATTGCTAACTGAAGTGTTTAGTTAAAGGATGTGTTAATTCATACCCTTGCCTCACTCATTTAATGCAGCAAGATAAACATATTTACATCTCTATCATCTGTTTGGTGGGGCATGGGCTTCCGAGCTTTGCTTTAATTTTAGAAAATAAAAACTTCACCAGTGAGGTACTGTTTTCATGTTCTTTGCCAAGCAGTGCTTGAAAATGTTATTGTTGTTCCTCTTCTTTTATGTTGTCACATCTCAGCCATTTCTCAAGGACAAAACAGTCTTATTTCTGCTAGTTTACTCCACAGATGGATTGTTTTTATTGTTGAACAAACAATAAACATGCTACACATACTGTATCTTCCAGCTGCCCCAGACAACAGGCAATATGTTTGCATTATAAACAATAACATTTATGTATATTGTTATTGTCTGTGCAGTTCAAGGATTGATTTGTGTCTTCCTTTATCTCATAACAAACAATTACTCAATCTGTATTTGGGATCAGCATTAGCATGTAATCGGATGCTTTATTTTATTAAAAATATTATTTTTATTAAAACTTTCATTAAAAGACGATAGTAAATAAAACACAATTGTTTTTAAGTGTGTTGCTAATATTGCAAAACTACCATCTCTTAAGATTAAAGATTAACTTTTCATATTCAATCTTCACATCTCTGTTGCCCCACTAATACTAAAACAAAAGAAACCATCTAAGCCCTTTTTTGTTATTGCATCTTGGCAAGACCAACCAAATGAACAACTGCAATATTCCAGGAAGCTTAATGACATAATATCTTATTCCTGTGTACAAATTTTTACCAGTGTCCCTAATTCCAGCAAGGGATTACAATCTTAAAACGCTGTGGTTTATTAATACCAACTGAGCTTCTCTCTAATACTGTATAAGTAAAATGGTACACACAAATCCATGGCCTAATTTTTACACTTGCTTATTTGCTGTAATTCTAATCTGACATAACAGAGAGTTAAGTTGCTGTGTCTCAGTTTCTTTGTAAGGATGACCTTGCTGTTGACAGAAGCAGAGTTTATTTCTCATAGGAAGATGAGCACAATAATATGATTACTTCCTTTGTCCCTGTTTTATTTACCTCCTTTATTGCTGTTTATTCTCACAGTGGTTGTTATATGACAGTTTGACTTTTATAAATCACACATCACTTTAATTTATTTTGCAAATAGATTTTATGTATGATGTATTCAAATTTAGTGTGTTTGCAGATGCATCTGAAATAACTATCTAGCTTCTTTTAACGTATCAAAAACTATGCACTGATACATTTTTATTTAAAATTGTAATTTTAAAAATGTTTTAATATTAGTGACACAAATCTGTTATCTTTTTTTAACACTCAGGATATCAGGAGTGCATGTTTGCTGTATATTTGTAGATTCACCACAGTGGGCAAATCTGCCCTTGAATCGATGCTGAAGAATTAAGACAGTTCTGCGGTCAAAAGAGGTCAGTGTAGATGCAAACAACTCTCATAACATTCCATCCCATCAAATACATTATGATCAATATACTCAACCTGAAGCATTTAGGTGTGTGAGTGAAATGGAATGCTGATGAACTATTCATGTTCTTTATGCAAACTGAATTTATAGCAGAAAACAGTAGCTCAGTGACACAGATTTAGTCAGCTTGGGACTGCATATGTGCAGGCATGCATATGTGAATAAATATAGGATTCTGACTTGACAGTGAGCAAATCAGGGGCTTGACTCCTCAATCTGCAGATTTCATGCTGGTCACTAAGGGCACTCAGTTATCAAGCTTGGATTTTTTTCATGAATCAGATTGATTTATGTAGCTAATTGTAGATGTGTGGTTGTAGATCTATGTCACCCATTAAAGTAAACAGTTCCCTTTCTGTGATTAAACTTACTGATGCACATCACTGATGCATGTTAATATAAAAAACAATGATGGCTGCATTTTTTTTGGCTGAAATATTCCTTTAAGTGCTATATGTGTTGATCATTTTCTAGATAAACAACAATTGTTGTGACTACACACTCATATGATACTGAGTATCATATGCAGACACAATAGTCTCTCTTGTGGTTGTATTACAAACATAAAAAATAATACGCTGAGGCCACCTAGTGGGTATGTGTAACTACTGTTTTTAATTAAAAGCGATATTTGAAATAAAAGACTTGTTGACTGACCTATCTATCTCTATTTTATAGAGGAAATAGTAACAGTGTTTATTTTTATTGCATAGGCCAATACTATAGGAAATGCTTTATTAAAATTAATAGAGAAAACTGATTTCTCTTCATCGTGTCTTATTACAAAGTGAGCCATTACTTCTGCTGACCACAACAATAGGTGTGTGATGCCTGCAAAAATTATTAACCGTTTCAAATGCATCAAGAGTGAAATAGTGATGCCATCTGTATGTCCTACACCAGCCACTGATCATTTTTTTTTGTTTTGTAGGTTTTAAAATATTTTATTTGGACATTAAATTAAAACTGGTCATAACCCTGGCTAGAGAACGACTATTTATTGACTGTCACTGGACTGAAAAAAAGCCTGCAAAGCTAAATGGAACATTACTTTCTATATTTTATTTGAAAGCTAGCAAGATTTATTATCCTTAACGTTTTGTGTTAGTAATATAAACAAATTATAATTGAGTAACCAGATTTTATTTTAATAAAGCTCTTATAAGTATATATTTAAGATAAGATAAATTCAATATTGTATAAAAATACCCTTTTGATAAGCCAGTAATTTGCTAATCATTTACTGTAATTAGCTCTGACACAAGATGGCGCTGTTTTCTGAAAGTAAGGCAAAAACTGCGTTCTCAACTTAAGTTCAGATTCACTTACTGCGATTTAGGCGTGGTTGCTTTACTTCAGAATATTTATTTTACTAAAATTAAATTTCTGCTTAATGTTTCTTTTACGGTTTTTGATTTCAACCAATCAAACAATAACAATTCTAGATGTTATACGTTTTTTTACACCTAATTTCATCACTAGCGAGTAAAGTTACAGTGTCTGTTAACCGCTGCCTGCCCACTACGAGCCCGAGACACGGTGACGTCAGCTCCGAAACACTCAAACGAGCCATTCCCACCAGCGCGAGCCTCTGCCAGAGAGCTCGGCCTGCCCGAATACTTCACACAATTACAGACCCTGATCCGAGGAGTTCAACGGTCTTCAGCCCACTTTTCTTTAGCCTGTGCCCGCGTCTCTTTAAAAAGCATCGCACATGGACGAGCCCTCAGCAATGTCCGTGAAACCGGAGGCGGGTTCGGCTGGAGGCTGGAGTGAGGACGATCCCGAGAAGACTGATCGCTTTGGGAGCAACACGGCCCGACGTGATGACTTTGGAGAGCAGTGGAAGATGAGAGACGTGGAGGACGATTCAAGTGAAGAGAAGCAGCTGTTCAGCCATCCCGAAAGCGCGCGGCAACCGCTCCCTGTTGTCATGGAAACTGCCTCCACAGGTAATGCGGGCATCCCGTCCTCTCAATGTATGCACTGCTGTGTCAGACCTCCGTGTTTAACTTCTGTTTCGACCTGGGCCTTGTTATTACCTACCCTGACTTGCTGGCTCGCTGTGTCGCAGTTAACAACTCAAAAGTTTAAGTATTTTGATACAGAGTTGTAATAATTTTATTTAAATGTGATCTTTTTTCTATAATGAACGCTAATGTATTTACTCAGATCTTGATTTATTTGTATAACAATAGAAAATAGCATGATCTACATCAATTCTAGTTGACCATTTTGCAGTGATTCAATTTCTATTATGAATACTGTTATGGATATTTTACAGTATGTGGATATATTATTCATGTTTTGTTATTATGGATATTTAGCTGGTGTAGTTTTGGCACATGGAGTTCCTTAACTGGGAATGTTTAACTAAAATGTGAAAGTGTTCCCTTACATGTCAATATACTTTTATCTTTTCCTTTAGCTTCATTGTAATACTGGAGTGGCCTTTTACCTTATGATGTTGTGAATCACAATGCACTTGACCCTAAGTTAATTAAAGTTCCCTCACAGACAAATGCGATCAGTGATCCATAACAGCCTGTGTATTCGACATAACTTGGTCTATTCTGTTTAATGGTCTTTAGAGTCTTGTGTCCTTCCTAGGTAGCTTATAGGTACATTTATTATAAATATCATCCCAGAAGACACTGTGTAACAACAATGTTTACAAGGAAGCATGACTCATGATAAATATGATAAATATATCAGACCAAGTTACTGTACTGTATGTCGAACAGGCAGGCTGTGGCTATGGATCAATGACCTCTAGCATTCAGTTATAAATGACTGCAATTAATTAACATTGCTGTAACAACACTACAAAACCTTCTGGTAGTGTCAAGAATAGAGTGTGGAAAATGCATTATACTGGGATTTGGTTTAGAATCATAGTGCTTGAAATTCATTACAATTGGTTTCTTTCCGAGCACGAACACATTGCGTAAATATTGCATGCAATTGTTACACTAACTCATGACTTAATGGATCGTAGTCATAAGATTTGATCTTTCTACAAGCCAATGCTCTGTAGCAAGCATTTAGAAGCTATTATGTGTATAATAAAACATTGTGTTTGATTAGAATTATAGATATGGAATGAAAAATATATCTTACTTTACAAAATAAAGGTGCCATGTTTCTATTGCCAGTATTCCATTGTACCTTAGCTGTGTTTGAGAGCATGGCATTTTACAGTAACCTTTAGAGATCACTTACTGCACAGAAATCAATACTTTACACTTACATCAGAACATCTCTTTGACGTGGATCGAAATTTTGTGTAATATGAGAGTTTGGTGGCATAGAAAACCAGGGAGGGACAGTCAGCCCAATTCATCATACAAAAAGAGTCCAGAATTAATCTTTACAATTGGACAACAATAGTGCAAGTATTAGGTTTGTATCATGGGTATATTCTGATACAGTAGATAACTATACAACTAGAAAAACCATTTCTCCTTTTGATGTATATTTTAATGCTTTATTGATGAGAGTGAGAGTTTGTTGTGATGTTTTAAATGCTGCAGAATTATGTAATTGTCTTTCATGTGATGTATCACATGAAACAGAGATTGCTAAATTATTGTTGGGTAACACAAGATATTTATTTTAAGCTATTAAACAGTGAGCTAATGTGAAAATGGTTTTGAATGTTAACATGACTATGCTTATGCTGGTACTGCGATGAAATTGCTTTTTACATTTAATTAACAACTGGATTTTTTTTAGAAATCAGATCATTTTTCCTTTTCTACATTTTACCTTTACATATGCATTAATACTAAGAAGAACAATAAATAAATAATTACAGTAATTTGCTTACTGTTATGTGCTTACTGTTATGTGATACAGTAACCTGAAAATAATCAATAAAAATCCATTAAATTTAGCACCATGGCAAGTGAGAAATATTAAATTATAGCACAGATAAATGGCATATATTGTGACGATGACTGTTGTAGTGACTCAGTCATACACAATATTTGTGTATTTAATGCACTGTCATCATTAGTTAACCATCAGATGGTTGGTATTAAAATGTAGCCTCCACACCACAGCTGGATACAGTGTCAGATGAATCATTTTGAATTATCATTTTAAAAGATAGCTGATGGAAATGTGAATGCTACCTCTATGCCACAGCTTTAATGATAACCTAAAAAAGATTGACATTGCCAGATTGACATTGGCAAGTGGATGAAAATCAGAGTCCTGAGGAAAGATCCTCTCATCAGACTTAAACTGTGTCATTAGCTGAATGACAGACGTCAGGCTGCTACTGTACTGTTGCACCAGTGCTTGAAACACAATACAGACTCTGAGAGGCGGAGCTAGGACTGATGATAACCAGTCATTATCCACATTTAGGGTTTATTGTTAAACTCTATGAGATGTGTTTTCTGTCTGTTGGTGAGAGCAAGAGCACAAGGCTTGCTGCATGTTTTCTTACAAAGAAACAACTTTATAAATGGATTTTTGTACAGTGATATGAGGCATTAGAGCAATAGAAGAAGTATAGTATAAGTATATTGACGGGAAGCTTTAAAACTCAGAATAAGGCTGTCCATTTGTGCATGAATAATTTATTGTACACAAGTGAATGACCTCTGACAGAATTTGAACTGTATATGGTAGACAGGAAGTTGTTTTTAATGTCTTTTAGAATCTTTTATTCCTCAGTGACTGAGTAGAGAAACTGGAATGTGTGTTCATTTACTTTCTTATGTGTAATACACACACATGTATTATACATTGTGGTGACTTTCATAAGAACATAATGACTCTTATACTGTACACTGTATTCCCCTAACCCTTACATTTTTAAATAAGCATCATTTAGTATGTTTCATACCATATCTAAATTCTGGGGACAGCTGGTAAATAAGAATTTGACCATGACTTTGTTGTTCTGATTATCGCTCCATCTCCCATCACACACTTTCCCTAAAAAAATCCCTCTTAGGTCAGAAAGGCAGTGTCACTTCATTAGTGTTTTCCTGTAAAGATAGGTCTGGCGCTGAGCAGAAAATAACACAGACTTCAGGAAGGAAGTTTCCATAATGCACAAATCTTTCTAAAGTGAATGAGATCAGGAAACAGGAAAATCATTTCTTTGCCAAAACTAGATTAGACACTTGTCCTTTGTGTGTCAGAGGGTCATAATAATTGCAATATCATACAAAGAATATATCCAAAGTAATGATCCCAACCAGAATTTATTAGTGTGTTATTTTGTTCATTGTTTTGCCTAATATTTGTATTGTGTTGTAACCGTTTTCTAAAAGCAAGGAAGGCTAGTGCATTATCGTGCGTCACGGCTGAAAGATCAAGCATAACATTGCCCTTCAGCCGTGACCTATTCACGATAAAGCACAGTACCTTATTGCTTACTTAAAACACACTTATAAAAGTGTTTCTGCTGAAGTTTATGATGTGTAATGCAGCTGAAAGTGCACAGTCATATAGTGGCTAGGATCTTTACAGTACCTTACAGTAAGTTTAGCCATTTAATACCATTGAAAACTCAATACTCAATTTACCCATATCAGCTATATCCCATGAGTCCTTTAAAACAAAACATAATGTCTCCATCTTGATGTCATGCATATCATATGCCACTATTTGTCAATAGTCCTGCTGTAAGTGTTTATTGATCCGTTTTCTTTCTTTCGTTCTTTTGACAAAAAAATGAAAGATCAACACTTAATGCCACCACATGCACTCGCTATGACTCTTTCTGAGAGGATGAGTCACTGGTTAAATGTTGAGAGTGAAGTGTAGGCTGGAGATTGTGTGGTGTGAAAATGAATACTGATGCATGTGAAGGATCATCCTTCACATGCTCAGACACTTCTGTGACATTGCTAATATAACATTTATTGTGTGGTGTTTGGCAATAGCTGTGATAGGAATACATGTGATTTTTATTACAATGTTTGGTATATGCTTCTGGTATTCCTAAAAGGGTGTAAGTTGAAATGTTGTTGGTATTGGTTTCTTTCTCTCTCTCTGCACTTTTAACATAAATCCACACATTTCTTAGCTACTGATGGATAAAAATAGAGTCCCTGTGGAGCAGGTTTGCCCAGTGAATGTAGGGCAGCGTGGAGGAACAGCTTTCTGATGGAGTGGGGTCAGATTAGCACAGTGGTTTACATAAATCATGTCATTATCCACAGTCTCCAAGGTTATTATTAGTGCATAATGATCGTAAAGCAGGTAATTTGGCCTGTCCTCAAACAAAGCCAGAGACAGGCGAGACGCTGTTTTGATTTGACCAATTTATTTTTCAAGTTTTGCTCTCATTTTTCCTTTTTATTTTTAATAAAAAGCCATTTCCATTAATTCCACATTCAGCAGCACTTAACCTTGAGACAGTGAAAACTGATATCTGACCGCTACAGGTCACTGTGGTACCTGCCAAGTCACTAAACCTCAAATTATTTACAGTAGACAGAAAGAAATTTAAGTAAATAAACTGATGCTATAATAATAATAATTATCACTGTACAATGTTTTTGTCACCACAGATGCAACTCAAAAACACTGGGCTGAATTTCAACAACAAAAAAATTCTTCTAGATTTAATCAGAAAATCAAATAACATTCCTCATCTCTGTTAATTTAAAATGTTAAAATAAAATATTGTAGTTTAAATAGCATATGGTAAAAAAATCTTACTCTTGTTTCTTTATCCTCTCCTCCTCGCATGCAGGTAAATCTGATTCAGGCTACCAAAAGATGTCCACTGATGACAGGGACCTATACACCTCCCTCTTATCCAATCAAAATTATGCCTCACATGAAGACACCTCCTACTTTTCTGGCAACCTGCACGAGGCTGAGGAACAACATACTGATGACTTCCTCTCTGGCTCCCATTCCCTCATGATGACCTCAGACTCCGGCATCGAGATAACCTCCACCGGAGACGCGAGTGACAACTCCTACAAGATACAGAAAAACTACTCGGAAAGGGCTTCTGACTCGTCTTACAATTACATGGACATCAGTCATAAAGAGGAGTCTTGTAGCGCACAGCGCCCCCTGGAGGACTGGAGGATGAGTGGCCTCCCGGGGCCCACCCAGTATGCCATGTTAGAGAAGAGTCCATCGCCTGTAGAAGTGGATGTGGAAGAGCTTGGTTCTGCTGTGGTTTTGGATTCTCAGGCCTTCCCGTATGTGGAGGAACCGTCTGATGAAGAACTGTCCGATTACCAGCCGTACCGTTCTCCAGGTACCGGAAGCAGTACGAGCCCAGTAAGAATCACCCTGAGTGAAACTCCCCCTACATCTATATCACCCACTACAGTCCAGCATAGCCCCACAGTTAGAGAAGTTTCAGAGAAGGAGAGTATCTTGAGTCTGGGGATTGAGGGTGTACCCACTGTCACTCTGTCAGAACCTGAGGACGACAGCCCTGAGTCATCTACACCACCTCTTTCAGGTAAGCATCAGGCCCACAGAAGCACTTGAGTTTAATAGATCCACTACATGTTCCTATTTCTGTAATAGTGTTGTACTCTTATGTAGGTGTACTCTGCTTTTCTATTGTATAAGTGGACACATTAGTAGCAAAACATACATGAAATTAACACTTACTATATTTTTTCAATGGTTTGAGGTCACTATGAAAGTTAAAAAATGTATAAATATAATAGCAAATACATTTACTGTGTTACAAATACAATTTCCTTTAAATATTCAGGTTTTATGTGATCCTTTTTTTCTGCATAAATAGATCTTAGGTCCAGTTTCACAGACAAGTCTTAAGATTAGTCCTAGACTAAAATTCATGTTTGAGCTAAGGCTTGAGTTTAAGGCTTTGTTATCCAGGATGAAAACTAAATGTTAAAAATTAAAAAAGGATAAAAATGCTAAGAAAAAGAGAGAAATTATACCGTTTGGGACATTATTTTACTATTGAGAGACATTACATTTAGGCATTTTTCAGACTTACATTGCATTATACTTTACATTTTTTCTGAGTATGTGCAATCCCTGGGTTCGAACCCATGACCTTGGCGTTGCTAGCACCATGCTTTACCAGCTTAGTATAGGAAAGTAGCTCAGTGGTTAGAGCTAAAAGTTTAGCATGATAATTTGATAATTTGGAAGAACAGATGGCCACAAGATACCTTACTTTTATCAAAAATCTCTCTTATCAAAAAAGTCTTTCTCCCTTCTTCTCCTTTTTGTTCTTCTTACAGAAGAATCTGACTCTCCATCAGATCCAAACATCCAGGCTGTTGAAACAAAAATAACAAGCTCCTCCCAGGACAAAACTCAAGAGTCACCAAGCTCACCATCTCAACCCATCTCCGAGCATGACAGATCCCCAGCAGATGTGAAGATCTCCCCTCCGAAACCCTCCAGCTCCCCTGCCGCCTCTCCTTTATCTGAAGATGTTGAGGATAGCAGTGCAGAATCAGGTGACTCTGAGATTGAGCTAGTGTTAGATGAACCAATTCCACAACCTCCTACTACTGACTACATGAGCTTCAGTAGGAGTCCAAACATCACTCCAGCAGCCACGGTACCTTCAGTCCCACCATCTGCTCCTGTCTTGGCTCCTGTTTTGGCATCTGGCTCTGCTATGCAGTACAGCATCTTGAGAGAGGAGCGTGAGGCAGAATTAGATAGTGAATTGGCTCTGGAGTCCTGTGGAGAGGAAAGTCCCAAGAGATTGAGCCAAGACTCCGCAAAGGGCCTCAAGGAGAGCTCGCAGCCGCTTAAGAAACCCACAACCCCTCCTTCTGCAACCACAGCACCCCTTGTGACTCCCACACCTCCTTTGACTGTTCCAGCCCAAACTAGCGCTCCTAAAGAAAAGACATCCAGTACTGAGGAGAAGCCCAAGCCCACGATCTCTGTCACCAGTTCAGGCCTGCCAGAGCTGAAGGTGGAGCATCCTGTTGGAGAGGTTCCCAGAGGAGAGAGAAGACGATCCAGTCACGGCCGCAGGGGTTCTGACAGACAGGCCGCACCACCTGCCATCTTCCAGGGGCTAACCAGGGAGAAAGGTAAATGTGTACACTAATAGCTATGGTTAATGTGGGAACAACATTGAACTGCATTACATCAAATCAAGGGTTTGCGGTCATCATATGAATGCTCTTAGTGCCTCTTTTAATTTACATTTTCATTATATGCATTTGGGCAAATGCTTCTATCCAAAGCAACTTACAGTGCTTTCAGGATATACCTTTTTGTATGTGTTCCCTGGTGGATCAAACCCATCATCTTTGCATTGCTAATGCTACTGAATTACCTTCAAAGATACTTATCTTCCTCTATATATCTTCTTCAGGGTAAAAATTCTTATTTTACCCTGTTGAAAATACCAGCATTGCTTGTTGTTTACACTGTAACCCCTTTAACTTGTAAACCTACAAAATTTGTACACAAAATTCACAAAAATACACAAAAATTCAAGTGCAATGAACTTGAAATGGGACTACCCATAATCCATTGCACCTGAATGCTTTAAGTATTTATGCGTCTAGTCAAAGAATAAGACATGATGGGACATTTAATTAGTTTTTCATAATGTTTATTGAGATTTTAACCTATTTTAGTATTATTGATGTTGTTTTACAAAACATATTTTCTGTGAAGTCACTGTGTTTGCTTTGGTAAACATTGACCTTGTTTAAAACATAATTCTTTCCTCAATAGTGAAAACACATGCAAACAACATGCATTTCAAGTGTATTTCTGTGGGGAATTAAGTTCCTTCAATGGCTTTTATGTTTTAAATAATTAAATAAAATAATTAATTAATTAAATAAATATAGAGTTAGGTCACCTTAACAATTTAAAAAGTTCAATGTAAATGAAGATAAAGTTAAGTGAAATTAACTACCAGAAGTCCCTACCTAAGTTCCTTTTAAATGGCGTAACAAGTTTGAAAAAACTTACAAGCAAGCACCTTTGCTGGTTTTACTGATTTATCAATTAGACCAGTGCCAAGCTAACAAGTATAAACCAAGAAAAGTCATAAAATTCATGCTGATCTTTTAGCAGGGTAAGATCTGACTGAGTAAACTTCTAATTTCACTCAAATTAATCATGAGTCATGCTTAATATTTATGAATTGTGTTATGAATTTCATAACAAGAAAACACATTTCAATGGCCCTTGAGAATCAGCCTATCAGTTACAAAACTGGGCATGCACATTGTAACTTATATTATGTAATGACATTCAGTATCTTCCTTAAGATATATAAAGGGAGGCTTATTTAATATGATAACTATAGAGTTATATCACTGTACTGTTGTAGCACACTGAATTCTGTTTCTATATTCACATTAGAGTGTCAATAAGACTGAAGAATAGAGAAAATGTGTAAGTGAAGGTTGGATGAGGACACAAGAGCGATGATAGAGACATTCAATACTGAACCCAGATTGCTTAGAAACATTTCCTGATCATCTGATGCGATGTTTCTAATCATCTCCTAGATCATGATCAAGATCATGGACATGAAATATCAGCCCTCTGTATTTAATCTATTATAAGCCATACAGTATGTTACATTTAGCAGAAAAACTATACTGGTGTTTCTTTGAAATATTCTTCTATTGTAAACTGTACGTCTTACATGTTCTTCTGCAACGTAGGCGCATAGCAAATGCTTTTATTTCACACCTGACCGCTCTCTGCATGTGTTGTTTATGTATTCAGCAGACCTCAGTGCAAATAGATTGTGTAAAACAGAGAAAATAATTAGAAAGGATCTAGCTGACCTGTAACAGTCTTTGCAGTAAAACCTACAGATTTATGAAAAGTATTGTATTGTTGGGTTTACTAGAAAACTAAAAAGAAAAAAACTGTTTTGTGCAAATGTTCCAATCAATCTTGATATTATCTTTAATATAATTTTTACCTGTGCATTATGATACCACGGAATTACAGTAAATTTTAGAAACAGTTTTCTACTGAAAGTATTTAAACAATCTGTATATATTAAGTTAAAGTTTAATTTATTTATATAGAGCTTTTACAATGTAGCACTGTTTTAGAAAAAAAAGGATATAGTGCGAAGAAAAGGATATACATATAAATACATTTTTTAGATTTATGTTACATATATTTTTAACCATATTGAAAAACAGTAGACATTTTATGCAAAGCTGCATATTAAATAATTATTTGTATTGCCAACAACTAAAACACATTAATCTATTTTTACTGTGCAAATCGTTTATACAGAAAGAATCATAATATTATAACTCCTTAAAAGTAAAAAAGTGATTTTATCTTAAAACGTTCCAATGGCTCTTCATAAAAACACATGATCCCAATAGAAGATTAAATTATTTGGGACTTGAGTGTTTGTTATTGTGAACGGGTATTGCATTTGTTTGTATATGGGATGTTTGCGCTGCACACAAAGCAGTTATCATATCATCTTTTAATAATGTATTAGCTTTGGGCTGGGCTCACATTTAAAGAATTCACATCTTCGTATGGTTCAGGTCAATGTCAGTCTGCTAAACATTTCCCTTGTTTGGCTATTAAGTGCTGCCATCTTGTGTTGATATAGCCACACTGCAGTGCTCAGATAATGAATTCCAAAGCTCTTATCAGTAGATAAAACAAAATAGTTACATTTTGTACTAATTTAATTTATACATTAAGTCAGTTTCATGTTACATTGTGTTTTATTCTTTAGGCACAATGAAAGAATAAATAATATTTGTTTTAACATATAATTTATGCTTTTATGATACTCGGTTAATATATCCTTCAAACACCGTGGATCACTGTCTGTAACGGACTCGCTATTGTTGTCTGTAGCTAAACCCCATTGTGTAAATGTGGAGAGAATGAGTGTCTATGTCTGACCACTCCCCTTCTCCCCCTCCTCTCTTGAGCTCAGTGTCTCACCGAATGTGATGTCTGGTGTGACAGCATGTATAAACACTGGGAATGGATGTCATTGCAGTGATCTTCCAATAGAGGGCTTTGTTTACCATACGTACAGTCGGTCTCAGATCTTGTGTCTTATGAGACGTCTAACCAGAAATAAATGCAAAACCGTTAAAATTATCAGCATGGCCCACATTTCACCCAAGTTATAATTTGCTTTGATGTATCCCTTTAGATACACATGGTTCACAAATCTTAAGAAGTAAGAATGCTTGATAGGTGTGTGATGGTTTACATGTGGGATTACCATTGCTAATCATATCTGAATGCATTCTTGTCAATGGCCTCCCTCTCTAAATACCTCAATGTTTGGCTGGGTATATGAGTCAGACGGGAGCTAGGGTTATATTTTGACGGCACGGCAATGCTTAGACATTCTTAGAGAATAGAGGGGGTGTACGTGTCCTTCAAATCGTGCTGATGTCATCGTTCAAGAATTTAATCTGACACATTTATTTCTGTTTTCATTCTTTTTAGCAGTAGCTGCTCTTGCTGTCAAGCCTAACAAGTCAAACTTTATTAATAGCATTGCCACATTTTTCTGCAATGCAAATCTAAGTAGATTACATTTACTAATTATAACTATGTGATATTAAACTACTAGAGGGCTGTGATTACAACCTCCCCCGACACTACTTTTTTTCACTTCAAACATCAGCATATTAGTCCTACATAGCTAAGAATACATGAAACACATGTCATTTAAAATTCAATGATAGCTAATGATATTATAAACCTACACCTGGTTTTTAAAATTGTAATTTTATTCTGCAGAACTGCAAAATTGTCCCATAAACAGAATGTCCCTTTACAATTTTACTGTTTTCTCAGAGGATCTGTAGCTAATTTATAAGGGGTGAAAATGGTATTCTTATAACAATTAAAATATTTGTACAGTTAATTTTTGAAAAGATCATTAATCATTCAATGTGGCGTAGCAAGAACAATGCAAGTAATTAATGTGTGAGTCTTCTTATGAGGCATAGACATTATACATATGCTAATTGCCTTTGTATGTATTTGTAATGCAGCTGCAATTTTTGCAGGACACCTAGTACAGAATTAGCTTTTTAAACTTTGCTGGTAAGAGGCATGAACGATGTGCTGCACCTGAAGTCGCAGATGTCAAAAATAATATGTTCTTCACAGTCCTGTGCAAAATATACAATATTGTTTGAATACAGTTACTGTTATACTGTTACTATATTACATGACATATGGGATCATGGTGGAGGTTCACTGTGCACTCAAGTGTCTCATTACAGTCTGTCACCTCACCATACTAGAATCAGAAACCGTGATTAGGCAAATTTATATAGCAGAGACTCAATTGCTCTGGTATTTTACCCTACTAGGTTTTAAAAGATGCACAAGACCATTGAGAAAGGGTAGGCGGTGTATACTTGTGTATTGTGTATACAATTTTCAAATGTATTATTACATGATCTTATGCAACCAGTATTCATTTTAAAGCCTGAGGTAATTTAACATCTTACGCACCCAATGACTATCAGCAGGAAAAATTCCTTAGATACAGTATTTTCAGTGTTTTTTGTTTTATCCAAAGCCACATTGAGATGAATTTGAATTATAGACACAAAGAGGCATTATTTGATGCTAATAGCATATTTCTTATATATTATATATTTCTTCAAATATCTTAATATATACATTTGCTGATACGTTATCAAGGTAACATTTTGATACAATTAAAGGGGCACTGACTTTTTACTTTGTGTAGTGTCTTTTAAATATGCATGTATTTAGCAGAAATTGTGAAGAATTTTAAAGACAAACAGTAGTTATTTTCACTTTTGAATAGAATTATTTTATAGATTAACAAAACGACTTTATTTATTATTTTTGTGTTTTGGCAATTAGGCATTGTAAATTATGTAAATAATTTTAGGTGATTATCTACAGAAGCACTGAAAGTAACAGGAACACAGGACTGGCCACTTGCCTGCGAGCGCTCCCTGTTTCTTCTAACTGAGAACGCTGAGTCATTCTCTATCCCTCTATGATGTCTTACTTCACACACACACACAGTTATAGCAGTCTAGAGTGAAATTCATATAGCCGGTGAGGGAAAAGCAATTTCTGCATCTCTGAATGAGCAAAACAAGTTTTGCAAAAACCATTTTTTCTGCAGAATCTAAAATGGACAGGTCACCTAAAACAATTGTTTAAATTATTTAAATTCTTTCATTCTCATGTTCTTCCAAACCTGTATGGCATTATCGTATATACGAAACACAAAAGAAGATAATAGGCAGGATGTTAGCGACAAACAGCCTCAGTCACCATTCAGCTTTATTGTAAAAAACGAAGTATCAACATTCTTCAAACTGCTTTTGTGTTCCACATAGTTTGATGATTTTGTTGTGGAATAAAATCATCTGATTTACTTAAAAAATGATCAGTATGCCTCGTTTGCCCCTCCCATGATGTCTGCACTCTCAATTCCTCCAGCAGTGGGCAGCATCATCATTATGTATCCTAGTCCTCCTCTCCTCCATCCCTGCCTCCCCTCCTCTCACTGTCTCCTCCTCCTATGGGTCATTCATGCGCTGGTGTAAACCGGTGAGCGAGAGAGAAAGAGAGAGAGGGAAACGTCAGAGTCGGAGCCAACAGCAGAGAGGCAGGAGCGTTAGCAGATAGCGATTTTCAGTCTTTCCCCTCACCCAGCCTAGCATGCAGGCCAGCACCATGGCAGCCGCAGACTCAACTAAGACGGAAGGTTTCTGGAGCAGCTGGAAGTGCCAGGGTACTGTGAGTGTGTGTGGAGGGAGGGGTCCGGGGTTTAGCGGATGCAAGATTGGTTTGATAGAGATGCATGTTCTGGTTTGGGAGGGACAGAAAAATGATAATGGAACATAATGGGGTTGATCATAATGGGATTGCTTTTGGAGATGATGGGAATAATTGAAAAGGCAGGTGCATGTGGGATTTTGGAGGATGCTTGGACACAACTCAGTATTTTTTATCAAGGCGGCCGCCATCGTTGGTCAAAGAGCAGCAGACTGCATGGGGGGGGTCTTAGACAGCTGGGCACGCCCTTCCTCTCCCTCCTGATTGTATTGGGGGGATCCATCCTGAATTCAAAGACTGTGGGTGTGTTGGAATAAAATGATTAGGCAGTGGTATGCATGAGTAGCCAATTTCCAGGTCAGCTGTTGTTCATGTGGGTAGATCCATGTAATGATGATCTGTCGAATGTGCCGTTTCTTTGCATTTTGAGGATTGTGGTGGTTTTATCATACAACCTTCAGGGCTTCAGGCAAAAATGTAAAGAAACGATCAAGAGAGAAAAGTGTAGGGTGTGGCTATTGAGAATAGCTGAGGTGGTTCCCTAAATGTTGACCTGTAACGCTCTTTTATTCATTAGCACTCAAATCATCTTCCTAGAAACCACTTATTCTGAATGAGTGTGAATTTATGTGTGTATAATCATAATGAGTTATTAATTGCAGGCATTAATCTGATAACTGTCACTGCACATATTGAGAATACACATGAAAATGCAGTACAATTTTTTAATTTGAGATATTTTAATTGTTTTTGTTGTTTTTACAACCAACTTTCTTTTTTATTTCTAAGCTTATTGTTATGAAAATGTATCAAATATTAATTTCTGAGTCTTCAACCTTTCCATCAATATATATGTTGTAATGATTCAATTCAACTATGAAATATTAAAGTGAAAATTGGGAATGGTGACAGTTAACAGGTTAATTTACTATTATGCTGTAATGCTCTACAGCTAGATGAGGACAAGATAAACCAATTTTTTTAGAGAGTCAGGTTAAAGAAACTTGCAAAAACCAGAACATTTTACAGGAAAGGTTTCTGTATATCGGCTATTTATATGCCAGCATTTTCTTTTACTCCAGTGGAAATTAAACACAAATAGATCTGTTAGTTTAATGTTTATCTCTGTGCTTTTTGTGTGTGTAGTATAAATACTTCCTGCATTTAGTCTTTCTTTCATCATTTCAATTTTGAAGTCTAGCTATATAGGTCAATTTGGATGTGTTTTGATCAGCGAGCAAGAAGTGGGACTAATATTCTATTTTAGTTCCTGGCTTGTATGCAGTATGCAGCATTCGCTCTGAATGACTAAAAACTGTTTTACAGTTAATTCTGTGTGCAGTTGTGCATCACATCCGATTTTTCTCATTATTGTCCTTTATTTAATGCACACCTGAATGAAAATTGTTTGGGAATGAAAGCTATTTTATCTTGAATTGAATGCCTCCCTAATGGGCAGAAAACCTGTGTTTGCGGTTTCTGCTAAAGTGCTCTGTGGGCACTATACAACAAGCCGTTAAATAAATTTAAAACAGACATAAAGACTTTCATAAGGATACACTTTCCATAAGTGTGCAGTCATGTAATTTATTGTCATTTCTGTCTAAACCCATGCCTGTTGGCTTAGGATTGCTAATATCTGTGTCCTCTAGGCATCGATTTTCAATGTGCTATAAAGTCAAACTGCAGCAAAGGTGCTGGCAAAGTCAGCAGTTTCTGTTTCTCCTCAGAGTCTTCTCTCAATTATGCAGTTTGGTTAAAACTGTTGCATGAGTCGCAACATTGGCACTGTTACTGTCTTGATGGTCATTTGGTAACAGCCCAAAATGAACTTTGCCAGTTCTTTCATTCCCATTAAAGATGTAAGATTTGTCAGCAGGTATTAGCACATTGGCTTGGAGATCAAGATCATATTTAAGATCCAGATTCAGAACATCCTATTTAACAGCCATGTGCAATTGTGCTAGGTGTTACTACAATGACACTGTAAAGCAGGTCATTGTAAGGACATCTTTCACTCGCTTGCTATGTGATAATACTTTATAAGCGACTAACATGACTTTTAGTGGTTTTACTAGTCAGAATATCCATACCAAAAATTCTGCCATTTAATACTAATAGATACTAATACAAGCTCATTGTTCAAGATGTGCATTTTGTCTTTCGCAGTAACAAAATTCAAGTTCATAAAATGCATATCTCGTTATTAAAGGTGTTGAAACAAAATAATGTAGAAACATACGTTTCTGTACATCTACTTTGAAACAATTGGTATTATAAAAAGGACTATACAAATGTAGTAATGAAAATAAAGAGTAATAAATGATCACTAAAAGCACGTTCAATCCAAGAATGATAACTAATGAACATGAAGTTTTATAAAATGGTCTTAATTTAAGAGAATAGCAGAATGACATGACCGAAATGATACAGAGGAACGATATCGTTGGGATCACTTTCTGAGTATTTTTCCAGCCGATGAATAAATCAGCATTGACAGCCAATCAAAATCATTTGAGTTGTGCATTTAAAATGTGAAACTGCAGTGCATGAGCTAATAATAAACATCAGTGTGCAGCTAATTTAGTCATTGTTGTCTTTATAGATACCGTTCTTGGTGTAAACTAAACAGGCTCAAATATCAAATACCCATATTACAACTAAGTATACCTGTTTGGCCTAGACTTACGTTGGCCCATATAAGACACTAATTTAAGCCAGTCTAAATGAGTGATTAAACACAGCCATTAATTACTGCTGACGTGTGTCACGTAGCTACTGCCGACTTTGTTTGGGCATCTGCAACATGTTTCTGCTCATTGCTGTATTGCAGGCCCAGTTAAAGGTTATTTTTATGTTGTATCTGGAGGCTACTCTTGTTTGTCATCATTCTGTGACATCACAGCATGTGACATTTTTGTTGAAAGAGCTTTCATTATTGCCAGCTGAGAAATGTGGTTTGCCTTGTGTATCTGTGGAGTCGCCTTGTTCCTTGCCAAGGTTGTTGTCATCCCGACTAGTCGTGTGTAATGTTAGTCATAGGCTGACTGAAGTGATCTCTTTGTTTTAATTGTACACAATAGATCTACAAAAGATCTATTCAATCTGCATACATGTTTGGTTGCGGTATTAATTTTTACGCTTGAAATTGTTCATGCTTCTGTACTTGAAATGATACAACATTTTTTGATGTAAAGTCTTGTTTGTGATGGTTTGTAAGACCAGTTTGCTGTTTATTTACTCCATAATAGGGTTTGAGCTCATCAAAATCTTTATTTGGGCTCTGCAGGTATCCACGTTGCCAGTTGCATAAATGATGGCTAAATTTAGCCCTGAGAATTAGCTTGTTAGCTGTTTTCTTATATAGCAAAGGTCTTATGTGAACGGACCACATCGCTGTCGGCGTTAGAGAGTCTTTGCTTATGTTTCCGTCATACCAGCGTTACCTCCTGGTCCCCTTCCCCCATCATTTCATCAGCACCTTATTACACTGGTAGGCAGTGCGCTCTGTGAGGGAGGGTGGCGGGAGAGGGAGGGGGAAGCTCCATCGCTATGGCAACTGCATCCCTGCTCACTCCACTGCACCCATCTCTCCAGTTTCCGTGGCGACCGTGCTCCCTTCAGCTCAGAGCTCAACTGCCAACTTTACGCCGACACGTTTTATGCGAAGCTCACCACAATGACCCCATAAACAAGCGTGTGTCAGTGCGAAAACGGCTGATGGAGGATAATGTGCTTTTGTGTTTGATCTTTATCTTTAGTTTTATCTTCAGAGTGCTTTGTTTAATGAAAGCGTCCCTATGTCATTCCACATGATACACTGTTACAGTACGTAGACAAGGTATATAAATATTGATCACTGACTAATGATCAATGTGTTTAAGATGTATAGTGCCTATGAATTATGCATTATGCACATCAGTGGTTTAGAAAGCTCTGCTCATTGCATAATGGGGTCTAAACCACATAACATACACACATCAGTTAGCATGCGGCCATAGATGATGCTTTTGTGTCTATGGTGCTTTTCCTGATCCAGCTTTTATTATTCTCTAGTATATCTCGGCCCAAAATACGCTCTAGTTTTTAGCCTCCTCAGGCCATCGAGTGTGATAGACCCGTCCGAAGAAATTATCACAGGACTCCGTCTAGACAATGAAGCTCCACTTATCTGAGATACATGCCTGCGATGAGAGCAAGCCGCTACTGTGCGTGGCCTATTATCAGATTATTATTATTATGAACTACTTAAGCTGCTTAATTTCTAATCTCTAGAGTTGAACCTCTGCGTTGTGTCATTTCAAATAGGGTGGAAACCAACGACCAAAGGAAAGAGATTCGGAATGGGTGTGGTACAGTACAATTCATATGCAATAGTGAATCAATGCTATGCAGCTGTATAGAAAGCAAGTATTTGAATGCTGACAGATCCCTTAGTTTTTTGGTTTTATTTGTAGTAAAACCATAATAACCACAAATGACTTCATTAAGCATAGTATAACCATGATATTATTATACAAATTGTAATCAATTTGCCAAAAAACATGGTTGCTACATTTTTGCCATAACAAAACAATAGTTAATTGTCCTAAGGGATTGCAGTGGACAATTTATTATTCTGAAATTTGATGTAATTATGTAATCACATAATGAAAACCCCTGAGATTATTCATGTGCATAAATAAATAATAATAAGCTTAAAAAACAAATAGTGTGGTCAGGAAAACACCTTAAACTGTCTTCTTCCAGCAGTTAAGAGACATAAACAGTTTTACCTCTTTTTACTGAAAAAATTTATAATTTCAAATCTCAGGTTTGTATAATTGATTGTATTTGGTAATTGGTCTCCATATAAAATCTTATGCTTAAGACACAATATAAAAATTTTGCTTGAGAGACAATTATAGAACTGGCGTCACATTAATCTCCCCATTTGGAGGTTAATGATGGACCTCATTATATAACATTTGAATGGTGGCAGTAAAATCTGTCAGATGTGTGCACCTGGTTCCAGTCTGTTGCCTTGACCACCATGCTGTCATTTGACCACAATTGAGCGTTTCTTAAAATGTGTGCAGAAAGGCCAGAAGGACAGCATGGGCCATCTATTGTTCTGACAGCACATCATAAAAAACCTTCTGGATTTTGCAGGTTGAACACAGTGAGACACTGTTTGTGTAATCTTTTTTAATTGTGTAATGTCTGACTCAGCGCTGATGCAGAGTGATTCACTGGCTGTTGGGACTGTAGGTGACATCATGCATTGAATGTTAAATCGAGGATCCAAATCGATCAAAAATAATAGATTTGTGTGCATGAGACTGACCACACCTTATCTTCATTTTCTCTAACTCGTTCTCCGTTTCTTCCTACCCAGCGATGGAGTTGCTGTACTGGCGGGACCTGAAGCAGAGTGGCCTGGTGTTTGGCAGTATACTGCTGTTGCTCTTCTCTCTGACGCAGTTCAGTGTAGTCAGTGTGGTGGCCTATCTTGCCCTGGCTTCTCTCTCTGCAACCATCAGCTTCAGAGTCTATAAGTCTGTGCTGCAGGCCGTGCAGAAGACAGATGAGGGACATCCTTTCAAGTAAGCGAGTTCTCTGTTTGTGTGTATGCTTATAGATGCTATGTTAATGTTATTAGTATGTTAATATTGATCTTGTGTCTATTATCTTTGATGCAGAACATATCTGGATGTGGAGATGTCACTGTCCCATGATCAGATGCAGAAGTATGCAGAAAACGCCCAGTACTATATCAACAGCACACTGAAAGAACTGCGCAGACTGTTTCTGGTTCAGGATTTGGTGGACTCACTAAAGGTGAAAAATGTATTAAAACAATCATAATCAGTATTTAACTGTATGGAGGATTTATCTGAATATTTCAACAACTTATGAAACATATTCTTGCTGTTTTCCTTTGGGAGTGTTTTACAGTTCAGCTTAAATGCATCACAAATCGTTTGATATCTGTGTATGTCATGCATATCAGCGTTCTAACTGTATGCTTTGTTTCTTGACTTAAGTTTGCAGTGCTGATGTGGTTGCTGACCTATGTCGGAGCTCTGTTCAATGGCCTCACTCTTCTTATTATGGGTGAGAACTTGTAATTACAAAGAATGTTACTTTTTAATCATGCGTTCTTCTTTATTCACACCTTTATTAACCACATCTTGCTTCAGTGGTGATCTCCATGTTCTCCATGCCTGTGGTCTACGAGAAATACCAGGTCAGTGTTGCCATGACTGCAATGTCATTTGTTCAGTGTCATATGCAGTTGTTTTTCACACACTCATTGTTTCATCTCTATCTATCCCTCTATAGGCACAAATTGATCAGTATCTGGACCTAATAAGGACCCATGTCAACTCTGTGGTGGGAAAGTAAGTAATCCCTTTACTTGTATTTATTTTGGAGAATCAGGGATAATTATAAAGTTAGGGGGGATTTTAAATAAATGTTAAAAAAAAAAAAATTCTAATGTTTTGGAAACTTTCAGCTATGTTGGTTTTTTTTTTTTTTTCAATAAAAAAATCTTTAAAAAAAATAATATTAAAAATAAATTATTGTATTATTTAATATATTGGTCTTACCAAGGTTAGGCTGATCCAGACTTTCTATTTTTAAGTAAATTCCTGATAAAAATTCCTGTTTTTCCAAAATTAAACTATAATTATTCTGTGCATTTGGGATACATAAAGTGCGAGCTAAGAGTCCAATAGTTGCTGCATTTTTGCTGCATATATTGAAATTTCACCATAAATAGTGAATTATTGAGCATTGTTAGCAGACAAAATTAAAAAGGCTTTAATTTTATGGTCAGAAGTAACATACTATTATACGGTTTGTATTTTGTTAACATATCTAACCTGTGGAAATTTACTTCCAGGATCCAGGAGAAGATTCCTGGGACCAAACGAAAGGCTGAGTAGGATTCAAAGGGCCCAACTATAAGAGGAGCTGAATGATGATCAAGGGTTCCACTTCATACACAAACTTACACACACACGTACACACATATCAGGCACACATAAGCATCACTGGAACATAGTTCTACTTTGTACACATTGTGACGTCTAGAAAGGCCAAGCTGTGCAGGAGAAGTCCCATCCTCGCCTTACAACTATAGAAAAAATGAAGAAAAAAGCAAAGCGTGCTATGTTTCATCTTGTGGGAAATATACGGCTAATTGATGAATTGTAGAAGTAACTTTGAAACATGTAATTCAAATCTGGAAAAAGACTAGATGTGAATTTTTTTTTGTGTTGCTCATTTTGCTCAAGTGCATGAAGTCAAGAGTCTCAATGCTGATGAATTCTCTTTTTACCTTTTTTGTGCTTTCTCAGCTGTGCTGAAAGATGTTTTTTCTCTGTAGTGTGTGAAAGATCTCTCCAGCTTTACTGCTCTCCCGTGACCTTCTCTTTTTGGAAAAATGCTTTTTGTATCGTAGGCGTTGATGGGGCTTTTCCTCTTCCATCACTATACCCGTAAATATGACTAATATAATCGTCATTGTCAGCTTGACGCATGGATCTGCCGAGGTTCATGGTATTGTAATGTCGGGCACAAACGCAACTATTTAGCAATGTTTGAATTAGATGTGGTCGGCTCACTCGTAGCATTTCGTTTCATTCTTCGTAGGACACATCGAACGAGCGACAGATTCATGATTTTGGGTGCTGTCATTGATTTTTTTTTTTTCGTAAAAGATACAAAACAAAAGAGAGTGAGGAGATGAAAGCTTCAGTGAGTGATTGCCAGTTAGGATCCGTCAATCTTTGTACTGTTGTTACGTGTTGCTCATTCTATTAGCTATTGACTCTTAACTATTTGCACTTAAGATGTACTCGAAAAAAGAATGCGAAAATAAATGTTCTTAAATGTATCTTGACTTGAGAGTTTCATTTAGATTCCTTATCTATCATTACTTTTAAAATCAGTGATTTCATTTAATGCATAATAGCTGGATCTCAACCTTTTTGACTTCAAGAAGCCCTTTTACTCACATTTTCTACCCAATAAAATATTCTAGAGCATGACTTTTTATATCTGTTATAAAAAATAACTAACACTAAGAAATATTTTTTTGTTGCTTTATTTTTTGTTATTGTTATTATAATGCATGTTTTTTTAAAGTAAAAAGGATGTTCATTTTTTGTCTTTATTATTTTTTACTCATCAAAAGCTCCATGAAAATAGCCAACACATTCTCACTCCTAACTCGTCACATATTGACGCTTGGTCAGGACCCTTTGGCATCACTTTTAACGCACAGGGCACCCCTTTAGAGAGCAGGGATTCCCACAGACGCAAAGGGTCCTGACCAAGCGTCAATATGTGACGAGTTTGGAGTGAGAATGTGTTGAAATAGCATGAAGCATTTTCTCTATTTTACAACTTTAACCTTTAACCTCACTGTATAAATAAAACAATATGGATTAATGATGGCCACCACCCGTCTGATGTCATTGCTGGTTGTGCCCAGTGTACCTGTGCATTGTCCAAATGCTATATTTCCATTCCAGGAACAGGTGGGACAGATTTGGACAACAGCGGGATCTGTTTCCGCTCCCAGGCGTGGTCTGCAACACGCACAGGGTTTCCACAAAACAATGCAATGCATTTCAGATTTTAAAAATTATAAAAAATTGCATTTTCATTTCCTTACATTTTGCTGTAAACTTTAAATGTGTGATTTATAATTCCATCAGTATGACTCTCGAGAACAATAGCAGCTGAAACCGTTGATAGATGATGATGCTGCGGATTAATATCCGTGAGCTCGCTTCGCCCTCTGCTGGTCTTTACGGAAAACTGCACTTCAAGTCCCACACATATACACAATAGTGTGGAAATAAGAGGGTGTGGTATACAGGGACAATGGGGATTTGCAGACAGTAGCATCCGACAAGATCACCAAAGCAGGAAATTAATGCTTCACCTTGTATTTAAAAAGATGCACAACCTAACCAACAGAACCAGCACTAAAGATGTTACAATGTTTTGTGAATAGAAAAGACTGTTGGTCATTTAGACGGTCTGCTTATACATTGTATGATCCATCCATACACATCTGAAAAAGATTTTTACAGTGAAGTTTCACATTTACAAATTCATAATCAATAATCAAGTCATTTGCTTTAAGCCATATTGGAGACATTTTTGTCCTGTCCTACATAATTTCACTTTTTAACGTGTAGCTAAACATGACAAAAATGATCAGTATAAGCATGTCATGAGGTATTAATAACCATGACCTTCTATTCAATGTTGCTCCAAATGGACAGTATGCTCACTGTCATGCTTCTGAGAGATGCTAATTTAATTCTGTTCTGATTCATCTCATACACTAAATGAAACATTAAAGCAAGATATGAGATATGCTATTATAATGTAAGTATAGGAGAGACCAGAGCTGCTTGTCACATTTACATGAATTGTGTTTTGAAGGATTTACAATTATAAACCGCTATGTTATTTCCCTATTCTCCTTAATATTTCATAGTTGAATTTTAATCTAATCATGACAAACTCAAAACTGATGGAAAGGTATAAGACTCTAAATGAAATATTTGACAAATTTCCATAACAGTAAACATAAACAAAAAAATGAAAAAGTGGTAACGTTACTGTAATTTGTAAAAATACTAAAGAAAACTAAATTAAAGACTTGTTAGACAAATATATAATATCTAAGAATGAAAAAATGTAGTTGAGATTGTGCAATTGTGCATTTTCATGTGTATACTGCTGTGACAGTTATCAGGTTAAAACTACTGTGAGAGAACATGTGACTCCTATAACCTATAAGAAGCCAAATGGCAAGCAATACACTCATTTATTATAAATAAATTTTCCAGATTTATTATCTGGAAGACATGCATCAGCAATAGTGATCTACCATTAGCAAAATGTGAAAACAATTCCTTCTGGATATAATTTGGAAAAATTATAAATTATTAAAATTATTAAATTATTACAAATCATTTCAAATTTTAATGTCATTAAAATCTCTTTTGACTTTCAACAGCTGTTCGTCAGACAGTCAAAATGTGAATTAACAAAAGGTAGAATGTAGCCTTTAAAGCTAATGTGTTTGAAATGTATTCATAATGACACAAACATCAACAAAATAATAATACAAACATCACGTAAATACTGCAGATACATCGCAGATACAGTCACTGTGTTCAGATGGCCTTGAGGTGCCTGTCTGTATTTCTGGAGCTCGTCTGTACCTGAGCAAAGGTCAACTGAGCCTTCATAAGCACAAACACCCGAAGGCCAGTCATGACTGACCCATGTCTCCTTGATGAAAAAGCCTCATGACGGGGTGAAAACAGTGCTCACAACAGACAAATTGAGAGCAAACATATTGCTGTTCCATGCTTAGTTTCACTTCAATTCAGAGCATAATTTGTTTGTTTTAATATCCACACTACTTTTATACAGAATGGGCAAGAGAAAATGTAGAAATAAAATGCTGATTATATCAGAATGTCAAGCGTAATGGTTAGAAAGCATTAAAGTGGCATCTGAAGAGATGAGACCAAACTCTTGTTTTTCTGTTCACCTGAGGACATGCCGTCTATATAGCAAACACACTTAATGGATTTACTCTGTGGCTTTCAAACACGCACACATATTACCTCTGGAAAAGGAAAACCACTGCCCATTCTAATAATATCATCACAGGAAGACTGGATTTTGTGCACACTCGCATATTGTGAAGCGACTAGTTACACGCAAGCTTTCTAGCTGGGTGATGTTTATAGTTAACTGTAAATTTGTATTTATGTCAGTGTGGAAATGCAATATTGGTCAACCATTTTCCAGCCGTTTTTATCCTATAGATGATGTACCATGTATGTGATTTAAAGGAATAGCAGAAAAATAAAAATGATTTCATCGTGTATTCACTGTTATTTCATTCCAAACCTGTATTTTTCACAAAAGGAGATATTTTGAAGAATGTTGGTATAACAACACTGAGCCTTTGTATGGCCACGAAAACATCTTTTGTCTTCTATAGAAGAAAGACTCCTACAGGTTTTGAATAACATGAGGGTGAAAAAATGATGACAGATGGTTTTTAAGAGGCAAACTATCCCTTTTTACAATCATTCATACATTTTATAATTTATTAATTAATAAAAGAAATGAATAAAATCACCTTTTAAAATCTTGTGTAAGCACGCACACTGCCCTCTAGTGTAACAGGGGTACACACCAGCCATGTCCTAAAACTATCACTGTCTATGCTTGGGCACCCTGCCAGTGGCAATGACATCACCCACCTCAGAACACAGTCTGACAGTCAAAATTAGCTTCTTTCTTTATGGGTATATGTGACAGGGCTGCTACAATCAGCCTTGTTGGGCAACTTCAGATGACTGACTGCAATGATTGCCTTGATCTCCTCTGGTTATGTTAGTGTTTTATTGTGGGTCCTGTGCCATTTCCAGTGGATTTATTCTTCCCTTTAAATAAAATGTTGGGAATTGTTCCAATAGTCCTACATAAATGTTTGGCAAAGGATTCTGAACTAAAACACAAAGTGGCAAAGTGTTTAAGAATATTCTGTCAATATAGAATTCAAACTCATAGTCCAATAAGTCCAAAGGAATTCTGAGTTTCATGACTTTAAAAAATGATATGATATGACACAGTGGATGGAAATAATTGGACATCCGGTGATGTCATGTCTTACGTGTCTGAGTCTACAATGGAGGAATAACTACAAAATGACGTGAAGTGTTGTTGAAAATTATTAATAGTTTTTTGTCTCTATTTTTATATTAAGCATGCGGGGGAGAGCTACATATTGTCACACACATATGTTTAGACACATCATCACATTGTAAAAGAGGGAAGCTGAGGAAAGGAAATGGATCAATGACACATACCACATGTTGAGATGAATAATGACCTTAAAAACAATTTGGAAGAACCCAATTTTTTACAGTAATTCACTTCTTTGGTGCATTTATAAGCCACCAAAAGACCACCACAGCTACAATGGTCCACCTAGACCTGCACCAAACCATCATAACCTAGACTGAATCAGTTTAAACTGGTCTAAACAGATCTTTGCATCAGGGATGTTCTGGGCAGGTTTTGCACATATGTTGGAATAGTACTGCCATTGTAAAAGCTGCCTCCAAAACTGTTATGTATTTATGGGATTATTAGGGCATATGCACAGGGCAGGTGGTGAAGGCAACTGTCTGGCGCTTTGCTCTGATCTGACCCAGAACCAGGTGCCGGTCTGTAATAATGTGTCTCTGAAGACCCTGAAGCCTGTAGTATTCCCAGAGGCTCCCATATGGACACCAACTGCAATCTGTGATGGAGCGCTTATGTCCAGAAATGCTTTTCACATGCACTTTGTTACAGCAGTGTGGATAGAAATAAATATGGACATGCAGATATCAAATAGGTTAATTTTCTTGATTTATGGTCTTATTTACTGTAGATGGTACTGGAAGAATCACGTTGGAGTTGAAACATACGGTCTTGTAATGTACTACTAATGTGTATTGCTTTTGAATGAAAGTTGACAAATACAACTTTTATTTAATCTATTTATTTTTTATATAAAGGAGAGTATCCTTTGAGTATCTCAAAGTCTAAAAACTAATTTCACAGGTAACTTTTGTTAACAGAACAGAACTTTTTTATTTTATATTATATATTATTTTATTTATCTTTAGGCTGTGATTTAACAATAGACTCCTTATCCTCAATCTAAGAAAACAGGTTAATTTATTATGTCACATTTCTGATCAGGCCAGAAGCTAATTTCTGATCCCAGTAGTGAATCACATTGATATGGGGGTTTTGAGGTTTTTGTATTTAGATTTATTTATTTACATATTTATTTACTACAGAAATCAAGAACCCCAGGCTTATTTCCCTCAGCTGAGTTTAATTTACATCAGAAATCTGCACCTGACTGATGATTCAAAAAGTCACAGAATGTGTTACAATGTTTAAAGGGCTGTTAAACAATATGTTGACACAGAGAAACTTGTATATTTCATTTTTTTCATATTAAGCATTTTTACATTAATATCTATAAGCACTTATGTAGCAAGGTTACTTTTGAGCTGATATTGTAATGTTAGTGTGTGCGTGTGTGTGTGGGCTGGGTTATCAGAGCAGAGAGACAGAAGCCAGTTTGCTGTGGGCAGAGACACATTTTTCTTCTTAACTTTGCCTGCCGCTGTCATACAGCGCTCGTTCTGTGTGCCACTACCACAAGCTTTTCTTTTTTATCTTTGTTCGCCTTTAATTTTAGTTTTTGCTAATCTGTTATTATTCTGCACTCCGCTTGTTCATTCTTTCCCTCTTTTTCATATATCATATTTATGTTTTATTTGCACCTGATGCAATAGCAGTTTTTAATTGTGTGAGATGGAGTCAAGGCAGCATGGACCTCGACCGGTAAGACCCACAAGGTAAAAATGATTCTCTTTTGCTTTCTTTGTCACTGATGGAAAAACCCACCTCATATGTCGTCATGTTTGTTTCCTCCAAATTATGTTCTGTCATCTCACTGCCTGTTTTATTTCCTACCTAAACAGTTTACACTTTTTTCTGTCTCTATTTGTCAATTACTGTATCTTTCTTTTCTCAACACTTTGTCTTTTCATTCAGATCATCGTTTGTATTTACTTACTTTGCTCAGCGTATTTAGGTATTAACTGTTTTGACATCTTTGAAAATTATGTTTTCAAAAAGACAAATTTGTATAAGGCTTGTGGTTAATTCTTCTCAAACAAAAATATTTTTAGAGCATTCTAAACTGTGTTTATCACTGAATATGATCGGTATTTATGTATTTATGTTCCCCCTGATGGACAAAACACAAGATAATGTACAAAACCGTGATATTTCTGTTGATGCTGTTAGCATTGCTTGAATACAGATGAGTTGTATTCTGCTGATGTAACTCAGATGAGCAAACCTTGATGTGATAGAGTGTGAAGGACTGTCCACAAATAAAGATCAAGCTCTTTATTAACAGTCACAATTCATTTTCAGAAGATGACCGTGAAAAGATATAGTGACTTTTGGATCTAACAGAAAAAGATTTTACAGTTACTATAAGCCTGTTTCACACTGTACGCTTAAATGATGAAGATTTATTTTGGCTTTCATATTAATAAATTATAGGATGGGCTTTCTGGGTTAAATTTGGCCTTTCGAATTAGAATTCAGAATTTACCTTGTTTAACAGTGATCCTGGTTTCAGTACTCTACATACATTAAACACGATCTGTTTATGTGTGTGGTGTGAAACAGGACTCAAGATTTCTTTCTCCACAGCATCCCAGTTAACCCATTCTTAGGTTGGTCCAAATGGCCCCAAACTAAAGATGACCCAGCTCAAGGATGTGTGGCACCAGGCCCAGGTCAAATGTTACTGCAAGAGTTCCTTTGGCAGCTTGAGCAAAGAGTACTTCAGGTCCAGGAGGAGGAGTTTCAATACTGCCTCTCACGTGGCATTCTGGGATATCGCCCAGTATACCCAAGCCCGCTAGCCCTTATACCCGCTTCTGAGCAACGTCAGCTAGAGCGCCTCTGTGGTCGCATCCCACCATCACATACTGCTATTGTACTTTCCAGGTAAGTGGGAATATTTAAATAAAATATTAGTTGCTTTGGTCTTTTGTTTTACTTTTGTAATCCTTTACTCACTGTGAGTCATGATCTTTCAACACAGTGCATTTCAATAGCGGAAATTAGACAATTTTCTTATAATTTTTATGAATTATGAATATAATAATACATTATTATATAATATTTTCTTGTTGTTTATAGTAGTATTGCTTCATAATGCAAATGCTAAACAATACTGTACAGAATTATTGTATTAGGACTCATTTCCACATTTTGTTTCTCCGTCAAGACTTCATGATCTTCTGACTCACAATGACATTCCTCCCTGGGAGCTGGTGGGTGTCTTCAAGCAAGTTCTTAAGGACTTCCTGAGGAGACAGGAAGACGGAATGCAAAGACATCCACAGGCTTCCGCTCCACCGGCAATTATTTCTTCTTCCATTTCACCTACAGAGAGTAACAACAGAAATCACATGACAAATGCACTGCACAAGTCATTCTCTGTGGAGTCAGGGAGGAAAAGAGAGGAGATCCCCACTATATCTAGTTATGTGGATAAATACTTGTGTGCCACCTGTCCTTACTCTATGCACAGAGATTGGAGCCTGCCATACTGTCATCCTTTCAGTTATGAGGCCTACAGCACCACGCTGTAAGGTACATCTAATGTAATAGAGAAAAATTTCCTATGGCCCCTGTTTCCTCTCACACATAAAAACGAATCTAATTTTTGTCTAGTTTGAGAATTTTATCTT
Organism: Beaufortia kweichowensis; assembly: GCA_019155185.1. Classification (NCBI taxonomy): domain Eukaryota; kingdom Metazoa; phylum Chordata; class Actinopteri; order Cypriniformes; family Gastromyzontidae; genus Beaufortia; species Beaufortia kweichowensis. The sequence continues at coordinate 12,738,312 of CM032807.1, forward strand.
TTTAAAAAAGCTTTAAGTATTAAACTAACAAATAGAGAATGAAAGTGCATGAGGTTACGTTAAAAAAAGAAACCTTTTAAAACTGCAACCAGATTCATATAATATTCAAGCCTTCTGTCTGAGGAATACTAAATTATTATCAGAATAGTTTGCTGTAGCTAAAATATCTAATAGTTAAAAATCTAAACGATGTTTATCTTTCCCTGTAATGAGATTACTTAGTCTGCTTGTTTTTCACATGTTTCGACAGCTATGGGTGTCAATCATGAACAACCTCAAGATCAAGCAGCCCTGCAGGAATCTACCTCGACATGTCTTCCTATATATTATGCTAAAATTACTAGATTAACTGTAATTATTTACAGTTTTGACAGCCCTAATCTTTTCAGTCAAAAAACTTTTCAAGAACCTCTTGAAACCTGCTTAATTTTTCCTTTAAACTCATGACTACACATTTGTATTTATGTATTTTTATTTCATTAGTATTTAATTTTCATAACTGGAAATTTGTATTTATTTATTTACTTATTTTTCATTTATTTATTTACTTACTTATCAAAATAGTGCAATAGCTTTTCAGGATATACATCTATTAGTAAACTATGCACACACACACACACAAAATCACATACATCAAGAGCAGTCAACCCAGTTATCCAACCTAATCTGTCTTTCTGGATTACAGAGCAGAGATTAGCCTGAGGGAGGAGGATTGCGCCACTGCCTTTGCGCATCAGTGGGCCCTGCTGATGCTTTTTAAAACAGGCACAAACACTGCATGTCAATCTACAACTGGTGACAAAACCAACCTGAGAATTGGAGATCATAATTGATCTGATTCTAAAGTCTGATCAAAGTTCTAAAGCCAGAGTTGTACTTGGGTTCTTGGGTTCAAGGCTATCATAATTCAAAACAATAAACAATAGCAGCAATACCAAACTTTGTTGTTAATCACAATTTTTGCTGTGGATTTAGTTATTGTCTGTTGTATATTGCAATATATAAATATGTGTGTTGTGTAATTGTCGCCAAAGTGTAGCATGCTAAATTTTATTTATACCGTAAAGCCTGCAAGCTTTCTTATTGTTCCCCCAATATTTATGGTTTGTGAAATGTCTGTCAAATAAATGAAAAAAACTTTTCTGTTGAGGCACATTTATTTTATGGCTGCATAACCCTAGCCTTTTTAGGCACAAGTTTACATAGGTGTAAACAAATAAAGCAAAATACTTGTTACTCTTATTCTTAAGAAAATCCATGTCAAAGTATATATCTATTTAAAAAAAAATATTATAAACTAAAATATTTTTTTTAAATAAGAATAGGTTATACTGAATTAAAGTATACCAAACATATTTAGCTGCAAAATACCCCTGTGTTTTGCTTTTATAAACCATTTTGTGATCAAAGTAGTGTGCGTTTTAGCATTCCCTGAGCCTCTTTAATCTCTAAATATCTCAAAACTCTCAATGTTAACCTACTTTCAAAAAACATAGCTTTATATATAAATATATTTACTTTATATTTTTAGAGCTCTGTACTGATCTGACCAGAAATGTAATAATACCTCAATCCTAATTTTGATAACAAATAAAAGTAGTTTTTTCATCAAAGCAGTAAGACTTTTATTTTGGAACCAGAGCTTTAATTTACAAAACGGAAGCCTATAGACATTTTCCGTTGTGTCGCCGCTATCAAGCTAGCGCAGAACAGTGACCTTCTCCGGGTGTTTCAGTGCACTTACATTTTAGAGGTGAGTTTGGTTTGTTTTACATCAGTTACCAGGTATTTTAATTTGTGGCATTTTGAACAATTACTAGCCAATTCAAGAATATGCACTGTCTTGTTTAAACCAATATTTTTTTGTTTCCTTGGACCACAATCGACAAGGCCTTGCTTAAAGCAGTCAATGATTCAAACATGAACAACCTGTGCTCTCTGCTGACATCTAAGTAATACACACAGATATAGACTGCTATTTTCTCTTTCTAGATGGGATAAAGTTTTATTTCTTAGGTAGACTGTGGATCTGCTGTTCATTTCTCTGTTAGATGACCACACGCATTGTGATCTGTCATCTAAACTGTGCTTGGCATTAGCACACCTTCTGTCAGCTAGCGAAATATAGAAAGTTCTTTATCATTGTATATTATTCTAAATAGTCCCCATGTCTAAATGTCTAAATGCTTTACCGTAAAGCGATTGAAACGGTTCTTGAATGTTTGATTCGTCCTTGAAGGCAACATTTTTTCGTGTTGCTCTATGAATACTTTTATAACATTGTGTTAATTATTTTAAGCAAGCGCGTTATTATTACCACAGGCATGTATTAATTAATTTATAAACAGTTTCCACATGTATCCTTATGTTTTGATCACTAGATGGCATTCGCTGGCTGGTGGACAAAGGTGGCCCCTTACTACACCAGGGCATACCAAGAGATGTGGGTTGGTGTAGGGATCATGACCATCATGTACTACAAACTTTCTTATGGAGGTGAGAGGTCAAGATTGTTGTTTATATATTGACAAAATGGCATTAAACCACTTGCAGTAATTACAGAGAAGTTTTGTTGAATGTGCATGGTAACTTGTACATGATGTTAATATTAATTTATTATAAATAAAAAAAACATGATGCAGGGATTACAGTACTAAAATATTAAAGTATTAACAATTGTTGTTTTGCAGGAAAGAAGAAAGCAGTGCAGTCAAGTAAGTTATAACTTTATGTAATTCACTGCATGAAGAAGTATGTTTTCAGTATTGTGATTTGTTTTTTTTACTCTTAACTTATATTTGTTAAAACATTCAAAAATGTTTTTGATGACTTTGTTTGTTTTATTCGTTTCACTTTATTGATGAACTATGAAACCTTGGCCAATTTAGAATCTGAATGCATGCCAATGTTATTTTTTAACTAATTAAAAGCACAGAGACCAGTATGTCTTTAAATGTTAATTTATGGTGCATGTTTAAAAAATTCTGAAAACTATCCTGACTTTTCTCTTACAGAACCTGCTCATTAATTGGACCACTGGGCAGCAGTGTCATTCCCCATGTTCTCTTTGTAAATCTTACCCAGAATAACTTAAGCTGGATATCTGTATTTTGTTTAATGGAAAGAATAAAATGCTTAATTTGGATCACCCTATGGACAATTTACTGACTTGTTGTCTTTCACTCTGGCATGGAGAAAATACATGTGATACAGGTTTACAGATATGTTATACCCAATATCAGAAAACATAAACCAGTTTGGTTAACTTATGAAAATAAAATATTAAAACAAGACTTTTTGATTATTTTTTAATGATGACAATCCTTGAATAATAAATGCATTAGGTCACATATCAAGGCTTTTCTGGAAGATGATGTAGAATTTTATGATTTCATAACAAAAACACAAGTATTAACATTTTAAGACCAGAACAAACACATTTTTTACTGTACCCTTATGATTTCATATGAAAAAGTTTTAAGACGGTCAGAACATCTAGCTCATTATACAATTTATAATATCCAGGTCAGTTATATTACATTTATACATTTTCTACATATTATTCTGTAGTAAAATGTTGGTTATGTGATAGATATGTACTAGGTGTTTAAACTGCATCTGAATTTAATGTTTAAGAAGTATAATTTTGAAATATATTACATGCTTGTAATTAAAAAATAGAAAAAAAAGTACAACTACATAAATAAACATAATATTGTTTCGAAGTATATCTTTAAACTCTTTCAGACTTTTTCAATGACTAATTAAAGTCTCGAGGTGTATACCTATTTGGTTTCCATCACAGTGGTTTTAATGAGTAAAACAAACATCCAGAAGCCACTAGCTCCACATTCCTGTCATTCCACGTCGGCGCGTGCCATCATCAACAGTGAGAGCTGGTTGTTATTCGCGTCGCCGAGGTCTGTTCATTCAAATAACACGTTTACTATACACGTGTCGTTTTCTGAAAAGATATTATGCCTATATTGGACCGCATTTAGAGGAGGAGCGTGTTTTGATTTTGTTTCATCGCTTCACGCATTTTCAGTGTTTTACCTGGCTTCAGTTAGCAGGCTAACTAGTTTAGCTGTCTCGCGAGTTATCGACATCCGGCTGCTTTTACCTCTCAAGGATACTAATATCACTACATGGATATTTTTAAAGGATTATGACGTATATTTACACGTGAGTATTAACCTGTATTTTAACCAACTATTATTATAACATTTCCTGGCTATCGATATGTTTTGTGTTTGTGCTAGCTGGCTAACAGATGTGTTACCGTTCTATAGAAACTGGCAGGGCGGACAGTAAAAAAACCCTTCAAAATAAACGTCTTTAAATGTGACAAAAATTGAACGAGCACTGGATTTGATTTATAACACATGGACATACAGTGTAAAGCCATTTGCTAGCAGAAGAAAGTGAGTTTAGGGCTCTCTGTGGGTGTAAAGATACATGTAACATCTGCCATTCGTACACACACAGTCAGCTGATTTTCCAGTTTGGCGAGCGTCTTTTAAAGCGTCTGTTTCGCTTTACCTTGTAAGCTAACGCTGGTTCTTGTATTGGCCAGGGACTTATTACGTTAAAACTGTGTTTATAATATACCTTTATAGCTGTGTTTTATCTCGAAATAGAGTTATGGCCCGCTTGGCCTGAGGGTGGCTTGGTGTTGTGTACAGTCATGTGTTTACAGTCAACACAAGTTATTGTTTTCTTGATATACAGTGGGCTGTGATCTCGGGTTGGAGCTTGTGGATCTTGTGAAAGGCAAAGTGAAGCTGACTGAAGACCAGATGTTCCTCTGACACAAGCAAACATGATGCCTGTGAGTATTTCTGTTTTTTTTTTGTAAAATAGGAATCAGCCGTGACACAAGTGTTGATAGGTTTGTCAGTATTACTTGTGATGTACGGCTGAGGCATAAATGGGTTGGAGCTTGTAAACACTAAATCATAAATTAAATGAATGCACTATTACAGTATGTACAGTATTTTCTGGTCAACATACTCTATTGAGGAAAAACACTAATATTGGTTCACCCTGTGACATAAATAAGAGAAGCTCTGTGTGCTGCTTCTTACTGATTTGACAGGGGATCCATCAGGACATATTTAGAAAGGCTGCTAATGGGCTGTGAATGGGAATATCCTCCGAGCAGGAGGGCTGTGTGTGCCTCATGCTGTCCTGTTTAAAATCCATCTGTCAGTGAAGTTCATTTAGTTTTTTATTAAAAGGCCTCTTTCCAACAAGTTGGCCAGCAAGTGTATTACATTAACAGATCTGTTTCAGAGCTCTTGCATATCCTGTTGTTATGAATCTATTTTTTAAACCTAAAGATGCAGAAAGCGCACTCTGTGCTAATGATAGTTAGAATGAATAGTGAATAGATAGGTTTTATGGTGCTGAAGCTTTTTTTTTTACAATAATGAGTGTTATGTACGTTACATACAATGTGAATTTGGTAAATGGCATGACTAAAAATAGGTTTTATGCTACCTTTTTTATTTCATTTTTAAGAAACCCTTAAGATAAGGTAAGTGTAATCATTACATAATAAATAATAATACATTTAAAAATAAATAAATGTGGAAAAGTCTAAGAATTTTTGTGACTTTACAAAGGCTTTTAGTTCCTCAGTATGTTGCCACTAGAAGATGAATTGCTTTGAGATCACACTTTAACTTTAAAGGAAGCTTTCTATCATTAAACATTAACCTTGTTAAGCACGCTTACCTCACAATGCTTTTACATACTTTAATGAAAATGGATTTTGTGACCTTGACTGTCATTTTTTACATTTTTACTGTCTTTACTACAGATTTACTACAACATACTGCAGTGATTTGTAGGTTATCACAGCCCTACTAACTGCTATATATCATGCTTTTCTTATCTAATCATTATGGTATTCAGGTGCCAGTCACATCTAATTGGGCACACAATCAAAATCTTTTTATCTCTTTGTAAAGTTTTGGTGGACAGCTCCTACCTGTTTATTCTACTTGCAAACCAACCTGTAAATATTTAACAACTTAAGCACCATGTATAGTAAATGACATTTGTGTTTTCCTCCCTGGCTTGGGTAGTGAGCATCTTAAACAGACTGTCTTAGCAGAAAGCACAGTTTGCATTTTTTTCAACCTTCTAATTACATCTGAAAACGATCTTGTTTTGCTATAGCTTGAAAGAAAAGGTTTTAGTGATTGGGTTGTTTTTATTATGAAAGAATGTATTCAACACGGTCCTTTTAGGTTTGTGTTTTTACATCTGTAAAAGTGATACTGCATGTTTGGCCAGGAAGGAACAGATTTATATTGAAAACATTGCCTTTTCCTGTGGGACAGGGGTGGTCTTTTGTTGGTAGTGTATGTCAACTATCTCTCTTCATCTGGTTGTTGGAATGTTTGATGTGCTTGCTTTTACATTAATCTCAAAAAGACTTTGAGGTTTAAAAGCATGAATTTTATTCTACTTCAAAGTACAGCGTAAATTGTATAGTGCTGAAAGCTAGATCAGATCTAAGCAGCCCCAAACAAAGGATGTTAAGTTCTCGTTGGTGCATGCTGAAGCCCCAAACCCTCTCTGTATGCTGAAGTTGGCATTCTTTAAGTGTACCTACAGCTGCTATGCTGCCTGTGCTGCAATTGGCTGACAGCCATGGCAACAACTAAAAGGGAGTTGAACAGAAAATGCTCAGCTGGGTGTGGTTGAGTTCAGTCTGAAGGTTACAGTCTCGTGCTATGACACTAGAACCTCTGGCCACGCCTCTGGACCAGCATAAGGACATACAACAATGAACCCTCCTTGTTCCAGCTAGACTTAAAGGGATAAGCAGCATGTCTGTCTGTGCAGGGGATTGTAAGATGCTGAGCATTTTACCCAGATGAGAGCACAACACTGTCTTTAACACATTTTTTGCCTTCCTGATATAGTTACTGCCTTCAATGTCAGTATTAAAAGCTCTCCAGTTTGCTTAAATGAACTGTGAGATCACTACACTTTGATCACATAATGTTTGTCCTGGAAGCTGTTTTTCACATGGTCAACTTTTGAAAACAATCTGTTTCAGGCTGTGATGAAGAGCCTACAAGCCAGTTTGAACACACGAGACATCCTCCATGACCCAGATTGTTCGATCATGCTCGGAATGCAGATGCATGATGGGTAATGCCCACATATACTGCCTAGTGGCTATTTGTATCAAGAGAACTAGAGCAGTGTATAAGCAAAGCATCTTTTTAGATCAAAAGTCTCTCCGGCATACTTCATCAGCCTTAAATAGAAGTCATAAACACAAAAGCGCTTCTCTAAACAATCTGGTGGCGCATATAAGGCATTATGTTTGGCAAATGTTTACAAAAGAATGCCCTGTTCCACTGATGCTGCTAGAAACAGGGTCATTGATGAATTTCAGAATCTGCATCCGAGTCTCTATGGATTGTTTAAGTGGTATGCAGAGCACTGGCTCGCCTTGTAGATAAGTGATGAGTTTACTTTTTTTGTGGGCAGTACCAGTTAATAACTCCTGTGGGTAAATTTAGTAGCTCTGATAAATCAGCCCAGTTCCAGCTATAATAAGCAGATCTGCTTTGCAAACACACAGCTGTAAAGTAACAGCGGCATAGCTTCACACACTTAATATTGTTTAATTTGATCTTCAGTAATTTGCGTGTGGCTGAACACAAGGAAGCAAAAATGTGTGAACGGAAATGTCCTGATAGGGTGGGAGTCAGGATGGTCTCATGAACAAAGACAAAACTCTCTCAAATCATCCAGCTCGACCATATATCATTTCCGTTGAAAAAGTCTTTGCTCTGTCTTTTTGAATAAAAAAGTGTGCTGCGGACAGACAAAACATTTTTTTTAGCTGAAAAACATCCTAATATGCATTTCTGAGTATTGATATGTTAAAATTTTTTATATTCTTCATATATTATATGTGAAGTATACTGAATTTCTTAAAATGCAGTACATTTAAAAATCTTTTTTACGTTTGGCAGACGCTTTTATCCAAAGCGACTTACATTGCATGCATTTGTCTCTGAGTATGTGCAATCCCTGCGATCATCATGCTCTAACCCCTGAGCAACAGGAAGGCTGTACATATACGTAAGAGGAGTGTTAGTCTAGGCTTCCTTTGATTTGGTCATCTGGGATGTTGAGCTCTATTTCCTGTATCACCAGTAGCAGAGAAGTATAGGGATGGGCACGAGTGTACATTATAAATGCATGACATGAATTCACTGAATTTGAAATTTATTAACTATATACAAGCATGTCGAAAAGGCATGTGCTTTCTTTCAAACAAATAGATGAAGTGCAGTCAAATGGAACAGAATGCAGGATCTTAAGACATTTATGTGTTTAGACTTGTTGTTAAAATATCAAATGTTAGTTTAAAATGCAACACTTACAGTGATTCTGGTCAAGTAAGCCATGGTTTGAAAATATAGTTAAGCCAGGCGCAAAGGAAAAAATAGGTTTGTGATGGTTAAGGGCTGAAAATAATAAATGTCACATTGGAAAAACAGTAACACGCAATGTAATGGCCAAAATATGCCAATCTGATGCATGGATAAGTAGACCAACAATTACAAATTGCACAGACTTATCCGTGTTCGCCCATCCCCAGATTGAGCAATATAGATGGACAGTTGCCTATCACATAGCTTTTCAGTTCGTCTGAGCTGTTGTTTAAAAATCTTTTGTTTTCATTTTTCTTTGGGTTTACTTGCCTCCTTTCCCTCCTAACTTAAGTATTAATTTATTGTAGGATTTTTGAAGGATAGATTTTTTTCATTTAGCTTGTTAGCCTTGTTATCCATGGAAAGATCATCGTTAAACCCACAGAGTCTAAGCTGCATCTTTTATGCTGCATTCCTGTTAGGAGAGATAAAGAATCATAAGGCGTCTTCTCAGTTCAGCTCTTTTCACAATGAATTTGCTGTATTTTATTATTGGAGCTCTCCACAGTTCCTCAGTCTGCCTTTCCACTCTCTGCACGTGTGTATGCACACATTTGCCCTGGATTTATGAGTTTGGGTGTTTGTGTGACATTTGTGTTTCATGCTAGTATGGTGTGTTGATCAAAAAGAAGGTATTGCCGATTTCTGAAAAAAGTGTAATAAATTAGCCAAATTACTTAATAAACCAGTATGCACTGGCAAGGGATAAGTCAAATGTTCACCTTTGTAGATTTCTTTGGCCATGTACTGTATTTGTGCAAGTTCTGTGCAGGCCTAGTCGTTGCATGCTGTCAAAGAGATTCACGCGGAGGTCTAAAAAGTTAGAGAATCAGGTATCGTAATGGTATGTTGTCAGATAGATAAGCAATATTTTTCATGAGGTTATATGCTTTGGAAACTTGTAGTTTTCTAGAACAATAATTCGTTCTGATACCATTTTAGAAAGAGTGTCTTTTTGAATCTATTCTTGTCCTCAACACTTGGGGGTTGTGGAAGGTCTTTGTATTATTTTGGCTGATTCTGTCAGTTCATAACCATGCACACATTCACCCCATAACACAGTATTTACGTTTCTGGACTTTTCTTTGTGCAAAGTGCATTGGTTAATCCAGGCTTAGAGAGACTGTCATCAACCAATGAGCTTTAATGTTAATGGCACATGTCAGGATTTTAAATGTACCCTGCTGCCTGCAGCTCTGTAATACCATCAGTGTCACAGAGTCAGTCAGCAAGAGAGCGTGCCCTTCTCAAATCATCCTCTCAGCTAGTGTGATTCAGACAGCCAATGGAGGCCAGTGTAGCGAGCTGCTAACATGCTGTCGTTAGGGCACTTTTGGGCAGAAGTAACCTCAACACCCTCTCATACCCCCCCATCTCATGCCTTTGGTTTTTCAAAAATAACTGTAAAATCTTAAGTTTGAGCTATAAACACATTTTAAAACATTACTGACCAGTCCAATCTTGGCCACTGTTGCCATTTACTACAAACACAATGAGAGTGGATATGCACCTCAATGTTTTGATAATTCTTTTCCCTTTTTGAAATAATTCTTTAAACTCTGTGCCTTTTCTCTTTCCTAAACATGTGAACATCTCACATTTGCTTCATGGTAAATTACTGTAAACTAACCTTGTTAAATTATTTACTTGATAGTAGCGGTCATAGTAGTTGAAGAGTTCACAGTAATCTAACAATTATGCCGTAGTACGTGTGTTATGTAATATGGTTCAAATAAAATCGAAGTGATTTTTATGGGACATTCTGTAAAGCTTTGTGATCGGCAGGAACGAGAGGTCGAGCTTATAGCAAAGGGTAAATTAATATAAAATTCTCTCACATCACATTACATTTGTTGTTGTCTGCATTAGCTGCTGATATTTGTTAGAATTCAATTCAAGACTTTGTTCATGGTCTGTACTTCTGCCAAGAGCAAGCTAGGATCTGTCTACCGGCCAATAGGGGCCAGACATTCTACTCTGAAAATTTCTATATATAGTTTTCTTGTTTAAATTGACTAATAGCTGCCAGAAAATATACACCTATACATAATAATTAAAGCTTTGCAATGAAATAATGCTGCTGCTTATAATATTACACTGACAAAAGAGTCTATTAAAATATGTATTTATGTTTGATTTATCTAGTTCGCTGGAAATAAATTGCAAGCTGTACACTAACAGAGAATGTGCAATTACATCTATGTATAACTTGTTTTTGTTAATATTTATGGATTACTAACATGCATTATACAACTGCTATGACAATTTTATGAAGGCATGTCACTAAAACAATATAATACAACCGGTCTGCATTTATTTAAAACCATTTTAAGGTTGTCTCTTATTTTTGGTCTCTTTCTCTTCCTACTTTTTCCTGCCATTGAGCTCATTACAGATTTATTCACTTAGCTTAATGCTTCCTGCTTAACTTTCATGCTTCAATTAGAAAAACACCTTAAATATGAATGGTGGCTGTCATAAGAGCTTTGAATATAGGAGGAGAACAGGATACTGTGCAGGAGACATCCACTCTATACACTGCCTCTTCTGTGCCTTAAAAGCCCTTTTTTATTGTGACTGACTGTTTTATCAAGCACATTTTCCAAGGAAGATGGCTTTCACAGCACTCCTAAAACCCATATCCTCTTTCACAGAATTTGATTGAATGATAGAATGCATTTTTTCTGTCTTAAGAAGTGCACCAGAAATTGACAACGATTGAAAGTAAATGTACAAAAAAGTAACTTGCAAGATGTGTCTCCCACAGTTACATAGACCACATCCCACAGTTACATAGACCAGTGTCCAAAATTAATATTTGGACCAGCCTTGTAATGGCAAGTGAAAATTTATCAATGAATGAAACTTTTTTTCTTGCTCTTTTTGTATTAAATATGTGTTTCACTGCATCCCAAATCGCCTACTTCCCAACAATATAATATGCCAAAGTCAGTATGCAAATTAGTAGTAAGTGAGTCACCAAAACATTTTTTTTCTTGTGGTTAAATTTAACAACACCTGAGTTTTTTTTCATTGCTATTCTTAGTATGTCATGGCAGATGAAAATGAGGCAGATTTTGGAAAAAGCGTTTTTCTTTACAAGGAGGGGATGAATTTAGTTAGCATTTTAGTGAGAAACAGCGAGGGTAAACATTGTCTAACTTGCTTCTATGCAAGCTAGTTTTTTTTTTTGTAGAAAAATAGTTATTTTGGTGGCTTAATATGAAGAATATTCTAAACACTTTTCTCCCTAACTTTAGGCATCCCGATAAGGTAAAAGCAGAAGTTGCAATAAATAGTTTTCAGTGGAAGGAATTCAGGCCTTTAGTGATTTAACCTCATTATTGTTGCATTGTTGTATTATGCCGTTTTATAAAAGCAATAAGGTACTCAAGAATAGTGTTTTATTGTGGATAAGTTATTGTTAAGGGCTTGCAGGGACAGCCTTCAGCCATGACTTATTTATGATGAAGCACAGCCTCTCGTACCTTATTGCTACTTAGTATTATTGTATCATTGATGTCATCAAATATTCAGAGTAGTCTAGTAAAATGTCTTTCACCACCAATTTGAATCCAGACATTTTTAAATAACTGCACTTCTCCCTACAGTTACTGTATATCATCTGTCCAATACTGCTATGGAACGACAAATAAAGGGCACATTTCTTTTACTGACAAAGTGGATGCTTTTTTTGTTTTAGAACATGCTTTTTTAGCCCGTTGTATTTTAACTGTTGAAATGAGCAGTGCACATCAGATGATGTCATGCCTTACATGAGTTCATGTAATATTTCAGTTAGAGGGTATGAAATTTAGTAGTAAGTCATCTGTTGTGTTCTGTCTTTAAACATTAAAGTCTACTTTTTTCTTTTTTGACCATTGCACGATGACTGAACATCGGAAAGGTCACAATAAACCTGCAGCTGAGAGGGAGTTGTGAATAAACCATTAGAGCAGTGCTAATTCTGGTATATACTGTAGATTCCAGGAAAGACAAATTGATTACTTTCACATTTAATTTTGTGGTTTAATAATTTTGCCTTGATAGTGAAAGGTTTTGTGGAACTTTTCGAAGACCTTGATCCATGCTTTCCTTTGTTGTTTCAAGGGTTTCAAATGGCTTTCATAATTTCTCAAAGAATGGGAATTGCAGGTATAAAATCTACTTGAGCATTTATTATTAAAATTCGTCTCTTTTTTTTTTTTTTTTTTGTCTTGATGTTTCAGATTTTCCTTTTTTGTGGCATTTTAACTCGGCAGCATCAATAATACATAGTCTTCTTCTCTGAAATAAGAAAGGTTCGCCCAAATGTTGGTTTCAGTGGAGCACAGACTAGTGATCTAGTTTCATGTAATGTTAAAGTACTTTTTATGTAAAAGTCAAGTGTTTTTCAATTATTTGTAGCATGTGTGTGTTTTCGCATTGGTTTTTCTTTGCTTTCTTACATAATTTAGTGCCAACTAAACTTTATAGTTTGTTTTGACAGGGTGCTTCAAATTTAGCAGTACTGTAATTAAATATCATGGATAGTTCCGCATATCAATTGAATTGCAGTGGAAGTAAAAGACCTGTTCAGTTTGAACATGTAATTTAATTTCTGAGTTGACTTTGCTTTAGCAATAATTGTTTTGTAATGTCTCGCACACGCACAATTCTCACAGGTTTAAAATCCTCACGCACCCAGATGTTTGTCACAGCCTTTGCAACACCTCTGGTCCGGAGTGTTGTCGTCTGCTTTATCGAGGGAGCCTCGTTCTTGAGGGGACCTGGTGACGCACCCTTCAAAATTCTGATGAGAGAACGCACCCTCCCTCAGTCTTTCTCTGAATTTCCTCTTTTCTCACTTGCACACACTCTCGCTCTCAGCAGTCACACAGCCAGCGTGACTACTGAAGGTTTTTCGCTGCAGGGTCCTCACACGCCACTGCTGTCGCCGTCACCAGCGAGTGCGTCTGTGTGTTTGAACGAGAGAACTTCAAGGGATGCGTTTGCTCTGAAACATACATGCGAGATGAAGAAGTTTGTAACAATTGTTTTGCGTGGCCTGGTCAGCCTGTCTATAAAACCTGGAGATAAAACCTGGAGCAAGGAGCATGCCCGGCAGCTGAAGAGAGAAGCCAGGAGAAGACGGACTGCATCTAAGTGGGGAAAGGTGATGCAAGTAGATGTCCTGCTTTAAGGTGGGAGGGGGTTTGGCAGGTGTGCGAATTAACCTGTACCTCTTAAATAAACTGACAATAATAAATATTAACTTCCTAATAATAAATAATCATATTGGTGTTTGTCTAAAGTTAGTTAGAAGATGTTCAGATATGCTGTTTGTTTGCTTGTTAAGTGTTGGTTCTGGCAATATATGACGACATATTTCGATGTAGTGACAATTGTATTTTAATTCCTGTTAGAAATAGCAACTTATGGGTTACTTGCTGCTGAATGCACAATATAGTACAGCTCGTAAATGGGACTAATTATAAAAGTGTACTTTCGTTGTAGGGCCAAGAAATAACCAATGGATTGCATGATTTTGTCCTGTCTGTGCCAAGTCTTCGGTTTCTGTTCTAAGGCACTGTATACCAGGCTTTGTCATATTGCCCTTAATCAAAAATTGCTTTAGTATTATGGTAATGCATTTGTTCAGGTTGGATAGACTGTTGTAAGGGATGGGAGTTACAGAGCCAGGAAAGATTTGGGAATTTGAATGTTTCATCTTGTTGGCAAAGGTAGTCGTCGTCATCATTTCTATTGTTCAGATTAATCTAATAAGAGCTGACTGTCTTGGACATCTGAATTATGTATGCCCTCTTCCTGTGCTTAAAAAAAGAATACAGGGCATGTTTTCTGAGGTAACGTTTAGGGACTTTTCAGAAGAACTATGATAAGAAAACCCAACTGTGGCATGCAATGTTGTAGAGTAGTATGTTGGTTGTGATTTATTGTGATTTATATCATTTATATGATATTTCAATCATAATCAACTTTGGTTCAACTTAAAATAATATATACTGGTATGAAACTAGTATTGCTGAAGCCTTTATATTGCATATCTTATCTGTTGATAGATGCAAGCTACCTTTCGACTGAATTCCTTAACCTTTCTTAAGCTATTTTGTCTAATTGTTCTGTATTTGTGTGTTTTACTGATTAATGGTTGAAAAGTTGATGATTAAATCTCTTTAAGGATAAATACTTAGGAAAGAAAAACAGTTTATGGTACATATACACCTATAAAACATTTAAAACTTAATTCTGTATTCAGTGCTTGGAATGGTCAACTTTTATATTTGTAAGTACAATAATGTTAAATGTAACATGACATAGACGTCTGTTTCAGTGGGCATCACTTTTCTGTCATGCTGCATTATGTTGGTGCCACCCAAAAAGGATTATTAGATTGGATACTGCTGTCAGTCTGTCACACTTATGCTTTTTGAGAGCTATAAATAACAATAAAATCCTATATAACAATGTAACCCAGCACTGTTATAACGTAAGAACTCCACTGTGTTAGGAATCCTGTTGTTTACTAAAATCCCTTGTTTTTCTTGCATAGAAATAAAAATTATTAAAACTTTGTCTAGGTCGGTGGTGGTTGGTGTTGACGTTTAGATAAACCTATCTCTCGGTTTAATGTGGTGAGAGCGTGTACTGTGAATGTAAAAGTGTGGGCTTGCCAGTTTGTCTTTTTTAAGCTCGTCTGCACTGCTTGAGACCTTGAAATAATGTCAAACTCTGGGCGTTATCTGTAAGGGCTTTGTGGATTTTTAACAACCTTGCTGTTTAGGGTTTTAAGGTTTAATTCCAACATATTGCCTTTTGATTCTGTATGGGGAGCCCCAAACACAATTTATAGTATATATTCCTATATAATACTTTGAAATGATAAAATAGCCCTTTTACCACAACTGTGTACATGTTGTTAGACCACATGTTAATGTTTATTGTCTGTGGCAGACATACCGTATATGACTAACACATTGCATGGCATATGTAGTGTTGTTAAATCTAATCTTACTCGATTTCCTTAGCTTTTTAGAAGAGTATCTCTTCACGATTTCAATCTTTTTTCAGTTTTAGTTTTTTACTAGAGCTGTACGACATTGAAAAAAAAGTGATATGCGATAGCTTGCTTATATAATGCGATAATCGATATGTGATCTAAATCTTTATGGTTTAACTGGACTTTATGATCTAAAGCCCATTTAAATAATTTTAAAATATATTTAAAAAAATAATTATATTACCAACATACGTTTCATATTTCACAGAAAAGAAAGCACCAGCTGGCTAAGAAGTCTTGCATCAGAGCATGCGCACGGCACACTATTATGCACACACACGTATATCCCAACTAACATCCATGTGCCAGATACTATTATCCGCTTTAGCCTAAAACTTGACCATACATTACTTTTTGAAGTATTAAAATTAAATCATTTATTTATTGCAAACCATTGCGATATGCACATTTGCGACATTTCAATAATTTCGATATATTCCTATTATAGCCCTATTTTTTACCTGTCTTTGTACGTAACGCATACATTCTTTGTGTATGTCTGTCTTATTTCTGTTCTAGTGTTGCACCACACAGAATCCATTGTTGCACGAATGCACAAAGAGTCCTTTTTTAAACAAAACCTTGTGTTTGGCCTAGATATTTCAGTTTTTGTATTGCCCCACACAGCTCATTGGATATGACCCGATCCAATTGTTACCTTCAACCCTAAGCACAAAGCAATGCCAGAGTGGTGTTTCCGGATTTGACAGGTTTTCTGCAGCGCATGAGTTCTTCTCCACCCACACACCTGTGTTTAGAGCTGCCATTCACGCAAGAAAAGAAGCTGTATGGCCCTTCTGCTTGAATACTTTAGGAGTGAATTTGGTGGAGTTGTACCTCCCAAACGCACTTAGACAAAGTTAAAGTATTCATTAGTGTGATAATGTTGGTAGAGGAGGGCTTTAAACCAACCCACCTGTCAGTCATGGAAACCTAACCAGTGCCGCCCACATGTGGCCTACATTAAGATACCCCACGTGTACGCCTGATGTTTGTTTGCAGGTGTTTGTGGTATGTTTCTGAACCACAGAATATTGTGTGCTTTACTGTTATACTGTGATTCAGGACTGGTGGCTGTTCAACTGGGGTTCGAAATAAATTGGATGAAATCTTCAGATACTTCTATACAAGTATGTCACCTTGAAAGACCTCATCTATGGTTTAAAAAAAGGATATTTATTGTGTTGTCTTGCACATGCATGCACCAAACTTGCCACATTTTACCAAACAGAGGTCAGGCCTGCCTTTTCTCTGGAGTTATGTCTGATGGGAATACGTTTGCAAATTTGTAACAGAGGTGCATTTTGTTTGGATCTGTTTTTAAAATATATTGGACTTGTAAAAACTAATGCATACATGATTGGATAAAAGAGCTATGTTGTGTTAGGGGGTTTGTTTTCTGTGACAGTGATGTAATGCGTTGCTAAACTGCATATTGTTATATTTGGTGATGTAGCCCATTGTTTATATAATTATTTTAGTTCATACTTTTTAATGTCAAGGATAGTCGAAGGACAGTTTAGTTTGCATTTGCATGGGTAACACAGATAAATAAGATGACAGCAGTACCTTATTAAAATTGAATGCAGTATTGCAGAGAGTACATGATCACGCCCTCATCTGCTTTCAACCAAGACTTGATCACCTCTTCTTTTATCATCCTCTCGGCTTTACTCCAGCCTCCCTTTCTCTGTTTTGCAGCAAACCGTTCATCTCTCCTCTGTCACGCTGCACTTAGAGCAGCACTAACCAGCCTTCCTCGCATGTCAGTCACTTTCAAGCGGGCAAGCCCAGGCTCCTCCCCTTTAGCGCACCATCATCAGAATGGGCTTCATTCTAGGGGAGGGGCCTGAACTCTCCATCATCAGAGGAACAGAACCTGAGCTCAGTTTATTGTGTTTATCATGTAAAGCTTATATGTGCTTGTTTGCACATATTGTTTGCAAATTTTTTAGGAGGAGAAACTCTTCGCACTACATCACTACATAACTGTTTGCTTGGGAAATAAACAATGTTAGACACTGATCATGTTGTGTTTGAACAATGACGCTGCCACCTAGTGGTCTTAATAAATTAATAGGATTCTTCTACTTTGTCCTACCTATAGACATTTACTGCCTGTCCATGCTTTCCTTAGCAACAGAATGAGCCATAACAGAGACCAGTAAATAACAATGAAATTTTTCTTGACTTTTCGTTTTTAAAATGCAGAATTTATAGTGCAAGATGCTGAAAATGCAGCAAGCACAACACAACAACCGAAGACATCCAATTAAAAAATACAGCAGAGTGTGTCCTGTGTAAATGTCTGTTATTAACCTTTAAGCTTAAAATCCCTCTTTCTCTCTCACAGATGATTTTAACTGTGTATTTGAGTGATGGGGAGCAGGCTCTGACAGAGGTACCCATCACTCCAGAGACGACGTGCCGTGATGTGGTGGAGTTCTGTAAAGAACCGGGGGAAAGCGGCTGCCACCTGGCCGAAGTTTGGCATGGAAACGGTGAGTATCAAAATTGTTTAGTATTGGCAGCTGTGGAAGACTTTCATCTTTGCTCGTGTGCTTATTTCTTTCAGACATAACTGCTACTTCAGCTCTGACAGATGGATCCACTTTTTGCCTTTTAAAAATCCTTCCGTCAGCACTGTGTCATTACATCTAAAAATGTGTCTTTCATTGAAGACATGATGAGCCCAGTTACTGTATAGCAGGTGCATCGTTAGTTTCACTGAAGTGGATGTTTTCACCCGATGGATTATATAAAAACGTCTGGGGAATCAGGTGTTATTTTGACTTTGGCCTGTAAGCAAGCAAGCACCCACCAACATCTTGGCAAACTCATAGAAAATCTGTAACATTGTACCAACTGTCTAACAACATCCAGACAACCACCCACAACATTAGTTACCTTTGTGTTGACAATCACCATTACATGTAAACATTAAGTTTGAATTAACAATAGGTGCTTGTTGATCTGTATATATTGTAATAATGACACATGAGTCCACAGAATCCAACAAGATGCTTTTCTTTTGTTGTGCTTCAGTTAACGTTAAGCTTTAATTTGCTCCAGCTTTCTTGGAAGGTTAATCTGGCTCGCATATACACACATACATCATCTGTCTCACTAAAAGTCGCTCAGCCTGTATACTTTTCTGATATCCTCCAGTTTCATCCCTTCTTCTATTATTCTGTGTCTGTTTGGGTGGCTGCCACAGTACTCCCTCCAGATGTCTCTCCACCTGTTAGCAATGTCCAGAGTGTTTTTCTCCATCTCTGTTGCCTTCTGCTCGCCCAGCCCCACTACATTCCTCTGGCTGTAGGCCACATTTGATTCAATTTCACCTCTTTGTTCTCTTGATCCCAGTATGCCTGTTCCTCAGTTCTCCTCTCAGGTGTGGTTTTGGGTGTTTAACTCAACAAAACATTCCTCAGCAGGAAATCATCTCTTTTGCTGGCTTTATTATATAAACTCAACGCTGTTCTTGTGCCTCAAAGAAAACAAATAATGTGAGATATTTCTGAAATCGGGGTGGTGTGTTGTTTTTATTAAATGCCTTGTGCTTTCTCTTCTGCAGAGCGAGCTATCCCTTTCGACCATATGATGTATGAGCATCTGCAGAAATGGGGACCCAGAAAGCAAGAGGTGAAGTTCTATCTGCGTCATGAAGAATCGCCTACTGAAAGCAGCGATCAGGGTAAGAACGCTACAACTCCCACCCACCACTACTGTTCTCTATTGATGGCAATGTTTTTCATTTCCTTTTCATTGGCATTTAACCGTGTTTATGTGAAAGAAAGAGAGAAACAGTCACATCCTGGCTGTACAAAAGAGGGTTTGTTTATGGTTCAGTATTGTAGCTACGCAAATCTCAGTGCCTTAAAACCACATTAAGAATAGCAATAAGTGATTTTTAAGTGTTCATATATCCTAACAAATTAGTGTTTATGTTGAGAAAGATTAGAAAATGTGGCAAAATGTCTAACCTTGGTATCTAAACATCTAACCTTAGTCCTCCTCCAGGTGATTAATTTGTATTACTGGTTATCAAACAGCTTATTCTGTAACCTTTTAACTGGACAGGTTCAAACACACATAAGTACAGTACACTGTATTTGAGCACATTACCTTGTTATTGTTGGTCAGTTAAACACACATTCACCTTGAAAACATTAGTTTTTTTATAAGCAACACTTTATTCCTAAATAAATCAGAAATTCTAGTTAAAAAATCCTAATATGTAATATGGTGCAATACTTCCACCCTAAAATTCTCCTTGCAGCATTTGTCTTTGTTTCTACATGACTTGCATACAAAAATCTGAGTTTCTGTTTGATTGTAAGAGACTCTTTTCGCTTTCATCACAGTCACCCTCAAGTGTCTCTTCATATACACATCTTTTAGCTATTTGTGTCTTAACCAGACATGATGCATCAAGTTTACAGCTTTAAATAATTTGTCAGTGGAAATGCTGCAGGACATAATATACTCACAGCCAGTCCGAACATATCTGATGCTTGTTACGCAGTTGTGAGGAATGAGATTTGGACAATGAGATTTTATTGTGGGCGGGGCTTCCCAGCGACTCCATGGTAGAATCCATGGTAAAATATTTCACTTGGTGCAATATTTCACTTGTTTTATTGTCATACCTGGTTAGGCACAGTGTATTACTGTCTTATGCATGCGTCTTGTGTTCGTATTGCTAAGGATCTCTCTCAATAAAATAAAAATTTCACATTGCGAATAAAGGTGTTTGTGTATTTATTCATTGGAATATGTGTATTTGTGATTTCCATTTGCTATACTCAATGTGTTTTTCTTTTGCGCTTAGGGAGCCAGCAGTCTCAGGAGCAGCCCGGCAGGAGAGGAGGAAGCAGCTCAGACACACACAATGAAAACGGGGTCAGTTCATATCACATCCTCATCCAAATCTGTGCCTTCTTTTCTAATCTCAGCATTGTAATTATTCAAATTGCATCCCAGGGGGTTGAATTCCACACTTTAGTAATATATTATGATCCTTTGCAGCTGCTACTCTGGTTACGTTTTCAGCAAAGTTCTGGCTGTAACTAATGGGGGAAGTGACACTCTTTAGCACCAAAGCTTTAAAAAAACGCCAAGTGTCATTTCGTTTTCTTTCTTGACGTGAGCCAAACGCAGCGAGACCTGTCACGTCCCAGGACTCGGCTTCATATGACACATTCACAGCAATTCACTCGCTGTACCCTTTCATAGTAACAATTGTCACAGATTCTTTTTTAATGCAAAGAGCGATCCACCGAGCTCATCTCCTCCAAGCATCTGTCCCCAGATTTCAGCGAGGGAAAAGCCAGGCTTCAGGAAGCAGAACTAATTCTTCCTTTAGGGAGAAAAATGACTGTAGACCACCAGTGTACAGAGTGAATTTTTTGTAAGAAACAAGCGTTAATGGAGGTGTGCGTCTTTACAGCCGTCTTGTGTCTCAGTCTTTAGGGACTGAGTGATGGCACGGGTAGTTGCTTGTATCCGATGTGGTTCGAGTTGGTGTGGGACTGATTTGATGCTGAGCACACACTGTTATTTCTGACGGGTTTTCCCTTCCTTCAGGGACTGTTGCACAACACACCTGTCTGCTTATGTTGTTAGAAAGCCATATGGCTTTGATTTTAAGTTTTTGTCACTTTGTGTGTTTTTAAGGGGAGGTTTTTTTTTTAGGCTCTTGTTCTCTTTATAATTTGATTAAAGGTATTCACTTGACAACTGTGAAGTAATTTGCCACCTGAACAGAGAAGGTAATGCTCTCTAACTGACAGGATATAAATCATGTGCATTTATTCAAAATCAGTTTTGTGTCAGAAACAAATACACAAATGCTATTTTATTTATTTAAAAGGTGTATAGACAGCTATTCTCAAACACAATGTCCTGTTGACCACCCTAAAACAGACATCAGGCCTGTCTGTGCCTCCATGTGCAGCTAAGATAAAATCCTGGCCTGATTCACCACAACTGCAAATTGTTTGGGTTGTTTAATCGGATTTATCCCTTAGGCCCAATTTCAGTCTGTCTAAAGCAGCCTATCCCTGTACTTAAATTTTTAACTCTCCCTCCCCAAAACTCAAGGCAAGTCATCACTAGAACACAAACACTGCGCTAAACGCCACGTGTATGAAAGTAAAATGCTTCTGTGGCTTACCCTATTGCACATTCTGTTGTGTTTTCCTCTAGCATCTTTATTATTTTGAAGATTATACTCTGTTTATGACATTTAAGAGGATCAATGCTTTAACTTCTTTGGCAAAGCAAACCACTTTCTGAAGATGTTTTTCTATCTCACAAAAACACAACACGCCCAGTGGAGTAATCCCTAAATATGTGGCCAGCCTTTGAAAGGGGTGTTAAATATTTTCCCCTAATGAAATAGTGGGTGGCCCTCCTTGTCTTTTCTCCTCTCTCTCTTCCTTAGTTCTCCTCATTCCTTCCTCCCCACGCGTGCCGTGTCGGAGGGTCAGTGTGGCTTTGTCTTATATCGGATTGTATCACTGCATGCTGGGGGCTTCGGTTCGGTCACCCCCTCATTATTTTTACTTGTTCTTCCCATTACCCAATTATTGCACACTAAGCTTTTCCGATTGTTCATTCAGTGTCAAGGACTGGCTTAGAACTTCTAAAGGAAAAGAAAAAAGGGAGTTGAGGTAAGATGCACAGAAGGACATTTATTTTTCATTTTTAGCGGTGATAATGTAAGAAGTGCTACAAAATGGCATGTCATGCATGCAATGTATGCATTTCTTAGTAAAGTTTGCTACTGTTAAATTGTCTATTGTTGAATCAGTGTGTGGTCATTATACTTTGAAAGGGTGGGATTAGCTGTCAGTCTTTTTCTTGTGCAGGCTGATACAGGAATAGAGTGATTCGTGGTATCTAACAGTGCTTGAGTCACTGATAATACATGAATTTCATGCCTGACCATCATACACGCAGAGTTATGAGCTCCAGAACACTGATCTGTGTGGGCAGATCAAGTTTCAGAAAGTTCCTCTGTGTGTGGGCAGCTGCTCTCTCCGGGGTTCATGCATGTTCCAGGTTTTTTGCTGTTTTCTTCACTCATTTTTCTTATTCTCACTCCTTCATCATGATTTTTTAAAGCCTTTGATCCTTTATTCTCTTTCTGTGTCTTTTTTGTTCCACCAAAAAGTGAAGCAGTGAGGCACAAACTTGAATATGTGAATCTTTATGATCTCCGTTTTATTATGTGCTGATTGTTGCTTTGTATAAATATTTGTATTGTTTATAACTGTTGACAACCAGAACTAGGAACACCTCTTAACGACATCATGGAGAGAGATGGGCAGCACACAGCGACAAAAGTGCCGGTGGTGTGCATGCACCTTTAAAGAGAATGTAGCTCATGGAAAGGTTTAGTAATAAGTGAGTATAATAAAAAAGTGCTTGTGGTAGAAATGTGTCTTCTAATGTACAGCTTACATCATAACATTGGATATGTCTTTAAACATCCTTTCTGCAAACTGCACAGCATTCAGACCAATGGCACTGGTCTAAATCTTAGTGCAGAAAGAAGATTATAACGGTGCTTCGCCCTTGCCAAGAGTAAAAGCTGAACATGCTGTCAATGTGGGTGCATTCTGAAGTGATGAAGGAAGGTTGCTTATATCACCACTCTTGTTATCAGACTCGACTGTGTAGCATACCATCAAGTCATATTGCTGTGGGAAGATGAGCTTAACTTTATCTGTTATTTCACGGCTGATGTGTTTTGGCAACAAGTAGTGTTGCATCCAAAGCTGATTCGATTGGAGAGCACAGCCTTGCGGAAATGCAGTATTTAATGCAGAAGTTTTCTTTTCTCCTGCATAAAAAGAGGTTTATTGAGTGATTTTTGTTCTGTTAAGTATATCAGTTATGCGGTTTGTGCTGTGGCTACCATATTTTATGACCGTTTCTCTCTTGTAATAAACAAGACAGTTTGACCCAATTTAATAAAGTTGTTTGTTTAGCAAGATATGTATATGTTGACTTTGTAGTTGAAAGTAAGCAAAGCATCTTTAAGCATTTGAGAAATTGTAATTTGAATGGGGTAAATTGGGGCATCTCTAAAAATGTATATGTGATTGGAAAGGGGTTGTCATTAAATTCATAGAATATGTAAAATGATGTTAAACTCCAAATAATTAAAGCCTCTAGAAATTTCTAAGTTCTCCAGCCCCCTGTAGAACATTGCCTTGGGCTTTACGTCTTTTAGTTATTCCCCTTCCTTTGTCGTGTGTTGAAAAAACAGCTTTGTAGCCTTATTTTATAACAGACTTCTTGCAAGGGCAGGACAGCAGTAAGCAAAAACCTCTTGTGTACTCGAATTCTCAATAATAATTTTAATCAGGACATAAATTGCCTTTCTCTTCCTTTCTTTCTTTCTTTCTTTGAGATTCTTTCTTCAGGTTTGCCCAGGGACTTATGCAGCCCATATACGGTCTTTAAATTAAAGCCATCTTTTGCTTTATTTATGTCTCAGGGTTGATTACTGTTTAAACAAGCTTTGAGTTTTACTGCTACTCGGGCACCCACACCTAAAAGAGCCTTTATGCTGTTCCTGAAGATACGTAGCCATATTTGCACAACTGCATCTGGTAAAGAAGGATATGAAAGATAAGGACAGGCAGGATCATGCCATGCGGTTTGGCTGGAGGGCGTCCGAGACCTCCCTCCGCTAAATGTCAGAGAACACTGGGTAGAGAAGAGCCTTCCCCCCCCAGAACCACCTCAGATAATCAAATCAGCCTGTTGTATGTCGTTCCTTGCGCCAAATTGCCATGGAGATGGTCTCTTTTAAAGCCATGTGATATGGCGATTCGAAGTCGGCTGTGTGGGTAAACAGAGCCTGACACAATTGGCCTTTAAGCCATGAATCACTCCTCTTGCAAACTAATTCAAGTTATTTCAGCTATAATGAAATTGGGAGATCTGCCATCGAGCTTGTGCCAAAGAGAACCACGCGGTAAACCGTGTCGTTATTGATCAAGTAAGCTGTGACTAAAAAATTGGTAAGTGCAGAATATGGAGTGTTACACATTGTTATTATAAAGAACGCAAGAATTGTAATCTGCAGTTATGATGGGATGTTTTTGTTGAACTTGGTTTGATTGACTTGCAATTATGATACACTTTATAGTTTATTGTGTAAGTCTTTTCATAACAAGGCTGGAAGTGCAGACTAAATACAAAAAAAAAAGTGAACTTCACAAAATTAGTGAAACAAGTGTCTGTACCTGTGTTCGTTGTGATGCTCAGTGGCAAATAGTCTTTTTTGGACACAGGAGCGGTAGCTACATGTGGAAAGAATTTCAATCCCTCACTCTTATTTGAAATGACACTTGATTTGATCCAGACCCGACTGGGCCTCCTGCTCCAGGCAGAACCCGCCTTTTTCTCAGCGTTCACCAATCATTTGTTGAATGAAAGGGACAGTTTTGTATTGATGCAGAGCAGAAGCGAAATATTTTTGTCACTGGAACAGTGCTTTGTTTTCAAATACAGAATAACCTGTTTGAAACGTTTGATATTTCTTTGACATTTGTTTCTTATTTTGTAAATCAGTACCAGTTGAATAGTAATATACAGCTACCTGTGGGATAAAAATGAACGCATGCTGAAACTGAATACAGCCAAAGGTATCTTTTGCATTTTATGTTTTTAAAATCATGTTTTTTAGTGTTGTGTATGATGCTTTTGTTTAATTTAGTCAGTAATGTTTATATTCCATTTGATAAATATATGTGACTGCAACACCACAGGGATTCAGCCGTCTGTTTTCAATTCACACACAGTGATTGAGAGCTTTTATATTAGGAGATGAATGCGAGGAATCAAGAAATTGAAGAGATGACTGTTAATGGACCAAGAGACCTATTTTCAACCTATTTCAACCATCACATCAGTGTGAATAAATACTACCCATGAATTATGGAACTGGATCGTGGTGTTAACTTGGCTAAGAATAAATTTTGCCACAGGCTGTAGGTGACCTGCCAACACCACACCGCAAATATTACTACAGTATCTTTCGCATAGTATCTGCCGCATGTCTTCATATTTGTGTGTTGATACTGGTCATACTAGTATTGTTTAGTTGTATTTATTTACGCATTACATTAGTAGCACAAAGATCATGGGTTAAAATCCCAGAAACAGACATGCTGATAACACCTCATAAGTTCTGTCTCTTGGTTAAAGCAATAAAATGTAATGTAATGTAAATGTAATTTGTCGGTATGCAGAGGTCACAATTGAAGGCATTGTCTTTGCTTTGCTGAAG
The DNA here is from genome assembly GCA_019155185.1 of Beaufortia kweichowensis. Taxonomy (NCBI): domain Eukaryota; kingdom Metazoa; phylum Chordata; class Actinopteri; order Cypriniformes; family Gastromyzontidae; genus Beaufortia; species Beaufortia kweichowensis. The sequence goes on from CM032807.1 coordinate 12,764,155, forward strand.
GGCACAGGTGTGATGGAGAAAGTCTTGCTTATAGATTGTTCCCATAAGGGATTGTCTTTTATAGTAATTCTTCAAAGAAAAAGAAATTTAATATCAGAAGCATTTCTATTGTATTTAGATAATGTTACTGTGGATATCATGCATGGTCACTATATTGGCCATGTTAAAATTAAAATATCGGCAGTTTTGATGAACTAATTTGTCTCCATCCGAACTGACTGTAGTGGCTGGTAGTCCTTACGTAACCTTTAATGACTGGCCCAGCTTCAGTCTTTTTTCCTTTTCCTGCATTGTCTCTGGGCTGTCCTAAACGCAACCCATACAAGTGCACTCAGATAAAGTAAAATTATGGCTTTTTAGGAAATGGAAGCATTGCTGTATTGGTACAGACCATTGAAGATTTGAATATTTGAAGGGCAATTTTTGCACAGAACAGACCAGGTTGTTAATAGCTTTCTGCTCTATGAGTTTATGTAAATCAGCAGAACTCAAGGACTATCTTATAAAACAGAAAATGAAACACTGGGATTAAGTAAAATCCTCTCATTCTGAGAGAAGCCTTCCTTTAAATTAAACTTAATATTTAATAGTCAACCTCTCCTGAATTATCATCTGCTTTATGCAAGGTGTATGGTGAACTACAGTTCATCACGTTCATGCAACTTCCTCTTTGTCACAACTGTATAGTTTGTGCTTCATGTTTAGTTCATGTACCGTGAGCCTCGAGTCGCCCACAGCACTGCATGTTCGCTCTAAATGGCAGTCTGTAATGGCCATCTGTGTATTTTTGTGCTTTAATCTTTCACTTCACAGCAGTTCTGCTCTGCTGCCATAGCGACGTACTGGCGTCAACCACAGTGATTGACAGCTGGCTCTTATCTTTTTGAAAACAGGGTGTGAGTGGGATTCTGGGATGCATCCCCAGCCTGTTTTAGACCCTTTCAGCTAAAGACATTACCAGTTCACTTCACGATAAGCTTAGCAGGTCTACTCGAACATTAGCGCTCTTGCTATAATTAAGCTGTGAGTGTTTACTCAACCACAGGTTATTTTGCACCCAGATCTCAGTACACTGAGCAATGCAGATACACAGTTCTCTGTCCCTGTCAGTGTTTGTGGCATAGATGCCTGTTGTCTTTGTAGCCTTGTTTATATGCATATTATACCTCTATTTGATTGGTTCTTTTCTCTCACTCACTCTCTCTCTCTCTCTCTCTCTCTCTCTCTCTCTCTCTCTCTCTCTCTCTCTCTCTCTCTCTCTCTCCTCTGACTCTCTGTCTGTCTCTCTCTCTCTCTCTCTCTCTCTGACTCTCTCTCTGACTCTCTCTCTCTCTCGTGTAGGTGGGGAACCCTCGCGTGGAGCTCACTCTCTCTGAGCTACAGGAGATGGCCACTCGTCAGCAACAGCAAATTGAGGCCCAGCAACAGATGCTTGTCGCTAAGGTAACACGCACAGTTGCGTCCTTTTGATGCCGTTTTTTATAAATCTTTGTGTTGATATGTGTGGAAAGACCAAACGTAAATATTTCACTTTTGCGTGATTGTTGTTGTGGATGAGTGTAAAAAAACATGTGGGCGACTAAATATACTGAAGGCATTACTGCTCTTGTGAATATTTCATCACTGTGTATTAATCTGTACATATTACAGCCTGTAAATATTTTTGGTCAGTGTTTTTAAAAGCATCTGACATATAGGTACATGCTCTTAGATGTTTTGGCAACAAGCTGAATGATGTGTCATACGTTGGTGTGTAATTTAGACCAAAACCCTTTATTATTTCAGTCCTTGTGTGGGTTTTTAAGGAGTTGTTTAAAAAGAGATCTGCCACCAAAGTTGATTGTAAATAGTTCTTTATGCACCGTAAGACTATGGTTATGATTTTAGTATACCTGTATTTAAGTGTAATTACTTGAAATGAAACGGCAAACCTCTGGCTTTGTTTGTAACGCACCCTAAGCTTTTTATTGTCACCTGTGTATTGTGTAATATTGTAATTTGTATGTATTAAGTTACTGACCTCATCTTTGTGTTTTACTCAGTGCCAACTATAGGTCATTACAGCATGTTGTTCTAACCATCTGAGTAATGTTAGTCATGGGAATCACAGGCGGCAAACAAAACTCTCCCTCCAAAATGGCAACTATGTAGCAAACAACATTGCTATGTGTGCCATGACAGGCATTTCTCATCCACAGTTGCTAAATAGCTTTAGTCTCTTCAAACAACAGGGTGTAAATTCTGTATCTGGCTAGTGCACGCTCGACGCTTACCGAGACTGTTCCTAGATCAGTGACAGCCCCTCTTGAAATGACGAGAGCACTGATCTCAGAACTGTCAGGATGAGAGGGCTGTTATTATTGCTGCGACTGAATGTACCGTGATGACACTAAGCCTCCAGTCATCGAAAGTCCATCGTGTGCTATTTTTAGCTTTCTCACTTACTCAGACGCTGTTTCCAATTCACTGCATTTGGATGCAGTTGTGTTCCCTGCAGATAGGGAGAGGTGAAAGCTTTATTGCTTGAGTTTTCTCTTGTTTTCTTAATTTATCAGCACTGTAAGCATCATTTGTAAAGCACCTTTTTCCCACGGGTATTGCTATTGCTCTTAATAGCAAATGTGTGCGTACACTGCTTGACATTGACAGTAAATCACTAGGAGGTGTGTCTTGATAAAGAGCTGTTGGGATGTAATCATAAGATGGTTTGGTGGTGCTCAATGCACTGAAATACAGATAGCACAGGGTTAAAAAAAATAGAAAAAATAGTGACAATAACATATAAGACGGACAGAAAAATGTGAAATGTAAAATGTATGCTTATATGTGGTTGTTCTGTAAAGAGTGTGTGTGTCATTGTGTTGCACCGTTGCAGAAATGCACTTCATGAAAATGCTTATCCCTGAAAATTTTAATGTAAACAGACAGTTTTGTTTTAAGTACATGTGAACAAATGGAAGGGTGTAATGGGATTTGTATTATTTTTTATTACACTATTATGAAGTATAAAAAAATTATAAATAAAAATATATAAAAATTATGTAATGTTAATGAAAAAAAGTTAATGTTTAATAAATTGAAATTTAATTAATTTCTCAGTATTTTACTAAATACAGTGTGTTCAGTAATATTTTGTGTGTGTATTCAAATTATTACAAAAATTGATTTCAGGGGAAATTTTTAGTACAACAACATACTGTTGCTGATGTGACATCACAATTTACTTTTACCATTTAATTGTTGTTGAAGGCTTTCTTCTTATTGTTATAATCATGACAATTATATTGTATATCCTCATTATAATGCTTTCTGCATTCTGCCATGCATATTCTGTGCGCAGGAACAGCGCTTGCGATATCTGAAGCAGCAGGAGAGGCGGCAGCAGCAGGCCGTGTCTGAGACAGAGAAACTGCAGAGGCTAAAGGAAAGGGTGGAGAGTCAGGAGGCCAAACTCAAGAAGATCAGAGCCATGAGGGGCCAAGTGGACTACAGCAAAGTTATCAACGGCAATCTGTGTATGTACTCCATCATCCACCTGGAGCCTTTGGCATTTACTCTGAATGTTTCTTTAATTTAGGTAGTACAAAAACATCTGCTGGCTGTTGTAAATACATTCTTGCTTACTAACTTTGTAGCTTAAGTAAGATAGCTTACTTCATGTATGTGCTAGTTTTAAAAAAGAGCTTTCGATCAAATGAGGAGATATCTTTAAGATGCTCCTTTTTTATCCTATATAATGAAAGTGAATAGGAATTGATGTTGTCAATTAACATTACCTTTAGGGTGAACTATCTCTTTAACCCTCTGTTGAGTTGCTTGTTCATGCAGTGATAGAATTTATTCTACATTTTACGGTGATGTAAAATACCGTATAATACATCTGTTCAGCATTCATGTATTTCATCCTGTAACTTAGCAACCGCTTCAAATCCACTGTTCAGCCTGATCATCTGTGCATTTTACTTATATTGAACATGATAGGAAAAATATGTTATCCCATATCTGCCGTGTTTGCATAAGCCTGTGTGTATGGTCTGATAGCTGCAGAGATCGAGCACATCAGCGGGATGTTCCAGGAGAAGCAGGCCGAGCTGCAGTCAGCTGTGCTGAGGGTGGATCAGCTTAGCCAGCAGCTGGAGGATCTGAGGAGAGGAAAACTAAATGGCCTGCAGACTCTCGGGGGTCAGGTCACCGGCAATGCTGCCCTGGAGCTCCGCAAACTCTACCAGGAGCTGCAGGTAAACACTCTTGGCTCAGATCAAGTCCAGTCGAAACAGGAAGACTCTGATGTAGGATAAATTGTTAAGTAAAGTGTGATGATCCTTGTGATAATAAATGAATCTTAAACACTCACTGCCCACTTTTATCGTGCTAAAACCCGTTCTGTCTTAGAAGTGCCTTAATTCTTTGTGGCATAAATTTAACTACTGTAGGTGCTAGACACGTTACATATTGACATGATACTGTAGCATCATACCATCTGCAGCATGTTCATGATTCATGATCTGCTGGATCTGGTCACTGTGAATGCCAGTTAAATAAAGCAAACTAATTGTCATGTTCAAGAAACCAATTTGACATGATCTGAGCTTAGTGATATATATGAAATACTCAAACTAGCCTGTCAGGCACCAATAACCATGCCATGTTCAAAGTCGGTTAAATCACTTTTCTACCCGTTTGATTATTTGTTTTAAAGCAGATCCTCCTGATCATGCATTAAGTTGCTTCAATGTGATTCGTTGATACATACTTTGGTAATTGAATATGTGCCTTCGTTTTGATTTAATTGAGATTGTGATGTTAGTTAGTGTTCCTGTCTTGAGCCTTCAGTTCCCTGTGTCACATCTATAATGACATTGATCGTTATTTTGTGTTTTTCCATCAGATCCGTAACAAGCTGAATCAGGAGCAGAACAGCAAACTGCAGCAGCAGAAGGAGCTGTTAAATAAGAGGAACATGGAAGTGACGCTGATGGACAAACGTATCAATGAACTCCGAGATCGACTGTACAAGAGAAAAGCTGAGGCACGTCAAAAAGAAAACCTTCCTGTAAGGCCTGGAGTGCATCATTCCACTTGATTTGTTTAGCAAGCTTGTTCAGAGCAACCCCTAATACAACTGAAATGTGAGCAATTCTTCAATGTGTTCATTTCCCCTCTTTCTTCCTTCTGCAGCTGAATAGAGTAAACGGTCCTCCCTCTCCACAACCAGCTACTGGAAATACCGGACGCGTGGCTGCCGTGGGACCCTACATCCAGGTCCCAGTGCCTGGGAGGCAGGAGGGTTATGTAATACCCCCTGAACCCCTCAAACCTCAGTCACTGGGGGTCAACACCCCAGCCAATCATGGCCGCTCCAAATCAGGTGAGTCAATAGATGTTTCATGACAGTGGCAACTTACACTCGTGAATTGCGAATCAGTTTGTAAAAGTCCACAAGCTTGTCCTCTGGATCCACAGAGGTGTATAACAGTGGTTTGGTACTTCCTGTATACTAAGACCACAGCATGTATCCAGTCACCTCTTGTTGTAGGTTTCCTCTTCTCAATTTGTTTATTGCTTATTGATTTCTGCTTTTCTTCACTTCTAACCTCTTGTGTCGTTTCTACACTGTGATGTGTTTCTCTTTTCTCTTTGCTGTCCCTGTACTTTGCTGTTGTGGTATATGTGGGGGGATTTAGACGGAGTGAGAAAGCCTCCTGGCCCCTGGAAGGTTTCTGATTTAGACATCATAGTGGACCCGGTTGCTCCGCCCCCTCCAGAGCCCCGCCCAGGCCCTGGGGCTCCACCCCCAGTCTCCTGCTCTGCAGCGGGGTCGGACGGCGCCTCTCGTGAGTGGGAAGGTGTCTGTTGAAGGGCGGGAGGAAAGGCCTCTGAACCTTATACAGTGTAGTTGACAGGATCGAAGCAGTTTGAGTTAATCTTATTGTGGAATGTCTGCACGCAGTTTTTGATGTCTAATGCATAATTTTCTCTCAGACAGCAGTTGCTTTGTACCTGAATAAAAAAAGAGATCCATGCTATTACAGTGGGGCCCAGAAATCTGAGATCACAATAGTAATCTGGGATTTAATATCTTGTTTGGATCTTGTAGCATTAAAACAAAGCAATGTTATATAAAATGAAGAAATATTTAGACTTTCCACTATTTCTAGGTCACCTATTTTTACATAAGCAAGATTCTAATGCGGACTATGTTTTCCGATTTTCCTTTGTTTGCATTGTTCTATAATGCTTATTGGAAACTTCAAAACATGTTTGAGCGACATCACCTTTTCTAAAAGTTCAGTGTAATACTGAGAATGTTTTTCACCTCAATTGTTATGCTGCTTATACGATACGATAATAAAGAAAAATGTTACAAGCGATAATTTGCTAAATAACGTGACATACGATGTGCAATATGATAATGCTTTAAAAAGTTTGCAAAATCAATTTAATTGAAGTGTATTAAAGTATATTTAGAAACTTAAAATTGTATAACCAACATATATTTCTCATCTTCTGTCTGATCATCTCGTGTACACAATGGCACTTACATTTGTGTTCCAGTCTCTCTGTAGATGTAAATCGACCTAAACTTTTGACTATACGTAACTTAAAAGTAGTTATGATTTTAAGAACACAAAACATTTAATTATTGAAAACCATTGGGAGATGCATATTGCCCATTGCACATTTGGGATATTTTAATCATTTCAATATATTGTGCAGCCCTGCTGTTAATATAATTGATTGCAAACCTTGCTTTATGTTAAACAAATATTTTAAGAGAGAACCACAGTTATATTCAATTAGCTTATTCACTATTACAAAAGCAGTCTTGCTGCTCAAAGCAAAGTTTCGAGACAGAGATAAACCAGGTCAATTAAATCAAACTTTACTGCAGTACAAAATAAGCCAAAACTGCTGATCCTGTTGTTTGGAGAATGTGTTTATGACTGTGTGAAAGAAATGTTTTTGAAGTAAATTGCTTGAGTTGGTCTCAGGAGTGACTGTGTGGAGTGAGAAACTCTACTCTGATAAGGTTCACTGGGGTCTCGGCCTCCTCGTCCTCATTTAAATGCTTAATTTGCGCAGGTTCCATTTCATCATTCTTTAACATGGCTTATCTAATTTGGTAAATTTACACATAATAGGAAATAATTGCTGATGACATTGCTAAATTGTTTTCTGTAGATTGGTTGCTGTTTTTTAAACCTCATCTTCCACTTTGTTTGGCCTTTGTTTGAGGTTTTAAATGGATTGGCTTTCAAATTCTTGCACCTCTGAAAGGGCTCTTCAACCTTTTTCAGCACAGGGTCCTTTATTTTGGTGTACAGAAAGATTGAGAATTAATACCTGTTATGTGTTTTTCTTACTATAATATTGATTTTTAGTCCCATAAAAATCTGTTCAAATGTTTTTTGATAATTGTGTGTTGCAAAGCCATTAATATTATTGATTGATAAAATTAATAAATGAATGTACTTGAATTTTTATAATTAATATTAGTTATTGATAACCCTGAAATTTACTTTTTATTTTTATTACTAAAATCACCCGTGCATCAGCACCACAAAACTTCTGTTGAAGACTCTTGATTTATAATACTGTACTGTACTGTAACCTACATTAAGAAACACTTTTCAGAGCAGTATCTTGAGATTTATGAAAATCTTTTTTGCTCTTGTTGATTTAAGGAACCTCTCTGTTCCAAGTAGCTTCACTTCTATACAGAAAAGTGTTTTACCGAATCCCTCTTAACTCAAATGCTATCTTATCAGTCATGCATCGTGCTAGCATAGGCTCTACCAAACATTTACTTCTGCACTGTGTCTAATATACTAGCAGCAGAGTTCATCATACCGCCCTAATGAGTAGATTGTAGCTGTAAGGTGGTTTTTTAACGTGTTACCTTGTGCTAATGTTTCCTGTTTCCCTCTAGCGAATGATGCCAGCTGGCCCACCCTCACCAAGGGCAACACATCAGTCAAGCCACCTGACTGGAAGGAATCTGGAACAGACACAACCAGTAAAACAGCATCACCTGCAGGCCCTACCTCAGATATGGTATGTGTATTTAAAGCTGCTGCTTTATTTTCTGTGACTTCAGACACTGGTGCAGTTTGCCCCCTAGTGGCAGTCCTGATGGTGTATACATCTCCAATAAATAAGCATTTATGCTTTTTTACATTCTTTCTTGTACCTCTGACAGATTTATCTCCTTTGTAACATTTCATTTAGATTCAGGATTCCAGTAAAATGGGCCCAGTTCCTCCCAGTAAGCCCCAGCCTCCCCCATACGGAGCCCACACCAGCAACCATCCCCTCTCCTCTGCCAACTCTGGATCCACCAGCTCTTTGGACCGCCGCAAGGACGTTCCTCTCCGGCCTGTACCCAGCTTACCCAACAACCCACCGCCTCCAGCCTGGCCCCGGGTCCCACCCGCACCCACCGGCTCGTCCTCTCAGCAAATCCAACAGCGGATTTCTGTCCCCCCCAGCCCTACTTTTCAACCAAATCCACCCTTTTTCCCACCTGGGGAGAGACCGGACCCCCCTCTGGCTGTGGCTGTAAGGCCATTCATCCCGGATAAGGGCTCTAGACCACAGTCACCCAGGAAAGGCCCAGCCACCATGAACTCAAGCTCCATCTACCACATGTACCTACAGAAGACGGCTCCTAAGAATTTCAGCAAGCCTACAGTCAAAGCAGGTACACTTAAAAAACTACTTTTGGTTCATGTCACAATAGTTGTATTCTTCAGTACAGTGTTGTTGAGTATCTGTATTTTTTTGTCTGCAGTATATGGTAAGCCACTCCTCCCTCCCAGCTCCACGCCCCCCTCTCCCTTACTGTTCGGAGGCACTGGGGCTTTTCCTGTCCTGCAGGGTTCTGGAGGAGACATGCTGGATGGTGAACTGGATTTTGAGGGTCAATTCACAGGTGTCCCTGAGCCACCGGCACCAAATGTGGACCACATTCCACGACCCCTCAGTCCCACTAAACTCACACCCATGGTGCACTCCCCTATGCGCTACCAGAGCGATGCTGAACTGGAGAACTTGCGGAAGAAACTGGCCAACGCTCCACGACCGCTCAAGAAACGCAGCTCTATTACGGAACCAGAGGGCCCCAACGGGCCCAACATCCAGAAGCTGCTGTATCAGCGATTCAACACTCTGGCTGGGGGGATGGAGGGGGGAATTGGAGGTGTGAATGGAAGCGGAGGAGTCACTCCATTCTACCAGCCCTCAGTAGCAACAGGTGAAGGTATCTTTGATGCAGATAATGGAAATCCACCTTCAGATACATCCTCCGGGCCTAATGAGGGCGCTGTTGCAGAAGTGTCTGTCCAGCAAGGCGATGCAAACGATAATGATCCTCTGCAGGAATCAGCTGAAACACTAACCCCTCCAGCACCAGAACCATCAGAAGATAGTAACAATAATCCTGCTGAACCTTCAGCCACCTTGCCAAGCCCTGTTGCTGAGGCCAGCACACCTGAAGAAGCAAATACTTCCTCTGAACCAGTGGTGGGTTGGATTTGATGATACATTAATTTGCTTACCATGTGTACATCACCTGATCTACTCAAATATCTCAATCATGTGTTTGTGTGTTCAACAGGGCAAAAGGACTAACCTAAAAAAGCCAAACTCAGAACGAACAGGTCACGGCCTAAGAGTAAAGTTCAACCCGCTCGCCCTGTTGCTGGACGCTTCACTGGAGGGAGAGTTTGACCTCGTACAAAGGATAATCTATGAGGTATAAATATCGATTTCACTTTATACTAACCATAATGTAACCAACCTTTGCTTATTTTTATTAACTCCTTTTCATTTAACTGTAGGTTGACAATCCCAGCAAGCCCAACGACGAGGGCATCACGCCCCTCCATAACGCAGTGTGTGCTGGCCACCACCACATCGTCAAGTTCCTGCTGGACTTTGGGGTTAACGTGAATGCGGCAGACAGTGATGGCTGGTGAGGAGACTGCAGCTTTGAGATGTGTTAAGTCAGGAATAGATCGTTCAGCCCAAAATGACTTGTGTAGATAGACTGACTGAAGCCAAATGTTGTCTGCAGGACACCTTTGCACTGCGCTGCTTCCTGTAACAGCGTGCACCTGTGTAAGATGCTGGTGGAGTCTGGCGCTGCCATCTTTGCCACCACCATCAGTGACGTGGAGACGGCCGCAGACAAATGTGAAGAGATGGAGGAGGGTTACATACAGTGCTCACAGTTCCTTTATGGTAGGAGTGCCATGTTATTTTGGTTATTTTCGTTATGGATGTGACAAAAGCAATATACTTTGTAGGATTTCTGTGAATTAAAATACACAAACCAGAAGTAATAATATCCAGCAAATGGAAATGGACAAGTGAACATTTAAATAAATTAACTATTTTATGTTCTCCAATTATACATATGGACTGTTATGGATGTGACAATTCTGTAAACGGCACTTTACCTGACTTAAAAAAAAAAAAAAAAAAATGCCTTGAACAAAAAATCTGACATGGGTATTTTAACCACCAAATATTGACATCTGAGCTATCAGTATGGTAAAAAGTTTTCATGGTTAGGTTGACATTTGCATGTATCAGTATTATATGCTGTATTATTATAAAGTGTAACCTGTCGTATGGTGGACATTTTAAAATGATTGATATTGTGCTACTTTAGTGTTTTTTATACCTTATTTACCTCTCTCTCTTTATTTGTGTATTCTTACAGGTGTGCAGGAGAAAATGGGTGTGATGAATAAGGGAATTGTGTACGCTCTGTGGGAATATGAGGCCCAGAGTGCAGATGAACTTTCTTTTCAGGAGGGTGACGCCATTACTGTCCTGCGCAGGAAAGATGACACAGAGACAGATTGGTGGTGGAGCAAACTCAATGACAAAGAGGGCTACGTGCCACGTAACCTGCTGGGGGTAAGTGAACACATGCATAATATTACATTACTGCAATATTAAACCAACTATTGAACTATATTCAACATTTGACACAGTCTTTTGCACTGTGTATGCAGTATGTTTGCTTTTGCTAATCCTGTGCAATCATTTTTTCATCTGTAGCTGTACCCCAGAATTAAACCACGTCAGAGATCTCTGGCATAACCCACTGCTTAGCCACGCCCCTTTCCTGGGTGATTGACTGGACTGATGTCTTGGGGTGTAGAGGCTCCATCTTTCACCTCTATGTGCCACTTTGACTACAGAAGGGGTGAAGCTGCTAAACCCTAAACCTCCACCAGAGGCACAATCAACCTAAAGCGCTACACACAAACACACACACAACAATATCCAAAAGGCCAAACACGCTGCCTCAGGTTTCCAGGTCTGCCTCCATCATCTCCAGCACCTCAGTATATCTCCGTCACACCTGATTTATTATATCTTGTGTATTGATTCATATACAAATTGATCATAGCTGTACATCACACATTGAGGATAAAAGCACTAATCACTTTGAGAAGCGCTTTCTTTTGTGTTTGTAAGCTTTTGTTTTTCTGGGCATGGATTTACCCATAATGCTTTGAGGCCGGGACTAAGGCGGGCAGTCGTTGAGCACTTGATCAGTGAGGGAATTCTGTATGATGTGCGTGTATACATTTTATAGCTCTTCTACAAAACACGTATGAACTGGATGCAATTTGAGAGCAAAGAACAACGCTGTTTTAAAGAACAAAATCATACATGGCATAAAATGGGTTATTTTGACTTGTGACTGAGAAAACCCCAAAACGATGGGTATGGCATGAATTATAAAAGGTGCATATAAGTGAGAGAATGTGTTGAGTTTGGAATTGATGTATGTTGTGAGTGTGAATTTTTTTTTCCATTGCAGTGAACATCTAAAGATAGTGGAATGCATTTGCAGAGAGTTTTTACATCATAAGAGTCTTTTGAAGAGAGAGTGAAGTGTGCAGAGAGATTGAGATTGTGTGTGTTTAATAGAGAAAAGCCAAGCTGGTGCTTCAGAACCTTGAAGAGTTATTATTATAAGTGATTAAGTATTTAGCCTAAAGGGACTGACACTTTATATAGTCAGTTCATCAACTGAAGAGGGTTTAGCTGGACCACAGGTGTTTTGAAACCAAAACTTGGAATGAATTCATTTTAAAGCTTTTCTCAACTCCAAAATCTTGTCTTGAAAGAGTATTTACATTATTTTACCTCTTTTATGTTGCTTTATATTTTTCCAGCCCATTCCACTACACTCCTGTTTTTAGTCAAGTGAGATGATTTTTATATTCTGCCATGGAGGCAGTAAAAGCTTTATTGTGGAGATTAACCCTGTAAATACTGTGAGGAAGATAAGAGAGGAGACATTCTTGACTCAATGCTGTTAGATTAAACTGCCCATGTGGGCTTCTGTGAAATACAGTGACTCACACCTTGTGTTCTATACATGTGCACAATAAAAGAAATGAGTCATGGCAAGAAATGATGTCATCTTGTTTTTTGTCTCCCTCATTGTATGTTTTTGTCATTTTGCTTGATGTATTAATTAAGTACATTTACATTTAGCTGACGGTTTTATCCAAAGCGACTTACAAATATTAGGAGACAATGAAGCGACACATCAAAATCATTTTTTTTATGATGTCAGGTGTTCCTAGATTTATTAGGTAATTTTCATAAATGATGCATTTCATTGAGGATTTTTTTTCTATTCGAAATATTTTGTGCGACTTTGTGTTCTGCAGAAACAAAAGTCATGCAAGTTTGGAATGACATGAGGGTGAGTAATTAAATAATTTTTCTTTAATACGCCGGAGGATTAGTTTTACGAGATTAAACGCATCATATTTCGAGAAAAAAGTTGTAGCATTACGAGATTAAAGTCGTAATATTTCGGAGAAAAGTCAATTTCGAGAGTAATGTCTCAATATTTCGAGAATCATTAGTTCAACATTTCTATCGTTACATGCTGCGTTGCTCCACCATCTGAAACGTCGCGCTTGGCTTCTGCGAACAACTGCGCAGATTGGTTGGAGTTTTTCCAAAGTAGCGCGAGAATTATTTCAAATGAGATTGCTTCGTATGCTTTAGAAATTCTCTCGCGATACTTTGATGTCATAGGGCGATCGGCCTGCGCAGCGCAGATCCGACACACACCTATTGCTAAGAGTTGTTAAATCCGCTGAATGAGACTACAATATTTAGAAGTAGGCATATTAGGCATATTACTTCACCACTTCTATCACACATCGTTCTGCGTGAGGATATGGATGTGTGGCGTCAGAGCGTGAGTGTCGATTGCGTCTCACGCAGAACGTGTTGGTAGACCTGCATTATGTAGCTCCTATTATGGCCACTAGAGGGCAGTATAAGCCCGCCTTGATCGTACCGAGACAACGCAAAATGTTTCTTGTTTTTAGGATTAAAAATCAAATTCTTTCCAATCTATACTGTAAATTAAACACAGCAACAAAATACCGTTCCAAAAACCAAGTAGATAATTTTCGTGCAACATTGCTAAGGCCTCAAACCACATGCATTAAGAAATGCATCCTGTATGACACTTAAATATCCCATAGAAAATTTAACCGAACTGGCCGTTATAATAAACTTTACAGTGGAAACAAAGTAAATGGTACAATTAAAACAGCAATAAACACATGCACACAAGACACTCCATGGGCCAAAGAGACTTTATTTCTGGTGTTAAGATCCATCTTCAACACTGCAGGACGTTTGAAATACAAAATCCTTCACACTGATGGAAGACTCGTCTAACTTTAGTGCCACTACCGTTTGGGTGGAGTGTATTCCTTGACGTAGTTAAGATTACTGGTACTGAGGATGGGAGTACTGGTGGAGGCAGGGGAGGAGTTATTTTGGGGCTCATGAAGTGTTCACTTCTGTTCAGGCATGAGGTCATCGATCGACTGGCCCGCTTCCAGGCGTTTCTCCATCTCTATAAGCAGCTTAACTCCATCCACCACCATCTGAACCAGCTCTACCTCAGAGAAGCCCAGACGATCTGCGTTGGAGATGTCAAAGACACCACCTACTGCAGCAGTGTCAACTCCACCTAGAGAAGAGAGCAAGTTTATGACATTTCTATACATTACAAGTCACATGAAATATGAATTTACAAAAACACATACCTGTTCCACGCTTCTGGAGCCTCAGTTTTTTAAGGATCTCACCAAACTTCTCATGCTTGCTGACGTTGGGAAGTTTAACATGAACGCCACCACGCAACCCTGTGCCCAGGTTGGAGGGACAAGTTAAAACGTAGCCCAAGTGCTCATTCCACATGAACTCGTGGCTCTTCTCCTTGAACAACTCCTCAATCTGCAAGAAACCAGGTCAGAGTTCAAAAATCGTGCAACGACTGGATACTCGGGTACTTCTGTGAGAATTGAAGGAAACAAACCTTTGTGAGGCCCGTGCAGAAGCGATTAAAAACTTCTTTCATGTTTCCACCTTTCTGCATGGAGATGACACGAAGGTGGTCTTCCTCATTAACCCAGACCAGGAATGTCTTATTGTCATTGTGCCTGTAAAACATGGAGTTTCAATACTTATTTAAAAGCGACAAAACAAAACTATAAAACTGATACACTTAATCACACTAGGAAATCCAAGACAACACTCACCAGATCCCTCTGCCATCTGGCCAATCACGAGCCATCCCAGAAGCTAGCAGCAGTGGGGACACGGGCTTATCAAACAGGAAGTGGTCATCAATCAGCTGCTGCTGCTCTTCATCTGTCATGTCTTTGAGGGCGTAATACTTTCCTTTCAGGTCACCATCAAGGGATCCCAAAGCTGTACTCACAAAAAACAGCCATAAGGCACCAGAACAAAACAGCCTCCTTGATTGGATGGCTAAATAAAGTTTCTACAAATCAACTGTAACCAGACAACCACATTGAAACTAATTCTATGATTGGCTTACCCTCAACAGACAAGTTTTCAATGGCACGTCTCTCTCCACGGCTGCAGTGGGGAGGAAGGCAGAAGCCACGGATGCTCCTGCCGGTTCGCACTCTGGAGCTCAGGACGTAGTTGGGGTCAAGGTCATCTCCACCCTATTAAAACAAGAACAATTACTAGCCGACTGCTAAATTATGAAGCCCAAGTAAATGCAGGACACATAGAGGTACAGTATGATGTACCTGGAGGTTGTCTGGGTTCAAATCAGTCTTGTGTTTGTCTGTGGGTTTATAGCCACCATGGCGATCCTCAATAACGGGATCCAGAAGATCTTTGAACACTTCATACGTCTCTTCATCTCCAGCAACGCAGCCGACTGTCATGATGAAAGGATGCCCTAGAAAACGGAGATTAACAGCACGTTCTTTAATTCTTTGTGGTGGTGACAATCCTTGAAATTATTTTAGCTACTAAAGCTTAAAACAGTTCCATTGTTTGTCTATCAGTAATAATAGAATTATACAGATAAAAGTTTGTTTTGGATTACAAAAATAACTGCAGTGTGACATTAACACTTCCCCTTAAATCCCACTTCTAAAGGGTTGTTGCACACTGAAGTGCATTGCTTAAGTATGTTGGCATACCACCAAGATTACAGTAGCAGGCATGAGCAAGCAGAAATGCACAAATGTCATGCACCAGGAACATCCCGAAAGCTTTTAATCCAAATCAGTTTGCATCCACAACAACAACGAGCTAAAGCGGGCATGCATGCCTTGTTTTCCAGGTTTATTTATTACCCTGTTAACGGTCACCATTCCTCAGAAGGAACACCTATAATTCCCCATTCACTTTAATATTTCATAGTTAAATTCTAATCTAATCATGACAAACTATATTGATGGAAAGGTCTAAGACTGCAGAAAATATTTTTTTACGATCATCAATAACAATGAACATTTTTTTATTATGGTTTTGGTTATGTTTATAAAAATACCTAAACTTAATAAATAAAGACTTAATGTGCATGCTCAATAAGTGCAGTGGGAGTAATAAAAAATAAAAAAAGTAAAAAGCTTAGAGATCTTCAAAAACGTCTCTTCTCCTTGATGCCATCAGACAGGGAGGGTGGGGTTATTTGGTTTGTAAGGCACCATTTTTCCTCAAGCTGCTTTAGAACAATATGCATTGTGAAAAACGGTACTTAACAAATAAACCAAACTACACCTAACATGCACTTGAAGGTGGCTTTAAAGACAAGCATATAAATTGTGGGTATTCTGGTTGTTACATTCCTTTAGTTCAACTGGTAAAGCACTGCGTTATCAATGCAAACGTTGTGGTTTTTCGATTCATACATACTGAATTAATGTAAACCTGCAAGTCTGTGTGACTGACAAATGCGTAGCTGTAAATGGTTGAAAGAGGGGCATGTGACTGTTTTCTTAAAGCAATGACATTTACCTGGGTTGTCAACCCCTGTTTGGATGACGTCATCCAGGGTAAATCCGCTGGGGGTTTGTTTGTCCCGCAGGTTGTCGTACATCTCCTGAGTGAGCACCTTCGCCATGTGGTTATTGTGCTTGGTGAGATCGGGGTACTCCTGCTCCGCGGAGTAGTTCATCTTCAACTGATTGTGAGTGTTACCGAAAGGCATGTTTGCGTTTACCTGGTAAAAACATACAAACACAAGGCCACATACTGAATTTGAATCCGGTTCAAACGCAAGGACAAATCCAGCCCCTCAGCTGGATTCATTATGACGTAACCGTATTAAAGGGCATTTACCGCAACAAACGCAATTTAATGGCATTAAAATGCAGCAAACAATCGTGAAGAAAATTGTCCTGTAGCGATGGCGCGAGGCGTCATGCTGTCAGTAAATATGATGGAATGTCGAGAGCTCGTCCGACAAACGACGCGTCTTTATGAAATGCATCAAATACATGCAGATTTCCAATGTTACGTAATACCTTATGTGTACAATAACGGTATTGGATGAGAATAGTTTGCTGTTCTTTGATGCACACGAATGCGCAGTACTGAAAAACGTCCTTGTAGATAAAAGAGGCTGACTGCAAGGTCGTTGCTGATGGTCGGGACAAAAGCACCTTGACGTTCACGTATTCGCATTCTTTCAACCAACGTATTAAGATTGAAAACGTTTAAGGATCTCTGTATTTCAATATTTATGCTTAAAGTGTTAGAGGAGAATGTAGCCAAATGTAATCGGCATATGCTGCGCATTGCCAGTTACCAGCAAAGATTAAAAAAACGCACAGATTCAGAATATTAATGTATTCTTAATACTGTATAATATTATTTAATGCAACCCACAGATTTATTTCAATGGCTTTATCGTCGGTCATCGCATATCTTACGAATTATACAATAGTAAAAGTCTACTTAAATTACGTGAAATAAAGCCGCTGTTTAAAAAGTCATACCTTATACTGCTTTTCTTTGGGAAAGAGGTATTAATCCTTCCTAAAGTCCAACAGAACCCACACAAAGACTGATAACGGTGTCCAGAAATAAGCGGCTTTATGGGGTTTTTATACCCTGCCCGAGCTCTTCTCTGATTGGACGCTATTTGAGTCCATTCATTCTATTGGAGAAGGAGTCGCATCACATCCACAACATCAAGTATTTGCTTACATTGATCACATGATGTTTTTCCTTGACGGCTTTTCTTCCTTGTCATGATTGACAACAACATTGAACAGTGTGGAATTTGATTCACGTTTATATCAAGACTCTGAGACGGGTTTGATGAGAAAGTAACTGAGGCATGGTCTTATTGTTGTGTCTTGACTATTTATGTCACACGTGGTAAAGTACTTCTAGCTGTCTGTGTGCTCATAACATACAATGATCAGTTACCATAAAGTTGTTTAATGTTGCGTGTTTTAAAACGCCATAGATTTTAGTGGATGTGTTTATTGAGTGCTTAAAAAACAAATTTCGTATGATACAGTTTATTTTGTTTGACCTATAACAGTTCATAATGATTTCACCTTGAGCAGTAAAGGTAAATAAATGTGCTGCTTGCATAATAGATTTTTAGCTGATGTGTATGTTACCAGAATTTATCTATATTTGCTGATTGTTTAACATATCTGCAGCTGTCTTTATAAAGTCTATTATTGAAGTTTTCTGAATTTCCTAGATTTGAGGGCCGTATTGTGTCAGCAAAATAATGATATTTAGCAACAGTTTAGTTGCTAAAGGACTAAAGGATTGTATGTGAATGGTTATATGGTTATTGGAATTCTTAGCAGAATTCAGAGCAAAAAAAAACTTGCATATGACAACATGATATATGTTGATGGATTCTGTGCTGGGTTTATTTACAAAATACAAAAATCACACATACTGTAGATCAAAGATGTTTATTCAGTATCCAGATCTCTGGTGTTGTGGCCCACACCTCTTCTTTTGTGTCTGTACTGATGTATAGGAATATACTATACAGCCTTTAGTATAGTAGGCTACAAAAAGGGTAAACGTTCTAAATCTAAATTTAGACATGACATGGACATTTGTAATGGATAAGTCAGCAGAGTTCTTACTTTAATTTTAAAAACACAAAGTGAGAAAGAGAAAATTTGTTGAGATCAGAATGAAGCTCGAGACTGCATCTGATGAATATTCATGATGGCGTGTTTTTTTTCTTAAGGCTCCGGACTGTTTTTTTTCTCTCGAGTTCATGGAGTTCAGTGTGTAGCCGTCACATTTTGACAGGGTGAGACAAAGGCTGGGAGTGATGTCATAGAGAAGCTACAGCAGAATATTTTGTGTATGTGTGCGAGTATTAGCATTTTCTCGCCTTGAGCTCCCTGATTTTCATAGATACAAAAGACGGAGGGAATATTGATTTTCGTAACAACGCTGCATGTATCCCTGAGGCTTATACCAGCATGCATTGGCAAGCAGGTTCGGGCTAGTTTATGCTGGTTGGTCTGGTGGACCGACAGCAAAAATGTTGGTCAGCCAGCATGGTAATGCATGTTATGCTGGTTGACCAATGAAGTTGACCTAGTTTAGAAAGAATACTGTCTTAGAAAGAATATAATAGTCAACCCCCCTCACAAGCATGTCTGTCAAGCCCTTCTGACAAAGAGCTGTCAAAATCACCCCTTTCCTCTTGTCAGGTGTCTCATTTGCATCGCTCTCGAGAGCATTTAATCCGTTCTTTTGCTCCTCAGTGACCTTGCTGAGCTCTGTGGTATTACCAAATCATTTAGTAATTGCAGAGGGGAAGCCAAACCATTATTAAAATATATTTAAAATCTCTTATGTATTCCACTTTCATAAGATGATTTTGCATGCAGATGCCAACTGTGCAAACGACTGCATTTTAATTTATATATGTTTGGACATTGCATATACTGTGGAGGGCTTTAATGTTAAATCCAGTCTTATTATTTATTTTACAATTTAGCAGTGATTTATTAAGCATTTCTTTAGGGTACAGTAAGACAGCCTTAATTTGCAGCTTTGCTAAGCATGTTGTTTACATTTTTATGTTTCAGTCAGTGAGTCTTGTGGTTTACTGTGATAACACTGATGCGAAGGCGACCGCAGGCTGATTTGCAGCGTTTGTTTGCATATAAATCACCACAAATGAATCGACAGTGATATTAAGCTGAAGGTCAAATCTAAAGGATTCCTCAGCTTTTGCTTGTTTTTAGCTGACGCATGCCAGCCAGGTAGATTAAAGATATCCATTGCTGCTGATCTGCCTTAAAACAGCCTCGCTTTTAGTTTGAGTGACAGCTGTGTCCACCAATCAGCAACCGTCTGTTATTTTTTACCCAATCCAGCAGCATCACTTTAAAGGCCAGATGGTTTTTAAACCAATGAGAGAGCACGGCTTCTCCACGGCTGTTAGCAGACATAAGGGTGTTTGCAGGATCACAGTGGCTGAGCCAAACGCTTTGTAAACTGCGCTGGAATGGATGGACAACTCATGCGTATCACAATCTTATATAGCAAACATTATACCACTGTACCATCAAACATGGAATGAAATTATAAATATTACAGAATTTAACATGATAAATAAAGGAAATGAAAAAAGTGAAGTAGTGCATGACATAATGTAATTGTGGAAAACAACTGTAGTACAACCATGGCAGAGCGCCCAAACCTATAGAGCGAAATTGTGGGCGCTATTGTACGCAACAGCTTGACGCAACCAATTTTCCAACTCCTCTATTCAGAGGCCAGTAAAGATCGGCTGCCTAGCCTTTGCTCTCCGCCTATTGTGGTCACAGGGGCTGGCATGGGTAGATGCCATTTAAATTTTAACCAGTCAGATGAATTTAGGTCAGCATCAGCTTTCATAAGAACTCAATTATCTTGAATAATAAATCTAGACTGTTCTGCCTCCTGTAGTGAGAGGCCCATCCATGAGTGAAGAGTCTGCCCTTCACAACGGTGTATTCAGCCCGGGCACTGAGAACACTGAACACACTGAAAGACTCGACACTTAACTGTTTATGGGTGTCTCATGGGTGCTGTATCTACACTGTAGGCTATACATAAAAACTATGCTTGATTGTAAATATTCTTGCCACACGCACATAACACTTGTTTGTGTGTTTAGAAAGTGATTTTGTTTTTACTTCTGTGGTAAGGTATATGATGCACACGTACTTGTGATACTGTGATCTTAAAGAAATATTCCATGGTAAATACAAGTTAAGGGTGAAATGTAGTTTTTATTTTACTATCGGGGAATTGCAGTCTGTTTAAGCAACAATATATTAACCAATAGCGTGAGTTCAGGGCAGGATCTGTTTGGCTGACCAAATAAAATTTGACACGGGGTCAAATTGACGTTAGGGGCAGAGTTAGGGGAGGTCCTTTATCATTGCTTTTTTCCTACTAATCGTAGGTTTTTGTACGAGTTACATCGTATGAATTGGTACGAATTAGCCAACTTGTAAAATATGTACAAATTCTCATGAGATCAGGCTGCAATATATTATGCCACAATACATCGCAGTACATTACATTACATAATTGTGTTTGTAGAGCTGTGGTTGAAATGCCAAAACGTTACCTGCCAAAACTTAGGGACTAGCTTTCTTAATGTCTTACTTTTAATTTTATGACTGTTTTTAAATCAGATTATTCGTATTAAATCATCTATTCCTATTCCAGTGTTTTTATTATATAGTATTATTACGTACAGAATGTTCAATTTACCGTTAAAAAGTGAATTCTGAAACACTTTGTATGGACAACAAAAATGTTGTATATATAAATATAAAAAAATTAAATATACATATTAAAAATAAATAAATCAGTATTTTGAATTGTTTAATTTTGTTCAATATAAGATGATACTATCATATCCTGAACCCGGTATGATGTATTGTATATCAGTTTGTTTTTCTATACTTTTTGTCCCATTGACTTCCATTGTAAGTGTGTTTATGTCATGATTCTTGTTTATTTTTTCAAACTGAAGCACAAAGTTATTTTCTTGTTTTATTTACAAACAAAAAACATGTTTACAGAAGTAGAGCTTGTATTTAAGCCGGAATATTCCTTTTACATGGGGCTAATTAAGCCCCATTGGACCCAGCAAAACATGATGATCTCTTAGCCAGATCATTAAGCACTTGGGCTCTTAGGAGCAAATCTCAGTATGAGTTTCAGTCTTTGTAAATTATGCTTGAGAGGGATTATTTGTAAAGGGCTCTGCAGTAATGTATCTCATTTCCCTTACAATTTGTATGTATTCTTTAAAAAGACATGTTCTGCTTAATGATAACCAGCTTTCAGCTGCAGATGGGATAGAGCTTGCGGTACTCTGTATTACATAATACACATACGCCCTTCTCTTCTGACATAACACACACACTCTTCCTCACTGAGTCACATATTATGCGACGTCACAGTTTGTTTCTGGGGCTGCGGTGTGAGATTAGCATTTATATCAGAGCTACATCCTTTGGGAACAATTGTCCATATTGAACACATGGCTCTTGTTTTGCTGCTTGATAAGAAATGTCATAATGTTAGATTGAGTGCGGTGGGTGGGTTTTACTGTGTCATCCTCTGGTCATGTGTTTATTTATGCACATAATGCTGCACGACAGCTCAGCTGATACACAGCGGTTCTGGCATTTAGAGCAGGTCTGCAGCTTTAGAGTCTGCAGTACACATACACTCTCACAGAAATGCTTGAGATGTTTTAATTTTAACTGTATATTTACAGTTTTTAGATATGTGAAAAATATATCTAAATTATAATTGTTTGCTATTTGTTTCAGTCATCTGTTTAACTGCTAACGCTGTTTTTTACTGCCTATTCTATTCTATTCCATTCTATTCTATTCTATTCCATTCCATTCTATTCTGTTATGTTTTATAGTGTTCTTTTCTATTCTTTTCTATTCTATTCTATTCTATTCTATTCTATTCTATTCTATTCTATTCTATTCTATTGCATTACATCACATTACATTACATTCTATTCCATTACATTCTATTCCATTACATCCTATGCCATTCTGTTGAGTTCTGTTCTGTTTTATTCTGCTATAATCTATTCTATTTTATTCTATTCTAATCTAATCTATTGCATTACATCACATTCTATTGCATCCTATTTCATTCTATTCTGTAGTGTTCTGTTCTCTTTTATTCTGTTATAATCCTTTCTAATCTTCTATTCTATTCTATTCTATTCTATTCTATTCTATTCTATTCTATTCTATTCTATTCTATTCTATTCTAATTATGTTACATTTTACATTGGTAATTATAATGTTACCTTCCTAAAAATCAGTACAACAGCACATTTGCTTATGTGATATTTTTTAATTCTGTTTTTTTCTGTGTTATTGTAAAGCTAATGGGGAAATGAGTGCTTTTGCTGTTATGCTAGAGTATGTTGGCTGTGTAATGTTTGCTGCGATTCACTTTTAGTTCGCATCATAAGCTTTGTGGAGAAAGTACCATGTCTAACCCCTCCTCTATCCCTTTCTATCCCTTCCCCCTCCCCCAGCTCCTGTAGCTTTGTCTGATCAAGAGTGGGCAAAAAGGACAGGCTGGGTATATAAACTCAATTCTCCTTTACTATCTTTAAACACTCTCCCCACGACAGTATTTATGTTTCCCCTATTGCTGTATCCCAGTCACCTTTATTGTATGCTCCCTGTTCTGTTTGTCCTGTGACTGTGGGGTCCCATTAAGACTGCAGAGTTATTTTCCTCCCTGCACTGCGCTGTAATTGATTTTTGTTCTAGAAGACAAAATTGGACCTTGTGCCTGTGGCCTACATGACATTTTAGTTCTAGCCGTCTCCTGCAGATGAGCTATGATTAGACGAGCGCAGAAAAGCTCTCTCATCTTCTCCTCCCTTTCCACCTGCTGGACTTTCATTCACAGATTTTCATTTGCATATGAATTCCAGGGCTACTGTATTAATGAAGCATTGCTTCCGTTGTTGCCATGTGAACAAGAGAGGCGATGATGTCATACCACTCCTCGCACCTCTCCACACGGGCCGATTAGCTTGGAGGACACAGCAGAGCTGTTACAAGTGGGTAATTATGAGTGAAGGCATGGTTTCATGCAGTCTCCTAGGCACAATACCACTTTTAGCCAATTTATTTGATTATTTGAAAGGTCTTGAAAGGGCAATCTTTGTACTCTTTGATTGATTGTTTTGTTTGGGTAAATTAATTTTGTCTTGGATGAATTTTACATAGTTAGCAAAATGCTGTTTGAAGTTTAATGTCTGAAAATAGAAAAGCCCACTGCAGACAGAAAGCAATGTCAATCTAAATATATTCAAGAGAGTTATTATTTTTAACTGGTTAAAGGGATAGTTCAACTGAAAAAAAAAATAATTTACTAATTTACTCACTGTCATGCCATCCCAGATGTATACAACTTCATTTCTTTAAATTCTCAAATCTAAATGACATATATTAACATTAAAACCAAAACAAAGCTTCAATAGTGCTAAATTTGCTTTAAATCTCATATGATGAAGTAATGTATGACATACCTTATATTTCACTAGTTTTTAGACCTAAAATGAAATGAGGTTAAACACATTCTGTAAAGGCAATCAAGAACCAACCATGTTTAAACTTTAAATGAGTTTATTTTGTGCTCCAGTTTTGGTTCTGAGTAGTTCATTATCACTCCCCATACATGTGTTGTTGTCCCATGTGAGCAATTCTCACCGGAGACCTAAAAATGCTGAACATTTTACAGCTGCTGACATTTGACATTTTTCCAGAGCTGGTCTTTCTTATACACTCTAAAAAATAAAACATTGGTTCAACAAAAAAATGAACGTAAACATGAACAAATTCAAAGCAATATAGTTTCCATGTTTTAAGTAAGGTGAAGACGTTTTTGCCATCACAGGCTGGTTAGTTTGGGGCTTTCTTATAGGAATAGAAGCTTGGTGACTTCTGGAAGGAATACAATTATATGTTTTACCAGTCCCGAAACAAATGTGAAAGGGAATGTACCACACAGGGAGTGACGCGGTGAAAGGTGTTGTTGTTGGTGGTAGTGGTACATTCGACCACACGTAAAGCAAAACCGATATGTTCGACTCCTCAAGCACAACACGAATTTACCGCGTTCTCCATCCAGTTCGTCACCAGTAAACTTTATTTCACGCCATTTACACACAAGCTATTTTCACAAATGTCAGTATTCGGTTTACAGTATCACCAACAGAATCCTGAGCAATGCAAATATGTTAATTAAGTTCATTCATGCAATGACAACAACATTTATGATAAGATAAGATTGTATTTTACAAGATGAGATTAGAGATATGATGGTTTTGTGTGTCATCCAAGCTGTCTTAAACTATTTTTTATGTTATAATACAGTATAGTATAAAGTAAAGTAATACACATGACGTATTAAGCTGTGTCATTTATTTAATATAGACCATTTCACAAGATGTAAACAACACTGGTCCAGAAGCACTTCCTGTTACAGTATTTTTATATTTCACATCTTCACATTAAATCTTAAAGATGTTCGTTAAATTGTGAATGTTCTGTTGGTTGTATTTTGTTGACATTAGTGTAGTGTTAAAAAACCAGGACAGGAAGTGCGTCTGGACAAGAGCTGTTTATATATTGTGAAATGGTCTATAAAGTAATTATTTTCTGCATGATTTTATCAGTATCTCACATTGTTGTCAACGTTTATTGTCAGTTCATTAAGGTTTGCGGGCATTTGTTAACACGCAGTTCACCACAGCATTACAACTGGGTTGAGGTTTGCAACTTTCACTGGACCATTGCAACACTTTAATTCTTTGTTTTCATAGTCATTGTTTTATAGATTTTGTGGTGTGTTTGGTATCATTGTCCTGTTGAATGACTGCAAGGTGCCCAGATCCTTTAATTGCAAAATAAGCCTAAATCATCGCTGATCCACCACTGTGTTAACAGTTGGTATGAGGTGTGCTGATATGCTGTGTTCAGTGGCGCTGTGCATTATAGCCAGACATCTTCTCTTTGGCTGTTGTCTGTCCAAAGGACACTGGCATTATTAAAATGCTTATTTCTCGTGTGTTTTTGATACACTAGTTATTCAGAGAGCAGAAAAAATAGTTGTCAGTGAATGTGGAAAAGATAAAACTTCCAGCTCTGTGGAAGTTTCTTTTCTAAATCCACTACTACCACCCTATTTGATTTCCTTTGCTCCAAGTTTTCAATCCACCTTGGCTAACAACTTTCAAGGGCCTTTATTACCCAGAATCCATCATTGTCAGTGGGACCCTCCCATTCTTTCTCCTTTTAAAATATAAGAATTGATTGGCTGTTCTGTGTACCTTCATTTATTTTCCCAGCCCATTTGAGTGATGCATTCTGGCTGTAAAAAAATCCAATAACAACCCTATGCAAGTTTTTTTGCTCAGAAAGTGGCATTTTATAGACCCTTTAACCCTTCACCCCATCTAGTTCGACTATTAATTCCTGGTAATGCTGTATCTTGATAGAAATGGGTTTTTTGTGATTTATTGCGATACAAATAAAGCTGTCTCCTGGATGGATCTATTTAAGCAATGCCAAAAAATGAGTGCGTAACATTGATTAGATGTAATTGTTTGGCTTGTCACATTCACCTGGTTTATAACCTGAGACTTTTGTATCTTTATGTGTCCATTAGCATCACTGTAACCCCCAGAATCTGCCAGGCTTTGGCACATTGGCGCTGTGTTACAATGTTGCTCTGTTCTGTTTTATCAAACCTCTCTCATCTGACACCTGTTCACAAAAGCCACAAAGCCACGGGAAATGCAGAGGATTTCAAAGGGTTTCTAAACTTTTTGCACTGTAATTATCCTCTTGGATGTTGAGATGTCTCGACTGGATGTGGATGTGAGATGTGCCTTTTTGCTTGCCATTGTGTCTCACTAGCTTGCAAATTGTGCATTCTCATAGCGTCAGTGTGTGAATGTGTCTTCACATTTCTCACCCACTGAAGCTCTAATCCAAAACATACTGTAGTGGAGCTGCCTAGTTTTCTTCAAGGCTGCTTCACACTGATTTAACACAATTTAATAAGTGTTGGAAGTTGCTCGTGAACTCGCATTAAGTCATCATCTTTACTGTCATAAACCTCAAAAGATACAGATGAAAATCTTCAGCAATGTTGCCTTCCTTTGAAAAATGGTGCCTTTTAATGCCGTCTAGGTAGCTGACCAGACTTTAAACCTAGAGGCTCTATGTTCGGTTTTATCTCTCACAGCTCTCTTTGACAAATGGGTTGAGGCACTGCAGGACACAGATGGAGTTTTTCTCATCTGTAAGCAGAAGACAGAGCAGTTGAAAATTGCTTAATGTTTCCTTTATTTAAGCTACAAATGATTATCTCGTTCACTGGGGTACATTAGATTTTATGTTACGACTTCGGGCATGTCTGTTCCACGTGTCTCTGAGACTCCTCCTCCTGTCATGTTTTCTTCTCCTTGTGACTGTGAGGTGAATGTGTGTGTGTTTGAGGCATAGGAGGGGCGACCGCAGTTACCACCGCAGTGCTGCAGTTTCCCATGATGCATCTGGGCATCCCATACTCCACATTATTTTGACTGATTTGACTTCACCTGTCCTCTATGCTCTTCTCATTTCTTTACACAGCTGTCCTATCCATTTATCCATTGTTTTACTGTACAATTAATAAATAATATATATTATATAATATATATTTGCTTTATATATCCATCTAGAATTTTATGCTGAGTATCCATGTACTAACTGCATTGGACAAGATTATTTTTATTATTGTTGTTAAATATATATAGACACTAAGTATGCTATGAGTATGTGAGCTGATTAGTGCAATACAGCTGTATGATTTTCTTTAACTGACATTTAGCTCACTTTATATTTATTACATACTTTAATGTCAACCATACTTGTATGGACTGTATGCCCTGAAACACTGCTTTTAGCAGTCTGAATAGCGCAGGGTCAAAACAACCTTGGTCCAATATTCAAGCGAGACACTAGATGCATCATCAATAAAGAGGAACACAGAGAGTGAAAGTGGAGACACAGGGTCATTTTTCCTCTGCTTTACCTTTTCCTGTGTTACTCTATTTTGTTGGTGTCTCAATTTTGATGCATACCATGTCGAAGGCCATTCACTGGCATTCGTGCCTCTCTGATTGCATTAAAATTTTATGGTGATGTGACAAGGAAAAGAAGTACTGCAGCCACTATCCTGTTACACTTCATCTTTGGCCCCTCCCTCTTGTTTTGATAGGAATAAATATTAAAGTGTGCTTTTTTATGCTTTGAAATACCTTCTCCGTTCCCAGTTTTTTTAGTGCAGAGACAAATTTAAGTAAGTTAAGTAAGCTCATTCATAAAAAAGTGTAAGCAGTTAGACCTCTGTGGAGATA
This sequence comes from Beaufortia kweichowensis, assembly GCA_019155185.1. Classification (NCBI taxonomy): domain Eukaryota; kingdom Metazoa; phylum Chordata; class Actinopteri; order Cypriniformes; family Gastromyzontidae; genus Beaufortia; species Beaufortia kweichowensis. The sequence continues at coordinate 12,791,954 of CM032807.1, forward strand.
TAAGAATATTTATATGTTTGTTTGAGCATCTTGACCAATCATAACACTCAGAATTTTTGTAATTCCAATTGGTGATGTTTGTCTAATTATTATTAATTATTTCAATTTAATTACTAATTGTTAAATGCATATTATCACATTTTGTTTAGCCTATATATTATATATATATTGTATATGTAGTGTTGCGAATGTTATGATTTAAATATTATTAATTATTTAAATTATATTATTATTTACTATTTATTATTTAATTTAATAATTTTGTTTAATTATTATTTTGTTGCATTTTGTTTATATATATTATAAATATATTGTATGGTTGTAATATTATTAATTATTTAAATTAATTTATTTTAATTAACTTATAACATATATAACAGTTATCATGGTATTGTATATATCATGCTTTTTATACTTATTTCATGGTAAATCTGAACCTTAATAGACAATTTCAATTTCTTTTACACAAAATATATTCTTCTGAACATCAAAATCATACAGTATAACACCGACACCAAAATAGCTCAGGAAATAGCCAATACATGCCATTATCTTCCCTTACCTCTACGTACATTAAACATAGCTTTTAACAACAAATCCTTGTGTTTGATGATAAAGGTTCAGATCTATGCCAATTCGCCCAGTCCACAAAAAACCCTTATGTTAATGCAGCACAGGAATGGAGTTGGTAATGAAAATGTAGGACTGAATTTATAGTAGGTGAACTGCTGTCGGGTTGCGGCAGGACTCTGAGATTCAGTGCAGCGCAGAATGGCCTTCACTGCTGTACTGCAAACCTCATTAATTCATGAGGAACAGCCTCAGCAGCAAAATGGAGGCATGTGGATCAAGCAGCACATCCAGAGGGGGAGGGGCTTACACTCCACACAGCCTCACCTCAATCTAGGGGTCACCCGCAGCTCTAAATTATTACCCCACGTACCTCATACACAATAACTCATGCACATGAAAGCTTTGTGAGGAGGTTCGCTAGCTTTGTTAAACTGTGATACTATTTGCTGATTCACCGACAATGTAAATTTAGACTAAATGTAAATGTATTATACACTGTACAGTGTTACTTAGATTAAACCGTAAGCAAATAATTAAGCATTATTTGTAAATGGATGACAACAAAGATATTTGTGAAATTTATTTTTTAAAGACCGTGTTTTCTATTGGTACAGGAAATGACTGCATATACAGTATCATAGGGCTGATTCTTTTTTTACATAGTCAGTAGGTATTAGTTATGTCACAGCCTGGGCAGGTTATGTTAGGGGGAGGGGCATTGTTATTCTAGAGAGCATTTGATTGGACAAAGTATTTGCAGTGCAAGATGAGTTATCAATATTATTGATACATATTTCTGAAAATTAAAGACTGTGATTTTTGTATATATTTGCTAAAAAAATGTCAAATATTCGTGGCTGCACTGTTAAAGCTAGATGACATGAAACTAAAAAACTCTAATTTTAACTTCATGAAGTCAAAAAAATATATTTTGGTATCTAAATCTGAACATGCAGACAGCATGTTTTCCACTTTTGCACATTAGATGTTTTCGATTTACTTTCTCCTGGCTGGAACATCAATGTTCTGGAAGAGAAAAGGGTTGTGCCAGTTTTCACTCTACTTTAGTGTCCGTTGCAAAGCGACCTGCAGTCCATGGCTATGCCTGCATTGAGTAATCTATCAGTCTTCTTTTCAAAAGCTGCCCTGTTACCGCGGCAACAAGCTCAGTGTCTCCGTCACCGCCATTCAGTATTTTGCAGCCTCTGAAAACCCAGGAAGCAGGCCCCACACCAGCGTCATCTCTCAGCTTATAACCGTGTTGTGCTGTGAGGATTGCATGGATCATTCATGTGGGTTCTTTTAACTCTTAGCTGTTATTGCAGATAAAGCTTGATTAACTCAGAACGTAAGTCTGTCACATTGACAATTCCTTCTTTCCTTGTCTCTCTTTGGCCTAAAAGGTCCAGTAGGACCAGATTAATTCTGCAAACACATTTTGTTGGAAAGCCAGAAGATGGATTAAATGTTATACTGCATGTCCTTGCTGTACATTTCAACACAGTCTTCTGGCTGCCCTCCATCCATTGCCCATAGACCAACTACATAAAGCAATTTCATCCTGAACTGGTTTTACTGTCGAATTTCCTGTGATTTTACTGGCATAATTTAAAGACACAAGACAATATTTTAAAATAATCAATAGTAATGGTCTTAAAAGCCTGCTAAGGCATATAATCTACAGTAAAACGACATCACATCTGCATAATAAAATTTGTCTTTAAGACTCCTGCAGGTTATTTCAAGCATTTCCCATTTTTAGTCTTTTAAAGCCCTTTGTCAAAGACATAGATTTATTGACTGTTTGGTGCGGAGGGGTGCGTTCTGGGTAACATAGACTTCATTAGAGACGATGATCAGGTGCATTGTGTCCTTGTCCAAGATTCAGTTGTCCTTGTAACAACACTTTTAACAAGATAAGATGAATGACATGTGAAATTTAATTAGAGACCAAACCTTTAGTTGTTGAATATCTGGCTAAATTAGCCTAGTTAATTTGCAACCACTTTAAAGTTAAAGTATGTAATTTTTTTAATGTATTTCTCCTATTCCAGCTTAATATACAGAGATAACTCCCATAAAAACTGTGATTTAGCTGTGCTATCAGAAATTTGTTTTATTTGTTTGATCCAATTGAAAAGTAAACAGATCTCATGTAGCATTCATGGAATTTAGTCTGGGAATAAATGGGTTTTATCTGCCTATTTCCTTTTATTTTTTAACATATTGACACATGACTTCACTTACACTGTCTTTTTCACTTCCTTGTCTGCTCCGGAGAGGAACTTCCTGTCTACATGGCGATGTTAACATTCGATCATAATTAAACATGAAAGCTGAATTCAGTCATATTTTATTTTAGAGTTTAGTATTTAATTAAGATGAGATCCTCCTTAGTCACAGGAGATTATTGAATGCAATTATGCATTTTCTCTTTCACGTTTACATATGTATTTCTTTCTCTGTCTCATGTTAACTTTCTCTTTCGTACACAAGAACCTAACTGTCATACTTGTATACTTGCCTTCATAGGCGCAGACAAAAACACACTTGTACTGGCAATTCCATGCAAAGTCAACCTTACCATGAAATTATAAAATTTTTACCAAACATTTTCTCCATTATGATAACACAGATGTCAATATTTGGTTTAAATACCCATGTGAGTTTTAAAATAATTTTTTATGTAGCATGATTTTTCATAGTCAGAGAGAGTGCTGTTTTCAGAAGTGTCACATCCATAACAGTCTATATTTCTCATAAATAAACTATTTTAAGAGTCATTGTTTTTCATTTGTTGGGTATTTTTGCTTCTGGTTTGTGCATTTTAATTATATAGAAACCCTGCAAAGTATGTTGCCTCTCAGAAACGTGTTTTGCTTTTTTTGTCATTTCCATAACGCTTTATATTTCCTTTTTTTTTTAAATAGATAACTCATGCATAGACAGATATTTTTGATATCTGGACTCCATCAACAGGGCTTTAGTAAAATACAAATACATGATTCAATACACTGGTAATGACTGAAAATGTCACCTCCATAATGCTGGAATTGCCCATACACATACAGACATAAAAACTTCTCAGTCACACATCATGGCTTATCCATGACTGGTGTGTGGTGGGTTCAGCACATTCACTCCTGGTCGCTTTGATACCTGACACAGCAGTATAAAGGTGACAGTAAAGCAGATTGAGATGTCTGTGCTTCATCCAGGAGAGAACACATTGGTCTGTTAGACCTCACTGCACCCTCTCACCTTTCCTTATCCTCTTACATAAAGCCTCGCTCCATCAGTAAACACACACGAGCACACAACAGAACATATCTGCAATTTGCATAAATTTAAGATGCATGCAGTGTGACATAATAATCCCAGGCAGCGTTATATAGTCCCTGCAATGTGTGTAATTTAGTTTTTAAGACACAGTGTTTTTGCACAGTGGGTTTGCATCACAGTGTGCAGCTTTCATTGTAATCCATAAGCTGCTTTTGGAACAGAGCTGATGGGGGAAGTACTGACACTGAAGTGTTGGCACGAATGTGGCTCGCCGTTGGGCATGTATGAGATGGAAGGTGACTGTGCACTCTGTTTAGTTTATTACAATTTTTGTGAAATATCACCTTTATTAATGTATGTTTCATTGTTTTTGCAATTCTTTATGTATTTAACAAGAGTAATTCAACATTTTGTACTCTGTCTAAAAGCAGATTAATATGCTAACAGTGCACCATATGTTGAATTCTCTCCCCTGGTTTGTTTGTACCGTCTTAAAGGGATAGTTTACCCAAAAATGAAAATTCTTTTTATTATTTATTCACCTTTGTGTCATTCCAAACCTGTATTTTTTTTCATCTGCAGAACACAAAAGAAGATATTTTGAAAAATGTTGGTAACCATACATCACTGGCCCCCATTGACATCTATTGTATAGATGAAAAAACACTGAGATGTTTCTCAAAATACCATCATAAAATCAGAAAAGTCGAATGTTATGTACTCAACCAAATCCATTTTTCAAATCCAGTTTCCCTCTTGTGTGGAGCACAAAAGAAGTCATTTTTACCTTATAGAACAAGACATTAAAATATGCTAAATCAGTTCTGTATTTTTATAACAATTTAATTAGAACGACTGCTTGTGTTTATTATTAAAACCTGTATGATATTGTTTAACACATTCTCTGTGTATATGTATTTTCTGATGGAATAGCTTTTTGATACAATAGAACTGATGGAATTAAACCGACTCCTGTCCTTCCTCCAAAGAGCAAGAGAAAGCTTCTTGGAAATGGCTTAGTGACAGGACATATTAAAGAGTCATTTGTGACTCACGTTAGAAAGACATGGCAGAAATAGCTTCTTGGCCATAGCACACTTTAGTTTGTAGCCAGGTAAAATATAGAGAGAGGAAAGTCATTTAATTGTGGATTTGAAATAAAAGAGTGTTGTGCATCACTCATCTTTGAATGGTGAAAGCAGATGGAAATGGGTTGTATGTAATGGCAGATGGTTGATGTATGTATAAAAATCACATTAATACTGCTTTAACACTGTGTGTGATTTAGGGTCTACGCTTGTGTGTACAGATGGGATGGCAGTGGGTGGGTTATTTATTTGGCATGACATTTGTCTAGAATCAATCGCACTAGGATGCACCAGACAGCCATGTTTTTCAAGAATCATCGTTTTTTTGGTTTCTGTGTGTTGATTTTCGACAACTGTTAACATATATACACAAACAGAGATCAAATTTAAATGCAAATTGTCACTTTTTTAAGCCATTGACTATATATTATATAGCACACTATATTATAATGTTTTCATTTTTATACATGCTGCAAAATAAATCATGTTTCTGGTAAATCTTTTTGTCTTGTGAAAAAGGCAAAATTGTAAAAAAAAAACTAAATTGTAATCTAGTTTTTGTATTTTATTTTTGTTTTAGGCATAAACATACATAATTAAAGCAGTAGTTCACCTAAATGTACAAATATGAAAACACAAATATGATAATTTACCCTCATACCTTCCTAGCTGTAAATGACTATAACTAACAGAATACCTTTTATGAACATTTTGTTATGTTATCTTCTTGTACAGACTTTAACATGTCAAAGCTCCAAAAACACATATTGTACATCTATCATGAAAATAATCCAAATGACTCCAATGGGTTGATAATTCTCTTGCAAAATTGTACGTATATGTGAGTAAATTGTAAATATTTTAAGCTTATTTAGATATTGTTACATTGTGTATTAATGGAAAGCATTTAGCATACTCAAATATACTGTCTTATTGGTTCTCTCATGTTAAGTAGTTTTCATACGCATGTTTCATCATAATATACAGTATGCAAAATCCAGTACGATTTGAAGTTATCGCCATAGGATATAAAACACTTTGCCAATGGGGTTGCAAACAAGCCTATTTACCCTCATTTAAAATGTTGCTTCTTAAATAAATTGATCTTGTTCTATGATGTTTTAATATTTTTATAGTACTGCTTTCAAAAATAATTTAACTGGACAAATTTGATCCACTCTTTGACACCGTCTGCATGCAAACTTACATTCGGAAGCAACATTGTTTCGGTTATAAATATAAATAAAATGTTAAACTGTTCACTTTTCATGTAAGTGCTCTGGTGATTGTACACTATTAGCACTTATCACATCCCTATCACGCTTAAAGAGCATTTTATTAAGAGAGCACTTACACTCTAAAAAAGGATGTGTTATTTTTTAACACATTTTTTGTGTTATGCTGTTTACATCTGTGTGTTGTCCCTAACTAGACACATCTTGTGTTATTTTAACACATCTGTTTTTAGAGTGTACAGTCCGTAAGCCTTGTGTTGTGTGTACACAGCCATGCCCAGTGTTTCTCATCACTGCGCTAATAGTTGTTGATAGCCGCTGATAGTCCACTTTCCTTCACGAGAGAAGTGAGAGAAGAATAGTTTGCACTTGAAATTGGACAATGGCTGGTGTAGTGTGGATTAGAGGCCACAGGTTACAGAGGAGCCCTTACACTGAGCGTGTGCAGGCCCGTCCTGCTGGGTTCTGTCTGACAGCCCCTCAGTCCCCATCTGGACTGTGTTTATCAGTCTCGGGGGTCAGTACATAGAGTCACAGTTCTCTGCAAACACCTTTTACACACGCACAAAATGGCTGCAGTGCTTTAGAGAAAATGATAAAAAGAAGTAATGAAAACACATTGTGGCTATAAGCCATTAGTGTATGTTTATTTGTGTTTATACTGTACATTATTGTCAGCATCATATAACGGCTTATGACACTGTACTTTTCTGTGGTGTCATACAGTACAAACACTTGAGGCGACACAATGAGTCAGACACGGTTGCATAATATCAGAGGTTAGAGGTTCAGTCAGACACATTTATGCCCCTCATCAATGTTTTAATGTATCATGTGATATCAGACTCTCTCATTTGTTAAACACGCATACATCTTTAACTCCTCTTACTCTATCCGAAAGGGTTATTTTGCTGTAACGATCGGCTGCCTGTAGACTATCGAATATGCTAACAAATACAATTCTTCTGCAAAGAATAACCGTTTCCTATTGTTACCTATATAAGATATCAGAAAGATATATAGCATACATATTATAGTAGTATTTATGTTTCTGTTTTAGCACATATCTAATCAAACACATTACTAAACGTACATTATACTGTATGTTACAGTCTGAAATTGGTATTGAAACTGCCTGTAAATAAATTTATTATGTTTATTTAGGATCATTAACTTGGTGAGCTACTTCAGTGCTGTTACTTAATAATCATGGTGTGTTAGTATGTTAAGAGCCAAAAGAAAAAGATATTACGTGATTGGTTGGACCTGATATCCAGCAGGCTACTTGTTTTTCTGTAATGTGTACAAAATGGACTGCTGTGTTCTTGGATGGTAGAATATATTTCTGGTTTCCTGATGTCCAGACTGTCTGCTTTATTCCCCCCGTGGCTTTCACTCCAGACACAAAGGATTTCCTTTTCTTTTTTCTAACAGCTTTTTTGATAGCCCTCCACACGCATAAATAGCCTACAATAGTAGATGTGAATTGAAGATTCACATTCTGAAATGATTCGTGAGTGAGTGAGTACTGTATGTGGACAGTTTGTGATAATTCTGCAATATTTGTGATATTATTTTTTGTATAATGTGTTATAAATGAGAGGTTTTTGAAATAGTAAATGTAGCAGACATGGGTAGTGGTAAAATACATTGTGTTGTACTGTCTTTGAGATCTTTTTTTGGTTTCTCAGTATTCCGATATGTTAGTTAGAAATTAATTAGGTAATTAAGTTAAGGAAATAATTTAACCTGTTTACTGTCACTGCGCATATTGAGCATACAGTACACATGAAAATGCACTACAACTACATTTTTATTTTCATTTTTCATATTTATATTTTAATTGTAGGTGTTTTAAAAACATTATTATTTAGGTTTATTGTTGTCAAATATGTATTCTTGAGTCTTAGACATTTCCATTATTATATAGTTTGTTATGATTAGAATTCAACTATTCAACTTTATTAGTTCATTTATAAATTCAACTATATTAAAGTGAATAGTAAAATAACTGGAACAGTGTTAACAGGTTAATAATACAAAACACTATAAAGTAACTTATTTCTTTACTTCTTAAAAAATATTTAAGTATTTTATGCTGTTGAGTTGTTAATAGCTATACAGATATACTTGTATATTAAGTGCCATATAGTGAGGTTACATCCCACAGCAAGTGACACAACGGTCACACTAACCTTCATTCGGCACTTACTCAATGAGCCGTAACAGTGTTGACTGGTACACAGTCATCGCTACCCAGACAGGTATTGATTACAGCCAGAAAGGCTGACTAATGCCTGGTTAACCTCTCTGGTTGGAAGCTGTGTGCCTAATAAACACAACAAACTAAAAGAAATCAACAAAGAGCATGAGGATATTTATTGTCTTTGTCATTATATTAGACAAAATTGTCATTGTAATCAGATATTTAGGATTACAATAAGCATACTTTTAAACGTCCGGTTTAAAAAGTCTTTTAAAAAATCACATTTGAGTCTTCTGAGTTTGTTTTGAAGCATGCCATTCTATTCGAGGAGTTAAGACAAGCGCTTACGCAGATGGGATAAGCCCTGAATGAACGTCTGATCGGGAAGACTAGGTTAGCAGCACCCTAGTATGGAAAGGTCAGCAAATCTACTGTAGCGCTAAATCTTCCTTGCATGGCAGGTGGCACTAAGAATCACAACAAAGTTATGTAATCACAGGAAATGTGGTGAAGCAAAAAAAATGCAGTATATACTGTATAAGAATTAACATTCAGTACAGCATGATTTTTCATTTTTACCAGTCTGTAAATTAAAGCATAATATAGAGGAACATTACATTTACATTTCAGCCACAACATATACACTTATTTTGTCTATTGTTTTGACAGCTGATGAAAATGCACATTTGGACTCAAATGGAACCATGTGAGAAGAGCTCCAGCTGGGCCCTGCTGCCTAACAGCACCTTATCCTCCAGGTACAGCGTAACCTTCAACACACACTCATGCACATAGACCTCAGACATCACAGATGGTCTCTGATGCGTCTCTGCAGATTTCTGTACTCTGTTCCAGGGTCATTTAGTACAGAAGGCATTGTCTAGAAGGAGATCAGAATAAAGTATACAACAATACAACATTGGAGCAGATTCTCCAAGGTCATGTGGTCAGAAGTAATTAAAACTGACTTTTCTCTATGCAAATGTTTCATCAGCTTATTTGTAACGAATACAAACCTTTCCGCGAGGAAAAAAGTTTTTCAGAATCATCTTCAGATTGTTCAGTGTTTAAACAAGATGCAATTTTAATTATTTGTAATACAATCTAATATATGTTATAAATTTGGCATATTTCTATCTGATTTATTCAAAAGTGAATTATTTTCAAGATCAAGTTGACTTGCATTACCCGGATGACCGTGTTATTGTAACTTGGAATGTTGTGACTGACTAATTAGAAGTAAAGAATTAAAGTAGTTAAAATATGATCTACATAAAAAGTGCACAAACTGTGACTCTGTAGTTTTATCAAACGTTGCTAATTTTGTAAATGCTGTAAAGTAAAAATATAAAGGATGCTGATATTCAAATTAAAATAAAATCCCCAGAGTCATTTTAGCTTTACACACCACATCTGTCATTCTATTGTATCTTATTGCACCCCTGTGAATATCTTATGTTAAGGTCATGCCCTTTTTCTTTGTCTTTGTGACCCTGAATTGACCTCTGAGCCCACTAATGACATTGCAGATTTGCTCATTACATACTAAAGTCATTACATAATTTCATGATCCCACACAATGCCTCCCCATGTTGTAGTTTCCTTGGTGTATAAATGACTTAAGATGATCTTTTTACAATGACAGACAGTATAGGTGAGTAAGTAACTGGCCTGAGATCATTGTTTAAAGGTTATTTCTTCAGACTCCCCCCCAGGCTGCCTCTAAATGTTTTCATGTCAAGATTGCTGGCACCTTTCTCTCCTAATCCCGCTTTGATATGCAAGTCTAATGAAAATGCAAAATTGGTACATTTCGGAGTATTACATAACACTATTGGGACCGGGCGGGGGGAGTCAGTCTAGGACAGTGCTGGTGTTGCTAAAAACAGGAAGTGTTCTGAAATGTACTTGAAAGGTTCACCTTCTGATTTTGTTTTTTTATGCAGTCGTGGTCTTGCTGATGATGATCCGTATGTGAGGAGCAGAAAATTATCTTTCTTGATCATTTGAAAGTCATTTACAATCATCACCTCATACAAGCTGATTACTTTAATTTATTGCAAATTGCCCACACACCAGCAAACCATCTCTATACATCCTCACATTTACCTCCTACTGATGCTGACTATTGTGTTTTATCCAGCTTGGCTTCCTGTTACCATGGGGATGGTTGTCTCAGCACAATACCTCTGTCTCATTACAAATTCTTCCCCAAACAATTTGGATGCGATGTCTGGTCTTGTCTGACAATTTGAGTGTGTGTGCAAGATAGACAGCAGGGTTAGATCATCTCAGTCTGTGATTGTGAGAGAATGTTTAAGGCAAACGATTAGAGATGGGCAGAAAATTGCTGCAATGTGAAAGTTGTTGACACGGTTTAAAATATAGAGCATTTATTTTTTATGGATTATTAAAATGTGGATATGGAATGACCTCACTCTGCATCCACGTGACCCAATTTTGTGTGTGTTTGTGTGTGTGTAGGGAGGGTCTAAAGTGTAACCCCCCATTTACAAAATCTGCATAATGGGTCAACCCAGCCTGCTTTTCTGTCAGAGCTGAATAAAACTACTGTTCATCTCCAACTGTTTCATCAGCGAGTGGACAATACCCCTAGTCACTACTTCACATGCCTGTTCCCTGTGGCATTGCTGTGGATTGCTTTTGTGTGCTGATCTGCAACCAGATCTTGTTCAGTCCTAAAAGGCACAACTTTTATAAAAACCTAAATACTGAGTCCACTTAAATGTTGTCTGTAGACCGCTTAGAATTCTTGAACTCCTCTCACGGCTCCATGAATTTTTTTGTGTAATTTTTCTGTTCCAGTTATAGATACTATTCACTTGTGTTTGCGCCTTACAACACTATCAACATGCTGCGTTGCCTACTTACTCAAAACATCACAACAAACAGTTGGCATGAAACTGGCTTGTACGCTCACAGCTCCCCCTGTGGTGAAGCTCCGCTATTGCACCCTTCTGCATCACTACAGATGACAGATGATGTCATATTCCCCAGGTCCATCATGCAACAGTACAGATAATGTCATCTCTCTCTTCTTGTTTGTTTACATCTGCTTAGAGTTTATTTTATCATATGCTATGATAACACTGATAAATGGAACCAGCAATTACTCATTTTTTTCCTCCTAAACCATATGCTGTGTTGTTTTATAACATTCTAAAGCAGTTTATTTCTGTTAATGCACTCATATTTTTTGCTTTTAGGACATATCTCTGACTTCACAGTGAAAATTATCAATAATCTTTGCTAAATAAAGTTTAATATAATAAATATGAGAATATAGTGAATATCTAATTCCATGACAATGCCTATATAGACTGTATCATATTTGAGTTGAATGTTTGCGGTCTATGGTGGATGGAGTTAGGACCCCCTTGGTGAGAAAACTGGTGACACAGCTAGTGACCAATGGGGCAGGACTGATCCTGGTTGTCTTGGCAACCATGGCTGCCTGTCTCTAGCCACAAAAGCCATTTATGTTCTCATATTTCTTTTTTTATATTCTTCATAGATGTTATTTCATAATTCTTTTACATATGAGCCTAGGAATTCTAAGGGTGGTCCTTGAATGTTAAAGCAAAGGCTCTAAAGATGCCAGTACATCATATATGTGCTGTACATTGAGAGTGTTTAGGGTGAGTTGGTTTAAATTCTGTCTATATCAATGTCTATAATATCTGGAGAGATTTGTTATCATCTGTTAGTAGTAGTGATTTGAACTCTGTACTCATGAGCCACTTTTCACTTATAGGTACTTATCACTTATAGGTATTTGATGATGTAATTAGTGATGGACTGATGACATCATAGGCTGTGATGTAAAAGATAGAAGACATTTCAGTTTTTATCTGCACATCTACCGTAGATGAAAAATTATGCTTTTGAGATCCAAATGGTGTCAATACAGAACCTGCTATCTAACTAAACCTCGACTCTGGTCACTCAGATCCAACGTAATGTAATCTTTGTACTGTATGTATGTGACATCAAGTGTTTTCTTCTGTTTTTCTTATATGCAACATCTATTCCCACATACACACGCTCCACATTTCAAGAATTAATTTTTACTTGCCTCCTCTCTCCCAACAAGGCTGTGTGTGCATATATGTGTGTGTGAGAGAGACAGCTTGATGGATAAGCCTGCAGTCATTGCTCTCTCTGTTTCTCTGGCTGAGAGGAACAGACGTGGGCTGCATACTAACAGACGCCTGCCTGACAAATCAGAGTCAGGGTTAAGACTGCTTGATGTGCGCATACTAAAGTATAAGGACCTCTCAGAGCCCGAGAGTCGTTTTGAAGATGGTGGCAGATATGCGATGAATGTGGGCGGTTGTGCATGTATTCTGAAAGCCCGTCTGTGTAGAGTGTTTAGACAGAGGGAGTTACATAACCGGGTTTTCATCCGCACAGCGGTAAACAGCTGAGAGGAAAGAGCAGACTGTGTGTGCGTATGTGGCGGGAGGAGTGGGGGGTTGAATTGAGGTTGTAATGGATGGATTGATGGTTAGATGGAGAGGGTGCTTCTCTTGGTAAGGGTGGGGGTGGTCAAATTGGGACAGACAACCCATGTGATTGTCGCCATGGTGACAGGATGAGTTAAATGGGGAGAGAAGTTGCTCACAGCACTTGGGTGTGTATGACAGTTTTATGTTTGTGTGCCATCCAAATTGATAAAGTGACATGCTAGACCTTCACCATTGTGTGTGCTGAGCAGCTTTACAGGATTATAGTCCTACTTAAAAATTCAGAAAAAATTGTTTTGTTTGTGGGCATTGTAGCACATGGACTTGATTCATTGCCAGACATTTTTGCTTGCTTGTATTTCACATGCAAAGCTTTTGCAACCCACACTGAAAAATTACAAACACCAAATGTATACAGTAATATTACATCTACAACATGTTCAGTGGATCAGTGATTATTATCATTAATAGATACATTCTGTCCGGAGAATCCCATACATAAGATGTGGTAAACACATACTGAGTTTTGTGGGACCTCAGCTCCCTCTGCTGGTGTCATAGATGACTTGAATTATACTACTTTTATGATTTGTATAATAAGATATTATATGATGTGATATATTAATTATATATACTAAATATATTTATCTCTGTTCTTTAATTCTGACAGATTCCTTTCATATGGTATAGTTTAAGTATGTCCCAGTGGTAAATGCTGATCTCTGTGCAAAGGTAAATCTGACAACATTAAATTAATGGTATGAATTTCTTATTGTTACTGTAGTTGGAAAGTCAGAAAAGGGACTTTTATGAGCATACAAAAGCAATTCAAATCAAGGAATCATAGTATTTGACTATTCAGTAAAATAAGTGTATACTTTTTAAAAAAGAATTTTGGTTCCATGGCACTGTCATTCAAAACAACACAAAGTCTGACATAGGCAGTTGTTTTACATAACAAGATTCATCCTATCCTTGGTGTAAGTACGTAGGTCTAGATGTTTATGTGTTCCAAACATTTCTAAACAAAAACTGTGCATGCTTAAGTTATAAAAAAAAAAAAAAAAGGAAAATAGGATGCACTTTTCAAGGTAGCAGTAAGGTGATGACAATTTTGAAATAGGACAGCAGTAGTAACATAAGTAAGCAGTAGTAACAAAGGAAAAAACAGTTTATTTGTGTATAAAGCATAATAAGAGCATAATAAAAACATTTAAAATTGTGATGGTTATATGATTAGATATTACTTTTTACAAAGGTTTCCAAGATATAAGCAACTGATGTTTTAAGTGTATTCATTTTAAAAGCTAAAAAAACTAGCCATTCTTTATAAAGTCTTGTCCATCCGAACAAAACCATTAAATCTCCTTCAATAAACATGTCCATTAGTAACTGTTGACTCCTATATTTCTGGTAAGTGTAGTCTCATCATCAGCTCCCTTTAGCTCTGTGATACATCACTAACAGTTCTGTGGTTCTGAGCCATCATCAGGAATCCCTCTGACTCCTTCTTCCCAAACCCCACACAGGCAGCTCGCTCGAGGGAGGTGTGGGGCAAACACTACCTCTAATTTTCTAATAGCACTGCTTCGGCCATCTGAATTTACGCATCCCTCCATTCTCCTCAGCATGAGTCTCACCATCACCTGATTGGCCCAAGCAATGCCCAATGCAGGAAGCACCTTACTCCCCACCAGCCTGTGTATGATTAGTTATGGCAGACTTAATAAAGAGCTTCAGATTACAATAAAACACAATAACAAACACAGTAATTGTTTAGTGGTCTTTTAAATAACAGAGATGGGCTGAATGCAGCAGAAAACAAAAACAGCATATATATATATATATATATATATAAAATCACTTTCATAAAGAAAATCTGCTAATAAAATAATGTAAAATAATGAAAATCAATATATGTACTAGCATTTAAAAGTTAAGGGTTTCCACAATATTTTTAATATATTAATGTTTTATCTTCTAAACATTTTAATCGGAATACATCTCTGAATATTTGAAATTACTTGAAATAAAAAGGCATTTTTCATTACAAAACACTTTTGAGTACATTTCTGAGTACAAATTTTAGGCAATAGGTTGCTACTTTGAATATAATAAAATATACCAGTTTTGATTTATGTTGGATTTTTTTGGTCATATCATAATTTCCCAAGTTACATCTTAGTGATTCTATAGATACTCCCAATCAAAAATTTCTAATAAAAGCTATAAATATACCAAACTAATAACAATTACCTGGGCTATTATATATGTGTCAAAACTGCCAGAAACACTCACCCAAAATCACACCTTCCTGGATTTGGGCCGTCCACAACATCAGTAACCTGGTGCAAAGAAATAGCATAACTACTCTAAGCTACATATTTCCCAGTTATTTAAAAAAAAACCATTTTATAATGCAACCAGAGCATGCTGTAAAGTACAGAGACATACTGTGGTTTTATACTTTATGCTAACCTGGTTGACACATAGTACAGGTGCACCATAGTAATGACTAAGACGGTGTAGGGTACTGGAAAAGGCCAGCAGGTGTCGTGACCTCTTTATAGCATCATCTGCCTGAAACTCACTCCGGAAGAGAGCAGCCACTGAGTCCACCACCACCAGCTTAACCAGACCTCTCTGAAGCAGCACAGGCACACGCTGAGACACGCATGCCTGCAGAGCCTCCTGTGAATATATATATATATGCAGTAAATGAACCAGCATTAAGACCTTTCTCATGTTTTCACACTTCAAGTGGAATGGTCAACAGTCTCACCAGGTCAGCTGTGTGCTCAATGTAGATGTTGTCACTAAAGCGTATGCTGTTAATCACAGATGACGGTAGATCTGGCCTGAGCCGAGGCTGTTGGGTAATGAGTTGCCGTAATCGCTTGATAGGAAAGGAATCCTCAGTGCAGATATAAACAGCTCCTGTCAACATGCCATATAGTGTGCTTTGATTATACGATATTTACTTTTCATTCATTTATTTATCAGATTTTTTTTCAACAAATGAGATAGCATTTACATGCTGACAACAAAATTAGAATAAAAAGAAACTGCAAATTACACTTTCTTCTTATCAGATTTTTGTATTATGAAAAATTGTTTATACTATTAAGTATGATATGAAAAGATGTACAGAAAAAAGAGGAGGGTCGTATGATCCCATATACAGTAGGTCTCTATAGCTTTTAAAAGTTAATAATTTCTATACCTGAGCTCAGCCCCCCATTTTCTTGTGGATACTGGACAGACAGACAAAGCTGCAAACAAAATTGAGTTTTCCCAGCAGCACTTTCGCCTGCCAACTCTGTTATTCCTCGCAATGGCAGACCACCACGCGTCAGTCCGTCCAAAACAGGACAGGCAAAAGAAAGCCTGTGTCCGGGCTCCAGAACAGGACATTCCCCCTGAATCAACTTTAAAGCTGGAAAAGCATTAAATTATTATTTTTTAATTCTTGACACAAAATAAATATTTTATATTCTTGTGTACTAAACGAAACCAACCTGTGACAGCGGGGGACTTGCGGACAGCAGCAGCCACAGCACAATGTAATCGCTGAACATCAGTCTGTGACAGATGCGTCAGTCTTTGCAAATCTGGGCCCGAAAGACAGAGGATGTCCTTTGCTGATCTAAAATTGGCTAAACAATAAATCAACCTTAAAAAATGAATTAAACAAAAAACAAATTTAACTTTTGGATAAGGATTTCATGTCAACCTTTTTTAACAGCAGTAATAATCCTTGGATTTAGCTCAAGTTGTTCCCAATCCATCACCTTTCGTGGAAATCCATTTAAAATGTAACGTTTATCAAACAATATATATTATCTTAACCTACGAAAACGATCTGCACACATTTTGTCCTGTACAACATTTACTTCCTGGTCAAATGTCTTAAACACTGTCAAAATCAAAGTCTTAATCCCGATCCGTCAACAATTGTATTTGTGTTTATACATTAACGACAGATAAGAGATTACAATGTAACTGATAATAATTCACTTTAGCAAGTGAATAGAAGAAGATAAAATCTGCTCAACACACTCGTCTCGCAGCATTCATATCCTCGCGCTTTAAGACCGAGGGGTCCGCCACTGGCTCTTTATATTTCAAAAGAGGGGTTATTTTTTCCATGTTTTTAAATGTCGATTAAGTATATAATAATAATCAAATACCGTTATTAATGACTATTTTGTAAGTATAATAAAATAACTAATTCCAGAAATTTGCTTTAAACCTTCTTCATAAAAACTAAAATAGGGAATGTGTCATCTTGGACACCCCTCCGTAATATTTTTTAGAACAGCCCGTAATTTTGCGCCTATCGCGGAAAGCCTTTAGTTGAACCACATAACAATAATAGTGTTATAATTTAAGTTAAACATTTTACTATAACATAACCTTTACAATATGTTGCATTTCGAAAACATTGCTTACATTTTTAAATAACCTAAAAAAGGGCAATAAATAGGATTGGGGGACTGCTTTGAAGTGTATAATATTAAGTCTTAACTTCCTTTGATTGGTGAGTTATTTGCTATTAAATGTTATCATAAATGTCTTATATTTATACACGTCTGAGCACAAAATAAAGAATATATCTCAATTTGCGTTGAGAAGTGTTATGTATGTGTTTTAGTGGTATATTACGCAGGTTTTATGCAAGCTAGCATTTCATTTGTAGCATGTGTGCACATATCAAAACAATATTACTTATTAGCCTAGCCAGGTTTGTTGATATAATACATGTAGATATGAATTATACTCGAAGAGGTAACCGATTTAACAGTAAGATTTGTTAATATACAAACAGCGATGTCCAGGCATGCGATATAGCAATAGCGAGCTTTGTTTAGCATTTCTGTACGTGCGGTGTAGTAAAGCTGGTTTATGGGGTGTTGTAGAAAGCAGGAGACCGGTGTTCTAATCCCAGTATACGTGTTGTTTATGTTCACAACTGCAATTAATTATACAGTTTTATAACTTATGTGTACGAAAATATCACTAATAAACCCACGCTAGCATAGCATATAATAATTGCCCAGTTTGTCTAATGTGGTGTTGTTTAATGCTCATCAGGTCGGAATCTTCTGGCAGTATGAGTCGTAAGTGTAAAAACTGTGGTGGAGCAGATATTGACATTGATCCAGCCCGAGGAAGTGCAGTCTGTACGGCCTGTGGCTCGGTTCTGGAGGATAATATCATTGTCTCTGAAGTCCAGTTTGTGGAAAATAGCGGAGGAGTGTCTTCAGCTGTCGGACAGTTCGTGTCTGCAGATGGTAAGAGATGTTCACCTGAACTTCTGGGGCACCAAACCAGTTTAATATATGACAGTGTGTGATACGTTTTCTTTTAAGTGGGTTTAAAAATGTCATTATGTCATATAAAATAATAGGTTGATATGAACTTTAAGATTACAGGTGGCAAGATATATAATAGATATACAAATAATTGTAATTATTCAAAATAATAATTAATTAAAAACACCATACTCTTGTCTCAACATACTTCCAGGTAGTTTGTATACACTTCCAAACAGACCAGATATTTGTAAATATTTGTAAACTCAAGTGTATTTTCAGATTAAAATAAACAGTGTCTATAGAATGAAGAAAAGTACACTGTATTTATTTACACAATTTATTAACAACAAGAACATTTTTACAGCCTTCATGGTCATCCTAGGGAAAGAAAAAAAGAAAAATAGTTAGAATGGCTTGTGTTAAGCATTAAAATTCAAGTTGAATATTTATACCAAATTGTCAACATAAATTGCTTAAATTTACCATTGACTGTACTATATACAGCGTAAAAGTAACAGGCAGATAAAATTTAGAAGTGGAAATATACCTCTTGAGATTCCATAATGAACGCTGGGACCATAACGGCTCGTGTTACCACCAGGAAAGATCGTCCGACTCGGTTTCTTAGATGATGGTTTTAATATTACAGGCTTATGATCAAATAGAAGAGAATCGCTGTCTTCTTTTTTCTTTAAAAGCGTAGATAACGTTTTTGCACTGTAGTCATAGTCTTTATACATGAAGTTGTTATGCGTGCCTTTATTTTGCACACCTTCATGCCTTTTAAAAGGCTGATCACTACTTTTATTGCTTTCAATTTTGTGCTTTGGATTTATGTTAAATGTGGGAAAAATATAACTGCTGACAAATTGTTTTTGGTCCAAGCTTGCTACAGGTTTGTTCAAAATATTTTTTTCATCGCTGTCAAGAGCTGCAGTATTTTGGTTCTTATTTGTGCGATCCACAAGCAAGGAAGCTTCAGAGGAAAAACTGTCAAACGGTTCATTAACATTATCTGAGGAATGCTGGAAACTGCTGTCGGCAGTATAAGGGTCTTTGTTCAGGTGAAGTTGGTCACTCACCTTATTGTCATCTAGATTGTAGTCTGCTGGACTAATAGTTAAAGACAGGGGTATGAGAGACTGTACAAAGTAAGGCAAGTTTTTGACTGTGATGCTTGATAAATGTTTTGATGTCTTGTGTAAGTCATAACTAGGATTGCCATCACCAGTTGTCACAGAACTGTCCTGAGATCCACTACGTTTGACAGGGGTTTTCAGTGGGACATTAACAAAAGCTTCATCGTTGCCTTCATTAAAGTCTTGTACTCTTGTTTCCCTGCCTTGATTTGCGGAGTAATAAGCAGCATGTGGACGTCCTCTCAGCAGACGTTGTGTGTTCTCATTATCTGTCCCTGCACAGCATCTGCTGGGCTTGTTTGGCCAGGGCTTAGGCTCAAACACAGAGGCTGTTTGAGAGCTGATAAGGTTTTCCTGTGATCCTTTGAAATATTTCAGAGATAAGAGAAAACAACAAAATCGAGCAAAATGATATTGATGTTATAGAAGGTATTGGTTTGACTTGACCTATACCTGTGGTGTCTGTAAGCATCCCAAAGCCAGTTCCTTCAAACTGTCTTGTTGTAAAAACTCTATTAACAGAGTTCAGTGGATAGAAGCATCTTACTGTGAGTCTGCAAGATTTATAGAAAAAAAAGCAGTGAGATGAAATAGTTTTTAAATATTTAACATGGTTTAATTTCACTGTCGCTAATCTAAATATTGACAGGAATTATAATGAATTAGATCATAAACTTAGAAAGTTAGGCTGTTGGACACCATTTACCAATAATAAAGACAAATACCTAAATTTTGACTCGCGTGTAATGGCTGAGTCCCAGTCCGTAACTGTACCTTCGTCTGAAACGATCTCATTTTCATACACAATGTAGCCATCCCCCACCTGCATATCCACATGCAACAGATGCATATTTAGCTTTTTAGTAAGAAAACATAACTGCATGGCCAATTAACGCGTTTACCATTAATCTAGTCCCACATGTAGTCACACCAAAAGAAAACAGGACTCTCGTCTCATCAGTTGCCTCGGGTCTGCATCTTATATCTAGAAGGGTTGTGCTGCTTGGTGATACTGTTGGCCATGTTTTTGTTGTGCTTGCCACCACAGTAATCATTCCATCTGATGAACATACTAAAACAGCAGATGTTATTAGATCACTTGCAAGGTTTTAATTAGGTGGTAAAATATTTGAATAAATTGGTTCAGGGTTTATAGGGTCTTACCTGTTAGTTCAGAGGTCTGAAAGGGACAGCGCTTTGCCTTTCTGTTGTGAATCTCTAGTGTCTTTGAGTCTCTTATTAGAAGCTCAAAAATGCCAACAAAGTTGTTTAAAGTAATATCCTGAAAGGAAAACAGAAATAAAATAATCAACTTTTCTCATTTTGCAAAAAGACACACAGAAATAAATATTTTATTTTTCCTAAATATTTGGTTTATTTGACCTTTGGGTAGATTTTGCCCATGTATATAATATTTTCAGGATAGTGAGTTGAAAGATTGGTATTAACAGAATTGCTCACCAACTTCAATGGGCATAATCCTATATTCTTTATTTGCTATGATCTGAAACAAGCTTAAAAGTTATCATCATTGATATCAGGGCAGCTCGATTGCCTCATTAATGCCATTGTTTTTTAGTTCTTTTCAAACTAGTTGTTGAAATTACTTTGTGATAATCTTCATTAAGCTACAAAGGCAATCAACAGGTTGGGTTTACCCCATAAAAATACTTAAAATATCATTCCGAAGTGAAAAACGAAGACTTGAATTAAGACATCATGACTTTTTAAACATAATGCATTTTTTTGCCTCATAACCGTAGCCTGATGTGAAGAGCGGGGCCTCCAGACTCATACTGTTGCTGTTGTTCTGCAGTGTGTAGCCTCTCAGTCTGGATAAGTCAGATGTGAGAGTTTGATGCCCCACACAAACCTCCCAAAGGCCTGCTCGCTTTGGATGATTCATTGTAAATATGATGCTTTGGGCTGTACAGACAGCAGTGATGTCTGGAGGGACTGCATTAAAGGAGAAACAAATCACTCTTCTCTTTATTGCGCTCATATTTAATGATTTAAAGCTGCTAAGCCAGTGAAAGGACTTACATGCATCATGAACTTGTGCCACGACAGAGACATGGTGGTAAAACGTGTCATTTCGTCCTATGATGTTTAGGTTATAGTATATCCGTAGAGAGTATTGGAGAATTCCTTCACCCAGATACTGTTATTATTGAAAAGAAGTAATAATGAAAATTCAGTAAACATTAAAATATTTGTTAGTAAGAAGTAAAATTTATATGAATTAGTAAAATTAGTATGAAAAATTAAAAAGTTAGTGGGGACTAGGTCTTTAACACTCTCTACCAAAGTGTGGCTGTATAGCTAAGATCTGTACAGAAAAAAAATCACAAAAAAGTTATTGTCTCTTTAAAACGGATAGTTCACCCCAAAATGAACATTACTCACCCATGCCATTCCAAACCCGTATGACTTTCTTCTGTGGTACACGAAAGATACTTTGAAAAATGTTGGTAACCAAACAATATCTTCTTTTGTGTTCCACAAAGGAAAGTCGTATACAGGTTTTGATTGACAAAAAAAGACAGAATTATTATTTTTTGGTGGACTACACATTTAAGTAGTAGCTACCTATTCAGAATTTACCTGATGTTACAATGTAAGACAATATTGGGGGCACAATATGTTAAAGAATACTTCTCACCACTCTGTCAACTGCTTGATCTTTAAAAGGGACTTTGATGATGATGCCATGGGTCCCATTGATGTATGGTATTTTTGTAATGAAGTAATGTTGCTGAATGGCATCCGTTACTTCCATGTAGTTTTCATTTAGCTTGATTGCAATGAGCTGCACATCTGGAGCGAGATTACCCAGATACACAGTAAACGCCTCCTCGTGAGTCAATGTTTCTGTAAACAAAAGCAGGTGAAAAGGATGAAAGGATCAAACTCAGTGATAGTAAATGTATTTATATATTGTGTAGTTCGATGGGAAGAAAGCCTCACCATCAACAGTAAAAGGTATCCGAGAGACTAGTGGCGTCTCCAAAACCCACAGCTGGCGATATCTGGTCTCCATATCAGTACCATCCGTAAACACATGTGAGAATATATGCTGATAGCACAGGGAAACCATGTAACTCTCTTTATAGACGTTATTTTCCACCAAGCTCTGTAACAAAAAATAACTGATTATGAGATATTTATAAAACTTATGCAAGTAATAGCTTGCCTTAACTTACAGAAAAAAGTTAACACATACCCTTCTGTAGCCTCCTGGTGCGGCAAATGGCACCGATACATACACCACATTCCCATCTTCTGTCAGTGTGTAACCCATGGCACTCCTGGTGGCCTCATCCAGTAGCTGGTCATCCACACCCAGCTCAATGTTCTTGCTTACAAACCCAGAAGGATCCTGTACCAGTGGGGTCATTAGTTTAGGAGTTCTCCAGTGTAAGCTCGCCCCATCAAATAAGCTGGGGGCTGGTAAAAAATGAAACGATACATTTTCTGAATGCCAGTGTGATTGCATAAATGTGTTACATAAATGATAATATGCAAGATTTGTAAAAAAAAAAAAAAACAAATCAGCCAATATCGTGAATGAGCAATACTGTAATGTCAACCATACTTAAATGTGCTACCTATTGTACATGCCGCAGATGTGTCAAGCATCACTACAGCCCATTTCTGCCGGAAAAACACTGCCGTGTGAATGACCTCTACATCAACGTCATCAATCTGAGGAGATATGATGGGTTAAAAATGCTTAAGACCATAATATAACCTATACGCTTCACACATTAACTTCAGTGTTACCTGCCTGTATAACTGTTGAATGTGGCTGATTGTAGGCAGAGCGAAAGACCACCCTGTTTGGAGTGGAATCCACCATGTAACCCATTCGCCTGGCATCAGAGATGGACATGGATGCTATGTTGTCACTATTCAGGAACATTATCTGCCATTCAGAAATAGCAGATCTTTGCGCCTACAAATAGAGAGGTCATGTTTACTATAAGTTCATTATCCAAGGCCTTTATTTATAAGGGATTCTTACCAAAGCGAGAGCAGCTAGCCAGCTTTCTTTAGAGGTTTTTTGATCAGATGTGCAGGGTTTGTCTTTTGCCACAGTTACCTAGTCAAAAAGATTATGTTTAACAACTGCCTGGTCACAGTTTAAGCCACTGCAGAACATCTAACCACCCAACATTTCACCTCTATGTAGTTTTCTGCACAGAGGACCTCTTTTGCTGACCAGTCCACAGGCAGTGTGCAAGTCTCCGAGAGAGAGTATTTGCTGTCCTTTCCTTTGTCATCAGTCAAAACGACATTCAATTTGAAAAGGAAGTGGTTATCATTCTACAACACAGCATACAATGTAAAACAATGTTACAAGAAAGAAATGGTGTGACAAAGATCAGACAAATTTATTAGGAAGAAATCTGCATTTTAATTCACATAGCGAGTTTCTAAGCAGTAATATTGAGAAATAACTATATTTTGAGTTGCTTGCCTGGTTTTCAGTGTGGCAGGAGAAATAAGATGCCCTCAGAGTTGCACGACCATTCAAGTTGTTTATGGTGTAACCACACATGGGTGCATGATTCGGATTAATGACATGCTCTGTGTTTTCAACTTGAAAAAGACACGCACTGATGTGAGAAATTAGACGTCATGTGATGGTGGTATAAAATCACATTAAGCCATAGTAACATACCTACAGCCTCAAATCTTGGGACATTACCAGTAGAGCCCACATCAACAGACACCCAGAAATAACGGTCATGACATGCCGTCTCAATGGTACCTAGCAGTACAAATAGCCTTTTGTGATACAGACAAATATATTTAATAAAGCAACCACAATTGCATGAATATTCTAGCATGTACGACTACAAACAGACCTTTTGGATCACTGGTAACAAAATAATTTCCATGCACCGCACACATTTGAAAGCAGAGGAACATAAGCCTGTGGAATATAATATGTATTGCAGATTAGCTTTGTGATTGTGTGTGTTTGATTTTCCATATTCTGACTTGTTTTAATTTAACCCAGGAAACTTACCTAAAAATGATATTCATTGCCATGATTTGACCAAAAATACCTGATAGAAAGAAAAATAAATGCGACTGAGAAGCAAAGACAAGCGCTGTTGTGGTTTATTTGTATGGTCCAGGTCCAGTTATCAGTCTCAGGTGTGTCAATCAATGTCTTTTGGTTGCTATAGGAACAGTAGCGTGTGAAGAGGGTGCATTAGGCCTTTGTGCCCGTTAGGGGTCACTGTATAACAATATAATGTTTAAAGGTGCCATTTGCACATACTGCCACTGGAGGGCGCTTAATTCAGAGAGAGTACCATTGAAAACATATCAGCATGTTATTTGTATATTACTTATTTAATTTTACAGCAGAATTGGCTTTTTTGTGTCTACTGTGAGTCGGCTTTTGCTAATTTTGTTTGTTTTTACTGTATTTTTCTACACAATAATTTGTGTCTTTTTGTGTGGTTTTCAGGCACTTCTAAAACTCCGGTCTTAAGCAGCGGTTTCCACACAAGTCTAGGAAAAGAGTCAAGGGCTCAGACGCTCCAGAATGGTAAGAAAATATATAATAATTTATAGTGAACATTTATAATTGTATTACAGGTATACGATCTGCATTGATCTGCATTGATATCTGGGCCAGTTGTATTTCATGCAATAATCAAACATACTTACAGGAACTCTTCACCAAAAAATATATAAATAATGACTGTCAGACAAACTGTGTTTTCAGTGTGTTTAAGCCATCTGAGAGGCATAACAAAATCTCCAGTCGAGGTCATAAACTGTACAAACATGATTCAGCCTCTTTTTTAATTACAGAAACGTCCCATAACAGCTTTAAAGACTTGATTGAGCCTTTGAACTAGGGGTGGGAGAAAAAATTGATGCATCGGGATTCTTTCTCTAACGATTCTGAATCGATTCTCAAAGATTCAGAATCGATTCTATGTCAGAACTTGTTCATCCTGAATATAACTTTGTTAAAATAAAAGCAATAAAATTAAACTTCAAGATGGGAATACTGTCAAAGAGATTCTAACTATAAACAAAAAGCATAAAAACTCTTTATTTATTTAAAATGCAAATTTATCATATTTGCAAAAGCATTATATGAAGAATCGTTTTGGATCCGAATCGGATCGGATTGCGTAGTACCTAAAGATTCCCACCCCTACTTTGAACTGTTTTATGCTTATTCTGTGCCAATTGAAGTGTATGACAGTTATTTATCGGTTAAGTAATTTGCAATGTTGTAAGCATCCCTGTGCTCATAAATGTAAAGGTGTCCAGACTTGAGTGTACCTGCAGTGTTTGCAACAGTTATGTAATTTTTTCTGTCATCCAGAAGGTCACTGCAGCCCAGGTTGCTAATCCAATGGTGTGTGTAGTGTGAAAGTGCTCTGGGATTAAACAGGCCTGGAGAATGTAATGGAGAGAGAGGTTAGGGTTTGCAGACTGTAAATCCAGAATAAAGGGATTACCCTCTTAAAAGCTTTCAGAGATATTTTTGGCCTTGGCTCGCCAACGCAACACTTGACACTGCAGCTTTTAGGTCCATAAGCACCACAGCTGAAGGGGAGGCAGAAGGTCTAATATCTAATTCATTTTCTGTGGCTTTGTGATTATCCTAAAGGGATAGTACACCCACCCAAAAATTAAAAAGCTGTCATTATTTACTCACCCTTATATCTTTTAAAACCCTGTATGTTTTGACTCTTTTTAATAATTAAAAAGACTTCTCTGTTCCTCACAAAAAAATGACCTTTTCAGAGCTTGGTGGCCCCCAGTCCCCATCCGCTTTCAGTGTATAGAAGAGAGTACGTCATACCTTTTAATAAATGGATCCTCTGGTTTTCCATGGATAAAGAAAAATAGGTTTAGATTAACATAATTGTGAGTAACAGTGTTTTTATTTTTAGATGAACTGTGTCTTTAACTTTACGCAGTAGGCTAAACCCCAAGTTACCATAAACTACTATTGATTTTTGACAGATGATCTGTTGTAACCATTAACATGTATCTAAACACATCTAGAGGACAGATTGATGAAAGAATTTATTACATTTAAACACTTCTGCATGCGCATCATACATGATGAATGATTGGAACACGTCAAACTCATTAACTTCATGACATACTGCATATCTGTTGCCATTTGTTTACAGTATGGGAGACTCGCGCTGTCTGGGTGGACAAGGTCTATTGCTAAATGATGTGTTATGTAAACATTGCAATCTGCCAGATAGCCTACTGGACTCCGATTTTACTGTGTTGAACACATCCAGGCCCGCCATGGGATTTCAGCGCAGACTGATTTATTCTGTGTCCAATAAATTACAACTGGGCCTGTTCTGAGAGCATCTGTTAAAAGAGCAAACTTAGAAGCGACAGTTAGAGAAAAAGAAAGGAAAGATTGCACATGGCCTCACACGGGGAATAAAACAGCTGTCTTTCCATCCAGTTTTGTTTCCAGGTCTCGTAAAAACCCGCATGGCTTTGCGCTGTTCTCATGACATCACTGCTACTGGAAAACCAAACACCTGCGTGTGAAGTCATGCCTCACCGCGTGTGTGAGCGTGCATGTGCGGATCTGTGGATATTTGTACAATCTGATGCATATGTGTGTCCCGTCTCTAGGGAAACGACAGATACACAACCTCGGCAGCCAGCTGCAGCTAAACCAGCACTGCTTGGACACTGCTTTTAATTTCTTCAAGATGGTGGTGAGCAAGCACTTGACACGAGGGCGCAAGATGACACACGTCATAGCCGCCTGTCTCTACCTGGTCTGCAGGACAGAGGGAACGCCACGTATCCTTCCCACAATGATCGCTGGGGTGTGAAGCTCCAGCGAAACTCTTTGTGAACTGTAATCCACATACAAATTATTGAAAGGTGTGCACGTAAGAGACAGGAGATACAGGTGCAGGTATTAACGCAACAAAAGAGACAATGGAACAGTAAACACTTACAGTAAACACTTATATTATGTAAGTATTTATGTAGTGGTTTGTAATGTTTTGACTGTATCCCCTTTTTTTAGGCTAATTCCAATTGGACTATACATTATAGAAAATATAGCACTTACACATTATACTTGGTAGTTTTCTAATTTGTATTTTTCTCCTAAAGGCATTTACATAATTAAATTTTTATTAATGTTTTGTCTAAAATGACCAGCATATTTGCTATACTTTGGCTGCTGGTTCTCAGAAAGATTATGCTGTTCAACCAGCTACACAGCATCAAATTGACCAAGGTCAGCATGGAAATTCATGCTGGTTTTACAGTATTAGAAAGGAAGACATACGTTTTATCCGTCCATGCATGTTTCCTTTTTCATACCCAGTTTGAGTCTAAAGGGTGTGAAAACCTGGTCAGGATGTATAAACAATTGTGTTACAATATGGTGTCAGAGAGGAAAGGGAAAAGTTTTACTACACCTTTAGGACTCACAAAGTCCTAAAGAAATCACAAAGGGTGTTTGCCAAAGTCAGTGAATGAACTGACACGTATTTTATACTTTTGAGAGAAACCTTTTTTAGCTTCTTTGAATAAGAGTCTATTGTCCTAAGTGTATGTGCTAAAGTTTGTCCCAATTTGCATACTTATGCACTATTCTACTATATACCTTTTTTGTTGTGTGATTAGTGTGTTTACACTGAATATGCAAAGCAAGTGCACTATTGTAACTAGCTGACACATCAGAACTAAAACATTTTTCTAAAAGTAGGAAAGTGTTGAATTTAATACTATGCCTCAAATTTCTTACATCAGATGGCAGAGTACAGAATGCATAAAATATAGCCCATCATTTGGGCCGCAGCTATATAACATTAGTTCATAACGCTATGTGAAGGAAAATATCATTCTGTGTTTTGCCATCTTGGAGAGTTGTTTTTCCCAACCTGTCATAATTCTGTTTTCAAATTATATGTGGATGGTACACTGACTCACCACACCTGTGTTACAACACAGTGTGCCAAGATAGTGTTACATCACCACTTTCTCTCTCTCCTTCTCCCAGACAGACAGTCTAACTCACTCACGCACACGGTTAAGCACCATCCTATCTGCCCTCAGCCACACCCAGATCTCTGCCTTTATGTAGTGTCAGGCTTGACTGGGTGCCTGGTTTTCTGTTTTGAGTTACCAAAGGAGAATTGTTACCTGTCCATGGGCGGGCCTATTTCAGTTGCATGCTAAGATTGAATACTTCATGCTGAAGAGCAGGAGGACAAAGAAGCCAGCCAGTACTTTAAAAACAGCCAAACCCATTGCAGATTTGTCCTATTTTTAAATATATGCTGTTTTGCTATGCCTCACCAAAGGTCCATGCATTCGGGCTTCTTTGTGATATGATTTATAGTGGAAGAATTATTTTGACAGGTGAAACAATAAGCTTCTACCTGGAAATCTGGATCTAGATTTTAATTACTCCTTCTTATTTAACATTAGGGGAATTTGAAATCCTAATGCTCAGCCCTCCAAAACAACCACAGACCATCACATTGAATCCATTTGTGCACTACTTTGCACAAATGTCTTTTGTCCACATTCCATGCATGTAAATGTTTTGAACAAAAAAACCCCTCAAAATCTGATCTTGATCAGCCCTAAAGAACATCTTAATTGTATTTTCTAGTTGATTTCAGCTGTTTTGCTGTGTTTTACTATTTTTACCATTTTTTTTACAGCAACACATCTGTTTAAAGTAACATCTATTTAAAGTGACATCAGTTTTTTAAGGTAATATGTGACTGTTGTTTGGGATATTTTGGTCAAATAAACCGACACAGAGCTGATTGCCTGTCAGATCAGGATCTCATGAGGCTCATCATTCTGAGATTGGATGATGAAATCGTATTAATCAGATCAATGTGCGAAACCTGCTGCAGGAACCCTGTGTGTCTGGAGAATAAGCATTAATCCATCAATTTTCAATTAATTAAGCATTTATCAACTAATGATTTATTCATGTTTTCATTATACATAGAAAAAACAAGCAACGGTAATATCATTTGTGTATGTTTGTATGCTCCCATTGTAGCTGTAGTATTTATCAATGGTTCATAACTGCTCTAGCATAGGCTTTAAGAGATGACACAGTTATCAATATCAATGATGTCAGGCATAGTAGTGTAAATACTCTATGTTTTTCATGTCAGAGTTGAGGCCGTAATTAAAGCCACCAGACACCTGATAACGTAGGATTAGCTTGTCTTGTAGTGATGCTAATCTCCATGCTAAAGGGGGCATTAGTCACCATGGAGACACATGCTTCAGGTGTGTGTCTGGGTGAGGCATGTGTGCCGCTCAGGTGAAGAGAAACAGATGGTCAGGGTGACTATCACACAGAGATAAGGAGATCCTGCCCTGAGGCCTGTTGATGAGAAAAGATGATCAATAAATCTCTAAACTCCCCCTGTGACAATTACAGAACCATCTGATGCTTAATTCATCACTGTGACTAGCATTGACATGTTTTTGATTTTCTTTCACCTCCTTAACTGAATTGCAGACATGCTTCTGGACCTGAGCGATCTTTTACAGGTTGGCTTCCTTTGAATTTCTTTCGTTTTTGAAAGCATTATTCTGAATAGCATAACTTTATAAGCTGCTATAGTTTTATAATGTTTGACCTCGAAATAAATTATTTTATTAAAAGATAGAAAAATGCTGTAAGACTGGACAGTTAAAGTATTGTATACATAGCAGGTGAGAAGACACTAGTGTTGTCATAAATTCTGTTTATGTGTTACATTTCTCTTATTTATACTGTATATACACTCGTTGAAATCAGGGTTGGGTCAAATATGGACACTTTTTAGGTTCTTTTAATCCAACGGTTGGGTTTATCCACAATTACCAAACCATGGGTTAAAACAACCCAGTAATTATAGGGTGTATATATTTACAAAAATTTTGTATTATACACATATGTATAATTATTTATAATATTAATGTAATAGGTCAAACACAAATTAAACGATTTGCAAATGTAGTTGTTATATGTTAAATGTTATAAAATGATTCGTTTTCTAGTAAATCTGGTTGGATAAGACTGACTTAATGCTGCAAAACAGCTGATGAGAAAAACAACATGAAATAAATGATATATTAACGGCCTGTATTGCTTGTTAAAATGTTTTAGTTTATGTTTATCGTGATAAACAACAGTTTATTGATCATAAGCTTATTTGATCATATTGCTATACCTGCTGTTTTATTAAAGCAATAACATTCAAGGCTGAACATCATAGTGATTTTCTTAGTCAAGCAGTTAAAAACACTGTAACATATAGCCTTATTGCTTTTTCAAAAAAGCAAGCTGCATTTTGCACATACTATTGTCTGTGACACGACACGCTGTATAGTTTTTATTAGCAGTTATTTTAGGGGTACACGCTGCAGTGCTTGTGTAGTGTTATTTTACTCCCCCAGCTGTCCCAGGAGTATGAACAGATGCTGGAAGGTTAGGGCATAACCAGGCTGAAATATGTCACGAATCCTTAGCAAGTGCAGCCACACCCTATTCTAACAAGACCACAGTTTACCCTGCCTGGATGCCAGGCTAACTAGAGACCTGATGCCAGGGATTGTAAACCCATCCTCATTATAAGTCTCTGATGTGGTGTTATAAATTAACTTGTGCTTATAGTTGACTTTTAATATTATACTGTATTTGCAGGTGAACGTGTATATTTTGGGAAAGACCTTCCTGCTGTTGGCTAGAGAGCTGTGTATCAATGCTCCGGCCGTTGGTAAGTCTCTGTTAAATGACCTCTTTTCTTGACTCTCCTAATGTAATTTAGCTGACCAGAACACTACTTTAGATAGACCTCATTAATAAAGCAGGCAGTATCTTTACAACAATTCATTTGCTAAATTGCTTATCAATATTACACTACAGTTGGATCAATATAAGTATACTTAATCTGTTCATCTAATTTGGCCTATGGATTACCCATTTTTAAGCACATCATTTTTAATTAAACGCATATTTTGTTTACATCTTATATTTAAATTTTAGGAACATGCTGCTTTATCTATTTGCAAATTGTTCTCAGTAAGTTGCAGTTTATCTGAGTGTAACTAGGGGGCGCTGCATCATGTCAGAAAATATATTATGGTCAGTCTTTGCAACCCTTTTTCTGCCTTCTGTGCGCACAAAGGGGGAAAAAACAAGTATGCAATTTTTTAACACACTCATCAGTTTAGAAAGAGACAAATGCCCAGAGCATCTTAATGTTAATGTACTGGGCATTATCCCAGAATGTAGTCTGATTAGCAGCTCTCCATGTGTCATAAGTCCATATTCATCTGTTTTTTGGTTAGAAATCTGCTGTTTTACCAAGCTGCATCTGCTGCCTGTTTACTAAACCCTCAATTAGAATGCAAACGGTGGAGGAGCAGATTCTATGAGCTCAATTCAAACAGACTCCCTATTCAGTTCCCCTTGCAGCCTGCTGGGGATAATAGGTTCTTTATGTGGCCTTTCAAGATGAATATTTCATCCACACTTAACAATCACCGTCTCATTTACGCAAGCCCACTGTGGTTGTGGTGTGTGAATGTGGGTTAATTTTTGTGTGTGAAAATAACGCACATATTTCCCTGGAAAAGGCGCACATGTTAACCTCAATAACAGCTCAGTCAAGTCACATTAATTTAAATGACTTCATTTAAAAGTGTAGAAACATATTTATTTCATAGACTAATCCAACCTGCTTTGATGGTGATGAAAGATGTCAGACAATATTCAAACAATAACACTGCGCAGAATGGCATTATTTGATGAAAATCAGATGAAATTCATCTTATTTGATTTCATGAGTAACTATCAATAACAACAGAAAACAACTTGAGTGGCTTGAGTCACAAAAAAGGTTTATAATTTGCAGTTTGGGAAGCTGATCACTAATACAAGACATTTTCTTTGTCTGTCAGCATCAAGCTGAAAACAAATTGACCTGGAGTTATGTACAAAACAAGAAACACTAGTGGCTTCTGTCCACTGTCAGAGCAGTACAACTATCTCATTTATATATATATATAGAGATCTGCTTGATGCAGCTTTAATAATTAAATCAAATATATATATTCATTTTGCAATAAATAAAGCTGAAGAACATTCCTTTAATCAAAATCTGAGTCTGTTGTGGTATTGAAAAGCCATTACCATAGATTTCTTCACTGCTACATTATGAAGGCAAGAGCCTCATGAGACCCTGTATTCTCCTTTATTCGATCCATCTAAATCCAGTAAACGGAATGCATTGCAATGTGGATGTCCTGCAGACTTCAGGCATAGAAGACCAGCTCTGGAATCTGACCGCCCTGCACCCCAGTTCCATTGGTACTGTCTGAAGAGCACTGGAACTGGAAGGTCACCTTTCCACATTGCACTTCTGTCATACCCTCCTGCCCAAAGTAACTAAGTTCATTCCCGTCCAACACGGCACTGACTGTATAAAAGGCATCCTGCTCCACTTGGACCGGGTGTTCAAACCATACAGAGAAAGTGTTGCTGGAACCATCCGAAACAAATTTTGTTATGTTCTGGGCCAGGGTCGCCCCTTGGCGCTTGAGTTCAATCTTGACACTGTACTCTGCCTTTCCGCCACTAGAACCGTACAAGCCAAGTCCAGCGATGAAGATCCGCTTGTCCACAGCAAACTGGATGCTGTCGCAACGTCCGCGATAACGCCACTGGTTGCTACGGTAAGCAGAGGACTGAAAACGGTGGCAACGCTGTGGCGTCAGACCCTTTCGCATTTGCAGTGGGAATTCCAGCTTGGGTTTATTAGCTGCAGTGTACCACAGGAAGATATCATGAGTCTCTTCCAGTGTTAAAACGTCTGACTGCGCAGCTCCATTTGCAAACTCATCCAGGGTCATAGATGGGATGCGAACCAAGTAGAGGGCCTTGCCCAGCACTGCCCTTTTATTACGAGATGTTGGCCCTAGTCCCTGCCTTTTGCATTCGGCCACGGCCCAGTCAAGAGCAGCCTGGAAGACTACGGCCTCCCGGGTATTCAGAGTCTCACGCTTTAGTATGATCTCCAACGTCTGAAGATCAATCTCACAAAAGCCTTCCGAGTGAAGGGCCAGCTCAGCCTGAGCATCAATGACCTCCCAACAGCGCTGCGTCAGTTCAGGCTCCTCGAACAGCCGACTCTGCGACAACAGCACACAGGCATTTTTGGCCTCCAAGCTGGTCTCCAGAAAGGTGACACAGGCCTTAGCCAGTGCAGGCACGATATACTTTTTGGCAGCGTACAGAGTGGCCAGCACTGTGTCCGCTTCAAGTTCAATCTCATCACTGTACATGTACCTGGATGTGATAAAATGAGAGAACAGCTTAGATACCAGCAATCTCTTTATAATAGTTGTGTTTACTAGCGTACAGTGATATTAGAATAATAACTGTCAATGTGATTGAGACATAATTGGGATTTTTTAAAGTGGACTTACTTTAAAAGGATTAAAAAAGCAGCAGGCTCTACGTCAGGAATATGAATCTCTGAGTCTCCTTCAGCTAGATCACCATAAAACATGGCACCAAAAACTGAACTTCCCACGGCCAACACATACTGCAAACACAAATGTTAAAGAATTCATTTAATTAATTATTCACCTTGTGACTTTATTCACCAAACCTGTATGACTTTATTCTTCTGCAGAACACAAAAAAATATATTTTGAAGAATGCTGGGAACCAAACAACATTGGCCCACATTGACCTTCATTGTATGGATTTTTTTATTTTCATTGTATGGACATTTCTCCAAATATCTTCGTGTTCCACAGAAAAAATACATTTTTACACACATTTTAGGTGAAATGAGGGTGACAAAATTGTAATTTCCTTATTGTCCATTTTTACAGCAGTGAACACACTCACTTTATGTGCTGGAACTTTTTGCGATGCACCAGGAGGACCCACAACAAAATGAACATCCGCCATGAGCTCGTTGTTGAACATTAAAGCATTCCTAGAGGGAAAAATAAAATATTAAGTTTTTAAGACTATAATGATGTGAAAAAGCTAACCCGTCGGCCAGAACATGCCCTTACCTCTCACGCAGGGTGGGATGAGTGGACTGCCAGCTGGCAGTCTCTACGTTATTATTGTTGATGTTCTGCTGAGTAGCAGTTGCGGTCGGGGTGGTTACCGTTTCAGTGACTTGGACAATAGTCTTTTTGCTGGCAGCGGTTACAGTGGTGCTGTTGCTGTTCGGTAGGTTGGTATTAATGCTGGCAGGATATAGTTCTGCAGCCATCTTCTTCCTCAAGGACAAAGTCACGATTTCATAGCATACTGGCAGTTTGCTGAGCTGTTTCCCACTCTTTCTAGTCCTCTTTAAGGTTTCTGGAAGTAAAAGGATAAACGTCAAAAACTTCATGATCCTGCCATATAGGCAATCTGGCGTTGTTGGCATCAGCAAGTCTATCCACCAGTCTGTCGTATAATTAAATGGCAGGTGCACCGAGAAAAAACAGCACCCTTTAATTTAATTATAAATTACAAAGCGGTTACTCATTCCCATAGTGTTTTTTTCTGTTGGAGAACGAAGCAGATGTGTTACCAACCCTGAACACAGCTACAAAATATCAACGTATCCGTCCAGCGGAAATATTCCTGCTTTAAGACTTTTTCCTCATTTTTTCCTCATTGCATCCTTTACCGGTAATAAACGATCTCTTCCCAAAACCGCAAAAGTAGTATAATATAATACGCCCCGAGTTGTGGTTATATAACTAAAAGCGTCTCAAAGGTCCAGGTCGACCGCGAGAAGCGCAACTTGCTGGTTGTCATCCTGCATATCTGCGGTGTTTTCTCTTTTAACGTCTCCACTGCATTTCTACTCCGTATTGTAAAGCCCGTTTTGTGTGTAGGGAGATGACGCCGCCCAGCTCTCTGTTGTCAAATCAAACCTGCGGGTGAGTTAAACGTCAGTAGCCCTGAGGCGCCGCCCACGGCCGAACGGCCCGCCCCTCTCGCGCTCACACGGCAGAAATTAACCCTTTGCGCTTTGTTGACAATATGTGTTCACGTCATCACATCCACGAACACGGGCGTTAAAAATTACAATGTGCTTCTTGTACAAATGCGGTCCGTGTCAACAACATAACAGTTTTGCGTTAAACACATACCTGCGCGATAATTGGCGGGATTTATTATTCATAAACTAACTTTTTTTAATGGCCATTTACTAGCTCGCGATAAAAAAAGCAACATCGTTGTATTCTGCGATCTCCATCGAGCTTCAGTTACAGTTTTTTAACTACATCGGATGAGTAAATTTGCTGATGCAATCTTTAATGTCTCAACAATCTGATGCTGGGTTACAAGGGGATAAACATCTGCAACGAAGTGCTCAACCCACCAAGCAAATCTTTCGTCTTGTCATCCGCATGATTTACCATTAATATAAACGACGAATTAATACAGCGCAGGATTTCATCCCAAACCGGTCCGTTTAAAAGAGATAAAGTAGCTGCAGAACAGAGCAACCGTCCGCAAAAACGGACTCTTCAGTCGAAGTAAAATTAATCATCGTCCGCCATTCAATAAAGCAATAGCTACAGAGGAACTTAAACAGTAAATCATTAGTCATTCTTTACCTTATTGAGCCGACCGACACGCAGCTGCCAGAGAAATACATTCGGGTTTGATGGTTGAAGGCTCGCTGGCAGCAGGAGCCATGTTAAATCCAGAGTGTGCTATGAGAGGGAGAGAGGGGGGTTGGGCTTACATCGCTTTCCCGGATCTCCAACAGAGGGCTCCGGCGCTGGAAACTCGATCCTTCGCCTACGATAAGCTCCTTAAATATCTCACAAAATATAAAAAATAATGTTTTGCAGCGAAAGTCTCTGTGACAAACGTAAGTAGCAGTAAAACCTTTAAAATCTAAAATGTTACTTTATTACACTGAAGCACATTTGGAATGATGGAATAGATCTGCTTCATGTCTTATTTTTACCTGCTCTTTTGAATTATGAAAGTAATCTTTTTTAAAGGAATTATCTAGAGGTTAAGTATTGCAGTGTGCACTACAAAAAGAAAAAAAGTATTATGCAGTTTCTTATTAAATACATAAGAAAGCTAACAGTATTGGATGTACAGTCACAGCAAGTTCAGAGATTGAGATGAATCCAAACCAAAAAGTTTATTGAGTTAGAATAACAGAGGTCAAATGAGTTATGATAAAATCACTTAAATATAATTTCACATGCTTGTAATTGTTTTGCCATCTAATATGTTGTGTTTTATGCCCTTGCTATTACACTGAAATATATAACTGTAAATACTAATAGCACACAACAATCGTACAAAATAATAGTATAGTAATTAAACGATAACTCCTCTTATTCTTCCAAAAAGTGATAAGCTTATGCAACCTTGTGCTGAAAATGTATTTGTGATCATTGATCAGAAGTACAATTACCACTTCTGCTAGTAATTGTGAAAGGCCTTAATTAGCACGTTCAAATCGCACTCCCACTGTGTTAAAATCAAGCTTTTCTCCAACCAGCAAATTATAATGTTAACAATTATTGCACACTTGTGTGTGACAGATAACCGTAGAAGGGCTGTGGACTTTTGAGTAGTCTGATCCCGGTATATTGATGGCTTACCTTTGGTTTGCGATTGTTTTCTTGTTTCAAGATGCTAAATAAAGCAAAGCAAATTGGGTAACGTTAAACCTAGATC
Source organism: Beaufortia kweichowensis (assembly GCA_019155185.1). NCBI lineage: Eukaryota > Metazoa > Chordata > Actinopteri > Cypriniformes > Gastromyzontidae > Beaufortia > Beaufortia kweichowensis. Next base: position 12,829,019 of record CM032807.1, read on the forward strand.
TATGAACATTTTGGTATGGAGTCAGTGCAAAAATATATATTAAATTGTTAATTGCAAATAAGAGCTTTTAACAACAGGTTAGTTTGAAGGGAAATATTTAGTGATCATAATACAAAATGTTACATGAGAAAATGTTTTCTGTCTTATAGATTGCATTTATACTATAATTTAATATAAAACTACTTGCTTGTTTTAAATGCAGGTTTAGTCCCTATAGTATAGCTTTAGATAGAATCATGGCTGGTCATCTTTCTGAAATAAGCTCATTTTCTACTTATTGGGACGGCAGTGATGTCCGGGCTATATTAGGGCAACATAACGCGTTTAATCAAGGACTTAGAAGTAGGTGGAAGTAAGGGATATTTACTTCCACGGAGTGACTCCTGGCCAAGCCACTTTTGAAGGTTCCCATAGGGAGACTGTGTTCTAGATTCGTCTTAGAATCAAGGAGAACCTTTAAAAAATATGCTTTTTTATGTTGTGAAAGGTCAACAGCTAAAAAAGGTATACAGAAAAAAAGAGGTGTTTAGCCTGGTTTTCTAATAAACTTTACTTTGATGTTTCTGTTTGGTGCAGATTCCCAAACTGTTTTTTCCTGTCTATAGATCCATGTCTGTATATTCCACGATTCGCCCACATGTTGGAGTTTGGTGAAAAGACTCATGAGGTTTCAATGACTGCTCTCAGACTGCTGCAGAGGATGAAACGGGACTGGATGCACACCGGACGACGGCCATCAGGCTTGTGTGGTGCAGGTAGATTGTCTAAGGTTCAATTGTCTTATGCAGTGGGTTATAGTTATAATTCACATTTTCTTCTTAAATGCAACATGAGTTTATTTTGACCAATACTGGGGTTGCTCTTTCTTTCCATAAACTAAAAATGAATGAAGACTTTAGGCTGTTTTTCTGTTCAATGAAGGAACAGCATGAATAAAACTAAATGATACAAGATGTGTCATTTTGGTTGAACTATCCTTATAAACTTGCTAAATTGTTTTGGATTAACTTCCCATGCTTTTAAGATGTTAAAAGATTGTGATTCTATTTTTGTCAGCTTAAAATATATAAAGTAGTTTTATTTCAGTTCCATTTCCAGTTCCACATCTGTCAGATCATAAAGCAAATCTCCAGCTCTTATTGTGCCAAACATCTGACATGGCAACTGTAACCGTGAGTTCCATAACAGGAAAAAAAACACAACAAGCGCTTTACCACCAAATGGATCTTGCTGCCCTCTATTTAAAGCAGAACAGTTTCTGCGTTCTGTCTTCGGCAAGATGCCTTGGTGCTCAGGAATAGAAAGCTGACTTCCAGCCTTCATTTCCAGTTCATTCCTCCCTGTGTCTGTCTGTTTCTCATTTTCCCATCTAACATTCGCTGCTGCAATATCTGAATAATTAATAATTCATCATTAATCATTCAGTGTTCGTGTGATTTTGGTAAATGTAAATGTCAGGTTTCCGTATTAAATAGATTGTTTCAAAGCGGGTAGAGTAAACAAAAGTACACTTTACCTTTCTGGGCAGAGAGTAAAAACTAATTTATTTCTCATACATTAGAATATGCACATAGCCTGTGTTGGAATATTTTCATAAATGTGGCTGGATGATGAAAACTTTAAAGTAAAGGTATTTGTTAAGTTTGTTATTTGTTATGACACACTGACTTTTCTTAAAGATCTTGCTGCGATTGCTCTCAGGTGAGAGTGGATTTTTAGTGAGTTGAAGGATGTTTGTAGAGAGTCACAAATGGCCACTTTTGTGACTGTCATTATAGTGTATAAAGATGGTTTGGGCATGCCTTCTCTAATTTAGAATAATCTTAAATCATAAACATCTGAATAAGCTGAACTTTATGGTAAAACATTTACAAATATATATTTACTACCCAGGTTTCTGGAATAAACAACCCACTTCAGCATCCACAGAGATTTTTTTAGCATTGAACATGCACTCTCAACAGTTCTGTATGGCACATAAATTGTTAAGCTTGCACAGCAGCAAAATGTCATACAAATTGTGAACAACACGGTTTGGGAGGAAACATTTATCCTAATTTTCTCTCCTGTGTCCCCCTCAGCTCTTCTGGTGGCAGCTCGTATGCATGAATACCGTCGCACGGTAAAGGAGGTGATATCTGTCGTCAAGGTGTGCGAGGCCACGCTTAGAAAGAGGTGAATATCTAGGCTGGCTTTTGGTGAAAATTATCACCTCAAATAAAATGAATTAACCAATGTTTAGTATCTAATCTTTTAGTCATTCCTCTTATGCGATTCATTTTTATGACCCTATTATGTCAAAATATTAAAGAATAAAAATCATATAAATTTTTATTATTTTATCAGAGTATCACAATAAAACAAACACGAGGTTCATTTGAAATCATTTCATTATTATTTTAGTGTCTTTTTGCATTTTTTGCCATGTACTGTACCTACAGTAGGTAAAGACTAATGTTAGGCTTTTGTAATATTCCTTAAAATAACAAAATCTAGTTCCCTAATGACATCATCCTTCAGGAAGTGATTAGTAGGACAACAACAGCACTAACATATGTTTTGTGATATTGTTGGTCTCACTTTAAAACAATTTTCAGTATAATTACAGAAATAGGAATGACACAGCCAGGATGTCAATGTTAAACTGATTACTTCAAGTGTAAACTTACATTTCCCCAAACTTTTTCAATTTTGCCAGACTGACAGAGTTTGAGGAGACCCCCACCAGTAACCTCACTATTGATGAGTTCATGCGGGTGGACCTTGAGAAGGAGTGCGATCCTCCATCATTTGTCGCTGGGCAGAAAAAAGTCAAGATGCAGGAGGTATTCATATGGGGCATGTGTATGTGACCAGATATGACACTGAATATATGAGACCCTGGATGAATTGTTATCTTAACTGAAATTTTGTTCTTACTGGTTCAGCTGGAACAGGAGTTGGCCAAGAAACTTGAGGAGTATCAAGGTTAGTCTGCCCTCCTCGAACAAGATATTGATTTTCTCTATTGACTTAGACATTTGAATGCTCTCTGTGATGTGTTATCTCCGTTAAGTTATGTTAAGGGCTTCGAGATTTTTTCAGTGATTATGATTTGCAAATGACCTTGTGCTCTGGAGCCGCCAACTTACCGGCAGAAGCTGATTTAATTAATGTGCTTCATATGCGATGTTGGGAAAGCAACTTTATACTGAAGCTTGACAAGCTGTGATTTATGTTAATTAGTACAGTAAGTACAGTCAGGTTAACCTTTTCACTAGTAAAAAGTAGTTGCTGTAGCTACACTACATGCTATAATCAAAATGTAACAGACTACAGTAGAGCTATTTAGAGCATGTTAGAATAGTATTTAATTAAAAAGCTTAAACAATAAAGTATTCTACATTCAGTTAGTTACTCCCCAACTTATTATGTAGATAATCTAAATCTTGAACACACTCAACCGTGATAAACATGTCGTGTTGCATACTGATTTACTGTCAGAAAAAGAACAAATTGTCAGTCGAGGTCTGTATGTGTGTGTTCGTGTGTCTGCAGGAGAAATCAACTCATACCGGGATGAGATTGAGACACAGCTGGCGTTGAACAGCAGAACCAAACTGAGAGGGATTTATGCCTCCTACGCAAGAGAAGGTAGATCAAATAAAGTGCTCTGCATGTTTATTTAGTTCACCTACTATAGACGTTCTGCACTTCTCCAGAGCATAAAGCTCTCATGATATTTGTTTTTCTCTTAGTGGGGATTATTTAGCAAGTTTTATGCAGATGCACATTGACACGATTCCTCAGCGTGTACCGTAAAGCATACACTTAATGAAGGAAGAATTTGTTTATGACTGGCTTTGACTTTGTTTTAACAACCTTTCAGATGATGACAGTGTTTCTCTGGCCTCTGGGCTGGCTGAAGATAAAGACCTAGAGGATGAGGACATGGAGGCTGCAGCCCAACACCTCAACCAGGAGTTCATCAGTCAGGTGTTGCCTGAGATTGCGCAGGGTGATCAGGAGAAGATAGGGGATCAGGAGAGGAGTAAGGAAACAGCCACTCGCGTACCCCTGACGGCACTTCTCGGCCCTTTGCCCAACGCAGCAAGCCTGGGTCTAACAGAATCCATACGTGAATACATCACAGAGGAGACCATAAATGGTAAGTGTGCCATGTATTGTAGATCAATCAATCTTAATGCTAGTCTGTTCGAGATTGCCAAGCAATGCAGCAACATGCCACATTAATATAGAATGTAAAGTCACGTGTGTGCGGTTATTGTCCACTGCTTAACAAAGCTATACGTTTATTGGAGTACATTTTATTACAAGGACAATTCCCCGAGGCACTTGAGGTTGGTTGCTAAGTGCACAGTTGTGGAGGCTTATGAAATGGCCCTTATGGGTTTCAAACCAACAACCTTTTGTTTATCAGTACATGGCCATTTAATCACAAAGCCATGCCATCTCATTTTTTCATCCAAAGTGGCTTACAAAACACAAATCGCACAGACAGGCCCTCTGTAGAACTCTTATATTAAGTGCCCGAGATACTCTATAATCTCGTATTGTTTGCAGATCTGTTCCCTGCGGTCTTAATTCCAACACTGTAAAGACAAAGAAATATATATTTTTCAAAATAATATAAACCTTTTAGTAGAAAAAGAGTCGTAATAGAAAATATGTTGAATATAGATAATAATTTATATTGTTATAATATTAATGCAAAAATATTTTAATATTTATTGTCTAAAGTTTTTATGCTCTATATACATGTTAAAACTGCATTTTTTGTGCTTTTAAGCAGAACAAATATACAAGTATACCATTTTCATTCCTGTACGGTAAGATGGATGACCATATGAAGAGTGGAGAATATTTAATCTTTAGTAAAGCCTTACTCATTTGTTATTGCCAAAGTCATGCTCCAGTGGAGGGTCCGCAAGACATAAGCACTTAGCTCTATGAAATCCTTTTAAGACATTTAATAAGATCGGCTCTTATCTATCTGCTTCATGTTGAATTGCAAGAAAAAAGCCACAGATGCACTAAGATGCTTTCTCTCTGTGTAGTGTTTTGTATCTTGTTCTTATATCAGTTTATAGAAATGATTTCAGCAGAAAAAGCACAAGGCTATCTGAATCTATAACGTGCTGTTCTGTGTATCTTGTATGGATAGCTTCTTTATTATCGGACTGCTTTTCGGGTTGTGGTTCGGCTATTTTTTGCTTGCAGTGCAAACATAAGAGGGTTCAGTTAAACATAAACAATACACTTTGCAGACTTTTATATTTATATTACTTATTCACAGTACACTAATACCCAACACAAATGTGGTTAAGCCATATTGATCCACATATTATTGATGACAATCAGTTATCACCTCATCTGGCCAGCATTCATCACTTATCACATCACTTTGTTTACTAAAGGATTTAAATGAAAGATTACTGATATTCATCAAATACGCATTTGGGGGCTGATTCAACAGACTATCACAAGATCACACCCAGCAACACTTTTCTGACCTCAGCACCTGCTCGCAAGCTGAACCCATGCTATTCCCTTTTACCCTTTGACCCTAGCCCACCATGACCCCCCGACCTAGGTGTTCCCTACAGCTCTGATCGTCACTGATTATCAGCAGTGGTTTATCTGGACACAGCATTTGACCCCGCAGGCCAGTCTAGTCCATCAGAGTGGAGTCGTTTTATTTTAAAGCAGTCCAGGCTGTGATATGCTGTCTGGGCGGCTTTCCATTTGTGGACTGGCTGCAATGCCAGTTTGCTGATATGTTTCTCTTGCCGTCATTGTCCTACGGTGATGATTCTGCAGGAGTCAAAGCCTCTTAGAGTCGCTGCTTTAATGGGTTTCCACTCAGCATGAATAAATCTCACTCAGCACAACAAACAATGAATGGTGAAGATGCACTTTTGGTCACACTGAATGTTGGATTATGTTTACATCTATGTGTGTGGGAAAAGTTATTTATTGTGTTTATGCTTTATACCAATCTGGCAACAGTTATATACAGTATTGAAAGTTCTTAACAACACATAGAGTAATAATATTTAAATAAAAGTAAATAAATTAGGAGGTTCAGTCTAATTCAGATTTATTTCTATAGTGCAATTTTGCATTGTTGCGTAGCATCATCACACCAAATATAAATTGGTACAGACGGTAGAGAATATGTAACTTCATGTTTTATCATAAATAATTGTTTCCAGTGTTGTCCAGACTACAATAGTGCAAAAGGCTTTTTTTATACTACTGCAGCATGCAGATCTGGATAAACTCTTAATAGGGAACACATTCGGCAGACGTGACAGACGTGAAAGAGTTAGAAAGAGAGTGATCAAGATTGTAAGACAGCAGTGTGTGTGTTTGTGTGTAGTGTGAGGTCTGGCAGATGCCTCCCACTCTCTGACAGGCTGTCAGTACTGGAGTGTCTCACTCTTTCAGACTGTCTGTCTCTTCCGTTCTCTAGGGACACTTGTGATTCACTCTCTCACTTTCGCTAAAGAAAGCGGCTGGCCAATTCCACAGTCTCCTTTCCCTGAATAGCATCTGTTTCACACAGTTTTACTTCCCACTGGCACACCGGTTTTAGCCCAGAAATCTCCTTCAAGAAGCCTTGAAGGAGTCTCACTTATTTAATCAATATATATTTTCCAGTGCATTGAGTGCATAGAAAAATGAATTTCATCTGATGTTGATAGAATTTTTTTTTTTTTCTATTTAATATTCCAGACCCAGACAGAGCTCGCCTCCAGATCTTGGAGTAATGCATTTCAGATTGAGTGTGTAAAGACGAATACACGAGAAGAGTTTTCCCTTGAGCTTTCATGATTTATTTACTTTTTTGGCTGTGGTTTTACGAACCTTGTTTGAACTTTGCCATTTCAAATGGCAGGCATTAGCCAACATGCCCGTGACTGAGAAGAAAGAAGAACTTTCCTCAAAGGAGACAACATAGCTTCCCGTGAATGTCTCTTTCCGGGATTTTTTTTTAAACCAGGACGTTTTGATGCTCTCCTAAGCTTGCAAGGCTTAAATTTCCAGGTTTATGGAGGAAGTTAAGCACAAAAAATTTAATTTCTTTACGTGTACAGCACATGTTTTCCATCATATTTTTTACTCTAAATAAAGTGAATCCCTTGGGGCACACATGCTTTGACACATTAATCTGTGGCGCTCATGTGGGTGGCATTTCCCAATCCCATTTGTAATTTCCTTTCCTCACTATAAGAGTGGCAAAAAATGTTAAATATTAATCTCACAGTTGTGGGACTCTGCTTCATTCTTAGATGTATAAGGGTTCGGTGACATGGGTGTTTTTGTCAGCTAGATGAACAGCAGAATGGAACAGAATTCTTGGTTTTTCTTAAGACAGCATCTTTAAAACATGGTGCTTATGCTGCGAGACAGTAAAACAACAGCATGTTGAGTAACAAACAGTCAGAGATTTGTCTTTTACAGAACAAAAAGAAGATATTGTATCTATCCCTTTATGTTTAAATGTCATTTAAAACTCAGATGAACACCATTAAACCTGCAGAAAACAAGACATTTTCCTATCTGTACATATTTACGCCGCATGACCTGCCAAGTTTCCTGCAGCAGACTGCGCTGACACTGCAGCTCATTCAGATTCATTACACTGGCCTGCTTGCAGCTTCGCCCATCCCATACTGCATTGCTGTTCTGCACTTGCTCTTTATGCCCTTCAGTTCCACACAGTCCGGTGTAGTTTCAACACTGTCATTCCGTACAGGATGCTGCCAAACGTTGATGCCGTTTCAGCCTGCATATGTAAACTATTGATCCAATGTCCCCCATGCATTCAGACAACTGTGCTTGATTCAGTGTAATAGACCAATGGCTCAGAGAGAGGGGAAGAGGGGGATTGTAAACTGTGCGTTTGGCTGGGGACGACAGTTAAGCTCAGAGGACCTTCACTGAGTGACACATGGCACGATGAACGGAAAAGCACAGCTTCTGGAGGCAACTGCAGCATTTAACCTTTCAAGCGGAAATAGATGGAAGTGTTTGATGTGATCAAAACATGCTGAGGGATTGTGGGAGGCAAGAGCTTCTTTGTAGTCTTGCCACAATTATAGTAAACTGCATGTGTAGAATATTAATGCGTTGAGACAGGTGTGCAGTCTGATGTGAAAGATGCTGTAGTTAGCTGTGATTCTATGCAACCCATAAGAGAAGAATACATGAATGAAAGTCTTTGAGACGTGTATATTAGGACATCTCAAAGACTTTCATTATTTGCATACCAGGCTAATGACATTTTTTGCCACTTGAACATTAACTGTACACCTGACATCCATCATAGAAACCTATTGACATTATTGGATTTGCAGTACAACAAAACATGATTTGGCCGATTTTCTATCATTTTCACTAGTTAGAACCACCTAAATTTGTAAGGCTGCGCACACACACACACCTTCATTCTTCAATGGCCTGTTTGCCCATAGCACAGACAGTGAGAGCAGGTGGTGAGGCTGGAAAAGGCCCTTAGAGGTTATCATACCATATTGCTGGATTTTTTTCCCACCTTGTCCTCCTTTTTGTTCATGTGAGCGTGAAACACTCTCAAACCACAACTCTTGAATCCTCATGCATCCAGCTGAATAAGCTAGTGTACGTCTGTTTCATGGAGGGTGAAGGAGTAACTCTCACTAGATCCTCTGAACAGGTGCTCGTCATGTTGGCATTATAGGAAATCTGATCAATTATTCTCAGAGGATAACACTGTTACATTGCATTGATTTGATTGGTAATATCTGTGTTTGTTCATCTTGATGGCCTGTAACTCTATTATACTTATTACATTACATCTAAAAATAGGTTATGAAATAAAATTTTAGTTGTTGAAGTGTTGCCCTAAACAGTCATTCATCTCTGTGGCATTCATCTCACAGTTGAGCATCAAACCAATGTGTTTATTTGCAAAACGTTTCATGTTTTATTATGTAATCTGGGTTATGTTCAGTCAAGTGAATAGTCATATGAGAGGCTCATTAAAATATGTTTATGCACATTTTACCTTTAAGCATTTAGTCGTAATATTATTACACAACCAACATGTTTTGAAAAGCTCCTCCCAAGTAATTAATCTCTTTGTGTGTTTGTCTTTCTGCTTATGAACAAGAATAGACAGTTCGAGTTAAATAGATGTTTATGACTCAAACTCAATCGCTTCTGGTTTGACAACAGCTGACTTGCCACCCCCAGACACACCTGTAACACAGCTTAGCCTGCGTGACCTCTAGGTCACTTCTTTGCCATTTTCAACCCCCTTCGAAACTGGATCTCCTTCTGAAAGACCACCATCATGTATCCAACCCCAATCAGCCACACGCCAACCTTCTAAAGAACAGAAACCCGATCACGTCATGTTGTTTCTCTTTCTCCCTGCTTTCCAAGCCAACTGTGCAACTACTCCAGGGAAACGCTGTGATTTGCTCCACTGGGTTTGATATATGACAGCCATCGCAATCTACGTGCAGACAAGCCGATTCCCCCATATACCAGAGTGCCCATGTTGGTCCATGCCTGAGCAAGTATCCTATCGCCGTGTTAGAAAAGAGAAACGTGGATTCAATTACAGCCCTGCTGGAGATTTGGAATTCACCCCCCTTGAAAAATCCCAGGTGTTAAAGGAGCAGGCAATAGCAGATAGTTGTAGATGTAACAGACGGTGTGAAATAGGCTGTCAGCCACAAAACATTTCATGTGAGACACTGGCTTATGACAGGAAGCATGTGATGCAGATTTGGACCTGTGAGTTTGGCTAAAAAGCATATTTTTGCTTTTGAACACTTTTGAAATAGCAGAGAATGGTAGAAGTCATCATCAACCTACTTCAATGTCATATTGCATTGTGAGTAAGTCAAGCAGTTCACCCTGCATTGAATTTCATACAAAGTCAGTTTCTACCGGGTTTTAAAGACACTTGGCTGTAGCTTGAAGAAGGTGCTTAAGTTATCGATCTCAGATGATACTTGTTCAAATGACACTGGAGCCTTTAAAGTTGTGCATGTTTTAGACCTCACATATGCACGAATAAGAATCTGAGATGGGAGACAGATTGAGACCCATTTCGTCTCAGCTCAGATATTTAAATCTGTTCTCCCTTGCCAATCTCACTCAGTGTGTGTATGTGAGCTGGATGGCCACGATAGAGACACCGTTCAGATTCATCTCTGTTCAATTAATGAACATCTGGTCTTCATTCGCAGAGGCTTCGCCAATCTTACCACTTGGTTCTCCTTTTTAATTTTGGGAAGTATTTTGCCATATGAAAATCAGCTTTAAAGTTGTTTAAAGAGCCATGTGAAACTAATCAAAATGCATTTAATTTAGGTGGATATGTTAACTAAAAGTTTACTTAAGATCATAAAAACAGAATAGAGATCAAAATCAAAGTGTTTCGTTTATGTCTAGATAGTTTTGTAGTTTTATTCATTTTTATTCTGTGATATTTTACATTTCTACATATGTTTTAGATTTGTTTGCTACACCGTCCAGTTATGTTCACATGTACAAAAGCGGTTTTATTTTGTAATTTGCATTTGCTTTGTAAATATTCCTGCAGGCATTTGCTAATTGTATTCAGGTGATGTTCATAACTCTTACTGTATTCATGTGAGTCTAAGGTTACTCCAGGTCATTGCATTATCATACAATAACATGGCTGTTCTTGTTTTTCCTAAATATGTGATTTCAATTTAGGGCTTAATAAGTGTGACACTGTGGATTTACAGACAATTTTGAAAAATATTTGAGGAACACAAAATCCTTTCACATCATCACTAAGCTTATTAATGGCAATTACATAACAAAGAGCCGGCAGGGTGTGCACTATTAAGACAGCTCTACCAGAATAATGCAGTTCTCATTAAAAAAGAATTTTGCTACAGACTTCAGTCGGACAGGCAGATTATCTTCTTTCATACTGAAAAGTGCAACTGAATAACCTACGTGCTGTCTGTCATGCTGACATGCTGTCGTACCCCAGGTCATATGTTAAAAGCCTGTTTAGTACATCAGATTCTCTGTTCTTATTATGTGTGACTATAGATAAACCTTTATCATGAATATTAAAAATAGCTTTCGATCGTAAACTATAAATGCATTTTACTGTTACTGCATTTTATTGATTGCCTTTGTCTCTCTATAGCAGAAGAAGATAAATCAGACAGTGGGGAACTAGATCTGAATGGGATTGATGAAGATGAGATTGAAAAGGTATGTGGTCTATTATTAATGGGTTAATGGATACAGCGAAAACAAGAAAATTGAATCCACTATGTGCACTGCTAAAATCTTTTCCTTGTTAGTTTTTCCCTTGTTTTTTGTAAAAAATATCTACATGTCAACAACAAGATAAATATTTAACTGCAGAAACTGCAAGATAATAATATATTCAGTGAATATAACTTGAATTAGGATGGTTTTTCTTACCCTTATTAAAAAATAGCTTTTTTCTTGTTGTAAGCATAAACCTTACAAAATTTACTGAACGCTTAAGACAAGAAAGCACATTTTAAATAGTGAAGAGAAAAAAAATATTTCAAGATATATTTATAGTAAAGCGGTAATGTCTTAATGTCTTGCAGTTGTGCTTCTTAATTAAATTAAGAAAATGTTTTTATATTTGTGTTTGACAATTTTAACAAAATATTGTTATATTGAGTTGTTTTCTTAAGAATGCAGCTTCTCGCTCCGAACAGCTATCAAATACAACCAGGTCATATCAAGTTCAAAAACTGACGTTCACCATCTCAGAGCACATTTTCAGGAATTATCACCTTCCTGCTTTCTTATAAGTGCTTATCACTGTCTTTTCTGCAGTATATTTTGAACGAGCAGGAGGTGAAGGCAAAGACAGAGCTATGGATGAAACAGAATGAGGAGTATTTGAAAGAACAGAAAGGTAAGCGAACAGAAAAAGAGGAGCATAATGTATTTAATAACAGAATCTCATACACCTGATGTGTGCTGATAGCGAGGGACTGATTAAGTACTGTTCAGCCACAGAGATAAAAAAATATTTCTCTAAAAGGAAGCACTTTGCTTTATAAATACCCATTTGGCACAATGAATGTCTTGCAGTTTCATCCCATGAGTGAACCTTAAATCTTGAGAGATTAGGCTTGATTCTTAAAATATTTTAATTATTCAAATACCTGCGATAACCGAATGACTAACCCGCTGAACTTAATCTGTTAAAAGTTTTTTTTTGTTGGAGTTTCATCTCTCTGTCTGGCTTTTAATGGATTGGGATTTTTTTTTTTAATGCTTTTAAGACTTTGTGTCTACTTTAAAACTCTTACTTTGATAACCACTGAACTTAATTTGCTCTCTTTTTAGAAAAAGAAGAAAAAATAGCTAAAGAAAAGGAGCAAGGGACCTATAAGGAAAAGGTGAGTGTGTGTATTTGTGTGTGTGCATCTGGGTTTTACTTCTAGCACTTCTCCCGTGTCGGGGTCTTAAGACCCTCAGCAGATTAGGGTCCTTGGAGACCCTGCATACTTTCCACTTTAACTTCACTTGCCACCCTGGTTTAACCCCAGGGCTCTTAAAGCCACATCTCCTTAACCTGTCTGCTCTGACATCTGCACTGTAGCTCTGTGCACCTAATGAGGTGCCTTAAGTCTAATAGCAATTTCAGGTACAGTAGAGCACTTTGGTGACTGTGAGGAGACTTGTTCCACTGTGGCTCACAGCAAACTCTGTCTGTGGTGACCGTTCGTGATCAGATGGGCTTAATAGCTTTTACAGACTAATGTAATGGGGTTCTGTCACCTTGTTGTTGACAGCTGTTAGCCTGACATCATTATGCCGAGACCCAACAGGGAACACTTGACCTTCAAATGAAACAGCAGATGACCAAAAAGACTGCAGTATTTACTTAATACCACTTAATATTTCAGTCTGAGATCTGTTTGCATGTCTGAAGTAGGATAATACAAATGTTTATACTGTAAAAATATATATTTCTTTAAATATATATGCTCCCTATGATTCTAACCTACGACCTTGGCATTGTAAGCACCATATTTAACCAGTTGAGCTACAAGAACATTTTTCTAAAGGTTTTTAGTAAGCCACAGGATTTACATATTTGTCCCAATAAATCAATATTTTTGCCTTGTGTGATACTTTAGCCAAAGAAACCTTCCAAGAAGCGAGAACCAATCCTGGCCAGCACTGCAGGGGAGGCCATAGAGAAGATGTTGGAGCAGAAGAAGATCTCCAGTAAGATTAACTATGATGTTCTACGAGACCTTAACAGCAAGGGCGGCGGGAACACCTCCGCACAGCATGCCGACGATCCGCCCGCCAGCAGCTCTGGACGCAAGAAGTTGACCCGCCGCAAGAAGCAGCCAAACAAGAGCAATCTTGGCCTTGCTAAACCAGCCAGCCTCATGGGCAAAAGGTAATTTTTTTTTTAAAGATTTTTTTTCCCCGTTATTTACCACAACCACTAACTCCACTCTGAGTGGTAAAGAGCCTCTTTTGTTCCTCAAACAAAGGACATGATCGAAAAGGTTGTTCACTTGCCCTTGAAGGACTACATTTTTCTTCTTGTCTGCATCCAACATTTTGTCTTTCCTTTGCTCTTTTGGCTGACCTTCACAGTCATTTCCACAAGGAGAAAGCTTGTCATCAATTCAGTGCCAGGACTGTCTGTCTGCCATCACCTGGCACCCTAAAGTGCATGCTGGGAACCTGCCCCTTCTCCAATTAATAGTCCTCCAGGGCTCCAAATGTCCCTGTGAGAGAAGTAATGAATATATGACAGACGGAGCACAAGATCATGACTTTTACACTTTGGCATTGAAAAATAATTCCTCAGTGTGTGATGTCTTTCCTCCAGTCCATTTCGGTAATGATAATTACTAATTTCGTACTGAATGGTGTGATGATGATGAATCAGACATATGAAAGCTGTCGGAGACCTCATATCCTGAAGCTTTGAAAAGACAATTTACTGACCCCTTTCCTTTTAATCATGTACTCATGGATGCTTTTAAAACAAATTCAGCAGCATTAGCTTACAATGTAATCTTTAATATAAAAATGGAGAGCTGGCTAGTATTACAATTGTTTCCATTAATATTATTATTTTTACTGATTGTAGGCCTATTTGCAATTCCTCTAGTATTTCAAAGCATGATGTCATAAGTTACAGAATACATCACCAGTCTGACAGCTGAAGGGCCAAACACCATCAAGAATTGACTAGTGTAAACATATTAAATCACATGCTGATGACACTGTGGAACACATTGGACAATAAACTTAACTTTAGTTCCAGCTCTGAGAGAGGTTATTCCTCTCAGTCCTGCTGAACCATGGGAAAATTCATAATGAGCTGTCACGGGAACGAACAGAGTTTTCAGTTTTTTGTCTGATCAGAATTGCTTAGGACTTGTGTCTGAGATATTTCACGCACAACTTAATAAATGGTACAAAAGGGCCAGCACCATTCTTCTGACTAAATGTGCAGAACTAAAGGTGTGAAATTGTTTAGCATTGTCAATGTGCGCAGTGCAACACACACTGTGACTGATCTAAGCACTTTATATAAACTAAATGTCATTTACGTAAGTATTGTATGAGTGTTTTGAGGCCATAGAGAAGTTATTCTGGTTATTGTTATTGTATTGGATTGAGTTATTGTGACGTAAACTATTGCAATACTGTGATACACAGTATAGTTTTCAGTATAGTTTTTTCTCATCTACCCCTTAATATAATCTCATTGGTGTCCTTATTATAGATCTACAGTGCAGTTATTGGGTCCGACTAGACTAACACAAATGTGTTTGTGTAGATCAATCTCAAAAAGTCAATCTTCCCAACTACCTTTAGTAGACTCCTCCAGCTGCTTTGTTTAAAAAAAGACTTTCTAAAAGTAAAGGCATGTTACTTTTATTTCTATCCAGTTATTTCTTTCTTTCTCTCACCTTTAACCCATCTCCCACTTCTACACTTGTCTTAAAGCTTACAGTTCTTAAAAGTGGCAAGTGTTCCTTTTTGAAGTGTAAATGTGATCCCAGCGCGTGAGGATGACCTGTCTGTGGATATCTCCTCTAGATACCTCAGAGAAAGTGACAGCCTGACAGAACGCTTTGCCTCCCTGCTCCTGCTTGCTGCCTGATCCCATTTCTGATCTTTGATTTACTGTAACAGCTACTGCTTTGAAATCAGACTCACGGTTTGCGATGTAACGTCAACCCTGGATTTCAACTCTTTTCATATCTAGTCTGGTTTTCTTGTTTAGTGAGCGTGAATTGATTTGTAAATGTTAGCTTAAGGTCAGCAGTCATGTGTTAGTTCTTCCTGGATTGTGCTTTTTACCAGGCCAACGCTAAGTAAAGTTCACACAGCACCTCTCATTTATTTTGCCAGAGCAGAAATAGCCAGTAAGCTGGGCGCCCCTAATGCGTTTCGCAGACCCCTGTTGTGGCCTTCCTCTGTTTGACCATGCCCAGTTTCCCACACTAAATGTCATTGTTTCCACCCCAACGTTAGCATGGCTTTTCACTCATTATTACAGTGGGCACTAAAAGTCCATACTGTTAGAACCCAATGACTTTTGTGTTAGATGGCAGGAAACCAAGGCAACCGACTGTGGAGTGTGTCATTTCAATGGAGCTCCTTGTCGCCAAAAACCCCTTTATTACCTCCTAGCAACAAGAGCAGCAGTATGAGTCATTGGGTTTCTAGCTCGGTCACACTGACCCAGGGCCAGTGCGGTTACATGAGCAGTTGAGCTGTGGTAAAGTAGGTCTCTAAGGACTTTTGCCACAGAAGATTTCTTGTGATCTTACTTAAGCCCAAGTGAGATAACACACCAGGAAAGACCTTTTAGGTCTCGATGGCAGGAATCTTGTGCCTGCTTCTCAGTGAAAAGGTTTTAGGTTGGGTCTCAGCATGGAAGGCTCCATTGTTTGAGGAAGTCATTTATCAGTGGGTTGAGATCTTCAAGTCTAGAGGATGTCTGATGGCGGGAGTGAGGGAGCCACATCCTGCTGATGGGAATCATGTTGTGGAGAGAAGTATTATAGAAAAAAGCCACAATTCACATATTATCAGCCCTAAACATTATTCAAAAGTAGAATTTGTGTCTTTGTAATCTTAGTACTGTATGTTGAAATGAGTAGATGTATGGTCTACTATTTTCAGTGAAAATTTGAAGTGCAGGTCAATAAACATCTCCCCACAACATGACCGAACTCGCCTCTAACGGCTGATTTTAACCACAACCTACTGCGTTAGAGGCGAAATCAGTAATGCTTAACTAAATTGATCAATTTAATAAGTAATGCTTCACTGAATTAATTAATTAAATTAGATAGTAACATTAGATATGAAATAGTAAATGAAAAAAGCTGTAATACAATAAGGCATTCAACTTAAAATAAATTAAAACTTTTTTATTAAAATATTTAAAATTTTAAAAACTAGTTCAGACTTTATTTTGCATATATGCTTAATATGTGCAGTGACAGTTATCAGGTAAAGTGATTACAATTACAGTTACATGTTGTATATATTTTTTCTGTATAAAACAATATTAAATTTAAAATCTAAATTTAGGAGAGTTTGCATTGGAAATGTGTTAGAAATTAGTTAATTTTGTTGCAATTCTCATGAAAATTATGTAATGAAGTATATTGTTTACAGTCTGTAGCAGATGATGTTATGTTTAAGTGAATCTTACAGATTTAAAAATGTAAAGATTGAAAAAGAGATTTATTTTGATTGCCCATGTGGTCAAGATTGATACAGTACAACTTTTTATAAACTTAATGACTTCACAGTCATAATGACAGAAAAGTGTTTTGATTCTGGTATCAAAGCTTTGATAGGTTTGCACCATGTTAGACCATTTAAAGTACACATTACCAAAGTACCAAAGTAATTAAAGTTAAGCTGTCTTCATTTGTTCTCTGCTTGTCAGATGCTTCTCATTCAATGTAAACCTGCGTTGTAGTAATTTCAAGGACGATCATCTTGGATTGATCTGTGGGTTATGCCTCGCTCGAGGCCACAGTTATAAAGTGTTTTCTCAGGAGCCCACAGTTGGCAGATCTCCCCCTAACTTCAACCGTACACGCTACACTTACATTACGACCCAGAGCCTTAAGCAATAGGTCAACCCACCTCCACACCTTTCTCTCACCTCAGCAGATGATACAAGGCCAGAGTTTTGCAGGTGATACCGTGAAGGCAATCTCGAAAGCCTCGCAAGCCCTTCTTTGCCATCTGCTTCAGAGACACAGAGGGAGATTGACTCAGTCACATCACTCTTTTCAAGCTGTCTCAGCAGGCATCTTCTCCCACTCATCATGCCTGACCTCCTCAAGTACCGTTAATGGATATGTATCTTTTCTAGTAGCACGGAGCAGGTATGCATGTGCAGATGGTACCGGCGATAGATTCTCCCGTGCACTCTTTTAGGCACCGTGAGGTTTTGATCTCTTTGTCGTACATGTAGCTCCGCAGTTTTGGCAAAAGCTGTTACTAAGCAGCAGTCCCTTTGATGAGAAGAAAATTGCTACTTGCTCCATGGAGGCTCAGTGGCATGTCACATTCTTAGTGTGTGATCGGTTCAGGGCGTTCTCACTCCCACACACTGTTTTGTTTTGGTCTAAGGCAATGATTAAGAAATGGCTTCAACAGCGCCATGGATGGTGACTATAAATAGTAGAAGTGTTTGAGATAGTTGGGTACATTTGTAGTATTTTTGTGGATTCAATTTTTACTAACATTTTTATTAATCTCACTACAAAAATACACATTTTACATGTAGCAGAAATAAATGTTGCATTTTGTCATTAAATATTAAGTATTTTATTTTCTGTTGGTGGAAAACTCCAAGTGGGGTGGTTGATATTGTGTAAATGTGCTTTTGGCAATCCAAAGTCGAGACCCAGCCTGTGGTCTTTTCTTGGCTCCTGTTCCCTTTGTCTCACCCCATTTCAGGTTGTATTTTCACTATGCTGTCAGTAAAGCTATAAAAGCCTAAAAAACTTTTCATTACAAAAGAAAATGCATAGGATTTTAGTCTGCTGTTAATAACAGCATTGGAAGTAAAAAAACATTGGTACTGAATGACAAAAGTCACACAGTTTTCAGTTCAACAGTCAACCAAATGTTTAAACGTGCTGGACATAAAAATACATGGTAACACTTTACAAAAAGATTGTATTTATTATCATATTATCATATATTGCTTTTTAGCATTTAATAATTTTTTTATTGTTAGTTAATGCCAATTATTTATGTTAGTTCATTGTGCATTTAACTAATGAACATTCAACTAGTTCAACTAATGTTAACAGTTATCACTGTTGATTTAAAAAAATGTATTAGTAAATGCTAAAATTACCAGTTTATAATAAATGCTGTTGAAGTATTGTTTATATTAGCTAATGAATTTACTAATGCTTACTAATACAACCTTATTGTAAAGAATGACCAAATACATATATCAGATTTATGACTAAATAATATAGTGACAGCACTAAACTGGGCTGAAAAGACAAGTGATGTTTTTGTCATCTGGCCTGAAACTCTCTCACACTGGTCCCTTGCTCTTAAGCCATAATTATTGTTTAGTGAAGATATATATGGGTGTTTTTTAAAGCCATACTGTCACTGTATAAGATGTTTGTGGGTACCTGAACTCGCAGTGAAACAGATTGTGTGTATGAACCCAGAACAGTCACTATAGTGAAACCAGGTGCAGATTTATCTTTTCCTCTGTTGAACTGTACTGCTACTGGAGGGACAGTTAAAAGGATAATCATGTCTTACATGGACCTTTGTCTCTCCAAGCCGTGTCCCCCATTCGCATCCCTGGGGGCCTTTCTCAGTAGCCTGCGGGAAGTGTGATAAGATGCCTTGTCACCAGAAGGTGTGGAAACCACTGGGCCCTTAATGGTTCCCTCCTCCGAGGTCAGATTGCATGTCTTCCCTCCGTATCTCCTCCATCATGCCAGATCTGAGAGGAGGAGCTGAATGCTTAATGGCTTTGCCCTTCAGGAAGTGGATTTCTCTGTAAGTGAGCTTCTGTTTGTTGGGAAAGTTTCCCCTACTGTGTTAGAATGCAACTGTTGCCAGGTGAGGTGAGATAAATGTAAAAGGCTTAAGATTTAGTTTAAGCCCGGATATGCGCATAAATCTATATTTTTGCTAATTAATTTTGAATTATGTATATGATCTAATTCAGTATAAAAATTTGATGAAGGCCTTTCATATATGAACTCTGGTCCCTACAACTTAAACGCCGGTACACCCATCTGGAGAACGGGGATTACAGCTGCGTAGTGGCACCAGCAAACCCCTCTCCCCACCTTAGATTTATTTACACAAAGCCAGCTGCCGTGTGATATTGGCTCAACAGAAATATTACTTCCCCCTGTCAAGTTTCATCGACATGCATTATTGACAGACTGGCATATGGTCCCGGCAGAGCAAAAGTTCTCCCTCAGAAAGGCTTGAGCTCAGGCCAGTTTTTATGTTGTTTTGTTTTTAAAGGAGATCACGCTGAGAGGCGTTCAAATTTGTTGCCTAGTTACAAAGCCCACAAGAACACATCAGTAATAGTGGAAGTGTTTGATTTCCGTTCTGCAGCCTTCAACATGTTATATATATCCCATATGTGAATAGTCTGTTTGCTTTGGTACTCAAGTAGTCATGCATACTTTGTGGCTAGAATTACACGTGTTTAATGTGCAGTTGGCGAACGAAAAAACAAATGGATATATTTAGCTCTAAAGTTCCAAAGCTTTCATCATAAGTTTTAGAAAAAAGCCATGAGCGGCCATGTGTTACAGTGATTTCAGCTGGAGTAAGGGCTTTCTTTGGCACGACTTTGCTTGGCTTGTTGCTTTCATTAAAATGCTGCCAACAGCAGTATGATTAAAGACAGCCATGCTAAATAGGTAATGCATAGACTAATTTATTAATAACCATAGTCTCAAGTATAATTAAATTAAAATAAAGAGGAGTTTTACAGGAAGTAATGTTGCAGTTTGGCACATTAAAATACAAAGCATGGTCTCGGCTTTACTGCAGATACATCAAATCAGAGAATTTAGTGTCAGAGCCAGCCACTTTATACATTTGAATTTATTTATTTAGTAGATGCTTTTATCCAAAGTGACTTACGGTGCATTTAATACATTTTTTATTAGCATGTGTATGTGTGAGAATTTAACCCACAACCTTTTGTTGCTAGCGCAATTGAGCAACAGGAATACTATAATGAATTTCTAGTGAGAGTATTATATTTCTGTTAATAATATTATCTATTATATTAACTATTGTTTACGCCTTTGTTTAGTCACAAGTATATTTGAATCTTTTTTCTTATTTATCTAGTCAAACTCCCGAAAGATGATACCGGCATCAGTAATTCAGTCTGCCTCTGAAAGAGTCCTGAGAGATCCTGAGGAATTATTGATGACAGAGCTGCGTTGGGATTGATTGTTAAGTGGGCAAATTTGTCTTGCATGAATTCGCTCCATTAGCCAGCCCATTCACCATCTGGCCCCGGGCGGGAGCAGGAAGCCGGGGGGGTGGGGTGGCGGTGCTTGGCATGGGGGGCGAGGCGCCCTCACCAGCTTCACCCACTCAGCCCTGAGGGCACCTCGTCTGACATGTGGATTGCTCCGTTTTTACCTCCCTTTGCGAGGTCACAAAAGGGACACCAAAAATGTAGCACTCTATTCAATAATGCAGGTCAACCATCTGGTTACAGTAATTTATTATTAGTAAAGATGTCACAGTTGTGTTGTGCAGATGCACTGGTTTTGACTTCACACTTTCTCCTGGTGCCAGACACCTGTAAAAGTCCTCTGAGGGGGAGGCAAGGCTCAGATGCTACCTGATGTTGAATGTGCCTAGAACCTTGAAATATTATAGTCTAGACATGCTAGACATCATTATTGAGCGTAATTAAATTAAACCGTGTATTTTTACATATGTAACACTGATTCAACCCTGCAGGCTCTAACAGAAGGTCGTACTCACCAGTTAGATAGTTTAGGATAAATTATGGTGCAAGTTAAAAAGAGATGTTTGATGGTAGTTTATATCTCTATAATTTTAAATGACTCAGACTTAAACATGAGGCACTCAGACTTAAATATGAGGTTTCTGGCTTTAGTTTGACCCTTGTCTTCAGCAGAACGGTTTCCATCTATACTGGATGCCAAAAGGAGCATCAGCTAATGTTAATGCATCTCACCTCACTGCAATTCACATTTAGCTCACACACTGTAAGCAGCAGAAACCTCATGACTTTGATTTACACACTTTCAATTACTGACATCAAACTGGCCATTTACCTTTCACTTTTGATTCTCACAATGTGAACAAAATATACAGTACACTGTGATCTGACGCTCTAAAATGTTTGGCGTTTTATTTTCAGTTAATATGGACGTGACATTTTCAGTGTTATAGATTTTTCAGTCAAAACCAGAAATATAAATTCTCACAGAATGTATTTATTACCAGTATAACTATCCATATTTTAATAAATCTCTGTTGATAGAGTCCAGACATCAAAAAATTTCAACCTATAAGTTAAAAAATTTTTTTACATATGCCTGAGTTGTGGATGTGACAAAAAGAACACACGTTTTGGGGAGGCAACATACTTTATAGGTTTCTGCGAATTAAAATACACAAACCAAAAGCATTAATACTCAACAAATAGAGAAGAGATGACTCTTCAAAGAACATAAATAGTTTTTTAATTTTAATTTTCATCTGCCCTTTTATGAGGAGTATGTACTGTTGTAGATGTGACAATTCTGAAAACAGCACTTCACGTGACTATGAAACATCATGCTTTAAAACTCACATGAGTATTTAAACCACCAAATATTGACGTCTGAGCTGTTCCACTTTTGTTTTAGTGACATGAACTCAACACTGGCATGATCTCCACACGTTGGACATCACCAGAAAACATTATGACCCATTTCATCCCAGTATGATTGTATTGCATCTTGTGCTTCAGTGGAAGCAAAAAGATCTGACCTGAGTTAACATGTTAAATGTCATAAACTTGCTTACATTTGATTAGTGAACTGGAAACTGTATCACAAATGTCTGCTTTGATTTTCTGTAATATTTCTATTCATTTTATTATTTATTTATTTATTTATTATCAACATCAAGGATTCAGGTCAGAAAATGAAATTCATGGATTTCAATGTGGTCTCAGACTTCGCTTTCAATATATATCTATACAGTATACTGTATCTTTCCATTCCACATTAGGCACATATATGACCCTCACTGTGGACAAGTCACATGTCAGAGGCCGTTCAGCTCAGTGTCACTCTCAGTCGTGTGTGTAATATGTGAATGTGGTGCTTAGGGGCTTTATGGGGGATCGTGTTGTGATGTGTTCAGCCCCTAACAGGCATAAAGGGCCGCGCAGTGGAAACAAAGATGGGAAAATCTGAGTTCAACAATCACATTTAAAGCTCTCTCTCTCTCTCTCTCTCTCTCTCTCTCTCTCTCTCTCTCTCTCTCTCTCTCTCTCTCACACACATTTGATGTCGCAGGTCTGGCTTCTCTGTCCACAGATGCCTGCTATTAAACACATGAAAGAGCTCTTGAAGAATAATTGAATGTGTTTACAGTCTTTTGCCCATCTGACACTGGAGACTCTGCTGTTAATCCGGCCCAGTTAAAGGGCCTCAGTGTCGCCTGTGTGCCGAGCAGACCGATTGTAATGGGTTTAGAGAACAGCAGACGGTCTGTCATAAATTGCATCAGTGATTTATAGGCAATACTCATGGGAGGGTCAGTATTTACAGTAGGAGCCAGTGTAAGTGTCTCTGTGTTCAAAAACTCAAATGTCTCTGGAAAACCAGAGGTTGGGTTTGCTGTAAACAACAGTAATGTAATAACATTTGATTGCCAACGCTTTAAATATATCATGGTTTTGAAGGTCCACATCTCGAAATGAGTGAAAACAATCTCTTCTGTCCTTTCCTTTTATAGCAGCATTCCTAGCACAGCCTACTTTTAGGCTGAGCTCCTGCACATTCAGCATTGTAAGATTATCTGCATTTTTCAATCCCCGCAAGCAGAGGTTTCCAATACACACTGTGTGTTGTAGATTCAGCTAAAGGCCATTTCACTTCTACGGCTGAAGATTTGTAAGTGTATTAGTCACAGTTGGCTTGTAGGATCTGCACCTCTTTCTGAAACTATTCACTCTACGAGGCCGCTCGGGGGTGATTGTGTTTTCCAGTAATGTGTTGGAAACTCTTAATTCTAGAGTGATGTTGAGGGTGTGTATCAGAGCCGGGACACTGGTGCATCTAGCCAGAACAGCTCTGATTGGACAGCAGATGGCTAATGTAGGCCGCCACCCCCAATGAATTTCGACAAAGGAAGTCCCGTTCTCTGTCTCTTCTGCTTTTTTTCTCCTTAAGCAGATTAATTAGCAGCAAGCTTCCTTATCGGCCAAGAAAGCATTCTCTCCGAGTCCCCGGGGAGATCTCACCAGGGTGCCGCAGTTGCTGCTCAGCTTTCCTGCACTTTAGCTTGTGTTTTTATTCCTGTGTGTATGTGCATTTGTGTGCCTCTTCCTGTGGGTTGGTGTGCATATCTAGACAACGTTTAGGCTGCATATGCAATGTAGAGCAATACATTATTAAGTATAAAATGAATTATGACACCAAACCAGAACACACATGCTATAGAATAAAGAATTGCATCTGATATGTTTTGTTGAATTTGCATAGCAAGTTAGACCATTAGGAGTGTTTTAACGTGGCTGAAAAAGCACTGAAAAAGTCTGGAAACACCTGTTGCAGGTGCTTGACGACCAAACTTGACCCTTGGAATGAAATTTCTGAAAATTTGCATGCGTATGAATGGAAGTCAATGGAAACAAAGGTCTAGGGTGACCACCGTATAAGACTGAGTTTATGAGTTTATATCAGGTATTACGCTACCTCTTGGGGGATACAGTCAGTTGGCAAGACTTTATTTGTCTGTGTGATCAGATTTCAAGGGTAAGTCCTTTGATTTTATGAGAATATACTGTACATCCCTTTGATATAACAGCCTTGTCTATAAGGTGCTCACAACATGGAGGCAGATCAAGACTCCCCCTTTTTCAGAATATTTCTCACTTCATCTCTTCCCTTCCCCCATAAAACTAATTAATGTTTTATGCCAGTCTCTTTAATATTAGCCTTAAATAGTGCTGCTGTTTGATGTTTAAATCCATTCGCCGGAAATGTAAGCTAAGCATTTCATCAATACCACAGGGCTTCTTTAACCCCAGTAGTGCAGGTCTCAGTGTGAATCTAAAGCTTTAGATATGCCTTAGTAATCTGCAGTGGAGTGGGATTGAGGTACGGAACAGGATGTATGCTTCATATTTTTATATTTTTAGACAAATTAGGTCAGTTGCGAGCTCTTGAGTTGGTGTGGAAAAGAATGAAAAGCACTAAAGATTCACTGAACTTTTTTAATCTTTCTGTTACTTTTCTCTCTTTAGGCTCCGCCCCTTGATATCATCTGTTCCCAAGAAGAAGAGGACAGAAACTAAGCTGGTATGTTAAATGAGCGTGCTATATTATGACTGTTAATGTTATTGTGGTTTTCCCAAAAAGCTTCCCCTGGTTTTCTATTAGCTAGCTAAAACACAGAGTCCACCTGAAACGCACACCATTGGCTGAACCAAAGTTGCTGTTTTGGGATTGGTCAGGACTCAGACATCAAATAATACAAAAAGAAAATTTGACAAATTTTCATAGCAATAAACAAACTAAAAAGAGTAATAAAAACTGTTAATCTTAAAAATAGTGTTATTTTTATGCTGACATGAATATGTGCAGTGACAGTTATCAGGTTAAAGAAAGAAATAATGCAAAGAAATAAGTTAGATTCATCTTTAAATTTATTTTTTTATTTTTTTATTTTTTCATTTTGGTCAATAAATCACACAAAAAGGAACCTTTGTGCCTATTAAGGCAAACTTTAAATGAGTGCTGAATTATTGTGATATTATTACATTTGTAGCAATAACACAATATTGATAGTCAAGGTTTTTAATATCACGGTTATTGTGACACATATGCAAGGAAAGTATTTTAATGTGGAACATTTTTGTAATTGCTATCTAAACCAGTTGGTCAAAACTCAAAAAGCTTTACACATTCTCGTCTTATAAAAACAAAGCTGTACATGTTGCTTCCCGTGTCCTTCTTTAAAATTAGAGAATTGGCTAAAAATGCCTGCATGATGTTATCTTCAAAGACTTAATGCAATTACGAAGATTAAATCAACAGTATTCTTGTATGCACCTCATTTCATAACCCAAGAGCTAATGTGATTACTGCATCAGTAGAACTGCTTGTGCTCTATTTTCTTATTGACCTAATGAACAATATATCATGACTATCTACCTAACTGAGGCCAAAATAAATTTACTTGGCTCAAGCATGCTAACCCTACTTAACCCTGTGCTCTAAATCTGTCACCATAATGAAGTAATTCATAGCTAAATGTCACGGTATCTAATATTAGACCAGCATATTGCACAATACAGGGTAAATATGGCATATACATTTAACCTAAAGTCAATATATGTGATAATCAGAAAGCTGCAGAAGCTGATGGATTGGTGCTGTACTTTCTGGGTCTGGCTAATACTATAGGAAGTATTTTTGTATTTTAATATTAATTCTTGACTCTTTCCATCAATGTATAGTTTGTCATGATTATATTAGAATTCAACTAATAATAAAGTAAATAGTCAAATAACCTTTCTCCTATGAAACGGTGACAGGTTAACAACAAAGTAGCTTTTGTGAAAAAGGTGAAAAAGCAAGCTCTAAAAGATTGTGGGGTCAGGTTTTCCAGTCGCTATGCAACCGCCCTGCCGTCTCATCCAGGTTGGTGCCGAGCGGCTGTTGTCATTGGCTGCCGGGACATTCTGAAATTAATAAGTGTTATATAATAAATTATGCATTTCTGAGAAATGCAGAGGAGAGTCATTTCTAACAAAGAGTCATTAGAAATGCTCTTTTATTTCTTGCAAAAGAAGAACAAAAAGGGAACTGTGGTCTCAAGCATACTGTGCTTGAGACATGCATAGGAGGCACTTAGTTTCTGACTATTACAAAGACTAGGAATGTAATAGAGATATGAAAAACAGTGAATGTATAGTGGAATATTACCTTAGTTTTAACTGAACTGTCACTGATTGCAAGTTCATCTCATGTTCTTAACAAGATCATTAAAGCTCCAGCCCAAGTGAGTCACTCAGGGTGTAGCCCACAGGTGAGCTGCAGGCTGTCTTACAGGCCTTTGCCAAGATTGCCAATCCTGTTATTAGTAGAACCACACTGCTGCTGTTTCCCTTTAACTGGCAACGCCGGCAGAGTGGCCTCGTGGTACAGAAGCACGTCTGTGCTATAATTACCACTGAGACTTTCATGCACTTCCTCAGATTTTCACGACACGATAATTGATTTAGGCCTCTGCTTCCCCTGAGCTGCACTTCCTTCCTCTAATGCCTACTGGGAAATGTTGCCCTGAATTATTTAGACCCTTTCTTTTTGATTTACTGTTTTTCTTTCACTGTGATGTGAAGAATTAAAACATGTTGCAAGCTAGATTCAAACCTGTATCAATCATATAATGGGCACATATACCAACCACTGCATTAGAAATGTTGTGCCTAAAATTTGTTCCTAATTTGTTCATAAACATATAAAAAATAGTTCAACCATAAAGAAAAATTCTTTCATCATTTACAAAAGAAGATATTATGAAGAACATTGTAACCCAACAACATTTCCCCCTATTGACTTCATTTGCATGAACACAAAACAACATTTTTTAACATTTTGTGTTATGAAGAAATAGTCATACATAGTTTTAATGACTTGATGGTGAATATATCACATTTTTAGTTGTGGGTGGTGAAATATCCCTTTAAGTCACAAGAGAAGCAAAGACAATCATTTTTTGTCAACTACAAAAGCCCCATGACAAATCTGCATTTTTTATTATATTATTTGTTTTAGGTCACTCCCAGCGTGATGTTGCCTCCCGCAGCCCCAGAGCCCCCGGTTGCCCCCACCCCTCCCCCCGTGGTTGAAAGCGGCCCTGTGGCCTACGATGAACCCGCAGAAGAAGAGGAGGAGAATGAAGACGAGCCAGAGGAGTTTTGTGTCAGCGCCATGCAACTGATGGGTGAAAATGGTCAGTATGTCACAGCAGACCATAGCTGTAGATAATAAAGTCACGGTTCACTGGTTGGATGATCAAGGGTTTTCTAGATTAGTTCCAAGGTCTCTTCATTTTGACAAATTGTTTAATGTTAAGTGGGCCGTAACTCTCCAGCACTTTGTGGCAGACTGCATTTGGAGTGTTTATCATTTTGATGAACTGCCCCTATCTCTTCTCTTCTGAAAGTCATACATCTACAACTACTCGCTTATCACAGAAGTGTCCCAGTAGCACTCTACCATCTAATCTAATCTTCTCCTTTCACCAAAATTCATTCATGTGTTTGTCTTTTGCAGACTATGGCTGTGAAGCTGAAGAAGAGGAGGTATTCTAGTCTGTCCTGCAGCATTCCTTTCGTCTTTAGTGACTATGTTTCGTCTACCTGGAAACCCTGTAAAGCAAAAGAGAAAAGTGTGAGGCACATGTGACATAGCTATAATATGTCACCCGTTTACAAAAAGGTCACCCATCCTCACTATTCATTATATGCCTGCTTGAACCGCAGTATTTCTGTGAGGAGTGAGTCACTGTGTGAGAAGGTGGACTGGCAGCTTTAGACTGAAAAACATGTAGTGGGTAAGACCGTTTTAGCACTTTGCTAATATTATGATAGTAGTTTTATCACCATGCATTAGATAATAAGTGCAATACCAGTTATGTTGCTGGTATTGAAAATATGCAGGTAGGTAATCAATTGAAACTAATGTGTATTTTACATTTACATAGCAATTGAGTTATGCATCAAAACAGTGGCTCACATTTGTTTTTGAAGAACACAGTTAACTTATACCAGCTGGAGTAACTTTTTATCATTTTAGCTCTTTTTATGCTGTATTTATCTACTGAGACCAAATAATGTGTGCGTCTGTATATATGTTTTGTATATATAACAGTGTGTGCGATATTTTCTTAATTCCATGTAAAGGTAAAAAAAACCTCTGTGTTGTTTTCTTATGAAATTTACAGTAATGTTGTGATTTTTTTTATCTCGGTATACAATTATTGTCATTCGACATCAGCAGTGGATGTCAAAACCACCTTCGTTCTGGCATTGGAGACTTGTGATTAGCACATTTTAATGTATGTAAATAAATTCACATTGTCTCCGAGAGTGTGAAAGTGTTTGTCTGCAGCTGTGTGTGGAAACTCTAGATTCATTGATTGACCACTAAAGCAAAATAATAGTCACGAGTGTAACGATTCAGGGCCGTGTGAATGCGCTTGACCTTATAGCGTAGTTAGTCTGAACAATTTTCCTTTTGATGTTTTAGTTTATTTTCTAAGGCTTGCATTAATATTTCAGCTTCTCAGCAGGCTGTTGCAACTTAATTTATAAATTTGTGTTCGTTTGATTGCTTTCTCTTCATTTTTTCCTCCTTTTTTTTGCAAGCAACTACTGTACAGTCTCGTATATGGCTAATGTATATCGAAGGTGCTCCTGCTTCCCTAACCGCACGTCACTCGTCTGTTTCTGATACCATCGCTAATGTCTCAAATCAGATTTGTTCGGGAGTCATGGTCAAGGTGGTTCAAGACTGCTATTCATCAGCCTGAATTTCATTATCAGAACTGAGCTTCATGGCTTTGTGCTCAATGCCGCTGTGCAGAGGAACCACTGAAACGAAGAAAAAGCTTTTTCATTTCTGACTACCTCACTGGCTAATGATATTGATTTTATAAGCTTGAGGTCAGATGAATATGATGGGTCTTGACTGCGGCGCGTATGCCATGACACGGCTCATCAACAGATAGCTCATTAGGATAGAAGACTCCAAAGAGATTCAGCTGAACCGTTTGCCTCTAAGTACCCAAACAGCCATTAGTCTCTCTGTGTGAAGGGCTGTATTCATACGCCAGTATCCAGCTACCTAGCCGTTTAAAGTGGGAGATTCCAGAACACAGTGCGTGTGTTTGCTTTTGAAAGCATTTGTTGCAGGCCATTTAACCGCGCCAGTGATCACACCAAAGGGTAACTGGATACCATAATGGTTTGGTTCTGCAGCGCTGCAGCATGTCACTCGCATGTGATTTGATTCGTCCACAGACGCGGGTTCAACCTGCTTATACTTCAACTGTATCGGGTTTAGTACTTCAAAGCGTTGAGGTCTAGTTGCTTCCCACTCTTTCTGCAGACCTGCAGGACTCTGGCTTTAGCGGAACTGCTGTTTAAATCACACAGACCTCTTGAAACAAAGCCAACGTTGTGATTTAACATCCATATGATGACTGCTAGGGATTATGAGAGTAATGGCTGGCTGTAATTGATTTCACTAGGATGTCTTATAGTTTCTGCTATAAGAAGGATTCACACTATTCTCAGTCGTTAAGATCTATGGACCACATGTGGCATTATGTCTATTGCAGACGATTGGTGGTATGTGCTAAGTCAAGCATTATTATTATTATTGCTCATGCTTATGTCACCTGTCAGCTTAGATGCAGCATCATGCAAAAGCTTAAACGTTTTAAGTTACTGAGACCAAGTCCATATTTACAGATGAGTAGTTTATTCTGCTAATCATGTTATATTAATGAAACGACACGTTCCAAGTAGAAGAAAACACTGTTTTGGCCTTTAATATGAGTCAATCTCATCATTGTAAAAGATTTCTCCAATTCGACATTTTTTAGTGACTTGTTGCATCTAAACCTTTCAACTGGATCAAGTTAAAGTTCTGTAAATTTATGCAACAAACTTTTGCCACAAAAGATAATTGACTGCTGTGCCAATTAAAAAATGTAGATGCAACCAGTGACAAGAACATTTTGAGTTGAGATCTGAATTTTTTAAAGTGTTGTGAATCACAAAAAAAAGCATTGAGTGAATGAGCTCATGTACGTTTCTGCAAAAGTATGTGCATCAGATTCCTGTTCATTTATACAAACTAAGAAGCAAATTCCCTGTCTGTGGAAATCGACATGCTGCAGATGTTGTCCTTAGACATTAAATGAAAATAATAGATGATGATGATGTCTTCTGGGCTGGCACTCATTAGATACAATGATGATGATGATGATTGTCATTTGTAAGTGATTATTACAGTCCCTTAATGTCTCACTGCAAATGCAATAGTTGATGCGATTTGCACCCTCACATGTCTCCTGTTACGATCAGACCCTTGTTTTTGCTGCTTTTAGCTACAGGAAAGCCTGTAGGTTGTGCATAGTCTCCTTCCTATGAGCCACAGGCCAGCTGTGCCCTGGAGGTTGAGAGTAGAGCATTGTGTGATTTATACAGGTTGACTGTTTTCATGTATGCTGTGTGCTGGCAGATAGCTCATCTGTCCCCTCTGACTAAACACACTCCAGTGGGCTCAGGTGACATCCTGACCAAAGCTAACATGACCTCACTCTCACTGTGGTCAGGGACAGGCCAAATCGAGGGTTTAGTGTGTGCAGATAATAACAAACAGGAAAGAAAAATGGCAAGATCTAATTAGTGTCGCAGATGTTTCTTCTAAACAGAAATGAAGTCACCATGAAATCAAAATGGAAAATGATTTAGTTTTTAAAGGAATATTGCTGTGTTCATTATATTTTATATATGTACATCATATTTCATCTTTCAAGTGTATTTTCATATTTCATGTATTTCATTTTGATTTTCTTAGAAACTTGTCTATTTCGATTTCTCACACTGCGTTCAAAACCTGTGAATTTCAGTATAAGTCCCAAACATTTCTGTTATTATTTCAAGGCCAAATTATAATCTATGACTATGACAGTTGTCTCATTGGTGTCTCCTGTTATATATTCCAATTTATGGGACAAAACTGATTATGAATAAGAAACCTCTGAGCAGTACAGTTTCCTCTTGGAGGGAGTAAAGTTCTTCTCTTACTGCATCATACCTACAGTATGAGACGCAGGTCATGAACTGGCCAGATCTCATCGTCTAGCATCTGAATTTCTCCGGTGAAAGTCGCCCTCTCGTTCTCATTTCTCCCTCACTGGCTCTGTCTTCCTCTTCACGTCTCATTTCTGCAGACTGAACCAGCGAGACGCACGACCCATCTCTCGCTGTCTTTTCCTGCAGTGCACCAATTATGTAACCGTTCAGAGGTTGTCCCACGCAGGCACATAGGGAGACTGTCACGTCTCAGAACGATCACGCAACACAAACTGTACGCTGGATGTGTAGCACATCCTCCGCACGTTTCCTTCCCTGCAGTGCTGTCTTGTGCTGCTGTCTGCTAAATTTATCACGCCCGCCGTGATGGGGCACCTAGCCATGTTTTCTGAAGCGCAACCACATCGGTTCTCCAGGGAAACGGTTTAGCTGAAGAACAGCCCCATACATACCTACAGATTCCATCCGAAACCCCCATGTCCCACATGCTTCTTAATTACGCACAAAACCCCAACCGTGCAGACAATAGAGTGCAACATGCACATTAAGAGGTATAACACACCGTAACCATGAGGAGACAAACTCACCAGGGCCTCATTCGAGTGATCTATTTAAACACACGGTGTCGGAGCCCAACCCCCTCTAAACCATCTGCTGCTCCAACACTTTCACATTCTCCTGGCTTAAGCTCACTCATTTATTTCATTCCCCTTTTTTTAACCTTTATTTAACTCAGGTGGCTAACTAGTTTTTCACTGACTATCCATAAGGTGAGGGGTAGTCAATAACAAAAATCATATCGCACAAGGACACATGCTTATATCATTTTAAGCAAATTAATGAGGTACAATAACCAGTGTCATTAATGTTGACAAACAATCGTATGTTTTTATGTGATTCGCATTGTACAAATACAAATTCCCCATTTAAAGGGATAGTTCACCCAAAAATAAAAGGTCTTTTATTATTTACTCACCCTCATGTCATGTCAAACCTGGATGACTTTCTTGCTTCAGCAGAACACAGAAGAAGATATTTTGCAATGGTTACTGGCACCCATTCACTTTAATAGTATGGACACAAGGTACAATGGAAGTCAATGGGTGCCGGTAACCAGCGTTTTGCAAAATAACACATGTACAGGGTTATTGTGCCGTGTATTGTGCACATGTGCCATGGTGATGTGACAATAAAACTGACTTTGACTTTGAAATGACATAAGAGTGAAAAAATTATGACATAATTTTTATTTTTGGGTGAACTATCCCTTTAAGCAGATAGGACTGTGGTTTTGCCTGGAGACGTTGAAAACATGTCTGCCGAGTGCCCCGACTTCCCTAAAGGAACTTTGGTTGTGTACTCAAAGTTGACTACTAAAAAGTGGGCCAAGTAAAATTTAAATAGTACACTTACAGTTTACTACATAAAGTATACTTAAATATATACTTGTACTTAGCTTGTCTCTGTATTGCATTAAAGACTAGTGTAGTGCAAAACACTCTTTGTACATCACATGTTTACAAACAGTAAGCACCAAGTGTGACCAGGAAAAATAATTAGAGTAATACTTAATGAAATGTATACTCATTGATAAAAGAATACTTAATAAAATGAACTTGACTTGTAATGATAAGCACAGTCTGAAACATTGTTTAGATCTCTTAAAACTCTAGAACAGACCCACATGATATTACTTCAGTCTTTTTTATATAAGAAAACTCAATGAAACTAAAGGGTGGAGGCAAGCAAAAGATTTAAGCTCCATTTAATCTTTGTTTTCAAGAAAACATTTTTTGATATTATAGAGATCTCATTTGTGATTTTCCTTTCCTATAGATGAAGAACAGCATTGTGTTCTTCTCATCATTACAGCAGCCTGTAAATATTATCAGCAAAGATGTTTTTTTTTTCAATTATTGCATCAGTTGTTTTGGTTTGTCTTTCATGCGTTTCATGCTTATTAAGAGTGCACTTGTTTTTTCTTGCGTACCCTCACAGTCTGTTGGGTTCTGTTGAACTACAGTTAACCTCTCGTCATCGAGCATCTCGGTTACCTTCAGCTTCCTCTTACTGTTCTGCATTATTGTCTTAAGCAGTACCATCTGTGTGCAAGACATTAAGTTGTATTCATGTTATAATTACAAACACAAATGTTGCGTTTGATCATTGAAGCCTCCAGCAATCACTTCACCATCAAACACTTCACTCGAAGTCTGTAAAAGACACAGTGGTGTGATCAGTAAGATGTGGGTAACCATGACTGGACATGGCAATACATGCTTAACACTCTAGAAATCTTCTTTCTAATTTAGCTTTCTTTGAATTGCTAAGAAAAATTATATTCACCGAAACCGTTTTCTCTGAAACTTAATTAACTTTATTTGAAAGTCTAGGCTTTGTGCCTACATCTGAATAACACTCGTGGTTATATTAAGAACAACAGCATGCTTATGTATTATTGCTTAATTATTTTCCCAAAATGTTCAAGCTCTTCTGACCTTTACTCAGGAACTTTTATACCTTTTAGTGAAAGAAAGCATAAATAAGCACCCGATTTTAGTGTACTTTCTGCCTAACCATAGACAGCACTGCTCAGATGCACATGAATTCCTGTAAAAAGCATTTAGAAAGTCAAACGTTTCAGTCTGGCTATTCATTCGAGTATGTGCTGCACACTTAATTTAACCTGACTTTAAAATGACACCGTCTCTGTTCGACAAAATTAATCATCTCTCCCTATACAGTCATTCTTAATGCTCAACAAGATACGTACATGTCATCATTGTCTCACACCATTCCTTAAAAATAAATGTATAAGTATTTAAATACAGCTACGTATGAACAGTCATAGGTTAAATAAACAATCAGTCTTTGTTGATTTAATGTTTTAATGTTGATTTAATGACTGTATTACAAGTTACGTTATATTAAATAGATTCATGACCAAACCTCCTCCACCCCCTAATATTTACAATGTAAACATATAACATAAAGTGTTTCTGTAGTTTTAACAGTTTCTCTGAAGGTTATGATGAGAAGAATTGAGGGTTCAGTCAGTGCAGAAGAGATGATTGACAGCATGATGAGATCGTTTATGATTTTAGGGAACTATGTAAAACACAGCAGACATAACATGCATGCTATATTTTTACTTTTTTGTGTCCATCCATTTGCATTTTGGGTATAAACAATACGCTGTTGCTTTAATTCAAGTTATCAAGTAATTTTAGCATGCCAAAGTCAACTTCAATCATATAAAATTCATTTTTCCAACAACAAAATTGTGGCCAGTGAAAATGTTGGATGGCTAGTAACTTTGGAAAACCACTAGCCACTGTGGCTAGTGAGCAAAAAAGTTAATGTCAAGCCCTGGTGGTGAACGAGAGACAGACACTAAAGTGGAAAACAGAATCAGGCTTCCTGTTTTAATTAAACACTGTTGATAAATCAATGAGGTGTCTAGCTGTGTGTGTGTGATTTAGGTCTTGCCTACCTGTGAGGAACAATTGTGCTTAGAAAAGTTAAACCTAAATTTACATACACTGTTGCAATCAACTACATTTCTAAAGATAAAGATATAGATTTGATATAAACACCCACTATGACAGACGTGTGTGTGAATACACAGAAGGCTTTTTCATCTAAACCATTTGTTACATTCCTTTTAAACTAAACAGCCCTGTTGGAGATGCGGCCCGCAGTGCTCATTTATTAATTAAATTAATAGTTGCTCAGCTGCGTGAGCCACTGTGTGATCAGACTCGAGTCAATTTTAGGCTGATTTGTCCCTTTAGTCATAACACATCAGCACCCTTCGGTCACAAAGGTACACACACACACTGAATCTGACTACAATAATTCCCAACTAAATGTGCTCATGTGCACATAAAAGCATTCAAACCAGGAGTATTTTTAAATGTACGCTACCGTATTACCACACACTTGTGAAAAATGCTTTAATGTTGATAAATAGATGTAAATGATAGCCATAGGTGTAACAGTAAATGTGGTTAAACCTGATTAATGCTGTTTCTCATGCTGGTTATTCATGATCCCCTCCACTGTCCCCAAAGAGCCTAATCAGACAGGAACAAATCACCCATGGCCTTTTTCAATTTGCGTGTGGAAAGCAACATCTCTTATGTGCAATAAAAGTGCTTTATTTTCACAACTGCCTGCCATTTGTTGTTCTTGAAGCGTTCGCAAATAACTTGCTTGTTATGGTTTATTCTGTCCGAGGCAATTGCTAGTGCTGTTTTCACGGTCGAGTGAAGATGTGAAAAATAATGGACAGGAGAGGCAGACGTATGAAATTGCTGTTTTCATTTGGTTTGTTCTTGTATGAGATGACCAATTTTGACAGCAACCCAGATACTCGAGCACTTGTTCTTGTCCAAATTCATTTGCATCAGTAAATGTGAATTCATTCTCTATTAAAAATAACATTAAAAGGGTAACTGCTCTTTCAATGCTTTTACAGTATTAATTAAAGAAGTTTCTTTAGTTTTGTGGAAACTGTGGAACACAAACTGGGACGTTTTGAGGAATCATCTTTACACACAGTAAAAGCGTGCAGTTATGGTTTTGAAGCATAAAAACAGTAAAAAATGATGAAAACAGTCATTATAAATGATAAAAACAGTCCTATTTCCAAGACACACAATAGCTTTGTGTGATGAACAGACCGAACTGAACATTATGAGGTGTAAAGGTATTCTCTACGCAGATGTGTGATCGTGAGCTGCATTTTAAACCTGGATTGTTCTGCATTTTAGTCATGTACTGTATTGATGCGCCTAACATTACGTAACACCTTCATGTAGTCATGAAAATGAGCTTTCTCGCTCTCTCTAAATTAACAGGGAGAAAAGCGCATCAATGTTGTTGTCCATTTGAAAAATGAATTTGGTTTTCTGCATCCTACACTGGGCCAATGAAAAAGTAAATATTTCCATAGAGAAAGCAACTAATCCGACTGTGTGTGTCATTTTTCTGTACAACAGTGTTTGTAACAGCGTTTGCGCATGTTGAAAATGTGTTCCAGCTTGAGTCTGTGTGGGTGTTTAGAAACAGAGATGAAATAATGTGGGAGGAGAACCAGGTGAAAGAGACATTGCCTTCAGATCAACACAAGATCCTCTGAGCTCTTTCCCTCAGGACTGTTTTTCTCTTTTCATGCCTTTCTCAGTATTGCTAGCCGGCCCAGCCGCAGGGTGAGGGCTTAAGGCCAGAGGGAGGTTGGGGTGTCAGTAGGGACGTTTGGCCCGAGCTTATCATCGATCCCAGCCAACACCCCCCTTTCCCCCGAAGTGCTATAAATCAGGGCCATGAGGGCATCTCCATCTTTCCATGGATCAGCTCTCATCCATTTGCACTGTCACTCTTAAAATTACTCTTTCTCTCAACGCCACCCTAAGGTCTGAATAAAATCTGCGTTGGCAGATTTCTTGCTGCTGGGGTGTTTTTTCTGTCTGTTGTTATATTTTTAGGATAGCAACATGGTGTGTGTAAAATGAATGAAATTTGAATGAGTTTGCTTGGTTAACAGGTGAATTCACAAAAAGTTGGGACCCTTTTGCATATGGCATTTTTGGTCGATAACATGTGTTCAGATTTCCTATGCAACAGTTTAGCTTAACCTGATAACCGCCTTCGCACATTTTGAGCATACACAAGAAAATCCGAACTACATTTTTATTTATTTTTTCATCTTTTTTATTTTTTTTTTACATTTTAGGTTTTAAAAAAAACTTTTATCATTTTTTTGTTTATGTTTATTGTTATGAAAATGTGTCAAATAAGTCTTAAACCTTTCCATAAATATATAGTTTTTCATTAGAATTCAACTATAAAATATTAAAGTAAATAGTGAAATAACCTAAATGTTCCATCTGTGGAACGGTGACAAATAGTGTACGATGGAAAGTAGTGTTTGATTATATTTAAATGAAGTGATTGTGATCCTTTACAGTCTTTTTTCTATGTACATTAGACACTGGCCTGGCACAATTAATGTCATACTGTTACCAAACAGAATTTTGGAGATGTTTATGTACATTTAGCAGAAGTTTTTCAACTAATGAGGAAAAGAATTTAGCCAGTATTAAACCAATTCAGCACTATATTTTTCCACTTAATCGAGTGTTAAAATCTCAGATCCTTTACTTCTTCTTGGTTGTTGAGGGATGATGTTGATGCTTCAGTCTGGACCAGTTACACATCCCACATGCTGAAAAGGCTGTAATTGAATTCATCAACAGATTAAGGGACCAAGAGCAAAAACGCCACAAGGCAACTGACTTCAAAGTGTCTTTTTGGTCACCAGATCCTGGTGAACAGGAATAGTCCAGATGAGGCAGTCTGAGTCAGACCTAACACTCCAAACACACTCCCTCATGAATACCCGCATAACCTCGTTCATTACTGAAGTCTGTTTTGATCAGTCTAGCTCCATGGCAACTCAACATGAAGCCTCTTAGACTCAGTGTCTCCTGAGACGAGAGGTTTGTGACCCAGGGCGAACTTTGACCCTCGGCCCTGTGTTGACATGAAATGAACAATACGGGTCAGATCGAGTGTTTTTATGAAGTGCAGGTGGACGGGTGAACAGTGGAGGGATCAGAGAGGCTGGAGAGGGCGGGACGCAACAGATGGACACGCCCCACAGGGATTCTGCAGGACACCATATATGTTTTGTGTGGCATAACTCTTAAAGGGCTGTTTGTGGAAATGAACCACATTTCTGCTTCCCAAAGGATCCTTTTAGTCCTTTTAGTTTTAGATTCTTAAAAAAAATTCTTTCTTGTTTTTCTTTATGGATCTATACAGCCTGAAATCTTTCATTTTGAGAGGGAATGGATATGTTTTATGGATAGAAAATTATCTAATAAATGTAATAAATATCATCATGATCACTGTCATCCATTGACACCAAACCT
This sequence comes from Beaufortia kweichowensis, assembly GCA_019155185.1. NCBI lineage: Eukaryota > Metazoa > Chordata > Actinopteri > Cypriniformes > Gastromyzontidae > Beaufortia > Beaufortia kweichowensis. The sequence continues at coordinate 12,867,116 of CM032807.1, forward strand.
AAAATGTTTCCCTTTTGACATGGTGCACTTGATTTCCTAAAACGTAATTCAAACCAAACTAACAAACAAATAAAAAACAATGAGATTAACTGTGACAGTCCTGACATTTATATTATTTATGAAAATGTCAAACGCAAAGTATTAAAGTCTTATTGACAGATGAAAGCAAATTTATCGAAAAAGTTCTGCAAATGAACATGCAAAATAACATACTGTACACAGATGTGTAAAACCTCATTGATGGGCAATCAAATTCTGTGTACGTCCTTCTGGGCCTGCAAATGATCTACTTGAGTTGTGTTTAAATAAATACTCTCTGTTAATTTGGAAACGTTCTGTACATATTTATTAACAAAAACAGAGGGCTGATCTCACAACATCAAACATTAACAAACCACTCATTTTTTTCAAACATCAGAAATAGGAAAATATGCTAAAATTGGAGAACTATGGAAAAATGGTGGAATTGAAGCCACCTGAACAGTCTAAAAGTATATGGATAGTATCAATTAAAATACAAATATTATACAGCTATTTATTTTCAACATGGCTCAAACTGTATTTTTATAACTTATGCAAGCTGCTCAAAAAATCCCCATGTGCTTTGACCTTCACATGAATAGTTTTGCAGATAGCTTGCTATCTTTCTAGACAGCAACAAAGAATGACATGTACAGTAAACATTAAAAACCATGAGCCAAAAACAACTGACTGTGATGTATCACAAAATACAAAATGAAATGTACATCCAAATTAACAATGTTTTATTGGTGCCAATGAAAGTTTTAGACATTCCAGACATCATGTTACAGACTCATTAGCAGAGTTTCATTGTGACATTTTTTTGATGAGCGCAAGTCTGTTGCAACGTAATTGGCTCAGTATTAAGACACTAACTGATAATCTTCACAGCAAAATGCATAGATCACTTTTGAATGCTCACATTTACAATAAGTGAACAGATTTTCAGTGTAGCACAAATGGCAGATGTTATCTCGCAAAACAGACACTGAGCTTGTTTGTCACAGAGGGAGTTTCTCTTAATTTGATATGTGCTGTACTAAATCCATATGGAATAACATTTTTCTTACTTGCATTTTGACACCAGCATTTTGGCTACATTCTGAAGAATACATAATGAAATTGTAAAAACATGTAAAGTTTGATGGTGATGGATGAGTCTTAATGGGATTGTGGGAATGTTTTTGTAAACTAAAAAACAAATTGTTATGTGATGGGTTTTTCTGTTACTATGTGGGTGCTTGAATTTTGAAGCCCAGTCACTTTTCTGAATCCTGTTTTACCTGATAACTGTCACTGCACATACTTACCATACACATTAAAATACACAACCTTTTAAATTTTAGATATTTTTTTATCTTTTATATTTTTATAATTATTTACAAGTAACATTAACATTTTTAAATATTTGGTAGTTTTATGTTATTAAACTTTTTCTTTTCATCAGTATATAGCTTGTCATGATTAGATTAGAATTCAACTATGAAATATTAAAGTGAATAGTAAAATAAGTGTTCCACCTGTGAAATGCTGACAGTTAACAGGTTAAGAAATTATGATTTCAGGTGAAATAACTCCGGACAAACAGGATTGAAAAGAATTACAATTTGTGTCACAATTATATAGAAACTATAGAAATTTTACTCACATTCACTGTGTTCACAATTTTTATTTGGTATTTAAGATTATCTGATGTACCAGCTGTCAGCTTAGTTCTACCACCATCTGCTGTGATCTTAGTTTACAGCGTATGCATAGATTGAAAGAAAGAGAGCGAGACTGCGTGAGATACACATACTTACACACTGTACGGCTTTGGGAGACATCAGTGCGATCCCAATAACAGCGCTGGTGTAATTGGTGTCAAATATGAAAATCAAGGATCACAAAGGTCATTTCTGTATTCAGCTCAAGTCACTCTCCTGCCAAACGATATAGCTCATTATTGGCCTGGGTGGCGCATGGGGAACACATGGAATCGGACTAATTGACATTGCTAATTGCTCTGAATGGCATCCTGACTAAGGTCAGATTTCATCGGGTTTCTGTAAATGTGTCTGTATTGGCTAGTGTTTAATTGAGGATGGAGACGGGGTGCGGAGCGGCAGATGGTCTCTCCTCATACTGTGTTCTGTAGATCTCTTGACACAGTTCCACATTACATGTTGGACACTGATTGCTCTCTACAGTAGAAATAACAGCTTTGAACAAATCACACAGAGTATTAGGAGAAAAGATGGACCATTAATGAGAGGAAATGTTACACTTGCTATAGTGAATTTAAATGAATCAGAAAATATTTTGAAGAACGTTGGTAACCAAACAACATTTGGACCCCATTGGCTTCCACTGTATGGACACAAAATCACCGAGACATTTCTCAAAATATTTTTGTTTGTATTTCACAAAAGACAAAAATTATACTGGCACAGGAAGTTACTCTCAATGCTGTTTGATGATTTTTTCAAACATTCCGAGTGTCTTTTTCTTCACAGACCACACATTTCATTTCAATTTAGTAGGAAACTCTCTGCATTTCCTTTTTTCCCTCTGAAAGAATCTCATCAAAGTGCTGTAGAGAGTTGCTTCCTCCTACACTGTGGCTGAAGGACGTAAACATGAAATTGTTTTGGTTGTTTTGATGAATCAGAGCATAGTCTGTGCTTGAGGATTTTCTTTTTGATTTGTGAGCATTGTGGTAAGCTGCGCTGGCTCTCTGTCGCTTACAGGAACATGTAAACAATGTTGGAAATCAAATCAAATGTTCTCTGTTTTATTGTTTCATTTTCACAATACTGCAGGTATATATGATATACAGTTGTCAATGAGGCGGTTTGAGTTGGATTAGAAACACATAAATGTTTGGTTTCACATTGAAATCTTTGATGTCTAAGCAGACATTTATCTTCTAAAACTCTAGAGATCTCAGACTACTATAGTATGTTTTATTCCACAGAAATCGTCATTTTCTCACCATTAGATCAGTCAAGGAGAAACAGTTCAGATTTTCATTTGTAATCTTTGTAATCTCTCTGCTGCAGCCAGCGAGCCATGAAATTCTAAAGATCCTTTCAGACAGATAATATTATAACAGCACGGCATTATTGAATCAAAGTGTGTGCGGGAGCATGTGTGTTGCAGTTTCAAATCCATCTGTATTTTTTCAGTTATTTGCCAGATCATAATCCAGATCTTTCATCATTATTCCTTACGATAATGAAGACATCTGTCTGCTTTGTGAGGAGCAGAGGGGCGTCAAACCCGTTTACGTTTGTACGCGGCCTTCTGGTGCCGCTCCGGTGCCAGTTAGCAATATGGGGTGGCGTTTGGGCACCTAGCCCTGTAGACTTGAATCCGCCTCTCTGTCTAGTGCCAGCAGTGCCCTCCAGTGATCCCTCCTCATACCACCTCCTGATTACCTCCTCGAGCATCCTGCAGGAAAGGTGAATCTCCTGGAACAGACCAAAACATACAACTGATGAAAAGTCTGATGAAAACTCTTCCTTTGAGGTGATAAACAGCAGTTTTCCTCTCTTGTGACAATGCAATGTTTATTCAGCTTGCGGCATGGGCTGTGTGTTTGTTTGTTTTCTTTTTATGGGGGATTTAGATGGGGTGTGCAGGTCTATGGGAAGGAAATCTATTATTTAACTTCCTGTGGACAAGAGACTTGGTTCCTCAGATAATGTTAGGTCATTAGGCACAGACGGAAAAAAAACTGTGAGGTAAAAATGAACCTCATTTGCATATAATTACTAAAATACAACACATTTTGTGAGAATCTCTCTTGAGTTACAAAAAAAGAGTTCTTAGTGAAACTTCTCATCTTCTTTGCTAAATAGATGGATTGAGTTAAATATGACAATTGAGTTTAACATCCTAATAAGGATACAAATACTGTGTATTTGAATAGGAAAAGACCACAATCTTCAAAGCTATTTTTGTCATGATCATATTTAATAATATATTTCAAATCAAAATAATATGATAAAATCAGACAACCATGGTATTATGATTTTTGCTTGCCTGCAAGTCTTAAAAGCATTAGAAAAACATACTTTTTCTATTCGTACTTTGTTATTTTCTCTGTTTTAGGTAACGTAATACTGTGTAATTTAGCATTTAAATAATTTTCTACAATATACAGTATAAACTATATTAAGTAGAACTTTACTGTAGTAAACAAGTACATTACAATGTACATCATACAGCATATATATAAATATAATAATATGATATTAATATTAATATAGGCCTCGATGCAACACTAATCTTTATACAACAGGTAATATGGAAGTTTTTATTACCAACATAATTATTAGTAAGTACACAAAAAATTACTAAGTGGACTAAATACTTTAGATCTGTGTAATGAAGAGAACACTCTTATGCTTTGTGATAAAACCCTCATTTTATCACAAGCCCGCATCTCTCAACATTAACTGGGTACGTTACTCATGAACTTATCATAGGTGTTTTTTGCAATTTGTTTCAGCATGTGTTTAAGTCTCATCCACTTTACAGCAGAGAGAGAGAGAGAGGTGTGATGTGATGGATTCTTAAGTATATGAATGAAGCAGACAAGCTGTCAGGTACAGGGAGATCTGCCCGTGCTGGGGATGCCAGACCTCTCCAGAATCCGCTAAGCTAGCATTTACAGTATATCTCTCTTTTCTCCTCTCTCTCACTGTCTTTTCCCCTGTTTTCTGTCAAAATCTGCAAGGACTGCCGCAGCAGTGCATGTGGCTGTAACCATGATACGCCTCAGCTGAGATGTCCGCTGTCCCTCCCTCTGGCTTTGAGGATGGAGTGAAAATCATGCCAGGATGCCGCATACGACAGATCCTGCCTACGGCGGAGACAGGCAGAGATTTGTGTGTGTAGACGTTTTGATGAAGTAAATGTGAGAGATGTGTAAATGTGAAACGATGCTGATAAATAATGCACAGCTCAAATCAAATTTTAAAAGGACCAAATGAAATTTTTGTCCTTGTGATAAATATATGTTTTGCTACAAAATGTCATGTAGATTTGTCTGTGCTGTGCAGTCAAGTAAGATTAGATTTTCTTTATAGACCCTTTTTTTGTGAATTCATAAATATGATTTTTTTTCAGGTTTTGATTAATATGCTAATAAATGATGTGTCAGGGATTCCCAAAACAGAAATCCCATGGCTCCACAACACATTGAGGAATATTTTGTCAGCCTGTAAAATATTATTATTTACTCATTACTATTCTATGAGCAACTCTCAAGAATAATCTGTAAAAAATATTTTTGGTAATATTCCATGTACACTGGAATTGGATAGCGTGTTGTAACACAACAAAACTCTCCCATTATAATTAAGAAAGCTGTCTGTACTGTTTTGGGTTTGATATCTGGCTGAATACACAGTTTGGCAGAGAATAGGCCCAACACAAACACTTTGTGTGCGCGCCGTACCCCAAAAGCATGCCGAATGCCTTGGCAACCTATCTCCTTTGTAAGTAATGTTTTGAAAATATTGAATGCTTGCCTTTTGAAAATATACAGTAGAAAACATTTTTTTCCCATGGAATGAAATTGTTTATGTGCTTTAAAATAGCACCATTGAATTTTTAAGGAATATGTGGATCTGTTTTCCAAATGAATATACAGTGCTCTTATCTGGATCACATTTAATTTATGTCATATTTTAATAAAGGCATTCTGTGATTACTTCAATCCAGATTAGAAGTGTCCAGGCTACCTATTCTCACTACACACTTTACATTACAAAGGTAGCCATTATAGATCGATACACATCATATTTGGCACAATATGAGGTCAGTGAGTGAGCAATCGATGTTCTGCACAGCACTGGGAAACACTGACAAACATTTCTACAATGAGCCTTTATATGGACACTGCTAAGATAACTCTTGCTCTCTATATCCTGATAAAATCCTGAAAAAGAAAAAGCAGCAACCAATTTTCGATAATCTCCTCTTTGTATACATAAAACCTATAAGACCTATGCAAAATAATGTTTTAAAACATTATAAACATAACATAAACATGAAAAAATCATTATGTATATGAAGAAAATATCTGATTTTATTATTTCTGGTCATGGAAGTGAAGAATTGAATTGTCATATGTGATTTGCTTTGTATGGTAACAGTCAGTCACTCAGACATTTGAAATGAGGCACCGTAAAGGCAGCATGAGCGCCAGAGAGACACTGACCATTCAAACAGTTTCTCATTTTTGTCTCCTTTAGGGCATAGCAACTGCATAACTGAACAATTTAGATATTCCCACTTTCAGCCTAGAACAATTTTTTGGGAAATAATGATTCAGTAATGATGCCACCTTCAAGTGCACCCATAAAAGTGTTCCTTCCAGTAGGAAGTTCGTTATTATGTCAGACTTTCAAGTAAGAAAATAAACAGAAAGGTGGACTTATAATACGAATAATTCATTTATGCCACATCAATATACAGTGATTATAATTTATTTATTATTAATTTATTCAATTCATTTATTACACATCAATTTACAGTCAGTTCTGCCACATCCCTCACCTCCTTTAAGAAACAGATAAAAACACACCTCTTCCACGAACACTTGACATCATAATACATATATATATATATATATATATATATATATCATTGTACATTGTAAACTTAGGAAAGCACTTCTAAGTACTATTGTTGATGTGTCGCTTCATTGTCTCCTAATATTTGTAAGTCGCTTTGGATAAATGCGTCAGCTAAATGCCTAAATGTAAATGTAGTACAACAGTGTGCCCATAGGTAGCTAGCGCATTACAAAAAATATGGGAAACCTATAGTTTTATTTTTATTACATGTACATTGGTTTTGAATTAAATATTTTATATTTTACAAAAGCTGTTACACACATCACGCATAAAGTTATTTAAAATTGCATGTAAAATTGCATCGCCATATCATTCATCACCATTTACAACAGGCGGCTTTTCATTGTTGGAAATCGACACGCCCCGTTCGACGTCACAACTCGGAAGCTCCTGTATTATCTACAATCCCAAGTTTTCCACTGGTGAACACTACATTACTTGAGCTTTATGTGCACCAAACTCGTAAATACGATATTTCTTACTCCACTTGAATATTTCACTTAGCATGACCACTTGGCCATGGAGAACTTTACGTCACCTGACCAAATTAATATTTATTAACTATCCCTGTTGTGAAGTAGTGCTTTAGAATCGTTCTCGCGGTAGCTGGATGTCATGCGTCGATCGGGTTACGGTGCTGCACCACATGAAGTTGACTTGACAATGCTTAAATTGTTCTCATATTAAACTGCGCCTGCATATTTAAATCATCATTGACTGTCGGCTTTAGCAACTCAACAACATCAACAACCAGGTGATTGTGCGCATGTGATTGTTACACACCTGCGCTGTTTATTGTGCGATTGCTGAAGAGAAAGTAAATATTAATATAGCTGAACAATAGCTACTACCAAACACGTTAAAAGATGAAAGATTATAACATAAACAGCAACATGGTAAGCCTTTGATGTAGCATTGTTTTAAATGGTTTGTTAATATAAACAAACACTAAGATTAGTAAATATGTAAACATTACATGGAACTCAAACATTTATTTACATTTAATAAAATAAACAGAGGCTTGTATAGGGCACTTTGTCTTCTCATTGCAAGAGTTTACTACTCAGTGCTTGTATCAGAACTTGTATTTCTTTTTGCCGTATCTAATTAATTAGGTTGTCAAGCATGAATGTAAAAAAAATTTAATTGCTTCAAGTGACCTTCATTTCTTTGTCTATTTTCATGGGTCAGACTATACATCATTTTGTATTTAACAAATTAAGGTTAATATAAACAGATGACTCGGAGGCAAGAAGACATTTCCATGGGCCACAGCCAATAATACACTAGTTGGCTTTTACATGTCATGTAACTATGATTAAATGTTTATCTTCCGGTTATTGTGGAGAATATAGCTTCAATATATCTCAATTGTTTTTGACACAGGTTTATGTCCATAAGCACAGACATCACTTCCTGTTCTCAAAGATGTGCTGACTTTCACAACCCACAAAGGATGTATCTGCAGCCTGAAGGTGGTGAAAAACTGCCGTTCCAGCAGGTGAGAAGTCCCAAAGGCTGCTGTCTGCTAAAGGTGATCTTTCACTATTGCAGTTATTACATTCATCCAAAAATCTCTATGGCTTTGTTCATACTGCTCAAAAATCAGTGTTGCTTTTCAAGTCTTCAAGATCTTTAGGGAGGATTATATATTTTTGCAGTTACCTACGTTTAAATAGATTTTAATTGGATATACCATAAAACTGATAGTTGTTGTCTGTTTGCAAAGTGTACTGTCTTGTAGTGAGCACATATCCTCAGTGATATCTCAGTTGTATCTGATATGAATACATATCAACTGATCACTCAATAGTTAAAAATATACTGTACCAAGTGTACTGGCTATGGTTTTGTTTTGTTCCTGTTTGTTCTTGTTGTGAATCACGTATCTTGATAGTTGGCACAGCCACAGTAGCATCTAAGCCAGACGGAGCTGAACAATAACCAAAAGCCCTACCCATAATATGAAATATGAAAATGTGAAATTTATGCTACTGGTGTCAAACAGAACTGAAAGCCTAACTAAATTTAACGCAGGTTCCAATGTAAACCTGACTCGAAGTTTGTTCTTCAACACTTATTCGTTTGAACGTCTATGGCTGGGATTGTGACGTGTGAGGTGTTGCAGAGTAAAGAGTTGGGTTCAGGTGGTTCAGAACAGGTTGACTGATGGTTGCAGTAATAGAGAAGAAAAAAATACCTAGAAGGAAAATAGGCTTTAAGGTGGAAAGTGAACGAAAGCTGAAAGTCATGCTGCCCTGAGGCCACAGCCTGATTTGATGGATTGGCACGTGTCAGTGTTTCTTACATGTACTACCCACTTATAATGAGAAAAACAGTCACACTTAGTCTATTTTAAATCAATCAATCAATTCAACTTCACTAGGAAAAGACTCAGACATTTACTACCCTAACAAGCATAAAGTTGTGTGATGTGTCTAAACTTGTTAGGTGAAAAAACAGGCTCGTCTTAAAATGTAAAAAACCTTTGTTGAACTCCCTTAATAGGGATGAAAACCTATTTAAAAACACTTGAAATTACGTTTAAGGACCCAAAAAGCATATTTGGATGAACCCGTATCATAACAAAAGGCTAAATTGGACATCACAAACCCTATGATGTCATATGGCCTACTTTGATTTATACAGTATAAATTTATACAGTATACAGTATGTGGATTTGAGTTCAGTGCATTCTGTGGCATACTATATGAATGACATATTGTATGTATTTTATTGATTCTCCACTGGTGATAAAATAATCTTTTTAAGCACAGGAAGTTAGCACAACACAACAAATGCCGCGTTTCGTTTGAGACATTATGCAAGAGAGACCCTGTCAATAATTAATGTGTTGCTTCACATGGCATATGAAATATTCATCGATTGATCATTAGGGAGAAAAATGGAGAGATGACCTGTTTGTGACAAAGCAGTCAGGCAGGAAATGCACATCTTTTACACAGAGGAGGTTTAAAGCATACGTTCATAAACAAGACCAACTGCTTCTTTCTGACATTAGATTAGTATTTTTATTGCTCATTCTCTTTACAAAGTTAGCTTTTATATCTGTTGTCTTTAGTTTATCTCTAAAGCACTTCCTCGGCTGGTGCCGGACCCTCAGAAGTATATTATTTATATCCGCCATCTTTGCTTTTGGGAACAAAGTTTTTCGAGCCAGTCAGATGCAGGAAAATTATGTCATGACAGTGCTGATTGGATTACAGCACCACCATCATATATCATTTTGTTTTTTTAGACCCCCCTAAAAAGCATAGTAATAGAATTAGAATAGTTACTAAAGGGCCAAACCAATCAAACTTGCACCCTTTTTAGTGTAAGACCTATTTAGTGTTAGAAAAAATTTAATATATATTTTATATAATTCAAATATTTAATATTTGAATTCTAACCTAATCATGACAAATTATACATTGATGAAAAGACATAAAAATAAATGTAACCAATTTACATAACAATAAACATGAACTAATACATAATAAAAAGGTTTATGTTATTGTTTATTATAAAAAAAAAACTAAAACTAAAAAAATACCTTACATCTAAAATTTGTAGTTTGGATATTCCATTTTCATGTGTATGTCCAGTATGTGCAGTGACAGTTATCAGATTTAATGCTGAGGTGAAACAATTGCTTTTCAATGTGGCCCACAGTCCACATGTTGCTGTATAGAGGGAATCTGTCAGTGTTTTGAATCTTGCAGCAACATCAATTTTGTTAGATTGCTCCCACAGCAATCCGATTATGAGATATTGGACATCCTGAAAGCCTGTGGGCAGGGCTTTGCTGATGCTATTCCTTTATTGGATTGTTTGGCCAGTAACCGTATTCCCTTGCCAACTTATTGGTTCACTTCCGTCATTAAATGGATTTTGCTGGGAAAATGAGTCACTTTCCCTGAGAAAAGATGCGTTTTGATTGGACTCTGGGGGAATCTGTTAAAGCTAAGAAACATTTTAATTAAATATGTCATGTTTTACTTTCAATTTATTTAAACTAATGCTTATTTGTAAGTATTTATAGACCGTTTCATTGTGTACGGCATCAGCCTCTGTTAAAGAGGAGACTGGACAACTATCTGATATAAAGTATGAATGTGGGTGTGTCATCATGTCACTGCTAATATTTCATTGGGCTTGATGTCAACTCACTGTGATTACAGAAGCAGCTGCTGTCATGTGTCATGCATTGATAATAAGAATGGATGATGTAATCATGTCCTGTGATAAGGGCACAGGAAAATCTGAGACATTCAGCAGAGACGGATAAATAGGACCAGCAATTGTTCAATACAATATGAACAGATTGGTGTTACACAGATATTTGTTCAATATGAAATTCTTAAGCAATTACTGTACATGTATTTGTTGCATAATTTACTCCAGAATTAAATCAATTCATGATGTTTCAATTATGCTTTTTGTAATTTTAAGAGTGACAGCCAATAGTGGCCAGTATATTCATGACACAACCCCGTTTGTGTTTCAGAGAAGAAATGAAGTCCTATTGGTGAGAAACAACATGATATAAATATCAACAAAAATATAAATAATAACATAATTTAATGCAAACTATTTAAGTCAAGTTGGTTTATTCTGTTTTGGTTTATTCAGAAACATATTGTAATCCTTTTATTATTGGATTTTTATAGACAAACATCACATGCAAGAATGACAAATTTTAAACTATGAACTGAACTGTTTTAATTAATATGTTTGTTATTTTTCATCTTTTATTTCCCACGGTAAAATCCCATTGAAATGTCACAATCTCTTCTGCCAGAGAGTACAGCAACAATGGAAAAAAACCCATTGAAAACAATAAAATTGGTTCTTAGGTACTGTATGAAAAAAACCCTATGATGATCTTTTATGGAAACTCATATAATTAATAAATATACAGATTATGGACGAGTTAGTTCCCGTCCTCGAAAATAATTGGATAAAAGACCTTCCAATCGATATAGGTCTAGAACAGAACTAAGGGGCTTTATTTTTTTGTATTCACTCCACCATAGTAACCGTTGAAGTGATGCTACAACAAACTTATTGATTTCTTTAGCAGACATGTCATGGCAGATGCAAGTAATCGCACTCGCTCAGTCACACCCTGTCAATCTCCTGTCTGTCTGTTCAGTACTACTGTCAATCAATGACACCCCTCTATCATTGACAGCAAGCAGGATAAGTTTATTATTAGTTTAATCAAGAATTATGTTAAAGCTGCAAAATCTTTTTAGTAAAAAGTTAAAAATTAGTTATTGAATACATAAAAGATCAGTGTTCAAAACTCTCTCCTGTCTGCATATAATAGGCCTCATGATTTATAAGTTGAGCTCTATCGTAATGATAGTTTTTATTTTTATATGTTCCAAATAAACAATTCAAGTGAAATGAATGAAAAGCCCATTTTAACATACTGTATGTTTAGCATATTGTATGAAAGTAGGTAACATGTAACATGTTGAGGTGTATAGTGCATTGTTACACTTTTATTTCCCCATCATCCCTATAGCTATCCATTAAAATCACATCTTAGAATTTACATTTAAATGTAGATGTGTTTCTAAGATCCGTGTGTATCGCTGTCCCGGCCTCATGGGCCAGCCTGTCTTTAGGTGATAAGAATCGCTACATGATCCCAAGCTTAATTGCTCATGACGAGTGAGGGTGGAGATGATTATGGCTGTTTCACATGCCAGCTGCCACGTGGTGAGGACGAGAAGCTTGTTTTTCATTCTCTAATCGTAGGAAGCAACTGCAGCCTATTGATTTGCAATTAGCCTATGCTCTTAGCTCACACACGCCTCTGATACTCAAAAATGAGAGGGGGGCGATGAGCACGCATATCACAACAAAAACAAACCAGCTGTTATGATGGATAGATATAATAGTAAAGAGTGTGATACTTTTTTCCAGCTTTAAATGCAGTTGTTTGGTTTGTATATTTCTCTGTATACTGTAGTAACATTGGCTTAGGCATTGGTGTTAGTTTGAGGCAGGATCTGTTTGTCCTTACAATGACAGATGGGGTATTCGGAAACTAAAACAGTGTGAAAATCAATGTTTTGCTACATTTGGGCCTAAGTATACAGTTTTACAGTGTCCTTATGGTGTTGCATTAATGCCTTGACATAATTTTGAAATGTATAAGGAAATGGCAGCTCAATGATCTTATGAACACCATAATTCCTCCTAGAAATTCAGAATAGCTGTGATGACATTGTTATTTTTCTTTCACCAAATGTTCTGGAAAACACACTTCTTGCCTTACTGCTCATTGGTGTCTTCTTCAAAAGCCTCCACTTGCAACACTTCGCTGGGAAAGATTAGTGTTATCGTTTCATAATGCGTAGCCAGCGATGGATATCGCAGCGCGTCGTCTGTGGCTTAGGGAGTGTTTCTGCATTGATTTGCTCCAGAGTAGATGCTTGGCCTGGCTTCTTTTCCTTTTCTTTCTTCTTAGCCAGTCAGTCAGAAAGACTCGACACACACTTCCTCTTTTGCTTGATGTTAATCTTTTTAATTGAGTGTGTGAGCCAGGATCTGTGAGAGAGAGATATAGGGAGGGTGGGATTGATGGTGATGATCGTCTCCCAAAGTTGGGTATTTACCTATTTGGAATGTATCTCTGTCTTCTGTGGTCTTTTGTGTTTCTACTTTTTTGTGTATATTTCATAGTGTGTTGGAAGTTTAGAGCTGATATTTAATCAAAGCAGATGCTTTGTCCGCACTAATACGTTACTAAAATGGATCTTTTTTTTGTCCATTTTGGCCTTTTATCCACAATGAGATAACATTTTTGTCTACACAATCAAAGCTTTTTGGATAAATTTGAAAATGCTGGTTTTGTGTTGTATTGTGAACTTGGAAAACGGAGGCTTTCGGAAAAAAAATTTCATCAAATGATGCGGTTGTTTTTGCTGCTGTCCAGTATTATAGTGCCGTTCAAGACTAGTGTTAGTCTGTACAAATTTTCAAATTGCATTTCTTCCAAGGAGAAAAAACGAGTTTTTGTTTGGCGGCACGTGAGGACATTTTCACTTGATTTTGCAACTTCATAACTGTCTTGTGTTTAATTTTTGATATCACTTCAGTGACGCAAGTGAATGTTAATTGGCCAAATGCATGTTACCAGACATAAACATACAGAAAGCTGATGTTAACGAAGACATTGACCCGTCACTTTTGTCTGTGTGTGGCGTTCTTTTCTCAGCCATGATGATATGTGTCATAATTCATGTCTTACTACTGTATTTCTTAAGCAGATTTAAGAGAAACCGTATCTAGAGAGAGCTACAACTATGAAAATATTCCACACTGTATAAATAGTCTGAAAGACCCTTGTAACCCCTGAATGATGCAACAATTCTGCGTTGTTTTTACAACAACAACTCTGTTGCTTTGTTAAATCAATTCTGTTCTCTTTATAAAGAAAAGGTCTTGAGCAACCTTTGCTTTTCATTCCCTCCCCAGCCTCTGGAGAGGCATCTGTGGGCCCGTCCTCTCTGGTGTGATGGATCTAATAAAAGCCTCATTAACAGATCCAGAAGAAGAATGTCTTTGGGGGGGCTGACTGACCTGCCTGTCACTCAAAAGGTCTCTTCTTCCAGTCTCTCCTCTCTCAGTGTTGATGGACCCCTGTGGGAGGGCCACACACAGTTCACATGACGAGTGAGCCGACTGTCTAATTACAAGCCGTCTCCGCTTCACTACAATCAACTTTCTCAGAAAGAAAGAAATGCTGAAACCAAATGGGGAAAATATGAAAAACTTTTATAGATGCTTGAATGACTTTGACCTCCTGCTAAACAGTTTTTTTTTGAGGGAGAAAATATAGTTTTTGCTTGAGGGAAAAACTGTCATTACTTTCTTGTTTCCTTTTTTATGCAATTCTTAAGTAGTTCTCAAACACTGGTTGTGTGTGAAGGATTCCAAATGGGGCATTATTATTTTATTTAAATGGCGAGTTAAATGGAATTATTTTAATTGGCAAAAAACATTAAATTATTTGACTGGTCTTTAATTTAGATTTTTCATAGTCAGGTAAAGTGCGGTTTTCAGAATTGTCACCTCCACAACAGTCCATATTGCTCATAGAGTAAATGCACATGAAAATAATAATAAAGTAACTATTTTATTTTCTTTAAAGAGTAATTTCTTTTCCATTTGGTGGGTCTTATTACTTCTGGTTTGTGCATTTTAATTCACAGAAATCCAACAAAGTATGCTGCCTCTCAAAAACGAAATTTCTTGTTTGTCACATCCATAATGCCTATTTTACAGTTTTTAAAATAGACTTTTCTGTGCATAGACAATTTTTTTGATGTGTCAATGGTTAGTAAAATATAAAATCAGGGCTTTACTAAACGGGGCATTAATAAAATAAAAATTCAATGCAAGTTCAGTATTGGTAATAAATGCATTCTGCATTTATGTAGAAAGTGTAACGTACAAAACGCAGGAAATGCCCAAATGTTGTGTTTCTGTTTTCTCACTTTGATTGTGTAACTGATCAGTGTATTTGCTCCATCTTCTTATAGATAGCAAAATGGTTTCCCCAAGTTTGGGGTAATAGGCTGGCCTGCAGCTTTACTGTACTGATATAAATTAAGGCTTATATAATTTTATATAACTGATATAAAATTAGGGTTATATTAATTGCAAACTTCTTATAGGTTGTTAAGGTGACACACTGCCTTATCTGTGTGTGGATCGCACACAAGTTGGATGGTACGCGGGCCAAAGCTCAAGTGACCGACCGTTCTCTGTTTGTGATCCCAAATGGTTTGCTATGTTGTGACAGTTCAGCATTCAGATAAAAGGTCCCAGAAGTTCCACGTGCTGTCTGTTCCGGTAAACGTTCTCTGTTGTTAGCGCACTGTCATATGGAGTGCGTGACCACTGACACTAAAAAATCGAGTCTGTCCCCGGGAAATGAAATCTCCTCACATGCTCATCTGCAGAGCGCTGGAGGTTTGAAATATGATATGAAGGTCATCAGTACATCGGCCACTTCGGGTTCTGGCTGCAAGGTCGAACTCTTAACTGCCATACTTCACTGTCAACACTGCGTATTATACCCAGAGACTGTCCCCACCCCCAAGAGAGAAAGACAGAGAGATGGTAGGAAAATAGAAATGTCTAATCAAAGAAGGTCATAGCTGTCAGCAAATGGGAGCTCTGCTGGCTGTCATGTCGGCTGCATTCTGTTTGGGAGATGAATGGGAATGATGGTCACTGTCAGATAAACCCCTCATGACTTTCCTGTGTGATAAATATTACTATATATATAGACCCTATTCATGATGTGTTTGTTATATATACTATATGTATATTTTATTTATATGGGTGAATTTTAAATGAAAGGCAGTTTTAACTGCTTGAAATCTTAAAACAGTAACTCGAAACTGTTAAAATATTTCTCATTTGTTCTGTAATAAAAACTGATAATGGCCTTGAACTCCAAATGGATTTTAGTATATAAAGATGGGTTGGATTTTTTGGTATTGTGTCTGATGGTAATGTCATCAAGCAATAATGTAAAACGTTCCCTCTGAATTAAAATATTAAAATTATAACTTTTTTGCTTATTATTACAGACTAAATGCTGGGTTATTTTTAAACCATGGTTGGTTTAAAAAGGGTCAAACCTAACTGCTGGGTTAAATGACCTTAGAAAGTGTCCATATTTGACCGGAGTTTTTTTTCTAAAACAAGCCAATTTGGTTTTGTTTATAACTCAGTAATTTGGTTTGTCCCTTTTTAAAACGACCATTAGTTGAAAATAAACCATCTTTTTTAGTTTATATAAAAAGTTTAAAATTGATAAGATTTCTGGTCTTCAAACTGTAAATAATTACACAAAAATATTTCCATAATACTGTAAATAATAAAAATTGAAGAATAATCAATTCAATAATCACCCATATGTGATTTTCTTTTTGTCTAACCATAACCCTTGTATTGATATCAGGGTAGATTAGGTTCAAAACAGGAAACAATGGTGAGAAAAGATAGAAATTACAAAAATTTGCATCATCCATATAAATAGCATTGCTGAAATGTGTATACAAACTGCTAAGCCAATGCAATGCAATTGATGCTTGACTTCTTGGTGTCTTCTTAAAATATCATGCATTGTAATATGGTAACTCAAGGCCACTTAACACTGCTAAGCTAATGTCAAAGAAACTCTTGACCCCTGTGAGGTAATTTACTAGTCTTTTCTACTGTCTTCTTGGAATAGGTTAAAACGGCAAAGAAATAACTGTGACATGATAGAGAGCTCAAAATCCAGAGCCAAGAGTATGACTGGTTGTGTGAAATATTGAGGTGACATCATCATTAGGATCAAGCACAGTATTATATGACACAGTAGACCCTGTAGGCCATGTATCCTCCCTTAGACATATTGTGTGAAGCTGTGCCTCTGTAGAGCAGATGTTTGTCTTTTGGCCTCTTCTTTAAATCTCTTTTATGATCATTTTAGCGCATCAGGAGACACGGGAGAGCTCTGTGAATCATACCCACCGCAGCACAATGATAGTCACCCACATACTCCCACTAGGAGGCTTTGTGTGTGTGTTTTGGATTTGTGTGCGATTGAGTGAGAGGGAATGAGAGAGGGAGAAAGCGAGAGAAGGAGGGTGAAAACCTCATTCATCTTGGGCCATGAGAGCTGACAGCTGTGAGGAACAGCATGAGAACACCTGCAGATGCACGAAAAGAGAGAGAAAGAGACAGGGAATTTGAGGATGGGGTGCTGATAAATCATTATAAAATCACGATGGCTGCTACAGACGTTTTTTGTTTTATTTGTCAGATATTGGTTGATTTATTTTGAGTTGGTTGATATGGCAGTCGTCTTGGACTTACACTAACACTTTCTGACATTTTGCAGGCGAGAGCTATAAATTAAATAAATATATCGGTTACTAATGCTGTCGCAGAAGTGCTTTATTAGCAGTCTGCCATGATTTATTTATTTTGTGAGTGAAAGTGTCCAATTAAAAAAAAAGTGTTCAGATGGTCATATGATCTCAACATGGCAACCCAAAAGAGCAGCCCAACTTAATGTTAAATAAATCAACTTGTATTACGCTACTGATTTGGATTTCTAATCCTGCGTGTGCATAAATGATTTAAAAGACATTTTTGAAAGGTACAATTCATTTCTTTAGGGGTAAAACTTTTTTAATAAGGGAAAATTTGAGTGCACCTTTTAAAATATTAAAATGTTTCATAAAATATGAAATGCCAAGACCCTCAAAAAGGGTTAACATCCAACATCAGAAAACAAGATTCTGCTAGTACTAATACTGTGAACAGATCATATCAGTCAGGCATTTTACGACTTTCAGAAGACTATCAACAGTGAGACTAATTATTTCACCCCTCTTTCAAGTAGTTGATGCTGACCTTAGCGATTGTGTACCTCTCCATATGTTTATCCTAATAGAAACTCAGGCTATGTTGTGTTTGTGGTTAACTTATTTGGCGTTTGCAGCATTGCACACCAGTCTCGGTGGATCTTGCCACATTGCCCCATTTGTCAGAGCTGTCACCATTAGCCCACCTCAGCAAACAGAAGAAAAATGCAGTCCTTTCACGTTCACAAACATTAGTGCCTGACTCTACTTATAGAGGTTAGCAGAAGGTTAATCACCAGAGAAAAATATTACACATGCTGTTGATGTTCTAATTGGTTTTACTTTACCCCATACTGGATATGCAATTTATATAGCATTATACAAGGAAAAAGGTCACTTATATAGAAGTAATTCGTAGTTCCTGGACATAAAATGTTTTAATGTCTCTGGTTGTTGTTATGGCAATAAAGTATTGAATGTCAAATAGGGATTAGTGTAAGCTTAGATGTCATCCAGAATGGATTCTCATTGTGTTTAGCATATGATAGATGTGATATATTCTACATTACTAATCTTCAGACATTGTCTATAATGATCCATCAACTGCTTCTTAATGCAATTAAGATTCAAGGCTTAACAGATAGTCCATTGATCCTGTTAATATACATTATGAAACGTTTTTAAGGAAGTCTAACCATCTTGTTGGGAAGGAGTCATAATCCCAACGTCTGAAAAAAGATCTAAATTTTCAATATAGTGCGAATGTAGTGTGAAACTAATGGACAGTGACAGAAATATTGGAAAGAAACATTGGAAAGAGTCACATTTAAAGCACATTGGAGTGGTTAGTATATTTCTTTTTGAAGGTCTGTGAAAGAGGAAAATGAATTCAGGAGAGTGCTTGTGTAAATGAAAGTCTGCTGTCTGTAAGAGTTGAAACCTCACTTTTTCATTGAGTTATTCTTGAGATTGATTCTTTTAGTACTTTTTAAGCACTGTTGGTCTGTTTATTGTCTGTGTATTATTTTGTGATGTCTGGTATTTCTCTCATTATGCCCATTAACATGAATACATTTATAATGACTTCTGTTGCATTCGAAGTACACATTTGATCATTTATGCATACATGTGTACATTTGGCAGACACTTTTATTCAAAGCAACTTATAGTGCGGTTAAACATATTAGTATGCGTGTTCTCTGGAAATAAAACCCACAACCTTTTACCATGTTAGCGCAATGTTGGACTTCCAACCAAAACCCTGAGATATGAACTTCTCATGATCCGTTATATCCTGCTTAATGTTTTCCTCAGAGCGGCCACTTTTTGTGTTGTGTTGCAGAAGAAGAGCTTAAGTATTACTGTGAAAATAAAATCATGTTTCAATCAAGTCAGGGAAAATTGTTTCCAAAAATCTCTCTGAACTACTTTGTTCTGGAGTCTTGTGGCTGTGTTCATGGTCCCTGTGAAAGATGGAGGGCACATGTTTGTGTCAAGCTTTTGATCAAAGTCAGACAGCAGATCTATGCTTGAGAAGGGCTTTTGCTCTGGGCATGGCCTTCATTCTTTTTACCCTCTGCGTGCTGCATGGGACAAGTTCTCTCCATTACACACTGATTTATCCGTGTGAAAGCTGACACCTGGCTCAGAGGGGCAGCTTCACACAGCTGTTAATGTGTGCGTGTTAGAGGTGAGTAAACCCCTGACAATGCTATTCGCCCTATCGGGTTTCTTTTTAATTGGCCGATGACCAAGTGAAGTATGCATCTGTGTGTGATGGGGATGATACGTGTCTTTTGATGGGTAGCGGGTGTGTTGGATGCAGAAATCAAATGCAATATCCAGGCATCTGTCAACACTCAGGGTCCATCTCGAGCCCCCCTTTTGTCGTTTGTAGTGTTGCCTATGATGGGACAGTGAGCTCATTGCAGAGAGGAGGATGACAACACTGAATAATGTGATGGACCCGATGATGTCATCAGTGTATGTCATTGTAATGCTTGACATGGGGTCAACAAAAACAGCATCAACACCATAAAACCTGTGGTACATCACACGTGAACATGTCAGAATGAAATGTGTAGCATGTGAATGACACATAACATCGCTTTTGCTGTTACTGCAGGAGATTTATATGACAGCGTGAGCAGTTTTAACCGGCTTAATGTTGATGACTTATGTCCTGTGTGTGTCATATGATTTCGTAACAGGCCTGATGTATAAGCTTTTGTTACATGCAAGACAGTTTTGAGTTTTTAAATGATCTAATATCTTATGTACATGTTATCTTATATATATATATATATATATAAGTTATAAATATGTGTTTGGGAGATGCCTTATACAGTATTAGCCACTGATATAATGCTCAGGGTAAGCTAATAAATAATAATTTGCAAACCTGTATATGACTATTTCTTCTGTAAACAATAATATTACGGACAGACAGCCAGTCACTATTTACTTGCATTGTATGAAATAAATGCAATGAAAGTGAATGGTGACTGAAGCTGTTAGTCCCTAACATTCTGTTGTTTTATTGTAGAAAGTCACTTTGGGTTATAACTTTTAATATTTACTCAACATTGTCATTTTGTATTAAATACTAGAAATGACAGAAGGTTTATTTTTGGGTGAGCTATCCCTTTAAATTTTTTTAATCAAATATTTGTTCTCACTATCATTTATTATCATCCATGTAGCCTGTCTTACTAATTTAATTATAGCGTGAACCTGTGTAAACACTGCAAGTATAATGTTTGCTTTACAGCTTGAAAAACTATTGGCTTATAATTGAAACGGGTTGGATCAGACTGCAGAAATCAAAAGCTCAGCTGTAAACCACATCTAACCGTTTTCTTGGCCTTGTTCACATAGCGCTTTGGTGAGTGTGCGTTGCTGAACCAGACATCATATCGCGTGCATCTGTGCTGTGATTTTACATCCAAATGGCAGATGTGCATCTCTGATAATGAGGTGTATCAGAAAGTCTTGAGCACCTGTCATGGACTGGTTGTAAATGATAATATTAGTAAGAGGTCATGCTGAATAAAATTTGGCATTAGAAGAACTGTCTCTGATTGCACCAGTAATCCCCATCTGTGAACATGTCGACCACGTCTCCCTCTGATCTCCTTTTAACTCTTTTTCTCTTGCTCTTTTGTCTTTGTCTGTCTGTTTTCCAGCATGTCTGTGGTTGGTTTTAAATGCAGTTACATTGGTGGCCAAATGTAGAACTTTCAACTTTTGTAATTACTTACAGTACAAAAAATGAATGTTTTTACCAAAGATTAGGTATGCAAGGTCACTCTCTGAGTTTTTTTAAAAGCTTTTTAAAATCTTTTTCTTTGTTTTAAAGCATGATTTTTCAGATAAAGTGCCGTTTTCAGAATTGTCACATCCATAACAGTCCATATTCCTCTTAAAATAACAGTGTTATGTACTTTTAACAGTCATCTTTTCTCCATTCGTTGAGTATCATTGCTTTTGGTTTATGCATTTTATTTCACAGAAATTCTGCAAATCTAAAAATGTTGCTTGTGTATATTTCCATTTTTTAAAAATGGATAACTCGTGCATAGACCGTTTTTTAATGTCTGGGCTTTATCAACAGGGCTTTAGTAAACTATAAATGGATCTTTCAGTATATTGGTATTAAATACATTTTGTGGGAATTTGTTTTAACTGAAAATGACTGCAAATGTCACATCCATAACACTAGAATTGCCCCTTTACATTTCTTTTATTCTGGATATGAAGCACGTTAAATAAACATTTAATCATAGTCAGTCTATAATAATTTACATAATCCCAACAAGGTTCCTCACAAGGTTTAAAGATGTCTTGGTGTTTTCCTGCCGTCTTTGTTCACTGGTGAGATACAGCTGTCTGGCTTTACCTCTTGGGAGGAGGAGGGAGATAATTTTGCTGGGCTTTAGAAGGCTTATCCTGGCAGAGGTTTTGAATGAGCACAGATTTCTCTCACAGGGACAACAGAAGCACCAAAACACTCGCTGCCAGCTTCTGCTGTCAAAGTCTTGAGCACTAAATGATACATTAGATGTGCAATTAAACAATGCTCTCATTATGGATGATATTAGCTGAAAACGCCTTTCCAAATGGCTCTCATTAGGAGAGAGAGACAATTGGGCACATTATTGTTTCATGGTGATTAAAGTGCAAGGTTGCATGCTGAATTTATTGCCTTTTTACATTGTTTTGATCAGTTTGAGCTGTTTTTTGTAGTCCTGCAAGGATTTAGATTTTTTTGGGGACAGATATTTTTTGCATCAGGAATTTAAGGTTGTGCACATTTTTTTGTACAGATTTTATAGTTGCTCTGATTCTGGATTTTTTCTTCATGCACCTGTCAATCACGCTCTTATTCTGATAGGAAATGGTGTTCTTAAGCATCTTAAATACATCTGTTCACTTCCTCCTAATCAGCGTTATAAGCCGCCTTTACTCCTCCAACTGTAAGAGGAGGCTTGACGCACAGAAATTCTCGTAACTGCACTAATATCTTGTCACCCCTCCTCCCATGATCTTCCAAGGGCTTCGGGAACCAATCAAGCTGGTCGTGCATGCCACCTCAATTAGAGCGCTTTACGCTTGTGTAGTGTCAACGGAAGTCCCTTGAGAGCTATGAGGATTATGAATCAAAATTCATTTCCATCTCTCTTTAAATCCTTCGCAGACCATTTCAATATCAGCTCTGTCAACATTATGTGTGTTCTGGTGCAAATGCGCAAAGCTGTATGGGAGTAATTGCATTCTTTATCTGTGATAAGTCACATGGATTTTGTATGATAACTAGTACAATGTACCAGGAGGATCATGTGGCAGGTACCCTATACTGTATTTTACATAAACATTTTTATTTGCAATTTAGTTGATTATTATGAAACCGTAATGCGGGATAATTCACAATAAAAATTAATATTTTGTCTTCGTATATTCACCGTCATGTAATTCCTCATGTATTCTTCTGTGTGACACAAAGAAGATTAAAAAAAAAAAGTTAAACGTTAACGTTAAACTACATTGTCCTCCATTATATGGACACAAAACCACTGATGTTCCACAGAAGAAAAGAAAAACAGTTTTGGAATGACATCAGGGTGAGTAACTGATGACAGAATATTCACATTTGCATGAACTATCCTTTTAGTCTAGAGACCCGGTTTGAAATCCCGGTCTGAAATATAATTTCTTGAATAATAAACCAAGCAAAATGATAACTGGCAAGCAGCAATGACAGCCCGTGATCACCATGCGTTTTCGTTATATGGAAATGAGCGGCTTTGACATTTTGATAATAGCTCCTTTTGTGTTTCACAGGAAATAAAACCGCTTTGAGGTGGAACAATGGAAAGCTTAATGACACCGTATATTGAAGCAGAACAGTGGCTATAACTAAGATCAATGAGGGACGCATGCGAGTGGGCTTGGAGCTGTTATTCAGCAGTAATGGCTGATTGATTGAGGTCTAACGCAGGCCCACGCCGTGTGTCATTAGTTTTGCCAACAATATTTGACTCAACACATGTGAGAGTAACAGAGCTGGTTCTGTATCTTACAACAGCACATCAATCAGAGCCGTTGACCCTGTATCAGCGATGTTCAATACTACTGCTCACCAAAGTCATTCACAATATCCGGCCGTATTTCTCAGATAACGGTGGATAAAAAATGGACCTTATTACAGGTTTTAGAAATGATTCTATTGAGTTCTTTAATGGGCTGTTGACGACACGCATGTCGATCAAACTCCAAAGACTCTTCGAGCCCATCAGATGCAAAGTCATTGGGGGCGGGGGGTTTTCCGCTCACCCTGCATTGCAGATTTGTCATGCTATAGAGGGATGGGATGGATAAGAATATTTTGCTGAGGACAGCTTTACTGCAACCTTATTCTCTTTGACCTGGGTGTGCACGCTGTTTGATTCGGCGACATCACCGCAGGTGTGCTCGCACAGAAAACGGCAAAGTCACATCTCTGCAAAGTCACATTTGCACACGGTATTTAAAAAGTATATAGTGGGCGCCACCATAATGAAATTTTTTCCTAAATGTCTGTTCTGAATGTCATCTATCATATAGAAGGACCAGAAAGCAATTCTGTCTGTAAATGAAGCCATTGGCTTTGGATAATGAGAAATTTTAATACAGTATGATACAATTTGGAATCAGTCTTTGGAGGGCTGTATTTTCAATTCATGACATGGCAAATTGAGCATAGAATTAGGATTAAAAGGAAAAGAAATGGAAATGTCAGTCTGACTCGTTTGGAATTTAATTATATAAGACAAGACACAAAAAATGTAAATGTGCATGTTAACTAACTGCTTAAGTAAATTTACTGTCGATCTTCGATGGAAAATAAGTCTGTTTAAGCTGCTGCTTCAAAATGAGGTTTGCTTGAATATATTATTCAGTTATTCTTACATTACAATAGGTCAAACAGTATAAATCTGGATAAAAAATAACACAGAATAGATGTAGAAAATATCAAATCTGAAACCTGTAATGTATTTGTATTGGACCCAATTTACTGTAATTGCATGGAAATAAATGACCAGCAGGATTTCTTAATAAGGACAGGTTTCCCTTTTTTCATTTTCATTTTTTATTTTTGGGCAAACTGTTCCTTTAACTCTATAGATGTCTCGCTATTGTCCTCATTCTCATTGTTATAGGAGGGGTCACACTTCAAGTGTTTGACCAGGTCCAGTGATCCCTTCACCTCAAACCAGTTTTTACTTGCTGGGGAATTATCCGATAATCAGAAGCGCTGGCTTATATGGATACTGTTACCCCAATGTGATGTGATGCATTCAAGCGTGGCTTAGCCTTTCCCCTCTTCTATCGACGGCTCTCTTGCTCGTCTGAATTTCAAATGGGTTTTGGGGGAATGAAAAACGTGCACGTTCAGTCAGGCGCTCCCAAATCTGTTTGGTTAAGGTTATGTAACAGCCGAGCTAAGACATGCCCGAAAGAGAGGTGAATCAGGCACGATGCGCTCACGCTCGCATTGCCTCTCAATGCAAATGCTTGAAGAAAGGTGCATCAGTGATACACATGGCTGCTTTGACAGCAAAACGCTGAGGTTTGCTTAAATGTGTGCGTGTGGGTGTTTTGGCACATTTCAGACATGTGCCCTGCTTGTGTAAGTGATTGTTTTTGTTTATTGTATGGTTTTTCAGAACTGTATTATGTTTTTTACATGTTTTTCTTTCATATGCATTGGACTTCAGTGCTTAGCGTGACTATATTGTGAATATTTCTGTTCCCAGAAAAGTAGGAATGTGAAAATGTTGTAATATAAGGTGAAATATAGCAATACTTTAAAATATCAGTTTCTGCCACTATTTGACATTAAAATGCAAGAAGACCTTTTTTTGCCCATAACAATAAAAACTTAATAGGATTGTGGATAGAAATCATTTATAGATTTTATTTTATATAACACTACAGTATCAATCACTACAGGCAATGAATACATCTTATAATCAATGTTTTATACCAATATATTTCATAAACCCCTGATTGAGTCCAGACTTCAGAAAATGTCACTGTATACACATATTTTCTTTTTAATAGGAGGGAAATATATATACGTTATGGATATGACAAAAGGAAGCATGTTTTTGGGAGGCAACATATATTCTAGGATTTCTGTACATTCAAATGTATAAACTAGAAGCAATAATACCAAACAAATGGAGAAGGGATGACTCAAAGAACATGAAATAGTTGTTTTATTCTACTTTTTATAAAAAAAATCTACATTTATGTGGAATATGGACTGTTATGGATTGTGAAATTGCCACTTACCTCAGTATGGATATTTATTTTTTTAAACATAAATAATGCTTTAAAAACTGTAAGAGAGACCGCACATAGGTACAGTATTTAAACCAAATATTGACATCTGAGCTATCAGCAGTGAAAACCTTTGGTTCTTCACGCCACCTTTTAGTGGTTTTCCACTAGACTTGTATTTTTACTTTTTAAAGACTCGCATGTGAAGGTCAAATCTGCTAAACCGTTACTGAAGCTGCTGTACAATACCTGTGTCATGTACTGTGCCAGTGTAGCCTCAGAGAACACGTTTGTTAACTTCACAGACCAGTGCTTTTGAAGGACAGAATGGCCGTTGTGGGATTTCAGAGCTGCTGAGCAGTCCACCGGGATCTACACCTAATTACAGTGCTTGTCTTTGACAAAAACTAGTATGACATGTTGAATCTCAAGCTGCTTGTGTAAAATTGATTCAAGCAGTAAAAAAATATGGGTTTGTCCACCAATGACTGTTCTTGTACATATTTTGCTAAAGGCGGGAGCTTGACAGAGTGGGTTTGATCAATTCCAGACAGACGCCCCGGTTTGACATGATGCAGAAATAGTGGTTTCCTTGGCAGCGGGCTGCGGCCTTTGCGTCTTTGCAGGTTGTGTATATCATGAAGTTCAATGTACTGATAAATAACTCCAGTCTGAACAGCACTGTGATGTATGCATTTAATATCTCAATCTCAGCATAGTGTTCTTCAGGTCGGGTTATTTACGAGGTGGTGTTGTGCAGAGAAAATATCCAGCCAGCGAGGCAAGTGTGCCCACATTGTACATGATGTGTGTGTAATGCCAGCATACACTACAATCAGTGTTTGTGTATGTGTATTCAGGAAGCCTTATTCATTTCTGTTTTGACTGTACATCTAGACAGGCAGTGAGACAGACAAATAGACAGCCTGTCAGACAGATAGCCCTGTGCAGCCCAGTTGTCTTTGACAGACTCATAAATATGGGCTCGGGGAGATGGCAACAAACTCAATTTGTTTTCAGAGCAGAAACCTTCAAACCACCTCTCATGTCACCACACAGAGAAGGATTATGAGTTTTCTTCTTCGTTCCCTCGCTTAAAGCCGGCTCTGTCTTTCTGCTGCCTGCGTTCACTGATATGTGATCAGGGTAGTTTACCAGGCATTGCTGCCTAAAGCGCTGTTTTCCTGAGTTTCTATTATTTATTCAAATTCATCACAGAAATGCAGTGGGTTGTGCATTTTAAAGTCTATTAACTAAATTAATTAAATTGACTGTTTCTTCATGATGTGTGAAATTAACACGTTTGTTAATAAAGTTAATCTAATATGTTCAGTGCTGGTATTTCTTTAATGATGTTCATAATTTGATTTAAAACTGTTTATTGTATGTTGTGTGATGCAATAAACGTGCTACGCTGTACATAATCTTTCAGCCCAACCAATTATCCATTCCTCACACTCAAAACCATATGAAGAGCTGGGTTCATGACATCATACTTAGTCTGTATCAGTTGTCACATACTGTATGCCGATCATGCTTTAATAATGGAACATTTTGTTTTCATCTTCAGCATTGAAAGGCTGTATAGAGATCTGAAAGCATGTATATCTAGATCATGTAACAAAGTGTAAGTGAGATCACAGGACTTCTGTGATGTCATCTGTGCCACTCAAGAACGATTCTCAGCCTTTTTATCCCACACTTACGTTATCTTTACGTAGTCACAATGCTGGTTGTTTCTGAAAGACAAAACCAGACCTTTTGCAGATAACTGGACATACGTTCATGTTCTTTTTGATGCTTTTATATCTGTTACAGACAGAAAATTCAGAATTTTTTCTTGTTTTCCAGTAATTTGTGAATCCAAACTATAATAAATATGATACTTTTTCCTGAAAATATATAAAAAAAAACAAAATTATTACCGCATTAGCATTTATAACCTTTCTTACAAAATTAGATTCAATAGATTAGAATAGATTTATGTTTTTAAATGTACTGCTTAATATTTTAATATTTTTTTATTCCAAAATAAATTGTGTTTTTCAAATAATTGACCTAAAAACTAATAAGAAACATGTATTTTCACAGCATTGGCTCAACTGTAGTCCAAAAGCATACTGTATCTCATTCTGAACCGCGGGTCTGTTAGAGGAAACTAATTCGCTGATTGAATGGATGCTTCAGGCTATTCACCTGTACCGTGAAAGCCAGAGTGCATCCATAATATCACCGTCTCATTATCAAAACCATCCACATCTATCCACAGCATATCACCTGCCGTCCCCGTGCCTGCACAATAAATGAAAGACAATAAAGAGAGAAATAAAAGAAGAGGACAGGTGCTGGCTTCAAAGTGTCCCCCGTGGGTTTCTCCGGGGAAATCACTGTGCGGCCAATGGAAAGACTTCACAATGTCTTTATGGAAGATGGGTACAGTGTTTTTTGGCAGTGTATGTCTTTAATGAGGTGCCACAGGGTTGACTTCACCCATGCCCACAGTAAGGAGGGGTCTTCATTACAAAGGTTAAGTGCTACCTAGTTACAGGTCCCTTTCTGAGTTAACCTCCTCTCACAGACAGATCTTTGATTTGACACCCAGAGGGAAAGAATGTAAAAAGCGTTCATTGGCGAGCCTGGCATTGCTTTGCGGGCACACTCAGCTCCCAGGGAATATTAAGTTTGCTTGCAGACGTGTCGCCTGGAAGGATGCTAATATAGATGCTAATGCAGGACATTCTCCTTACGGGCTTTGGAAAAAACTCTGTATGTGTGGTCTGTAAAAGTTGAAATACAACACGCTAAAATACAATTATGAATTATGCAGCAACTACCAAAGAAGGCAATACAATTTTAATTAACATAACTGTATTGTATGCGATACTGACACACCCATTTTTAACTTTGGACTTAAAACCACGACTGTATTTGTCTGTCTTTCAAGCTCACTTACATTCCCACACTGTAGTAGATTTTGTACCACTAGATGGGTAAAAACACATCTCCAAAAGTGATCAAACGTCACTCATAATGGTACAGTAGGTCTGTAATTTGGATGGGGGATTTGTTGAAGTGGCATGAAGCAGAACCGTCTCATCGCCTCTACAGACTCCACATTTACACGTGTTGTCTGATCTAAGCCACATTTAAAGGGAAAGTCAAGTTTCCCATGCCAGCCTTGGTTTTGCTCCAGTCTCTCATGGACGTAATTTAAATACCATGACACCTTACAGCCAATATGTGCTCAATTAAGTGTGTGATTTTTATTGGACTGGAATATGCAAGCAGGCAGGAATTAAAGGTTAGCATACTAAATTGGTGATATTGGTCAGCAGAGTTTGCAATTATTAGTATACCACGAAAAAAACGAGCATCTTCTTGCTAGAAAAAACAACTTGCACATGCATGTGTTTTGGTTTGGTGATTGCTTTGTGTTAAAACAGCATAGCCATTCCGTTTATAAGTAAGCAGGTTGGACCAGTATAAAACTGCTGGTTAAAATGGTTAACCAAAGAAGTTTTTAACCAGTTAGGGTCATAAAAGTCTCTAAAGGGCAATATCATCCAAAACACAATTGATATCTTTGTGTTTTCAGCAGGTTTGTTTAAAAAGAACACACATTTGTGCATTCTTGCTTACGTTTTTACTGTATTTCCACTGAGTGCCATCTATTTGCTTCTCTCATCTCCCACCGAGTCATGATTACGTTTAATCTTCCCCCTTTTCCTCCTGTTTGTTTTTTCTCTCATGCTCTCTTTGTTTTGTCCGCGCTTCTGTGTGTTAAATATCCCCCATGGATTACACTGCCCAGTACGTGTGTGTATGTGTGTGTGTGTGTGTGTGTGTGTCTGCTTGATAACTGGATGTGCATGGGTGTGTTGTAGGCCTTTATAGATGGCTCTCTTGGGACTGTTTATACCCCACCAGCATGGTGTAGTGGAAGGCTTGTGGACCATCACAGTGTTGTGTGGTCTAGTGAAATAGAGGTTTGAGCGGGTGAGTCATTTTCACAGCATTACTACAGTGTCTATACGATCCATCACTATACCAGCCGTTTTCCCGGGGCAAGAGCCACAATCACGATACCTGAGTCACAGAGAATGAGGGGGAGAATGAGTGGAAACCACTTTAGTGTGGGAATGACTGTTGCTGATAATTAAAGCTGCAAGATATGGCTATAAAAATCATGCTATTTTGTCAGTGTCAGTAATCAATATACTTTTATTCTTTTAAACAAAACAGCTGCCAATTAGATAGAAATGTTGCATGCAAGAGATGTTTTAGATATTTTGGATAATTAGATATTAAAATTTTTACATTTAGAAAAAAACCTTTAATTAAAAAAAATCATTACCACACCTTAACATTTTTTTTAATAATTTGTTTATTTTTACGAATATTTGTCAAATATTTCATCCTTTTCATCCATAAATAGTTTGTCATAATTAGATTAGAATTCAACTATGAAATATTAAAGTGAATAGGTAAATAAAGTGAATAGCGTTCCACCTGTTGAACGATGACCGTTAAAAGGTTAATAAAGGCATAAAAAGGTATTTTCCCTTAAAAAATACTAAAGTGGGCAAAGGCTGTGAAACTGTTTCAATAACACACGTTTTAGAAACGTTAATAGTAAAATCATATATTGTGATCATATATATAATCATATATATATATATATTGTGACTATTCCATTTTTTACCCAGTCCTACCACCTACCCTCTGACTCATGACCAGCCCTGTGTGTTTATGTTCTTCCTTTGATGTAAGGACTGAGAGAGTCAAAGCGACGAATGTGGAGATGGTACACAAGACAAGTGCTATTATATACCAGACAGTGTGAATGTCTGTGATGTGAGTCGCTGCATTGCTGCATTGATCTTCTGTGGCGAAGTCTCAGAAGCTGCTTGAAGGCCTTTTGCGATCATTCACAGTCACACTCCTCTTTATTCATTCTAGGCACGTCTACCAGGAGAGTGTATTTGTGTGGAGGGCTGTTATTGAGGTCAGGGATACTTGATCTGCTACAGGGGGTCACAGAAGCTCACTGTAGTCTTGTACCCCATCTGCGCCAAGTCTTAACAGATGCTTCAACACACATCACTTTCACAAACCTTTCTTTCTCACACTGAACATGTCCTTCTGCTCTGATATTATTATAAAAAACATTGCCATAGTATTACCATTTTTATGCTTTTTTATGCTGCATTTAAGTATCACGGTGACATTAGACAATCAGCAACTTTCTGGTGACTGTTGAAACGAAAATGCAAAACTTTGCATTTTAAATATAATCTCATAGCATAGTCATTTTTATTTTGAATGCTTTAAAATTATGCTAGTTCAGAATCATGCATTGCATATTGATATTCCCAAACAGATCGTCTCTTTTCCACAAAGTGCTTATGTAAATACCTAAAATAGTTGTGGAAGGGTGAGGTTGCTTTCTGTTCATGAAAGAAGCTCAATGGAGAGAGTCTAGGGTACCCGTGACCACCCGCACACATGGCTCCATAAATTTGAACCTTTGCACGCTAACATGCTCGCCAACCAGTTAGTATAAAAGCAGCCAATCAATGGATCTGCCCACAAATACTGCATTAAAATAAACCTAAAGCCACAAGCTCAATGATTTATGCACATAAATATAATAGATATAACAGTATGTGGGAGAAGATTCTGTGTCCCTTGACCTCAACAAGTCAAGTTCAGATGGTTTGGAGATGCACATGCTCTAATTATTTCCAAGCCTGCTGGGTACATCAAAACACACCTGTTTTCAGCAGCACAATGTAGACTGCATCACTTCTTCCATCTTCCTGTTTAGTAACAGTGGGAGGGAGTGGACTGTTTATCTGCGCCCACCTGGCGTACAACCCTTTATCCACCTTTCCCAGCAATCCTGGGAGACCACCAATGATTGTGTCATGTGGAACGAATTAGTCACTGTCTGTGTGTTTATGTAGATGCATAGCGTCATTTAACCAGAAAAGTAAGTGTTAAATCAGTAATGACTTTTTTGTTTTAATAAGTTTTTAATGGATTTCAGGGTAGTGTTACACTATTTTTGCATTTGTATGGTATGTCATTGTGTGTTTTAATGATGTTAAATGTGGTTGATTATATTTTAGAGCAACTCATGTGCATTTGTTAGGTACTTTGGATAATTAAATTATGCTTGCAGCAGCAGATAATAATGTAGTTTTCAGTTTAGTTTGGAGCTTTATTGTTCCCTTGGGAGTAGTTGGTTACAACAATAGTTGTGCTTCACATACTGTTCAGTATATAAAAAACGGTACATGTAAGAATTACATGGTTACATCTTTTGCCTCATGTCACCATTGATGTTTACATACTCTTTGTTAATAGTTTATTTAGAACTTTCTTACAGCTATTTACAATGAGTACAATGATACAGAGATGCTTTACATATGTGATGCTGTCTGTGAAATCCAGGCTGAAGTTCAAAAGTTATGAGATAACAAATATCACAAGTTTGATTTTAATTATTAATTTCGCTATGATTTCAGTCTTTGGCATAAGTAAATATTAAAGATGTCAAGGTTATATTTTTGTCACAGTTTCACCCGGCACTTCCCCATGGACTCAATCTCCCACAATCCATTGCACCTCGCACACCTGCCTTCTATCACCAGCTCTCTGCTTGTATCACCCACACCTGTCACCTTTGATCACGGACACTTTATAAGTCTTGTGTTTTGTTCAGTTCGCTGTCCAGTATTGTTGTTTCGTTGTGTTTGTACCAGTTATATTTACCTGTTCTTGTTCAGAGATATTTACTCGTTCCTGTTCAGAGATATTTACCTGTTCCTGTTAATTCGTAGTTACCTGTTCCTGTTAAACTATATTCACCTGTTCCCTTTTGGATTGTGCTGAACCTGTTGCTGGATATTTTTCTGTTCCCGAGTGGATTTATCTTCTGTTCCCAGTTTTTGGATATTTTTGCCTTGTTTTTGGATACCGCTTTGCGATGGATGTTTTTGTTTCCTGATGTTTGGATTTACGCTTTTGTTTGACATTTTTTACAAGTAAACCTGTGTTTAACTTATCAGTTTGACTTTGACTCTTCCCTAACCCGTAACAATTTTCACTAAATGTTCTTTACATTAGATGGTGAATAATAATTCAAACTTATTTAGCTGGGTTCTCACAGGCCGAGTCATATATAGGCCTATATGTAACGGTTACACTTAAACAAAAGTAAAAAAAAAAATGTTTTATTTTTGGTTAAACATAAACAAAAAGAAGTTTATTATTAACATGTTAACTCTCACCGGTCCTCAAGAGGAACACCTATGTTATTTCCCTTTTCACTTTAACATTCCATAGATAATTTTAGTTTAATCATGACAAGCTATAAATTAATGGAAAAAATCTAGATGAAATAAACATAAAAAAATAATAAAAAAATGTAATGTTACTGTAATTTATAAAAATACCTTAAATGATTTTTTTTAAAGACTTAAAAATGTTATTAAATCTAAAAATACAAAAAATGTAGTTCAGATGTATATTTTTATGTGTATGCTTAATTTCTGCAGTGACGGTTATCAGGTTAAGTATGAGTTATAAGTTAGACTATCAATTCTGATTTTGTGGGAAATGTCAGCTTGACATCATGATGTAAAGTAACCTGCAATTTTTTGTTTCAAACAGAGATGGTGATATAGAGGCAAAAATTATTGATTACGGTTTCATTATATTTTACACTGATTCAGTCCAGTCCACAGAACATGTGAGAATATTTAATCACTGTTTTGATGAGCCAGTGCTGAGAGAGAGCGAGAGCATGTTGATAGTCCTGTTAAGTCCTCAGAAAGCTTAATTGTATTAGAACAGATTCCTTGCATAATAGGCCGTAGATGCGGGCACTAGACTGTTGTGCGTGGTACAGCCTCCCCTGGGTCGGGATGATTGGCTGCTGTTGTCACTCTTGTGTGGTGCTGTCAGTACACCAGAGCAGCAGGCCTTGACACTTATAGAAGAATAATTGGCCCAATCAGGAATAATTGCAGTTTCTGTGCATTCATGGGCAACCCATATGCAGTCTTTGAGTGCTGTGAGTCACAATGTTAATTATGCAGGAAATATACTATTTTGAATGACATGGAAAAGCATTAAGTAACATCTGGGAGAGCAGTCATAAAATAGACCATTAATTACCAATCTGAGATGAAACTGCATTGTTAAAGCTCCTGCACTACTAACCTTAGCATCTGCATACAGACATATCATTCAAGTTATTGTTAGTGGTGTTTGCAAAGCAAAATAAAAAAAGTCTCTGTGTTTGTGTGTCGGAGGAAACTCATCAGTCTTTCTTTGTCAGAGACGCACTCGAGTGCGCCGAGATCTGGATAGCCTGTTTAGCGAGACTCATGAAAGAAGAGTTTCCCTTTGAAGAATAAGAGATTCCGAGCATTTAGATGACTGTGATGGCAGAGAAATATCAAAAACAAGGAAAGCGAGAAAGAAGAGAACAACTGAACTTGCATGACAATAGGTTGAGGGGAAGCGGGCCTGATCGAGAGCACGCAGCGCTTTGAGAAAGCTCTCATCTGTCAACGGCGAGAGCAGGAAAGTATGTGTGCTTTGAATTGCTTAATGCAATAAATCCAGCCCCAAAAAGCCTATCTGCCTCCGTTTTCTTCAAAGCTTGGAATGGCATGATCTCGGGGCGCCTATCTCGCTTTAATTTAATAAACCTCGTCAGACCTGGAGATGTTATTAAAGTCATCAGAACTACTTGAATCCTACCCTTAAATCATTTTCAATTGTCTGTCTCTTTCTCTTAAGCTTGCTATCATCACATTTCATTCAGTGCCTTAGATAATACCCAAGATTTGTCTGCTTTATTGATGTTATGTTTTAAAGGGGCATAGTCATTTCTTTCCTCAGTTTTCCTCCTTTTGTTTTGTCTGTAAAGCTGCTTTGAAACTGTGCTACATTGTAAAAGCGCTATACAAATAAATTGAAGTCCAAGAAGACTGCAACATAAAGAAAAAAATCTTAAGAGCACCTTTAATGTGAACATTTGAACACTGCTTTTACAAAGTCCTTTCAGTTTTTTCTTTGGTCAGCTTTCGTGGCATTAGCATTCTGGTGCCGGTAATACAATGCAAGGCTGATTTACCAGCATGAGAGCTGAAGCTGGAGCCCAACACGACCAGCAGATTCAGCAGACAGTCGATAAGCCTGTGCTTTGTCACAGATAAACTGCATGCCGGACAT
Organism: Beaufortia kweichowensis; assembly: GCA_019155185.1. NCBI lineage: Eukaryota > Metazoa > Chordata > Actinopteri > Cypriniformes > Gastromyzontidae > Beaufortia > Beaufortia kweichowensis. The sequence continues at coordinate 12,902,232 of CM032807.1, forward strand.
TTGTATTAACCTCTGTTATGGTGAAATGTCTGGGAACTGCCCAAGAAATGTGCTCATATCTGTGCTTCACACACAGACTAGATAACTACATGCAGAGATATTGATATCTTTATTTGCGTAGGATATGATGGACCTTATACTATGAAACCTTTACCGTTACAGATTTTTCAGTATGCAAACAATATGTGGACCAGGACTAATCTATCAAAATATCATACATTTTGATTTAAACGTAATCCTTAGGAATTTATTTGATTTGATTTATGCATAAAACATGAAAAATGGCAATAGGGTAGTTGAGCTTCAATGGCCTGAATCTGATTTGCTGTTTGTTGTTTTGCTGAAGATTTTATCACATCACCATTGTCATTCTTATAGTTTACCACATGACACCAAATATTCACACACATAAAGTAACACAGTCTTATTGAAAGCATTTACAGTACTAATGCTACTGTGTCAAGTGCCAAGTTAACAAATACTGTCCATTTCCTAGTTTTAATTACAATTACAACAGGTTCTACTTCCACCTGCTATTTAAAATAAATCCTACATGTTCAGCTTTGAAATCATTTCGATTTATCTCTCATTGTTTCTTGCATGTCAAAAGCCTTCACAGTCTGAAGTCACAGGACATCTTAATGGAGCCTAAAACCAAATAGAATCTAATAGAATAGAATAGAAATGACATCACAATTCATGTTTGAAACATTACCTTATAGTTTTACGAACAAAAATGAGGCTCAATGCTAATATAGAAGATAGTATGTACCAGAATAGGATAGAATAGAAGTCTAGTATTTATGAAAAGTTCCTATTCACTACTGGTGTGTTGTAACTGAATGAACCCCTGCTGTGTGTGAATGACACGGACATTGCTGGAAATAAATGGAGATATGTGAACTGTGAAATGATATGGACGCTTACATGCATTTTTCCAATTCTCATCCATTTTCTGCCCTTTCTGTTGATACACCCCACTGAAACAAACATAATCTCTGTTCTCACGGGTCTCATTGTGACGAGCCACTGATAGCTAGTCTGGTTCAGATGTGATCTGGTTGTAGAAATAGTAGGGTGAACATTCGGATAGGAAAACAATGGATGAGATTGGGTGGGTCCATACTGCTTACATTGTGAACTACTTGTGAACCTGATCAAGGCAGTGCTGAATACTAACAAGCAAAGATAAAGACAATAATTAGTGACATTTCAACAACGGAAAATCCATCAGGTTCAAATTAGACCTCGGGTTGTTTTTAAACTCCAGACCACAGTAGCCCATGACAAATGTTTACTCATTCTGGTCCAAGTGTGTCCTCTGGCTTTAGTGAGCTGACTAAATGTGGGCTCTTTGAAGTGGCCGAGCAGGTCTCAGTGACTGTGATTTGCTCTGAGTGGTATCTTATTACAGAGCTCAAAGCCCTCTCATCTGCTCCTGAGGAATTAGGCCTGGAGAGTGAATGCAAGTTATAAAACATAACCATACAAACATATCTGAGGAAGGAAAGTTTGATGGTCAGCAGTAGTCAAGAGAAGAGAAAGTTGAGTTCATTTACCAACATTTCTGTTTAAAGTGATGCTTCCCCCCAAAAAAGATTCAGTCATTATTTACCCTCATTTAATTTAACTGTCTTGGTTCTTTTAAACCATATGCTGTTATTTTACCACGGATCACCAAACAAAAAATACTTAACAATGTGGTCCATGAAACTTGTGCATTATATTCAGCTGAATCCATATGAAAGTATGTCTGATGTACAGACCAAAATGTTGGAAATTAATGATTTGTATTGCGTTTGTAATGACTGGTTTTGCTTTACTACATTTTATGTAGTAAAATAACTGCATATAGTTTTGGAACGTAAATAATAATTTTTATAGGTGACTTATTTCTATATTAATATTATTAATATTATTTCTATTTATTAGATACAGACGTTTGTAAAACATTTTTAAAAAAGCAGAATGTGAACTAAATTCATGACACATTTTTATCCTTTACATTTTATTTAGCACGAACATGACTTCACACACAATCTGAAAGCATTCAAGTTCAGTTCCCTGCTGCTCCTTCTAGTGAATTGATTTCAGTGAAGTACTCATGAATATAGTAGAAAGAGGTTGTAAAGAGTCACGCAGATGGAGAGATAGCAGGTGCTTTTTCTCACCCCTGGCCTCTCTCCTGCAGTGTTCTTCTCTTTGAGGATTCCTTCACTTAAAAAAGCAGCTGTCTGAATCCCCAGCACCACACTTACAATCTCCTGCGTTTCTTTATAAACCTGCAGCATGATCTAAGTAGATCAAGGTAGTAATCTCTGTTGATTCATTTTTTATTACCAATGCTTTTAACTCTTAAAGGACCCACTGTATCAAAATTTTAGCACTTGTTTGGAGATTAACCAGTTAATCCGAGGTTAACTGCTTTAAACATTTCAACGAATGTTGCCATAAAATGGTAGCTTTTAAGTATTTGACCTGTAATACGTTAACATGACAAAATAGGAACTTCAGAGTGTCTGGCAGCTGCTCTAAAATAAACATACTGATGTTTTAGTTGTCTTTAGTTTTTTAATATTTATTTTAATTATATTTGTTTTTATATATTTATAATTATATATGTTTATATTACACTCATTTTTTACATATATTATATTTATATTTATTAATATTATTATTATATTTTTTAATTTATATTGTATTACCCTATTGACTTCCATCTTATGGACAATAACCAGTGAGACATCCTAATATCCTTCCAAAACTTTCTTTTGTGTACCACAGAGGAAAAAATACAGGTTTGTAACAGAGCGAGTAAACCATGACATTATCCCTGTCATCATTGGGTCCATTATTCCTTTAACCTTTTGTCTTACATTTATTCAACATGTGAATTGTGTATCAGAAGCACAGTTCACATTCACAAAGCGTAATTTAGGTTTCTAAACAACCGTATCCTGAATTTCATCCCAGAGGCACTGAATACCAGAAACACAGCAACCACATTGCACATCAACCCTCATTAGCAGCCTGATTCTAGTGGTCACCTTTTAATTAGCATATGTTTTGATAACCAAATACCATGGCAAGATTAAAGGCCTTGACTTTTTACTTTAATAACAACATTTTTGGGGATTGTTAATGTAGTATCAAAACAACTGTTCACACAGTGAGTTATCAAAAAGTAGTTTGGCAAATGAGTCTGTAGGATGAGCATTACACAGCACATTAAACGCACACAAACTTGACTTCCAGCAATCTCCACCCATGTCAGTTGTGATTGATCAGCTTTCATATAGTTTCACAGTGTGATTACACGCATAAAAGCCAGAGAAACTCTCTCACATCCCACTCAGCGCATTGTTTATTTCATTGTGCATGAGCGAGCTCAAATACAATTAGATTAGAGTCTAGACTGATAGACATATTAAGTGCTTTGATGGTCAACTGACTGTGTCGGCTCCAAACAAAACATATTTAGCATAACTAATTCAATTCGATGGAGCCTTTGCTCGACCGAGTGTGTTTAATTAGAGCAGGTGCCTTAAATAATGAAGGCATTTTTCCATCAAAAGTTTTTCCAGAAAGTTGACTATAGTGTTACAAACATGGGCACCAGATGTTGAAGGTCCTCCATCTTTGTTTACGTCTCCAATGTTTTGTTCTTTTGTTGCATGAAACCAGCTTTATTGAGTGATCGAAACAGCAGAACTGATCTGTAATTATACAAAAGAACATATGTAGGCCATATGAAAGGAATAATGTACAGCCAGCTGGTGTAATTTCAGAATGAATGATGACAGGGTGATCAAGTCGTTATTTTGTGGCTAATGTTATCCCACGTATTAGATGGCTTGCCACATGAGTTAAATATTGGACACGAAATGTTGATTTGAAATATTTTATTAGCTCATTTATAACAAATTCAAATCTTCTGCAAGGTAAAAAAACCTTTCCTGTCTGCTTTAGACACGATTATTAGCCAAAACACAAACATGCAATTTGGGAATATAATCCCATATACAGGTATGGTAGTAATTTGGCATATTTATATTGAATTTATTCAAGAGTAAATTATTTTTAAGGTAAAGAACACTGGGAATAACATGACTGGCCAATCAGAGTCAAGTATTTCATGTTAAATCATCTTAAATGGGTTTATTTTTTAAAATATCGTGTGGATATACCTGGATATATTTTATTCATCTTTCTCAGTTTCTTTTCAAATATAAAAAATAAATATGTGTTAAATATTGAACAATTTCCAAACATAGCTTTTTAATTATTTTATTATATTTGAAGAAAAAAACCCTGAAGCGATACATGAGACATGAAACTAGCATAATATATTGAACCTGGTCACCTACAACAACAGTGAGATATGCACTCATTATACAAACATATTTAAAAGCAGAATACTGTGATTGACCAATCAGAATGAAGTATTCCAAAAGTACTCAAACAAAGAATAAACATAACGACTCAAATGCTGAGCTGGTCTTAAAACCAAACAAAACCTTTCAAACATTCCATGAATTGGTGTTGGAATGGGTGTTTAGGGTAACGCCTCCATTTTAAACCGCTCCCTGGTGGACAACCATCAATCACTCTTATAAACATACATGGCAGCAATTTATGTCTTGTCTTTTTTCATTAAATCAGTGCTGGGTTGTGGACCTACGGGGGGCTCAGTCATTGGTACGACCCAGGCCTGTGTAGTCGGGATGCAATATTGGTATTGTGAGAGCTGCTGAATAGGGCCATCTGCCCGGTGCCTGCTGATGGCTGTCTTGGCTGGTTGTTCTTGAACAATGAGGACATGAGGACTGGCTTTGTGGCCAGGCGTCAGGCTGGACAATAGGGGAGAGCGAGGAAAAGAGGCAAGCAGAGCCCTGGTCTGCATGCACACTCTGTAAACACTTATTCTAATAAGCCCCTCATAGACAGATTATCACGGCATGCGGGAACAATGTCAGCGATGCTAATTATCCCAAGATGTAAGAACAAGGAATTCACAGTTGTCCTCTTGGAGACGTACTGTACATATAACACACATGCACAGGGTGCGTAAACTATCCCTGTTCCTAATAATCACACCCACATGCAGATGCGACCGAATCAGAAAGATGGTTTATTAATATAACAATGTTTAGATAAAAAAATATTGGTCTTTAGATGCCTTTTATAGATTTATACATTTTAAGTACATAATTTTTTAGATGAAGAATGCTTTTAATGTAAATAAATTGCAATTTTAAAATAAATCAATGTATTTTATTTCATGTTGGATTTGAATGACACCTTCAGAAAGATAATAGAGGTAACAGTGTAGTTGATATTAGACAGTACAAAAAAATTATTGCTGATATTTTTACACATACTGTATCTACTTTTAAGTTAAAAATGAAAAGTAATTAGACTTCATTTTACCATAAAGTCTCTATGTCTACAAGACAAGTGTATATCATTGCTTAGGCACAAAACCTACTTAAACTCCATTCAACAAAACAATGAAAACCGATTCTGAAGTCTACTAGTACAGGATTAATACTTTATAATCACATTTATAGTTCAAGAGGCACAGGGCCATTTTATTGTTGAGTCAACTGTCCGAATCCACTGTCTGCTTTGGCTTCTGAATTATGAATTTCTGAGAGATGAATTTTTTATTGGCCTCTTACCAGGAACCTGCGGTGGAGCCCTAGTCACGTGACACCAGATGACTCATGTTGTATTAAAGTGGTCTTTTTAGCTTGTGCTATTGGCTGGTGAAACGGTGGGCCATGCAGGTTAGCTTATAGAAGAACTTGAACATTGTATTTGAAACCATTTGACATATGAAAGCCATATTGTATAAAAAGATAAAGTCATAATTAATGTCTAAACTATTTTTAGTTTTCCACTTTATATTATAAAGGGGGGAGACCCTGTAAATTACACTGTATGCAAACATTTGTAGAGATTGTCAATTTTTTGTCAATTCTGTAGCATAGCTGGCTTTGTGTGATGCTAGCAACACCAAGCTTCCAGGTTTAATTCCCAGGGATTGCATGTACAAATTATAAGTACTGTATAATAAATATAAATGCACTTGAAATCAATTAGGATAAAAGCAGATTTGGCATTTGTCTTGGCCAGAATTGATTTGTAGACTGTGCCAGACCAGACCTTGACCAAACTCACCAACCACACACCGTTATTAACCACACAGGTCTTAAAATTCCCTTGTCTTCAAGTATTTAATAAGCAAACCCACATCAAGCACAATTAGTATGACTGACGGATGTCAATACCTCTTATTCTGGCATTGCAGTTTAATCAATTTCAATTGTTTAATCAAGCACACTATTTAATCTGCAGACTTTAGTTGTACTTTTAATTAAAGGTGCAAGTCTTGGATGGGCGCACACTTTAGAGCAGGCAAATTAACGGCTCTCTCCTTTCATTAGATCATGATTACAGCTTATCGAACACGAAGAAAAAAACGCTAAAAGAAAGTTTAAAGGCATTTTGTAAACAGCATGCAAGTCCAGCTCAGTTGACTGTTGTCATTATGTTGTCAATCTGCCAGGGTAAGAAGGTATGTCCCCTGTCAGTGGTGCGTTAGATGTGTACCCACATTCTTCCAAGAATAGAACTAAACTTGATGTATAGCTGCATTTGTTCTCACTGAGACTTTAATTATTGCCATTTGATGAAATTATTAGGCTCTGCCCAAATGCAGGCTTACATACCTTACAGAACAGTAAGTATTTTTTACAGTAAGTGCCTACTGTAAATAATAGTACTGTAAAAATATGGTTTATATGTAATGATAGTTTTTTAAAAGCTCTGTTAAGTCTGGTGTTAAACTGGTTATTCTGGGTTCTGATGATGGTATACTGGTACAGTTTATGCTTAGCTTACTTTTAAGATCTAACATGCATTTTTCATTAACCAACAAAAATGTAGCCGTGATCATATACAGTATTTTCACTTTGTGGAAAAGTGCCGCTTTGACATTTTGTTCCTTTGGTAAGAAGTCATGTGAGTTTTCAGCAACAAAAGAGAGGGTAGATGAGGACAGAACGTTCAGTTTGAAGCAATGATCTGTGGAAAACGTGACTTGTACGGCGTATGATATATGATATTTGCAACAGCATTTATACTGTATATTGGCCTATATAATATTATTCCATGAAAGCATTAAAAATTAGCTTGGCCCAAAAATCTGAATGTGTGTGTGTACATCAGTTGATGCTGTCAGTGTTGCAGTCATAGTGCGGCTGTGTACAGTAAGATGCAGTAAACACAGTCCTGTTGTGTCTGTATATAGGACATCACAGATCTGACTGTGATGTGCAGAGAGCGGTGGGGAGGTACAGCACAGTAACTGTGTTAAAGGCAGAGCTGTTTCTCTGGATCTCAGCTGGAGAGATCTCCCACTGCTGATCGCTGGAGGAGGGCTGAGAGGCATCCAGCAGCGACCCACTATGACACCATCTCGCTGTGAAACATTCTGCAACAAGGGATGCCAGTATCTACTAACTAAAAGCACATCTTGGGGTCGTGTTTTAGAAGTTAGTATTTCTGAGAATCACTTCTTTACCCACACACTCATTTTGTAATTCATTTTGTGACATTTGTAACTTTTGTCTTATCACAAGCACAGACGCACAAACTTACATGGTGAGAACTGATGGCTTTGTTAACTTTGTTTCTCATACTGAGAATGTTTTTCTCAGTTTATGATGTTTAACAAGAAGCTGCTTTTCATCATTTGGCATGTGAATGTGCATGTGATGAGCAACTGCTGTTTGCTCAGGTCAGGTGTGACAAAGATGATGTTTTACTCCACTAATGGAGTGCTGCAAATATAGTTATGTAATTGATGAGCATTGAAGGATTAGGATCTAAGAAAAAAAAGGTTGATCCATGAAATACTAGAAAGCCTGTTACCCTAGGTTACTCCAGGGTTGCTGTACTATGTACTGTAAGTTAAAGAACTTAAAATCTACTAAATGGTAAATTAATAAATTATTAATATATAGTTGATTCTGTTGTTCCAGTTCTCTTCATACAGCAGACACAGTTATTAAATATTTCATGATTCACAAAACAGTCTTGTCTGCGGCTTTATGACATGGAAAATGAAATCTTAGTTTTTGAAACAGGACAAAATGGATGTTGGCAGAATTTGGGATTTCCTAGTCTCAGGACAAAAATAACTTTTGACAAAAAAACAGGTTTCCAATTTATACTTTAGGGAGCAGCACCACCCTGTGTACACAGTGAACAATGCATAGTAAACAACTTAGAAATCGTAAAATCGCTTCTACAAAAACAATTTAACCATAAAAACTATGATCAATTATTATAATGGGGTTCAGGTTAGCTGGCTTGCAAATAAAACTGCCAGAAAATAATACAGACTAAAAATATTTAATAGATTTGAAATTTTAACAACAAGAGAAATCTAATTCATTGAAAAATGCAGGGTTGATTTGATGAGTAATTTTACCTGCTGGATTTAAATCATGACAATCATTCAAGGTCGAGAACATAAAATGAAAAAAGCCAAAAGTATCTACAAGTGTGTTGTCTCTATAATATTTAATGTTTGAAAAAGGAACACTTTGCAAGACAATAGCGAGTTGCATCTGAGGGGGTAATATACAAAGATAAGCAGGATGAATAAGGAACAGTGTTAGTAAGATGAGTCATTATTTTTTTATTTTCATACAAAATCAGATGGCATTTGTTGTCATGTGTAACAAAATACCTCTGTCCATCTGTTTTTGTACCTTTCTTGTCTTTTTTTTCAGAATCTCTCGCTTGTCTCGGAAATAATTATGCTTTAAACATTTATTAAGGTAAATCTGGATTTTTCTTCTACTCTTACATTCATTACCTTGAGGATTCCCTGAGGATCTCTGCAGTTACAAAACAGATGCTATCCAAAATCCACACAGATAACAACACCCTGGTGTGCAAATTACCCACTTGTCATTAGCTTTTCTTCTGTACAAAACAAGTTTGTCTCTGAGAATCCTAGCAGAGATTATTTTGATGATTTCAGTTGTCACCAAAAAAGATGAAATAATATATAAGGGATATTACTAAAGATACAAGAAATATATAACATTTTAAATATATATTCTTTAAAATAGAAACAAATGATTTATTTGTGTCTTCAAAAACAATTTTTTAAATATTTTGTCATAATTTATTCACTCTCATGGCATCCCAGTTATATATGACTTCCTTTCTTCATTTGAACACAAGTAAATAATAATAATAATAATAATAATAATAATGTATATTAAAAACCTGTAAAAACATCCATCCATCATTAAAGTATTTTAAACAATTCCAGTGTGTTAATAAATATATTTTGAAGTGAAATTGTAACAATGATAACAAATGATAACATAATAAATAATTCATATTTTGAGCTTTTTTACCAAAAATTTAATAGAAACACAAATACAACTGCATATAAACTCGGTATGAATGTTGATAACTTAAAATCTCATTGGATCTGGTGACTAGTTGTCATATGATATTTTGTCATGAGACATAATTTCCCACAATTTTATGAATATAATGCATATATATGTATGATTTGTACACTATGTTCTTTTTTGGAGCTTCACCAAACTTCACCGTAACAAAAGAAGATAACGTTTTAATATATAACTAAAGCTATACATATACATGGCCATATACATCTGGACATGAGGGTAAGTAAATTATGCATTATTTTCCATCTCTTTAATACAGTAACAAACACAAGAAGTAAAGTTTAATAAACTAAAAGTATTTTAATAAATTAATTAAATTTTTTAGATAATCAGAAAATCGAAACCAAATCTACAAGTTCTTCTGGCAATTGAATGTGCCAAGAAAGCACAATTTGAGCAAAAATCTAATTAAGGCCACATTCACCTTTAATGAGTTGTTCAAGGTTGCTTACTCCATATAAAATTAACTCTTGGTTGGAGCCCATTATCATGCTGATTTAAATAGAGCAGCATGGTAACGAGCAATCAATTATAACCCTTGGAGTGTGCATATGCATTTGGGGGATGTGCATAATGAAGACAGCGTGATGAAGGGTTAATGCATTTAAATTTACTACAACCCACTGGGGTGGCAATGCAGAGGCGGTAAGGATAAATGTCAGTGGGTGCCACAGAATTCACAGATTTATCTTTTCTGTTTATATATATATATGTGCTCTGTTCAGCTACTCTGAACACTTAGATCTGAGAGGTTTTTAGATCATTTTACAATCGAATTCAAAGAGTCTTTTGTGTTATAAATATTTCTTTTTTTATAAAGCTGTTGTATTATAAAGCTATTTTAGACATATTTTGTAGAGTAGATGTTTACAAAAAAATATCCATTTGGGATAGATTTTGTTAAGTTCAGTTGCAAGAATAGTGTTTCTTTTTTCTAAAAACAAGGGTTTTGTACTTAAGTATTTAAGTAAGGATGACTGAAATTTGGTTCACATGGATGGGCGGAGTTAAGACTGTTCCACAATTTATCACCTTAATGGCTCTGTAACCAATTATTCTTCAGAACCCTGCTGACATATTAATAAATGGCAATGAGTTCTGTGTAAATTTGCTTGTGAAAGTAATTGCGTGTAGAGAAAATCATGAATAGTGGTTTGTAGAAAGACAGTGACTTGACAGATAATGACCGTTGCTATGCTCTTGTTGCTCACTGTTTTCGAGTTAATCAGGGTTAAAATGTGCTATATAATTATCATAAAACGCATATTCAATCCTCCAAACCTTTCATTGCTGCTTTTCCATGCTGGGTAGGAACACTCCTTATCTGTTAGACAAGGATAACAATACCCCAGGCTTATTTCCAAGCATTCATTTTTTATGGAGTGAATGCATATGTGCCGTATCCAGCTACACATCTTTTATCTCAACAATCACAGCAATACTCCTATTTCTCAAAGTAGCAAACTGCATTACTAAGAAAGTTGTCTTTTCTAAGCATCTACAAAAGATAGACAGAAAGAATCAGTGGATCAGAAAGAGCTTGAGGGTGGTGTAAAATTTCACTAGTGACACTTCAATTGAATGCAGATGGTGGTTGGGTAAAATTACAGTACAACAAAGTGTGGGTGTCCCTTTTTTCTCAGGTCAGTGACTGCTATTTGGATAAGAAGTGTAACAATGAGCCTGCTGGTTTTTAGAGGCTTTTTTTCAGTCAAAGAGTTGCCCGTGAGAGCCATGATGTAGTGCTAGAGCACATGATAAAAAGATCTCATTCACTACCATTAGTTAATGCATTAGCAAACGTAGTAGAAGTATTCATTGTGTTAACTGCTGTCATTTTAACCTGATAATTGTCACGGCCCAAATTGACTATACACTATCCGAACTACAATTTTTTTTACATTTTAGATATTTTTTAAACCTTTTAAAATCTTTTTATTTAAGGTATTTTTATAAATAAAATGAACATTGAAATGTTTTGTAATTTTTTTTTGTTTATGTTTATTGTTATAAAGTATTTATTCTCGAGTCTTAGACCTTTCTGTCAGTATATAGTTTGTCATGATTAGATCAGAATTCAACAATGAAATATTAAAGTGAATAGTAAAATAACCTACTGTAAGTGTTCCACCTGTAGAACAAGGACAGTTTACAGGTTAACTAATACAACATATATAACGTTTTAAGGTTTAACACGTAGTAAATGTTGAAATGAACATGTATTAATAAATGCTAAAGACGTATTGTTCATTGTTAGTTCATGTTAACCGCTGTAACCTTATTGTTATCCACTTCTCTCTCACTAATACTTTTTGTCAATGTGTAGCATCCAGGCATAATTACATACTGCCAAACTTATTTATCAATAAATATTTATTTATTTAAATATCTGAACAAAAAACAATAAAACTTCAAACCCAATTGAGTGATTAGCGTAAAAATGTTTTTACTTTCGTTTTTTTTGTTTTGTTTACTACAAGCTTTAATTCCTTGTGGAAAACTTGAGCTCACCTGTCACTTGCACCTGAGCAACGAACAGCTCCAATTATCAGCCTGCGAGGGAAGCAGCGTAATTTCCTGGGTGCCTAAAACAACCCGAAAGGGCTTGTCTGTTTTCCTTAAAATACTGTGACGGAAGCTTTTGAGCGCTTGATTGATGTGCATAAAACACCTGCACTTCTGTGTATCATTCTCAGGGGATGCTGGAAAGATTGTAGGAAGATGGGTGTGACTGGAATCCCACGATTCTATTCATTCTGCTGTGCATGTTAAAGTGCCTCAGGCATCTAACACATTTATGAGTTGCTGCTTGGTATACAGCCTCAGATTGTGCTGGATATCATGAAGGAATACTGCTAAATACTGCTTATTTAGTAATGGCTGCATGGACAAACAATCTAAACATGCACCTGACATTCATATTTTATGTTAATCTCATTAAAACCTCTGACTGTAGACAACTTGTTAAATAGTTACAAATGGCCATTAGATGTGTTGGTGATACTATATACTGGATAAATTTACGCCGTAAAAACCTACAGTATATGCTCCATTAAACATGCCACAATAGGAACAGCCACATTTTAGGACATATTAATATAATTACATATTAATATAATTACAATATAATTAGACATATTAATATATGTGCAAATAATAATAAAATAATTAATAGAACAGATCACAGCAGAGGGACTGATTGGACGTTTAATCTCTCCAGGGAGTCTGATTCGCTGTTAAGGATAAATAATTACAGCTTTAAGTCTTGTCAAGGCCTATTCTTGGTTTTTTTGTAGGTATTACAAAACCATCTTAAGTAGAACAAAAGGTGACAGAGTAGTAATGCTCCATTTTACAAAGGCAAAATGTTTGGAATGACACGATGCTAGTGTTGTCTTTACTTACTTCTCATACAAATGAGATAAAGGAATGATGTGCATCATTTTAAAATTGTCTAGTAAATTAGTTCAGAAGAGGAAACATTCTCAGATAACTTCATCCTTCATGCTGTTTTTCTTCTCTACTGTGTCTCACGTCCACTAATGGTTTCTTTTCCAATTTCATTTTTAACCCAATTTCCACTTTGCATCTTAGTGAAATGGAGATTTTTGGTTTGGTTTGCTCAGACATGCAGGCCTTTAGTTTCAGACTGAATGATACTTCCACTGGCCAGATAATGTGTATGTACTGTATATGCACTTGTCCAGTATGTAAACTAGTATGTTGACAGATTATTGAACATTATATAACTACATATTACGTAGTAGGCAAGCACCACTGTTATTTTTGCTCCTAAACCTAAATATTATAGGATATAAATATTATTATACTATAGAAAGATATGTGATACCAGCTCAAAACCTTTTTCTTTTTTAATCATATATCTATAAGGGCTTCAACGGTTCAATGATATCATATGAAATGACATGTATTTTACAGTCATTATTTAATAAGAAATGTATAACTCATCTGTTTAAAAATTGCTATGTTGTTTAGTGTATGTTTGATTAATTTTAAGATTATATATGATATATATGATAAAAGAAAAAACTGCATGCTGTTTCATTACAGACTGTAATTTCTTAAATGACTAGATAAAGTAAAATCAAACCAAACCTAGCCATGTTTTAACAAAATTGACATTAACAGCATTTTGTAAAGCATCACAGGCAGATGGCGCTGTTACCAAACAAAAGAAATGCCATCCTCTCCACTTTTACTTAATCAGGATGAGTGCTTACTTATGTATACATTTAAGTATACGTTATCTGTATTCTCAAAATAAAGATTTCTGTAATAGGATGACTTGAGGTTGCATGTTATAAACCAACTCCAAAATAGTCAAATTCTGTGGTCATATGAGGACATGCACGTCTACAAGGAAAGTTAGCTTAAGGCTTCTGTTATCTCAGCAGGTGTTCCAAGACGCATAGACTGTATATCATTTCTGGTTATCTGCACCATAAAACTGACAGAGGTGTTATGTCCTATGGCAAAGGATACAAATGATTTATAGAATACAGAAACATTTTTTGCTTCTCAGACTATATATACATACAGTGTATATATAGTCAATTAGTCCAAGTACATGAATGGTATGTCAATATACTGTAAATTTTCAAATTTGATATATATAAAGCATTTTTGCCCATACAGTTCTGTTGAACTTTGGATAAAAGTGTCTGCTAAATAAAGTAAATGTAAATCTTTTTTATATAACTGATTCACTCATCAGTGTGCATGATGTAAATCTGGCATGAAATATTTAGGCAATGTGTATTTCTTAATCCCTTTTATTTTTTTATCCAGTTTTGTACTTTTTATAAAACAGCATTTTTGGTGGAAATTTTTCAGGGCAGCTATAGTTTTAAAAATAAGGATGCTGCTAAAGCTTGACAGCGATGCCATAAAAGAACCAGTTTAGGTTCCCCCAAAAAACATTCACTCAAAGGTTCCTTAAAGAACTATTTCTTTCTTACATTTTTTCACAACACAACAAAAAGCTTCTAAAGAATGTTAAAGGTTCTTAATGGAACTGAAATGGTTCTTCTATGGCATTGTAAAGCGCACCATCATTTTTAAGAGGTTATCTTTCTTAGTTGCCTCTTTTGTCAAACTGTGAAAGTGTTGAGTAAGCATCTAATAAATCTCCCTGCAAATTTAGGATGCCGTTAAATGATCTGCACCAATAATTTATTACCTAAAACTAAACCAACAGTGATTAAACTAAACCAACATTTTTTATTTGACACCTCAATTAACATCATCAGTATCTGTTTGTATTTGTATTATTTGTTTTAATGTATCGTTATGATTGACGTATGGCATTGTTAATGATTATTCAGTGCTTCCACTGGTATTCCTTTGTCAGGTAACAACACTTATAGTTGCAGGAACGTGCCACAGTGGCCTATATACCGTAGGCCTGTTTGCTCCCTGAAGCTAATCCTTTCTGAAAAGAGTTCCTTTCTAAAGCAAACTGTTCGCCTGGCGCCCTCCTTCCTTCCCTCTCGTGGCAGGACCGACATGAGGGAACACATCCCATTAGCCGCCTACGCTCGCTCTTCTCGCCATGGATAAACCAGCTGCACACCACCTCCAGTGCACCTCCAAACAATGGCACTTAGAAAACACGTTCTTCTCTATTCATATATTCTGTAGCCTCATAACCAACTGTACACGTCTCCATTCTCTCGATAATCACTCGGGGGAAATCATTATTCATCAGGAGGCTTCCCATTCTTGGATTCTGGATAGCTGGTCTTCCAACTCTAAACAAGTCATATGACGGCTTAGGTGCTTTTTTCTGCTTATCATGCGCCTTCCTCGGACTGTCGTGGTTGGTGAAGCCACACACGCCGTTGCCAGTAAAGCCAGCAGATCCCGTAGAGAGCAGGGGAACATTATAAATGAGCTGCAGCAGAAATATGATCTGTTCTGTAACACTATCTCTCCAAAGTACAATGCAAGAGTATTGTTGTCATCAGAGGAGGCAATTAAACATAAAGCGAGAAGAAAAGAAAGGAGGAGAAAAAGAGGCGAAATGAACTACGGTATATACGCAACTTTAATGTCAGTCGGCCCAAATCGGTGGAATCAAAGCTCCCCTGGGAGGAAGCTGACTCCACTTCAAATGCTGGTGTCGGCTGGTACTGTATATGGGACTGGCATTAGGTTCCTCTTAAAGAGAGCTGGGAGTGCTATCTAGACATGCTGGCAGAATGGTGTTGAAGAACAAACCGAGTCTTTGAAGTAGCCAATGTTAATGTGGAACGATGTGTTCTTATGTGAAAACCCTGTTATTATTTTAAGTAGGAGCACACGTGAAACAAGTCCACATGTTCCAAACGAAACCGAAGGCAGGAGCGTGTTTTGATTCAGGCAGATCCCTCCTTTGCAAAGTAATTTTCTTCAGGATTACTAAAGCCGCGGCCTGATTGAGAGAAGAATGCTGGCATGTATGGGCAGGCACTCTGACCCCTCACTGATTTCTGGGCACACACAGGTGTGGTGATACAGAAAACTAACAAAAGATCCCAGTTCAACCGCAAGACTCAAATACATCAGCATTCAGCAAACAACGCAAAGACGGCTTTAAATGCGATTTGGTTTTAAGCACTGTCCGTAGCTGACAAACCTGTGAAAGGTTTTTACTGGTTCACATAAAACAGTGCTTAAGGGAACATATAATTCAAGATTTTCTTAATCGCTTCTTTATTAGTAGCTAGCTATTCCCCAATGGCCTTTCAAACCGGTAACATAGCGAACAATGCAACAATGAAAGGCACGT
This sequence comes from Beaufortia kweichowensis, assembly GCA_019155185.1. Taxonomy (NCBI): domain Eukaryota; kingdom Metazoa; phylum Chordata; class Actinopteri; order Cypriniformes; family Gastromyzontidae; genus Beaufortia; species Beaufortia kweichowensis. Next base: position 12,918,525 of record CM032807.1, read on the forward strand.
ACAATTCGAACAGGATGATGACGGCAACCGTATTCTAAAGTACTGTACAATTACGATTATCGTGATGGGAAACAATCAAACTTGTCGAGAGCTTGTTCTTTGTGGACGCTTCCTGCTGGTCCCCGTGCTGGAGCTTGTTTGCTCAGAGCGCCACCCTTATCGGGCCCTATCTGCGAGAACCGGCCGAGCTCAGTTAGTGACAGCAGGAGCATGTACAGTTGGGGGCAGATAAAAGCAGTGCTGTTTAAATAAAGAACGGCGGCAGTAAAGTGGGCTCGGAGGAAGGCCGCATTCTACCTCCAGCACAATGGAATCATTCTTCAGACCCGGGGACAGAATAATATTGCCCTTCTGAAGCGGGTGGCACAGGAAAAGAAGGAGCCTCAAGGGAGTTACCCAAAACTCTCTGGGTTTATTTACAGCCATACGACCACTGACGTACTGCTGGCACCCACGGGAGGCTCGCAGAATCAAAAGGCTTGCATCACAAAACTCCGGCTTTGGATAATGGGCCTTGACTTTTGGAATCTTTTCCCAAGGCCTTGCTGTCACAATCAAAGAATTGTTGTGAGCGACCTCTGTGCTACAATAGAAACTGTTTATTCTTTGTGTTTGATGGATTTATGGATACAGGAAAATTGTAGGGTGTTGTTGGGGTGTACATATACATATAAGTGTGTCTTAGTCTATATGCATATCGCTATTGAATTTATTACCGATTTCATTTTGGGACATTCATGATTAAACGTGGCAGTTCACGTCTCTGACCAATGGGTGGCGCTTATCCCTCATAAAGCAGCAGGCAGGGGCATTACATCACTTAAATAAAGAAAACATATTTACTATATATAATAGTTAATAAAACAACCTTCTGTTCTGCACTTTGCAATACATTTTCTGTGGGTTTATTGTGTATCAGGGTGTAGGTGTCTCATGTATTAGTGTGTATGAGTGGGTCCATCTGATTAACAGTTTACAGTAAGACCATCTGTGACTAATCAATTTACCCGAAACGTTGACACACAACATACAGGAAGAAATGTGAAACAAATAAACAAAAACCATCTGTGTGGAAAGAGTACCACCATTGTGAGTAAATTAAAAGTAAATTTAATTGGTAGAGCATTGCACTAGAAACACCAAACGTCATGGGTTTGGGATAAACACAAACGGATATGGATTGAATGCAATGAATACTTTTTAATACTTTGTTTTATTTTCATTTGCACAGAATCATTCCATATTGTGACCACCCTTTCCCATTTACCCACTTTCAGTATTGTTCTATTCCTACATCACACTATTTAGAATCTGGCATTTTTTCTGTGTCTTGCAGGTGTCTTGCTCTCTCTGAGCCAGAGGTGAAAATGAACGCTGGTAGTTCAATGTGGGTGTGAAACTGTTTCTTCACACTGATAATGAATTCTGCCCCACAGTGATTAACGGAGGCTCTGAATACTCAGATGATCTCTGCATGTGTTTTATACTCATTTTCGATAATGAGTGTGATGATGTACTGCCTCTGTTTCTCCCAGAATAGTCATAACATAACATGCAAGAAAAGGAGATGGGATTTCAAATTTACAAATTTACATAATATGAAACAAACCACTGATAATTCTACAATTGTATGAGTATGTATGAGTTTGAAAATCTTTACAAATATGAACCTGTGACCTCACATTCTATTTTAATAATACAAGTTGCTCCATTGCTTGGCAACTGTAAACAGCCTACAGTAACATAATATAAGCTTATTACTTGGTATAGCTGTTTATTCTGATAACTAGTATTAGTAAATGACTAAAGGCCTGTTTACACCAAGAAAGATAACTATAACAATAACTATAAAGATAAAGTTTGAAAAATCATTCTGAATTTAAAAGAGAGAAAACAGAGATCATACCACAACTATAACAATAGCAACATCATTGTATTCCCTTTTGGTTTTTTAGCTGATGCATGATAAAATACTGACATCCATTTCAATTTAAAGGGCTTAAACTGCAGCGTGCAAGCTTAGAATAATCACAACATTATCATCCATTGATGTAAATGCTAATATAGTTATACAATATTTAATAAATATAGTTATTTGTAATACAGTACAGTATAATATTCTTTATTCAGCTGTTATCTTTATCGTCATTGTTCACGGTGTGAACGGGACCAAAAGCATGTTATCTGGGTATGCTGTGGAAAAGGGCAGACTATTTGCAGTAGCAGCCAGGCTCTAGTATTGTTTAGGGACTGTTAATCACCTCTTGTGTGTTTTTTTTTAACCTAGCTTCCTCATGTACATTAGATGCAATGTCACGTGTTGTTGATTTTTACGACTGCTGTGCTGCTGCAGTCCCGCTGCATGCATACAATTTTACAACTGGTGTGGTATATTATAGCGGAGCATGTCATTAACACACCACTACCGTGACAAAAGCAGTAATTATTATTCTTAGGCTGCGGTTAATGAACACAGCTGCAACTGAGGGATCTGTGCCATAGTGTCTAACCCCCCATCACCACCGCATAAGTTAATCCCACAACTAAGTCCATTCCCCATATTTACTGGACACATAATGGTCTGTGGAATTAGAGACGGAGCTGACATGCCTATGCATTTGCATAGTTGGTTTCTTATGTCACACGCATTGCTTTTGTATGTTTCTCTCTGGTCACCTTTTCCACTTTGTCCCCCGCCATCACCACCCTCCATAACCCCTCGCTCTGTATATACAGGCTGCGCCTTCTGTAGAGCGTCTCAGGTTTTTCAGATCAGGTTACGTGTCATTAACAGTGTCTCTGTGGGCCAATTCAAGCAAGTAATTAGCAGGGGAACGTGCATTCCCATGGTGATGCGAGGCACAAGCCATATCACAAACACACACGTAGAGCCTGCATCTCAGGCCAAACTGCCCCACCACCTCAAATATGCAAAGCCTCATATAAAAACAATAGGATTTGAGTTTCAAGGCATTTAAAATAGGCTCTCTCTTCAGAAGAGAGGTCAGCTGTCCTTTAGTAAATTGAGAGAGATCAAGGTTCAGTTGGCATGTCATGCCGGTGGCCCTGTAATCCCCAAAGACGGCTGCCACTTTTGTCTGCTGCCCTTTTTACTCCACTCCTAAAAATACCTCTTTAGCCCCCACACCCCTTCATCACTTCACCACCACCTATTCCAAAACCCAACATCTTAATCTGTTTGTGACTCTTTAAAATAAATAGATGTTGTGCAAAATATGGTCTGATTAAAGGTAGCCACAATTCTTGCACAAAACTAAGCGCAGAGCGCGGGAATTCTGCCTCCGTCTGGGTAACACATCTCGGGCCACAGGAACAATAATAGCTGTGCCTGAAAATACAGGGGCAAAATAACAGCGGTGGATTCCATTACAAAGGCCTTGGATGGAAGAGAGGCCTGCTGCTTTGAAGGGCTATTCACGAGAGGCGAGTTCCACACAGATCAGGTTGCCTTAATTTAGGCCCTACCTGGAAAGGGTGGAGGGACGAAGTCTCGTTTGATGTGACAGGCATTGGCCATTCGTATCCCGCCCAAAGCTGCGTACCTCACACCTGCCCGCATGGCATCTTGTATATAACTCTTTTATTTTCCAGCACAAACTTCTGACTTGTAATTTTTTACATTTACTGAATTGGGAACATACATGTGTCTGTAAAGAAATCCAAGATAAAGTCTCAAAATTTAATTATTAGAAGTAGTCGTAGCTATAAAAATAAAGAAAAATAGTTCGTGTTTGTCATAGTGTTTATCGCTGAAAATGATTAATACCAATTCAAATACTTAAATTGTTTTTAAGTACTTAAAAAGTTAATTTGATTTTAATCTTTGACATGGCCTTACTCAATCAGTGTTTTTTTTAATGAATGATCATTATTTTAATATTTTAAAAAAATGATCTTTCCATTATGTAGGATTGTTTTTATGTAGAAAACAGTAAATCACAAAACATGACTTGGGTTTTCACATGCAGGGTCACAAATGACCGGATTCTCTAAACAATTAATTTTAACACAGTAACATTTCAAATTTTTCCTTGTGAATAAAAAACGTATAATCCCTTTTATCTGTGAGTTTTAAATTCTATAACCCTTGGCGTGGGTTTTAATAGCATGAGATGGAAGTGGCTGAAATTTAGCAAATATAGTGTTGATTAACCCTATATAAATACACATAAAGCTTTGTCAATATGCTAATAGTATAGATCAGTAAGTGCACTATTTAGGCTGCAACAGAATAAACACAATGTCACTTTGCAGCCAACACAGTAAAGAAAACCCGTGTCAGTGATTACTGATGACTTATGTTTCCATTAGTAGCAAAAGCTTTTAATCATAATACTTATGGGATTGTTTGCTTGTCTGTGGCATGAATAAACACATAATGTGCTTAAAAAAACGTACACTATGTGTTTTAATAGAACTTATCCGCGTGTATTAATAGAGTTAGTGCTTGTTTTTAAATCACAAACAGTATATGGCAAACGCTATAGATGGCAGCATTAACCATCACAAATATGTATGGTACAGCCAAACCTTATAAAGAATGTTTTTGTTTAAAAACAGACATTTTTAAGAAATAATATTGGAAGAGGAATATGCATTATGCAGCATATGACCTTCAAGACCACAATCTGTTAGGGTTGTTGCGTATGGCTTAACACCCAGGAACGCTAACAGAAAGGTAACGGGCATCTCAGCTAAGTGCATTCAGAAGCCTGACCTTTCTCAAAAAAACCTCAGCTTGACCCTTCCTGATAAACCTACTGTAGCTAGACAGTAGAGTAGACAGTGAGTAAGACGTGTGAGGCGCCATGACCCTGCCGTGCTGTTGAGCCATCAGTGGCCTGGCTTGTGTTGTAGCAGCAAAGAGTTTAATTCAGAGTGAAGGGACGATCCAGTCCACAGTGACGCCTTGAGGAGTGCAGGATTAGCACTCTTTTGGGACTTCCCAGCCAGGAAGATGGTCTGATAAGATACAGGGGGTCCTACAGAGGGCCTCACGCTGACTGAAGGGAAGAACGGGTTATCCGGTATCTATTTTCCATTCTCCTTTAAGAGATAGACTGGGTAATGATCCGTGTCTCATCTTGAGTTATCTTGTGTTCCTAGACTACCTTTTCCCACACACTTCTTCGGCTTCTTATTTTGAGACATACAGTACTGCACGCAGTTTAAATCAAAGGCGGTTCACACAAGTTATGTCAACAATCTCAGTGCTATATTTACAGTGCCTTAATTAGATACAATTATTGATTGTTACGGTTTTCGTCTACTTCAATCCTTCTGTGGTTTAATATAGTTCGCTTTCAAAGCATTTTAACTTTGCACTGAACAAACAAGAAAGACATGACTGGAGCAAATTATGCTTTACAATAATAATGATTGTGCTTGTGTATGTAGACTCTTTGATCTAAATGTTATATTTATTTATTTATTTATTTATTTATTTAACTAATGATTATTATTATACTTACAGTACAGTAGTATGATGGTGCATACTGCTACACATACTGCTACGGGTCTCCCAACAACAGGCCATTTAAACTCTCTTTGAACCTCTTGTTTCAACTCTAAAAGCCACCAGTATAAATCAATGTGTTCCAGAATTATCCACCCTCAGGGCTAATGGTCTCCTTCCATAGAGCTTATCATTAAACGCAGCCTTGTTCGATCAGCCCATATCAATTGGCTGGGTGGAGAAAAAAGGGCTGTGTTTCCATTCCAGTCACACATTGTTTTGTCTGGCAATGTTTATTTAGATGTAAATCAGCCAGCAAAAGTGTTATATCCTGCCAGTGTATGAAGGGTGGTACTCCTGGCCCTCCTAGGAGGAAACTGGCTTGAAGAGATTGGGACCCACGGAATGTCTGAGACGGAGTGCCATATTGCGGTTTTGGGATATGGCATCACCCTCTCTCCAAAAGTTTAGCATCAAAGGTGGGCATCCTGGGAGTTGTATGTTTTCCACCGCTTTCAACACCTTCTGGTTTGGGCCTGTGTGGTACTTTTGTTATTGCACTGATTATTGTATTATTGTAGGCAACCACGAACACTGTACTGCACAGTATTACATCTAAAGATGTTTGGAAAGGTGCACACCCCAGCATCCATAAGGAACACGCTAAATTTCCTCAGTACCTTATCAACTCGCTTCCACACAGCCTTCATTAAAAAATCTAATTTAGATCAAATAAGAACTTGTACTTTTTCAGAAAAACTCACAGAAGATTGGAAGGGCGGGAACCAAGGGGCAGGAACTGTTCATGTGGGAGAGTTCTGTGAACTATGATTAAGAGGTATGAGAAATGTGAGTTAGCTGTGATTGAAAGAACAGGGTGGGGAGAATATTGTGCATTGAATTGCCATCACATTAATCACTGTGGTTGTACAGAGAAACCATGACCACATAAGAATACATCTTTTAAAGCAACACTGAGGTCATTGTTGTTGTTTGTTTGATTTTTAACACAGGAAGACAAAAAGGCCCAAGGACATGCTGAATCCATGACTGAAACGTCTAAGCTGCTCAATAGAAAAAAGTCTTACATAAATAAGATAATAAAATGAGATTGCTCTTGCATCAAAAATCAGGTGCTAACACCAAGCAAAAGGAACTAAATGTTTTTTTTAATAAATAATACTGTCGTTTTTTAACTTTTTGAATAGACATTTTTAGGTGAAAAATATTTTTTTTTTAAAATTAATCAAGAGTCTTTATAAAAGTAATTCCATATCATAATTGCATGTCCTTATACTATATATTCTGGATCAACAAAGGTGCAATTAAAAGTGCACAGACAAAAGAAAAGGAAAATGTATATCCTATTGCAAGTCATTTTTACGCTCTCTCCATCTGTAACCTTGAACTGACAGTCACAAAGGTCCCCAAGTCACTTTTTTAGAGTAATTAGAAAATCGCTCCAATTCTGTAGTCTCTGAAACCATGTCAGGCCATCAGTATGCATATTCTGTACCTGTCAGTGACAAGCCAACTAGATGCTTTCTTTTCTGCACAGAGATGTGTGATCACAGACAAACAGATAAAACCACATTGCAAGAGACAGCTTTGCCCTGACTTTGATGTAAAAGTTACTTATAGACACCACTGCATCACACGTCAATCTTTAAAATGCCTAATTTCGTTTTTGACTCCACCTTGAACGTTTTAAAGGCATTTACTAATAAAAATATTAAAAAGCCAGAAAGCATTATTCTGATATTTAAAATAACGTTTGCCTATTAAATTGCAGCGAACTGCACTACTACTGTACAATTCAATCAGGATTTCTGTGAGCAACATTGAACAGCACTGTGACAGTGAGTCACTACTATCACTAATATCCAGCCATTGAAGAAAAAGAATTATATGTAAAGATATTTCAAGCTTCTTCAGCTGTTTTTGATGAGAATGTACTAAAGGCATATGGTTAGATAAGAAACCTGCACTCATCATGACAAACAGCTCTGCAGTTCTGAAGACATCCACATCAAATGCAGCATTCTGTTTCTTCTGAACTTCATTCAAACCACATGTTTCAAAATGTCCAGATCACCGATGCTTTCCTGCTATCCGATAACCAGAATATTTAGTTTGCGATAGTGGAATGGTTTTTTTGTGAGGTCAAAATTTTGAAATGCATTTGTGATGGAACAAAGAAAGAGAAAGACTATTTACAGAATTAAATGCTGTAAATACAGAACACGCTGAGAAACTGAACTACACTGTTGACACATGACGTCACTATTTTGCATCGTAGCAGGTTCTGTCTCTTTATCTCAGAGTAGTTATTGCAAAGATATAAAACACTTCAGGTGTTTTACACTTTATTCTTAAGGTTTTCTTAAAATACCATGCCATAACAGGTGGTTCATTAATGCTCCAAAGATAATTCCACGCGAAAGTTTATATAGTTTTACTACAACGAATGCTGTAACTATATAATAAAGTATTAAGTATTTAACTTTTATTTTATTCTTTCATTTAATCACTAAAATGATATCTAAAATATTAAATACCTTAATGTATTTGTTTCTTTAGCTTTACACATTTCATAAAATGATCTAGATTAAATATCAGTTGACTCAGTTTGGCGGTTTATTTAACGACACGCGCTGCTCACATCGAGATTGGCGGTTAATCTGAGGTAATACATGCACGAGCCTAGCACACCTGCGTTCGCGCGTCAGGCGCGCGCGCGCGGTAAAGCTGGAGAAGAGGCGTGTGTTTGAGCTCCGACTTCGTCTTTTAACCTGAATAAAAACATCATGAGTGACATCATCATCTACCCACAACTACCGCAAACTAGCGAAGCAGTTTTGTATTCCAGATAGCCATCCTCATAGTACAGCTATCCTATCACTATTAACAACGCAAAGACGTTTTTATTCTGCCCTTCGCAGGCTTCCGTAGACGTTTCCCCTCATTCTCCCGTAGTCTGCTGCTGTGCCATCTGTGGTGAGAAGTACCCGTGGGCAGCTATATCAAAGCCATGGAGCAGATCAATAATATTCAGGTCGTTCCTTGCACCAACTCCAATTATCTGAGACCGTTTAGGGTGCATTACAACCAGGTGAGTCGCTATAGTTTACTCGTTATCATCTGTCAGTGATGCGGTCGCACCTCATCATTTCGCTGTCAGCAGCCCAACCCCCATTCATTCTGTCATTGCTTTCATCGACCAACATTGCGTATCATGTTTCAGAATGAGCTTAATGTGCGTAGCGTAGGTACTAAATGATGTATTTCAATAACGGTTCTGCGGAAATCGTCTATTTTGATCTTAGCTTTTAAAGGCTAATAAGCTACAGACCGGGAAGCAGCCACTTTCCCTCAAGCACATGCTTTATAATCAGCACAGCTGACTCAGAGGAAAAGCAGAGAATGACCAGCACAATGTACACAATATTGCACTGAGGAATGAAACGTGTTTTTGTTCTTATGTGGAAAGAGACTGTGCGTATATTGTCACTGTGTGCTTGTATGTATGTGCAATTCAGATTGCCTGCAGGTATATTTTTACATTTTGACCTGTTGGTTAGTCATTTTCTTGTGGTATTTCCCTCTCCATTTGTTTGAGTGGTAGCAAATGTGTCAGCACATCCATGGTTTTCCTGAGTTTACATCATTTTTCCTTCTGTTGTCTTGGCATGATTTAAACCCTTTTGTCCTTCTTGCAGGGCACCTGTGGGTGTTTCCTCTCGATTGTTCTCCTCAAGCTGTGCATTGCACTTAGTGCATTTTTCCAAATGTAGTAATAACTTCCTTTAACTGTACAGTAGTTTGCAATCCCCTTCACTGCGACTTCACTGTTGCACATGGGGCGTCTTAGTCATCCACATCCGCTGCTCTGTGCGGGCATGGATGGAATGCACCGTGCATTCTGTCCAGATGCTCATGGGATTCTCACTAACTACCTTATTGTACGGGTGAGGGATTTCATGGTGTGTCACATTTCACAACACCCATGATAAAATACCACCTAAGTCTTGTATCCTGTCATTTTTCACTTGCACTTCTGGAAGATACATTATTTTTGTAAATTGAAAATCTACAAAAGATTTTGTGATGTTTTAGGGGCTGCACTATATAGAAAAATAATCATAAAAAGATCTAATTTATTTAACCACTGAAAATTACTTAACTAACCGACATTTTTCACATTCTTTATGGGAAAAGAAAGCATCTCTCGCTTGTTTTATTGAGTCTCTCTGCTGTGTGCATCCACCTAAAACTTTGTCTAAACATTTTTAATTAAAAGTATTACAATCATTTGGTTTCAAACCATTGCGATATGCGCATTGCAATATTTAGATATTTTAATTTTAAAGTATCTTACAGCCCTAGTGCTTCGGGTGTGCTTTTGTTGTAGAAAGGCTGGAGCCTGCAATAAAATTTTGCTGCTGTAAGTCATAAAAATTTGACCTAATTAATTTTTGTTTGCTTTGTGTTAAAAGTATTACACATTAATGTCCATTAGAGTACAAAATTGGGTTTAGACTAGTCGTTGATAAATATAAATCGTACTAATAATTATAAATGTTTTTAGGATTAAAAGTCTATAAAGTTCTGTTCAGACTAGTAGAAAAGATTTATTAGGCCTCACTCTTGCATTATGAATGATAATATGAGGTCTTAAATGCTCAAAAGCGCAGCAGTTAAGTGCAGGGCAGAAAATATCAGGCACTTTATCAGGTAAACAGAAGATAAATAGAATCTATTCTCCCACACCTCCAAGCCCTGCCTCTCTGAAAGAAATCAGATTTTTCATCCACAGCCGCATCACTGAGTCACAGCACTTTGCCACCCACACAGTCCTGCTGGGACTGTGTAGCTGTACATGGCTACTGCCAATCCATACTGCCACCTGTACTTTCAATAGTACTGCCACCCCAACACACGTCTAACCTTGGTACCACCCCTTCTGTAGATTCACCAACAGAGTCTGCTGTTTTTAAAGCATCAATCCCTGTTTTACACACAAAGCATGGCACATGCCAAGACTTACTTTAGCGTTCGTCTTTATTGCAGTAAGAAACCAAGTGGTCAAGTTGCTGCCTTCAACCACATTTGCATTGAATGATGGTAGGTTGGTTTGTCTCAGGTACAGTAATCATCAAATGCTCTCCCACTGGGGTTCTCCGGTGGCTTAAGCCTTAATTAATTTGTAGAGTGGTTGGATAATGAAATTTAACTAAGCTGGCTCCCGATGTTGTTCTCGTGCAGAGTTAAGAGTCACTCAGATCCCGTGAACCAGCAGCTGATCCAACATGGTCAACTGCTCCAGCTGCCAGGATACTGCTTTAGCAGCAGGGGTCTTGGCTAAGGAAAGGGGGTATCAAAGGAGAGTGTATTGGGGAGAGGAGGGGTGTTGGATTAAAGCAGGGGTTGGTGGGCAGACAACAGTGTGCACTGGCTGGGGAAGAACAGATGAGGAACAATAGGGGCAGGGACGCTGGAGTGAGCAGAAGGGTGAGGAGGCCATGGGAAACGTGTGGCGGCCATCGCCCCAGCACCAGGCCACTGGGCGCGCTCAATAGACACAGGAAATGGGATTTACGTGAGGCAGATGTGTGCGAGAGAGAAGAGAGGTAATGAATGCATTAGAGTCCAATGAGCAAGAAAAAGGTAAGAGCCGCCTATGTGCGCTTCCCATGAAAACCGCTAACCCTACCCTCTGTGTAGACCACCTCTCTTTGGACAGCTTTACGGAGACACTATAAAACAATGAGAGCACATGGAGATGAGAAAGAAAGCCTCTTAAGCCCAGAGTAGTCCTTGTCGTCACCCAAGCCTGGCCTGTCATCTTGCGTTTCTAAGTGTGCCACAGTGTAGCCCTTTACTTATCAACTGTTTCCAAACCCACAAAGCAAATGATGAAAAGAAGACTGTCACTTTCCCAAGATACATAACCACTGACATCCTCTCTTACAGATGTTGGTTTTGTATGGTGAGAATCTGGAAGCGGTTGCACCCCAAGAACATTTTCCCACTGCATGGCGTAGCCTTAATCTTGCGGCAGGAGGTTTTCAGCCGCCATTCAGGGCATTGTATTTGTATCCTGTAGATCGTTTCCCTGTGAGATTGTGGATTGTTTGTAGGAACAATGATGTGTTAAGCTTTGAAAAGTTCATGAATCACCCGTACTGTAAAGAATATAAAGTACAGTGCCGTTCTTCTTTTAACTGTTAAAGTTTTCCCTAGTGAATGCCGAGTTGTTACAAATAGAATGTCATCTAAAAAGAGTAGCTTGGCAAGTTTAGAAAAGCCTGTGATATATTACACGGGCCATATCATAAGAAGTTTGTATTACCATCTATCAACTGACTGTGTAATTGAGGGTCTTTATTTGGCTCCTGAACAGTAGGCAGTTTCGGTAAAGGCAGCAGGATCTTGTAGCCTGAGGCTCACAGGCATGAACACTACTTAAGCCGCAGCATGGGCCCCAAAGGGGGCTGGGGGTACATGGAGGGGGTAATTTGGGGAGGTAAGCTCACACCTGTAGAATGGAGGGGCAGAAGGAGAGTGAGGTCAATGAGGGGTGGAGGAACAGGGAAAGCAGATGGAGACACAGAGGTTGAGCTCCCTCTGTTCTCCAACTCTTTCATCCCTAACCCTGTGCTCTGAGACACACGAGCAGGAACAAGAAGCAGCAACACAAAGCCTTTTCGATTGATTTAGAGTGGTTGTCACATCTGCCCAGCTCCCAGTGTTAAAATTTTAAAAGGTAAAATATGGTGGACAAAGATGAGCTATGCATGTAGAATGATTGTATGATTTGAAAACGTCCATTTATTTACAGTGCGCTTGTATTGACACTTGTGTTTTCTTTACCTGTTACAGTTTTTTGTTGTCCCAGGGAGTTGTGTGAAGAATCAGCATGTGTCCTCGTCAGAAGGTGGAGTTACGATGTTTACACAGAAGTTTTTTTGTTGTTGTTGTTGTTGTTGGTGGTGGTGGTAGGCTCCTTTACCTTAGTGATCTGGATCGTTATTGCTGAGTTATGGTTGGGGACTCAATTAACCTTTGTACCTTTGTAATGTATCTTATAGCTCAACTGGTACTGCATTGCATAGATCATGGGTTTGACTCCCAGGAAACATACAAATAGTAATACAAATGTATATGCTCTGTAAGTTACTTTACATTTAGATTTATGCATTTGGCAAACGCTTTTATCCAAACTGACTTGCAGTATATTATACATTTTATGAGCATGCAGTCCCTGTGATTGAACCCATGACGTTGGCATTGTTGGCGCCATGCTTTTGCTAGCTGAGTTTCATGAAGTAGTTTTGCCAAATGCATAAATGTAAATGTACAGTATGTACAGTAAGTCTAGTTGGGTGAGGTGAATGATCTCATTTTCAGCTAAGTTGACTGATATTCAGCTAAATGTTACTAAAGAAGCACATGATTTATAAGAAATAATTGAATTGACCTCTTTGTTTACTATCCCTTGTAATGTACACAAATACACCATATAAAATCCAGTGAACATATGAATATCAGTAGGGCTTGGTACATCATGGCCTGGTGGGAACAATGTGTGATTAGGGTTTTAAATCTGAGGAAGTTGAACAGCACATAGTGGGAATTAAAGGCCTTGATTGTAAATGACAGCGTGACGGCAATTGAATTCTGAGCAGCTGTCGGGGTCACAGCAATATAAACTGAAAGCTGATGATAATTAGACTTTAAGCATGCAAAAGAACAAGGCCTTTCACGCCATTTCATTCAAAAAGCCTTCATAGCAAGTTGGACCGAGGGGGCAATAATTTCAAGGCCCGGCATCTTCTTCCACTCCCTGTAATCTGTGTTGTAATCCATGTCGCTTGTGATTCCCAGGGTCCCAAAAGGCTTTTCTTGTTGACCTAGAGAGTGGCCCTGATAATGAGGCACCCCCACCATCTGTGTGCATGACCAGGGACCCTACACACACTTGTTCACACAGAATAGTCCTGTAGGGGGAAAACCACTTAGGGCCATAAAAGCAGCTAGCACCTCACCAGGGTTTGTAACATGGGTTAAAATGTAAATGAGAGCTATGAGTTTATTTATACTTTTTATTTGATATTTTTTTAAGTCGTTTGTAAGTGATATGGATTATTATCTCAAGTGTTCAATTTGTTCTGTGTTTAAATATTGTGACATGCCACTATATATGACTACAAGCAGCGAATAATGTATTGAGAATAGTACACTGTCTTTATTCAAGATAGATTAAAGACACCTAACGGGAAGCTGTGTTAGGGCTCTACACTTGAAACCAGATTATTGTTGATGTAAATTCTGGCCAGAACCTAAAAGGATGTTGACTTGGCATTGGGAGCTGTATGTTACAATGTACTTCCTTTACTTTGACCAAAGATAACGAGATCCATAACAACGATAACCAAGTGCAACAGAACCTGCAACACAGTTCTCCTATCAAGCAAACCCTGAAGGGCTCATTAAACCTGATTTTCTTGTAACTTCTGATCAATTAGTAAGCGAGCACACTTTAGGCCGCTGTACATGTTGCCATACCATAAATATATTATCTTTATATCTTTAATAAGATTGGGAGTCCAAGCTTATGCAGTTTTAATATGTGTTTTGTAAATTTTTGTTTTACTTTGTTGGAATTAAAATCTTTGAGTTGTAGGAACATGTGCACATGAATTGTGATTAATAAGGCTTTTTTTAAATCATCAAAATATTATAAAATCGTTATTAGTAGTAGGGGTGGGAATCTTTAGGTACTACGCGATCCGATTCCGATTCTGGGACTCACGATCCGATTCCAAAACGATTCTTCATATAATTTTTGCAAATATGATAAATTTGCATTTTAAATAAATAAAGAGTTTTTATGCTTTTTGTTTATAGTTAGAATCTCTTTGACAGTATTCCCATCTTGAAGTTTAATTTTATTGCTTTTATTTTAACAAAGTTATATTCAGGATGAACAAGTTCTGACATAGAATCGATTCTGAATCTTTCAGAATCGTTAAAGAAAGAATCCCGATGCATCGATTTTTTTTTTCTCCCACCCCTAATTAGTAGACAATTATACTGTATAATAACCACCTACACCAATTGAGTTTTTTCTATTTTAACAGTCACAACAGTTTTTGAGGTAGGGCTCTGTCTGGTTCTACAGGATTCATACCTTAACATCTCTGATTACACTTTCTCTGTTTAGATAAGATGTTTTGTAAAATCTGATTTAACAATTCACTGTCACTGTTTGGATTAAACAGTGCATTATTTGCAGAAGAGTTATCATGTTACAAGAATAAAATAAAATTTAGCAGATGGAAGACCAGTTTGCAAACAACCAAGTGTGTTATTTAGAAATATATGTATAAAAAGATGCTATTCTGCCAAATAAATAAGCTCCCCCTGGTTTGTTATTTAGAAATTTCAGTTCAATTAATTTCCAACAATTGTATTTGACAAAATCTTACTTGGCACATACAAGTCTTTATGCTTTATGCACATAAGTTAAACTTTTGCAAATTTTACTATGCACATGCAAATGTTTATACACTAAATTACAATATCTTTATACTCTACTGTATGCTTATACTTGTACTATATTTTCTCAGTATCATCTTTATACTATGGCATACCTCTAATAGTGCTTGAATGCAAAATTGATCAATACCTTAGCAATACACCTGTTGTTTGGTGGCATAATTTGTATTTGGAGATTCTTGGCTCATGGACTCGGAAGTGTAATATATGCACATATAAGCAAACGTTTTGTTTCATAGAGTGAAACTGCATAGATAGTTTCTACAAAGATGCATCTCTACATTTCAGATGTTCTTAAATGAGTATGGAATGTAATAATTGTTATAAAAGGTTCCTTCCACTTAGACCACTAACCTTTTGCTTCCTTGGTACAAAATGTTGCTGCCCTCCATCATATTCGTACTTCTAACAACCTGATACCTTTCACTGGGATTGTGACACCTCCTTAAACTAGTCATTAAATCACTTTAAATAAGATCATTACATGCTGTAAGCAACGTGTTGTACCAGCTGGACTGGAAACGGCTAAATAAGGCTAGGCTGGTTTAAATTATTTCAATGTTATCAATCTACACAACCTGCTTTTTTAGGATACGCAACTAGTAGGTTAAGAGTAACCTGAATTTCTAATGTATAATTTCAATACATTTAATACAGTTTAGAACATCCTCCGGATGCCACGGTGATCTGTAGATGATGATGTTACCGAATTCATTGTTATCCTGTAGAAAGATACAGTAGCTGTGTTGATGGTGATGCAAGATGCTGACTCATCGTGGTTAGATTTCTTGTCATGTTTCATGTTGACTGTTGGCCAGTCAATCAAGCTTATTCTTGGTTTTAAGCGGAAAAACATTTTTCACATATTTATGTCGAAATATGAGTCATTTCCCACTGCAGAACTGCATTATAAAAAGCTGAAATACTTCTACATTTTGAAACCTATTCACACATCCCAGCACTTGCATTGTGTAACAGCAGACTTGGGTTATGCTTATACACGCACATCATTTGTATTATATAACAGAACTATAGATCTTTATGGAAGTGTAGGGCTACTTTATTAAATATTTCCTTTTATTACTGGCCATAAATGATAAAATAGATATCAGTAGTTTGATTTTTACGAATTTGATCGTCACAACGTTATTTATGTTACTTCATAAAGCCTATATTGCAGTTGTGTTGGTAAATGATCGCAGGTCCAGCATGTGATGCACAAATAGGCACAGTGGCAAAACTTCAGTGTTGCTTCTGGGACATATAACCTCACTGCTCACGCATGCAGTGTGAATGCCATAATCTGTAAATATGGGCACCAAAATAAAAACATGACACATGATGTGTGAAACCAGCCTCATCTTTTGGGAATTCTTGACTGTTTTACGAGGTGGCTTTTTGTAGGAATCTGCATGAAGTGAATCATTCAACACATACGGTTATTAGAAAAAGCAGGATAATGAAGCCCCATCCCTTAACCTAACCATCACTGGCATGAAATTAGATTGTATCAAAATATAAAGATAAGATTGTACGAATTCATATGAATTAGCCACTTCGTAAAATAGTTAAGAATTATATTGATAAGATTAGATTGTGTTTGTAAACA
This sequence comes from Beaufortia kweichowensis, assembly GCA_019155185.1. NCBI lineage: Eukaryota > Metazoa > Chordata > Actinopteri > Cypriniformes > Gastromyzontidae > Beaufortia > Beaufortia kweichowensis. Next base: position 12,935,171 of record CM032807.1, read on the forward strand.
AGGCCTAGAACCTTTTTAGAATCCAGCTTGTCATCATGATTATACACAATCATAGCATTTGTGTTTATTTTGTGTTCTTTTTTTATAATTCACATGACTTCGGCAGTAATTATGTAGTGTGCACTAGACCTGGGCTTTGTGGGATGTGAATGTGCATACCAGTACAGTGATAATTGCCTCTAAATGGTTTTCTCCTAAACTTTGAGCATTTACACTGTCTCTTTCCATCCTGTAAACACTTGTATTTGGTTTTAACTACTTTCACTTTTCGGGCTTGCCATTGCAGTGCATTTGTCATCTTTGCACATCTGCTGTGTATGAACTTGTATGGCCTCTCCCTTTCTGTGTTCTTCATAGTTGCTTTAGCAATGATAGTGGGAAGTTAACACCAGAGCTCAGATTAGGACTTGTTGGTTTGCATTCATGGAATGTAAATCCTCATACCTCTCAGAAAACTACGGGTCTCTGCTTTAGTTTCTTGGCATCATTATTTATGGTCTGTGAGAAATTATTCCAAAGAACTTGTAAAATAAACTCTACACACGTGCAGAATTCATCCTAAAGATGTTTGTGCATTGTGTGTTTATAACGGCATGCTTTCGGACTTTTCTTTCATGACCTTTCGGAAGTGTCCATTTTACCACTCGGCACTTTACACACATTACCCGCTTAGCTTAATAAACATAAACACTTGCGCCTCCACAAGTATGCACTCAAGTATACACTTGTCATGAAAAGGCACTTTTTATCCCCACTCTCCTTGCCCTGTGGGCGAAAAAATGAAGAATTTTACGCCAACACAAAAATGTTTGTATCACTGTTTGATCTAATGTTGAAAATGAAAAGAAAAGATTTTATGAGGAACCAGGTACACACCTTTGCTGCATGTGACCCAGACTTTATATCAGTTCCTACGAATCTGAACAGCATCTGTTTTGGCATAAATAAGAGAGAAAAAATATTAAAAAGTGTTCAAATTTTAATTTAAATATTAGAATTTAAAGGTCCTTTTTATTTTTTCCCTGCACTTTTTTTCAACAAAACTAGCAACTGTTTCTCCAAACACTGACTAGTATTTCATGAAGGGAAACAGCAGAAGGGCACAGTATGAAGATTATAAGGACCCATTCAAGCATTTAATAGCTCCTTTTGGTTTAGTGGAACAACTCTGACACCATACAGAGCTATGAGACCAAAGTTTGTTCCGCTTTCTTAGTCTTCCCTCCAAAACACTCGCATTTTGGAGCCAAAAGATACAGGTCATTAGCACGAAAAGCAGCAATGCCCAAAGCAAACATGACCCCGTCGGATCTGCTGACCATGCTTGGTATGCAGGTTCACTTTCCACACTCTCGTTTTACACTGGCGCCTCAGGTAACCGATGACTGTTTCCATTAATGGAGCCTTGCTTCTTATTAACAGATTAGACCTGCGACCAATGATTAGGTAGGTCACGCTTAAACCGTTCAGCTGGAAAAAGGTGCTGAATTTTATTAAAGTGGTGCTATGTTTGTTCATTGAGAGGTGTAATGAAGCTTTTGATATTTTAATTGTCTTTGCACATATTAATGTACATACAGTTAGCAGTCCACCAATCTGGTATTTTATTTAATTACTTATTTATGTCTTCCATGTTTTTATCAAATCATTGAAAAGTTTTAAAATATTTCTGGTTCACTATTGCTTTTGTAACTCAACCTTGTTTATACATTTAAAATAGAAAGTTTAATGTATTTAAAGTATATAATAATATACACAAACTCTTAAAAGTTTAGGGTCACTTCCAGTTGCTTATTAAATTAGTTTTTCCCACATTTTAGAATATTCAAAACTATGAAATAACACAATAACTCATTTAAATGGCATTTTTTCAGAAAACCTCTTGCAATCTTACCCTAAGATGCATTTTAAACAATATTGAAATGCTTTTTCTTATGAAGATGAATTCTTATGAAGGCTCTTATTGGCTTATTTTTTTTTTAATCTGAAAAACCTTTTTAGAAATTTTAGTTTTGAAATTAAGCATGCGCATTAGGATCAAAAGATTTGTAAAGTCAAGAGAAGCATCAATGATACATCATCAAACATTAATTAAACCATTATCAAATGTTACTGTGGCCCTAAACGTTTGAATGGTAGTGTATATTTGTATACATTTGTGGTGCAAGATGCTTAGATATGATATATATTTGAATCAATTTCATGCATGCAATAATAATAATAAAAGCGTATAAGGATTGTCCTTGCACACACTACATTGTACACCTCAGCGTATGCTAATGTTTAAAAAAATTGGATGTTGTTCACTAAGCATGCACAGTGAAAGTGCTCCAGATAATACACATTTTGACACATGCATAATTCCAAACATTTTTCCTGTTTACTTTACAAAGCGAATATAATAACAGTACCTCTCTAGATGTTGAAGCACATATTAAATTGTCAACTACTGTACACTCAAAAAACTCTTCCTTCGGTTTTCCAGGGAAAAACTAGGCTCGAGGGTTTAACTGGGCCATTCTGTATCACACTGATGCGATCAAAGTACAGTCCCTCCAGAAAAACACGATTATGCGATCGCCTGATTTAATGCATAATTAGCCAAAGTCCGCATATTCATGCGGGAGTCGCATTTTTCCAAATACGCCGCACTTTCGCCGCATAAATTGCTGATTTCAGCAAGCAAAATATGCGGGGCGAGCATGATTTCATAATCCCTGTATTTTCGTTGCAAAAAAGTCACATATATCTTAGCAGAAAGTTGAAAAATGTTGCGTTTACTTCACACAAGTAAAGCGCCATTATTTTCCCCCTATTGCCATGGGAACCTTATGAAGTGATGTAATTACGCAACGTGAACGGCATCTGCAAACCCCGTGGTGAAATCATGATGAAGCACGCAAATCATTCTCATTTGCCAACAAAAATAAGCGCAAAAGACCGCGTGAAGCAGTTTCCCGGTGTGTTACATGACAGTGGGGGCAAATTATTTATATTAATTATATAAATTTTACTAATTATATTAAAACAGAATGAGAACTTAAATATTCTGTGATTTAGTATGCTTGCTTATCATAGGAAGTAATAAGAAATTACTCTTTACATTAAGATAGTAGCCTAGTGAGAATTAATAGGGTGTTGGGGAATCACCTTTTTTTCTCTCATCAAACCGCAGTTTTTGCAAGTTCCCGCAATTTCATTGCATAAAATTGCAAAAATATCCCGCATATTCCATCGCATTTTTTAAGAAAACATGCCGCAAAATCAAGGATGTTTGGCCGCAACAATCAAAAAAAAAAAATCTGCGTTTTTCTGGAGGGACTGAAAGTATCATGACAACGTACAAGATACCTTTAAGCTTCATTTCTCAAAATGCAGAGTGATGCTGTAATTCACTCTTTTGTAGCAATGAATAGTTACCGTAGGCGTAAACACAAAAGGTGCCCTTGAAAAGAAAATCACTAATTTCCAAACCCTCTTATTATAAAAGCTAGACATGTCACAATCTGGTGTCGGTTGAGGCAAATATTGATAGCAAAATGTTAAAGGTCAGCATATTTTGGATCTACAGCTTCACTGTAATAATAGTTTTGTAAAGGTAATTCACTGAATCACCATGATGCCAACCCTACAGCTCAGACATGAAGATGTTTTGTCAATACGCTTCCAACTTCTGTGCGAGTTAATGCTTCCTACAAACACGCACTGGGCCGCCTGCCATCGGAAACCAGGAACAACCTTTTATTACACGTCTGCTCTTGTGGGATTTACCTTGATGCATAGATCAACCGTTCTAGAGGTTTATAAAAGACAGGGTATGAGACACTTAGTACTGTAAATAAGTCTTGACTACGCAACTACTGACCTTTCATGAGTCACACACCCTTTTCTTTAAACGTTGTGTTTTGGCGGTTCAGATTTCAGAAATATGAGTTGAATTCATTGTGAATTTCTTGCTATCATTTACAGTGTTGCTATAACTTGCTTAAATCCCAAAACAGAAAATTACTTTATTTGGGAATGCTTTTACTCAGGATTTATTTTATTTCTTTTTTATTTTTTTATCAGTTGAAACTATGTTCCTATCTTCCAACTTTACATGCATGAACAGTCTGTGGCTAATTGCATTTTGTTGTAATTTGGATGGATGGGATGTATGGTTGCCTAGCAACTAGCAGTTAAATGTGCAGTTTTAAAACTTTAACACCCGTTTAAGGAAGAGACCTAAAATTGTTGTGCTTTATCATTCACGTTTTATGTGTAACATCAGAAAAACAAAATATGAAACTTTCAAACTGCATTTCTTATTTCATTATTTGACTGCATTAATGGTTAACAGTAACACAAAATTCATCATTTTGTGTAGTTTATTACAGTCGTCTCTATACAGTCCATGCCTTTATATCACAGCTTGTGGCTATATTTATTATGTTTTGAGACTTGTGTTTTACATGTGTTTTGTCTTGCTTATCTACATTACTTGTTGTTTCCTACATATTTATACATAATGCAGTTGTATTTAATATTTGCTTTCTTTTACAGAATGGAACAAAGAAGTCGTGGGACTTTATGCAAACCCATGATAGGTAAGCCTTTGTCTTACTGTTTTTAAGAAGCCATGAATGGTTTTAAACTATATAAATTACAATATGGCTCTCTCTAAAATATCTTAAATGTATGTCTCTATATGTTTCTTCTCTTTCTCTTTTATACACACTCCTATGTTTTGATGGGTTCAGCTATTTGACAAAGCCTTGTGTTCTTCCTACTGCCCTTTTATAAGATGTGGATTACCTCCATTGACGTAGCGCGAGCCCGTCTCATTCATAAAGATAAAAGATCATATACTGACATTTACAGAAGTAGCAATTTACTGAACTCCTACCATTGTGGAAGTTACGTTTTCATTTGAAAGCAGAGGGTAGTGTGGGTCTGTATGCACAAATGTGTGCGCTTAATTCTCCAACTGCTTACAGCAAATTTTCCTCTGAGCACAGAATAAAGGATGCAGGAGAAGCTGCTCCATTCTACATCCCAGACATCTTTGGTTGCAAGTCTAATGTGCTTCATTCATAGTCAGCGTTAGTTGAAGGACACTTCATTTCATTACTCATTCATTAAGCGTGCAGCCCACAATTTTTCAGCCTTTATAGAGCAATGGACAGATAAGGGTAGATTCTTACTAACATACCCAGGGAGATGTCTTCTGTATTGTTCTGAATGTAAACCAATTGGTGACTATAAAACTAGAATAGAAGCCTCTGGACCTGGAATGTCTCACTATGGTGTGACGAAAGGAAGTCGTCTTTGCGTGAATGTCTTGACATCCTCCCAGTTCTTTAACATGTACAGATCTGCATAAAGATCACCTGTTTCTCTTTTGTATACAGTCCTTTTTTGTTGGATCTTGTTTTTTATAAAATGCTTGCAAAATTATTTTGCAGTTTTATTCTGGTCACTAATTTCTGACCAGGCTAAAGTTGGAAACTGTGAAACTTTACACCATTTTCCCACCCCACCCAAGTGGTCCTTGGGTCATTACACCTCAGATCAGCCTCTTTGTACCTCTATAGTTTTCAACTGCTACCCTGAGATCTGGGTTGACCTTTCATACAGGGTTCATTAAAGCTATTCAGTACGGATCTGTGTGGATCGAGTACCTCTGTGGACAATGTGTCAGTATTGCCAGACGCTTTCATTTTCTCAAGAAGCCGTCTGGAGATTCAATCGACAAGAAATTCAGGTGGAACAAGATTGAAGCGCTTTTGAAATGTCTGGCTTCTTTTTATTCTTCAGTAATATAGAAAGAATTGAGGATCATGTGGACCATGACGGAAAATGATCCAAAAACCAAAACACAGTTACTGTTTGCTGTTAACATGCTGTTCTAACCATGAATGACATAACAAGGGTGTAGCATCAAGTCATTATTCTGTCCTCACTGAAAACAAACCGCTGACACAATGTTACAAAATCATATGCAATCAGAACATGCAGCTGTGGACCAAAGTTTTGGACAAATGAAAGATTTTGCTGTGATCTTGATTGATTAAGACAAAAATGTGTTGACAGGCAAATGTTATGACCGTTTTTTACACCATGAAGACATACTGTATGACATGGTGTATCTGCACATGTTAAATTATTTGACATCACCATTTGACTTGGAGTCCTTGTTTTGTTTAGTGCATTGATGAGTGAGTTTGTTTTCAAGTGAAGTTTGTATGTAGATAGTGAGGGGGAGTGGCCAAAAGTTGAAAGGTAAAGCCATTAAAGGAGCATCTGTTGATGTCTTTAGTGCCACTTCTTTGTGTCTTTTGGGTTAAGAGTATAAGACTTTCAACAGTTATGATGAGTGTTTGTATTGTCTGTGTACTTTGAATCTACAGTAGTGGCCAAGTGTGATATCTGGAGAGCATATTTGCACAATATTAGATTTGATTGCCCTCTAAAGTTTGATCAAGACATCAAATTATGAAATGTATGGTACAAAATGAAAAAACTCAGAAAGTCAGTGTAATTTTTGGCCCAAAGCTTCAGTTTATAGTCCAAACACAACAATGCAACATGCTTACAAACTTTTTAATACGTTTTAATAATATTTATGAATAAATGTCTAAATGAGTCAATTTTCCAGAGTTGGGTATCACTTTTGGTCACTACTGTATGTGTATGTTTGTGGATTTGTTTTGGATGTGCGCAACTACAATTTCAGGGCAGTTGTGTATAAAAGGCTGGTTTAATGTAGTGCAATAGGGGGCGTGTTTGGGGACATTTACATAAAACACATTATTGTGTTATTGTGTGTGATTTCACATATATTGAGTTAAAAAAGCAGTGGTGCTTTCAAAAAGTGAATTGAAGAGATCTATTTTCAGAGATCATGCAAATTGTCTAACACGGCACACTCTCTGCATGCTAATGAATGCTAAAAATGTTCTAGTAAAACGTAGCTCTTATAATAAATGAAAAGCTAAATAAACAATTCAACTTTGCTAAACGACTTACCCACTCCTGGACTACATAATGTGAGTGATTTTAATAACATTACACAAGGCCTCTGCTCCCCTCTAGTTGCTTTGCATCTTGCAGCGAGAACCGAACAATCATAATGGACAGCAGGCTTAAAGGCATGAGACTGCGTGACTTTGATGGTATTTTCAGGGTGGAGAAGTAAAGATTTCTAACATGCCCAGGCTCGCTGGGGCACTGACCCATCAGACAGTTCCAAAGGTTGACCCAGAGTATTCTCTATTTGAAATAGTTCGTACTCCACAGCTCATCAGCAGTGAAGAAAGAGGGAAGGACAGATACTGACAGACTGAAAAGCTTCTTTCCACTGATGAAAGGTTAAAGAGGATAGAAGGAGGACACCAAGTGAGATGGAGGTGCTCAGATAAGGGCTCTTAAACTGGAGCAGGACCCTCTTAATCAGGTTGTGGACATGAATGAGTCATGTGGCTTCAGGATGAGCTTTTAGACTAAACTTTTGTATACGTTTAAATTGAAGTTAGATCATTTTGGTGCTTTTTGGTGTATTTGCATGGTTACCATACAGTACTTGTAAGCTTTTTAATAGAGAATAAGTGCTTGTAGAATAATACTGTGCATAAAATATCAGTTTTCAGGCTTTCTTTCAAACTTAGGGTACATTTTCATAACAGGGAAGTTTTTCTTTGCATTTATGAACCGTTTCATTATCCGTTTACACGGATATGCGAAAAATACCTAAAAATGCTGTATAATGCTTGCCAGGCCAGAAGTTGATGATGTCACTTTGTAAAGGAACATTACGAGCCTGCACACATATGCTTTCTCGTGCATACCTATAGACTAAACATGTAATATGCATACACATAACATCACAGTTTTCACAAACTAGCATTTTTTTTTTTAGAAACGTGCCCTTTTAAACCGTTTTCAAAAGTTTTAAGGCTGCCAGAAACTGTTGGTTTATATGTGATTAACCTAATTTGGCCACAGTGAGGTGTCATATGAGGAGGAAGGATTATTACCTTACAGCCTCACTATAGGGAGCACGCCTGTGCTGCCTCTGTAGACTGCTCACTAGTTTCTGGGAGCAGAATGTTTGTGTGTGCGTGTATAAAATGGCCAGGCTGTGTGATAATTTGTACCACGCTTTCACCATGGGAAAGACGGGGCAGGGCTTCCTGCCTCTACAGACATATCCGCTTTCTCCCTCTGCTGCTATCGAAACAATCACATACTCTCACGTTGCACTTACAATGTATTGTATTACAGAATGTTCAGAGGCTTGTGTACTTTATGACTACATTTACACCTGGTATTAACATCCAGTCACTATTTGACAGATAAATGCAGGAATAAATAGTGTAAAAGGGTTTGTCTTCCGATCATTCAATATGGGCAATTCCATGCAAATGTCAACCTTACCATGAAAAAGCTTTTATCCAAGGTGTTCACCATACTGATGGCGATATTTGGTGGTTTGAATACCCATGTAAGGTCTCTCTCAAAGTTTTTAAAGCATTTTTTTTATGTTTAAAGCATGATTTTCTATAGTCCGGTTCATTTTATGTTCTTTAAAGAGTCATCTCTGGTCCATTTGTTGGGTAATATTGTTTCTGGTTTGTGTATTTTAATTCACAGAAATCCTTTACAGAAATTTGTCACATTCAAAATGACATATCTTGTGTTTGATGTTTGGATTCTATAGACAAAACTTAATTAAAATATAAACAGATGGTTTTATATACTGATAATAAATACAATCGGTGAGAATTTATATGTCAAGTTTTGACTGAAAATGTCACATTAATAACAAAGTTCTGGTTCCTTTTGCATTTATTGTGTAAATGCAAATGTATCCTCACTTGACTGCACTTAAACTTTGGCAAAGAGCATCTTCACAGATCATCTTCTGTATGCCCAAAACAGAGAAATTATATTCATTTTTAAGAGTAATTACTATATTAAACACTGCATATGATAAACACTTCACTTATAAATAACATCAAATCACTCATCTCAAAACAAGTGCCACAAAAGAAGCATTAAGACCTTTGGTAATACAAGTTGTAAAAGTGATCTGTCCTGCCTGGCCACTTCTGAACAGATCATCTAAGACAGATGTTAATGGCAGGTGTAAACAGAACACACATGCTTATGGAGGGTGGGAAAAGCATGTTCCTTGTGAGAGTGTAATAATGCTGGACAGAGACACTCTGTCCCTGGACCTCCTGCCACACAGAGCGATTAGCTTGCCTTCAGTCCACTGATGTCTGGCCGTCCCGGTGCGCTTCAGTGGAGAAATCCTATTATACAGAGATCTTTAAGACACAGGGATTTATTTCCCTCTTCTTAAGGCATTACGGTTCAGTCTCAGACCATCATAAAGTGAAAAGCCAAGACAACAGCCGAGGTGTTAATCCTGTGTGATTGTTGGGGTTTGATAGAGTGAGGGTGTCAGTTCTCTCTCTCTGTCCCTGTCTCTCTCTCTCTCTCTGTCCCTGTCTCTCTCTCTCTCTCTCTCCCTGTCTCTCTCTCTCTCTCTCTCTCTCTCTCTCTCTCTCTCTCTCTCTCTCTCTCTCTCTCTCTCTCTCTCTCTCTCTCTCTCTCTCTCTCTCTCTCTCTCTCTCTCTCTCTCTCTCTCTCTCTCTCTCTCTCTCTCTCTCTCTCTCTCTCTCTCTCTCTCCTCTCTCTCTCTCTCTCTCTCTCTCTCTCTCTCTCTGTCCCTGTCTCCTCTCTCTTGTCCCTGTCTCTCTCTCTGTCCCTGTCTCTCTCTCTCTCTCTGTCCCTGTTGTCTCTCTCTCTCTCTGTCTCTCTCTCTTTCTCTTTCCCTCTTGTCTCTCTCTCTCTCTGTCTCTCTCTCTCTTCACTTTTCAACAACAAGAAAGTTGTAGGATCGGTTTAATTTGTTGTTTCTCTGGCAGGACTGGATGGATTAACAGAAAAGTGAGATTCCATTGAAGTACTGATCAAACTGGAACTGCGTCTCTAAATGTCAATTTAACTTTTAATTCACTGACTTTACCTTTCTTTCCTCTCTCTAGTGTCTCTGTACTGATTTTCAACACCACGTCGCACTGTTTCATCCTGGTCAAGCAGTTCCGCCCAGGTAACGTTCTGCAGTCCTCGTCCTACCCTAATGAATTATCCATGGTTTAACTATAGTAACCATAGATTTTGGGTTTTATTTGTAGTAATCACAGTTTACTATGTTTTTCATGATTTCCAAAGTTAATATCTTATGGTTGTCCACAGGTTTATTTTGTTTTGTGTGTTGCCTTTAGTTGTAATTATTTATTTTCAACAAAAGTTCGTTGTTGTCTCCACCCATACACAGAAGGGAAAAAAAGGAAAAAAATTGTGTGAGGTTTGCCACGCCTCGTGCTTCCTTTTGCATCTGTCAGATCTGTCCTTCTCAGTTAATGCCCCATCTCCTCCACAAACATCTTCCTCTATAGACACACTAAATGTGTTTTATTCTCACTTTCTTTTTGTAGCATTTTAACAACATCTTCACACACTACAGTAAATAAGGCTCTCATGCACAAGCTTCACAAACACTTGAATGTGTAAGTGTTTCTCTTTACAAAGTGTTTTATGACACCCAAATCCCCCTGTTCTTTCTTCCTAAAAGAAGAAATTATTTTGCTGAAACAAATTTTATGCAGAAGTATTCTTTGATTACCAGCTGAAACCCAACAGATATCAGCTGTTATTGCTGTAAGAAGGGTGTTGCCATATTAAAATGTTTGCTTAAGAATAACATAATTGCTGTTTAAAAGAGGTTTTACCCTGTTAGAAAACAGTTTAGATGTTTATTACCACCTCTCATCATGTTTGTGCATGTTGTCCAAGCAATTAGAAGTGTATTGCATAAGTTCTGTGTTTTGCGCCTTTTTTACTGTTTAGGGCTCAGTAAGCATGGACAAAAACATTTAATGAAAATGATAAATATTTGGAAAAGTACTGTATACTGGTAAGACATGTTTCTTCAAGTCATGGGTTCAATCTTTGAGAGTGCACACAAGCTGGAAAAGGTAAAATATATATACTGTGAATGCCCTGTATAGTTGATCGCTTAGGATACAAGGAAAAGCTTCTGAAAAATAATGATAAATATATAGAGAGCAAGTAGAAATCATCATACTGACCGTTTATCATCCAAGATCAACTTCAGCCATTTCTAAGTGAACGGACCCATGTTTAGATTACATGTCATAGAAAAACAAGAAAATATTGCATATCGTGACCTCATAGTAGATATTCTAATACAATCACTTTTTTATAATAGAGCATTTTTCATGTTGATAGTTGTCGTGCAGGCAGAGCATTTTTCATCACTCTCAATGAAGCTTTTTTCCCGTTTGCTACACTGTTACACTATTGTTCTATACATGCTCACCAGGGATGGCGCCCTGGCCTCTCAGAACGCAAGGAAAGCCTTTGAATAAGGCTTTTCCTTATTCCTTTTAATATGTAGAGTACACAGACATATATTATGCAAACACAAACTTTTATTCTGGATGCAATTAACCGAAATTAATCGTTTGACAGCCCTAGTTTTAAGCTAACTGAAAATGTATCCAACTCGATAAACATCACAAAACGCAATAGAACTTTTGAAAAGACGTTTATGATGTTTTATATATAAACACACAGCGCATAAAATTTACATTTAATATGTGGCTAAATATGCACAGATATGTAACAGAATAATCAAAGTGTTAGTGATTAAAACACAGCCTAAATATATGTTCTTAGTATTATACCCTTCGACTAAGCAATGCACTGTGGGTGCAATAGCGTTTAAACGGAAAGATCCTCTTCATACACCATTGACTGCTATTTGTGTCACAACTCTTCGCATTTTTGCATTTAGTGTTTGCAAACAAATTGCTTGTCGCTTGTATCTTGTCATGTCGGTAATGACAGTGTATAATTTACATAAGTTTACTGACGGGTTAAAGTAGAACATGCAAGAAGTGTACAACCCTGTCCATCAAAACGAAGGATAATTATTATTTGTGTTGCAACCACTGTGTGTAATATCAGACCAGATTAATATAATTCACTGCCAAGTGCACTTCAAACCCTGCAGCTTGTTCTTCCAAACATTCTTCTGCCTACATGATCAGACACAGTGCACGATGAGGCCCTCACTGTGTTTTCAGTATATTTAAGACTTCATCCGTCAAAATGGCTATGTTTCCTCATCTGTCCTGTTATTTGACAGTCTTTGAGTGACACCTTTAACCCCTCCACAGCTGTTTACATGAGTGAATGGGAGCGGAGCAAACCTAAGCACCTGCAGCCTGCAGAAGAAGGGTCTGCAGAAGTCGCACAAACAGAACCTAAAGTTCCAGAGGGTCAAACGGCGGAGACAAGCGAAGACACGTCAAGCCATCCTAACCAACCTCCGGCTTCAGCGGGCGTGACCTATGAGCTATGTGCGGGCTTGGTGGACAAACCTAATCTCTCGCTGGAGGAGATTGCCAGGCAGGAGGTATTGGAAGAATGCGGCTTTGACGTGCCGGTCAGCAAATTGAGAAAGATCACATCATACAGGTGGGAAGCCATTTAAAACATATATCACATTTCAGACTACTACTAGCCAGCATAGTGTGAGCAATGCCAACGCTGTTCCCCGTTTGATTCCCAGGGAATGATTGTGATACAGTGTATCAAGGTTTAAGTCACTATGAAGCACTTTTACTACAAGTACAACGGTTAAACTATGCTTACTGTACAGTTTAGTAACCATGGCTGATTTTATTATTATTATTTATATTTATTATATTAGTAATATATTATTATATTAATTGATAACTTTTTTTTTTTAATAAAACCATGGTTAATTACCGTAAGGTTATTAGTTAGTTATGTAAATAGCCAGTCAGTTAGTTATGTAATAAATTTACTACTTTTTACTAAATTTACTTACTTCAATTTTCTTGCATATGACAAAAGAGAGTTTAGTTGTATTATCATGGTTGTAATGGGTAACATTGGTTAACACTAGTTATCATGGCTGTTTTAGTTTAGTTTAGTTGTAGTAAGTTTAGTTGTAGTAAACCCGTGGTTAATTTTCCTAAGCGTAGTCAGTAAATTTGTCAAAAAGTCAGTCAGCTAGATTGGTTGGTTGGTAGGTAAGTTAGTTACATGTTGTTAGTCAGTCAGTTTAGTTAGTTAATTGGTTAGTTATTTAGTTAGCCGTTACTTGCAAGCATATGTGATGCAAAGTTCAAATCTATTATTCAACTTTGCATCAACTTTGCCGCTAGAAATATCATGTAATTTAATGAATGTAAATGTATTTAATTTACTACTTACAGATTTATTTTCTGTTGCAAATGACAACAGAAAGTTATAGTTGTATTTTGGTGGTTGCGGTGTGTATATATAGCATGTTGCATGTGTGAATAACAGTAGATAACATGAAAGCATTTTAACGGGTTTCATGTGTGAAAGTGCCTAATAATAACACAAGCGTTTTGTCAGTGATACAAAACTGATAATGAGATTTCGAATGGTTTATTTATATACTAAGGAGAACATAACAACCACAAATTACATAAGAGAAATCTACATCTGTGTCTGGTAATATGCACTCTCTCATGACTGACATACATTTTTATCTCAACGTCTTGTTTAACGGATTCTCTCAATTTAATATTTAACTCTCCCAGTAATCCTTCTTCATTACTGGCCTAAAGATAAAGTATTCAGGGTAACATTTCACCTGTAAAGGAAGAAACACTGCATTATGCTCTTATCAGTGAGGAGACTGTAGTAAACCCCTGTCATCTCACACCTGCCAGAGTCTCTGTTTGTGTCTGAGAGCGTGCAACATCTGCTTATTGCTGTTGATTGTGACCTGGACCACATCCATGCCTGATTTGCTAAGATACTACATGGAACCACCTTCGTCCCAAATGCACACGTACACAGCAGTACACACCTGCCTGCTGTGCCATCATACACACCTGTGCACCTGATGTTGCACCTGCTGCTTTTATGGGCTGGGTGTGACACAAAGGAATGCAGAGTTAAAGAGATGCCTTATATCCAACTCATTGTGTTAGGCAGTGGAATTATTTCAACGTTTATTCATTTTTTATTGTAGCGGGAAGTGACAGGAGAATATCAGGCAATGACACACTGGTCCCAACCAGAAATAGTTTTTGTAAATAAGAAGCAGGCAAAATCAAAATGATTTTTCCTCTCAAAAAAGATTTATTTTATTTGTAACAAGCAAGGACCTTCCGCAAGGAAAATTTTTTTTCCTATTGGCTTTAGACACGACTGTCAACCAAGATACAACATTCAAACAACATTTGATTTTAAACATTGTAATATAAATTGGGCATATTTCTATCTAGTTTATTCGTAAGTGAATTATTTTCAAGGCCAGGTTGACTCACAATACCCGGATAAGCCGGAGAACGGTTGTTATAGGGGAATAGCGTACCTTGAAATATCGCAATCAAGTATTTCAGAGCGCTGTGTAATATTTTCAAAATCTATGTGTCCTTTTTTTTGCAAGTAAATGTGTTAATACCATCAGTTTAATGAAGTACCTTTTATGCCACTTGCCAGTGAAAAAATCCTCTGAACAATTTTATTTCATACCTTTCAGTGTTTAAAACCTGTTATCTATCCAAACCTTTTATCTTCAAATTATTATTTTCAAGCTTCTAAAGTGCCTGAGGAAGACATTAATTGCTGTTCATGTGCCATCCATCTTGTCTTCTCTCTTTGAGTTAGTGCCAGTATAGATCTCATTCTTCATTGGTGACAGACACAGTGGAAACCAGGAGAAATTCAGTCTCTCAGATGTAGATCAGTGTTTTGCAACGCACGCATTGTGTGGTAGGTTTAAACTCATTCTAGAAACTGATTGTCATGGCTTGTTCCGTTTCTCCTCCTCGGGCCATCATCCATCACTTTGATGTTGAGCGTGCATTAGGTCCTTGTAATTTTCTTCCATATTTGATGAGCTCATTTCAGAATAGTTAGACTACAGAATACTGGAGAAGCAAGGGGCGTATGGAAGCTTTCCATCTCTGTAATGCACTCTGGGTGTCAGGGAGATCTCCATGGTGATATCTCCATGACGCTGTCTCAGGTGAGGTGACGCCCCAGTCACAGTGGTACGTACCAGATGTAGTCATTAAGGTACGAGATGTCTCTCTCCCTGCCTTCAGGTTTTCACCTAGACTACCTTTTTCCTGCTTAGCCTTGTATAATATACAGCCAGGGCGCTGCTTAAGTGAAGTTAATAAGTACTACTGTTGGATGTGCTTAGTCTTTGCTCCTCATCTATCAGTTCTTGTATTTTTTACTGTAACTGTCATAAGTAAATAGATATGAATTGTAATCCCTTATTTGTAAAAATAATTAATAATTGTAAAGCCTTATTCTTAGTATGTATTGTATAGGTTATGTTGTAAACATAGTGTTTTATGTAGATAATATACAAGTAAATCTTCTATGTACTTAAATGTAGAAAGCGAGAATTTTCTGAATAATGTTTAATAATATTTGTTAATGTGAATAGTTTCAATAGCATGTTTAAATCCGTAATAAAGTCTCACAGTCTATAAACAATTTTGTTTGTCAGATCGGTTCGGATTATCTACATCCACATTCAAGATTATGCTATAACTATTAAAAAGGCAGTTGTTTCTTTTCCCAAATCAGTTTCTTAAGGGGATGTTTACACAACACTGTTAAGAAAACCTTTCATGCATTTTGGGTCTTCATTTACATGACAATTGCGTTTTGGGAGCCTAAAGACAAACATTTTAAAAGAGGTTTTAAAATGGTTTTCACTTCATTGTCTAAAAGCGTCTGCTGAATGCCTAAATGTAAATGTCAAATTGCACAATTTCGAAAACTATCGATTTTGTTGTCTCCATGTAAACTACAAAAGCGCATATTTGTAAAAATGGAGACATCATGCGCATGCATATTACATATTTCTTTACTTGCCATGCATAATGCCACATAATACAGCGTTCAAGAAAACTTTTCATTTTTTTTTACAATGTTGTTGTTTAAACGTACCCTATAACAGTAGTTTGTCAGCTTCTCCCTTTACTACTTCTGCCATGTGCATCAAATGTGTTTTTACTTTTGTAAAGGAAAATCGAGGTCTTTCTTTATTCTCAAACCGTTCTTTCTGTCGTGTTATAATGGAGTGGCCTGAGTCCCTCTGTGTCCCTCCCCCACAGGTCAGGAGTTGGAGTGACCGGATCCAAGCAGACCATGTTCTACGCAGAGGTGTCAGATGAGAATCGTGTAGGAGAGGGAGGAGGCAAACCCCAGGAGGGAGAATTGATCGAGGTGGTCAAAGTTCCTCTGCACGAAGCAATGACCTTCGCCTTTGACGAGAGCATCCCTAAAACAATGGGCGTCATTTTTAGCTTCATCTGGTTCCACAACAACATGTCACCGAAGTACAAGATCTCCACCAATGTGTAATAACAGTCATCACGTACATTTTTCTATATATTGTATTCAAAATGTTCACTAACGGTGTTCATTTTTTCGGTTGTTTCTTACACTGTTCGTTGTGGTTCTGGCTATTGTCTTATTTGAAATTCTGGTGTAAGCAACATTAGTGCGTTTGCTATCTACTTTCCATGGGATCTGACACATCCTAACAGGTTACCATAGAACTGAAGAGGCTCATTGTGAGTTTGTTTTGTGTAATTGAATGCTTTGTTTTTAACACGTCAGGAATTTCAACCAACCATTTGAGGCATCTTTTTAAAATCACACCATGGCCCTTAAAGACTTTGTAACGGCGATCTACTTTTCTCTAACTTAAGAGGGCAAAGTTTGAAAGGCCGTGTCGATACCATCTCACTTTGAGAGGATTAGGGAGAAGATCTCAGTCCCGGATCATTTACAAACAAAGCTGCGTGTTGTGGACAGAAAGTGAGACCGCTAGCCATTTTCCCACCAATTTTGTAGAGGCCATTTGGATAAATAGCAAGAAAGTAAAGTCATTATTTAATGTGAAGACACAAGGGCAGCTACCCAACTGAGACAACTTGACAGCCATTACTGTAAACAATCATTTGCTGACGATAACGAAATTAAGCTCTTGCATACAGTATATCTCAGGTCCAGAGCAGCCATGTTTTGTGACATTCAGGGTTAGTGACAATGCTGACAAATGCTATCCAAGGATTTTGTAATGGCCGCTTAACATACATTGATCATTTGAATGTGTGATTTGCACAGTTATGAGTTAGGGTTTCATATAGTAGATGCAGGAGTATCATTCTAGTCCTACAGGTTTAAAGCCATTCTTTATCATAATCAACATATCTCTAAAAGAAAATGTTAGGAGTGCATGTGTTTTGCTTGCTGAGGTTGATAAAAAACCTAAAAGTGATATTTTCACAACTGGTACTCTCCTGAAATCATAAAACAATCAATTGTCACATTCTTAAATCATTAATGTCCTACTTGAAGATCATTTGTATTATTGATGCGGTTTAGACAGATACAGGTAAACTTTCAGTATTCTCCAAGAAACCTGTAAGATGAGAGGATGCTTCAAATACAGTTTATAATGATTACATTTCGCATGAGTCTCCTTCAATTGTATTTGGAGTATTGTACAATTGTATTCCTTCAAAAAAAAATACAGATTAATGAATATTTTTTGTAGTAAACAGCCTGAGGACACAAAAGCCATCTGAGCCATCGACTGTAGTTTAGTTCAGATTATTTTGCACAGAACTTTACACTGGAGCAATTCTTCTTCTTTTGTATTTCTCGTGGGCTTGACTATTGTGTGAAGGATATTAAAGTACGCAAGTCATTTGTTAGCATTTGTTAAAGTGTTTAGTTTTTGTTATGCCAACTTATCACAATCACATAAAAAAACTGTATTTTAAGATGGTCTTATTGTAAAGCATTCCCTCTGTCCTATCACTGTACTCTAGTCTATATTTTATTGTGATTGAGTGTTATGACTTTAAAAATCAATACAGATGGTCAATATACTAATTCACAATGGTCACTTTCATATCATAATCAAAATATGTGTTGTGAAGTGAAAAACGTTTGAGGTTCTGAGTTGTCTGGCCAGATTATGGAGTTGGTGGGGGAGAGATGCAGGTGACCTTTTTGGTAACTGGTGATTTATAGACTTTTTGCATTGTGATTGTTGGGTTTAAGAGAACTTTTTTGAGCTTTTTCAAATGAGACATTAAATAATCATGCATTGGTTTGTTTTAGTCTGTGTTATTATTTTGAGAGCACCATAAGAGCATTATATCATATTATAATGTCTCGCTTTTACAAATCTCTTCTTATAAAATTATGTTTCTGAAGTGTTTTGTACATTATTCTGAGGATAGGGCTTTGTTTCTTTGAAATTGTTTGAAATTGTCATGTGCCACTATTACAAAATCTTGGTTTTTAGATTTCTACAGAGGTGTTGTTTTAATCACTAATGTCTTTATATCTCTTATTTTTGATCTCACAACCTTTGTTTACTGATTTTTGTAATGGCACCTCAAGCAAATATATATTTCAAACATGTAATATATATATATATGCAAAAACGTATCTTTTGAAATTTGAAAATCTATTTATTTCAGAAATGAAATATTGCATGTGCATCTGTATTAACATTAATCTGCATTCAGTTTAAATGAATAAAATGGTTTGAAACCTTAGATTTTTGAGCCTCTACTTTTATTGTTCTTATCATAACAATAATACATTATTTAAAAAGTCTATTGTTGTAGTATGATTTCATGGACACAGGACACTTGCCCCCATCGTTTGGTTACAGCGTTGCATACATGAACAACTGCGACGCTTTCATTTCAGATGAGGGACAATTCATCAAGACCTTCGAAGAGAGCTCTTCGTTGTAGGCGTCTCTGAAAGAGCTTTGAAAGGAGTTGAGTTGTCAAGGTAATGTTTGTTTTCCTCTCTGCTCTTTTTAGCCACATTGGTAATCATTAGACAGCCTTACTGACGGATATTCGGCCACAGGATTGTGGAGGAGGGACAGGTGGTTGGGTGAGGGGGTCACAAATAATGGAATTAAGTAACTAAGTGCAACTACCACGACTTTGCTATAGCAACAGCACGCCTCACAACAAGACACACAATGAGTTTGATCTGTGGGGCAGAGTGGAGGAGAAGATACGCGAGTGCGCCTAAGCGCGTTCTCGGTTTCTTGATTTATTGATGGCTTTGTTCAGATGACCTAGAAAGGGCTTGCGAACTGTACGTACACTGAATTCATAATCGATACAAAACAATTGCTCATTTGTCCGCTGTACTAAGCCATTTCAGACCTTTCTTGTAGTTTGTTGGGTGTTATCGACTAAAGCCAACAACAGTTAAAGATTCTAATATGATGGTGGTAGGATAGATACAGATGTATGTGTTTTTCAGATATCAAGATTGTTGTTTGACTTTCTCCCCCTCATTTCACAGCCACAGGGAAAGTGTCTGATGGCCACACTAAATACCTTTCCCACAATCTGCATTAGTTTCCAGCAGTACCCTGTGTCTCTGTAGTGCTGTTTTATCACCACTGGCACCAGAATAGTACATCTACATTGAATATTCTAGAATATTCCAGATGTTGGTCTTTTTAGGTCCTGGCATGGTTTGTTTTTTTTATTTGCAGAGAGGGACTTGTTTTACTATGAAAACGATGTGTGGGAGACATGGCTGTGGTGCTTTTGCGCCAACCCGTAATTTGTTCTGATTTCGCATGGAGCAGAGAACCGTCTTAGGTTTTGATTTGTGCAAACATTTCTGATGGGTTGCTATCTTGAGGCTGACAGTTTAAGATCGGGTCAGTATGCGTTGTGTGGTTTCACAAAACTTTAACATACTATGTCTGTTGAGCTTCCAGTAAATGGAAATTTGGGGAAAAGTTATGTGTGGACAAGCTCTGTTATTGTAAAATTGGAACTTTTTGACAAATGTGTGTTAATTATCTTTTTTTTATCGGTTATTAAATTTTAATAGTATTTATAGTGCATTTATAATAATCAATTTTGTGTCAGCTTAAATTTATAATTGATCAAATTAAAAAAAACGTACATGGTGATGCGTTCATTGTGTCTGAATTTAATTGTTAATTGTAATTGAGCTTTTTATGACATTTATTTCAGAGGGTTTTACTGATGTTTTAGATGGCCGTCTTTATGACGAGCTATGATCTTTGTTTAATTTTGTTGCCTACTAAAAACCTTTTAAAAATTTCCTGAAAAAATCCTACTTTTATTCCACAAAATATGGGTTGACTTAAGTTATCTTATTCTCATATCTCTCACTGTCAATGCCTCATAAATCATCTTAGCAAAAGCAAAATGTAACAACAAAATGTCCTTGATGATGAGGAGATGAGGTCAGCATTTCAGCTCACGCTGAGCGGCAGGTTCTAAATTTCATGCAGGTTCCGATCTTTCCCTTCCCTGAAGGAAAGGGCACTTCCATTTCCCTGAAGTCAAGATCTGTCATCACTCCCCCATCCTGCTCCGCACACCGAGCGCAGCTGATAAGATTCGCTGTAGATAACATGAGCTTTATGCATTAATGGTCCAGTTGTACATGTTTATGTGAACTTGTCCCATCTTGATGTCAACTACCAGCTCTCTTTAATGTGCAGTCTGACTGCTAGCCAACAAAATCATCTTGCTTTTGCCAGAAAAGCTAGAGGCCAAGGAGTAAAGCTGATTTGTGCTGTGGTTTGACAGAGCTGTGCCTCAGCGGGGAATACCCAGACATCCACTGGGAGCTTTGTCACGCCAGGTAGGAGGGTGATTAATTAAGGCCTGTTGTTTTCTGTTTTGGGTCCGAAAGGTAAAACGGTGACGCCTCGTAGACACGTTATACCATGTCTGCAAGCCACAGATGTCCTTTTAACTTCTTCCTAGAGATCTTCAAGTGCCTGTTGTATCACAGTAACATACGTATCACCTTTTAGATTCACCTTGGAACATTTTCTGTTTGAAATGATGTAAATTAAAACCTTGTTTGTGTCAATGTAGCTATTATTTGTTACTTTATACACTACCTTATAATTTGTCAACAATATTCACCTCAAGTCATATTTCTACCTGAAATAATTTTCCTCAACAGCAATTATGTGTTTAGATGTTTTCTTTTGTTTTCTATTTAATTTAGATTTAAACAACGGCGCATAAAAATGGTAAAGTATGTGCCATGTGTCAGACACTTAAATGTTAATTTTTTAACTATGTAATTATAATTCTTTTGCGGATGTGAGTCAGACTGCTCTTTAATTCTGTTTTATTTCAGACTATTTCATAAATCTGAGACTCAACCCAATAATTCTTGCTTTCACTTTCACTTCTTCATGCTTTGTTTCCACAGCCTCAGGGCCGGGCACTCTCAATCTGACATATACTTTAAGTAATCGTTTCCTCTCTCAAGCTACACCAGTATTTGTGCGTCTCATGTTCAGCATGTGGGTTTGTGTTACAGATAAGGGCTTCCATTTCCACCGCCTCTGGCTATAGATCACCCACACTGAAGTGTTTGTGTATACTAGTATTTGGGATTTCTCACCTTTGGGATGTTTGACATTGATGGAGTTATGAATGATGCTCTCAACACGTGAACAGTTCCTGGACAGCGGTGCGTACAGATGTTATCATGAAGGCTGTGTTTCTTGGAAAGGGTGGGTTTTATGAATCGTGACTTAACTTCCAACCCACCTTCAACATTCCGTGGAAATTCGGTAGCGCAACTAGAGCTTCTAGAAGAACTTGTTGCCAGGGAACGAGATGGCAACAGGTCATGAAACACCCCCTCAAGGTTTTGTTCAATGAGATACAAGTCCTCCTCTTTGCCTTTGTGCTTTTTGGAGCATCTGCTAACTTCTTCTTTTAGGTTGTATTGTTCATCAGTTAAACACCTTTTCAAGCACTTTTACTCATTTTGATTGTATCACTTCAGAAGAAATATCCAGTGAAAAGCATATCCCTTACAACTGTATATACATACAGTACACCTTAGTATTATATTAACCACAGATGAAAAATTTAGGTTATTTCACTATTCACACTATTCACTCAATATTTTATAGTTTCTGTAATTCTTTTATACTTCTAATCTAATCATGACAAATTATATATTGATGGAAATGACTAAGACTGAAGAATAAATATATGACAAATTTCATAAGATAAACATAGACAAAAAATAATTTAAAAGTTAATGTTATTCATAAAAATACCTCAAATAAAAAATGTAAAATATATCTAAAAAAAAGGGAAAAAAAGTGAATGTTCAATATGTGCATTTATCAGGTTAATGAATCTATGCATACGGGTAACAACCGATTTTCCATTGTGTCACTGGCGATGATGAAATAGTAATGAGTCCTTATCACGCGTCATAGCTCCCAAATCCAAGTTTTGTTGAGCACTTTTACATGTAATCCGACACACGGACCTCATGCAGCTCGGCCATTGTGCTGGAGCGAGAGAGGCCATCTGTGCGGCTGGCTATGGGTGCCTACTCCCTTTCTCAGAACACTCCCAGGTGTGACCAGCCCTTTGAAGAGCAGCGAGCATTGTGGCCACCTCTGGAGTTATGACTGGCAAACAAAGAAGAGGAGGACACACAATATGATTCCAACACACTGTCCATCTGTATGCTAATGAGGAATGGTGTGCGCACGGGGGCAGAGAAACTGGATATGGCTGCCCACTTTTGCCTTGGGACTGATGGTCAACAAACGTGCCTGGTCAACAGGTGTCACCGTTTTGGTTCATCGGTGGTGCAGTGCTGGAGAACTAATGGCAGCCGATCTCTGTAAAAGAATCTCTTGGATGGTGATGTTATTATAAATTCATGACATTTTTTAGTTTAGTGGTTTCTTTATTCTTTAGGTATGTTTAGTCCACTAGCATTGACTAGTCACAAATTTGCTAAAAGTATTTTTTTTCAGGGTGTGGTTGCAAGAAACCCCTTAAATGAGGGTTTCCCTGAGGGGGAAAAGTACTTTCTTTAAGAGCATTGCAACAAATGTCTTAACCATCATCCATACTTAAGTGTTTATATTAGATTCGGTCACGCCAACAAAAAGGGGTTGCTAGAGTTACTCTACCATTGACTTTACTAGACCACAGATGTAACATTAAAGCTACTAAAATATTACTGGCAATATTAACATTAAAGTAATGTATGAAAAAGGTACAGAAATCAATAAAGCTATTACTTTAGACAAATGCACAAAAATAAAACAACATCCAAATTTGCTATAACCCGTCAAAATGATATTGTGTCAATAATAGGGTTTCATTCGCATCCAAGGTCCAACACGTTCGAGACTCGAGGGAGTTTTGGTTTGTCTGTTTTGATCCCTTCTTTTTTTAAGGTAAAATAATAACCAGTTTGGTTACATTTGTATGTATTTTGTTATGATTTATTGTGACATATAACTGAAGGCAAAATGTACTGTCATGAATTTGGTAACTTTTCACCATCTTACAGTTATTCTTGTAATTATAGTCGGTTACATTCTGTCATTGATGAACCATATTTTCATTTTTCTATCATATCACAGCCCTCTCATCCTGGCAGTTCGTGAAGGGGTCATCCTCCAGTGCTTTTAAGGTGACAGGAACAATCCAGGGTTTTGATTTAGAATGATGCAGAGAACTGGCTGTGAGAACACAAGGTCCGCTGCTTATCAGCAGACATTGTAGATATTTATGAGGCTTCAGTGACTAGTCTCCCCTGCTGTGCTGTCTCCTACAAAGTTTGCTTCTTGTTCTGTTAAGATAGGCAAGAGAAAGCAAAGACGTTTTGATTCCACAGTATTCGGTGTGTACTCTGTGAACCCTCTTTGAACCAGTAGACGGATGTGGAGTTTGGAATGAACCAGAATAAAAACAAGCAAACGGGAGTCACCATTCTGACTCTGTTGTAGGATATCCTGGATGAGTCAATGTTGCTGTTTTTGGGCAGTTGAAGCATGTAGAGTTTGATATGCTCAGCTCTCATGAGATTCCTAAACCACTCCAGACCGGTTGTGATGTCATAAACAGGACGGACATCCTGGTCTTCTCTGGCCCAAATATAACCAAAAACTATTTTCAATTGGAGGTTGGTACTAGGTTGCAGTTACAACTGATACAATACATTTTAATTATTATTATTATGTTACCTTAAAGCCTTTAAATTTAAAACCTCAAATTATCTCTGGAAAGGAATTGTCTCTCTATGCACTTTGCCCTCTTCACAGATATATAAGAAATTCAAGTAAAGGGTCTCTTGATTTTCAAGTGCAGTCTACTTAAATATTACTACCAACAATTACTGCTATTAAATTGGAAGTCAAATAAAAATAAATAAAAATTATTCTAATATATATTGAAATAGATACTACTTTATGATCTCCAGCAGGTTTAGGGTTCGGCTTGGAGCTAACAACCTATTACATTCTAACATCCTGTAAAATTTTATAAAACCATTAACAATGCTTATATTAAAAACGAGAAAAAAGATAAATAAGTTATATTGTGCAAGTATAAGTTTATATAGTATAATCAAGTATAATCATATTGTACAACACAATTCAAATATGATTATATATATTGTTCAATATAACTTGACTGTCTATCTATTTTCATGGGTGAGTGGATTATTAAACTCCTAAAAAATAATAATGTCAGATCTTTTAACAGTGTGAATTAAATAAAAAAGTTCTCATTTTTTTGCACAGTGTGTGATTTAGGTCCCATTGTTAAAGGTTTAAACATTATTATGCAAAGCAATCTGCACCCGCTCTAATGAAGAGAGTCAGTCAGGAGTGTGTTGTGCATTCTTAAAGGCAACCACAAAAACTTTACACACTACAATAAGCTGAATCTCTGAAATCCAACGACAACCTATTGTTCTGCTCTATCTGTTTGTTATCATCAGTATTGTTTGTGTACTGTATACAGTTGCATCAAATCACTGCTCAAAATTCAATTTACATTCGTCTTTTTTGGCATGGCCTTTACATCAGTGTTTCAGTTCAACACTACAGTTAAATATGTTCACTAAACGGGGACACACGCATTGCATGCAGACAGTTCAGTCTGTTCAAAAATGTATCCATTGCAGCGGTGGAGGAAGTTATTTTTTCTGAGATAAGATGACTGATTTGAGATCAGGAAAGTCGTGACACTTTCAGGTGTCGGATGCCCTCATGTTCTGCACCACTGCAAATATGCACACCCCTTTTATCATGCAAAAGGTCACAGAGTGCTTGTCAGGGGTGTGACCTCTCTAATAAACACATACATTTACACAATATTTTCATATATACAGTATTTCACATATATATATATTTCTTTCTATACATTTTTTTCAGCTAGTTATACATGATGACAAGATGACAAGATTTTAGTAAATGTAATATAAGCACAGAAAATAAATAATTCTTTAAAGAATTGCATGACAAAAAGACATTTGTATTATGTAATGTGACACACTACACTACTGAAGTTGTTTATCATGTCTTCATGAACGAGGCCAACGGCTTTACTACGATCACTGTTTTTAAAACGTGAAGAGTGAGATTCCTTTAAAGACAACCAATGTCATTTCCTCATTCTTGCTTTCATTCTTTACAAAAATATATGTGGATTTAAAGTATTTATTTTAGATAAAGCTTTTATTGTGGATGTTTTGTTATTGCGATCTCTCTCTTCACATATATCACTAGTTTTTCTTTGCTTCCATTCCAATGTAATGCCCCATTGAAGCCCATCTGTTCACGATAGAGACATTATTTAGACAGTCTTTGCTGTTTGACATGGGCCAAAACAAACACATAGAACTTGATGGGCTAGAAAGGTTTGACTTTAGATCAAATTTGTTTGGAATTACTGTAAGAGCTGATTTATGGGGGAGAGAGTTATTAAACAAATAGGAACGAAGGTGAAGAAAAAACTTGAAGCATAGACCTGTAATTTTCTGCATTTCTTACTTAAAATTGTTTTTCAAATGCAATCAAATTTAAATCCACATAAATAACCACTAATGTAGCTACAAATTAATCTGTAATCAGTTTTAATACGTATAATGCAGCTACTTTATATATATATATATATATATATATATATATATATATATATATATATATTCATATCTGAAATATTTTTGCAAGCATGCTGATATGACTCTGACTGTATCATACCTCACAATCTAAAGAAAGATGTTTGTGCAACATCTGGTCCACGATGTACAGTATTGTAAAGATTATTTCTGAAAGATCCTATGGATTATTCATGCATGTGAAAGTAGAGTAAAGATGGTTTTAACATCAAAAACGGCACCCAGCAGCCATATGTCTGTGTGATGTATGATTTTCTATCAATAATTTCTCACCTTTGGGAAATCTCCTTATATCACATTTAATTTCCTGTGCTTGCTTTACAGTAAAATCGAAAGCCTATCGCTATGGAAACAAGCTTCTGTAATAAGGTCATGCATCAAATAGGGACGAGAGAACCGAGCGCAGCAATACAAAAGCAAATGGATCACACAGCTGATTTATAACCTGTCAGCAGGTAAAAAAGTTGTTTGTTTTACACCCCTCAATAATTTGTTTCCGCGTGGCTGACTAATGCTGCCATTAAAGCATATGGTTTTATCTTGTTAGAACTGCAGCAGGGGATTCATATTTTCTGATCTTCCAGTCACAGCTGTCCACGGTGACGGGAGCCGGGAGGAAATGAGCAACTGACAAATCGTGAAAGGCATTAAAGTGGGTCAAGGCCATGATTCAAGATTAAAGAGAATCAATGTGTCGGCTATAGGTTTATATGCAAGGCCTCAAAGGAAAGCTTATGAAATATAGATGAGGGAAAGCAGCCAAGACACGCCTACTGCTGTTACCACCACCACCATACCAGAGCCACCAGCATCCCTGTCCATCAATACACCACTCCCCCTTCCCCCATCCTCTTCACCACAAATCTGTTATTACCCACCCACACTTTCTTCTTCTAGCTTCTCCAAGCTTTCCTAGCCAAGCCATCTGCACCCAGCTGTGACAAAAGTGTCAAATATTCCATTTGCTGCCTTAAGTTATCAGTGCATTTATTTATGTTGTGCCTAGTGACATGGCAATTGCAGGTGAAAGGCGTTGGGCGTTGTAGCCTGTTCAGCCACACCGCCTGTACACATTTTCTCCTTTAAAACCACATCTCACAGACTCACAAAAGGATTAAGGAAAGCTACAAATAAAACAGATGTTCAAACGCAGCCAGAGAGAACTTATTGTACCTATTCACTGTATAGGTTACATCACCAAACGAAAAACCACATTTAATTTGCAAATCAGTAAAATTATTTTTTAAACGTTTAGCTTTGTTATAACATGTCTCAAATGTGATTAGTATTGTATCTAATGTTTTACAGTGTTTAGAATGTACTCTGGTTGTGCTCATTTCAGGCTAATGCACAGCTGTACAGTAGAGGGCGCTCTCACCTGTGGCAAATCACACTAGCAGGCTGAGCACGCACCAGCACATAAAACTGCAGCCGAGATATACAGCTTTCCTGAGGCTCATACTACTTCACTACATTGTAGAATATTGTAGTATTTCACACATCAGTCAAACATATCAATTTTATTGTAAGAATATGCCCAGTGTGGTCATTTTTTTATGTATATTTACGTGATAATATTTAGCATTTTAGCTAATTGTAATCAAATCTGTTATATCTTCCTATTATAAAAGGCATTTGTTTTATTGTATTTTTAGTATAGAGGGAACATACAATTACTGACGGAAATCTAAAAATGTGTCTTATTACTGATGGTTAAACATTTGCACCTTTCACAGTGTAAGTTTTTGGCAATACTCCGCCCATTTGAGCGGCATTGGCCACAAATCCAAGCGGGGGGTTGTGATTGGTCCATTCCGCTGTCAATCACGCGAGATCTCCTCAGGCGTGCTGTAGCCGTGAAACATATCATTTGCAGTGAAGTGATCTGACGGAGGGAGAGAGTATCAGTCCAGACCATCACCACGCAAACACACCACGCTAGTGAATTTTTGCATGTCAGGAGCGGAGGATCCTGTCGCCGGTCAACGGCCGTTTTCCATCTTTTGTCGCCTTTATTCATAGCGTTTAAATCAGAGGCATGTGGAATTGTATCAAGATTAGGAATTTGCTCCCAATAGCGTGCCTGCTGTTAACGATATGGACGAAGGTGAGAGCTGTGATTGTTTCTAGTGTTGCAGATGAATTTCATCGTCATCGAAGTGGTAATGAGTGAAAAGTTGATAGGTGTGGGCTGATGATTTTTAAAGTGTTTATGGCAAGAGCAGAAATCTGCTTAAAGTAATCGATGTTTGAATTACGCAGCCGTCAGTTGTAAGACACATGTGCTCATGCAATTGGACTGTCAAGAGATCTGAGAAATGTTAACTTGAAAGATGGTTTGCTCTGATGTGCGTTACAAAAGACGACAAATTTAGAGTATCTTTTAATATAAAGAAATCCTTCTTTCTCTTCTTAAACATTACAGGTAGGCAAAATTGTAGATCAATTGTCTGCAACAATTACCTCGCTGACTGATCTCAATTTTGCGAGCTGGAGACTTAAATGCACAAGCGCACGCTAAAATATCAACCCAGATTGTTTAACACGCATTATTTCTTCCAAAAATTTGCCACCGTTTTGTAAATATTTATCTGTATTTAGTATTTGTTGCCTACAACACATTTTATGTCATCCAGCACTATGGGCTGACTGTTTATGTTTTATTTCAATGTTATTTTTAGGTGTCCCAGTCCTCTGGCTATTTCGAGCTGCAGTTGATTGCTGTAGAAAATGTAAACGGCGAGTTGTGGGACGGGGAATGTTGCGACGGCACACGGAACTCTCAAGACCAGCGCTGCGTGCGGGACGAATGTGATACTTACTTTAAAGTGTGTCTAAAGGAGTACCAATCCGAAGTCACCACAACCGGGCCGTGCACCTTTGGATCTGGATCTACTGACGTACTTGGTGGAAATATATTTTCATTCAAGAATGCCAAGAACAACCCCAACAAAATAAGCGATGCGGGAAAGATCATCATCCCCTTTCACTTCGCCTGGCCGGTAAGTGCGCGTCTTTTTCAGATCCGCGTTGAGCTGTCAGTGTTGAGCGGAATATAGTGTTACGGTGATGACAGGATCTATCGTGAGGAAAAGCGCTAGTATTTTTAAACATGTCTGTGTAAGCCAACCAAATGTACCAACATAGGATTAATATTTTTTGTAGCCATGTGATAAGTAAAAAACCTGTGTAAAATCTCTCACTGATTTACCCGTTCACTCGCGTTTGATGCGCGTATTGAAAACAGAAAATGATTCTGTCTGCTGTGAAGGTGCATGTGAGGTGACACACAGACACACACACACACACACACACACACACACACACCCAGTTTTCGCCGCTTTCTGGGTGTTTCTTCAAACCTAGTTGTTCTGCCTGCTTGTTTTTTTTAGCATCGTAGCTGCCTTCATACAGTAGAATGATGTCTAGGTAGGCAGCTGACTAGGTTTGGAGACAGCCACTGTTTGCTGGCTAAGGAGAGGCTGTTTGTAGTGATGTGAATCTTTCACAATCCAGTTTCTTATATGACACTAGAAAATATCTGCACAAGTGTGAATGCCTGATTTGTTTAAATTTGTTTATTCGTTTTCATTAGATTACTACAGTTGAAAACAATTACCACGGCGAGCAAAGTTTCTTCCAAAATACAGCTATTGTTACTATAAAAAAAATCCATATTTTATTTTTATTCTTTTTTATATTTTTTTTGTTTTATACTCTTAGGAAAATGAACCAGAGTTTATTAAAGTTAAAGTTTGGTTACAATTTGTATTACCACAGTTTAACTACAAATACTGTGGTTAAGACCACAGTAAATTTGTAATTACTATGGCTTTACTTAAAATAAAACCAAAAACTGTGGTTATTATGGTTAAACCATAATAGGATAACTGTATACAAGCTGCAGGAACTGCATATTTTGGCGGAAATTCTGGTTACCACCCTCATTTTATGTAAGAGTTCTGCATAGTAGTTGTGACCCGTCCTTGTTTTAATATCTGTAACGCATATCGAGTGTCTTTACACACACCGCCATGTTACCGATGCTCATATCAGATAGCAAATCATTGCAATGTTTGATGCAGTACAGGGTTACACCCGCAAACAACAACAACAACAAAAGATTTAGCATAGTGTTGACTTTCAACTTTGGACTGAAGCCCAATGAGACGCTCACTCACCTGTGTTTAATGGCACACCCCCAAACCAGCCCTTCTATAACAATTAAACACCTTTCCTTTACAGCCCCATAGCACACACGCACAACACACAACCGTTTAAGTTAATGTATAACATGCTATCAAACTGACCCTCTTTGGTCGGTTTTATCAGAGCCAGTTTAAATGGTCCACCTGCTCGCACTTCTGCCCCACTTTTTAAAATCTCACAGAGATGTGTCCATTTATAACTTACTCATGTGATTTGTGGCTGAGGACCTGTAGGATTGGTGTGAGTTTGCATTTCTAATGCCATGATGTGTTTGCAGTTGTTGAGTGTCCTGTGGAAACTAATGAAATTGGCTGAGGAATCTGTTCCCTTACTGCTTTAGCATCCGGTCATTTGTTTGATGTGTGCCTAGTGTAACCTCATCTGGGGTGTATTGTAAAAAGATATCTAGCACTTTACGCAGTCTTGGAGATGGAGTTTGCCACCTGTCGGAGGTGTAATTCATGTTCTTATTCTTAAATCTCTGGTTTGTAATCCTAGAAAACTTCTCTGTTGAGGCTTATTGCCTTGAAAGACTGCTCAGTAGGGGCTTTTTGTTTAATCAAATTCCCAGTTCCCTTGGGAGTTTACAACTGCTGTTTATGTAGACAACATAAATTTTTTCACTGACTTATAGAGCCAGTGGGTTAAGATTTACACCTGTTAATTGTAGTTCTCAGCAATTGTGTAATGGAGCTTTGTTTTACATCTCTGTTACTGGCCAGCTCCACAGCGCAAGAAGGTGAAAGAGAGTAACCACATGAGAGTCCGCCGATGATAGAGACGCAGCTGTAACTGTCTGTCAGAGCGGAGGACCGCTATGCTTCAAGGCTAAACGTCAGCGTCAGCCACACCTGATTGGGAGCTTGCCGGGTAGTTGCTAGGAGACGGTTACATGGGCCTTTAGTAAACAATTACCTATTGCCCTCCGAGTCCCCTTCCCCCTTGACTGGTCTTTCAATGAAGCCACTCGTTCCCGTCTCACCTGGGAAAGAAGTGCTAGAGCCTCACGACTGATTACACTATTGACTGTGTAATTAGCCAGTCACAGCTGGCTACATCTCCGGTCAACAGAAAGCAGTAATTGTCCAGTTCAGCATCAGAGCAGGTGGCTGCTGATTGGGGCTGATTATAGATCGTTGCTCCCCCAAGGCCTAAAAATGTTCACATAAGTGATGTCCATCTTTTGTTGTTGTTGTTGTCTTTTATGGGATTGCGTGAATGCCATGAAGTTGTGGGTGGGACTGTATTACTTTGGTCATTCTGAGCTAAAGAACAATAGCAAATTTATATATAATAAAGTAGAGTTGTGCAAAACAACAGATTTTATAATTGACATGGTTTGTCTGCTGTTCGCATTCAAAACTGAGAACTAAACCGAGTCTAAACTGAGTGCAAGAGGCACCAAACATGTTTTTCAAGGGTGGACTGTTTTTTAACTTCAAAAAGGCTTGTGTTGGCATTTTATTTGTAAGGGCAATAACCCTAACGGTAACTAACCCTAACCAAAACTTAAGATCAAGTTTTAAAAGTTGTTGTAAATTTCAGAGAATAACGTTGTCCACCCCCAGCTATAAAACTAAAGATACAGAGGAACAATATCATTGAGATCACTTTCAGAGCTCCATAAATTGCATTCATCAATCATAAAAATAATCCATACGACTCCAGGGGGTTAATAAATGTCTTCTGAAGCGGAACGATATGTTTGTGAAAGAGAACAATTAATATTTTGAGCTTATTTTGCGATCGATACGTTGTGTATAAGGTTTATTAACCCCCCTGGAGTTGTGTGGATTAGTTTTTGATGGATGTGCTTTTTGGATGTTATTTTTTATAACTCTGATTGTGTTTGGATGAAAAAAGGAAGCAATATACACCTATGATAGCATGAGGGTGAGTAAACTATAGGTCATTTTTTATTTTTCATCAACTATTCCTTTAGACATTTAGTCACCCAACATGACCCATTACTATATTAAAAAGGGAACAATGGGTACAAATAAACAAGTCATGGGCTGAGTAGTGGTTATAACTCGGTGTTCTTGTCCCAGTCATGTGCAGTGGTTTGTGATGCTTCAGGAAGAGCTGCTATTGATTTTCTCTCTCCATGGAGACCTAGTGTGGTGATTCAACAGGAAGTCTGCGAAGAGGAATCTCTAGTTTAATATGAGACTCTCTCCAATTTTTTTCCCCAGTCTTTTCCTGACCCTGAAATACCTTTTTGTTCCACAATCACAATAAACATTTTCTTTCTTGTGATTTGGGGCAAAATGGGGCTTTTTGTATCATTTCCTTTCATTTGATAGAAATAGACTCTTAAAGGCTGCATTTTCTTTCCTAAATGCAGCAGTCATGGTATTTTTAGTTGCAGTAAGGCTTGACCAATTTGGAGCCGATGTGCCCAAAGGGGGCTTAGAAAACAACCCCTTATAGCTGTATGATGTGACTATATCTTCATATGCATTCCAATCTTGACTTTTTAAATATGCATTTTTAATTGTTTTAAAGAAATTGTTCCTTGAGAGATTGGGAAACTGGTTATATTATACTAAACGAGAAAATGCTTGGCCAGGCACCTCCTACTCCATCACACCCACATGGTGCACACTTTTAAACAATGAAGACGGCCTACTTTGAGGTTGCTTTTGGAACGTTGTTGGTCGATAAAGTGGATTTTTCATTTTAAGCATTGTACTAACTAATGTAAAAAGCCTGATAT
This sequence comes from Beaufortia kweichowensis, assembly GCA_019155185.1. Classification (NCBI taxonomy): domain Eukaryota; kingdom Metazoa; phylum Chordata; class Actinopteri; order Cypriniformes; family Gastromyzontidae; genus Beaufortia; species Beaufortia kweichowensis. Next base: position 12,968,220 of record CM032807.1, read on the forward strand.
GATTGCAATAGGATTGCATTGAAAGAAAAGAGGTGAGTAAAAAGCACCTCTGTGGTGCTTCAGCTGAGTACCCAAAGAAACGTGTCCCAGTATTGTAGTGCTTTTAGATGTGCCTGTCTATGTTGAGATGTTGAGCAAATGAAGCATTGGCCTCACGAACGAGATAAATAGATGCTTGCTTGGGTGCCCAATGGAAGAGCTTTCATTAGGTTAAATGTACCAGTGGTGGACATAATTGTTTTAGGTAGTGCAATTATATTGGCATTTATGTCTCCCCTTAGAAGCGTCAAAAAAAACCACAGGGTCCTTTCAGTGAAAAGAATTAGGAGTTAGTGAGCTTAACCCTGATGGTAGTGTCTCTGTGTGTGTTTAAGATAAAATGAGGATTTTCTATGGTTAGACAGTGGTGCTCAACTAATTGTTTTCAAAAACACAACCCATGATGCTCTGGTATCCTCCCTGGTACAGGGTTCCTCCTTTGCCACAGCATTATTCACAAATGACAATGAGCAGCTTTTAACTTCTTGAAGAGTGTGTGTAGTGAAGTTGTTCTCCTGTAAATGCTCTGTTGTTTTTTCTTTTGAGCGGTTCATTTTGAATTTGCTCAGCGGGATTCTGATTGTTTTGCCATGTTGGCAATACGTGAATGTGTTACGCATGTGCTTGTATTTGACTAATGCATGTGCATCTTCCTGGGTGAGCCAGTGGGCTAATGAATTGTGAGCAGGTGTGCTGCAGTAATTAAAATGCATTAGCGCTCGGCAAGTTTAATTCCCGCTTGACCTCTGACCTTGTTCAAAATGATAATGATTGTAATGTGGCTCATGCAGTAATTGTGGCTATAACTTTGCTACTTAACATCACGGGTGGCTAGTGTACAACATTTTTTGTACAGCCGTTTGGTTTTCGTGCTAGGGGTGTTGAAATTAATCGTTGCATCGATGCATCGCAATGCGGACGTGGACGATTCTGCATCGATGCAGTAATATTCATTCGCATATACGCGTGTCAGTCATGCGAGTTTAAAATGGCGGAAGGAGGCGAAACACAGACGCGAATATTAAAAAATGCACCAAATTTTAACATGATTTTTACCAATGAGAAATGAGTTGATCTCATGTGAATTTTACCAATGCATCGTGATGCATCGAATTGAATCGAATTGTTGACATGATAATCGTAATCGAATTGAATCGTGAAACCAGTGCCAATTCACACCCCTATTTCGTGCTATGAGTTGATTTTTTTTTGCAAAAACAAAACGATTTCTGTTCCTGTTTCAGTTAAAGGGCAAACAAGAGTAACTGTACAGCAACTACTGTAGGTCTTTTCAGCAAGACCTAAATCTACTAAGCAATGTCTCTGTCATTTAGCTAGATACTGATACTGGAATAATCAGCAGTGCAGTAACTGGACAAGACAGACAGATAGACAACTGGCTTGTCAGATGGTTTGATGATGAGCTAGCAGTCTAGGGTGTCAAATAGCCGCCTCACAGTAGTAACTGAGGGGCCGGTTGCCAAATGGGCGATTGGCCGTGAGCCGTTTATGGAATATTGTCATTCCATGTCAGGGTCATAACATTAGTGTAATAGTAACTATGAGGTGGAACAGTTTCACACATAAGGTTAATGTGATACACATTCGTTTTTGGAAGACTTGTTACTCATTATGGGCAGACCGCTGCGTAATACATGGGTTGGATGGATTGAGAGCAGCAAGATTTGATTGAGGCCAGCGTCTTTCTGTGAGCGATCTGCGAGTTGTGCCCATTGGGATATGGCAGCTTCCAATCTCACAGCCTGTTTCTGTTGCTGCCAAGCAGCCATGCTAGTCTCAGTTTCTACAAATGTCGCAGTTATACAGTCTCTGAAATCGAGAAGATCTGAAGTATCACAGCTCGGTTTAGTGGTGATTGACGTCTCCTGCCTTATTTGTATCCAGGGTGCTACACATATAAATAAAAGTAGTAAACAATCATAAAATACATTGTATAATAGTGCTTTTTTATATAAATCTATCATTTATTTTTCTTTTAAATTGTATTGTTATTTACATTTACAAATTAATCATAATCAGATGTATTATTTACAAATATGTGTTTGTTTTGAGCTTGTGATATTTATTATTCTGCATATTTTTATGTGCTGTATGAACTAATGTGCTTATTTTTGTTGTGTTTTAACATTTTTTTATGTGGTAACAAATTACTTAACTAAACAGAAGCAAAGAAAAGCTTCTATCTGTTATTTGAAGTATGTGATGTAATGCACATATCAGCATTATGTCAGCATATGTCAGCATCGGCCAGTCACGAAAGTGAGAACAAATTACTTGATCAGAGATTAGATTATTATTTGGTTAGAATATAACAAATAAATTATCATATTTTCTATATGTATTAACAACATTACCTTTGGCTTGTTAGCTTTTATTACATTTTACTTTATGTCTGAATTGGGATTATGGTGATAATCAGAAAAAATGGCACTGTACATGATATTCTGGGCTGGTAACTGTTTTGTACATAGGTTATCTCTTTTTGTGTAGTACATATCTTGAAGACCTTGAATGCGATAGCTTGTACACACATTTGCGTTTCTGTGTGTGTGTGTGCCCACTGCCGTCCCTTCCAGTTTAATTAGCACCCAAAGGGGAGGGGTTTGTTGTATTGTCATTGCTAATGATCTTGTTGGCATAGCAGCAGAATGCTAAATGGGCCGTGTATGTACACACTCACCCAGAGCGTGCCCTACGCTGGCCAAATCTGCAGTGATAAGCACAATGCAAGCACAATTCTGCATCTTACACCTGCAACCTGATCGCTTTTCAGCCTCATGGACATAAACAAACTCTTGTCCGTCTTGCTTTGTTAATGATGGTGTCTCATACATTGGCAAGCATTGTAGTCAGAGATGGTGTTTTAGTTTTGTGTCTGTAGGAACTTAACACTAGTGTGAGAGTATGCTGAAAGAGGGGAGGTGACTGAGCACAGAATATCATTTACTGGCTCTAGGGGCCAGAGGGTACGTCAGGCTTCATCTTCCTGTCTTCCCAAGGCCATAATGCAGTTTAAACAAAGCTATTGTCTGCTTTTGTGCTCTGAAGGTTGGCGGAAAATGACAATTGTCAGAGATGAAACAAGTTTTGTCATATGAACTTTGTATGTACACAGAGTGGAAGATGTATTTCATGGTGTGAAATAGCCAGGCATTGTTAAGGGCTGATCTGAGGTAGCGTTGTTGACAAGAGTTTATGGGAATGAACTTTATGTAAAACAACACTTTTCACATTTTTAATATTCACACTTTCGAACAAGATACAAAAAAGGAAACCAAAAAAGCTTTTGTGTTTGGGTGGGACCTCAAGATAAATGTCACCGTTCCTCTATGTTCTCATAGTGTCGTGCTCACCTATTTTGTCAGCCACTTTCTTTGAAGTGTCCCCATTCCCTCCCCTCCCAAGTCTCCTGTCATTACCCGGGTCTGAGGAGCAATCTTTGCTCTTTCTTTGGTTTACCTAATTAGACTGCAAGTGTGAGGTCATCCTCTTCAGAGAGTTGTTGTGCTTGTTTTTTGTGAGAAAGCAGACAATTGCAACAAAAATGAATTTGTGGGTTTAGAATTTATGATAGATGTAGAGTCGACAGTAAAAAAGAGACAAAGAGCACAGATGAAATGACCTGGTCACCCCCTGTCGGCAGTATGGACAAGACCTCTATGTATTGATAATAGAGTAGAGGACACCTTTCTCTTGTGGGTGATTGATTACAGAGCTGGCTTTTCAACCTTTTCTTCCCTCCACTAAGGCTGTTATTTGGACCATGTGAGCTGACAGGACCTTCCAATCACCCGCTACAATTCCCAGTCAACGTCTACCAAGTCTAGACTCTGTTGACACAAACATGACCTTGTCATGTTGGGTTGGGTGGCTGACTCTAGAGCACCGGTGAGAACAAAGTGCTCTCATTTGTGATCAGACCTGTGCTTCAGGACCCTGGGGGAGAACACGGACGATGAATTTGCAGCATGGCTTGATTGTCTTAATGAAAAGATTTACACTGTGGGATTGCACTGTGCTTTCTAAAGAGTATTGCTGTTTTTTGCTTCTAATGTGTGGAATGTTGTAGAAGTGGCTTTCTGATTTCTGCCATTTCACATATACTGAATCTAGAAAATACAATGTATTTGGGAGTAAATATTATGATTGGAATTTAAGTAATTCAGTCACATCAAACTTTTTTTTGCCTTGTGAAGTTGTCCTTGAAGACACTTTTAGCTCTTAAACTAACAGGAATGAACAGGAAACAGTCCCATCTTTTTCCAGACTGATGGTACAAAACAGCCATTCAGTGGCCTGTAATTGGCCTGGTGGTGTCTTACATTTTGTGATAATTGAAGGTTGTGGTCAGTGATGTCCACAACCGCTCCACCCTCATTTTGGCCCGAATCTTTGTGTCACTCAAAGGTTCTGCAAAAATCGGATTGTCGTCTTAGATTAATGGAGATTATATGCTGCCATTGCTTGCCATGAAATGAATAAATGACCTGCAGGTCTCCTGAGGACAATAAATCAAAGTTTGTGACAGAACTTGTGGGACTTGTGTTCAGAGTGATACCAGAGGTTTTGCATGTGTTTGCATACAGCAATACATTATGATGCCAATTATTTGGAATATAGCTGTTCTGTACCATCTTTTTTATAAACATGTTGTTGTAAGTTTGCCTTTAAGCACAACTGTTGAGTGGATCTTGCTGGCAGGTTGGCATGCTTAGTTAGATTTGCTTCTTTTCATAGTTCCTTTCCCAACAGCTGAGTACGCAGTGAACTAATCTCAGTTCACCAGGGAATTGAGACCTATATTTTTACATTCACACTCTCTACGTGTTGATCTCAATTTCTCTCAGTATCTTTTCCATAAACCAATTCTAGTTTTTTAATTCTCTGCCTTCTTACTGGCCCACTATCCTTGAGGAAGGGCAAGTACCTTAGATAAGACGTGTAAAAAAAACTCTTTGATTGCTCCACCTCACATTTTACTCAGTCACAGTAACCTTTATGGGTCGTCGTGGTGAAGCGTCCTTAACCGGACATCACATGTTCATGACATCTACAACAATACCGCCGGTGGAAAACACTTTGCCCTCTTAGCAAGGAGATCCTGATATGGTCCTGTCATGTGATCACTTGATTAAACTTAACATTGTTTTTGAATTCAACAGTTGTAACAATCACATGGCTTGCACCGAGTGTGTGAGAATGCGTCAGAACATTGCAGTAGATTGCGTGTGTGAGCCGCTGCTTGTTAAACCTGCAGCGTGGGAGCCTTTTGAAGCTGATGAGAAGCCTGATGAAAGGTCTCCAGGGTCATTCTCAGCCTCTCTCACTACAGCCCCCTTTAATTTCAGCCCTGCCCCTCTTTAAACTGCTCCATCCACTGACTGTGGGAACCTGCACCTGTGACTCCCTCCACCACCCTGCTAGACACCCACCTTATTGAACAACCACACACACACACAGGTTGTTTACAGGGTTAAAGTCCTGACATGACTGAAGTGTTACCTAATGGAAACATGGGATAGCCCAAAGGTTTGCTTTAATTTTAAAAGCTAATGCATTGGTGTGCATGAAACATGTCTGTGCCAGGCACCCCGCATGTGCTTGTTTGGAACCTGCTATAATTATCCCCATTATCAGCAAAAGTAATCCGTGATAAGAAGCGCAGAATTTTACTTTGCAATAACGGCAACGCACATCTCCAACGAAGCTTGTTTGCATTTCTGTTCAGTTGATGGCTTTCTAAAGGGCGTAATGCTGTTTTCACTGAAAAGGACGATGTGTGTGGCTGGAGGAATGTTGTTGGAACATCACGAGACTCAGGTTAATAGTGACTCTATGTGACGGGCTTTAGATGGAGGTCTTTTGTTCAGTGGTCACCTCCCCCACTGGTCCTGATCCGCATCTAGCCCTTTGGGCAGCTGTCACATAATCCAGCTAATCAGAGACTGAGTGTGTGGGAACTGGACTGTCCCCGTACTACCGTGTTTCTGTCTTTCACACACATGCCCTGACATTCTGACCTCTCTGCTTGGGTATGAACATGCCTCGTCTCTGATACACATGAGCATGGCCAACCGGATCACTCTGGCATTCATTTAGAGCTGGAGCTTTGGACCAAATCCTCATGTACAGATGCACACAAACACATCTCACGTAGACACATCCACACAGATGCCCGCCACGAGACCCCACTAATACGCTCGTGCACACATAAATACGGTGGCCGCCCCCATTGTGGGGGGATGGGAGGAAAGGTCAGAAGCCTTGCAGCATGTCGTGGGATGATCCACATTCATGTCAAATAATCCATCTTTTTAAGACGCATCTGTTGTATGTCTGCATGAATATGTGGCTGCAGCAGGGTGGAACGGCCCCCACACCCACTCTGCTGCATCCAGACAGACCTGGTGCTGCTACTAATCCCTGACTACACCCAGCAGACCATCCTGAAGACCACCACTCAACACACACATTCACATTCTCTGGCTTCACCTTCATTTCTCACTCCACCACTTGAGCCTTGGTGCTTATGCATGTAATGCAAGATCGAATTCGTCATGTGTCAATTTAGGATCACGTTATTCTCTTTCCTGTAAATCATTTCCTGCCCTCTCTCAACTCTCAAAAACTAAAATACACAACATCTTGTCTATTTTTGTGTGAAGGCTCAGTATTTAAAAAGCTGTGTCCTCACTGACCTGGAAAATAAAAGGTCTTTATATAAGCATCAGTGAAAGTGGAGACATTTGCGGATGCCGTTTTATCAGGGGTGAGAACAGTGTGTGAAGAATCTTGTCTCTGAAGAAAAACGCACCAATTAATTTTTCCATTCTTCTTTCTAACATTACCCTGCTTCAGTGGCCTGTTTCTGATTTTATGAATGGTGGTAATGACCTGGTCAGGTAGGGACTATAAGTGACATTTAGTAGATCAGGTCTCAGATGTCAGAGGAGTACCAGACATGTTTCCAAATTTAGTGTGAGCATCTAAGGTGTGGCTGAAAATCTCATGTTGTAACTTAACTCTTCTATCCTGAGAGAGAATTCATTAGCCTTAATATTATCTATTGCTCATAGTAGTTTTTAGTTTGATTTAAACAAACTCCAAAAAACATATTTAAATTTTTATTATACAATTATTTATTTTGTGTTTTATTTATTTGCTTTAATCCAAAACAGAGACACGAATGATACATTGAATTGTGCAGCTTCCATTAACGTGCACCTGAATAGACTTGGAGTGGGATCTTTGATTTTGAACATTTTGAACGTCATAATAACATCCAGTCCTTAGCAACCACATAGAATATCTTAGCAACCGCAGCAAACTTCTGAAAAAGACTAGTTTTTACTTGTTTCTTCTTCAGCAACGGTGTAATAAGTCTGTCTATAATGTTATCCACCCTCTGTTGTCTCATAAAGTCTCATAAAGATTATCTCTCTTTTTTCCTTACAGCGATCTTACACACTCATCTTGGAAGCCTGGGACTGGGACAACACCACTCAGAACAGTGAGTATATTCTACCGTATGTCATAGATGATTCATTGCTATAGGCTGCTATAGGCACTCTTGGTTGGGTTTAATGCTCCTAATAGGCATTGAGCATTATAGTTTTTGTCCAGAGCTCCAGGAAATGGTGTCTGATCCTTGATGGTTGAGAAGAAAGTGTTAATGCTGGTCTGCTGACGTGTCATAAGTTTAGCGAGGGGGAATTCATCAGGGTGTGTCAGGAGTTTATATTCTGCTCTGTGGGTTTTATTGGGAATAGATGGGGTTATTTAGCGACTTCATTGTGGGCATTCAGAAGCAAAGTTGTCAGTTATTATGTGCCGGCTGATATAAGGGTTGAGGGCATAAATACAGGTTGATGTTTGTCACTGTACTGAACAGGAGCTAATTAATGCCTGACAGATATATTGACTTTCTTTGTTGATGTCCCACAAAGAAATTTATTTCTGTGAATATATTCCAGAGAATTCTTAAGAGAACTGATAAGGAACCTCACGCAAACATGTAGTTTAAGGCTTAACACTAAAACAAGTACGCTCTTGTGTCGTCCTCTTCTGCTTTAGTGTGCGTGCTTATGCATGCGAGTCCACCAACATTTCCTAATAAACCCTCATCTGAATGCCTTTGTAGACTGCTGAAATGTCAGATGTCCTGAGGATCTTGTGTTTATAGGCATGCATGCATTTACAGAAATGAAGTATTGCCACATTACTTGATCAGCTCTATAAGTAATCACAACTTTAATTATTGTTGGTTCATTCTGTTCCTGTGGTTGCAAAGTAATTTTTATTTATTTTCGCACTTCAAAATGAGTAAAAACCTCAATTGAACATAAAAGCTCGGACTGTAATACACCAAATTTTGGTTCTGGGGGCTTCCTTTGGGGTTTCAACACATTAAGATCTTAGGGAATCAACATGGGCACCATTATTCGACAGCTGTATCCTGTTTTCCCCCGGCGCCTTTGTCTGGTTGCAAGAATTGTCGGTATAAAGAGGTCAGGCGGAGGAATTCAACGTATGCGACAGAAAGGTGAACGCTGGCAAACTATGAGAGACTTTGAGCTTTTGATCTGCGGATGCAATCGGTAGAATAACTGTATATCCCAGCGTCTGTAAAACTCCTAATGCAAACAGACGCTTAAAGTCGTTACGTCCTGTTTTTTTCGTTTTCGTTTTAGCATACACATGAGCTTAAAACAAAGGGGATGTTTGCTTAAATGACCTATAGAGGTCTATAGAGAACTTTAGAACAGTCCAGTTGTATCACATGTGTCTTGGTTAAAGCAGGTGTCTTTCAATTACTGGGGCATTCGCTGTGCAAGACTTAAAAATGACCACTTGTCTTTTTTGATCTGGAGTACTCTCAGTGGCTTGGCAAGGTTCTGTTTGAAATAATTGTCATCATTTATCACACAGTCCCATAGTAGAGAGGTGTGCCAGACATTAATGATCTTGTCATAGAGAGAAAACGCTGCCAAGGTCTGTCTAATGTGATTGTCTGCAGTCTGTACTCATGCAGGGCTTGCCAATGAACAATAGTTTATACTGCCAGTCTTTCTAATGCTATTTGATGCTACTCATTTAGTATTCAGTGTGAACACTCAAAGCTGCTGCACCTCTTTTCTCAAACCGGACACGTCCCCACACCTCCTCTGCTGTCTGTCAGACACCCAAGGGCAAAAAATATGTCTCTTACTCTTTTGAGTATTGTTTAGTTTACTGTGGGATCTTTGGGGCATTGCTGTGGACTGACCAAATTAGCCAACCTTGTGTTTTCAAAGACAGTTGAAATGTTTTTGATCTATATATCAGAGTGTATGTGTACGTGTACATTATAGTGCCCTGCAGGCCCCAGGAAAGGTCCTGTAGCATTGTGTTTATTCTGCAGGAAGGGCTCTGGACTGCCCGGTGTTTAGACATTGGGCAGAACGGGCCTCCATTGTTCTTTATCTGGAAGCGCCAGGGCTATTTCTGTTTTTGTTGCTTAATTCGGTCCACATTGTCAGAGGATGGAGAGGAAGGTGTGCGTATGTGCTCTGCTTGTGTGTTTGCAAGAGGAGAAAGACGTGGATGCTCAACGCGTCAGGACAGAGGAAATCGCAGGCCCCCCGTTTCCACCGTGATTGTTTGCCGTCTCCGATCCTACTGCGATAAACATTGCTTTCTTTGCTGAGGGCTGGGAAAGCTTGGGAAAATGGAGCTGTTAATGTGAGCGCTAACCACTCTTGCTAGCAGGAGGGGCTTTTGGTAAGGGTTTGTGGCTTGGTAATATGGGATAGGATGGTATCCAAGTCCTTCAAGGACTGCTGGAAATAAGAGCTGAAATTCGCCAGCTATGGAGACCAATGACTTTCTGTGATGCTCTTGCCCAAATCGTTCGCAGCGATAACAGTGTGGCTCAAATATGCCCCAACGTTTGCCACTTTAAACTAAATCTAAGCAATAACAATAGTGATGGTTGCCATGGCACTACTGGATTACTCATGGTTACTTGCATATCTTGTCAGTTGTGTATTTCAGTGAATTTGTATTTGTTGAGTGATGTTGGATGTTTGTACTGATTTTTGTCTGAATGGATTTGGGAGGTAGGAAGTTGGCATGGACAGGACAGTCGGAGTCACTTGGGCAACTACAGACTTATAATCCAGGTTTTATATCAGGGTCCGTCATGCCAGTCCTAGTCTGATCTAAACATCCATTTGATCTCACATTTAGGCCTATTGTACTGGTTGTTTTAGAGTAACTATGCTTGTAGCTTAGTCATTTACTCAAAATCATACTTCTTAGTTTAAAACATTTTTTGAACTTTACCTTTTTAAATTAACAATAAGGGATTTGCAAATCTATATATTTTTAACAGTTTGAAGGTTGCCTCAAGTCAAGTCAACTTATTAGTACTGAGGACGACCTATGTGTTTTGGATTCACCTTAAAGTCCATTTAAATGAGTCTTGTCTTCCAGTGTTGAATAAAAACGTTTTTGAAACGCTTATTTAAGATTTATTGTACTTCGTACAGTTATTTTAACTTGAAACCATGTTTCTTTTTCCCAGCAGGTGAAGAGAATCTGATCGAGCGGCACATACACGCCAGCATGGTGAACCCTGGCGACCAGTGGCAGTCCATCCGGCACCCTGGTATCACGGCCCACATTGAATATCGCATCCGGGTCAGGTGTGACGAGAACTACTACGGCAGTAAGTGCAACAAACAGTGCCGGCCACGCGACGATTACTTCGGCCACTACCGCTGCGATCCGTCAGGGAATATTGTGTGTCTTGATGGCTGGATGGGAGAGGATTGCCGGACGGGTAAGTGATGCTTGCTATTTTTTATTTTAAAATCTGATTTTTAGTAGCATTTCTAGTCTTGCATTATTAGCCCATAGACATTAATTGTGTTGCTATTAATGAAATGAAACAAGATAAAGAATAAAACTAGAGCTGGCTGATGCCCCCAAGCATCCTCTAGTTCCTCTTAGACACACAAAGTGAGAAAATGAAATGAAGTCGCTTGCATAAAAAATACACATCAAGAGAAATCCTTTTAATTCTTGCCCTTTACCACCCTGTAAAAAGACCTGCTGCTATCAGTGTTTTCACAGCCCCGTGATCTTTGCTCCTCTGCCTAGAGGTGAGATTGGGTTGTAAACAACACCTCCACAGTCCTGGAGTCACACTTTCCATTAGCTCAATTAATTTGGGTGATGCCAAAGGTTTTGGTGTCTTTAACTACTGCAGACCTGCATTATAAACAACCTAAAGGCCTCAGTGCTGATATTATGTTTGTGAATGTATACACCACTTATAAATTACTCGCCACTATTCTAGTGAGCAGGCTACGAGTAAGTGGGCGGAAAAGGGGGAGGATACCAGGGGCAAATGTCTGTGTATGGGTTTGGGCCATAAAGTTGTCTGCTGTCACAGTGGGAACCGTAAATTTATCTTGTCACACTTGTAAGGCAACACAAATAAACAAGACTGACCTCTCTTCTCTCTCTCTCTCTCTCTCTTATGCTCTCTGTCCCTCCCTCTCCCTCAGCGATCTGCAAGCAGGGTTGTAATCTCATTCATGGAGGCTGTTCGGTGCCTGGAGAATGCAAGTAAGTGCTCAAGCATCATTTCATGCTCGGTTGGTCAGGCTAATCTGGCTCCTTAATTTCAGCAGGGCCATATGTGTTCATGCTGATAAGGTCTTTTCATTTGTTGTTTACCTCACCATTAATTAATTAGTGCACTGAAGCCATTGTTTGTGCAAGCTGTTTTTATGTTTTATCCTTTATCACGCTATGTTTTCCCAGGAGTGTTTGAAAGTTGTGAATAATTTAACGTATTGAAGTTCACTGTTTGAAAGGATGCAGAACTTTATAATATATCCTGCTGAGGCAAGCATCACTGGTGCTATTGCTCATACGTAATAACTTCTTTTTAACATAAGCCATTAGTATTTTATTTATACTAATATAGTATAGTACTTTTTAACCTTAAATTTTGACACAAAAGTTAACTTACTCTTTGCAGTATGAATTTATATCTGAAATTGTGCAGCTTTTTAAGCAAAGTTGTGCTATTTCTTTTTTATTACTGGCCTTCTTATAGATTGACCATGGTTATGGAGACTAAGGTACCCAACCACTCCGAATACCATAGCAACCACATAGCAACACACTAAAAAAATAGGCAAAACACCTAAGCAACTGCATATCAATGCCATGGCAACCACCCACAACATTATCTGATATTGTAATGAAATATTGAAATATGAACTGATATTGAAATATGAACTATTTGCATGGTTGTCTAATGTTGCCTCCCATAGACTGTTGTACAGTCCCAGTGTTTGAAAGTTGCCTTTCTAAATTACAGTCAGATGATAAATAAAAAAAATGGAATGGTTGGATTCTGCTTTTACTGTCACAGGAAACTGTGACACTTCCTGTGCTGGACCTCAACTTGGAATCCACCTTACAGTCCTACGTAACGTTTCCCACTTAGTCTCTTCCTGTGGCTTAATGCTGCTTTCTTCCTTTGCCACAGGAAGAGCTCTTAGCCTTTGGCATGAGGAATGCCTTTCTGGCCTATAGCCCCTAAAATCTCACCACTCTTGATGCCAAATGGCTAAAATGACTTTTAAAGGCAGGGAAAGAATTATTCCAGAGATGTAAACAAGGATGTTAATCAAAATGTTGATGAAAGGATGGAATCTTTTTTTACAATAATTGATAAAAAAAACCTGAAAGCTCTCCATGTTTTCCCTACCTGCTGTGTTAACTTGCATTGAATGTAATTCACCTGCTGTAAGACCCGTTGGGTTTTTTGTTTCCAGCGTTAAAAGAGCCCAACTCTGCAAGATTGACGTAAGGGATTGACAATTGACATGCTGAAGGACAACATGTGCATGGGCCTCTTAGTTTCTAGGATGTGGCTAGGAATAACTCAGGAGCCTAAGTTATTGTGATTGTGGTGTTTGAGAATTCTGTTACCGTCACTCTTCTGCAGGATGCGGTGACTCGTTTCCTTGCCGTCACTAGGTTGATGGTCCTGGGAAGGAAGGGGGTGGAAATTAGGGGACTGAGGATGCTACAGAGTATTGCATCATAATTGTCCACTAGTGGCATCAGTTTACTGTGGGACATGTAGAGTACTTGGGCATATCAGATACAAATTAAGGAAGCGTTTGGATGCTTGATGCAGATAGTCAAAATTACTGGAGCAGTAGATCAGCCATAACAACTCTCAGAATACATTTTTAGCATGTTAATGGTCATGACAATTGATCTGCTTAGACTGATGTAGAGGTGTGAAGTTAAAAGAAGGATGCATTATCCTTTGCATTATCAGTTTAAGTTTAACGCTGATGTGCAAGCTGATTGGCTGGCGGAACACAAGACTAGGACAGTCTGTGCTGGTACAGTTTCATGACTGAACTAGAGAAAAGCTTCAGCATCATTCGTTTCATTTAATGTCTGACTGAAGAGTCTAAACATCGCTGTAACCCAATGGGAACCATACAGTGAAACAAAATGAGAAGTTTGCTTATGGTTTCGTTTTAAGGTATAAGGTGTTTTCCATGGTTGTAATGGACGTGTCCTAACACACAAAGTAAATGCATGCCACGCAACTTTCTCTTTGGATGGAGTTAGTGAGCAAGCTTATGTTTGGCAGTGCTTGACGTAGCTGAACGCCCCCGTGCACAGGCAGGGTTCAGTCTCCCCACACACTCTGCTGCCTACATGCTCTTTCATACTGTACTAGTAAAGGTTGTTTCTGGGCAGCACGAGGCTGGGTAAGCTCTGGTGTAAATATTACAGCCTCGGAAATAGCCCATAGATTTGTGCCCAGGGGACTGTCCTGAGACCTCATTGGAGATGTGATAAGTGTATTTGAACTGATGCCTCCACGCAGAGAATGACTTTTGGAGTTGTTTGGATTTCTTTCAAAGGAGTATGACATGTTTAGATTTTTAAGATGAAAACAGTCTTACAATGTAACAAATAACATTTTATAAATGTTCTTTGGTGATAACATGGTATTCTTTGCAGTATCATGTAAATATCAGGATATATGGATAAGCTACTCAATGCCGTTGTATATTTAAAAGAAGTGTGTTGTTATCATCTGATAACATGGTAGCGCCCAAATACATTTTGTAAGGGGAGTAAGGGTTCGTTCTATGTTGTTTTTCTTTCTCGCTCTCTTCTAGGCACTGAGGTAAGATATGCAGACAGTGTCTCTCCGCTCGGCAGCTGGAGTCAGACCATACCTCTTCTGCAGGAAAGCTGTCTTAAAATAGCCTGCTCAGAAATGACAAGACAGCTGGGTGGGGGGTGTGGTGGAGAGAGCACCACTGTCCTTGGAATAGCGGAGTGCTGCTGTAAAGCAATGATTAGTTAACCCATCACCAACATTTCTCTGTGCACCCCCAGGCCACGAGCAAACTGCCCATGAGGGAAGTGTGTGCACGGTCGTGAAAGTGTTCTTAACCTTTGTTGCCCTGGAATGCTACCCCGTCCTAAGATTAGGTGTCAGCTCGGCGATGTCATTTCTGTATGTTTGTTGCTGTCTGTCATTAAGACGTCATGGAGCTGTTTAAGTCATAACCTGTTTATGTGATTTTTCAGGTGCAACTACGGTTGGCAAGGCCAGTTCTGCGACGAGTGTCTGCCGTACCCTGGCTGCGTACACGGGACCTGCGTCATGCCGTGGCAGTGCACCTGCGAGAAAAATTGGGGCGGACTTCTGTGCGATAAAGGTAAGGGTCCCGTTGCACCGAGCGCAGATTTGACCGACTTAGTTTTGAGAAATTGAGGTCAACCTGGAATTGACCCATAAAATGGTCAGCAGTAGATCAGGATAAATGCCGGTTGTGTTATTTTTTTTAAGCCTGCATCTCTCCGGCAATCGCGAACATCCAGCCGTAGAGGTGCCAGAACAGCGATTTCATATCATCGTGTTAAATAGAATTACGGCATCTTACGCTGGGCCGATTTGTTGGCTGCGATGTCAGCACAGCGTGTCATGTGACAGTGTGTACGCGCAAACACGCACTCAATGGATAGTGTGGTTGTGATTGGAGTGGAGCTCAGATATCCGATCTGTTGGTCGGCGCGGATCCTGGAAGGTTGTTAAGAATGAGAAGCAGCCGAGAGGTTCCTACGGTTCTCTTTATTTATTTATTTATTTACCAGCTTTTATGTGCATGGCCTCGCCTTACAAGGCATGCTGGGAGCCCTCATTGGTTTGTCAGCTGTTATCACACAAAGAGCAAATGTTAACAGCTGTAAAAATGAGATTGTTAGATAAATACTTGGTTGTATTTCTTCATCCATGGCTTCCTGAGACAAGCACATTAACTCCACGGTTTGTTTTGTGTCCTTGTAGATCTGAATTACTGTGGCACGCACCACCCTTGTGTCAACGGCGGGACCTGCATGAACTCTGAACCGGATGAATATAACTGTGCCTGTCCTGAAGGGTATTCAGGCAAAAACTGTGAAATAGGTAAGAGTACTGAGATGGATGGGGGGTTTTATTGTTGAAAGAGCTGCGTAAAAGGCTTGATATTACATTCACTTAACTACGATTTATACTATGATATTATTGTTATTTTATACAAATTATGTCTATATTTATTACGAATACAACTGTGTTACAGCTGAGCACGCCTGTGTTTCCAACCCCTGTGCAAACGGAGGCACGTGTCATGAAGTCTCTTCAGGATTTGAATGTCAGTGCCCACCGGGCTGGGAAGGACCCACCTGTGCTAAAGGTTCGAAACCTTTTTTTTTAACCTGCCATTGCCTCCAACCAAGTCCTAGAAACCTAGTTACTAGTCTAGAGAACACACACCCCTCTACCCCTTCCACCAACGTGTCCATATGCAGTTTTCCAGCGGTCCCCTCAGCTGATTCTCATGCTGGGATGTGTCAGATACATGGCAAGGAAAGCCAATCCTGGATTTCGGCAACGCAGTGGGGTTCCTTTGGATGGCAAAGAGATGAACTCTTACAGGGGCCTGGATTATACCCTGCTGATACCGATCATGGAGACGGGGATTTGCATAATCTGTCTTCACTTTAAACCAGCATTTGGCTTTACAAATTGTGTCGTAGACTACCCCTCCCTGTCCACAAACATTCACATTTTGGCACTACAGAGCTCAGTGTTGGTCTGTTGCAAATGCGCCTGTGATTCTCACCTCCGTAATGCAGTGTTTTTAATTTTGATATTTCTCACACTATTCTTTAATCCCTCCACATTGTTCCACCCTTGTCCTTCACCACACATATGGGGCTGTTTCCATCGTCATGGCAACAACAGGGTCCCCTGGTGGAATTTGGACGCTCACACACCATCTCCCACCCATAAAGATTTTTCTTACCTTTGTTTTTGTCACTTGCATTTCTGACCCTTTTACACAACCCATTCTGTAACAACGCAATATATGTGTTAAACTAAAAGAAAGGGATATCACTTGTTTCTGTGTCATCCTGCTTCTCCCAAATTTAAAACAGATGCTCAGTAGCTCCTTCTGCCTGTATTACAACTGTAGTGATTTAGGATTTAATAGCGGCTAATCTAGCGACCTGGATTATATCAAACTCTAATCGTGTTACTCAAATAAAGACAAAGACTGCTCTCACTGTAAACATGCTGAGACACTTTCTATTATGTCTAAAAATTTATATAATTTGTTTAATATTTTGGTTATTTTTAATATTGGGTTTAAAGTTAACACAGCGCTCCCAAAAATAAAATGACATAATGGATGACAAATTCTGGATAATCCTAGATTATATAAAATTTTTAAAATGTTTTATGCTAGAGGGTATGATTTTGGGCGGAATCTAAGTTTGACGTCAATTGATTTAACCCACATAAAGATACTGTAAGTACGTAAAGTAGCCTGCAATTTCAAACAGAAATGTTGATAAAGGAGCAAAAGTTATTGTTATGCTTAAATTTAGCTAGTCCTAAAACAAAATTTCCTAAAATAAAATGTTTTAGCTCTTATATCTTTGTCTTTTAGCTCATCCTTTCTATAATTTTGAATAAAGTGTAAAAGAACTGATCCGCTGTGTAGTCCAGTATTTGTGTAGTGGGTGGTGAACAGCCCCCTCACCCATGCTGGGTGTAAAATTGTCCAGTTTGAATGTTCATATAAATGAAACTGCAATCCATCATTGTAAACCTCATAAAAGCTGTTATGCAACCAGTCTAGAGGAATCTGTTACTTTAAAGTACAATTTCAGTTTCAGAGCATATCATGATTTTTGTTGGTTTTTGCAGACATGGATGAATGCGCCTCCAGCCCGTGTGCACAGGGCGGAACGTGTATCGACTTATCCAATGGCTTTGAGTGCATCTGTCCTCCGCAGTGGGTCGGGAAAACCTGTCAAATCGGTAAGATTTAGATCCTCTCTGTATTAGAGCCAACTACTGTTCTGTAGACCATCCACTCGATCCATATTCAATTTTGCATTGCTGTTTGCATTGCTATGCACCCAAACGCCTGATATGTTGTGTGTTCAGTGCAGATACAGCATGCATCTTAAAACAAACCAACATTGCATGGATTTGCAAGACAAGACTGGTACCAGTATCTGGTAGTAGCAGTGACCTGAACATTACAGTATCATACAGTATATACATATAAAACATGTTAGACATGGATATACAGCTAGATCAGATTGCCCAAAACAGGCGCCACAGTACTGGTGTTGTTTTTTCCATCGTTCTTCTTCTGGCAATAGTGCGCAGCTATCGTCAAGCGAAGCGATGAATGTGAAAGGAAGTGGATTGTGACCTGTAAACAAGCGTGGGGTGGGAACAGGAGTCGGGCTGCTCGTCTTACGCTTCGAACCTTAGCCTTCAGCTTGGGTTTCATCCGCAAAAGCCAGGCCTGAGCATGGTGGGGTGTTGTGTTTCCCAGAGGACAGGTGTGCAGGGGAGATGTGCGCACCTCACTAGGGGCCCCTGATGAATTTTTAAACGCCTAATAATCAGCGCTTTTTGTTATGGCAAGAGCCGTAGCCCCCTGAACTGACTTCTTTCACCTGCTGTAGTCAGCTATTGGGAGTGGGATTCATCAGAGACCTATATCCAGGTTATGTGTGGGTTTTTTGTTTAGTAACAAGTGTAATAATGCCAAGTATTGTTGGTATGAGAATATCAATGCAGTGTTGTGAGGTGAAATATCGCATCTGGAACATCAATATTTCCATCCGCTAAAAGAGGCGAGATGAGCGGGAGCTTAGCTTAGTCCAGCGTTTAGCTGTAATCGATCAGCACACGAAAGTAAAGCAAACTGGCATCAGTGTGACTGTTAGAATTTCAAGCCAGCGGTCTTTTCAATGGGCTTAACGGTGGTGGGGTTACTAAACAAGGTCTCAGAGTTCTCTGCCCCTCTCTGGCTGTCTGTCTTTCCCTGCTCTTCTTCTCCCACCCCTCCAAAAATCAACCAAATCTACCAAAACTTTCTTTCACAGATGCAAATGAGTGTGTGGGGAAGCCTTGTGTAAATGCTCACTCTTGCAAAAACATGATTGGTGGATATCACTGTGACTGCTTTCAAGGATGGGCCGGACAGAACTGTGACATCAGTCAGTATCTTCTCAAGCTTCTCTCGTCTATGCTACTCTCTGCTTCTCCATCTTCCAGCTTGTATACTTTAGGGAAACCGGGTTTCTTCCTGGGTCACTTGATATCTTATGCAGTTCTGTACGCTATGTCTAAGGCTTCACCTACTGTTGCATGCTGGGTCGGTGCTCTTGTTGGCTCTAGCTCACGCTTGAGTTGATTAAACTAACCTTTCCACCTTCAGCGCACTTTCCAAGCTCATCTAATTCCAGTTAATTGCACCTTCAGCTGTTCTTGACTGCTGTTCTTCCAGTTAGCCGTTGATTAATTGTCTTATTTACTTCGCTCGTGACTGCAGATTTAAACGGCTGCCATGGACAGTGCCAGAATGGAGCGACATGCAAGGTACAGTCTCAAGATCGGAAACACTCGTTTATTTGCTTGAGCATCTCAGTTGATTGTGTTATTAAATACGTGTCATTTTGCAGGAGCTGGTACATGGAGGTTACCACTGTCAGTGTCCTCCTGGCTTCGTGGGCTTACACTGTGAGGTCGCAAGGAACAAGTGTGCCAGCGGGCCTTGCCAGAACGGCGGCCGTTGCCATGTGCTTTTGGACAGCTTTGTGTGTGAATGTCCATCAAACTATGA
This sequence comes from Beaufortia kweichowensis, assembly GCA_019155185.1. NCBI lineage: Eukaryota > Metazoa > Chordata > Actinopteri > Cypriniformes > Gastromyzontidae > Beaufortia > Beaufortia kweichowensis. Next base: position 12,987,518 of record CM032807.1, read on the forward strand.
AGGGAAGCTCTGTGAGGTAAGAAGCTGTTTTCCCAGAATAAGAGGTCGTTTTTTGATACTTGTTGCAATTGCTGTTTTTATTTCTAATGAAAGCCAATGTTTTTCAGCCTTTTGGGTATCATTTAGGGAAGTCAGCACACTTGGCGGCAATGTTTGCAATGCCTCTACCTATATGGGGGAAGACTAATATCTCAAAAAATTGCTGGCTAAAATAACTATTAAATAACATATTTCCTACCAACAATAACGGTACCATAACTTTTGCTTTATGTGCTCAAATTGCAGAAAAATTGTTTTAGCTACTGCGCATACACACACAGGTTGACAAGCATCTCATGAGATTTGATATAAAGCCCCTCCTACAGAAAGTATCAGTCTTTATCGATTGGCATTGGCTCGTTTAACTGGGAGGCGGGACTTTCTTGGTTAGAGCGTTGCATTTAGTGTTGCTTTCCACCCATCATTCATAGTAATAGCATTGCTGCATCTTGTAATCTTTTATTTTATAATATCATTTATTTTTGGTGTTTTGGACCTTAACACAGTGCAGGTAAAATAAATGTTCTACATTTTTATTATTTGTTTGGTTTAAATGTGATTTACACTATTTATTTCATTACCTCCAGTGTGTTTTCACCACTGGTTGTGAATCAGTGGTTGTAAAAACTAGAAAGTACATATGAGCATCATAACTCAACATGCACTATTCGGAAGGCCATTTTTAGTCCGTATTTTTCCTAGAATTCAGCCATTAGTTTACTACACTGTCACTTCTCCATTCATGCTTTCCTTGCATCTCATTTCTCATTGTCATGACTAAATTGGTCTTTACCCTCCCCATTGCGTGCATGTGTGTTTAAAGCTCTGGTGTAAGGCAGATCAAGCCTGTTATTCGGCCACAGGTGCGCCAGGGTAACTAGAGCAGGGTTTGGGTGCAGGGCGGGGTATTTTTTCTTCCCTTCATGTGGTCATTATTGCTGTTGTCGCTGGTCTGCAGCCAGTGTTAGTCCAGCGGCAGGCTAAAGATGGAGTTCCATAAAGGTACTGGACACTGAGCCAGTCTCGGTTTACCATCAGACTAAAAATAAGTTGTAGTGAATGAGGCAACACTTCTCTTGGCGTCCTGGCTGCCTGCCCACAATTCAGCCCGGGAAAAGAAGGCCTTGATATTTTTTTTTACATTATATTCATGCCTGGCATGCCATACGCTCACATTAGACAGTAACGTCTGCAGTCTCTTGGGGAACGTAGACTATACTAGGGAAGCTTTTGATCCGTTATGGCTGTTTTCAGTACATGTGCACATTAAGACTTCTTATTTAGTTTTGAGCTGATTAAAAAGAATCCCAAGTTCTCTGCTCTCATTTAAACATATTACATGGCAGCTGGAATGGTGTGTTCTTTAGAGAGGTTGTTTTAATTCCCCGAAGGTTTGTTACACTAGAAGAGGCATTTGTGAGAAAAATGATAATCAGGGGCATTGAGGAGATCCAGAAAGCTGCAGATGCCAACCTTAATTTTTGAGCAGTGGTAACAGGTTTACAGTGGTAGCATCATTTATTTGTAATGATCATGGAAATGAGTTATATAGTATATAACATTTATAGTATTTATTATTAAAATAAGTTAGGTTTATACAAATATAACAAGTTAAAAAAGTAGACATTACTTAAAATACCAGGGGGTACTTCACCAAAATAATTTTTCTATCAGTCTTATGAGTTAATAGTGTTATGAGTTCAGATGATAAAACAGTTTGGTATTCTGAATTGCTTTACAGCAAGTTTTAATTATATAGTAGATTGTAACATAACATAATGCATTTTGCAACACAAAAGTAACACAATTTCCATTTTAACCACCACACTATTTAACGAGTTACTACGAATTGCCAGGAAATTGCATTACGTTTGTAAAGGCGTCATAATGGATCATCAGGTTTTGTACAGACTTGTGGATGTCGTGCCAGCTCAAATGCATGCTGTCATATAAAAAAGGCATGAGGAATTTCCAAAATCCATGTTAGTTAAATTTTCTCTCAAATTGTTACATTTTTTATTATTAATACATTTTAAAAAAAAAAACGTTTTTTGATCTGAAACGATTTAGTGATCTCAGACTTTTTGTTTTTGTAAATATATTAAATATCTCAGTATATTGCAATTATTGTCAAATATGTTAACAAATTAAAAGAATTTATTAACCCTAAAAGGTTTCTGATTGCAAGATTTAATATTAAAAATGTTTAAAAGAACAAGGCCAAGACAAGCCAAAGGAAGAACTAGATGTGCAAAAGTGTTCCTCGTCCCAGATGAATATGCTCAGTAAGAGAGGAAGGATGAGCTAAATTTAGCTGTGCAGTTTGTTTTGATTGGTCTCTTGTGTGAGTTTAATGGTGCTTCTACTTCAGCTGTAGGCTTATGAGAGCCTTCCACAGCTTATCTGACTGTTTATCTCTACAGTTTAAAAGGATTGAACTCAAAAATCTGAAGCCCTAACTTATTCACTCACAATCTTCCTCTCTTGTTTTTTTCCTATTTTAAGTTGGAGACTCTTACTCACTCAAACCCCTGTGAGCCGAACCCGTGTCAGAATAAGGCATCGTGCTACAGCTTGCCTGGTGATTTCTACTGTGCCTGTTCTGAAGATTACGAGGGCAAGACCTGTGAAAACCGCAAGGACCATTGCAAGACCACACCTTGCCAAGGTACTGACTAGCTTCCTTATAGTTAACAATTCCGATAAATAGACCTTTGGTAACAAAATATAAATCCCAGTTTTCCCCCGGATCAGCCATCTTATTTAGTTTCTGCTTGTGTTTCTCAGTGATTGACAGCTGTACGATTGCTGTGGCGAGTAACAGCTCTGATGGGGGTGTGCGACGGATCAGCTCCAATGTCTGCGGTCCTCATGGCCGCTGTATCAGCCAGCCTGGCGGCAACTTCACCTGCACGTGCGAGTCCGGCTTCACTGGAACGTACTGCCACGAAAGTAAGTCATTCTTTCTGTTTACTTCTGTTTTTTAGTTTTTCTTTTTTTGCATTATAGAAAGAGTCCAACACTAGTGATTTCAGTATGTGCCTTTGCTGTCTTCTTGCATTCAAAAACAACTAGACACACTTATTTAAGCAAACTTTGTTAAACTTTGTTCTAAGTTAAACTTTGTTAAACATTTTTTTTTTCTAAATTATTTAAAATGATTATATGCATCCCATGCATTTTTAAAATGTGGTGTAACTATATATCGATGTATGGATTATTGCAATAAAAAAATGAAACATTTAAAAAATATATGTGGATACGTATCGAAGAGCTAAGGCAAATATGATACAATTGTTAATGTTTTCAGTTTGTTCTCTAGCAAAATAGCAAATGTTAATATTAGGAAATAAATCTATAATTTGAATTTCAGTTTCTACATTTTGTTCAAAATAATGCAATATAATAACAATGCTAAACCCATTATCATGAAACATATGAAATTCTGAGTGTATCGTTACACCCCTAATAGTAATATTACAGTATAAAATATAATATACCTTTTATCACATGAGATAGTAAAAGCAAAAAGATGGTTACCATGCTGGCCTAATATATACCCTTTGACTTCATGTTCATTTTACTCAAAACCTAAAATCTTAATGCCTTATAAAATGAAGCTCACTGACATGTTATATGTCACGTACGCAGATGTTAACGACTGTGCGAGCAGCCCCTGTCAGAACGGAGGAACCTGCATCGACGGGATCGGTTCCTTTCAGTGTCTCTGTCCTGACGGCTGGGAGGGTGATCTCTGCGACCTCAGTGAGTGTCTCATCTTCATCCCCCTCATCTCCTTCTCTTGACCTTCTATATACCACCTGTCTTACCTTTCTAACTTGCGCTCAGATGTGAACGAGTGCAGTCGGAGCCCCTGCAAGAACGGCGGCACTGTGTTGACTTGGTGAATGACTTTCACTGCGAATGCGCCAACGGATGGAAGGGCAAGACCTGCCATTCACGTGAGTTTAAGCCCTACCTTTTATTTCTCATACAGTCTAACTGCATATGTGAACTGATTGCTCATTTTTTGAGTTATTATGCATGTGCAGGTGAAAGTCAATGCGATGCCAGCACGTGCAGTAATGGGGGGACATGTTACGACAATGGCGACAGTTTCCGCTGCTCGTGCCCCCCCGGATGGGGAGGAAGTGCATGCAACACGGGTGAGCAGACCTCAGCGAATTTTAACCCAATTCCCAAATCCTTGCAGAACGCTCACTCCCTGTATTTCTTTTTCATCTCTCTACTTCAGCCAAGAACAGCACATGTGCGTCCAGCCCGTGTCTGAATGGAGGAACATGTGTGGGAGGCAGCGACACGTTCACCTGCATCTGTAAAGATGGTTGGGAAGGACCCACCTGCGCTCAGAGTGAGACATTTTTCCCATTCACACTTCCTGTCTGAACACCGTTGGAACGCAGACATCATTCACAACAGTGTCACATTGCATACAATCAATACGTAAAAGTCTAATGCTGACTGACATGTTTCTCTCTCTCTTTTAAATCTTTTTATTCCTCACAGACACCAATGACTGCAACCCTCACCCCTGGTAAGAATAATTATTTGTCTCTTCAGTGTTCCCCTCTCTTATTGACTCAATGCCGCCCAGGGCTGCTGGTAAATCTGTTGTCTCCTCTGTACCGACCCTCCCCTTCGCTGTACAACATAGACAGCTAGGAATGACCCTTCTAATGTGGCTTTTTGCCCAATTCCACCCTGTTGTTCCACCCCAGCACCACCCCTATAACCCCCATTCTCTCCGAGCGGATACACTAGGGGGTAGGCGGGCACAGGGAGGGGTCCGAGGGGGATGCCGGTTGTAAAGACAGGGGAAGATGTCCCTAAATCACCCCTAAATCCGACAGCTCAGGAGACCCCGGGCTGGTTTTAATGGGGAACACAATAGAGCTGATGGCCCTAGAAGAGAACCCCCAATGGTGCAGGGGCGGAGGGGATGGGCAGGCTCTTTTTCTCCCAGCCTTCTTGGTCCCTTTGCCTTTTTTCATTGCTGACCTGAGAGCAAGGGATTTGGGAGGTGGGCGGGAGTAGGGGGTGGGCATCCCAGCAAGGAGGCAGTGGGGGTATTTGCATCTGAATAGTTTGGGTATTGATAAACGGAATGAGGCTTTTTAACCCTCCTGCATCCTTTTTCGTCTCTATCTCGTGGTCTTTCCTCTCCGTGCCCTTCCCCCCTTTCCTCTTCCTCTTTTTAGCTTGTATATTGGATGCATTATCTCAACCGCTGGCGCGGAGGTGTCTCGTGCCGCAAGTAACCCAATTGTTCTTTTATCTTCCCGCAGCTACAATGGGGGAATTTGCGTGGATGGGGTGAACTGGTTCCGCTGTGAATGCGCTCCTGGATTCGCCGGACCCGACTGTCGAATCAGTGAGTATCTCGAGGGGGGATGTGGAGAAAAAGGTGGCGGTGGATTACTGAGCATCCCGTGCCCTCTGACCTCCTCGGGGGTCAAAGGTTATCCCTCACCCACAAACAGACAGAGGAGATATATTATTCAACCCGTGGAAAAATTCCTCTTGTCTCTTGTTTCCATTGATGGCACTGACATAGAAAATAGTCTTTTAGGATTCCATGCATTTCCCCAGCTCATTTTCCGAGGTGCAGTCATGGGAACACAATCAATTCTTGAGAAAAGCCTAAAATGTTTATCGATTTCAAGTCACAGTTGTAACTTTCCTGACAGTTTGATGGTCCCCCGCAGACGACAGCTATATTGACGCAATTGTTCTCTTTTGCCTCACCAGACATCGACGAGTGCCAGTCATCGCCTTGTGCGTACGGCGCCACCTGTGTGGATGAAATCAATGCCTTTCGATGCGTCTGCCCACTTGGCCGTACCGGACCTCGATGCCAGGAGTGTAAGAAGCCAAAGAAGTTAAATCATTAAACACAGCCGATCACTTTGTATTTCTAAACTCAATATCGAAGAGATACCTTAATATGGTTCTCAAGAGCTGAAGAAATGACAGGCATGCAGCATCTGTGTAGGAGCCCTGACCTTGCGTCATGTGACTAAGATCATTCTAGACAGGATAAATATCTGCTCTTAAATTAGAGTTGGCACTGGTCTTACGGTGTTTGTGTTGTGCCGCAGTCATTGGCATTGGGAAGACGTGTCACTATGCTGGACTCCAGTTCCCGCACGGCAGCCGTTGGGAGGAAGAATGCAACACATGTCAGTGTGTCAACGGCAAAGTGGAGTGCACAAAGGTAAGTGTGTAGATGTATGTGCATATATGCTTTTGTTTTTTCTTCAAACCCTTTTGATCTGAAGGTGTATGCTTACATTTTATTAAATTATTGTGGCAACATATTAGGTGTTTGCCTTAAAAAAAAGAGAAAATAATGATTTAGCCAAGTAGCCAATAAGAGCCCACCATTGATTGGTTTTGTGACCCAGTTGATAACCTGATGTATACTCATTTTAAAGTTTTAAGAAGTTTACTATTATTTAAAATATTGAAATAAATTATAATAATAATAAGGACCTTTGCTTTCTTTAGGTGGTGTGTGGACGTCGACCGTGCCTTTTGCAAGGGACGCCAGGTCGAGAGCTTCACTCCTGCCCAGGTGGTCGGGAATGCCTGGAGCATAACTTCCTCACTTGTCTCTCTCCCCCCTGCCACCAATGGGGCTTCTGTTCCAGCCCTGAAGCCACCCAAACAATACAAACCAAATGTGAGCCCAATACAGTGTATTTGGACAAAAGCTGTGCTCGCATCACCCTTATATTCAACAGGGACAAACTACCCACGGTGAGTATTCTACATTCAGCTTTGGTATTTTCATAGTCTCCATACAAATATGTGCAACAGGCCATAATAATTGTTATTACATTGTGAAAAATCATGGTAATACATGTCCAAAAGAACATGGAATATGTAAAAGAAAAGTAAAATGATAACCATATCTAAAAATACTTTTTTGTAAACAATATGAATTGATTAACTGCCTCAAATGACAGCCTTTGATAACCTGGTGTATTTCATCAAATCACATTAAGTCACATAAAATAGAGTAGTCCCTTCTCAAAAGGCTCCTTCTCTGAATACGTCTTGTGCTTTCTAGGGAACAACAGTGGAGAACGTCTGCGCAGAGCTGAGGTACATGCCCTCCACGCGGAGCCTGGCTAAAGATCACGCCATGCTGGTTCTCTGCGACCTCTCCTACAAAAACCAGGATGCAGTAGAAGTTGCCATCGTAAGTGCATTTATCCACACCGCTCACCTGGAGAGATCTTTCTTCCCCTCACATTTTATATTTATGAATCCTTCACGCATCTGTACCCTGCACACAGCGGTGTGCGTGGCTCCTAAGATCTGTTATCAGTGGAAAAGAAAGTAAAAACCACAGGAGTCCTAGATAGTCACCGCGCATATCTGTTAATGGATGCAAATTCGATTTCCTCACCGAGTCTAACACAGTTCCTTGAAATGCCGGGACGCCCAGAGCAATGCCAACCGGCCCCCTTATCAAACCAGCCCATTATGTTGTAATAAGATTCAGTTGACTGGCCAGCAGCGGGCCGTACTGCATTGCAGCATTCCCTCCACCCACACGCATGGAGAGAGCGCTGAAACCGGCTCCAGCACATAGACGTAGCTTTAGGATATCCACTTTTGTCTTTAGACTGATGAAAAAAGCTTGCATAATCAAATAAGCCACAGCATTTATAAAACATTGCACTGAAGCTCCCACAACAAAACAAACTTAGCAATGGGAAAATATTGTGATGCTTCCAGGCAAGTTTGGAATTATATCATGTGTCAGATTTTGGAAAGTACTTACAAATACTGGTTACCTACCAACCTTACTATTTGGTCAGATTAGTGAAATCTCTGTCGTAACAAGTCACTGAATTAAGGTTCGTGCATAAATGCCAGTCCTGACTCATTAAAATGGAACCTGTAGGCAGGAATTTTATATAGCTACAGGTTTTTGCATGTTGAAACCTTGAGTAGACTTGAAATTATTAAAGTATGAGAGGCGATGCATAAACAACCACTTTTTAATGATGAATGCTTTCACTTTAGTGCATCAGTTTAAAACTTGAAAACGAATACTATTTGAGGATGAAGGATGAAAACGTTGATTGTGACCTTTATAGAACTGGCATTAGTTAATATAAAAACAAGGTTTTGCCACAATGTGATATATTGTTATGTGTAGGTGTGGATCATAAAATCCAAAAAAGTCCTTATTTTGCTTTAGAATATTTTTTTGTAATAGAGATGAACCGATGTATCAGCCATCAATGTTTATGGGTCAGTTTTTGATTAGTTTAAAATCATTGGTATATCGGCTATAGCATGGAAAGATACAACAAACCTAGTTTATGAACTGGGTACAGGCACAGGAGTTTTATGTCAATTTCAAACTAGCTAGTATACCTAATTTTTGTTTTTTATTTATTTCAATGACAAGTAATAATCCATTTTAACGAACAAGTAAGTTAGCGCATAACAAATTTCCAAATTTGCCAATAGTTTATTAAAGTTGTAACAGGCAAAAAAAACCTTTCATTTGTATCAAGGCAGAAAATTCTGTTCAGACTCGATTACACTCGGATGCACATATATAAAATCGCTGTTGTTTGTCCTGCAGTCATTCCAGCAGGATGAGCAGCCGGATCACAGTCAGATCCAGGAGGCAGCCAGCGCCATAGTCGGCACACTATCCAGACGGCACAACAGCACCGGTCATGCTCGCCGTCATCGAGGTCAAAGTGGAAATGCCGGTCATGTCCCAGCCAGTGGGTGAGTGTCAGTTCCCTGTTTCCACCAATTTGTACAGCTTAATTGTCTTTGTGAGTCACAGGAGGAAGGTTCTGAAAGGCTCAGTGGACCCAGCAGTTGTGGGCATGAGGCCATAAACCTGTGTGACCAATGTCACACCCACATCTCTCTAAATCTCTTTCATCTAAAAATATCAAAATAAGACCATCTAAAAATATAACATAAACAGCATCTTAGTTCAATCAATACATTCTGAAGTACCAGACTATCCATATCTAACTCTGGTCTCTATCCACGCAGACTACCTGGTGCCCATTCTTTGCGTGGTGCTGTGCATTCTCTGGGTCTTCTGCTGCATCGTCTGCGTGTGGTGGACCCGTAAGCGACGAAAAGAGCGCGAGAGGCATGAGCGCAGGCCCGTGGAGGAGAGCATCAACAACCAGTGGGAACCGCTTCGGCCCGTAACACGGCCGCAGCACAAGGACAACCGGGACGCACAGTACGAGTGCGCCAAGCTCATGGGCTCCCCGGATCGGACCTGCACCAGCGGGGAAGATGAGGAGGAGATGGAGGAGGAAGAGCTGGAGCTCGTGGAGGAGTGGTGCAAAACAGATGGGGGCAAGCGTCCCATCCAAAAGTACTCTAAAGCTGCATCGCGGACCAACAACGAGGTGATCTGCACCACGCGGAGCAGCGCAGGCGGCTGCAGCAGCCCGCCCCTCAAAGCCTCATACTGGACAGGCTTCATCCCAAAGGAGAAAAACTGTAAAAATGTTAATAACGCCACCACCACCGGCCAAGAGCACAGAGAGCACTGCGTATGAGCTCCGGCAGTGGACCGAGCAGAATGTGGAGACCAAGGCCATCTCATAAAACAAGCAGATTTTTTCCCATTTGATATTTTTATTTTCATCTTTTTTGTGGCTGAAAGGTAAAGTGGCAAATATCTTTCCTTGATGTTTTTTTATGTAAAGAAGCAGCAGAATTCTATTTCTTTATACGGAGGCAGAGACGAGCCTTGCTTTGTTTTTGAAAATGACTGCTGGATCAAAGAGCAGGACTAAGGAACTCTGAGGAACTCAAGAGAGAAACCATATAAAGACTTTTTCGTTGTTTACAAATGGTTGTGGTTTTGTTTTGTTGTGAGTGGCCCAGTTTTGGTCCAGACTCTGTGTGGGGACGCCGGCCTTGGGGGTCCGTCGTCTTGCGTCGCCACATTCTAAGGTCCATCTTCTTCTTCTACGCCTGCCTTACAAAGCTCGTTGTCCATGAGGAGGGCTACAGTGCCTATAAAGTGGCCTTGTTTTTCTGTCATTTCTGTTGTCTTGGCTGAATGCTCTTTAAATGGATTGCAGTATTTTGAGTCGGTCGCAAGTGCCTTCAGACAAGCCCCTCGGTTTCAGGGTCTTACCGATGAGGTAGACCCAATAAATCACTACAAAAGGGAGAGGCTGGTCTTAAGAGCAGCTCCCATATCACCATCAAGGTATTTGTTTAAACAAAGACAAGAATTGTGTAAATATGTGTATATAATAAATGAGTCGCTGTGTATATTTGAATTTAGTAACTTAAGTCACTTTTTTTATTATTATTATTATTGTTATTATAATTATGATTGAAATTATTATTATTATTATTACTGTTTTTGATTTTTTTTTTTTTTTTACACCATTCCTTTTATTTATGCCAGTTGATATGGCAGGTTTTGTAAGATGTATACAGCGTCCCACAGTCAGAACAGAAATATAATCAAAGATCATCCTAATATGTTCTTGGGTTTGTTTTCACTTTACAAGACACGTGTAAGATTGTGTGCTGTATTGTGGCGTGTGTGTTCACCTCCTTGAAGATCCCAGTTCCCTTTCCACGCCAATGTGGCAAGGGCTGCTGGTCCCTGCTGCTTGTAAAAATGCTGATATGTCAAATAATGTCCATGTTTTCTCCTGCTGTTTGGATTGAAACATCATGAAGGGATCAATATTGTTTGTCATGATTTTATGCCTGAGGTACCAACTAAAAAAAAAATGGAGGACCTCAGAAATGGCTGCCTTGATTTGACTTATCGTAATGTTAAATGTGGACGGCTTTCGGTTTTCAGATTTAAAGGAAAAACTGTTTCTAAACAACTGGTTAAAATTAAGTACAATACAATAGACAAGCAAGGAACAATAACTCAAATGTCTTTTTGGGAAGGGAGCTGGGGGGCGGGGTTGCTTTGTTTTTTAATAGAAAAAAATGTAATTTTTGTACAGAAGAATTGCTCTGAAAAAAGTTATTTGGTTCATTTAGTGGAATTTATGTTTGTTCTTAGAAGAAATCAAACTATTTATTAAAGCATTTTATAACAATGTGCGCAAGAAAACCACTGTGTGCTCGTATTTAGTACTGAAACGGCTGTTTGTCTGAGCACATCCAAATTTGTGGTAAGTCTTATTTCATCATATCGTATTACCAATAAAAATACCCTTTCCTCTGCCAGAGGTGAGGACAACTTCAGATCAATACAGGAAATCTTGATTCCAGTCATGATGTCACTGAAGGAAAGCCAATGGTAACAGGTCTCCTGTTCTCGGCTGACTTCTGGCCGGCCAATGGATGACGGTTTTCTCGTGGCTTCATCTGGTCTGAATGTTTTATGAGGACACTTATGATGATGCAGAGAGTTTGTTATGGTTTTGTCCGCAAGTACTGTAACGGGAGTACAGTAGTCTAATGGGATGGAGTACTGGAGTCATGTTTCACATCACTCTGGATACGGTAGTGTTTGGTGTAGGTGTTTCTGATGCTGTAATTGAACTCCGGTCATGGAAGTAAAGTGGGGTAATATACTGTAGCACTTTGTAAGATAAGGAATGAAACTGGAAAACCCAAGAAAGAAACTAGTGAGAACAGTGAGTTCCTGGCATCACTGCTATTGGGACCCAAAACCAGTGACCGTTTGGTAAATGTTTCATGCTGTAAGCAATCTGAAAGCACTGGAAATAAATTACTCTGCTTTTTGCAATGCGCAAAAATAATGCCTTTGATATACCAAAAAATAAGGTTTGTGGATTTTTGTGCTTGGCCTTAAATGCAATCCATAATTTAAAGCTTACAGTATAGTGTTAAACCTATTTCTTGGACAAAATCCAACCCATTTTATGCATATTAGAAATGTAAACATTTTATTTTATTTTTAATAACTGTCCCAGACAATCTTGAGCATTTGAGCATTCAATATGTTGCTCTAGGCCTAAACTTCTGTGTACTAATAGAAATTAATTTAACAACTGACAACTTTTTATCCACATTTGCTTTATCATTAAAGCTGCCATCTATACAATAGAACCTAGAAATCAATTTATAAGTTAGTAAGAGTATTTTTTGAACAGAAATTTTTTCCTTTTAAAACAACTTTTTAAAAAGTATTGCACCTCAAAACCCTCGTACAGTAAATTCTACTGAGGTAAAATTCCTGTTCCTGTGCAATTCCTGTGTATTGCAAAAAGGGTGGGGGTCTATTTCAGATTTGATAGAAATTTGACAGGCTTGAGTGACCTACATGGGTGATGCAGTCTATAAAATTGCCTCATGTTTCCCCTGTACAAGACTATTGCATGTGGCTGAAAGCCGATACCACATTCCGGTTGAGTTTTTCAGCAGTCAAGGATGTCTGACCCGCACGCATTTATAAACATTTTGTGCCTGTCGTGACCCGAAATTAAAGGTACTCCAATCTCATCCAAATGTCGGCCTGCTGGTCTTTGGTCTTCACGAAAAACTCCTCCAATCTTACATTCAAAGCCATCCAGAAATTGCCCATTTGTCTGATTATAGTGCATTTCCACTTCAAAGTCAACATGTTTGGAGATACGACAGGTTGCAACAAGATCTGTCGAAATGCGCTGAATCGAGAAATTGAGAATGTCAAAACTGTTTAAGCTCAATCATGGTTTTATTAAGACTTTAAAATGAAGACAGGCATTGCAGAATTGATCTTTAGATTAAATGTTATTGGCATTGCAGCATTAAGCGCTTAAGAAATAGTATATAGACCAGTTTTGAACTTTGAATAATAATTCCTAATGGCTTTTAATATTTCCCACTTGAGAGAAAAGGTTGTATTTGCTAACACTTGAGAAATGCCCACAATTCATGACTGCCAACCCTTGGCTCACAATCCACAGACTTTTGCCCGGGTTTGTCCTTTGTTGCGTTCAGTTATGCAGGTGGCTTTGATTAAACATGTCTTTAGTTTTTATGTACACATTTCAACTGCACCCAACATTTCAACTATAGTTTAGTGATCCTAAGACATCCTAAGTCTCTGTTGCCCACTCATGGACAGAAACATTTAATCAAATTAAGGTTTGTCTTTAAGGTCATTAAGGTTTGAACTAAAACAAAAACTTATCATTCTGTGTAAGCTTCAGGCTTTTTAAAAGTGTGGGATTTGATGAGGTTCTCCAAACCCCAGGAGAGCAGAAAATGATCCTGCTCATCACATGAGCGTATGGCTTCAGATTACCCTGGTACAGTATATGAAGCCAGCACCCTGTCACATCAACACAGTTACCAGTGATAGTCAAAAAACATCTAGAACATGTAGAATTTCTGATTTCCATGCATACATACAACATCCAAAAAATAGGTAACAGGTTTTATTCTTTATCTTGTACCTTTTATCATTTGTTTAGCAGGGCTAGCACTAGGACTGTCAAGGCTCAACAAAGTGCTCGTGTTCTGCTTTTTGTTTATCTCTTTTGGATTTTAACCTCACACTTTAGTCTTCAGTTCTTTAGGGTAGCACATATTTGTCCATTTAAACCAGTTGCTGGGTTCACTGCATTCATGCTCATCTCAATGTAGTGCAGAACAGATGTCCTATTCTTTTCCAGGACTTACAAAAGAAGTAGTTTTAATGCAAGTTCAGAGTTTTGCTGTTCTTCCTATAGAAGTTATACTAAAATACGCTATCAAATTGGATTTGTGATGAATTGTGCTTGTGAGTAAAATATATTACTGATATTGTGATAGACATTTAGACATTACCTGAGTAAACTGGGTCATGGATTCTTGTGACCCCCAATAGATCTCACAATGACCTCATTCTCCAAAACCAATCAGAATCATGATGTCATTTCTCTGACACTTATTGCAATAATCTTATTGATGCTGATGAATTTAACATAAAACCAATACCTAGTATGGTATTCTTTATGGAGATAACTCAATACACTTCACATTGATGTGTTTATGCAAATCATTATGACTCATTCTTGAAGTGCATATTCCACATAACCTCCATCAAGATATGGGATAAGGCAGATGAACTCCACCCAGGGGCCTTTATTCCCGCAATAAGGCATGGATTATGTGCCATGGTCTCATGGGTATGGCTTTGGCAGCACGATAAAGGTCATGAGCCCCATGCAAGCATTACAACCCCCAACAGGATCAAGAATTGCTCCTATTTTGGGTCTTGACAGTATATATAAATTTGCAGGATTTCTTTGAAATTCATCTAATGTTGCTCAAGACGACTTGTTTTTTTAAACCAATCTCTTCTTTCTCCAAACAAAAAATGCTCACTTGAACATTAAAGACATATCATTAGTACAGTGTTAAGGGCTATTGGAAAATTCCAGTCTGCTGAGGACCTGCTGAAATGTTATTGTTCCAGAAGAAAGAAAAATGTAAAAAGGAAGAACAGCACAAGCAGAATGGCCTAATCCTTTAGAGCACACTGTGTTGATCTGTTGATTTTGGAACTGCTTTGCTTCCTCGAACACAAAGCCAAATCTTCCTATTTTCATAGTCAGCTGGATGTTCAAATAATGCTTTTCTCAGCTCATATGGAATAAGTGTTGACCACTGTATTGGTGGGCTAGAAACAAATAAAATTTCAAGACACATCAAAGAGAGATTTCCAAAATATAGCTATACAGAGATTTAGATTCACATCTCAAATATCCACAGGTGTTTGCTGCCCACGGACATCAAACACAACTTGAAAGAGACTTCCTGTCCCTGATGCAATGTATTAATTATTGAGATTCCTGTTCAGAATTCATTTTTTTATTTTTGTGTCTCTGCTGTATTATTGCTAGTATATACTGTATGCTTGGGGTGATAGGCGGAAATCCCGGGGGGGTCGGGACCCCCCATCTGAGGGTTGTTGTCCCCTAAATATATATTTAAAACCACGCTGTCTATAACAATGTTTTATGCTTTAAATAATGTGTAAATAGTAAAAGAACACAAATGCAAACAGGAAAAATGCGTTTTAAGTTTAGAAACATCTGAAGTCTCCCCCTCTCCTTGCCTTACAGTGCTCTGGTCCAAATGCCAGCTTTCCCCTTTTACGTCACCAGGTCACCTACACGCACAAGTCCGGTGAGAGAGAAGAAAGTCACTAGTTGTTAAACTCCAGTAAGTACGGCTGTCAAGTGATCATTTTCTCTTTAATACAGATGACGCCAATGTATTTTTCGATGAGTCCGCTATGTTAGGAATAAAAACGTTATACTTGACGGATATATTTACAAGTGACACAGCCGCTGTCGCAGCGCGACTACAACAACTTCTTCTCTACACTGGATGCGACAAAGTGGCCGTTGAAATTGCAAAGAGCTTAAACCACGTTAGAAATAGTACAGGGAATTCATTTACTGTCCGGGATTTGTCGTGTTGTGCTACATCCAGTGTAGACAATTTCAGTGATTGTAATGGGCTTTATTGTTGCGTTTCGACGCGACGCTCGCGTTCAGTGTAAACAACACACATCTACGCAATAAGCTTGCGTGTGAACTGATATTAGGCTAATATTTACCTTTGTGTTGGTGTCTTACTGCTACACTAATAGTAGTAAGGCTTTCCTCTGTGTATACATATCCTTACAAATACAATTTTAGCTGTATTATTTGTGTCCCCTTCAAAAATTGCTTTTGTGAAATTTTATGTTTATTGCCCCCAACTGTTAGATGAAATTGACACCCCATCCCACAGATCTCAGAGTTGCAGCAAATCAAATTAAGGGAATCTCTTATATTTCCAGCAGTTTTTTATATTTCTCTGACCTTAAGTTAGAGAGTTTTTCAATAAAGGTGGTCAACTAAACAATAATCCACAACTTCCAACACAAAATAGTTATACAAGACATTTCATACTGTAGATTTCCATTAGCAGAACTGGAATGTGACCTTTAGATACTGTAGATAAGTATTTTTTTCTCAATAATTCTGTGCCAGATGCAGTTCAATGAACAAATTTGATAGATTCATTTTGTAATATCACATTCCAATGTCAGTTCAGACTTGTCTTATGCACCCTCAGCTTTTGTGTAAAGTCATCTTTCAAAAGCATTATTTGCAACTGAATGAGGTCAAATAGTTGACAAGCTTTTAAAGAGTAAAATTTGAAAACCACCAGGTGATCACAGACTTAAAATGGTGATATCATGTGTAATCGCCATCATAATCATAATGCAGTTTTTCTTGGTATTTCCTACTTTATTGTATTTGCTCCATTGGAGAACACAGAGCGTTATGCGTGTGGAGGATGAAGTTTAATGGGTTGGTCACATGCCACAGTAGGGTTGGGTGTTGCGTCTCTGGACAACAGAGCTGTCTAAAGCAGATGTTGTATATTTCAGCAGCTGCCTCTACAAAAGCTCGGGGAGTGGTAGACTGGTTGAAGTTTTGTCTGAAAAGGAACATACAGTAGATCCACCAAATATTTCTTGAGCCAATGTTTTGCTCCGATCACAAGCCTGGACAGGAAGCGGGCATTCATTCGTCATATGTATTAATGGTAAGGGCATGCAGGGGTTAGATTGTTAGCATCAGGGAGGTGCAGCTTGTTATGCAAAAGGTCAGGTTCATACACGCAAGACCTGGGCATGGCAGGAACAACTGGGGTTGGCAGGTCACCATGAATGCTGGCGAAATGCCCTGCTGGCTCGGATGCTGTTCTTTGATCTTGAGATGAACATGTGGAGTTGATGGTACCCAGAATGCCCCTGAGAATGCTCTCTGCTGGCAGAAATATGGAACACCATCTGACACAGGGACATTTCACCTAAATGCCTTTCATTTTCAGTCTTTCCAGCAGTTTCTGCTTTGATGGCATGTTTCATTTCTTATTTTTGATGCAGTCTGTTTCTAGAGCATACAAGCTCTCAGTTACTCCATCCAAGTGGGTCAATGAGATGTGAGTAGTTTCAGAAGCACTGTATTACTACCTCAAAGGGGCCATTGCAAGTCATCAGCACACAGCGCCAACTAGCAATGATGATGCAAAAATAGGTAACAGGGATTGGGTGGGTGATGACTTATTTCACATTTTAAAACAGACTCACACAATTCCAACGAGCATAGGAAGAACCCCTGTTGATTTCAGGGTTGCTGTGATAGCTGAGGTCATGAGAAATGCTTCTGTCATCCTGCCAATAATATTGCAGCTGATGTTTCAATGGAGCTGGAAGAGGCACAGACCACAACAGTCGGCTGCCTTCCTTCCTGTGTCTGTCCAATCTGTCTGGCACTCAGTGTCACACTCAAAGCAGAGCCGATATCGCTCTTCTGACAAGGTGTCTGATTTGATACCTTAGGCTCTTATTCACTCACAGACACTATGATAAGACCCCGACAAACACCCTGAGCTGTAGGAATCTCACCTTCACCTTTACTTTTACTCTATTCATTTAAGAATGTTCACATTCCCGCTCTTCTGAACTGTAGTGTATCTAGCATTTGAAAGTCTGATTCATTTTAGTGAATCATTCAGGATATGTAAACTTAGAAATTTAAATTTCAAGAAAATGATTTACTTAACAAGTTAATTTATATTTGTATTTACTGTACGATTTAGATGCTGTCACCCTAATTTGTATGTTTTGAGTGGTAAAATTAAAGAATGGATTAAAGAAAAGAACCTTTTTTACTACAAAGAAACTTTGTAGGCTCTGTGGATGCTCTTTAAAGGTTCTTTAAGGCAGCCATTCAGCCAAAAATGATTTTATAGCTTTGTAAAGCACCTTCAATTTTACATGATGCACTATATGAACTAAAATAAATTGAAATAAAAAATAAATTGAGATATTTTTATCATTTACATGATATTTATATTTTATCATTTACATGATATTTTTATCTCTATCTTTTTATTTGTCAAAAATGTGTCAAAAATTTATTCTTGAGTCTTACCTTTCTATCAATATACAGTTTGTCATGATTGGATTAGAATTCAACTATGAAATATTAAAGTGAATAGTGAAATAACATTAATTGTTCCTCCGGAGGAACGTTGACAGTTAACAGGTTAAGAGTGTATGGTATCATATGTTATCATCTCATAGTCAGGACAATGTCTCATAACAGACTTTTTGCCACTGTGCAAATTTAAACAAATAATTTTTTTTCAAAGAACTAGCACCTTTATCAAATACACAAAACAAATTTGCATCGTGTTGTGTTTTCAACAGGACTTCTGTAGGTTGAACTGGATGCCCTCATGATCTCTATTTAGAATCGATGAGTGCTAAAGATAAATCTATTTCAGGGGCAGCGTGTAGGGCTCTACACATCAACAACTCATTTCTCTCACTCTCCTTCTTCCCCTCTCTCTCTCTAACTCTGTCTCTTTTCCAGCTGCAGCAGTGCACTGCCGCCGGTGTCCAGCCTTTATTCTCTCCGCCAAGACGGCTTTCTTATCTGTAATCTGCTCTCAAAAACCCCAATGCTGACACAAATACTTAAATGTTTCTTCCTCCCTTACATCTTATTATCCAAAACCATCTCAGTTCATTAAATACAGCAAACAGCCGCCCCGCCCCACACTTGCATCTCCAGACTCTGGGATGCTTCGGATGTATCAAATATCAGGGAGAGAGATCCAAGTGGAACTAGACTGCATCTTTAGTCTGACTGCAGAGTTAAGGGAGGAGTTGTGCAGAAGAAAAGCTGCAGTAACTCTTGTCACTATGACCTCTGCATGAGACACAATGTGATTCAACTGTGTGATATCTTAGCCCAGGTTAACTCAGGTCATGTTGATTTGGCTCCAGATTCACCAATTGATACCTAACGGACAAAATGGTCTAAATTATGTATGTTTGCATTGTTTCTAGGCACCACAGAATTACAGTTCACTGGTGATTTACAATATTTATGTAATATATACACAATTTCTATAATATTAGAAATCATAAAATCGGGTTTCGACTCTCATTCAGTATATTAGGTAAAAACTACATGCTTATTATTTATTTATTTATTTAGATGCAATAAAAAAATTAAATCATTCACTTTTGGTAGTTTTGGTATTATTAGTGAAGTCTTAAGTATGTTTTGCTATAAAGCTTAAGGAGTTCAAAATGACATAAAACACTACTGTAATAACTGTAAAATAATATCGTTTTGTTTTATCCTACACTGCATTATTGCAAAAGTAGTTTTCTTATTAAAAACCTATACAATTTTCATAAAAAATTTAAATATATATTTATTTAAAAAATATGTGAAAGGTACTTAAAAGATACTTCTTAATGAAACCACCACATCTCATTGGGATTATGCCCGTACAGCAGCTTTAATGTTTTACGTTAAGGGAAGCATTTTACCTTTTAAATTGTAACCTTGTAATCCTTTCTGTATAGGTAACAAAGATGCTTTTAAACTCTCCTTGACTTCTGAAAAACCCAGCTTGCCTGTAAATTCCACTCGTTCTGATTCACGTAATTACATCAAGACAGGCAAAGGAAATCCGTGGAGAAATTACCTGAGGGGAAGAATGTGAGGGTCTGTTTGCATGTGAGTGAAAGTAATTACACAGTTGACGTACCACTGCTCCTGATATGGAAATATGATACAAAAGTTATGAGACTTAGGTGAGCTTAAACTGTCATAAAAGACCTCAGTAAGCAGATTAAAGCACTGACAAGACTGTCTAATTGTTGCCATGAGGCTGATGATTAGGAAAGAACGCTTTGTGCCATCACATAAGATGCTTCATGTTGTGCAGTGTGGTCTTGAATACACGTTTAACTTGCTTTAAACTTTTTTTGCAAATCTGAGTTCGGTTTTTGACATTTGACATTGAGATCTCCTCTGACACTTCCTGGGGCTTTTCTCATAATATCTGAGGTGCGCAAAACTTTCCATTTGCTCTCTTTTTAATCTCATTGATGTCTTGGAGAAGTAATTAAGATATTAAAGAGGTCTCATCTGTGGTTTTTCTTTCTTGCTGCAGTATAATAAAATATATATACCATTTGCAAAAACGCAAAGTCCAAATGATGTAATAATGGCAAAGGTTAAATAGATGTTTTTAATGGTCAAACCTTGACCTCATGATTACTTATTGGTCACTATGATAGATTGAGTGTGTTACCACATAGAGTTTCCCTCCTTCAGCTTTTTTCTATTCAAATCCATTGTTTGTTACTTTCTTTGGTTTGTTTCACAGTACACTTACTTCTTTTGATTGTTAAGTTCCTTCCCAAGTTCCTTGTTTGAGTGCAGAAACGGCTCCCAGCCCTTCAGCCCCCAGAGTTGATTACAGAAAGCCCCTTAATGTGTATTGTAGGAGTCAAACAATGACATTTCCATAGTAGGAACTCTGACTTCCTGTTGATAAGCAGCACGCTATTCCAAGCCAACTAGTGTTTATGTGTGTTTATACACTGGGTGAAAACAATATCTCTTAGTTGGAGGAGAACAAGTGTTGGTGTAAAAATAGCGGTTCGTGGTTAAGCATCAAAGGCCAGAAAATTCCTTCCAATAAACAATGTTTTGCAGGAACACTATGCAAAAAATTCAAGCCCACATACAGGCTTATTTCGAACTCAGATGGAATCTGCCTTTGAAGGATTTGTAAAAATAAAACCTGGAAGGTTTTTATTGCTCAAGCAAAGCTTAGGAGATTATTGGAGTTCTTAGTTATGGATGCTTCTCCTACAATTGCTCAAGTTTTATAAAAAAATAATTGTTGACTAAATCTGTTGACATGCAGTTAGATTACAGATCTATATAATACATTTTATATTGTAGAGTAACTCAGATAATGTGATGTCTTGGATGAATTTGATGTTTGAGGTCTTACTATGGTCACTTTCTTAGGAGAAAAATATAAAAAACCAGAGAATCAGAGTTTTTTCTCCATTTTATTGTTGTCTAGGACAAACAAATATTATAAACGGATACAAAAGAGATTTTATGTGTAATCTTGCTTTTCTCCAGCATAAATATTTTGATGCTTTGATGTAAATTATGGATTTAATTAAAGCTGCAATCTTCAAACTCTTGCCTCTTTGTTTGAAACATAAAATTGCCTTTTACTTAATGTACTTTTTTGTACGTGTGTTGACAAACTGACATTATCTGCAAAATTCAACCCAACGGCTCAAATTATAAATCTTTATTATAAGCTTAGCATTAGTAATCTGAGTAAGATAAGGTTGATCGAATCCTTATTTTTGTTTATTTTTAACCAAACACATTTACAGATTGCAGCTTTAACTGATTTAATTTACCATCAGGTGTCAATACTGATTTGATGATTTGTGTTGACATGTTCACAACCATAAATGAGGCACCTTTGGCTCCTGCCTTGTACTGTCTTTACACTCCAGTTAATATTCAAAGCATAACAAACCACAAGCCATAGTGAAACACAATCACTATTTGAGATGTCAGTGCTATCCTGTGCTACAGCATGGCTGGACAGCAGCAGCTGCTATAGACGACATGAAAAATTACTAGCTTATGAGCGGCTCTTTGATCTGTGATTTACATCGAAAGCCAGGCTGGTTGTCCTGTTCCTGCCTGTTTTACTGATTGTAGGTGGTATTAAAGGAGATACTGAAGTGGTTTTAAGCAACTTACTTGAAAAATCCCAAATGAGATCTTTTCAATATCTGAATTTATTTTCGGCAGTGAATTTAGATTTTGCAATTTTTCAAAGTCTTTCTAAGGCATTTTAGTGAATCTTTGCTCAACTGCACAGTTATCATCGTCTCATATATGCAATTATAGTACAGCTTCTCTAATAGCACATTAATATTCAAGTACAGTAATGGCATTTAATGGCCATTTTAAAACGGTATTTCAACTGCTCATATTCACGATAATGACATTACCCTGGTCACCAGTTGATTGTGGCTAAATGTCCTTTAGGACGGTTAAGGCCAGTGTTCCCTGAGGAGCATGTTCCAGAATGTGTTCCATGTTGACACTCTAAAAATAATCTCTGTTCCCGTCTAGCCGCTCACAGCGGCCCTCATCACTTTATCAAATAACCTGTGAGACGGGGTTCTGTGACAGACGGTAGGGGTTCTGTTGTAGACCTACTCCAGCTGGGTTTTCCCAAAAGAAGAGCAGGGTCGTTTAGAGCTGACAGTTTGTGTACTCGCAGGCCCGGGTCTTTGGTTTCAGACCTACAGAGGCTCAACAAAGCAGGGTGGGAGTGGGCGCTTCTCTACGCAGAGATCACTTCTAAAAAACTTAAAACTAGAAAGCCCAAAGAACTGTATATTTACTTGTTATAGTCTTTTATGTAAAAAAAACTATGTACAGCCAACCGGTTGTTATAGCAAAATAAATCCTGTCTTGTATCACTCTGAAGGGGCGTGTTTTGCGATAACAACTGCCTGGCTGTATATTTTTAAATAAATGATTGGACTCTAAATGGTAAATTAAAATATTTTATTAGCTTATTTGTAACAAATACAAATATTCTGGAAGGAAAACCAAATTCTATTGGCTTTAGACATCAAACACGCAATTTGGTGTATCGTGTGCAATGTATTATACTTTATGTATGGTATATTTCTCAATATCATATTTATATCTTATTTATTTGTAAGTAAATTATTAGTTAGGTGAAGTTGACTCATAGTACCTGGATGACTCTGTGTTATTAGTTTTGAGATTTAAGTATTCCAGAGCGTATGTGATAAAATCATCATAAAAATCATGTGCAATAATTGACATCATTGCTGGTCCATGGTGAAGAGTGTGGAAAATATGCAAATCATGGCAGTTCTGTGGAAATCTGCGGAGCTTTGAAGCGGATTCCCATCCGGGCCTGTCTTCAAACCAGATTTTGCATACATTGCCCTGTTACTGTAAACAACAAAAAAAGAAAGACAGGGGTCGACCCTTTTGGCATACATGCACATACTCTATGACTGCCAGCGCTGAAGCGTGATCAGTCCTGCCACCTGAAATATGCTTCAATGAAAAGCATTCAAAAGTGTGCAAAGCAAACACAACCCAGCATCTCTTATTGACTGATGAGGCCTCGGGTTTCTCTATCTGGCTGCTGATTGACTGAAGACGCACAACTCTTGTGGTCTGATATTTTAATTGAATGCTTTAATGAGTTACACTTTAATGATGGACACGTAGGGAAGACTACAGCCGCTAAACCCAGGAGCGTAGGAGGAGAATCTCTTTCATTTTGTAGCAAGCTTAGTCTTGAATCCAGCTGTCACAGATTCTAAGTTATGGGGCATCACACGTGATTTGAGGTAAAATTTAATGAACCGAAACCCATGAAATGGTTCCTTCTTCATGCTTCATAGTTATAAATGATAGAAATCAATAAATCAGGTGGAGTTATGTATTATCTGCAAGATATGTGGATGGTAAGTATATTTAAATAGATAGCCTGTAAAATGTATTTATGTTCAGGTGTATTGGATGGAAAGAATCTTCTTCCTTCTTCCAATAAAACGAAACCGTTTCTTTTAGTTGTATAATTGTCTAGATGTCAATGCCTCAAGTTAAATGTACACCTTAAAGGTGAAGGGTGAATGTTATGATGAGAACTCAGTTACAAATATTACAAATACACTAGTTATGCCAAAATAATTTTTTGTAGATGTTTGTTTTGAATGTCTCATTAATGCTGGTTATTATATTCATAATAACTTGATCTTGTGGTTGAACTTTTGATTGTGTGGGAGAAGACACTGACGTGCGTGTGTATGCGGATTACAGTGTGTAAAACAGCCTTCAATTATGAACCTACTGTAAAATATAAGCGTGTCGTGTGGCTTGTAAAGATCTCCTCGGGGCTTCTATTGTAAGCACTGCTCTGTCAAAAACCTGTGACACCTCTACATACCTGACCCTCCTTCTTTCCTTTTTGACATTTAGTTGCACCCAATCATTGCACAACATCAACATTTCCTTTTCACCAGCCTCCCCTTTCTTTTGATTTCTGGTCATCTCTGTTGAATTTGACATATTGGTGGATCCTGTTTCAACATCAAATTTTGAACATTTTTGTGATCTTTAGGCCTTTTAAATCCTTTTAGAAGGAAGAGTTCACTGATAAATGAAAATTCTCTCATAATTATCTCACCATTATGCCTACCAGATGCATGTGACCTTTTTTTAGTTGAAAAAATATTTGTAATTTTATATACTTATATATGCCTAATATATATACTAATTGTATATACTTATATTTTATCATACTTATATATATATATATATATATACATAGATCCATCAGTAAAACAATCCAAACAACTGTAGTGGGTTTAAAAATGTGTTCTAGGTTTGCGTGAGAAAACAATAAATTTGAAATCAATACAAGTGAAGCATCAGTTACTTAAAATCTCATTGGTTCTCATGTCTTGTGACAAAATATCATGTGACATCTAGTCCGTTTGCTTTTTGGGGCTTCAACATTTTAAGGCCTGTATATATCTGTAAAGTGATTATTTTCATACACTTGTGTATATAAAGCAAGTCAAATTAGTCTGGGATGGCATGAGAGTTAGTAAATTATGAAAGAATTTTTATTTTTATGTGAACTTTTAATAAAATAACACTTAGTTGTCCTGACTTAAACTCAACAAATTTGTAAACAAATATTGTCCTGTGGTTTATTCTTTTTAATGTGGAGCATTATAATGTGTAGCACAACACAGTAACATTGTCTTAACTAAGGATGAGTGCTTGTGGCAGAGTCTGTTTGACTGATCAATAGCAGATGAGGAAGTGATAAAACAAGTGTTTTAAACAGTTATTTTATCATTTTAATTGAAGCTAGAGGCATTCACATACTTTAATTTTCAGTTGTTGTGTGTCTGAGCTGAAGCTATATTTTTGATAACCCCATTCTGTTAATAGGCCTGCTAAAATCTCCTATAGTGACTGTAATATAGTCTCTTATAGTGTCTGTGTCCCAGCTCAACTATAAGAGAGAGCTTTATTGACCGTAGACCTCTGCATCCACCCTCCCCCACCTTCATCATGTGTTCCTGGCTGTCTGAATCACAGTCTGATGTTCTTCCTGGCTGGATATTAGTGGTTAATGTTTAGTAATTTTGCGCATGCGAAAACGCGTCTGATGTGCAGCGAACAACCTCCTTCTTCCCCCTGATTCACTTATCTTACATCCAAGTCCGTAATCATGACCTACACGAATGCTTCCTTTCATGTCACTTTCCCACGCTTGGCCAAGCTGCCATCACCAGTACCAGTGGCTGGGAGGCTGTAAATGTGTGTGTCTTCAAATCAGCCCCCTGTAATTGACGATTCAGACATGAAAGGCATTGTAGGATTAGGTGGTTGCATGGATTCTCTCTGTGGCTGAGATGAATTAGAGTATATTAGAGCATTAAAGGTCATGCACGGATAACATGATATTGCTTTACTTGGAAGAGATGTTGTGTCTGGTGTAGTCAGAAGGTCTGGTGCTTTTTGCAGTTTACAGCAAATTGTCATTTAGATAAGAGCCGCCTCACTGACATGTAAAGTAATTAATCACATTTTGGTGGATAGAGATGTAGTATATGAAGATGTAGAAGTGTTACATTTTAAACTTGGCCAATAACAGTGTTTAAATAGTTTGGATAAAAATAAAGAAAATATTTATTGAGTCAGTACATAACACGTGATTTGTAGTTTGAGCTGTCTGGTACGATTTTGTGAAAAATGTCAGCTCTATGTCATTTAACTTTGATGCAAAAAGCCACCTGCAGTTTCATGAGGTGGCGATATAGAGGCAAAAGTTACAGATTGTGGCTTGAATGTATTTACAAACTTGAGGATGTTCACATGAAAAAGTCATTATTAAATGTGACATTGCCTGTGAAAATCCATCTACAGTAAATCTTTTGTGATTTGCTTATATCTAAGCCTACATAAAATCATAATACATAAAAGTAAAGTAAAATATAACCTGTGAAAATATAACCTTGTTATTTTTAATATTGACAGAGTAAAGTCAATCAATGTTTAGGAAATCAACTTTTGTGCAAAATAATAAAATCTATAATTTAAAGTTGATTTCCTAAACATTGATTATTTTCAGTATTTTTGGACTATGACTACTTTCATCTCATTAAATAGATTTTGAGACTTTAGCCTTCACAGACAGGGTCAAAAATGAAAAAGTATATACTTGTATGTTACATTTTTATCTGAATGTTTTGATGTTTCTGTAGTTCAATTGGTAGAGAATTGCAACAACACAAAGGTTGTGGGTCTATCCCAGGGAAGGCATAAACTAATAAAAGACATGTATGGGTTAAATGTAAGTTGCTTTGGATAAAAGTGTTTGCCAAATGTGTAAACGTAACATGGAAGGAACAATGAAGCATTTTGCTTGCATGATTAAAACTGTTAGCTAAATTATCCAAACAAGAGTGTTTGTTCCCCCTGCATCAGATACCAGTACTGTAGCTCAGCTCTGCCAGTTGTCATTTGTGGCTTTGCTTTCGGTGCTGGCTGGTTTTGGTCAGGATAGACCGGCGTTCTCCAGCATCTGTTTGTCCTGCGAGTGCAGCTGTCCTTGCAGACCCCCCCATGCCACCTTTCCACCACCAGTGCAGTTGCTCAGTGGTCTCGTGACTCGTCACAGCCGGTTGCAGTCAGTGTGAAACCGGTGGGTATGATAGACGCCCAGAGGAGGTGTGTGTTTTGTGTATGTGTGTGGAGTCGTGACACCTATTATCGCCAGTGTGGAAAGAATGAATGATTAACGCCCCACATCCCCTGGTGTGTCAGATGCCAACTTTTCAGCTCACACTTGATAAAGGGGTGTGCAGAGGTTGTCAGAGATGTGCTTGTGTTGAGCGTGGCACCCGACACAGCGGCACCTCTTGGGTGATGAGACTGAGTGGCAGAGTGGAGGATATTTCAACACCATGAGACACTGACTGTCAAGTCTAATGAACCTCAGTCCTCACTTTGATCATTAGAAATATCCCCTATATATAAAATATATGTTTAGTCAGGTGAAATGCTAAGAAACTCTTTCCAATGTACAGCTATTATGCACATTCTGTAATGCTGACAGCTCCCATTAACTACATTAAGGTTAACTTATTTAACATATTTTTATATATTTATTTGTAAACTTAGGTTTTTTAATGGTATTTAAATAAATAATGCCATCTGAAAGTATGTATCATAAAGATGATCATGTCATATATTGTCATATAAAAATGCATTTATCACATCAGTTACTGATCAGATTTGGTATTTATCCTTGTCAAAGTGGCTTTTTAAATAGTATACACACTAAGCCATACCATACTGTGTGCACTCTTTATGGAGAAACACATTAATTTATGAATTTATTTTATGTATTTTATTTATTTATTCATAAACATATTGCGGTCTGGTATTTTAATGCATTTAAATTATTCATATCATCTGGAAGTATGTGTCATATAAAATGATTTTATTTTAATTATATGATTTACTTTTAATTAAATTAAAATATATTTTAATAATTAATTACAATTAAATAATTAATGAAATAATAAATTATTAAAATTGAATAATACAAACTATATTTTTAATTGAATGCGTGGTTGTATTTACCATGCCAGTTACTAATCAGATTTGGTATTTATTCTCATCAGAGTGACTTTTACATCTTTAACATTCACAGGTAACATCTTATTTTATTACACACTGCCAATGTCACACACAATGCTAATCTTTCAACAGGCAAGCGCCACAACCATTACCTGTGTTGTATTTTGAATGTTTGGCATCATAGCCCAGTAAACTTTGCCTGGCAGGGATCTGACTCTACTAAGGAAAAGGGATATCATGTACCCGTTTCAGTTGCTAAAAGAATTAATATGTCGATGCAGCCAAGACCAAGTCCGGAAGCATCTCTAAATAAATAACAGGGTAAATAAGGAGCTGAGCCCATAAAAGGTGGTTGAAAAGTCCTCGGGTCCCAGGGCTGGGCAAGAATGGATTTGGCACCCAAGCATCAGGGTTGCCAGGAAGACTCGAGTGGGTGGGATTTAATGCTAAACTATTCAAAACTACAGTAGTGACTAGTTGTGTGGTGACTAAATTTCTGAGCAAGACGAGAATAGCATGTGGGACTCTTTAATAACACTATCCAAGATGCAGGGAGGAAGATGTAGTAGCCAAATGGAGAAGTAATTGCCAAGACTGGTGGAAGCAGTTGGCTTTGCAGTTTGTTGAGCAGACAGTAGCTTTGGTGGAGATGTCATGAGGTTAAACATGTTGTGCTGTTTAAAATGATTCATAAATTTGTTTAAAATCCAAATCTATTTTTTTTACTTTTGCTCCAAAATATCCCTCTGGAAATTTGTAAACAAATACTGTCTTGTTTGTTTATTTGTTTAAAGGTGAAGTGTGTTATAGTGTATAGCACAACATAGCAACTAATAGCCGAATTTAGAAAAATGTGCAAATAATTAACAATACCAAAAAATGTATGTATGTAGAAATGCAAAGTTTGTGTTTGATTTCCAGGAAACACACATACTGATAAAAAATGTATACTACATTTACTATGTAAATTTAAATACAAATAGCGCTTCACAAACACAAACAAGGTCACTTGTTATTGGCACTAGCGACTATACATGCTTCTGTACATGCTTCATAAACATTCATTAGATACATGAGAGAAACAAGCAAGATTAGATTGCTTCTAATTGTTAAAACCGTGCCAGTCCAGACAACACCACCAGTAATCCTGATGAGGGTGTAGATGTGGAAGAAGCATAAGATTTTACTGCCTGAAGGTGCCTGTATCATTATATGACACCAAGTTGTCGAGTTGAAGTGTGTCGGCAGTATGGACTGGGAGTGTGTGCGTGCCATGTGTCAGACAGCGCGCACAGTGATATTGGGTTTCATGACCATCAACTGCGTACTGCTGCTTTTAAATCCTGTCAAATCCACATTGCCTCCTGCTGCCCCCTGTCGGCATTTTCAGAGAAACAATTTGTATCACAGAGTTGCATCAAACTGTGGTAAGAGATAAGAGAATAATAATTGTGATACATTTTTCAGATGGCATTTAAGTCAAGATCTTAGAATTAGGTTTCTTCAATAATGCTTGAACATGCATAGCTTGGGGCTTTCTATCAAAGGCACTCAGAAATACCTGTCAAGCTGCCAATAATGGAATTACATTCGTGCACAGGCAACATTTCAACCAGCCGCTGATAATGACTAACAAGCTGAGGTGCACAAACGCAGAGTCACACAACAAATTGTGCATCTCCATGACCGCATCCACGTCAGTCCTAAAGTATCTGTTAAACAGGAGGTTGGCCATAGTTTAATCATTACCCATCCTTCTATGCATATACACAGCGAGCGAGCCAATTAATGGGGTGTCATACATTTAGAGCCTTATTGTGTACACACAAAGAATCTCTTTCTAAGCTAACGTTATAAATCAGTCGGTGATGTCATCCAGCGACAATGCAGTACAATGTGGGTTGGTGGACAGCAGAGGGAGGTGGTCCCTGGCCCCTTGCACCCTATGGGATTGGCACTGTATGAAGGACACATATGGGTCCCTCACCATAGCCAAGACAGTCTCATTATCTGCAAACTTACTCCATTTAGCAAACTTGAGAACATTTCACTTTTATTTGCGCTTGTTTGGATGTTTTAGATCCCTTTAAAAGTTAGAAAAAATACATTGATTAGCATTCTGCAATTGTTGAAATCATGCATATACTGTATCTTCTCTATGCACAGAAACACTGAAATTAACCCATTAACTATCATCGTTCCACAGGAGTAACACTTAGGTTATTTCACTATTTACTTTAATATTTCATAGTTGATTTCTAATCTAATCATGACAAACAATCTATTGATGGAAAGGTATAAGAGTCAAGAATACATTTTCATAACATAAACTAATTTTTTTTTAATGTTATTGTTATTTATAAAAAAAAAACTTAAATAAAGAAAATAAAAAACCTGCAAACAAGCTACAGATTTATATAAGGACCTAAATTTAAGGACCATGAACTATATCAGGTGCTTGTTACTTTACATGTAACTTTCATTTTTGTTTTTCTTCTGTCATAATTAAGGTATCACCATCTGTGTTCCTTATTAGCTCCTGCAACGTCTTATTTTATGTATATGCTGGTTGTAATTGGAGGATGGTAAAACGTTAATAAAGTGCTCTCCTAGCAGTCATATCATTTGGAAGTAAAAGGATAGAACTTTTAATCCTTTGAACCGTTGACCCCCACCAACCTCTTTTTGCTTTTTATACCCCGTCAGTCTTCTCCTGGGAGAGCGTGTCTTCTCTGCTTTGTTATTCCTTTTTCTTTTCTTTCTATCTTTCTTTGACGGTCTGTACCAGTAGGATCAGATTGGGCAGTAGGGATGGGCACTGATGTGTGCGTAATGACCCCTCCCCACCTCTGCAGTGTGCTCTATGGATCAACGTTCCACATGGCTAATGACTGACCTCCTCATGGTCCATTGGTCACCCCTTTATCCACCCTCACAATACCTGACATTCATCTGACATCTTTCCTTTATCCCATCAATACTACCCTCGAATCCACATTGTCCTTACCTCTGTTCCTTTAAATATGTTCCTCAACTACCTGATGGGTCTGATATAAGACATTCTATACACTGACATATACTGTATACATATGCTAGAATATACAAACTGTAATCAAATAAATCAGAGCAAGCGTTCACAATACTTATTTTAGGGTAATGTCGCTGGGCACAGCACTCATATTTTGATGCCTTGTTTTGAGAGCGAGCTCATTGTTGGTGGGATTTGCTTTGGTGTGGCGTTCCTCGCTAGCTCACTGCATCATGTTGGGATTGCTGATCTCTTTTTCCTGATCTTGGTTTCCTGTGGGCTTATGGCCTACACACAGACCCTTTCCTCTGCTCGGGCCTCTTCCCAATCCAACCGCTGGGAAAACAAAACACGGGAGATCCGGGGCTTGTACTCTAATCGGCTCTAGATTTTTGAGTTAGACATGCATCAACATAATGCCTCTGAAAGACTGTAGGGATGACGCACAGCTGCCTATTTACACTGACACCTGTGATATTTTTGGATGGATTCTATTCAGAGAACTACTTCTTGTGCGTTCTTGTTCAAAGAGTAAACAAAACGATTAGTTAAAAATCATTCAACTGTTTTGCTTTGTTTCTGAGTAGTATTGCAGTCAATTTACAGGGATAGTTCACCCAAAAGTAAAAATTTGTCATTGCTTACTCACGTTCTTGCTTATGAATTATTTCTACTGTAAAACAAAAAAGGAGAAAGTCTGTGCTGAACAACAGACGTCATGCAGGTTTGAATGACACAAGGGGAAATAAAAGACTAAATAACTAAATGATGACTGAATTAAAATTTTTGGGTTAACTATCCCTTTAGGTCTATTAAATGCTTTTGTGTGAAGACATTTTGCTTAAACCAAGTGTTGTCAGTGAATCAGAAATGAGGACTTGTTTGGGTGCTCATAATTTTGTGATTTTTTTTATTTTTAATCGATTTTTACATGTGTTCATTAATTAACAAAACTATCTGTTAAAAATCATTTAACTGTTTTGCTTTGTTTCTGAGTAGTACTGCAAAGTTATTTTAAAGGGTTAGTTCACCCAAAAGTTAAAATTTATTCACGTTCAAGCTGTCACAAAATCATATGACTTTTATTTCTTCTGTGAAACAAAAGTGGAGAAATTCTGCGCTGGTATCACTGGTTTTTCACTGAGCTGGTTTTCCATCCAATTACTGGAACTG
This sequence comes from Beaufortia kweichowensis, assembly GCA_019155185.1. NCBI lineage: Eukaryota > Metazoa > Chordata > Actinopteri > Cypriniformes > Gastromyzontidae > Beaufortia > Beaufortia kweichowensis. Next base: position 13,019,342 of record CM032807.1, read on the forward strand.
TAGCTGTAAAAGCTTCCCAGAGGACACAAAAGCACCATAAGAAAATGATTTGTGCACTACATTCCAAGCGAACTGAAGCGAAACAACAACCAAAACTTAAAAAGTGGTTGACTTTTAGGATATTTTTATGGTGCTTTTGCACTTTGTTAAAACTTAAAAGCACCATTCTTTGCTATTGAAGGAAAAAATTGACCAGAACTTCTCCCTTTGTGATCTACAAAAGAAAGTCAAGTTGGTTTAGAACAACAAAAGTAAAACATGTCAGACTTTTCATTTTTGTGTAAACATGAGATATAAATTAACACATTGTGATCTAGTCTATGTTGTTCTTTTAAGCATGACAGGTGGGAATGCGGTCCACATCGGAGACTGATCGGAGACAGAAGGCAAAGGATGGAGCCCATATTGACCTTGAGCCGTGTTGGTTGAGATACAGGCAGACAAATCACAACTGTGTGAAACGAAGAGAATGTTCGTCTGTGGCCTGTGCCGTCTCACGGTGACCTTATGGGATGACATGTGGCCTCTCCCGCTGCACAGATCTTCTGAGATGCACCGTTGAAGTGTAATGGCGCAGGGAGTCCAGCTTGAACTTTGACCTTTGGCTCCCCAGGAGCCTTGGCCCCGTCGGAGACGATTCAACTGGCACAACTCACAGTGACTGTGGCTATCAATCAAAAACGGTGTCGGGACCAGAAACGAGGTACGTCAAAAAGCAATTTTAACTTGGCAGGTTGTAGGCCAAGACGAGCATATGGCTCATTTACTCCTGATGATAGACATGGAACACATCTGTTTGTTCAACACAGCGAGACACATCCCGTAAGATCTGACAGGCGGTGGAAGTCTTGAATAAACCCAAGCCCACGCCTCGAGGGAGAGATTTCTTAACTGGGGGAAGGGGTGATTCAGTTCAGCATTAAAGCTTTCATGGCAACCCCCAGAAACAGAGGGTCATGCTATTGATTAAACCTATTAGAGGAAACAGTTGTGACCTGTAATTCTCAAGACAGGCGCTAAAGGAGGACCTGACCTCAGCTGAAAATGGAGATGATGACACTAGGCATGTGCCCACTCCAAAAAAAGCATTTATAACTAGTGGATGTTGAAACTACTAAATTTAACAAATATCACTTAAAGGGACAGTTCACAACATCTTGACATCATTTATTTACCCTTGTGTCGTTTAAACTCTGTACTGTATATGACTTAAGATCGATTGTGAAATACAAAAGGAGATATTTTGAAAAATGACTCTGTGGTTTGTGTCCTTTCAATAAAAGTCAATGGGGGCTATTGTTGTTTCGATTAGCAACATTCTTCAAAATATCTTCTTTTGTGTTCCACAGAATTCACAGGTTTGGAATGGCACGAGGGTAAATAAATGCTTTGCTTAAACCAGGTAAAAATGACTAATGTCAATTAGTGAATTAGAATTAGTATATCAGAATGACTGGTTGCTGTTTATTTTGTGGCATTAGCAGACAAGCAGTTAATCATTTTTATTTCTCTTTTAAATAAATTCAGTACAGTTTAAACCTTGTTTATGGATCATTGACTACTCTGTGAAATGTAGATGGACAGCTGTAATAGCAGAGACGACACGGCAATCCTCACGTTTTCGTCTGGGACGGCTGGAATGTTTTTGAAATGTAGTTGTATTTGTCCATCTTGGTCTATTTAAATCCTTAAATATTTCCTGAATGTGTCTTTAAAGGCAAATTTACACATGCTTTAAGGTCCCTGGGTGTTTTATGTGACAGTTAATGTTGACGTCAGATTCTTGAAATCCTTTCAACACTCACATGGTAATTTCAATGAATCAGTATTTGTGGTACGACTACAGCTCTAGAAATGAATGAGCGAGTTATAATAAGATACGTTTTGCTTTGTGTTGAGATATAGATGAAGCTCATCATTGCAAAATGCAAACTGAAACCTACATATATATAAATTAATTGGTTTAATTTCCTTACTAATGGAGTGATCATATATACTGTACTGTACTTTCCCCTGTTGACCAAAAATGGCTATACAAGATATTTTGAAGATATAACACATTTTGAAGAACGTTGATAACCAAACAACATTGTACAATGTTCATTTTATAGACACAAAACCAAAGAGATATTTCTTAAAATATCTTCTTTTGTGTTTTACAGAAGATGAAAAGTCATATACAGGTTTTAAACAAGATACATACTGTATGTCTAATCCAAAGGAAATGAAAGGAATTGTATTGCAAATGGAGGAATAGAGAAGACAGATGCAGACCAGTCTTGTGATGGTGTGCTCAGTCAGAAACCTGATCTTATTGTCTCAAGCAAACCCTCTTTGGAGGTCAGAAGCTGCTTTCACAGATGTCCTGCCCTTTGACCTTTCTGTGCTCATGGTTGGAGCTGCTTTCCTGAAAAGCCGTTGTTAGTGGTGACTGAGGTCACCTTTGCCACAGCACTTAACCTGCAACAGCTAGTAAATTTTATACCCACATTTAACTGGTCTTAAAACCCTTGATGGTGTCGCTTTAACATTGACCCCTACTCAGCTCAATTTCCACTTCTACAAATTGCTTTTACTTAGAGAAAAATTAGTAGGTTTCTTTATGATGAAATGCTGAAAGATGACTTGAAATGAAAGTAAAGTCACAATGAGCGATTTTTGAAGTAACACCAGTCATATGGAAACCTTTAAGGTACACTCAGAAAGGTTTCGCTGTTTGAAACTATTTATTTTGAAGAATATGTTTGAAATAGACACGTTAGATGAAACTTTCAGTCACATATCAGTAATTATTTTTTATGAAGTGAGGCAGATATTCTGAGATCACATGACCAGCAATAATTCTTGCTTTATTCCGGTAACCCTTCCTGTTATTGAACAGTTTTGCTTGTTTAATATATTATTCATTGCTGACTGTATGAAAAGTGTGCTTTTACAATATTATTCTTATTTAAAATACTAAATTATGTTTAGTATTAGCAAGTTGAGAAAAAATAGCAGTAAAAGTACAGTTATAGCACTTGTATTTAAATAAAAGTAAAAGTACACTGTTTGTAAAGTAAATAAAAATACTAAATATAAATAAATATTGCAGTAACAAGAGTATTTGTAATTTATTAATTTACACCCCTGGTTTAATTATAGTAAAAGTGTACTAACCATTTTTTTTGCAGAATATTACCATTTTATACCATTTTATTATAAACTATTTGTTCAACCACAGTTTAAGTACTTTAAATACCAATATGGTTACTGTAGCAAAACTATAGTTAACTTGTGGTTCCCATGGTTGAACTATAGGAACAATAGATTATTGGTTTGTTTGTAGTAAATCCATGGTTACATTTTGGATGACAAAAATATTACATTAGATAAAAATATATATGAAGACTTTAAATCAGGTTAAATCTACCTCTTTGACTGATGTTTTCAACTCCGAGCGGGTTGTTGTGGACAGGAAGATGTTCTCACGTTTTTGATAAATGGCTTTGTCTACCCTGACTTGCCAACTCAGAGAACTAACATTATTACTGCCGAGAAATACAACACTTACGCTGGACCATAAACTCATTTTACACGCCTCCTACTGACAATCTCTACACCATCCATTTACAAACCGATCAATCACGAGGGTACACAGCATACAAACCTTGTTTTTTTTGCTTACTATGAGATATTCAAGGACATATGCAGTAGAAACCAGAAGGATTTTTTCTGGAGCTAGAACAGATGGAATTGTTTGCAGTGATGTCGATTAAACAGCATATAGAGTACCGTGTGTGTGACACAAAACACACAGACAGATTTCATCTGACAAGCAATGCATATCATTTATCATTTGCCAAATCCAGTCGCAGCCTCACGGCCTGAGAATGAGATCTTTATGCTTGCGTTAGCAATATTACAGTCAAGAGCAGTGTTTCTGATTAGCTCATCTTAATACTTTTATTTTTACTACATTCAGCCAGACAACAGAATTCATTAGACTCATACGAGACACGGGACTTGCCACATCGTTGTGCCATGGGAACATATGAAATCACTTTCACACTATGATGTGGGAACTCTCGATTGATGTCATTGGGTTTTATGGCAGCTTGCACAAAGCTTTTTACTTTGGCTACGGGGTGCGCTGAGAATAAGACTTAAAAAGATCCTGTTGGAAAGATTAGTCTGTCCCTGCTGGTCCAGCCTGGTTAGTGCTGGTCTGATGGATAGCGTCAGTGTTTACCAGCCCGTCTCACTTTGGTAAACCAGCACGGTTTTCTGATGATGCTGGTTTACCAAAACTTGTGGCTGGAGAGTCAAAGTATAACAAACACATCATTATGTTAACAAGTTAAAGTTTGGGAAGTGATTTTCAACATTCAAGGAAATAATAATATCGTAGCTTATTATTATCAGTCATTCAACTAGAATGGATGGGATTACTTAAAAGATTATTCATAAAGGCAATGGTTGTGTGTGGGCTGCTTGATTATTCATCTTTACTGTCTGACAGAGCCTCAGGGGATACAATATAAGCACACGTCCAAGGTTTTGAATAGGAAAAGGAGTGCCACACTGAAAAACATTTCATGCATAGTTTTATAATTGCTTTTAATTCGGAAGGGTTTGTAAACATGCGATCTGTGGACATCTCAGAAAGTCTATCTCTGCGTGAGGACGTTTGACTGGATGTTTTACCTATAAAAGTTAGGCAAGCAGTGGCTAAATATTTGGTAATTTCCATGACAACTCTTTTTAGAGAGTATTCAAAGAAAATCAAAATGAAAGTTGGACAGCCTTGTGAGTTGAGTGCTGTTTGAACCACTTAAGATAATTCAGGGTTGAGTTCCTTCCCTTTTTTTTTTTTAACTTGAATTGGATGATTAATGCTTAAAAGAAACATTCAAGCCATTATTATATCCTCGTCTCTTAGTCAAGCTTCAGTTGGCATGGTGATGGCAAGCAGTAAAACTGTCAAATGGAGATCTGTAGGCTGTAAGTGTTTGTTATAGTAGACTGAGAGTAATTAAAAGGGATAATTTAATGTAAAAAAAATTACATTTCAAACTGACTTACAGTACATTCAATCATTGTATCACTTTTATCAGTATGTGTGTTCCCTGGGAATCAAACCCATGACCTTTGCACTGCTAACAAAAATTGCTCCACCAATTCAGCTACAGTATAATTTCTTCATTATACTTTCAAGAGTTTAAAACGTTCATGTTGTTGTGATTTTGCTTCTTTTGTGAAACGCAAAAGGAGATGTTAGTGACTGACTGACAATCGCTGTAGATCAATTCACTTTTACTGTATGAATGAAGAGTTCAAATCTTTAAAGACATTTTAAAGAAAGAATTAATTAAATAATTAAAATTTCTTCTCATTTCATAAATTTTTTTAATGAAATGAGCGTGAGTGAACGACAACAAAAATATAATTTATTGTAAACAATTGTGTTTGCAGCGTCAGGAACGCAAATGTCATGGCTTCAATTTCCAAGAAACACACATACACATACAATGTACTGAATGCACTACTGAAGTCATTTCAGATAAAAGCAATGGCCAAATGCAAAGAGCATTTTGTGTGTTTGCATGTTTATTGGGCAACACCTTGTTATTCTGAATCAAGACTATGTAGTTCTCTATTCGACAGAATCGCAGCTCTTAAGCCCTTATTTTGTGTCTCTCACTTACCCATAGAAAGCTATTTCTATAAACAGGAAACAGTGTTACCATGAAACTTTGTAACCAGATTCAATAAGGTATTATATAGACAGCCCTGTGATCGGATGTCTACCCAATTGTTTTGTATTTCATGTGACACGCATTTTCTAGACCAATCATTTTAAAATTAAACACACAATTACATAAATCTGTCTCTCTACACCCTGTGCATTTATTTCTAACCATCAAAAGACATTTTACTGTCTTCTGGTGAGGCACAAACCTCTGAATCATTTATGCCTCCCATAGCTAGTTTGTGCCACCATTTAGCAAATGCATTTTCATCCAAAACGACTTACAGTTGGCAGATTGCATTGACGGTCCCTCAAGAGCTCATTGCTTAAGGGCACAATCGTAATAGAGGTGGATTGTGATGTCAGTAAGTCTCCCGTTACAGGGTCACCTCTATAGAGAACACTGACGGAGACCCTTAACCATTAGCCTGCCACCACCCCATAGCGTTAATGCTTCAGATTCTGCTGTATGTGAGCTGAGGACACACCACCCTGATCAATGCCATGAATTTTGAAGTTGGTTGTTGGAAAACACTGAGCTTATGCAACAACCTGAAGTTTGATATTTACCCCTCAGAGGCAATATAATTCCTCTAGGGTGGAGTATTGTAGAAATGCTGATGGTGAAATCGTGCAACGGCATGCCTGGTCCGCGCTTGAGTTAAAAGCGCTTTGAGAGAATATGAGCAATGATTAGGAAACATATTGTACTGTCGACGGCATTTACACAGCTTTTACCTTCATACCTTCTTTTATCATTAGATTCAAAACCAGATAAGACCAAAGACCTTACTGATTTTTTTGACAAGCACTGATTTTTTTGGTGACCTGCCTTTGGATCCATGCATCCATGCATCAAGAGCTCTTTTAAAGTAGGACAATTAAGACAAGACTTTGAAAAGCCGTACTGTTTGCATAAGCCTTTGACATTGATGAAACATTTTACCCTTATTGTATTGCTTCAAGGTTACACTGTTGATGGAACCGAGCTACAGCGCTAACACCCAAGTGCCATAGCCAAGAATTAAAAAATCCCTCCCGTTGTGGAGTCACGCCTCAGTGAAAGAAAGACACGTTAAACTTACAGTGTCTCGCCAGGCTCACCACGTTGCGGAGCCATGTGCTTTTTATTATTAAGCCTCAGAAACTGTGGTGCCGCTCAATTAAAAACATTTACAATTATGTTTTTCTAGGCGTCGCATAATGTAAAGTGATCGGATAAGTATGTGATAGCAAGTTTAAGTCCTGAGGGCTGGTTTTTTTTGTATATGATGGCGAGCGTGGGCGCAGTGACTGCGGTCGAGTCCGACGCGTGCCGGCCCTGCGCAGGGCGTGGAGGCATTGTGCTGACACACCCTCTCTCGCACGTCAGCTTGGCCTGTCTCTACAAGAGCGAGATAACACCCTACGGCTCGGTTAAAGCTTCTTTTTACTCAGATGGTTACCGCATAGTGTTGTATCCCCTCAGGTCAGCAAAGGCTGATAAACTTTTACTCCATGGTGGCATTAAACATAATGATGTTAAGGGTTATGTATGGGCAAATCCATACAAATGTCAACCTTACTGTTAAGTTTTTACCATAGTGATAGCTCAGAAGTCAATATTTGGTATTTTGAGGTCTCTCTCAAAGTTTTTAAAGCTTTTTATGTTTTTTATGTACCTGTTTGTAATATAGTTGTGTTGGAAAGCAGTCAGATGAGCTCATATAGTATTAAATGAACAGTTTACCCAAAAACAACAATTCTGAGGTGAATTTTATACTGAAAAGTGGTCAATACAACCAGTGTCAAGTCAATATTTAAGGTCTTCTGAAATGAATGTAAATGCATTTCATTCATTATCAGTCCTTTAAATGTTCCCTTTTATTGAATCACTTACCAATTCGTTGAGTATGACTCAATGAATCTTTTATTTAATCGGACACTGTGACCTTTCATATGTTAAACTCTCTTGAATGTGCCAAGGACAGCTAGGACAGATGTCATGTTACATTAGATGAATAATTACTTACGTTTTGGTATGTTCCTTTCATGAAGCTGAACGGCTTCAGAAAAATGAACACAAATCACTATTTTATTAATTCTACTTTTATTGCTTTTTGTCGTTTTGGAGCTGGACAAACTCTTTCCTCTTTCACTTTTTTATATAAAATACATGGAATAGGAAATGTTTCATTTTTAGATGAACTAGCACTGCTGTTGATGCATAAATGGGCAGGGCTGATAAAATGACAGATTTTCCATCACATTTATTTGCTAAGGGCTTTTCTCTTAAGTTACTCCCTATGGAAGCACGTCCCAAATTTAAACCATGTTGGAAAACATTGCTAAACAGCTGCCATTGAACTGAGCTATTTGTTGTGTGGTAATGCCCTCTTCAGTTCATGCATAGATTGACAGACCGTGATTAGACCATCATTCTGTGAGCTATAATGTGGTACAGCAAGTAAATAACTAAACAACTACATTTAGACTTTTTAAATGTATTTTTGTAGAGAGATTCAAGAGTGGAGAACACACAACACCCTCACAATATGTTTTCAGCTGGGCCAACAACAATGCATCCTGTTGGCCAAGAAATAAATGTAATGTTTAATAATGTTTTATAATTTAATTATATATATAAATAATAAAATAATATATTTTAAGACTTTATACACTACAGAGCTCTAGAAATGTCTGTGCTTTAATGTCTTTTCATTTCTCATTTATTTAGAAAACATTAGACTTAGTAACATTTTTCTTAAACGTATTTTCATGTTATGCAACATCTCGCAAAATTTATTCATTTTGCCACTTTTTTAAATGTCATGTACTGTATGTATAGATTCAGGAAAAACATGAAAAAGTCCAAAAAATCTTTAACTAGTGCAGGACCAAAAATATCAAATATAGGAATCTGCATGCTGTCTCTTTTCCTTTATTTTTCAGTTTTTAATTTGGAATAGCAATGTTTCTATTAACAAAAGAAATATTAAAATAGCCTAAGTGTGGATTCACTTTGCTTATTTTCATTCTTTTGCCCTTGAGCTATTTAAGTTGTGTGTTTACAAATCGCATGCCCTTGTTTTTTCACAACAATATTTAAAAAAAAAAATTTAATTAATCTTGTTTACCATGGAGACAGTATCAGTAACAAGAGTGTTTTAAAAGTCTGATTTTGTTTTGTTGTACGTATTTACTTGGAAGACATGGGAGTTATAAAATTAGCCTCAGTAAGAAAAATGACTTTTCCACCACAGAACGCAATTGAACAGAATACAGCTTGTCAGATTTGGTGCAAACATTCACGACACAAACAAATAAGCAAAATAAATAAGCTATGTGCAGGGTACATTCAGTGATTGTGTCAGAAGAGGGCGCTATTGAGCTGCTCATCCACATATTCTCTTTATGGGTTCTAATCTGAGCCTATTGTGTTCAACTACTTCCGGCATCAGCTATAGGTAAATATTACTTATGTCATACTGATCTTCAGATTAATTTGGCTTTTGATTGCAACATGTACATGAAAGTGGAGCATAAACAACAGAACCCCTGCTATCCTCCTATTAATTCTTCCCAAACATCACAGCTTTCCCAACAGCAATCAAACAAGAATCTTAGTATTTCTTATTATCTTAAAATATAAAGTTCAAAGATATGGTATAACCAAAATACAGCATTCAACAACTAAAAATATTTGATAACATCTGGAATATCCGATCCACCTGTCACAATTACACTGCACAGATCTGCATTCAGTCTTAATCAGAATCAGGGTTTGATTTCTCAAGACTGGACTAATGCTATGCTTTATTAGCTGGCCTTTAAACTAACATTTTAACTACACATCTTTCTTTGTCGCTATCCATTAGCGGCCTATAGCTTAAAAATATCAGTCTCTGATGCTAGCATTCACGACTCAATCAGTATTCAATTAAAGATAAACAAACTGAATTCCTGGAAAGTATGGCAGCTTTCAGATTGTGGTAATTTACTTATTTACAGTGTTTAAAATATTTAGTTTATTTATTGTTAGAATTGCTTGCAACCAAGAAACTTACTGTTCTGTCGAGACATTGTGTAACATTGTGTAATTGCCATGCAGTTTACATCACTGTCTGACTGACTGAGGCTTCGCTCGCTTTTCTGTGGGCCGATGTCGAGTCTGACGTCAGACAGAGCTGCACTTTAAAGCATTTTAAAAACGTCTGGCAATTCATCTACAGACTGGTTTACAAGCACTTACTCTGTCAAACGGCTATAAACCAATACTGAGAAATGCACTGCCCTTGTATTGTACTTCTTTTTAATCAATTCCCTCATTCTTTTGTAAAACAAACAGATGAAAACAAATCGCAAAAGTGAATGTGTTCACTTTCTTCAGTTCACTTCTTTATCACTTTGTAATAGGTCACATCACGAGGGTTCAGACTTCATAAGAACACTTGATAATGAAGTAATAAGGATAAAGCGCGATAGATAGTATTGTTACACTGTTTCACTGTTACAGTGAAAGGCTGACGTTTATTTTCGACAAAATTTCTGATAATTTTAGTTTATGGGACATGTGATGCTGACTTTGGAAAGAGGCTGTAAGTGGCCAGTTACAACCATATTTAACTTAACAGAATTGAACATAGAAATGAATTTGCATGATAAGTCTTAAGGCACAGCAACAAAAACTATATTATGACTGCACATGAACTTTTATAATATTAAATGTGAATCATGTGTCAATAAAATCAATAAAATATCAATGAATAAATCATAAATAAATATCAATGAATCAATAAAAAATGTATGTAAAAATTAAAAATATATATTTTCTATTTACAATACTATTCCTACTTGAAGCCTAAATGTAAAGCTTTGTTTACTATTCCTATATGTTTCTGTTAAGACAAAATGTTAATTTGTACTGTACTTGATTGAATACATTCACTTAATTAATAAATGTATATGTAAGTTACTTATTTTCACCACATATTCTTGTGAAACTGGCCAAATCAGTTCAGTAGGTTAGTTATCAACCCCTTTGTGACTGAATTTTTTGTTTTTAAATAAAGCGTGCAAAGTGGACAAATGTTAGTAACTAATGTTGTTACAGTATGAGCAGAACATTTCTCTTGTGAAATAATGATTGAGGATTGGCTATACTGAATGTTTTTAAAGTACAGCGTTATGCAAGCTATCACCCAAAATCTGATAAGAAAGTCTCCTTAAAAACTTTTTGGGTGACATCTTATTACCAAAAATGCATAAACAAGCAAGGACGGCATATCAAATAAATGCAATTATACATTATTTAATGAAACAGTAAATAGTCTAGCCTGATTTAATAACAGTGTTTGTAATCCTAGCGTTTGACACAGTCCAATATGTGGGTGTTGTTAATATGTTCAATATCTCAATGTCAATATTGCTTATTGCAGCATTATCCTCGACAATCTCTTTCTACAATAATGTTAATGAATTACAAACTTGATTTGACACAGAAAAATCTAAATTACAACTTTAATTTATTTATTCATCAAGTATTTATTTAGGCGTTCCTTGTCCAGACTAACTCCCACGTTACAGCATGTACCAGCAGAGAATGTGAAGCATGGCTCTGCAATAAATCTGCCTCATTGCAATCAGCTTAAAACTTTCCAATACTGATCCACAATATTGCTTATTCATGTTTATCTCCATCTCCTCCTGTCAACATCACTAATAATTTATTTGACACAGTTTAAACATGCTGTTTTGCCTGCCTAATAAATTTGTTGTCATGCTCTGTGTTGTTCTGCCATTATAACTGTATCAGCACCGAGTCATTTAATCACTCACTATCTGTATAACATTCTTTCTTGGATGACTGTATGTAAGAGAATGGCCAAATAGCAGCTCATGGTTGCATCAAATTGTGCATAACAGGGGAGTTGTTGATGTCTCTGTTCCTGAGTTCAAACCGAGCAACATGCATTGAAATCAACATGAAATGGATTTCTATTTAACTTCCATAATTTGGCATATTTTTCAGTGAATCAGGATATTTGAAGAGAAGAAAATGTAGGGTGAGACTTAATTTTATACATTAGGGATTGGTTTGAATAGTGCAGCTTCTCTGTGACTCTGCAGAGAATTAATAGTTTGGAAAATTGATTGGAAAATAAAAAGTGGACGTTTCATACCAGAACAGAGCAAGACTTCAATGTTGAGAATTAGTAGTTTGGACAATTGATTGGAATTTAAAAAGTGGACGTTCCATACCAGAACATAGCAAGACTTTAATGTTTACAGTCAATCGTGGACAGTGTTCAGTCCTCAGTCTCCCATAGATTGGGTTACTTTTAAACTTACATTTCTATTTATGCATTTGGCAAACACTTTTATCCAAAGACACTTACAGTGCATTACAAGGTATAAATTTTTATCAGTATGTGTGTTCCCTGGGATCAAACCCATGACCTTTATGTTGCTAGCACAAAGGTATACCAGTTAAACCAAAGAAACACTTTAAGAAGCACTTAAACTGTTGCAGAATTTTGAACAGGTTAAAGGTGGAAGTAGTTTGTTCATTTATTGTCAATCTTAAGGTTAGATGTGATTTATTATTTATTATGGAAACACTCTGTGTTTATTATTACTAGTGTTTAGATTTTTTTTAAGTTGTGTGTAATGCATAATAGTGACTGTAAAATATGTGTTTCAGGTACACCAGTGGGATTTCTTCTTAGTTTTGGTTTTATGATTAGCCGTTGGGCTTTTTTTACACAGATCTGGCAATCCTACTTCCCTCTTGAAACCCTCCTGGGACAGTTCTTAATTTTCTTTAACAATTTGCGACAGAATATAGAGGCATTTTAGAAATATTATTAAAATAATAATGATAATTCATTCATTATAAATTCTTCTAATCTATAGGTCATAATAGAGATTTTTCATGCTTGCTAAAAAGCTTTCTCATGTTCTGACCAAAGCTCCTGCCCATGCTGCTGAACAAAGTGTTTTTGAATGAGTGTATTGTGATTCTGATGTTTAGTGACTTTATTTCTGAGGAGCCCCATAACTGTCTTAAGTAAGTGAACCTCTGTTTAAACTGGCCTGTGAGAGCCAAACACCAAGATGCCTATAAATCTGCAAAAATTGTTCACTGTGAGCCCTTGAATTTTCTGCCTCATTCAATGTTTTACTGTGCCTGTTTTTTCCTGAAGGATTTACAGTGCTTTCCATTTGACTTTTCTCACTCCTTGTAGACTGTTCTACATGAAGCACATTTCTAATTTCTCCAGTGTAGTATAAAATAATATGTTGTCTTTGGGTGGTTCTGTGGTGAAGCTACAGATTAATCACTGTTACAGACCTATAATTCTGTTGCCTTTGCAGTTCTTCATATTTCCCAGAAAGGATCTATTTAATCAGATCCATCTTTGCCTGTGAAAATAAAATAAATTAAAAATAAAATAAAATATTGAATTCAGAGTCAGCATTTTAACTTTAAATTTTGTAAAGATAAAGTTATAAAGTTATAAATAAAGTTATTTTTCTGAATGAAAACAAATAATCCAAATCATTTAAAAGACTTAACATAGAAATAATGCAATAATTGATTTAATCAGGTCTGTATCCCACCACCATCTACCGCACAGGTCACAAGAGTCCTGGAGCCGGAAAACAGCTGACAAACAAAAAAGAAGAAGTATTGGCTTCCAGAGTAAAGAAGAGGAAGATCCCAAACCCAGTGCCACACAAACAACCGTAGTGAACATTGTTTCAGTGACACAAGGCCTCTTGAACGAGGAATTAAAACCTGACTGATACTGCCTGGGTCATGCCAGGGGTTCAAGTTGACCCGCAAGGGCATCGGAGGTCAACATGAAGCTTTGTAGAAGTGAGAGAGGAAGTTGTTGATGGTATTGTGTTGATATGGCACGTGTTGGCCTGTTATTTAAGGAAGGCATTTTTCTGCCCGTTGGCATTTTTTTTCACTTGGGCACTACTGACTCCGCAATATGTGTTTTGTGTCTTATATAACAATGCCTACAGGGAAATTGATTATAGATACTGAATATGGGCTGGCACCATACAAGGATCATTATAACTTAATATTAAAAGAGTTTTAACTTTCTGAACAGCAATAAAGAGTGATAAATGATGTCATCTCAAACATGCCAGCTAAAAGTATATATTTTGTGTTCCTGTAGCTCAAATCTTTTTTGATTTATGATTTATGATAAAATGGACACTGAATGCAAAGTAAGTCGCTTTGGATAAACAAGTCCTCCTATTGCATTTTATGTAGAACCAAAAAATACACCTATCCAATAGGTGAAAATATAGTTTTGGAAACAAAATGTGAACTTGAGTTAACATTGTCTATGGATCAGAAGAGCTCAGTTTCCTCTGGAGCCTTCAATCACCGCCGCCGATATAGTTTTTTCACACAGTGAATACTGAACTGCCTTGTTCCATTACGAAAGTAATTCTCTTTCTTTTCTCCATTTTTCCACCTTTCCTAGAACATCATGAAAGTGATTATTGAAATAGTCCTTAAATATAAGGAACAGGCCCTTTTCATTGAATAGTGATTATTACCAATGCAGACCTGCCTGGATTAGATACATTGCTGTTCCTTCAGCCCATCGTGTCTTTGCCTTACTCTTCCATCTCATTTCATCAGCGGGACCCATTTCTAGCAGTAATAATGAGGTCTGAAAGGGGATAAAACACCCCTCCTGAGGTGCAGACTCTCTTCTGCGCTAGATTACTTATAGTGCACTGTGGACTGTGAATATAATGGTAAGGGAGCTCAAGATGTAGCTTCACAAGTTGCCCATGTTATATGCTAAATGTGCTTTATTTACAATGTTCTGCATTGTTTTTTAGTTGTCAGTTTTGTTTGAAATGTTTTGATCTAGTAATACTTTTTGGCACACCATTTGGCACACAAGTGTTTTATTTTTAGTCTCACTATCCATCAAGTGGCCTTGCTTCTTGTTCTAGAAACTTTAATGTCTGCAATAAAACGCATAATTACCAGAAATCTTTTATATCTAAACAAGTGATGTGGTCAGATGTTTCTCATGATTAGGCACAATTTTCAGCACAACAAATAAATTAGTCTCCTGTGGTTGTACAGGTACCGGTAATCACCAGGGCTGTACTTCTTGAACTCTAAAAGCTGGAGCTTTGTGGGATGCAGGGGTAACGGGTGCAATCATCTCAGCAGGCCACATGGCTGGTTATCTGACGTTCTGAATGCAGGTGCAGAGAGAAAGTGGGGAAAAAAGCACCCAGCATTTCATCTTGGCTTCTGCTTAAATTTTGGGCTTCCTGTGGAGATGGCTTTACCTCACCACATTTACAAAGCCATTACAGGGCACTGTTATCCCTTGTTTAAAGACACAATACTACCATTCGCTCCTATTCTCTGAGGTCCAAAAAATATGACTTTAAATAGGCATTACAACCTTCTCCTCTGGAAATTGTATTTGTTTAACTTCCATTTGCACTGCTTTTGCACTGCTAAGTGCATTTAATTTAGGACCTTTCTCTCTCTTATTGTTTTTGGCTGTAAACAAGTTATATTTTGAACAACACTTAAGGTACCAAAATGGACAACAGCAGATAGGTCAATTGTGCTGTTTAATTGCATGACCTTTCATTGCATTACCTAAATAACATGACAGGCTTGGTTCTACAGCGTGAAATATTAGTAAATTGTGCTGAAATGGCAACAGATTATTGGTGTTCATAACTGTTACTTGGTTAAGTTTGACTTCTACTCTATGTCTGACAAATGTAAACAGTTGTATACAGTTGTGTAATTCAATTTAACCCATTACCCATAACCCTGTAAGCAGCAAGAGGAGAATGATCACTGAATTTATTAAATGGAAAATGCTGGTGCCTGTGTATTATAATATTCACAAGACTTACATAAAGGTGGCATTTTAACATCTAAATTCAGTGTGATATTACTGTTATCTGCCAAATTTTTACTGAAATATAAATATTTTCATAGTTTTATTTATTAACATTAGTAAATGCATTAACTAACACAAACTGTCAATTAGCAATGTATTTGTACAGCATTTAGTAATCTTTGTTTGTTCATTTCATTCATATTAATTCATTCTGTAACTTTTGATTTTAAAAATGTATCAGTAAATGTTTAAATTAGCTAAGATTAATATATGATGAGGAAAGATTGCTTATTGCAAGTTAATGTTAGCAAAGGTACAGTAGCTAGTTAATAAATGTTAACACATAAAATCAAGAGTTTTTTAACCCATATGAGATTTTGTTGGGAATAGTGCTTTAGATTAGGGAAATAACACATTATATGCTTTTGATATCACAGTTAGTTTGCAGTAACATTATACCCTATGTAATCATTTAAAATACAGTTGCAAATTTTGGGACTTTAGCAACGTAAGCGTAACGCTGTGGGCAGTGACTGAAGGGGCGTCGTCAATGACGTGCGCGTTCTCAAATAAGTACGAGCGTGCAGGGACAGAGGGAGCAGAGCAGACTTTAGCGGTTTGTTTCGCTTATCACCAAACAACCTTAAAAGAAAGTGGCCCGCTGGTCTTTCTTGTCAGTTTATACTCGGAGAAGATTTTTGTCATATCAAAGGTGACAATGACGCCATAAAATTCTCATTTGGGATACTTAATGAATTAGATATCAAGACTACACGTTGCAGCTGAGACTGAAAACGCCGACTGCAACAGGTACGTTCCCTCTTCACATGCTATTATTGGAAACGTCCTATTTATAGTCAACTTTAACCAAATCGCATTATAATGTTATCGTTTACACGAATATACATGTATATTTGATGTTGGACTGTTGGGATTTACATGAAGCTCTTAATGCAAGTATAAACCGTGTCACATTCAGCTCTTTCACTCGTTGCACATCATGAAGATTAATGGTTTTATTTACTAATTTTATATCAAAGTGTCATTTTACATTTATCTCTCTCTTAATGTCGGAAAGAGGTCTGTCCACCCCACATGATAAAATACTGTACCTTTGTAATTGCTGTAGTAAAATTGCTGTAATATAGGCCTACTACAGTATAGTTTACTATAGTAAAGTATACTTCAGTATTTTTATGTGGCTTTTCCTGTGTACAGTATTTATGTATCGATATGTTGTCAGATGTTTATTCGGTAGCTGAAGACTATCAAGATGAAATTTTCCATAATGTGACACAGTAATACACAACCAAACAGAGGTTCACAGAATTAGTAAAAGTAAATAAATAAATGCGTCTTATTATTTATTCACTTCATGTAAAGTGCTTTTTAATTTTGTATTTTCACCATTAAAGATTGCAGGTCCTCTCAAGGCCATTTGAGTGAAATTCTAAAGGTTTATTTACATTTAACTGCCTGTTTTTTTGCCTTGAAAAACCGGTCGAGCTTATTCTTGTGGCGTAGAAATGCATCACTTAAGACTGACCTGTAAGCAGTCATTTTCAAAGCTCCCCCAAGCCCACCATCATCATTTTTCATATCAATTATATTCTAATAAAATTCTAGCTTATTTACCTATTTAGATAGACTTTGGTCACCCCTGTGCACAACTTCCTTTGAGGTTATATGTAACGCATACATATAAGGTATATAGTCTTAAAGGTTCGCATCAGGCCCAAAGGTGGTCTTCCTTGGTTCTCAGCACTCCTGCACAGGGCATGGTTTCCGTCTTGTCTTCTCCCTTATCCGTTTTCCGCCAGAGAAGGGAGTGAGGAAAGATCACTTCATGGCCTTGGGCCTTTGTGTTTGGTATGCATTGCTGGCCAGTGGCCGGGTGATTTTTTTTTTTTTTTTTTTTTCCATCAAGAGCTGCATCATGGTAAACTGGTTGTCTGTGGAGGATTGATGCAGACTCTCCGTTTCCAGCTCTCCCACTTGTGTCTTCCTCTCTGTCGTTGTCCGTCTTGCCCTCCTCTCATATTAAATGTTGGAGTTACTGTAGAGAGGAAGAGTTTACGAGGTTTAAGGTTACTGGGTTTTTAATGGAAAAAACAGATTTCCCATTATTATAATGCTGAGAATGATAACAGGGCTTAATATGCCGATTGTGGATTGGTTAAAGTGTCCATTTTTGTGGGCTTTTATTTTAAATCAACTTACAAATAATGATCTTCACAAGTTTGTCATCTGTGTGAACTGTATTTGTAGTACACAATGTCTAGTTTAGAGTGTAAACAAGATTAATACACAAACGAGAGCAGAAGTGAAACAGACAAAAATAGAAATAGAAAGCTATTTTTATTATAAAAACGTTATAGTAAGTACTTTTATTTATGGCTGTGGATTAGTCAAGTGCTTGTAGATATTTATTCCTTTATTCTCTGTGTAATGCAAGGAAGATTTTCAGCAATTAATGACATCGAGAAGCATTGTATCATAATACAATAAATAATCAGCAATAATCACTTGTTTACCCAAATTAGTCCTTAATAGGCATTTAAAATTCACTGCGTGTGAGGTGAAATAGATCATTTGACATATCTGTGACTCATCAAGATGAAGCAAAATGATGTTTCAAGGGAACTAGATTTATTTAAAAGTTTTGCATGAACAGTTTCATATCTATCATCAGAAGATAATCCTGTTTTTCCTGTAATCATATTTGACACCGATTATGTGTTATTTACAGTGTAGGTTGCTTTATATGTTTATCTTTGCATTATTTTAAATGAAACATGTATCATAACCATTTTTCCTGCATGATTTCTATCTTTTCTTAATGCGTTTTCTTTTCTGTCATCTTGCAGTAAAGTGCTCTGTGCCGGGTATGTTTTGGCCATCTGCCTGCCTGCATTGAAACAAGGGTTCAAAAGTCCTCAGGTGACTAAGGTCGAGTCAACGTTGGCAGTCTGGACAGACCGTATTGTCAAGTACAATTTACAACAGCAGTTTGTAGGTACGTAGATTTACTTTACCAGACTTTATAATAGATTTTTTTCTAGGAAATTTTAACATTTGAATTTTTAACAGCTTAGATTAACAACACCACTGAGGCTAAAGCAACAGGCTAAAAGTTTAATATCTTTGTGTACTAAAACTGACTGAGGAATAGTTACAAAATACATTTTGTCATTATTTAATCACTCTTTTGTTGTTTAAAAATTAAAAAAATGTTGTTTTACATTTTATGGTTAAAATGGGAGTAGATTTTGACTGCCTTTTCTCAAGCTTCAAAAAGAAGCAAGACTTGTGTGTGACTTGTGCTGTATATTTCAAGTCTCCTAAGGGCAAACAAATGTGTTTGGTAAAGCACAAACTAAAATGCAATTCATTATTTGATAAGTCTTTGACCTGGAACTTCTCTTCTTGACAGAAACTTGACAGTTCAGTCCTCTGATCTCATACTGTAAATATGTTTTAGTTTAAACCTAAATGTTCTAAAACTGCAAAACCTCAAGTCAAAACATTAATCAAATATTGAATTATATTTAATTACCAAACCTGTTTGTATGCTGTCGTGATGCTGGGAAATGTACAGCACTTGGAGTCACATTGAGGCAGTTACCCAGCTGAGCCTGTGATTATCCAGTATGTTGTTTTTCTTTTTAGTCATCCTCAATACTAATGGTTATTACTGTCAGCATATTGCAAAGTAATGAAACGCAGCGTTTTTAAACTGTTTTTGTGGCTTAGCCTGTGGAGCCTGGTGCTAGCAACAACAAGGTCATGGGTTTAATTCCTAGGAAACATTCTGATTAAATGAAAAAAAGTCCCTATGGATAAAAGCGTCTGCCAAATGAAGCATCAGTTTGTTTTTCAACGTATATAAGAGCAATTTCAGAAAACATAAACATTTTTGATTAATCAAATCATGGGATTTTTTTTCTTTTAATTTTACTTGTGTCATGACTGTCAACCATGAAACAAGTGCTTCCCCAGCTATAATAAATATATGTTCTAAGAACATTTTGCTCATTAAGTTAATGAAACGTTATTTCTTAGTGTTTTAAAGGTTCCACTAATAATGTAGGTATAATGTTCCTGTTAATGTTGTTTACTATTTGACATAATGTAGATGCTCTTAACACTATTTTTTGATAATTTTGAATAACATTGTCTGTAGGAATAACAGTACAGTATATATTGCTACTGATAAACAGTACGACCAGTGAGAAAAAGGTTGAAGACCCAAATGAAAACTGTTCTATAATGCTGTAGTTCCAACCTCAGATTTATTCAAGGTTTATTTGTAGAATTTATGGAGTCTCTGGAGGTTAAAGTTTCCAAGAACTAACTACGTTTTAAATAATAATGTTTTTGTGAAAATAGTCATAAATGAGGCAGCTGGATTGCAGTCTGTCTTTAACATTAACCTTTAGGTGTGACCACAGGCACAACCTTTTGTTGAACAACTAGTTTTTTAAATCTTTCAAATCTTTATATCCAGAGACCTTGATAGAAAACTTGATGGGTTTTTGACTGGTTTTATCATATTTAAGAGAAAAGATTTTAATGCTTGCAGACAGTTTGAACATATTGATGCTTTTATTTATTTGCTTTCAAAGGCCACTTTTTTTTTTTTGCTTTATTTAAATGTGTGTGTGTTGTTAACGTAAGCTTAAAACTGGTTACATGTATAGAATTAAAAACATGTTTTCTCTACCCATTGGTTGTCCACATTTAAAACGGAAAGTTTCCTGCGGAAGTTTACATCATGCTTCAGCATCTACTATCCCACATCCATGATTGAGGAGTTAAAAATAAAGTTCATCAACAGTCTCCTGTTGATGATGCAACAAGCTTATCCGTGATCACCATGTCTGAGTATCCAGAGGAAGAAAACTCTCTACACCAAATGCAGGAAGTGGACACGAGCCGATTGGGAAGTCATGTCCTCTCTCCCATCTTTAACTCCACCTCTCCGTCCCTGCCAGTGGAAGGCCACCCCATCTGCATCCCTTCACCGTACACAGACATTGGCCATGATTTCACCACCCTGCCGTTCTATAGCCCCACTCTGCTGGGTTACGGCACACCTCCTCTTTCTGACTGCCCTTCTGTGCGGCAGTCGCTAAGCCCCACCCTCTTCTGGCCGCCTCATAGTCACGTTTCCTCATTTGCATTGCATCAGCAACAGACACGCCTCCAGCAAAACCACCTGGCCAGTGGCACTTGGACAGAACTTACACCACATGATCACGCCGAAGAAGAAAACAGGTATGTGGATTTTTAGTACTGTACGTGGTTTTTAGATTAGAATATGTATAGGGTTACTGGGAGTACGCAAATAGGATTTATTTTTTTGGATCAATACTGATTTTAACAAATAACTTTTGGCTGTTCTTGATACCAGTATTTGGAAACTCTTGATATCTGGTGCAAATGGCTTTTTTGTTTTAATCCAAGAATTGTTAAAGCCAGGACAGCAGATATTTTGTTATTTCTGAAATACTTCAGTTCTGAAATACTTTACTTTAGTTTTGAGTGATCACTTAAGGTGTTTATATTTTTTTCCAAAGAATGTTAGCTATATTTTGTACAGATTTTATTGTGTAGTGCATCTCTAGTGTATAGCATACTATAGTTTTTACAAAGTGTTTTTTATTTACATTGAGTGGATATTGGAAGATATACATTAAAATTATATTTTTAATACAGATATTTTTAAGTACAGATAATGAAGAAAAACTATTAAATGAAAGATAATTGTGTCTGCTTCCATCTCTAGCAAACCTCTGGTGAAAAGGGTGGCAGATGCTGAGGAGAGGTCTGCCTCCTTCAGAGGTAAAGCAGACATGCACTACTGCGCTGTCTGTAGTGATTATGCATCTGGGTACCATTACGGAGTTTGGTCGTGTGAGGGCTGCAAAGCTTTCTTCAAGAGGAGTATCCAAGGTATTACTTTTTACAAGCATTTAATTGTGTTCTTATTTTTGTTAGTACCATCAGTACTTAATGTTTAATATAATTTGGGTCTAGTTAGGTGTCAAAATGTAAATGTACATTTTTTTTATATCTGTGGGAGTACTGATTTATGATTGGTCATCTTTCTTAGAACGTTAGCATGCTGAATTATGATTAGTCATCTGTTGTTGTTAGCATGCTAAATTATGATTGGTCATCTTTCTTATATTTGTTAGCATGCTGAATTAAGAATGGTCTAATTTTGTTAGCATGCTGAATTATGATTAGTCACCTGTTGTTAACATGCTAAATTCTGATTGGTTTTCTTTCTTATTTGTTAGCATGCTGAATTATGATTGGTCATCTTTCATTAGCTTGCAAAATTATGATTAGTCATCCGTTGTTAGCATGCTGAATTATGATTGGTCATATTTCTTATATTTGTTAGCATGCTGAATTATGATTGGTCATCTTTTTTTTTAGCATGCTGAATTATAATTGGTCACCTTTATTACACCTGTTAGCATGCTGAATCATGATTGGTCATGATTCTTAACTAATCATAGCCAACTTTTACTACACAGCTGACTGAAAGAAAGACATGTTAAGAATCATGATGTTAAAATGTCAAAGTGGCTTTAATGCAGCATAGTTACTCAGCACTCTCTTTTATTTACTCTCTTTTTTTACTCGGCACTCTTTTTTTTTTTAACAGGACACAATGACTATATCTGCCCTGCAACTAACCAATGCACCATCGATAAGAACCGCCGAAAAAGCTGCCAGGCCTGCCGACTCCGAAAATGTTACGAAGTGGGAATGATGAAATGTGGTGAGGCGATGTCTCTCTCTTTTTCACTCTCTGTTTCTCTTTCCCATGCTTTCTTTATCCCTCCCTACCAGAAGCTGATTCGCACCAATACAGTTACCAAATACAACACCAGAGCTTGCCAAACCCTGCTGAATTTAATCCAGATTTTGTGGACTTTAGTCTGTGTTCCAATATTAAGCATCAATCATGCCAAAAAGAGTTGAAATGGATTGTCATGATAGGGCAATGTGATATTTGCCTGCCTGGATATTTATAGATGTTGGTCAGAAGTACCTTCTGCCAAAACAACCCAGACACAAGACTGAAAATAAATCTCTTCATACTTGAAATTCATTATGTATCATTTGTTTAAATAAGATGACAGTCAAAGGATAAGATGAAGCAGTCCTGTTTAGTTGAATTGCGATCTGTTTTATTATAGGCAAGTGTTTCACAGTGCTTGTCCTCTAAAGACAGGTGACATTAAGCCCTTGTTGCTCTGGATACTCTACTGTCTATGTTGATCCTTTCCTGTAAGTGCTGCTGTTTTAGCAAAGTGTATTATCAAGTGCTTCACTTCAAGGATACAAGTGAAAGTGATGTACTCTTGTCAGTGGTTGTTTTGAGTTCTTTGGACTGTATCAGATATCATATCAAATGCACTTTGGGAGGTGTTGTGATTTTCTTGTGCAGCTTGCATGTTTTCCCTGTCTAAACATCTTTTCTTCTGAACCACAACTTGAATGAATGTCTATTGTAATCATTTCAGCTGTTGATTCTTTGCGTCTGTCTGTACAGATGCATACAACAGGGCTTAAAGTCACCACATGTTTTTTTCACAGGATTACGACGAGAACGTGGCAGCTACCAACAAAGAGGAGCACAGCAGAAGCGACTGGTACGATTCTCTGCCAGGACCAGAGCGAGTGGACAGAAACCTCAGGATGTTAAAAGTGTCCCACGTCCTCTCAGTGGAAGCGAGGTCGTGACGCAAGTGACGCTCAGCCCGGAGGAACTAATAGCCCGTATTATAGATGCAGAGCCGCCCGAGATTTACCTCATGAAGGATATGAAGAGACCGTTCACTGAGGCCAATGTCATGATGTCACTCACCAACCTGGCTGACAAAGAACTCGTCCACATGATTTCCTGGGCCAAGAAGATACCAGGTTTGTGTTTCTGTGTTTAGGTTTGTGACCTAAAAAAGATTTCTTTTAGGTCTATTTATAAGAATGAAGTATTCAGTTGTACCATTAGTTCAGTATGTTACCCAGAATGTTTAATGGAACATTGTAAGTAACTTTTAATTTTGTAAATAATAGAAGTGTCACGATACACCAGTATTGACAATAATATTGAAAATCGCAATAATCAATATAGTGTTAATTCTGTGTATATGATTTTATTGTAAATAATTTAGCACAGTTTTGAGAAAAAAAACTAAATAAACTAAATTAAAGATACATTTAAATAGCATTGTTGATTTATTTGAAAAAACATTTTGAATAGATATTGTGATAATATTGTTATCTGAATTCTTTTGATAATCATGTAGTGAAAAATACGATATCGTGACAGCCTTACAAATAAATTTAATTTGTTAAACTATATTTTAAGCTGATCTGGCAATAGATACATAATTTAGCTATAGAAACTAACCAATCGGTCCTCAAATATGGTGTAACTTCCACAGCTTGGAATTTCATTGGTTCTATATATTGTGATAAAACATGCATATGACAGCTCTTCACAAGACACTCAAAAAGCAAATGAGATTTAAAGTTATTGAAGACACAATAACACAACGTATTTATTGCTAAAACTTCTTACAATAACAATGGTTTCCCATAGGAACATATTATTTTTAATGAATGACTGCTATGAATTGTATTTCTTATAATTGGAATAACATCTAATCATTATATCCAGGGCTGCTTGTGATGTTTCTGGTCCCAGGCCTTTTGATTTAATTCATGCTTTGCTTTAAAGAATAAAACAGTTGTAAAAATACAAATATAATGTTCATATAATATTTCAGAAGACCTAAGAAATCACATATGAGACAACCTGTGTTAAGATTTTACATTTCACTGTTTAGTTTTCATAGAGAAATGTCTTCTGCATTGCTAATATTCTGCATTTGCAGGGCATTCTCAAAAACCCTTTAAATACTTGACGTCGTCTTTTTTGTCTGATTAATCACATTAATTAGTACTTCACTTTTAGTGACATCTCTCACTAAGCCATTATTAAATTTTTAATCCTGTATTTGTATTCTGAACATTAAACATAATTTTGTTCATTAGGGGAACATCAACAAACTTTCCCCCAGACTCTTCTTTTCATTACTGAAGCGAGTAGTTCTTCCCTAGAGATGATGCTTACATAGACACAATCTTGATTTTTATTCGCAGAAGCACTGATTGTTAAAAATTCAGCATCCTGTCAACTAGAAAGTGTTTTCTACTTAACATTAAACTTGCCTAAACTCAGATTAAGTGTTTACTGTTGTTTGTGGCTGCAGGTTTTGTGGAGCTGAGTCTTTTTGACCAGGTGCATTTGTTGGAGTGCTGCTGGTTAGAGGTTTTAATGCTGGGACTAATGTGGAGGTCTGTGAATCACCCTGGAAAGCTGATTTTCTCTCCTGATCTCAGTCTCAGCAGGTAAATAGTTTAAATTAATTCTGTTCATCTCTCCAATGGGCCTGATTTATGAACAGGCACATCCATCTCTTCATTCGTCAGTTTATCTGTTTACTCTTGTGGGCTTCAAATGCACTGCACAAATTATATTCTTAATCAGGATTTTGTCTTGTTTTTTTACAGGTAAAATATCTAAACATTATTAAAACGGGATACTAAAAAAGCGAATTGATAAATTCTTTTTGAATTTCATTTATTTTATTTACCCCAATAGCAAATCATGGCAAAACTATTTTGGATATAAAGCTTGGAAAATGGCTCTAAAAACAAGACTTACTCTGTACTTTTGCTTCTCGACAAAATTATTAAAAGCCAAGCCATGTTAGGCATTGTTAAAGTGGTAACATTAGAGAAAACGTTTGTTATTATGAACTAAAAGTAAATAATTTTACAGCATATTAATCTTGGTTTATGTTAATTTATTTTTGTACTATTGTTTGTTGCTAGTTAAAATACACAGTGAAAATTACTTTTTCTAAAAGAAATTAACTCGTTTTCAGAAATAAAATGTTAAATTTAAGTGAGCTTATACTTAAAGCAATTAAAAATATGTGCAAATGGGGTAAGAAAAATGTATTTGAATTAAGTACATAATAAAAAGATGAAACATTTAAAATGTAAATGCAAATGTGTAAAATTTAAGGTTCTTTTTCTTACCCCATTGGCACATATTTTTGCTTGTTTTAATCATAAACTCAATTTCTTAATTTTGCTTATCAAGAAAATGTATCCTGATTTAAGAATTTTTACTATTGCACTGCAAAATAAATTATTTTTTGCAATGTGTTGTTTATATACAGCAGTCCCACTGTATTATTATACAGCAGTCCCACTGTATTATTATATAACATTTAATGTTAAAATGCATTAGTGTATTTAGACATTTAATAAGGTTAATAAATGCTGTAAAAGTGTTTATCACTATTTGATTTCAACTATTGCATAATGTTACCATATACAGCATAACTTTAAAATGTTTTCATTAATGTGGTCAACTGCATAATAATTATTCAAAACCCTCATACAGGAGAAATAGGTCTCAAAATAAATCATTGACGTAAACGGTACCGTGTTGTGAAGTTAAAATAAAACTAGATCAGATGAAATAATGATATAATGCAATATAGTCATGCGTACTACTGGATTATAATAAACTGTGACAGCTGTGTCTGTTAAATACTTTACTCAATATGGATGTTGCAGAAATACGGCCATGAAAACACATCACCAATTTGGCGGATGGCCTCGGATATGTACCAACGCGTTTGGTGGGAACTAGAGAGATTCCAATACCGTCGCGGTTATGTCTTTGTACCCGTTACACATGTTGTAATGCGAGAAACAAATTGATTAGGTGTTACAGATGATCTTCAGATTTTATACTAGACTAAAGCTACAAAACTGTTCTAGTCATGGGTGGTTTTCCTCTTACTCAGACAGCACTGTAAATCTGTAGATCTGTTGCCAGACATGTCCTTTATTTTCATTGGCTGTGTTTTCGATAAGGAATTCATTGTACCAAAGCCATCAGGGTGCCTGAGTTCAACTTGGGAAATTGCTTGCCAGAGTCGAGCATGCCTTCTTTCTGACTGAAATGGCCATTAAATGACTAAAACAGGCTTAAGACACAGTACATCACTGTCATTAGCTGAGACATAAAAGAAAAAACATGAAATCTTTTTAATTTCTCAGTTGTTTCTCCTAGGCATTTCTCAAAATATCTACTTTTGTGTTCCACAGAAGAGTCATATACAGGTTTTGAATGACATGAGAATGAATAAATGTTATGGGTGAACTATTCTTTTAAGTTTAAGTGGTATAATATTTTCTGACCTCTTAAACTGTGATCAGATCTACTCAGGCACCAGTCTGTTACAAAATTCAAACATTTCCTTAAGAATTGTTTTGTAAAATCACTTGTTCAATGATACTTTTACAGCTCTACCCTGTTACTGTAAATAAATAAGTGTCCCATATGCATCTATTCTATTTCTTGTGACTAAGAGAAACATCTCCTTAAAGTTGATCGATTTGAAATTTACTTTAGCTGTGAAATTTAATGTTTCCCACATAGAGGGCATCCAGAACAGCTGCTTTGTGTTTAGGTTGTAAGTATGATTTGTTTAATGCTAAATGAGAATATCAGTAATCACAGCATGCTCTCCCTCTGTTCTCATAAGTGTTATTGAAGTTTTAACACCATTCTGGTTTCGTTCAGTGCTGAAGATCCAACTGTAGCACCTCACAGAGCACTACTGCTCCGATTTATGGCTGACACATTGGGCAAAATTCAACATTCCTAATTTTATTAGGTGCCAGGTTTGGAATATGGCTAGCGTGGTTGACGACTAAGGGCCCGGTCTCATGTTTTAGATGGGGTGAAGGTAATTTGCAAGACTGATAATTATTAATTTTTTTTCCGTTTTGGCAGGGATGAGAGCAGCTGTGTGCAGGGGTTTGCTGAGATCTTTGATATGCTCCTGGCAGCCACATCCAGATTTAGAGAACTGAAATTACAGAGAGAGGAGTATGTGTGTCTCAAAGCCATGATCCTCCTGAACTCTAGTAAGTGTGTTTTTCTTATTAGATGTTATATATGATCTAATGATGTTATAAAAATGACAACTCATGGCAAGACCAAAACTTGAGTTTTTAGGCATGCATTTCATTTTTTGTGTAATCATGTAAAACATTATCTGTCATACAACTCATTATGACTGAATAAAACATTATCTGTTACATTTTATTTTTCATACAAGTAAAGGTCTTTGTCTGGCCTGTGCATTTTTACCGACTTCTGCCAAGGCAAAACACAGTAACTAACTATATATTTTGTCAAAATTTCCTTGAAATCACTATCCCAATCTGGCTCACATGCAAGGTGCATAATTCCCTTGCTCCCATTATTTCCTGTTTTCAGTACCGTATCTATCATCAAAAGGGGCGAAAACGACAAATAAAATAAAACATTGCTAACCTCCACAGATCCATAATAAATCTGAGTCTTCACCAGAGGCTTGTAACTCTTACACGGTTACTACCATCTTCACTTTAATTGAAGGGAGTGTTGGCAAGGCTAAAGAAGTAAAACGCTCACACACACTGTAAAATCTTAATGAGGACAGCATGCCTGCTTTGAGCGTTCAACTCCTTTAACCCGACTATCTGATTCACTGAATGCGCTTATGTAAGTAACAGGCGGTACCTGGTTAGTGTTCAGCGTACGGAGAAACTATATTTCTTCCTGCTCTGATTCCCTTTTGTTTTGGATTTTATTCATACTTTATCTCTTCACGCTCGACCTCCACAGCATCATGCATTTGATTTCCTCAGATGTTTCATTGTGTTTTATGAATGGGAAATCCTTTGGACTGGGTGGTTATTTGGGTATCACCCAGTATTATTACAAGTGCTTATAAATGTCAGTAAAGAATGGCTTTAATACGTGAGGAGCTGTGCTCAGCTGTATTCGTGCGTCATTGCAGACATGTGTTTGAGTTCGTCTGAGGGCGGAGAGGAGCTGGAAAGCAGGTCTAAGCTGCTGTGTCTGCTGGATTCGGTGACAGACGCTCTGGTTTGGGCCATCTCAAAGACTGGTCTGAGCTTTCAGCAACGATCCACGCGGCTGGCCCACCTGCTTATGCTGCTGTCCCACATAAGACACGTCAGGTATAGACAATAAAAACGTTGCAATAACGTTGTATTAATGTGATTATCAAAACCTATTACTGATGTCATATCTATGTCTGTAGTAATAAAGGCATGGACCATCTCCACTGCATGAAGATAAAGAAGATCGTTCCTCTGTATGACCTACTCTTGGAGATGCTGGATGCTCATATCATGCACAGCTCACGGCTATCTCACTCCAGCAACAAAGGTACACAAGAGACCCCTGCTTGCTCTACACAGAACGGAGGGACATGAGGACTTTATAGCCAATCTGGTGGTCTGTTACTTGCACTATTATGCAGGTATTGTAAATGCTTGGCTTCTAGCTTTCATTACAAGATCTTTGGAAAAAGCAGATGGCGCCAAAAAATGTTTGCGCAGACATACAAATCATTTAACAAGCTAAAAAAAATAAGTTTTTTCTCTCCTGTCCTAAAGGATGATCTATAGTTTCGGAAAGATAACAAAAGCTGCAACACTTAAAGAGAAAATTAAGATTTCACAACATAAAACCCACCACAAAATCTGATGTTTTTTTTAAAAGTGGCTCAGTATGAACTTGAGATGTGATGTATATAACGTACAATGTGTGCCATGGCATCTCTCGCTGTGTCTGAATCCACTGAATCCACTTTCCCTTTATAGTAAAGTAACTAGTAAGTTGAATTAATAATAATGACTAATTAAAATGCATTTAATTTGAAGCCCTGACTTAGACCACAGAAAAGCTTATGGACACAATGAAAGTGCTGGTTTTCTGTTTTAACATTGTACTATTGTTACTATAGCAGCTGATGTAGCTACACAGACTGTGGACTGAAAAAAAATAATGTAAATTACAGCATGGACTGTAAAATTGTGAAGATTGGAGTTCTAAACAAATTTAGTTTGTCTGCAGTGTAAACTAAACTTAAAATCTAGACTAAAAAGTTTTTTCTTCACTTGAATAATGCCTTGTATTAATATCAACGCAGCAAAGCGGTATGTATTGTTTACATTCATTGTTTACAAGATAACCAGATTATAGACTGCATTTAAGCTTTTTCGCCTTTACCTTCTGCTTCTACCAAGTAATCCCAATAACGCCATAAAGGCCTTTTACAAAACGTTTGTATATTTTCTAATGACAAATCAACTAATCTCTTGCTGTGGTTTAATATGACAATCTAATGACTGTTTAACTGTGAAATTGATTTATTTCTAAGATAAACCACAACTAACTGAAAAATACTATTGCAGTCTCATGGTTACGTTTCTGAAACCCTGTCTCGGGAATACGGAGCAGTGAAAATATTTATCCAGCGTCTACTGTAATTGTACACGCTTATAAGAATAAGAGGATCCAGTTATTGGAAAAAATAACATTGGCACAAAAATACAACCAAAGCACAGAATTAGATGTAGAAAGTATTTAATTTTAATAAACGCACAAATGTTTTTACAAAGTATTTATAAAAGTTATACCATCTGCCTGCAAACACCTGATTTGTTATAATGAGGCACTGATACAAGTTTAAACTAGTAAGAAATACCAGTTGTTATATATTTTTTAATTAATGTTTTTATTCTTAAACAAGGAACATAAATGCTTAATTTGTGAGCTTTCACGATGAATTTTTTCCTGGAATTGTACACATCTTTGTGTTCTACTGTATATTTACATTTTTATGCTTATAAATTGCAGGGATGTACTAAAATTTCTCATGTGTATCTGGCAATTATTTTTAAAAATGGGTTTTTGAGATCTTTGGAAATATAGCTTTTTGCTCATTTTACAAATGGAAATTGATTTAGGCAAGTAAAATCAGACCATTTGCAAGAATTTTAAAATGAGACCACAATGCCTAAATAGCAGGCTTCAATGTCACCACAAACTGCATATCTTGACAAAAGTAAAACCTAAATATGTAAACCATTACAGTGATTCACATCTTTCAGTGTGTCTGACATAAGCAAAGGAACAGAGACAGTTTTGGATCACGTCCAAAACTAGAACCCACAGTAATTCTCATTAGTACAGCTCTGAAAGGGGAATAAATAGTATAAAATCAATTACATAAATATAAGCATTAAAAATATTGCTGGCACAAAAGTGAGGTACTCTACCACAGGCTGAGTCATGAGAACAGGACTGATGATTGATTGAGTATCGAGTGGCTCATGTTGGTGGAGGGCCGTTCGTGTAGCGTAACATGGGATGGAAAGAACGGGCGAAATTGTTGGAAAGCGTGCAGCTGTCGTCTTCTGGAAGAGGGACCAGGCAGGCCAGAACCAGCAGCAGGAGGAAGAGGATATGCAGGGGAAAAGCGGCTCGCAGGACCCGATAGAAGAATGAACGCTGGGGTGATTGTTCACGCTTTCTTGACCTGAAACAAAGCAGAAAAACAAAATCTTGCTTTACAGCTGCTGTCTTTATCAAATTATATTACTATCAAAACTTGATTGTTTTATTTGTTATAAAAAGGCAAAGGGGTACAAGTTGTTCATGTATACCTAGAGCATTCTGAGGAATTTGTGTCTCCTGTAGCATCAGTAGAGGACTCCTGTAAGCACACGACAGGTGGTTTTGGTATTGTACTACACATGGATTTGAGAGGCTTTTTATTTTAATAATTATAAGGCATGATACCATCCCAGAAAGCAAAGATAATTGATTCAGTGTTGAATCAATGTTCAGAATAACATTAATGCAACATTTAAAGAAGTTGCAAAGACAATTAATTTAGACACTGAACAGCTAGACCTAAAGAAAGATTTTAATGTAATTTTATTTAAAGTGTAACCTCATCTGTACCCAACTATGGCAGCAACAAATATTAAAACACTGTTAAGTGTTCGCAGAACAGCACATTTACTCCTGTTAATTGTGTATATTGTTTTTAATTGATAGGTTGCTGAGATAAGAGAATACACAACTAATTAAAAAATTACTTTTACTATTGCATTGTAATGGTTACATTTCTAAAACCCTGTCTGATGAATTAAGTGCTGTAAAGTAAAATGCAACCAGTGCAAGTATAGTAGTTAAAACCGTTAAATCACCATATTTTGTTGTCAAGTAAAATTATGGTCTGCAGCAATTAGTATGCAGAAGATAAATGATTCAATGGATGAAAACCATCAAGGTTTGAATAAATCCTCAAGATTCTAATAAAATTGCAAACTTTCCTCCATAATTTATAGCAACCAACATTGGCGGCAGAAGGACAACCATAAACTATTGAGAAGAGGGAGCTGCCCTTTCAATTTTGAACTCTTTGTTATACAAAGTAGTTAATGTTTTTTGCAGAATGTTCTTACCAATCTCTGCTGAACAGTCTGGAGATCCTGGTTGACCTGATGTGACACTAATCGTAGTTTGTTTCCAATGACATGAAGTTTTTCTCGAGCCTCAGCACTTTCCTCTCCTCCGGCCTCTGGGAGCAGTTCAGATGCGATCTCCTGGAGAGAACCCACTTGCTTCTCCCTGCCCTCCAACTCCTCCGCCAGAACCTGCCACCAGGGGGCAGAATACATTAGGCACCATAGGGAAAAATAAGTGGTGACCATTCATGGATCTTTCTGGCTCACCTTTAAAGTGTTCCTGTGTTCCTGAAGAACAGAGACCTCAACGGAGGGGTCGTCTATGTTCACCGTGTATAGTCTGCTCTCTGCATTGGCCAGCCACAGCAGCAGAGAGTGCACAGTCTCGTGAAACTCCTAAATCCAGATGATCACAGCAGGTCAGTTCTGTAGCCTCTAAATCTTTAATCTTGTATGGTCTCATTCATGTTCTCTATAAATCAGTTCTCTCACCTGGCAGCGTATTAAGGTATTACGTAGACTGCCCTCCCATCCCTCAAGGCCTGCACAAGCCTCGGTCCAGCGCTGGTTCATGCTGCGCAGACCCTCCTGAAACTCCTGTGTTCCTTCACTCGCCTTCTGCTGCACTTCTCGCCCACCCAGGTTTACAGACAACATCGTGGTCTTGTAGTGGGCAAAGGTCTTCTGCATTTGCTGTGTAAAATGAAAAATCAAAAAAGTGAACTTTGAGTCTAAAATCATTTAGGGAATTTGGATGTATCGAGCAGGTAAATGAAGGCATATATTTGTGTAATGGCACATGTACTTATTTCATGTGTAATTGGATGCTGTAATAGTAATCTAATGTCAATATGCTGTGATGCTCACTTTAAGCTCTTTGACTTGCGCTTCTAACATCTCTACAGTGGCAGATGCTTCAGGTTTCTGAAGTCTCTCTAGCTCAGGGGTGACACGTTCCAGCCAGGAAGTGATGTCATGCAGGTCATGGGTCAGCTGCTGTGGATTTGTAGTGCTGCACTGATCTTTGCTCGCCGCCTGTGCCTGCAGCAGCTCCCAGCGCTCTATCACTCCTTTGAAAAACATGAACACATAGTCATACGCACTATACATGCATATACATGAAATATCTATCTATAATATATTTATTAAACCATTCTTATATCGTTATTTACTGTATTTATTATCCAGTCATCCTATTTATCTGTCCATCCTCGTTATACTGTACCATCCATATATTTATTCATCCATCCTTTTACTTTATCTCATCCATATACTATACATATATTTATACATTCATCTTTATATCCATTAATCCATCCATCTGTATGAAGCTGAAAAAAAATTATTTGCTATTTCTAAAGCTCACAGAACCTTTTATCCTTTTAGGTGTATCAAAGGAGGTACACGTTGTGCACCTCTACATAAGACCTGCGTCACTGTGTACCCGTCAAGTATCATTGTACAACTCGCTCAGGAAGTGTCATATGAGACTTTATATTCTCAGGTTTATGTGCTCTGACAATGTGTCTGTACCTGACTGCTTGTCTGCAGTGGTGAGGCCGGTGAGACCGTGTTCTTCCTGATGTTCCTCATCATCCAGGATCATAGAAACCCTCTTCACACTCTTAATGCTGCCGCTGCAATCTGACATCAGCTGGACCTGCACAACGCGCACACACACGGGTACATGTGAATTGACAGTTGGCATGTTGATGCAAATTGTATGTTAGAAGAAACAGAATGTGGAAACAGAAGGGTCTAAAGATAAACTCACATATCCTTGTTTATAAGGTGTGCTGGTGTGTGAAGGTGAGGAGGTCTCCATACGGTAGGATTTTTTTTCAGGTATGTTTGGAAAGTTCCAGTTTTGTCCTGTGAGTATGTGAAGGACATAGAGAGAACAAATAGAAAGATGAGCCAAAAACAAAACACTAGACAGGCAAAAACTAAAACAAATAAATACTAAAATAACATTTTGTTAAAAAAAAACAGAAGATTAAAAAGATTAATAGAAAATATTACGTAATCTGTTTCATTCATGCATTTAATGTAAACATATTGTATGTTGGTTGGGAATTGATCCCACAACCTTGCCGTTGCAAGAACACTTTAAAAACAATGCATTCTCGCAACCAAACGCATTTTTTCATACACTGACAATGGTACGGTATAAACACATATCCAGTAACAAGCAAAGATTCAGGTGTACATATTTAATAAAACTGAATGTTGTTATCTTCTGCATGAACAAGAGAGCTGTGGAGGGGGATGAGCAGATGCACTGAGCTGAATCGAGCTGAAGAGTCGTTTCCTCCTCTCTCTCAACCCAACAAAACCTCCCCACAACATCAAGACTTTCATGATAAGAACACATAATGGAGCCGAGTGAGGAAAGAACACTTAGATCATTTGATTTAAGAGTAAGAGTAAAAAAGGCCTTGATGATGCAGAAATCCATTATTTTCTAAGACGGTGCTATGGTGTGACTCTCGTTGAGCAATCAATAAGTGTATCTCTTTACCTGACAGGGCAGAGAAGAAGGCAACATCCTCATCCTCATCATGTGAAGAAGAGCCACCCACATCCCCGGTGTGGTCCCACTCCAGAGGAATAGAGTCCACGCTGACGGGCGTTTCACGACCAGAGCGCTCCTGAGGAGGAGACAACAGGCACATGGACGGCTGGCTGGAGGATGGTGTCTCACGTCTGGGGCTCCGGGTGTCTCCAGACCTCTCGCTGTGTAGGATCTCTGGCTGCTCCTGTGATGCATGTTACAGAGTGACAACAGGAGTTGAGAGAAAATGCATCATATACTTGTCAATATCAAACATGGATTTAAAAAAATGAAAAGCAAAAAGATTAAAGTACCGCGCAGAGACTGGTGAGATGCTGGTGGAACCGAGCGACTCTGCCGAACACATCTTGACAGTATGTGTGTAGCGTCTCCAACTCATCTTCGATCTCAACAGCATCTAGAGGACAGCTTCTCTGAATCAGACCCTCCCCAAACACTATTAGAGCATCAATCCTGTTGGTGTTCAGGCGAATCTCCTTCTTGAAACTCTGAAGGGTGAGACAAACAAGGTTTGATCAAGATTAATCCAACAATAAACTGAACCAATTAAACTATTAAATAAATTTATTTAAATAAAATGATTGTTGGATTATGTGTTAAACTCTATGGCTTCTTTATGCATGGTTTATTTGAATGATTGCATTTGCTTCCTAACCTTTAGCCGTTTCATCGTCTCTTGGAGGTCACGCTCGGAGAAGTGCTCCACATTATTCATCTTAAGGTCTATCTCAGTGAGCCAGACGAGGAGGCTCTCACGGGTTCCCTCAAACTCTTCTCTCTGCCTTGTGAAATGCTAAATAAGAGAGAAAAAGAAAATGTATGAAAAATGACAAAATGATAATTTATATAACATGCAGAGCTATAGGATATAGACACATATACAGAACATACTTAACATCAAAATATTGCAAATGTTATGTTATATCACAATGGTTTGCAATAATTGAATTATTTAAATAAGCTATGTGTAGTCAACGCTTCAAAAAAAGTCAATGCAGATAACAAAGAGACGGAGAGCAAAACATATGTGACCCTGCCTGTGAAAACTCAGCTAAAGACTTTTTTGGTGATTTACCGTTTACATAAAATCATCCTAAATAATGTTAAGAACATTCTGCGAAAATATAACCTTGATATTTTTAATATGAACCGAGTAAGAATATGTCGAAGATTAAAATCATAGTAAAATTAATAGGTAAAATCAAACTTTGATGCTCATTATCTCAGAATTACATTTTTAGACTTCAGCCTGGTTTTAACAGACAGGGTCACATGTTTGATTATACAATTTTAAATTTAAATTATATTAAAATATATTTAAAATTAGATTTTATACATTTTTTACATTATAATCATATTGTATAATGTATATTACATTATTTAGCAAGTTATCGCATATGGCAATTTACTTCAATATAGCGGAGGCCTAAAATGTCAAATATAAAAAATGCTTTTATATAACGTGTTAGTTTACTCACTCTGAGTCTGCGCAGTATAGCAGCTGTTCTCATCTGCAGCGCGACCCAACGTTCATTACCCTTGTGCACCATGGCCCTGAGTCTACCGGCCTCATCCGTGCGGTTCTCTCTGGCCAGCCGCCTGTACTGCTTATTAATAATCTCCAGCTGAGAAAGACTATCATGTACATGCTTTTGGAAACCCTAAAACAACAATTAAACATTAAAACATTACTATGACCACAAAATCACTTTGGGAATAGTTCCATGAAACGGCTACAAACCTCATATTTCTTGAGCTCCTCTTTGGCCTCAGTGTAGGGGACGTCAGATGATTTGGGTTCAGCAGCAGTTTTCTCAGCTACATTCAGCCAGTCCTCGAAAGAAGAGTAATCATCCTGAAACGTACACCATAATCTCCACGTCTCTTCAATCCTGCACAGCCAGATGCAAAAAAGCACATTTTAACTAACAGTGTGTTTCACAAAGACAGAGAAGACACTTTCAGAATTAAAGGTCATACCTCAGTTTTCTCTCCAGGGACATGGAGCAGATGTTTCTCCAGCGCTGGTCCAGGCTGTGTGTGGTCTGCTGGATGGAGTCATTCTCTCCATCACTGATGCAGGCGTCTTCATCATGCAGAAGCACATCACACAAGGTGATCACAGATGCCACCTTCTCCGTGTGATGCTCGATGTCACGCTGTAGGTCCTACACATCACAAACAGACATTTCAGAAACAAACCTCTCTCTTTTAGAAATGTTTAAACAATTTGCATGCACTTGAAGAGTACGTTTTTAAGCTTAAACCTTTTTTAGTATCATGTTCTTATTTTCAAGACAAAATCCTCTAATAAGCAAAATAATCAATTATCATGATAAAATGATTAAACCAAGATCTTTTTCTGATTTTTTAGGTTTTGCTGACCTGCTGCTCCATCAGTCTGTTCTGGATCTCATCTCTGTTGCAGACACTGTAGTGAATAGGTTTGGCCAGCTCAGCCTCAATGCTGGTGAGCCAAGAACGAAGGTTATTCATGTTCTTATCCAATTGCTGTACTGTCACAAGGGTCTCTGTCAGCTTTTTTACCCTGAGAGGAATGAAAGGTAGAGAGCATATTCATTTTAAAGCCTGACCATGATCTAAAAGTATGATAATGGCAGACTTTCTCCACACCTAGATACTTAGATTGCCTTAGATAAATCATTTTACTACTAAACGAGTCAAACATCTGTCCAGATCTACCTACACAATCTCCCTGTATGTTCCTTGAAGCTAAACTTTAACAAAATAAATAAATATCAGATAATAAATTTTTAGTACCAGAGCCCTTAATGCAAACTTTATTTACAAATCAATTGTTTGCTTTTCTAATTAACATCGTCTTATTTGACAAGCGCCCTTCTCAGAGTTCACCGTGCTACACATTGTGCACAAAACACCACCAGAAATAGGTCAGATAGGCCCATGTAAGATGACATCAAAATACAGACATTGGGTGTTCTGCATGGGTATATGCTGAGCCCGTTTAAGTGTGACAGTGTGAAGCCACTCATTACATTGTTATGCAGAGAAGTGACCACATGGCCACTCAAACTGCCCAAGCAGCCACACCTGCAGATGGTCGACAGTGATTATAAAGTGCTAGAGTACAAACTGTCTCCCTGGCCCCATTGTGCCTCTGTTAATAAGAGCTAATGTGAGGTGACAGACCATTGCCCCCACCCTTTCCACCCAACAGTAGTTCCACAGAGGAACATGAATAGACTACAGAAGCCTGAACAAGCCATATGGCAAAGCCGAAGCCAACGATACTAGTGAGGGCTATGTTAATCTACAGTAGTATCATCAGCATGTGGCTGTTTAGAAGCATGTCACTGAATCAATCAAAAAACGTTAAATAGAAATGCTTTTAAACAAATGAGAGCTTTGATCACTTGATACAAACAGTCATTCGTTAATCAAAGGACACAAAGCAACCACAATGTCTATAATTGTACAATCATTCCTTAAGGATCCTCCCACATGCTCGTGTTATTGTTTAATTCTCACCTGGCTTCAATACGATCGAACAGGTGCTGCCAGCGGTCATTGACATCACGTAACGCCCCATGGATCTCTGCCTCTTTAGCCTTGTCACTGGCCAATAGGAGCTGCTCTCCCAGCTGCTTGAGGTGGCTCTTGTTTTCACTGAAGAGGTTAATCTCCTCCACGCAGTCCTAAAAAAAAGAGAAAGAGGTACAATGAGCACCAGCTTCTCTCTCTCATGTGCTTTAGTCATTAACACATCCAACCCAAACAAAATCAGCTAACTGCACTTTGTCTCTCAATGGGTCTGACAGGTGTCAAAACTGTGCCACTTCTCTCAGCATGACATCTCTTTGTAAATCAAGCACTTTTCAGGGTCGTTTGTGTTATGGAGGAACAATTATTCACTCAATAGCTCCAATCTCGCTGTCATTTCTCCGGTTTTTAATACGTGTTCCCCTGCTTTTGAAGGTTCACCTGTTTTGTTAAGCCTCCTCCGACTCACTTTGATCAACACGTCTGTGGATTTTCTCAGTAACAGGGCTATTGAGAGACAATAGCTGCTTTTCTGATGTGTGATCATTAGTGACACAGACCAAAATCTTTTGGAAGCTCAACAGTAAACTATGTGCTAATGACTGCAGAGGGTTTGACTGATGGTGAGGGAGACGCTGCATATAAAGGAGGCCATTGTTGTTTAGAAACAAAGAGGTAAACAAATTAACACACATTTCTGTGGTAAAGCACTCTGCCCTCAATTAATTTGAACATGCAGTAAAATAGATTAGTGTTCTTTGACAAAGAATTCCTGTCAGTTAGCTAAAACATCTAGGACAACACGGATAAAATGGACAAGACCCAAAATGGATACTAATGTATGGCACATAACTCAAATTAATTTTTTCCACAAAACAAGACTTAAAGGAATAGTTCACCCCAAAATGGACCCCTATAGACATTTTTGGGTGAGCTATTCCTTTAATATCTGGTAGTTTTGCTTATGAAGAAAATGTATTTTGAATTAAGAATTTTTTTAAATGTTTGTCTTAATGATTTGCTACATAAACAAGAAATTCATTTTTTGCAGTGCAATGTTAAGGGTACGTCTAAACAAAGCATATGATGACTTTAATTGAATCCTGCCTTAAAGTGAAAATAAAAACAAAACATTAACATACAGAAAAATTTTGGTTTATGGGTAAAAATCAAACCAATGACACTCTACCTTTTTAAGTTTCTGCACCATTCCTTCAATACTAAGGTTTTCACCCCTGTGTTCCACCTTCCTCTCCATCTGTGTCAGCCAGTCACAAAGCTCCTTGTTTTTGTCATTGAAAATGATCCAGGCGTTCAGGCGATCAGCTATTTCCTGTTTGCGAAGTGACACCTACAAACAAGAACAAGAGGTTAAAATCCAATTCAGCATGACAAACAAAACACAGTCTAAAAGTCCTCATGAACCAGCTTGAAAAGTCTCTCTTATTATCAATTTAAAGTTTCAAGTTGTTCAATTGACGTTGTTGCGAGTCACCTAAGCACATGTTATGAGAGAAGAATCTTTCAATAACATTCAGTATTTCACCCCATTTGATTTGTGCTCAGTTTACATGAATCCTGCTTAAATTTCTGTGTGCTCATCATACACAGTCTTCATACAGTTACAGAAGTCCAGAATATAACAGACTTGGTCTGATAGTTTGTGCTTAAAAGTTCTGATCCTGTTTACTTCCGTTGTACGGAGTAAAAAAAACACATTTCTTGCACTTTACGTTCTGTTTGAAGTTCAAAAGTACCCTTGAATGAACAGCCGAAATCACTACTCCAGTCAAGACTTTAAAATAACTTGATCTAAACTAAACAATTTTGTACTTTGAAAGCCCAGCACAATGCAAGGCTGCCCAGCGTGAGACGGGACTATTACAGAAGGCCCCGAATGTCCCGTAACTGAACTTTTAACAAAACGCTTTTAACAAAACGCTTGTTTCATGCAGTGAGATTGATTACCGGACTGTGAGGCGAAGTACAGCAAGGAACCTTTAAGACCCCCGTGTCTTTACTGCTTTCTGTAGGTAAGGGGTTCGTCTGTTAGGCATGTACTAACATCAAGACACTTCGGGGGGCACGACCAACACTTTGTACTTTCCTTTTGCTCGTTTTATTCAAGAGATCCCAGAGACTTACATGCACCCTTATGAAAAGAACAACAGTATTTTCTTCACCCCATTTATCAAGCGAAGCCCATATGTTTTCCTTGGTCCATTAATGTCACACTAAAGACTGTACGAGAATGTGACATAATAGCTTTTCTTTAAGACAACGTTATCAATCAAACAGTAAGAAAGAAAATAAAAAGCACTGAGATGAATAAATTTAGTCTATTCAGGGTCCTGTTGTCTGACACATTATTTATTTACTTCCTTGAGCTCACCACCATAAGTGACTTAAGCTTCTCTCTTCACCACAAACACACAAAAGACCCGTGTATAAAAAGACAGAGCAAAGCTTGGCTTAACCATCTGTCATTTATTCCAGGGAACGAGTCCACCTGCAACCTGTTGGATGCACATGCAGACTGACCTCATTAACTCATGACTTGGGTTCAAGCCAAAGTTTCAAATGAAGACACAACAACAAGCGCATTTATTTAAAAACGGTTCAGTAAACAAGGCTCTCGATGGGATCTGGAGAGGTTGGTTATTGGCCAGGCAATGATCTGTGCTAAATGCAACTGTTCTGTTTTAATTGCTTTGGCTGTTTACAGTTCCATTCTAACATCTTAGAGCCATTCAGATACTCGATGATGTCATAGTGGACCAACGCTCCTCACAAGACAATCTCCAAAACCCTTCAGCTTGTACTACGTTTCAAAGACTTTTACATTTCTTGTATCACTCTACACTATTTCTTCTATTACTTTTGAATTATTATCATGTAAATATGCATCAATTTAATTATTAATTAATCATTTTAAATACATGACTGTTATTTTATATCCATAAATATACACTGTAAAAAGATTCTTGGTTGCCGTAACATTTTAAGTCCAGTCAA
Organism: Beaufortia kweichowensis; assembly: GCA_019155185.1. NCBI lineage: Eukaryota > Metazoa > Chordata > Actinopteri > Cypriniformes > Gastromyzontidae > Beaufortia > Beaufortia kweichowensis. The sequence goes on from CM032807.1 coordinate 13,060,533, forward strand.
CTTAGTTTTACAACAGTGTACAACAAGTAGACCAAATATACACAGCTTCACATTCACATCTTCGTACACTGTAAATAATTTTCAGTCCTTTCCAAATTTTTCCAGTAAACTTTTTAATTGGCTCACTTAAGTTTTGTAAATTTGACAAACATCTTTTGAAAAGACTGAAGCCACAAATGAAGCCTATGGAGTCAATTATAAAATTTAGATGCAACCAGTCACTGAAACATTTTGAGTTGATCTCAGGATTTTATTTTTTACAATGATGTTATTCTTAAAGGTATGAGAATATAAAGACAATCCAACAGGTGACAACTTGTCTTCTTGGCCATTTCCTGTCAGAAACATTATTGCCTGTGTGTTGACCAACTTTAAAGAGAAAACAGATATAAATTTAGACCTACATTCACATATACCCATTTTCCCTCTCTTTTCCTGGCCATGCGGCATTGTGATTGAAGACCGAGGCCCCAGCGGTGAAAGTATTGTGTCTTTTGAAAGCTGCTTCTGCCTCTGTTCCCCCCTCTCTCTCTCTCTCTCTCTCTCTCTCTCTCTCTCTCTCTCTCTCTGCACTCACCTTTAGGCACAGTTCTTCCCACTGGCTGTGAAGTTCCTCCACCTGTTCCTGAAGCAGCGCTGTATCTGCAGGCAGCACGTACTGTGACACGTCTGCCTTCATGTTGGTCAGCTCTTTCAATCCTCCAGCCCAAATCTGCAGCGCGTCCTCGTCCTCCTGCATAACACGACAGGCAGCACCAAGTTAACCTCCCCTGCTCTGCTGCACACTAACCCTAGTCCTCTCTCTCTCTACCCCTGTCATTTGTCCACGGGATTAAGGCTCGGGACGGGGGAGGGGAGGAGGCGGAGAGGGGGAGAGAGGAGGGAGGGCGGTCGGGGGAGGGACAGAACCCATTAAAGCCCAGTAAGGGGTGATGGGGTAAAGGCCAAGCATGTTAAGGACACGATTTTCTTTTCTTTTGTCTGACAGTTTCACCCAATCTAGAAATATAGTTTCCTCCTCATTAAAGTCTAATCAACACATCTACAACAAAACAAAAACAGTCACACCTACCAGCGTGTGTTAATAACTCTAAAGCAACATGATTAAATCAACAGGTGTTTTACTAAATAAAAGACTTTGCTTCATGTTAAACATATCATGGAACATGAGAAGAATTCAGTTGGCAGATTAAATTACTTTTTATGGTCATAAAACTCAAGCTAAAGCACTATCCTATGATTAAATGTGTGTTTCCAAAGATGATCAACAGTTTAAAAGAACCACAATTTAACCCATGTGGTCTGAATTTTCCTACTGTTTAATGTTAGATTTAACATAAAAAACAAATAATAATAATAATAAATCATGACTATTTAAGTAAAAATATATTGAAAATATATAACGTTTTGAATTTCTTATTATTAGTTATCATAACTTTTAAAGTCTTAAAATGTTTATTTAATTGAATTCACATTTATTTGTATAGCTTCACAGAAAATACATGTTTCTATGTTACAATTGTATTAATTTAGTCTAATTTACAAAATTTTAAATCCATGAATACAGCTGTAAGACCTACATAAAAACAAGCAATGTTTTTTAATTTATATTTTTATTCTGTTGTTTTGCCAACTGTTCTTGTTTTATTTGTGTTTACTTCATTTTAATAATTGCTTGATAATTTTTTTGAATTCCTATATTTACAGGTTAAATGGAAAAATCCCAATATTATCAGTGTGACCCCACTGTACATCTGCTTCAAAATACTGGTCTTTTTTGATGTTCTGACATTGATTCTGTATGTAAGCAGAATTTGATGATAGTTTATGAGCTCTAAGAATCTGAATTATTGGTATGATACAGTACCTTGATGAGCTGCTCGAGCATCTGTAGTTCTTCTAGCTTTTCTGGCAGTGGACCTTTCAATCTTGTTTTGATCTCCTCTAGTTTTAAAGCACTGTCAGCCAGTCCAATTTCACACTGCTTCCAGTTCTGTAATAAACAACAGAATGCAATCATTATTAGTAATGCTTTCTAGATGAAAGAAAGAACAGATCACACTGTTTAATACTTTAACTATCACTCAATATAAAGCTACGCTATATTTGTGCTTTTTCATGCTGATTTCTAAAAGGTTTAAGGTGGAAATTTTCTACTAGAATGTACCTCTGGTTAAGTTTGACTAATGTATCTTAGCAACCATGGGTAAAAAAATAGCAGGTTCAAAGCAGCATAATAACATTCAAGTCGAAATCCAGTGTATACCTTCACACTGATAAGGTCAGTGAAAGTCCCATGTCACACAAAGTCTTGTTACTATGTCGTTGTAAGTATTTTTTTGTGATAAAGCCGTTTCTATTGCTTTTGTGAGAGTATTCTGGGTAGCATCTATCACTGTATTATCTCAGTTCAGATCTCAGATTAGTGAAGAGAAAGATTTCCCTTTGACACATGCTTCATCTATGGAGATATGCCACCCCCCACCTATTGAGACCACATGCACACATAAACAACCATAGAACAACGTCCCTTTCTAAATCCCACTCATCTTTGTGTTGGCAGTCAACACACTGATGTCATCATTCCAAACAGCATAGCCAATCAGAGCTGGTTTTTAGTATTATAAAAGTCTTAAGGGTCGGGTTCAAGTAACCATGTAAAGGGTTTAACATTTGTAAATAATTTAAAAGTTATACTTGCATATAGGGCCCGGATTACAATAATCTGCATTTTTGCTTTACTTAAACAGTCCACAAGACATGTTTGCTAGTCTTGTTTAAAGTTTCTCTAAAAATTGGGCATTCCTGTTAAGCTAATAAATGCATTTAAACAGTATATTTTTATGGAAAAAACTAAAACATGTATAATAGAAAGTAGAACATGGCCTCCATTCAAAGCATTAGAGCATTATTGGAGAGCTTGTGATGACGACAGATGATCCGTGCAGACATCTACAGTAAGTGTCTGTTGGCTTAGTAAGAGTGGTTTTAAAAACCCTACTGTGTGATATGGGCCAGATGCCTCATTTATGGATTACAGCGAGATTAATGTCCATCTCTCATCCTCAAAATGAAGCATTTTATCAGAGAACCACAGAGTAGGGTATGTAGGTCAAATGTCAAACCATTTTAACCACATAGACTGTAACAGTTTTTGTTAGTCAAAATCAGATTCAGAAATCGGACGTCCTTGCCATCTTTACATCATATATAGTTTCCTTAAAATTAAAATGAATAGGCTAATTTTTGAAAATTAAAAAGTTTTTAAAGACTTTAAAATGGATTGGGCCTTTGACAAATCTTACAATATGACCCCTCCCCCTACAGATCATGTAACATTCAAGCAAATTGATTCAATTCTGTTTCCTCTTTATAAATGTCCATAAATTTCACAGCTCATTTAAAGCACTTGTGTATTTTTCTTGTTTGTAAGAAATGGCTCACTTACATGAGTTACGGCATTTGCAAGAGCCTTTCTTTCCTTCACAAGGCCACAGCTTCTCTCCCACATCTCTTTGAGGGCATCAAGTTTAGTCTGCAGACGTGCTTGTGTCTGCGCATCTGACCGAGGATAAATCTGTCTGCCTGCCTCCACAGTCTGGTTATAGAGTTTGTCATGAAGCTTTTGATGCTCCTCAGCCCACTGTGGGATGTAAAACATGAAAGACATTTATGGTCGATCAAGCTGTGCTGCCCGACAAATCCATCTTAACTGATATAAAAAGCACTGTATCAATGTATTTAAAAGTTTTTACCTCAAAGTCTTTTATTGTGTCTTGCAGCTGCTGTAAGGTGCAGGGCGCCAGTCCTGTTGGGGGCAGTAGATCTTCAATGTGCCGGAGGAACTTTGAAAGTTTCCTCAAGCCTGTATCATAAAACTGCCAGTCTTTTATCAGTTTCTCCACACATTTTCCTTGTTTCTGGAACTTTTGCTGTGTTTCCTGCCAGCGGTCCTTCAGTCTGCTGAGGTTTTGGATTAGATGACTTCTGCTCAAAGAAGAATAAGCGTGTTAGTGCTTTTGAGATAATCAAACAGGCTTGTTGAAGGTAAGTAAAATAAATTAAGATAAAGATTATTATTAAAGATTATTTTATTATAGAAGTCCATTAACTCCCAAGTTTTGGTTTTAATAGAGAATCCATCTTTCAGGTGCAATATTTTGCCATTGCCGTTTAAAACATTAAATTCTTATCTTTACAAGGGTTGAAGTCAAATAACGTAAAATCGTATGGGATTTATAAATAATTTTTATTACAAGCTTAGTATTGCAAAAAGACAGTTTTGAACACTTGACTTTATGTACTTACTATTTGTACTTACTATTTATGTTATTACTATTAAGTATTACTATTGTTTATTTTGTACCAATTTTTTTGTTTTTTATTTATAAACACAATTACCTAAACATCTTTAAAACCAGATGTATCTCCTTTATATATTTAAGAAGCAAAATGACACAAGATCTTGCCTTTTGTTTTTACACAAGGTCTTGCTTTAGAGAAACAACAAGCTGATGTTTGTAAATGGGGTTAAAAAAAAATCATCAATTGAAAAAAAAAAATCAAACCATTTCTTGTTTTAAGCATAAATTCATGCTTCTCAAGTGAATATATATCCTATTTTTGAGGATGTTTAAGATAATTGTCTTAGAAAACAAGACAAAAAAGTATTGCAGCTTCAGAAAACATATCTGAAGATGCCACACTGATGTCATAATATATCTGATGTCATAGTTTAAAAAAATCCTAAAACTCAGCTTTACCAATCATATGAAAAACTAAGCATACGAATTTACTGTAGTGTATATGGCTCTCTACAAGACATTTCTTCCTGCGGTGAAAAACCAGACTTTAGTTAAGCCCAAGAAACATCTTATATGCAGCGGTACAAGAGCTAAATTGACTAAAAAGAATGATGATTTTGTGCTGTTTCATTTCCTGAAAGTGAGCCAGCTTGTTCCAGAGCTGACCTCAAAGGAGCTCTTCCACATAACTCGAGGAGTTATGGACTCATCTGCAGCCCGTGGAAAAATTCAACTGGAGAATCTCCATTTTAAGTACTTGTCAGGTTACAGTCGCTTTCAGCAATTTTATTAAACCACATTCTTTTATTTCTTGCCCATAGCAGAGTCCTGTCAATATTATTGGGTTTGCAGGAAATAAGTAATTGATAGAAATGATAAACTGTCTGAGCTTACCTGTCCTCGATTTGACCACTCTCCAACAGTTGCAAAGCTTCACTGATCATAGCATCCCACAGCTGCTGACTGGTCTGCAACTCCACTTTTAACTTCTGCAAGATTATTATGAATATATTACTAACTCAGTAATTATCATTTCAAAAATACACAACACAGTATTTTATAAGCAACAGTTTGTTATTGTAGCATTTTTTACAGTGCAAAAAATCTTATTCTTACTTCATTTGTCAAACATCCTTAATACAAGACACATTATTCTTAAGAAGCAAAAAGATTTTGTATCGCACCTTCAGAGATCTAACAAACTTTTGTGATGTTTTTGCCTAGACGAAACATCAAAACAAAACCAGAAAAAGCTGTTTGCCAATGGGGTAAAAAATAGCCTGTTTTTACCCTGTTGGCAAACTACTTTTTCTTGTTTAAGCAAAAACATCATAACATTTTGTTAGATTTCTTTTCAAATGAACAAATAAATATATACATAATAGATCCAATGTATGTGTTTGAAAACAACTTTTTGGAGAGTATTTTAAGGTCCAATACTGCATTTCTATGCACAAGAATATTTTGACATTACCTAGAATTGAATTACGTATGTTTCGTGCAGTAAACAGACAATAATCAGTTTCTAGAGATATGCATTTCTCATATTTATATTAATTCACTTTAATTATTTTGCATTTCACACATCAACTGCAATGATCTTATTCAACTTAAAAATCATTAATCAATACACAGCAAGTAAATTACTAATCTACTAATTAATAGATATAATAAGCTTTACCTGATGCACAACTTGCTGCTCTCTTACGACAGAACGTTTTCCAGACACCTGATTGGACAATCCAGCCTCAATTTCCTCCAGCAGCTGCATCCAGCTCTCACACTTCTGTTGGAAGTTCTGAGTACACAGATGCTCTCCATACAGCTTCCTACACATAAATGTGCAAGTTAATTCACATGACGGTATGGGTATCACAGTTTTGCTTACTGATCATTACAGTTTACTGATCATTAAAGAAAAAAATCTGGGATCAGACATATCAACAGCCCAAACAACAATGAACTGCATTAGTTCAGTGAAATTTTCCTTGCCTGTGCATGTCTGTCACCTGACAGAAGACCTGAACCCACTGTGTGTTCAGGGTCTGTAACCTCTCATCCTCTGTGGAGCTGAGGGCGAGAGAATGGCTCTTCTGGTTTAAAACTCCAAGCTCAGGCTTTAGTCCACTCAGATCTAACAAGACCGTCTAATAGACAGACAAGAGAGAGAGATAGATTTACATGAAACTACAGTAACTACTAATTCCTTTGACACAAATAAAACCATTAAAATACAAAGTACAAAACTTTTCTGAGGTTAAAGATTCACCTTTAGCCTGTCCATGCCCACATCTGAGGAGCTTGTAAGCGATTCAAAGCTTCTGAGTTGTTGCTCCAATGAATCCAGCTGTGTGATGAAACGGTGGTGTTCCTCCAGCTCCTCCTATGGATCAACAATAGCACAACACTTACGGACACTATAACTAAATACACATTACTTTCTTATAACCACAATGTTACTGTAATTCATTTTCAGAATACACACTTCTCCTCACCTGAACTTGTGCTTTAATCTCAACAAGTGTCTTGGCAAGATGCACCTGATCACGTGACAGCAGTCTGGTTTCTGATTGGATTAGTTGGGCTGATTGGGGATTCACCTGCCCAATGAGAAGCTTTGAAGCTTCAAGGACTTTTTCCACAATAGTTTGCAAGGCCATCATGTTCTTCTCCATGGCCTGTGGAAGACATATTTCTCTATAAATCATATATTTAGAGCCATTTAAAACACACAAGTACACTGAAAATTGTTCATTAATTAGATTAAGGGGTAATTAAAAACATTTTGTGGGTGTGTACTTTTTTATTTGTGGCAAAAGAGAGGACCATACTGGTACAAGTCTGGTATTTTTAGCCCACTAACAAAAGCTCCATCTCAGATGTTTCATGTACCTCTCTGTTAAAAGCACTATTGAATTTAAGTACTACAGCCCATCTAACATTTTAGCACTGCTTTAACATGCTCATGCTGAAATGAGTGAATATGGTAAATTAAGGTTTAGTTCCCATTATTATTTTGGAAACTATGTTCAGTCCATACAGGTACAAAAAATGGTACACTCTTCAATTGTATTTTGTACTACTAGGTTGATTTACCATTAATGTTTTTGTGCATTATTTGTCTTATTTGTGTTGTTTCATTGCACAACCAATCATTAGCCCTTTTCTTATGTATTCATTGTGTTTTGTAACTCAGATCGACTGTATTACAAAGTTTCTCCTTTGCAGTGGTGTCATTCCTTAACAAGTCATCCTGTACAGTAGTAGCCTAAATATAACTCACATTAACACTTTGTATTCTGCTGTTGAGAAGTGTTACAGTGTTCTCTCCTCTGGTAGGAGAACTCATAAGTTCTTGAAGCTTCTCCCAGTGTTGATTTAGAAGCACGTGACTTTCTCCTACAAAACGTTCATATTCCAGCCAGAGCTGCAGTGCATCCTGGGCCTTTAGTAAATCAGCACGCAAGTCTTCAATTACTGCTAGACGCCTGACACACAAAAACACAAAACAATTAGATAAACCAGAAAGTTAAACAGAGATGCTACCAGCTTTACTATATTAGTAGCTGCAGGCAGATCAGCTGTTATTAAATAGTGCTGCTTTTTCAGTAACAAGCTACATTTGCTGATATGCGTCATCTTAATAGTTAAACATTTATAAAGGTAATGGCTCCTTAAATTGCTTCCATGTAGTTTTTTTTTTTTTTTTTGAAAAAATTTGTTAGCAAACTTTTAATTTAGAATAGTGAGTGAGCCAGCTTGAAACCAACCAAAATGAAGTTTCATTACTGGGTCCAAATGTGACAAGTTATAATTGTATAAGATATATTTCCACATGCAATTGGATTTAAACAAGCAGACAAGGACGAGTGAAATGAAATACCGGATCTTCTCCTTCTCCAGTCGATCAGACAGCAATGTGGCAGCACGTGGACTGAGTTTCTCTCTTAAGTTAGAGAACATTTCATTTAAGTGGGTCAAAGTCTCTGATCTTTCCAGCTCTCTTTCAAACTCCTGTGAGCAGGCAGTAAAAAAACATAAATGATGTGGGGGGAAACATCTAATTTCTAAGCTTTAACAACTTCTACAATCTTACAAACAAGATCTTCATTTCAATTTTCTGATAGTTTTATCAGTCAAACTAACTTGTAAATGTTTCACATAAGCTCTATTTTGCTCAGATGAGAACACAGGAACCCTGCAGAGCTCCAGCCTGTAGACCACACCGGCTGTCTGTAGTCCAGCAGCATTCATCTCAGACTCAAAGCAGTCCCAATCGTCCCTGATTGACTGCAGGTCTGTTCTGAGAGCATTTATCTAGGAGAGAACACAGCAGATCAGCTAAAATGAATAATTCCTTATCGAATCAAAAGTTAAGATTATAAGGCAAATTTATTTGGATATCAATTGGACTAGTTGAGTAATATTGAAAGATGATGTAAGAAATCCAATATGAGATTCCTCAATTATGGCCACTTAGAAAACAAATTTTCTCTTTTAATGTCATACTTCAGAAACATCATGAACATATACATTATTAAACATTCTGGCTTTAAGAATTCACCTGTTCGCCTAAACCTTGGCAGTCCTGCATGGCTAAATTCACCTGCATGGAGAATGCTTCATCTCCAGGATGTTGGCCATCCTGCTGTCCAAACAGTTTAAGTAGATCCAGATCCAGCAGCTCAGAGGAACTGACTCTTAACTTTTCCTCTGTCTTCTGAAATGGCACAAATTTCACAACACTTCTTATTTACTCTATCACTAACAAAAACAATTCACAAACACCTCAAGCATGTTGTTGTGAATAATAGTCCCACCTCACACTCTTGTAACGCCTTATCAATCTGGGAGCGGCTGTCCGGCATTTTGCTGTTTCTCACCCATTCTGAACATTGAGAGATCCAGTTGCGCACAGGAAGCAATCGCCTTTCTCGGTTTGTGCAGACCTGCCGTTTGTCTTCTGTATCACGTATCTGCAGACAAAAGATAAAATAGTAAACAAAACCAATAGAAAAGGGAAAAACAGCTTCCCATAAAATAAGAAAACAGTTTGGAGTAAACTGTAGGAGAACATCATCTAGCTTAAAATGTCACCAAGCTGAGAATTTTATAAATTGCAGTTTTGGATCCACAGTGTACTAATTTTGTGATTGAAAATGTACATGTCTTTGCACTTCTAGCGCAACGCTCTACCGATTGACCTACAGGACTCAATATGGATGTCTCTGATGATGTTGTGCTTTTGTACTCACCTCACTGTCAATTTTGCACTGTAGAATTTGCCATCTTACATTTAGAGCTCCCAGTTGCTCAGCAAACAGGATGCACGCATTCTGATTGGTGGGTTCATTGACAGACCCCGCCCCTCAAAAGACTGATTTAGAAAGTCAAGACAGGATTGGCGGCTTGTTACCTCGGTCTTGACATCCTAAGAAATAAATATGATTTCCCTAAATAACTGACATATGTAACTATTAATACTTGATAGGAAATAATGATAAACCGAATAAAAACAATCTGTAACAAAGTCTGTAAAAGTCAGTAGGAATTTTAGTTTAAAAACACTTGCTGAAGGATAAAATCATAAAATCAATACCTTCAAAGCCTGTAGATATCTAGACAGGTGAGTTGAATTTAAGGCGAGATCAGCCCCAGACCTGTCTTCCTCCAGTCGACTCTCAACATGTTTTAGACAGGAGGTCAAATCATCCAAGATCTGATTCTGAGACTGGCTTGCCAACAGCTAGCGGGAGGTCAAAAGGATGTTAACCGCAGTATAAAGCAGTTGTCAGAGGTTTACTTGAAATGGAGAGATGAAAGAGGCATGAGAAGCTAGAGATGGAAAGAAAGACAGTGACACTTCCTACCCGTTGCTGTGTCTGGTGAAGGGTAGGCCGCATGTTACTCAGCTTCATCCAGCCCTGCTCAAGCTCAGCCAATCGTCTGCGCAGTGCTGGAGCCTCACTGGCTGTCAGCTGCAGTATGCGTGTACCGGCGCAGACTGCAGAATCCTTCTGAGCAGATCTGACATCAAGCTCTTTAAAGAATTCCTGGGTCATACACATACATGCACAAAAACAATCAGAGCCAAGCCACACTCCATTTAGATATGCAGGACTGTATGCAGTTACTATAATACAACAAAAAGATATAATCTTATAAATAATCTGCAACTTCCAGTCACCATGATTCGAGTAAGAATGAGTCTAGATTCCTGAAGATCAGGATCAGAGAAGCTGTTCCACTTCTCAGCCTGTTCACGAGTACTGCTCATCCATGCCTCCAGTTCAGTCGAGTCTCGCTGAAAGCTACAAAAAACAAAAATCCACACCTTTACCTGTTAATTGACATAGCAATGTGTGTCCTCAAACAACATACGAGACTGAATTTTTGAGAAAATGCAGAATGAGATTCCAAGAGAATTAGGACGCTGCCAGAAGACAGCTGCAAATGTAGACAGTAGGCTATTCACTAGGTCTTGGAACAGCTAATGTCTTGAATCCAAATAAAAAACACAAAAGTTCATGTTTTCCTGAACACTAATTTCTTTTTAGCTATTGCTGCTTCAAATTAAATGAAAATTGTGTTTTATAATTTACTCGAACAATCTTTTTCTTTGACAAAAATGTCAGTCAAAGCAGAAGTGACTGGCTATGAAAGAATCATCCATTCAGTGTCTTTAACAACAGAAGACTGAGGGCATCATTTGAATTAATGCTCAACAATAAAACATTTAACTATATATTACTATTGAAAACTATTTCACTTCTCAAACAGAATGTCAACATTTGCTTCAGTGTTTTACACACCTTTCAGAATCCTTCTTGATAGTTTTTGTGGATTGAATCTTCTTCTCTAGTAGTTTATTGAGCGTCTGCCAGCGTGTCAACAGCCGTGATCTTGGAGAGGTTTGGCCTGGCCGATCACAGCAGTAACCCTTGCTCTGCAGGGACCTGAGTTGCTTCCGGGTGTCTTCCACCTGATGCTTTATGTCTTCCACGGCCTTTTGCCACCCCTGACATTAAGAAAGACAGTAAGAAAGAAAGAAAAGAACTGTTCAGCAAGGAAAACGTTTTCTTCCCCAAACCTAATTACGGTTATTTTACGTTATGATAGTCTATAGAGAGAGAGTTTATTTATTTGTTTCATTTTTATTTTTAAATGCTGCATTATCATTTAACTTAATTTAACACGATTTCTAACACTAATAAAACTATAGCATTACATGTATATTAATCATGGTTCTTAAACACTCAAAGACTTTTCAGTAAGCTAAATTGAAAAACAAAACAAACAGCAAACATCAGTGGTGATTAGGTGGTACTCAGATGTTCTGATGTTGTTTAATATGGTACAGTGCTCTCAAAGTTTGAGAAGCACTGCTCAAGCTCATCTCATCTCCCTCAGCATCTCACCCCAGCTCAAGTTGAGTGGCTTGTAGGAACAGGAGCGAGTTGGATGTACATCCATTACAGGCACACAAAAGGGTTGCATGCCGTTCCTCCCAAACCAATTCAGCCGAGTAATGAGCTTTGGTAGTCAGAAAGGGAAAATAATATGAAAGCAACCGTTCATGGCTGACTGTTCCGCGTTGAGTCAGTGTAGCTGAGAAATGAACTTTAATAATCGTGTGGGACACAAATAATCCAAGAGCGGCCCATGCAGGCAGCAGAACATGAAGTTCTGCAGATAAGGCAACCATCATTCTGGGTAATTTCATCTGGAACGGAGTGTGCCAAAAATGAAAATAGAGAAGATTCTTATGAAAAAGAGAGAAGAGAAATGAAAGGTTTAATTCGCTTTTGCCTTTCCAAACCTGCATGTCCTGCTACCACTACTTTCGCTGCTTTTGTCCAGAATGCTCCCAAATAACATGTGAAGAGGTGTTTTCTATATTATCAAGTCATTAATGTGTTTAAAAAATATAAATGCCACAAAACTCATTTGGAAAGCAGCTTGTAGCATTTTATGATGATGATGACTAATTGAATGAATAATTTAGCAAGACGGGTATGGGAGTGCTAGGGCTGGGCGGTATTAAGGTATTTACTTAATTTATTTATGAAATGTCAACTACAACAAATTTTTCTATTCCATGTATATTGTGTATGTAAATAAGTGGGTGTGTCTAACTCTGACAGACACACTGAGAAAGATAAGCACATAGTTCAGGAGGAGGAGCTTATTATTAAGAGGTGTGACATCTGCAGTGTGGATTGGGTTTCTAAACAAGTATATTGCAGTATATATTGTTGTCATGAAATAAAATAACTAATAGCATGAAACATTTTCTGATTATACCGCCCAACCTTAGTGCTGATTGGCTGATGGCATTTGCGACTATTCTGAGCTGTACTATTAGAAGCAGCCGACAAAGGAAAATGTCAGTCTATTAAACATATTCAATCATGGAAATATCATTGTCTACAATTACACTACCCCCTTATAACGTAAAACTTAATACTGTAAAACTGTAATATATGGTTTAAGATTATGCATGACTAAAATCTTTATTCCAGGAACATATGTGAAATATTCCTCACATTAAACCAACCAAAACAAGATGTGTGAACAAACCTCATAGGACTGCAGCTGAACCTGCAGGTCTCCATCCAGCTCTGAATCTGCATTGGAAACATCTGACTCAAGCTCATCCAAGCGCTTACGCAGCTTCTCTGTGACCTCATCATACCGAGACCACTCCTACAACACATACAGAAAGGTAAGAGTGTAAGATCCAGTGTCAGCTTCACAGGGAAACAAATGCTACTTTATACATTTTATATCATTTATATACATAGGAACCAAATTAGACTTTATTGTGTTAACAGATATAATGAGCTATTGGTTGTAAATCTAATTCCAAAAAAATATATAACACCATTAAACATCACATGAGAGAGGATGAAGCTAGTGAAAGAAAAAAAAGAAGAATCAAAGCCTGACAAAGTAATTATACTGTACCTGTAAGCCGTGCTGCATTTGGACCCCATGATTTTGTGCTTTGACCTGTAGATCTGAAATGATCCGTTCCACCTCAGTCTGGCCCTCCAGTGTCCCCTCTGGCAGCTTCTGGGACAGCAGCTTGAACATTACTAGGCTCTGTCCCAAACTTCTGAAGTATCTCTGTTACCCGTTAGATGCAAATATTAAAAGTCAAAAAGATGTTAAACTCAAAACATTAGAAATGGACCTTGTTTTCAATAATAAATACTAAACTAAATAAAAGGTATTAATTTATACCAACAGCCCACATGTGTACCTTGTGTCCTCTCAGGAGACTGTGAAGCTGGCTGCAGTCATGTGGGTGTTCATCCTGACTGCGTTGCAGTCGTTCAGAGCCCAGTTCCAGAAGACCCCTCAGACCCTTCAAAAGAGCTTCGGAACATCTTTGTACCTCAGGATCATTCTGCCCCACTGTTCTTCGACGATTATACATCAAGGTCCATATGCCAGCCTTACAGAACACACATATTTTTACATTTGCATATAAATTCAACAAACAAAAAGTAGGAAATTCCATGCATATTACAGAAAAGAAGAAATATAAGCATGCAAGATGGCAATTGCAAGGTGGCGATTTATCATTTACATGTAATTGTAAATGCTAAAATTGATTAAAAATTTTAAAAAACCTTAATGCTTGAAAAGTCCTTGATGAGAGCGGTTGATGTTTCTCCAGCCTTCAACACAGAACTTTCTATCGGATGCTCTCTAGCCTGAGTGCAGAAAATAAATATATCTAAAAACAGTCACAGATTTATCTGTGAAATATGTTTCAATAGCTTTTAAACTAAGGACTATAAATACATAAATGTATATATACAAGATTATAAGAACACTGCACATTGCAAAAAACAAAATTAATATATATGTAGTTTGATGGCTTTGTATTTTTGCAGCCTTAAAACTGACCTCCAGTGAAACAATATCCTGGTAAGATTCTGTGTCCTCCGGTCTTTCCTTTAACCTAAAGAGAATTTGGGCCAAACTCTCTATATCTTCTCCTCTGTCTACAGACTGTGCCAGATCGCTGAATGTTGTTGCACTGCAAGACATGAAAAATCCATTTCGACAAACATGAAAGTCAGCAAATGCAGAGAATCTCTCTCCACTCTATGAGTGTGACATTTACGGTCTAAAGTAGTCTACTTCAACAATATGTCTCTTAAAGTTAAACAGTAGCATTATTGCTTACCACATGTGTTGCTCAGTCTGGATGTCGCTCTGTGGAGCAACCCAAACTTCAATCGGATCTCTCTGTTCCTTTATCTCACGCTGTATCTCCTAAAGAATAGAAAGAGAATTATATGGGCATTTTCATGCAAAGGTTAACTTCGGCAAAGTTTTCACCAAACGTTTTAACCAAACTGAACCATACCATCCCTTCTGTATCTGTTTTGGTATTATTGGATTATTTAAAATCCTACAAAAACATGCATCCTTTTTTCTCATCTGTAAAACATGTACTGTATATTTTACTGCTTTTAAATAGATATTATGTGTATAGACTGAAATTTTGCTGAAGTCTGGACTCAACAGTTTCAATTTTGAAATATTATACATATTAAATTGCATTGAATATACTTTTCATGGAAATAAAGTGATAAACGTGACCGTAAAGTAAGAGATCACACAAAATTACCAGTGATGTTTCTTCCTGTGATGTGGTATCTTGTGAAGTCAGCACAGTTGAAGGAGTTGAGAAGTCTGGTACTTCTGTCCCTGGATCAGTTGTGACTGGATCATCAGTAACTTCTACTGCTTCTTTGTCAGATGTCGAGGAGTTTGAGTCTTCCTTATGGACAAACTGTTTCACTTGATCACTTGTACCCATTTCTGTGGTTATAGACTGTTTGTTCTCATCTAAAGACTCTTTGGTCAAATCACTGGCATCACTGGTGTGAAAAACAGTGTTTATTCCAGGCTTTGCAGGGACTGCTGTAGTTACTGTGGTAACCGGCTGTTTGTTCTCATTTTCCTCTGTACTTGAAACAGTATCTTTTTTGGCTACATCAGGCTGTAGGAAACTTTGATTTGTGAACACATCAAAGTGTTGAAGTGTTGGCGCAGCAAGACAGGTGGTCTGATCAGGAATTGATCCGTAGTCTGTGACAGAAATTTCAGAGAGCGAAGGATCCGGTAAACAAAGTCCCAGGTTTGATTCCTGTAACACTGATGCATGCTGGACTGCAGCTAAATCCACCTTTACATCTTCTGGAAACGATTTCTGAAGACAGAAACAACAATATGAAAAATATTGCAAAAGAGAAAACACTTTGGTACAAGTCTTTAGGTCTCAAATCAGTAACTGTAAACGGCAGAGACCTGTGGAGCAGGATAGCATTAAACTGACCAAACTTTTCCTTTTCCTGTCCATCTTTGATAAAATGAATTTCTTTATGTGTTGATTTCCATATAATAAAAAGATCTGAAGTATTCATAGCAGAGATTGTTAAAATATGTTTTAAAAGCTCTTACAAAATGCTAGTAAATAAACTGCAATATGTATTCATAGACAGGTAATGTAGTTAAAAATCACTTAAATCTGCAGGCTTTCAAATCGGCAAAAGAACAATAATTTGAGGGGAAATATGTGATCTAGACAAAGTCAAATAATGTTGTCTTTAGTCTATACCTTGATGATACACGTTTCAGCAGATACAGCAGTTTCGTTCTCATCTTCTTCTGTTGGATTCTCATCTAGGTCCTGAAACGGAGACAGAAAAGAACATTAATGGAGCTGATGCTCAGCGATGGAGAAGAATAAATTGTCTGCAGGAGCAGGGAACCTGTTGGGTAAAGTATAATGGAGGTAAATGTTCACTCTGCACTGAATGCATTGGCATTTAGAAAGAAAGATCATGCAGAAATTGGTCACGACTGAATCATGCAACTGACATTTCAGAAAGCAAGAGTGTTAAATACATAAAATATAAGAGATGAGGTGAATATTATCGCCAGGGTCTTGTATCATCCTGAATGGGTTAATTTTGTGATAATGATAGAAGCTAGACATCAGCACAGAAAAGAATTAAAAAAGATCAAGGTTAAGAGTATAAAAGATTTAAAGTCATTTTTTCAAGGTCTGACAGAGTATTAAATGAATCCTAAAGTCCAAAGTATACTTTTTTAAAACAATCTTTCTTTTATACTCCATAAGACTGTTTGACCACAACAACAAGCTTTCCAGCTTGCAGACCCACAAATTATTGCAAACAATTCTAGGAGCCTGCACAGGTACAAGCTTACAGCGTTCTCATACCTTATATACCGTTCTCATATCCAAAGTATACTTTGGGCAAAAAAGAAAAGTAAGAAATGTTAACTGCTGTACCTCTGGAACGCTGCATGTAACAGTTCCTGAGGATGAAGCCTGACTGCCTTCATCATCGTCATCATTGTAAGAGTCTTTCATTGACACCTGCTTAACAGTTCCAGGAACATGAGGATATGTTGGTAGTTTTAGTAAGATGCTTAACATCAGCTAGATAAAGTTACTTACCATATCTCCAGTGCAGAGGTGTGACAGATCGAATTCTGTGGTTTGGTCTGAAGAGGGGATCACTTCGGCTGGTTGACCAAGAGAGACCTGCACAAATTAAAAAGATCTCAGGTTATAGTTGTGTGTTTTTTTTATTGACAAGCTCTTTTAGACATTAATACCCACATATCATGCTATATTCCTGTAAAAGCAAATGTCAAGCTTTTTTAATCTTTTAAGAACAAGGTCATGCATAAAAGTAATCTGATACCAACTAGATACTGCGATCTTTTCTAATAAAGTCATGGCAATAATGATTTACAGACATACTGAGCTTTGACAGCGCTATCAGAATGTTCCCACACAACATCCTCGTCTGAGTTGGCTTTCAAGAACAAGGATGCTTTCCTCCCCTCATTCCCACAGACATGAAAGAGAGGTCAGGAACTTCTCACGAACACTTACAAGACTACAAATCTCCTGAACTTTTATTTAAAGGACTAACATTTGTTCTAACCAGTTAGACTCAAGGTCATGTTAGATATAAAACTTTAAAAGTCCCACTATGATGTCATTGGTGAAATGTGTTGAAATGCCATTCAAAACTGTGTTGTCGGTTATAAAGCAGATATTGAAGTTATAGTTGAACAGTCACATCCATGCATGTCAAAGCTCTTACAAAAAAGTAAGAGGCTTTAAAATCTCAAACACATCTTATACCAAAAGAAGATTTTGTGATGGAGCCAATGCTTGGCAAATAAAAAGCTCTAAGTAACAACAAGCACAGTGATGAAGTGACAGACCCTGAGCGCTGCGCTCTGCTCTTCACTGAGCTGCTGCAGCTCTTGGATGGGCTGCAGGAGATCTTGGGCCCAATGGAAAGCTGTGAGAGTTTGTTCAGCTCCTGCGGGAAGACCCAGACCAGGCCTGCAGCTCTCAATCTCATCAATGGTCCTCTTCATGGACTGGATATTAGCCAGAATGACCTGTTAGAGAGAAATACATATTTCGAATACACAGGACAACTCACATATGCAATCCGAGCATACAGTAGAGAAGAAAGTTACATACCTGTCTGTTCTGGAGATGCTCCTCGGGAGATGTGTCTACCGTGTCAGTGGTGGAAAGGATTGTCCTGATCTTTGTCAGATTCCTTTCCATTGTTTTTACCTCTGTTTCAATGGCATCCATCTCCTACACAGTTATTTAATAAGTTCAGATGATTGAAAATAATTAAACATAGAACCACAGCATTATATAGTAATAATCCACTCCATTAATTCTATTTAGGTCTTGTATAGTATATAACCCAAAAAATACAATGTATATTATGTAAATCAAGCCATCAATCCATTAAATATTATTAATAAGGGGTGTAACGATACAACATAAGACATGATATATAACACTACAAAACATACAATTCCTTGATGTGATTTAGCATATTAACAATATGATGACTATTTAATCCTGTTGGTTGATGTGCATCAACATACAGTATATTTTCATGTTTTGTTTTTTTAATTTTGTGCTTTAATTAATTTGTGCTTTACATTTCTTATTAATTTTAATTTTAAAATTAATGTTAATAATTAAAAATCCTTTTTCTTTTTGGTGACAGACCAATTTATTCATCTATTTACAAGCATGTTAATTAAACCTTAAATGTTGTCAATTCTTTAACAAACTGTACTGTACATCAAAAATGTTATTAATAATTGCTGATGTTTTGGATGTAAATATATTATTTAAATCTAGTTTTGAAAAGTTTGATTTTAAGACTTTAGAATCAAAATATTGTGATATGCTTTCTTAAAGTGAACCGTGTAATCCGGTATACAGATTTCTAATTTCTCACAGCTGCGAGGTGCTGAAGGTGGGAAAGAGGGTCCAGAACGCTTTGCTGGATCTGTGTGATATTCTGAATAGAATGGTGGAGGAGCAGCTCTTGAGAGCTGATGTCACACACTGGACTGATCTCCTGCAGCACGGGCTGGAAAGCCTCTAGAGATGCTCTGCATCCCTCGGATTCATCCAGCATCATCTACACACACCAATAAAGAGCCATACAGAAACATGCCAATCCATATTACTAAGAAAAGCACCACAAGTAACAAGTGTAAAGAGCTTTGACGTGAGACATTCATCTGACCTTCAGAGAGCTGGCATGGCTGTAGAGGCATTTCGCAGTGGTGTAGGTTCTGGGGGCAACCAGCCAAGACTGGGCCTCTCTCAACCAGCAGGTGGAACTACTGCGTAAACCCTCGAATTCCTGCAGACAGGTGGGGATCTGATGGTGGGGAGAAGAACATGGTTTTTATTAAGTGGTTAGCATGTTATAAAGTCCCTGCTGGTATGTTATTTTGTTGTTGGCTTAGGTGAAACATGATTTTAGGTTTATCTCACTTTGCTGATAAGAGCTGTCCGTTGCTCTGCCTGCTTGGCTGTGGTTTGGTAGAGCTGCAGTGGTTCAGTAAGCTGGTCCATAAGGACATGTGCTCTCTCAGGCTGCTCCTCAGCCAGCTCCTGAACCTGAGCCTCCAGCTCAGCTATCCGAGTGTGCCACTGATCCAGCTCATCCCATATACGCTGTGATTGGAAATTCAATCCATTAAATAAATCATACTGTATTCAAAGCTTTAAAAGTGTAAAGACATATCTATAAGATACCTTTTGTGTATGTTCAGCCTGAAAGAAAGTAGGACTCTTCTGCTGCAGCAGGGCCTTAACACAATTCAAGCCCACGGTCACCTCTCTCACCTGCTCACTCATTTTTTGGAGAGGACCACTGGTTTCCATAACCATCCCAAACTGAAACAAACAGAACTTTATTCAGCTTTACTCTTTATTATTATTATTTCATATTAATAACATTACTAAAACAGTAGAGTACAATCAAAAAGCAGTGTTGGAGGTAACAGTGAAGGCAAGTTATGCACATTATGCAATCAGATTACTTTTTGGAAATAATGCATTACTTATGCATCAATATTTGCATTCCACGTAAATATTTTATTTTTAAATAAACCTCCAATAAGCCATAGACTCTCCACACAAAAAGTACAAAACAAAGGTGTGTTCTATTGGCTGTTGTTGCATGCACTACATTGTAAAACAAAAAACGAGAGTAAGTTAGTGTGAAAAAATACATTACTTAACATAAAAAAATAACACTTTTAGTTACTTTCCCAGTTTACGGTTCTTTAATAAAGATAATTAAATTAAAAAAGGTCATACTTTTTCTTTAGCCTCCTGAAGGGAAAGAGTGAGCTCTTCCTGTAAAGTCTGAATCTCAGAGGGCACGCAACTCCATTTCTCCTGTACTCTGTCCATGACATCCTCCAGTCTAGCTTTCTGTGTGGTCAGTTCCACTTTAACAGCCTATAGTGCATTCAACACAATAAATACAGTTGTACAGTAATAATACATAGTCATTAATATTGTAAATACAGTGTTGGACAGTCCCCATAAACAACACCACCAACCTGCAAGTGTTCAGCAGCTGATTCAGACTGTAAATTGGTCAAAAGAGCTAAAACATTCTGCTGAATGTCACCCATCTCCTCCTGGACCTGTCCCAACTCCTGGATCTCAAAAAGCACCTTCCGACGGATGTTACTGCTCTGATCTCTGATGCTAAGTAAGACAGAGCAGAGTCTGTTAGTTTTCAGTCATTTTTTAGGACAAAGTGGTATTTGCTTGTGTGCGGTTTATACTGTATGACATGCCTTCGGCAGCGACCCTGCACAGACTCTAAGTCCACACAGATTTGAGGCAATGCTTTCAACTGCTGCAAATTTGAGACTCCCAGCAATCGGGTCATGGGGTGTTGTAGAGAGACCAGGGTGTGATGCTCCCGCTCAATCCTGTCCTGATGGTGTTCTGTGAGAGTAAGAACACCCTGAAGCTCCATTAGAGATCCGGTCACCACAGATAAGTCAGAGAGGTCTTTTTCCACTTTGTCAAGAGCTTTGTTTGATTTATTAAGCTGGAATTCAAATACAAACACAAACTGATCAACAAATGCTGAGAAATAAACATCACGAGTGTGACATTTGTGCATCTAATGCATCCAAGGTATACATTTTACCATGACCTTAACACTGCCCACATAATGTTCTATCAATTGAACAACAGGAACCTAAAAACTGAACATGAAATTACTAACACGTGTTATTATTTCCCTCCATTCGGCTTCTTTATGAGATGCACTGGCTGTGAGGGATTCAACTCTGCACCGCAGCACAGCCCAAGACCTCCACAGATGTCCCAGCATTAGGTCAGCAGGTACACTGCAGCGCTGACCCGGGCAGCTTTCACTTAACTCCTCCAGCTTTTCAGCGATGTTCTTCAGTTCTGTCTGGAGCACCTGCAGATCATTTATCTGCATGTTCATTTAACATATTTGTAGTTACACATAAGGAAAGGTAGCATAACAAACATCACATGCATCTATACACCATGAAATTATTCATACACCCCAAAAAATACCATTGCAAAAAACTAAATATAAAAAATGTAATACATTTTAATGAATAAAAAAATGATCATGATGCAACAAATAGAACATGATAATTTAAGATGATTCCTTCACCCAGATACTAGATATAAATGAACGCCAACGTACCTTTACTTTCAGCTGTTGGTCCTGACAAGTGTCTAAATAAGTGCATTTCTGGCTGAAGCATGTTGAGATTTCAGAATCAGCGTTTTTGAGAAGCTGGTTCACTTCATCATGGTGACTTCTGTGCACAGTTTGGTCTCTCAAGCACCTAAATTAGATACATTGTAGTACATTTTGTATAACTAAACATGCATTCCATTCAGCCTAATTATTAGTTTCAGGGCATGTTTACTAAGAAAAATGATTTTTAAGTACTGCACATATTGCAAGCATTTGAAGAGCTTTTTTGAGAAAATGCTTGATTACTACATTTCAAAACATTTTTCCAATTAGAAATGGCATGAACAGCCAGCTTTGCAAAAATAACAGAGCAAAAACATCAACAACAATCAGACTAACATTTAAAATGAATCATTTGTGCAGGTTACACTTTTTTTATTTTGTATGAAAAAACTAATTACTTTAAGTAAGACCTACCTTTGTAAGGCCTGGAGTCTGAGTTGAGCCTGGGCTTTTAATTTGGCATCTTGTACTACAAGGTGACTCAAAACCTGTATATGAAGTTGCTCAGCCAGAGGTATGGAGAGACATTTCTGTTGGGGTATGCAAGAACTAACTTCAGCTAAGTGGGCCGAGAAACCCTCAACCAAATTGGCCAGCGTCTGCTGAACATGGCGTTGTTCCTCCTGGCAGGTTTTGAAGCTGACAGAGGGCATCATGAGATTGTATTCGATCCGCTGACAAAAGCTCTCTGCACTCTGAACAGCCAAGCGGTAATGCTTCAGTGCCTCTCGAGCTTGAAACAGCTCGTCCTAAATAACCGAAAACGTAATTAATATTGTTTATTATAATTCTGAAAATGTCCTTAAAACATTTAAAACTAAAATCTGTAACATTTTTTGGTTAAAAATAAACAAAATTCAGGTAGTGAGTAAAAAAACAGTGTTCAAAACTGCCTCCCTAATGTTTCCCTGCTTTGCAACGTAAACTTATAATAATTATAACTGAATATTAAAAGTTGAGCTTTCAGGTACAATTTTGTGGAAAATGTCAGTTTGACATCATTTGACTTCAATTCACGTTAAGGTAAGTACATAAAGTAACCTGCACTTTAATGTTTAAATAGAGATGGCAACAGTAGAAATGTCAAGAAGCTTACCATATGCATATGACAATCATTAAGAGTTCTTTGACCAAGACTGATGGTTTTCTTGTAGCCTTCAGCTTCTGTTCCCCTCCTGCAGCTTGCCATCATTTGTAGCGCAAATTCCACAGTTCTTACTAATGTCCAGTACTTTCGCAGCTCTGCATCAATGGCCTTATTATCTGGCTCCACGACTCTCCCCTTCAGCTCCTGTCTGACACAACTGAGAAGATCAGCAAGTGCACCAAGTTCTGTAGAGGTGTTGAGACCCTCCATCAAAGAGCAAACTAGGGTTTTGGCCTCATTACTGACTGTGAACTCATATGATGCTAGCTGCTCAACAGTAAAACGAATCTTTTGCCTTTCTGCTGTCAGCTGGGATGGATAGAGATCTTGCGAAATGGCCTCCAGGTGGTCAGCGGCCTCTTGACATGCCATTTTCACCAGAGGGAGCTCCACCAGAAGAATCTGACAGAAACGTAATCTTGCATCAGCATCGACACTTGGGTCTACAATCTGTGACAAGCTCTTCTGCACCGCCTGTCTGGAATGTTCCATATGCTGCCTTAAACTAAGGTACTCTTTTTGCTCTCTGGCTTGCTGGTATAACAGATGTATTCTGCTCTGTAAGTCTAGTATGGTGTGAAGTAACTCATTCCTCCGATGTTCTGGGCAGTGTGGACTTTCCTGTACCTTACACAGAAGCTCCATAAGCTTGTGCTTTACAGGCTCTAGTTTGTCCCTAGTTACAGGATAGGTTTGCCTAATGATGTCAGCAGTGATCTGTCTCAAAGTCTTCTGGATGACATTCAGTTCTTCAGCCGAGGATTCCTGAGCATGAAGCAGCTCTTCAAGAACCCAATGTAAGGCCCATTTATGATTCACAACCCTAGAAACTTCTTTATGTAAGGTTGTAAGCTTGTCAACAAGATGAAAGCTTTCTGGTATACTCAAGCCCTGATTTATGTTTTTAGTTTCATCTAACAAAGTTTGTATGTTACTTGCTTGTCTCTCTGCTTCCTTTAGAGCTTCTGTAGAAATCTGAAGCTTGACCCTCAATTCTGGAATGGTTGTTTTAAGTTCAGAAGACATAGATTTGCCAGACTCCTTCTCCAACATTGAGGTTAGCCAGGAGCTGCTGTCAGTGATCTGTTTCCAAAGCCTCTCTCTTACATGCAACATTCTGTTCATTTCTTCAACAGTACAGGTAGCCTTCTCTGGAAGTTTACTGTACAACTCCTCCAAGGAATTGAGTGAAGGTGTCACAGCTATGGAATCTACCTCACTGAGTTCTGTAACTTCTTGTTTTAGCTCTTTCAAAACAGAAGCCAGCTGAGTCCTCTTCTGAGATATTTGCAACTGCAGTTTCTTCATGAGGTTGACTTGGTGGCTTGCCTCTTCAGAAAACAGAGACAACCTCCTATTTCTATTGATTTTGCTCTTGGTTTGTTTGGCCCATGTAAAGTAGCCCCTTATAATCCTTATGATTGGTGAACAATCACTGCTGTTTGAAATGTGAGAGCTTAGCGTCTCCTCAATCAAAGCAAGCTGAAAATTCAAACCCTGCATGGTATCCTCTACATCGGCAAGCTCCTTCTTTCCCAGTGGACAGGAAGAAAGAGCCTGTGAAATTTCAAGAAGGTGCAGGTAATGCTCTCTCAACACTATCAGATCTGCAGTTTTGACAGCCTGTTGTAGCACAGTTTGAGAGTCCAGCTGTCTCTGAGAGGGATCTGAAGGAGAGATCGACTTTTCTAGAAGCTCCAGTTTGCGTCGCAGCTCTCTGGCCTTTTGTAGCAGTGCAGAAACTTCTTCTGTGCAAATGTTCGCCTGCCACAGACTCCTGGAAGCGGCACCTTCCAGAGTCTGCCATCTCTCCTGCAAGGTCCTAACAGGTTCAAGGCAGGTCACAGGTCCCTCCGCCTCACCCAGATGGGCTGAGACCTGGCAGCACGTCTGTAAGAGCTCCTCAAGCATGCCTTTCTTTTTCTGCAGGCTCTTCAAAAACTCACTCAGCTTTTCTGCTTGCAGGGTGCTGCTTTCGATAGAATCCCTTTTGATGAAAATATTATGGTTACTTTTAATATATATACTTTTAACTTTTTATAAATAAATGGTTACTTTTATTACATACAGAACTAAATTGCAGTGAGATGAAATTAAAGATAAATCTGCACATACTGAAACATCATGGAAACTCACTGTGTTATTGTGCTGAACTCTGCCTCTAGGTTATGCAATGTATCAATGAGAGCACAGTTTTGCTGGTGGTACTCCGTAACCAACTGAAACTGTGCCTTTTTAAACTCTAGCATTGTAGAGGCATCCAGCAGTGCTGCATTGCGTCTCTCCTCCATTCTTTTCTCAGGCTCTGTGCTAGCTTCATAATGAGGCAGCCTACCCACCTGCTCCAGGACACACTGCCTGCAGCCCTAAAGAACCCAGTGTGACACCACATTGTAATGTAACGTTTGTTAATATTGTTAATTTAAATGGTTATAGTTTAAATGTTTGATTTATTAGCCAGATTCAAACTCTAATTGTCTGCCAATCCAATAAATCAGTGATTGAAGACATTTTAAAAAATTGGCAACATCAACTGCAATATGCTATACTAGACCTAACAAAATCTGCATTATCACACAAGTCCCAAAAATAAAGTGGATAAGTACAGTATTAAGAGCAGGAGAAACAAATGTAGAAACAGTTTTGTATTACCACAGTCAGTAACATTGACAGACCTAGTTATTTTGAGCACTGCATCAGTCAAAACAAAAAAGTTTTGGAGAACTGAAAATTATGGTTTTCTTTTTTGGGGCTATTCGACCTATATCAGCAGTGGCAAACAACTGTAGATCTTAATGACTCATCACATGTTTTTGAGTTTCAGGGTTTGTAGAAGCTATTTTAATGAGGGAAATGACTATACCTCTGCTTCTTCCAGCTGGCGAGTCATGTGTGTAATGCTGAGTTGAGCTGGGTGGTAACGGCATCTAAAAACCCGCTGGAGAGTCCATACCAGACTGATCTCCGAATCAGTAAGTAATGAGTTCTGAAAGCAGACGTCCTCCCTTGAACTACTTTCCTGCTGAATAAATATATTAAAATTGAAGTTTCACTAGTGAGAAATTTAAAACTTGCATAGATAATGAAATAACAAATAGACTTAAAAGCAGCACAGAACACAGGAAATCTTAAAAAACCTCCTTCCTGTGTAATTTCCTCTCAAAAGACTTGAGGGAATACATGGCCATCAAGTCAAAGATAGATCAAAGACAAACTGTATTCTCTGATAACAGACTCTTCATAACTCTCTTAATTTGAGAGCAATAACAGATTTTTGTTTTATTTTCTGCTTTGACTTTGTAGCCATTTCTCATTATTTTTCCTGTTTATGACATATTTTGAGATGGATAATGACACTGTAAAATGTATAGTAAATATGTTTATCTTGTCAAAAGTCTTGTCAAAATTTTTACTGCACCACATTTTTGTCCAGTGTTTTAGTTGCACACTGAATATGTAAGAAAAAAATAAAATAAATGTATACACTTACCTCAGATACATGACTGGTTGTCATGAGTGGCTGAATATTAGTGACAGAGTCCCTTAAAGTTGCCCACACGCGTGTCCCTGAAGGGCGCTCTGCAGACTTCGCCTTACCCTCACCATCTAATTTTGATCCTGTTTTTCTGGATAATTTGTGTCTGCCAGTTCGATCGGAACTGTATTTGTGCATTTCTTTCTCATTCTACAAAAGGAGGCAAAAAGTTTCATTCATATTTAAGTACAAAAATTCACCACAACAGAGTTCACGCACATGCTCTCAAAGCCACATTCAAAACAGCTCTGCTCAGAAATGCTTCATACTTGTTTGCTAAACACTACGAAAATAGGAATGCTGGCCTATCAGGAGATAATCTGTCCCTTTGGGTGTGGTCTACTCAACAAACAGAAGCAGTTTTACAGAAAGCACTGTTAACATAGTGTACAGCAGCTTTTGTACTGCTCATTTGTAAATAAAAAAGCCAAATATTATCACAACTGCAAGTGCATTTTCTCTGTTTTTTACTTCTTTCAATATATCTCTTTGGCCCTTGCCGTTTTCCCATATTTGCCTTCTACCTATTGTTTGGATCTGTTGAATGGACTTTTATTATTGGTTTTGTCCTGTGCCAGTTCTCGACTGCTGCACATGGATCCTCACATGCCTTCAGAATCCTCTATGTTACAGTAATTGTTTAAATAGTTAAAGTAATCTTTTATTAATGCACATCAAATTGACTAGCACATTCAATATTAGTCTTGCACAGCTGGGAATAATTACAGCACATTCAGAAAATAATTCAGAAATTTCATTGTCTACAGGTAAATTATAAAGCCGTTAATCATGCTGAATGAAACCAAAACTATTCAACGACAGTTACATAGCAACAAAAAATCAGATGTTCTGTACTGTATATGAAGGGCTTGGAGTTGAAAGTTATGTTATACATCACTGTCAGAAAAGGATACACAAGCAAAACAGGGACAGTACCCTTTAAAAAGTTCTTAATATGTACCATTTAGGTACAAATATGTATTTGTGAGGTACCAATATACTTTGGTCTATAAATATGCAATCTTAAGATACAAAGTTGTACTTTTTAAAAGGGTACTGTCTCAGTGACAGCTGGGAATGATGCAGTAAACATTTTCATGTCAAAACAAAATGAATCTTACCTGTACAGGAATCATATCTGAATCTTCAGTCCTCTGTTGTTCAGTTTGAATGATTTTAACTTCTGATGTGAGTGATGTAGGAATTTGTGTTGTACACTCAGGTCTCACAAAAGGTAAAACATCTGTTGACACAGATTTTGAGACATCTGTATGTACTAACTGTACAGATTCCACTTCTGTTACAATCACACCATCTGAAGGACGATCATCTGTGACATTAGTATCTTTCTGCGCTGTGCCCACAGCACCTGGAAGTTTGCATTCCTTATTTAATGACACTGCAGTGTTTGACTGACTACCAGATACAGTCAGTGATGAGTCTGCAGTGTCGAGTAAACCAGTTTGAAGCACTTGTGAATCAGCTGTGTTCTTGTCTGCTGATTCCCCATAAGGAGCTTCAGTGTTACTCTTCTCTGGTTTAGAGACACCTGATGTCACGTCATCCTTTTCCAAAAGGTCTACTCCACGGTCTTTAGATTTCCAAGGCTCAACACTTACAGTGTGCCTTTTCTCATCAAACTGAACACCTAGTGTAGAAAGATCAGAGTCCAAATTATCAGTGGCAATCTTCTTTGGTGGCAGTTCATCAGAAGAGCTCGTTCCACCAGCATGTTCATCATCTGTAGCGGTGGTTTCATCATGTGCAACTGAATTTGTATCCAGTTTAGATGCAAAATCTTGGATATCTTGTTCCAGTAAGATCTGGTTGGCTTTGGTAGGATCCAGTTTATTATTAACAACAGGCTTTGGGGTTTTAGGGCTGAGTAAACCAACACTGGATGAGTCATGAGTGACACATGATTTTGCACCAGTACCATCAGCGGATTCTTTGTCATCTTCTCTTATTACAGGTCGAGTTAAATCCCTCTCCTCATGTACAAACATGATCTGCTGTTTCTCTGTGTCCACGCCTGGTGGGAGGTTCTTCTCATCTGTGGGTTCTGAGACTGAATGCAATATATCTTGTGTTCCTTTGTTTTGCTTAATGTTCCTGATTTTTACGCTTGTGTGAACCACGTCACTCACTGCATTGTCAGTGCTTATCTGCAAAACAATTTAACACAATTATTATGATTTAAAATTAACAGGTAAAAGTTTTAATCATTACAAATATTTTTTAAATACTGTATTATTTATTGTGCCATAGAAGAAGGAACACCCTGTTACTAACATCAAGAATGAGTAAACTGGTACCGAACATGACCAGCTAACTTATCTGCTCTTTAATTCTTTGGGAAGTGATGGCAACAGATCAGTCAATTAATTTCTGTTGCATTTTAGGACTTCTGAATCTTACCTGCGAAGGGGAACTGCTATCCAAAACTTCATAAGGAACTGTTACAGCATCAGTGGATTCACTGTAATATTCTTTTATTACAGGTCCAGTTTCATCCCTTTTTTTAGATAGAGAAACAAACTGCTGCTTATCTGTGTCCTGACTTGGAGGGAGGTTAGCAGCATCTGTGGTTGCTTTTTGTGTTGAGGTAGGTGAATGCAATATATCTTTTGTTTCTTTATTTTTCACAGTTGGCATGTCTTCAACCTGCTCATCCAGGTCAAGCACTGCTCTGAGAGTGGACTCCTGCAAAACAATAAAACAACTTATGACTCAAAATGAAAAATAATAATAAGGTTTTGAATGTTTGAAAGCAAGTCAAAAGGTACTAAACAAGACTGAATTAATTGATTAACTATTCAATAGGAATTAAAAACCCAAATCTTACATGCTGTTCTCAAAGTAGTTCAGAAGTGATGGCATGTAAGATCTTTTTAGCAAAATGGCGTTAAATCCCATTATTTTTTAGGACATTTTACCTATAAAAACAACCTGCAAGTCTTACCTGACCATTGAAACTGCCATCCGAAACTTCTCTGTGCTTCTCTGTCCTCTGTGCATCAGTGTGGCTGCTGACATTTGACTCTTGTGGGCATGTGTCAAGAATTTGTGTTAACCTCTCAGCTCCTATTAAATGTGAAATATCTTTTGGCACTGGTTTTGAAATCTCTGTATGTTTTACCTGTATAGATTCCCCTGATGTTAAAATGACACCTTCTGAAAGTTTACATTCTGAAGTCAATGTCACTGGAGTTTCTGACTGACTCACCTCAGAGGTTTGAAGGCATTCTGAGTCAGTTGTGTTCTTATCATTACAACTAGGTGTCTTCAACTTACTACTACTAACATTGCATGCCTGCTCTATGCTAGGGGATTTCCTGTTCTTTTTTCTATACTTGGCGGTATTTGAAGCCTTTCGTAGTGGTTTGTTTGCTTTATCTGAAAGCTCTTTGTCTTGTGCATGTTTGTTTATGGGACTAGTTACTTCATCCTCACAACTTTCAACTATTGTGACATCATGTTGGAGAAGCAAAGAGCCTAAATCGCAGTCTTCTCCAGTGTGAACATTCATTTGGCTTGATGTGTCTGCATGTTTTAATGAATGTTGGCCTTCAATTGTTGGCTGTTGTGGCTCCTCTTTTTCATCTTTTCTAATGTCAATCCCCATGATCTCTGAGGTTTTTAGTTGGATAGGTGTTTCTGCTTGTCCTAGTTGGATGTCTTCCTGAGGTTCAGGACTGCCCATCTTCAATTCAGAGATACTGGAGGTCACTGGAATGACATTATGCTGGTGAAGCAAAGAGCCCAAGTCATTGTCTTCCCCAGTGAGCATATCCACTTTGGCTGTTGCATTTGTATTTATGATTGTATGTTGGCCCTTTACAATCAATTGATATGACTCCCCACTTTCACTTTTTCTAGTAAGAATATCCTTGATATCAGGAGTTTCCAACTGGAAAAGTGTAGTTTGCCCCTTTTTAGGCTGTACTGATTGCACAAATGGAATGACACCTATTTTGTCCTGAGATTCAAGCTTGTCAGATTCTGAGAGTTTTGGGGTCCCTAGGGTTGTACTTGATTCTAAAACTGTACCAACAGTGGACTCTGCGTCATCTTTTCTTATTACAGGTCCAGTTTCATTCCTCTCTTTAAATGTGGATGGGAACTGTTGCTGATCTATTTCTTGTTCTGGAGGGAGATTCTCAAAATCTGTGACTGCTTTTTGAGTTGATTCATGTGAAGGCAAAACATCTTGAGACTGGTCATTTGTGGTATTATTTTGGGCAGCTCCAGTTTGAGAGATACTAAACATTATTGAATGACTTTCTTTAATTTCAGTTTGTGGGAGAGCTTTCTGTTCAGCGCACACTGCTCCTGAAAGCTGTTCATCTGTTTTTGAAGACATTGGAGCATTTGACTGACATTCTAAAGACACAGTCAGTGATGTATCCGTTGAGCCTGGTAGCATCATCTCAGATGTCTGAATGCACTCTGAATCAGGTGTGTATGTGTGTTTTAAATAAGGAGGCTTCAACTCTCTGCTACTCGCATTGCTTGGTAGTTCTTTACCAGATGATTTTCTGTTCTTCTTTCTACCCGTAGCAATATTTGTAGACTTTTGTATTGGTTTGTTTGCTTGACCTGAGAGCTGTGTGTCTGCTGCATGTTTGTTTTCGTCACTAATAACATCCTCTTTATGTGTCCTCATTCTTGTGACATCACACTGGTAAACCTTGGACACCACTTTACTGTCTTTTACAGTCTGGACATCCATTTTGCTTTCTGTGTCTGTTTTTAGGATATGTTGGCTTTCCATAGACAGTTGATGTGGCTCCTTATTTTCATTTACTCTAATGTCAATCTTTATGACCTCCGAGGTTTTAGTGCAGAAAGGTCTTTCAGTCTGTCCTAGCTGTCTATCTTCTTGAGCTTCAAAATTTCCAATCTCTGATTCAGAGATACCTAATCTGACTTCTTCCTTTTCCGGAAGAGCTCTTTCGGGGTGTGGGACTCTAGGTTTCCCAGTGTCAGTTGAGCTTGTGTGTTGACTCTTGATATCTAAATGAGAAGATTCACTTGTGTGAGAGGAGTCTTCAGGTTCTCCATATTGCATTGGCTGCAGTGGCTGATAACTGTCTGATGGTAATGTTGGTGAAAAAACATCAGAAATGACAGTAAATACTTTCTGTGCAAGTTGTTTAGTAGATGAGTCCTTCTCAGGTTTAGGTTTCAAATCAGGTTCAGAAGCAAAATCTTCCTGCAGAGGTTCAGCACTAGCACTGTGGATGTTTTCATCAAGCTGAAGATCTGACGCAGAAATACCACAGGTGGATTCTTTGCCATCATCTTTTATTACAGATCCTTCAATGTGAGACATGCTAGCTGTCTCTGAATGTTCAATTTTAGTCTCTGGTTGTAGAAGATTCATGGTATCTTTCTGTATGGAGCCCTCTGGATTTAAAGATGTTGGAGGGTCTGACTGATTAGAGTCTGAAGAAACAGTTAGTGATGGATCTGTAGTATCCTGTAGTCTCACCTCAGAGGTTTGAAGGCATTCTAAGTCAGTTGCGCTCTTATCTTTACAACTAGGTGTCTTCATCTTTCTACTACTAACATCGCTTGCCTGTTCTATGCCAGGTGATTTCCTGTTCTCCTTTCTGCCCTGAGCCATATTTGGAGGCTTTTGTAATGGTTTGTTTGTTTCACCAGAGATCTTATTATCTTTTGCATGTTTGTTTTTAACATTAGTGACCTCATGCTTATGACTCTTAATTACTGTGACATCACATTGGTGAAGCAAAGAGCCTAAATCACTGTCTTCTCCAGTGTGAACATCCATTTGGTTTGATGTGTCTGCATGTATCACTGCATGTTGACCTTCAGTAGTTGGCTGTTGTAGGATTACTTTTTCATCTTTTCTAATGTCAATCTCCATGACCTCAGAAGTTTGTCCGAGCTGCATGTCTTCCTGAGCTTCGATAGTACCTTTTTCTGATTCAGAGATACCTGATGTGACTGATATGACATCATGATGGTGAAGCAAAGAGCCTAAATCACTGTCTTCTCCAGTGTGGACATTCATTTGGGTTGTTGCATCCATATTTATGATTGTATGCTGGCCTTCCACAATTAGCTCATGTGACTTATCATTTTCACTTTTTCTAATGTCAATGTCCCTGACATGAGGTGTTTTCAGCTGGGTAAGTGTAGTTTGCCTCTTTTCGGACAGTACTGACTCCACTATTGGAATTACACCCGTTTCATCCTGAACTTCAAACATATCCTTGTCTGATGCAGAGACCTTTGATTTTACATCACCTATACCTGAAAGACCTTCTTTCATCTTTTGGTCATCAGGTTTTCTTCTGCCAGAAGAACTTCTGTGTTGACTCTTGATATCTGATTGAAAGAATTCACTTGTGTGAGATGAGTCCTCAGGATCCTCAAATTGTGTCAAGTGCAGTGATTCATCTGATGGTAATGTAGGTGAATCAACATCCAAAATGATAGTAAATACTTTCTTTGCAGTTCCAGGTCTTGCAACTTCTTCATTTTGTTGGTATACAACCATAGGGTCAGTTGATGAGACTTCCTCAGGTTCAGGGCAGACATCAAGTTTAGGACTAAAATCTCCCTGAGCAGACTCCTTAGATGTAAACTGCTGCTGATCTGTTTCTTGTTCTGGAGAGAGGTTCACATCATCTGTGACTGCTTTTTCAGTGGATTTAAGTAAAGGCAAAACATCTTGAGACTGGACATATGTGGGATTAGTTTGGGCAGCTCCAGTACGGGAGATACTAACTGTCTCTGTATGTCTATCCTTAATATCAGTTTGTGGGAGACCTTTCTGTTCAGTGCCCACTGCTCCTGGAAGCTGATCTTCTGTATTCAATGACACTGAAGTGTTTAATTGACTAGATTCTATAGACGCAGTGAGTGATGCATTTGTTGTGCCTGGTAGCATTATCTCAGATGTCTGAACGCACTCTGAGTCAGTTAAGTGTATATGTTGTGAACGAGGATTCTTCAACTCTCTGCTACTAACACTGCTTGCATGTTTTTCGCCAGATGATTTTCTGTTCTTCTTACCCTTAGCACTATTTGTAGGCTTTTGTAGAGGTTTGTTTGTTTCAGCTAAGAGCTCTGTGTCTGGTGCTTGTGTGCTTTGGTCAGTGATGACATTTTCCTCATGTGTCTTCATTATTGTGACATCTAGCTGGTGATCCCCAGACACCACTGCACTGTCTTTTACAGTCTGGACATCCATTTGGCTTGCTGTGTCTGTTTTTATGATTGTATGTTGGCCTTCCACAGACAGTTGATGTGACTTCTTATTTTTACCTTCTTTAATGTCAGTCTCCATGACCTCAGGGGCTTTAAGACAGGTTAGTGTTTCCCTTTGTCTAACTTGGCTGTATTCTTGACCTTCGATATTACGCTTGACAGATTCAGAAACATTTGATGTCAAATTGTCATTTTCTGAAAGAACTCTTTCGGGTTGTGGGACTTCAGGTATCCCAGTGCCAGTTGAGCTCCTGTGTTGACTCTTGATATCTGAATGAGAGAATTCACTTGTGTGAGAGGAGTCTTCAGGTTCTTCTGATTGTGTTGGTTGCAGTGGCTGATAATTATCTGATGGTAATGAAGGTGAAAAAATATCTGAAATGACAGTAAATACTTTCTTTGCAAGTTGCTTAGTAGATGAGTCCTTCTCAGGTTTAGGTTTCAAATCAGGTTCAGAAGCAAAATCTTCATGCAGAGGTTCAGCACTAGCACTGTGGATGTTTTCATCAAGCTGAAGCTGGCTCTGACGAGAAATACCAAAGTGGATTCTTTGCCATCATCTTTTATTACAGATCCTTCAATGTGAGAGATGCTAGCAGTCTCTGAATGTTCAGTTTTAGTCTCTGGTTGTAGAAGATTCATGGTATCTTTCTGTATGGAGCCCTCTGGATTCAAAGAT
This sequence comes from Beaufortia kweichowensis, assembly GCA_019155185.1. Lineage (NCBI taxonomy): Eukaryota > Metazoa > Chordata > Actinopteri > Cypriniformes > Gastromyzontidae > Beaufortia > Beaufortia kweichowensis. The sequence continues at coordinate 13,094,614 of CM032807.1, forward strand.
GTTGCAGGGTGTGACTGACTAGAGTCTGAAGAAACAGTTAGTGATGGATCTGTAGTATCCTGTAGTCTCACCTCAGATGTTTGAAGGCATTCTAAGTCAGTTGCGCTCTTATCTTTACAACTAGGTGTCTTCATCTTTCTACTACTAACATCGCTTGCCTGTTCAATGCCAGGTGATTTCCTGTTCTTCTTTCTGCCCTGAGCCATATTTGGAGGCTTTTTTTGTGGTTTGTTTGTTTCGCCAGAGATCTTATTATCTTTTGCATGTTTGTTTTTAACATTAGTGACCTCATGCTCATGACTCTTAACTACTGTAAGATCACATTGGTGAAGCAAAGAGCCTAAATCACTGTCTTCTCCAGTGTGAACATCCATTTGGTTTGATGTTCTGCATGTATCACTGCATGTTGACCTTCAGTAGTTGGCTGTTGTAGGATTACTTTTCATCTTTTCTAATGTCAATCTCCATGACCTCAGAAGTTTGTACGAGCTGTATGTCTTCCTGAGCTTCGATAGTACCTTGTTCTGATTCAGAGATACCTGATGTCACTGATATGACATCATGATGGTGAAGCAAAGAGCCTAAATCACCGTCTTCTCCAGTGTGGACATTCATTTGGGTTGTTGCATCCACATTTATGATTGTATGCTGGCCTTCCACAATTAGCTCATGTGACTTATCATTTTCACTTTTTCTAATGTCAATGTCCCTGACATGAGGTGTTTTCAGCTGGGTAAGTGTAGTTTGCCCCTTTTCGGACAGTACTGACTCCAGTATTGGAATTACACCCGTTTCATCCTGACCTTCAAACTTATCCTTGTCTGATGCAGAAACCTTTGATTTTACATCACCTATACCTGAAAGACCTTCTTTCATTTTTTGGTCATCAGGTTTTCTTCTGCCAGAAGAACTTCTGTGTTGACTCTTGATATCTGATTGAAAGAATTCACCTGTGTGAGATGAATCCTTGGGATCCTCAAATTGTGTCAAGTGCAGTGATTCATCTGATGGTAATGTAGGTGAATCAACATCCAAAATGATAGGAAATACTTTCTTTGCAGTTCCAGGTCTTGCAACTTCTTCATTTTGTTGGTATACAGCCATAGGGTCAGTTGATGAGACTTCCTCAGGTTCAGGGCAGACATCAAGTTTAGGACTAAAATCTCCCTGAGCAGACTCTTTAGATATAGATGTAAACTGTTGCTGATCTGTTTCTTGTTCTGGAGAGAGGTTCACATCATCTGTGACTGCTTTTTCAGTGGATTCAAGTAAAGTCAAAACATCTTGAGACTGGACATATGTGGGATTAGTTTGGGCAGCTCCAGTACGGGAGATACTAACTGTCTCTGAATGTCTATCCTTAATTTCAGTTTGTGGGAGACCTTTCTGTTCAGAGCCCACTGCTCCTGGAAGCTGCACTTCTGTATTCAATGACACTGAAGTGTTTAAATGACTAGATTCTATAGATGCAGTGAGTGATGCATTTGTTGTGCCTGATAGCATTATCTCAGATGTCTGAACGCACTCTGAGTCAGTTAAGTGTATATGTTGTGAGCGAGGATCCTTCAACTCTCTGCTACTAACACTGCTTGCATGTTTTTCGCCAGATGATTTTCTGTTCTTCTTCTTACCCTTAGCACTATTTGTAGGCTTTTTGTAGAGGTTTGTTTGTTTCAGCTAAGAGCTCTTAGGTCTGGTGCTTGTGTGCTTTGGTCAGTGATGACATTTTCCTCATGTGTCTTCATTGTGACATCTAGCTGGTGATCCCCAGACACCACTGCACTGTCTTTTACAGTCTGGACATCCATTTGGCTTGCTGTGTCTGTTTTTATGATTGTATGTTGGCCTTCCACAGACAGTTGATGTGACTTCTTATTTTCAGCTTCTTTAATGTCAGTCTCCATGACCTCAGGGGCTTTAAGACAAGTTAGTGTTTCCCTTTGTCTAACTTGGCTGTATCCTTGACCTTCAATATTACCCTTGACAGATTCAGAAACATTTGATGTCAAATTGTCATTTTCTGAAAGAACTCTTTCGGGTTGTGGGACTTCAGGTATCCCAGTGCCAGTTGAGTTCCTGTGTTGACTCTTGATATCTGAATGAGAGAATTCACTTGTGTGAGAGGAGTCTTCAGGTTCTTCTGATTGTGTTGGTTGCAGTGGCTGATAATTATCTGATGGTAATGAAGGTGAAAAAATATCTGAAATGACAGTAAATACTTTCTTTGCAAGTTGCTTAGAAGATGAGTCCTTCTCAGGTTTAGGTTTCAAATCAGGTTCAGAAGCAAAATCTTCCTGCAGAGGTTCAGCACTAGCACTGTGGATGTTTTCATCAAGCTGAAGCTCTGGCGCAGAAATACCAAAAAAGTGGATTCTTTGCCATCATCTTTTATTACAGATCGTTCAATGTGAGAGATGCTAGCAGTCTCTGAATGTTCAGTTTTAGTCTCTGGTTGTAGAAGATTCATGGAATCTTTCTGTATGGAGCCCTCTGGATTCAAAGATGTTGCAGGGTGTGACTGACTAGAGTCTGAAGAAACAGTTAGTGATGGATCTGTAGTATCCTGTAGTCTCACCTCAGAGGTTTGAAGGCATTCTAAGTCAGTTAGCTCTTATCTTTACAACTAGGTGTCTTCATCTTTCTACTACTAACATCGCTTGCCTGTTCTATGCCAGGTGATTTCCTGTTCTTCTTTCTGCCCTGAGCCATAGTTGGAGGCTTTTTTTGTGGTTTGTTTGTTTCGCCAGAGATCTTATTATCTTTTGCATGTTTGTTTTTAACATTAGTGACCTCATGCTCATGACTCTTAACTACTGTAAGATCACATTTGTGAAGCAAAGAGCCTAAATCACTGTCTTCTCAGTGTGAACATCCATTTGGTTTGATGTGTCTGCATGTATCACTGCATGTTGACCTTCAGTAGTTGGCTGTTGTAGGATTACTTTTTCATCTTTTCTAATGTCAATCTCCATGACCTCAGAAGTTTGTCCGAGCTGTATGTCTTCCTGAGCTTCGATAGTACCTTGTTCTGATTCAGAGATACCTGATGTCACTGATATGACATCATGATGGTGAAGCAAAGAGCCTAAATCACTGTCTTCTCCAGTGTGGACATTCATTTGGGTTGTTGCATCCACATTTATGATTGTATGCTGGCCTTCCACAATTAGCTCATGTGACTTATCATTTTCACTTTTTCTAATGTCAATGTCCCTGACATGAGGTGTTTTCAGCTGGGTAAGTGTAGTTTGCCCCTTTTCGGACAGTACTGACTCCAGTATTGGAATTACACCTGTTTCATCCTGACCTTCAAACTTATCCTTGTCTGATGCAGAAACCTTTGATTTTACATCACCTATACCTGAAAGACCTTCTTTCATTTTTTGGTCATCAGGTTTTCTTCTGCCAGAAGAACTTCTGTGTTGACTCTTGATATCTGATTGAAAGAATTCACCTGTGTGAGATGAATCCTTGGGATCCTCAAATTGTGTCAAGTGCAGTGATTCATCTGATGGTAATGTAGGTGAATCAACATCCAAAATGATAGGAAATACTTTCTTTGCAGTTCCAGGTCTTGCAACTTCTTCATTTTGTTGGTATACAGCCATAGGGTCAGTTGATGAGACTTCCTCAGGTTCAGGGCAGACATCAAGTTTAGGACTAAAATCTCCCTGAGCAGACTCTTTAGATATAGATGTAAACTGTTGCTGATCTGTTTCTTGTTCTGGAGAGAGGTTCACATCATCTGTGACTGCTTTTTCAGTGGATTCAAGTAAAGTCAAAACATCTTGAGACTGGACATATGTGGGATTAGTTTGGGCAGCTCCAGTACGGGAGATACTAACTGTCTCTGAATGTCTATCCTTAATTTCAGTTTGTGGGAGACCTTTCTGTTCAGAGCCCACTGCTCCTGGAAGCTGCACTTCTGTATTCAATGACACTGAAGTGTTTAATTGACTAGATTCTATAGATGCAGTGAGTGATGCATTTGTTGTGCCTGATAGCATTATCTCAGATGTCTGAACGCACTCTGAGTCAGTTAAGTGTATATGTTGTGAACGAGGATCCTTCAACTCTCTGCTACTAACACTGCTTGCATGTTTTTCGCCAGATGATTTTCTGTTCTTCTTCTTACCCTTAGCACTATTTGTAGGCTTTTGTAGAGGTTTGTTTGTTTCAGCTAAGAGCTCTTCGTCTGGTGCTTGTGTGCTTTGGTCAGTGATGACATTTTCCTCATGTGTCTTCATTGTGACATCTAGCTGGTGATCCCCAGACACCACTGCACTGTCTTTTACAGTCTGGACATCCATTTGGCTTGCTGTGTCTGTTTTTATTATTGTATGTTGGCCTTCCACAGACAGTTGATGTGACTTCTTATTTTCAGCTTCTTTAATGTCAGTCTCCATGACCTCAGGGGCTTTAAGACAAGTTAGTGTTTCCCTTTGTCTAACTTGGCTGTATCCTTGACCTTCAATATTACCCTTGACAGATTCAGAAACATTTGATGTCAAATTGTCATTTTCTGAAAGAACTCTTTCGGGTTGTGGGACTTCAGGTATCCCAGTGCCAGTTGAGCTCCTGTGTTGACTCTTGATATCTGAATGAGAGAATTCACTTGTGTGAGAGGAGTCTTCAGGTTCTTCTGATTGTGTTGGTTGCAGTGGCTGATAATTATCTGATGGTAATGAAGGTGAAAAAATATCTGAAATGACAGTAAATACTTTCTTTGCAAGTTGCTTAGAAGATGAGTCCTTCTCAGGTTTAGGTTTCAAATCAGGTTCAGAAGCAAAATCTTCCTGCAGAGGTTCAGCACTAGCACTGTGGATGTTTTCATCAAGCTGAAGCTCTGGCCTTAGAAATACCAAAAGTGGATTCTTTGCCATCATCTTTTATTACAGATCGTTCAATGTGAGAGATGCTAGCAGTCTCTGAATGTTCAGTTTTAGTCTCTGGTTGTAGAAGATTCATGGTATCTTTCTGTATGGAGCCCTCTGGATTCAAAGATGTTGCAGGGTGTGACTGACTAGAGTCTGAAGAAACAGTTAGTGATGGATCTGTAGTATCCTGTAGTCTCACCTCAGAGGTTTGAAGGCATTCTAAGTCAGTTGCGCTCTTATCTTTACAACTAGGTGTCTTCATCTTTCTACTACTAACATCGCTTGCCTGTTCTATGCCAGGTGATTTCCTGTTCTTCTTTCTGCCCTGAGCCATATTTGGAGGCTTTTTTTGTGGTTTGTTTGTTTCGCCAGAGATCTTATTATCTTTTGCATGTTTGTTTTTAACATTAGTGACCTCATGCTCATGACTCTTAACTACTGTAAGATCACATTGGTGAAGCAAAGAGCCTAAATCACTGTCTTCTCCAGTGTGAACATCCATTTGGTTTGATGTGTCTGCATGTATCACTGCATGTTGACCTTCAGTAGTTGGCTGTTGTAGGATTACTTTTTCATCTTTTCTAATGTCAATCTCCATGACCTCAGAAGTTTGTACGAGCTGTATGTCTTCCTGAGCTTCGATAGTACCTTGTTCTGATTCAGAGATACCTGATGTCACTGATATGACATCATGATGGTGAAGCAAAGAGCCTAAATCACTGTCTTCTCCAGTGTGGACATTCATTTGGGTTGTTGCATCCACATTTATGATTGTATGCTGGCCTTCCACAATTAGCTCATGTGACTTATCATTTTCACTTTTTCTAATGTCAATGTCCCTGACATGAGGTGTTTTCAGCTGGGTAAGTGTAGTTTGCCCCTTTTCGGACAGTACTGACTCCAGTATTGGAATTACACCTGTTTCATCCTGACCTTCAAACTTATCCTTGTCTGATGCAGAAACCTTTGATTTTACATCACCCTATACCTGAAAGACCTTCTTTCATTTTTGGTCATCAGGTTTTCTTCTGCCAGAAGAACTTCTGTGTTGACTCTTGATATCTGATTGAAAGAATTCACCTGTGTGAGATGAATCCTTGGGATCCTCAAATTGTGTCAAGTGCAGTGATTCATCTGATGGTAATGTAGGTGAATCAACATCAAAAATGATAGGAAATACTTTCTTTGCAGTTCCAGGTCTTGCAACTTCTTCATTTTGTTGGTATACAGCCATAGGGTCAGTTGATGAGACTTCCTCAGGTTCAGGGCAGACATCAAGTTTAGGACTAAAATCTCCCTGAGCAGACTCTTTAGATATAGATGTAAACTGTTGCTGATCTGTTTCTTGTTCTGGAGAGAGGTTCACATCATCTGTGACTGCTTTTTCAGTGGATTCAAGTAAAGTCAAAACATCTTGAGACTGGACATATGTGGGATTAGTTTGGGCAGCTCCAATACGGGGAGATACTAACTGTCTCTGAATGTCTATCCTTAATTTCAGTTTGTGGGAGACCTTTCTGTTCAGAGCCCACTGCTCCTGGAAGCTGCACTTCTGTATTCAATGACACTGAAGTGTTTAAATGACTAGATTCTATAGATGCAGTGAGTGATGCATTTGTTGTGCCTGATAGCATTATCTCAGATGTCTGAACGCACTCTGAGTCAGTTAAGTGTATATGTTGTGAGCGAGGATCCTTCAACTCTCTGCTACTAACACTGCTTGCATGTTTTTCGCCAGATGATTTTCTGTTCTTCTTCTTACCCTTAGCACTATTTGTAGGCTTTTGTAGAGGTTTGTTTGTTTCAGCTAAGAGCTCTTCGTCTGGTGCTTGTGTGCTTTGGTCAGTGATGACATTTTCCTCATGTGTCTTCTTCATTGTGACATCTAGCTGGTGATCCCCAGACACCACTGCACTGTCTTTTACAGTCTGGACATCCATTTGGCTTGCTGTGTCTGTTTTTATGATTGTATGTTGGCCTTCCACAGACAGTTGATGTGACTTCTTATTTTCAGCATCTTTAATGTCAGTCTCCATGACCTCAGGGGCTTTAAGACAAGTTAGTGTTTCCCTTTGTCTAACTTGGCTGTATCCTTGACCTTCAATATTACCCTTGACAGATTCAGAAACATTTGATGTCAAATTGTCATTTTCTGAAAGAACTCTTTCGGGTTGTGGGACTTCAGGTATCCCAGTGCCAGTTGAGTTCCTGTGTTGACTCTTGATATCTGAATGAGAGAATTCACTTGTGTGAGAGGAGTCTTCAGGTTCTTCTGATTGTGTTGGTTGCAGTGGCTGATAATTATCTGATGGTAATGAAGGTGAAAAAATATCTGAAATGACAGTAAATACTTTCTTTGCAAGTTGCTTAGTAGATGAGTCCTTCTCAGGTTTAGGTTTCAAATCAGGTTCAGAAGCAAAATCTTCCTGCAGAGGTTCAGCACTAGCACTGTGGATGTTTTCATCAAGCTGAAGCTCTGACGCAGAAATACCAAAAGTGGATTCTTTGCCATCATCTTTTATTACAGATCGTTCAATGTGAGAGATGCTAGCAGTCTCTGAATGTTCAGTTTTAGTCTCTGGTTGTAGAAGATTCATGGTATCTTTCTGTATGGAGCCCTCTGGATTCAAAGATGTTGCAGGGTGTGACTGACTAGAGTCTGAAGAAACAGTTAGTGATGGATCTGTAGTATCCTGTAGTCTCACCTCAGAGGTTTGAAGGCATTCTAAGTCAGTTGCGCTCTTATCTTTACAACTAGGTGTCTTCATCTTTCTACTACTAACATCGCTTGCCTGTTCTATGCCAGGTGATTTCCTGTTCTTCTTTCTGCCCTGAGCCATATTTGGAGGCTTTTTTTGTGGTTTGTTTGTTTCGCCAGAGATCTTATTATCTTTTGCATGTTTGTTTTAACATTAGTGACCTCATGCTCATGACTCTTAACTACTGTAAGATCACATTGGTGAAGCAAAGAGCCTAAATCACTGTCTTCTCCAGTGTGAACATCCATTTGGTTTGATGTGTCTGCATATATCACTGCATGTTGACCTTCAGTAGTTGGCTGTTGTAGGATTACTTTTTCATCTTTTCTAATGTCAGTCTCCATGACCTCAGAAGTTTGTCCGAGCTGTATGTCTTCCTGAGCTTCGATAGTACCTTGTTCTGATTCAGAGATACCTGATGTCACTGATATGACATCATGATAGTGAAGCAAAGAGCCTAGATCACTGTCTTCTCCAGTGTGGACATTCATTTGGGTTGTTGCATCCACATTTATGATTGTATGCTGGCCTTCCACAATTAGCTCATGTGACTTATCATTTTCACTTTTTCTAATGTCAATGTCCCTGACATGAGGTGTTTTCAGCTGGGTAAGTGTAGTTTGCCCCTTTTCGGACAGTACTGACTCCAGTATTGGAATTACACCTGTTTCATCCTGACCTTCAAACTTATCCTTGTCTGATGCAGAGACCTTTGATTTTACATCACCTATATCTGAAAGACTTTCTTTCATCTTTTGGTCATCAGGTTTTCTTCTGCCAGAAGAACTTCTGTGTTGACTCTTGATATCTGATTGAAAGAATTCACTTGTGTGAGATGAGTCTTCAGGATCCTCAAATTGTGTCAAGTGCAGTGATTCACCTGATGGTAATGTAGGTGAATCAACATCCAAAATGATAGGAAATACTTTCTTTGCAGTTCCAGGTCTTGCAACTTCTTCATTTTGTTGGTATACAGCCATAGGGTCAGTTGATGAGACTTCCTCAGGTTCAGGGCAGACATCAAGTTTAGGACTAAAATCTCCCTGAGCAGACTCTTTAGATATAGATGTAAACTGCTGCTGATCTGTTTCTTGTTCTGGAGAGAGGTTCACATCATCTGTGACTGCTTTTTCAGTGGATTCAAGTAAAGTCAAAACATCTTGAGACTGGACATATGTGGGATTAGTTTGGGCAGCTCCAGTACGGGAGATACTAACTGTCTCTGAATGTCTATCCTTAATTTCAATTTGTGGGAGACCTTTCTGTTCAGAGCCCACTGCTCCTGGAAGCTGATCTTCTGTATTCAATGACACTGAAGTGTTTAATTGACTAGATTCTATAGATTCAGTGAGTGATGCATTTGTTGTGCCTGGTAGCATTATCTCAGATGTCTGAACGCACTCTGAGTCAGTTAAGTGTATATGTTGTGAACGAGGATCCTTCAACTCTCTGCTACTAACACTGCTTGCATGTTTTTCGCCAGATGATTTTCTGTTCTTCTTCTTACCCTTAGCACTATTTGTAGGCTTTTGTAGAGGTTTGTTTGTTTCAGCTAAGAGCTCTTCATCTGGTGCTTGTGTGCTTTGGTCAGTGATGACATTTTCCTCATGTGTCTTCATTGTGACATCTAGCTGGTGATCCCCAGACACCACTGCACTGTCTTTTACAGTCTGGACATCCATTTGGCTTGCTGTGTCTGTTTTTATGATTGTATGTTGGCCTTCCACAGACAGTTGATGTGACTTCTTATTTTCAGCATCTTTAATGTCAGTCTCCATGACCTCAGGGGCTTTAAGACAAGTTAGTGTTTCCCTTTGTCTAACTTGGCTGTATCCTTGACCTTCAATATTACCCTTGACAGATTCAGAAACATTTGATGTCAAATTGTCATTTTCTGAAAGAACTCTTTCGGGTTGTGGGACTTCAGGTATCCCAGTGCCAGTTGAGCTCCTGTGTTGACTCTTGATATCTGAATGAGAGAATTCACTTGTGTGAGAGGAGTCTTCAGGTTCTTCTGATTGTGTTGGTTGCAGTGGCTGATAATTATCTGATGGTAATAAAGGTGAAAAAATGTCTGAAATGACATTAAACACATTCTTTGCAAGTTGTTTAGTAGATGAGTCCTTCTCAGGTTTAGGTTTGAAATCAGGTTCAGAAGCAAAATCTTCCTGCAGAGGCTGAGCACTATCAGTGTGGATGCTTTTATCAAACTGAACATCTGATGTAGAAATACCATGTGTGGATTCTCCACCATCTTCTATTATTGCAGATCCTCCAATGGGAGAGATGTTAACTGTCTCTGAATGTTCATCTTTAGTCTCTGGTTGTAGAAGATTCATGGTATCTTTCTGTATGGAGCCCTCTGGATTTAAAGATGTTGAAGGGTCTGACTGACTAGAGTCTGAAGAAACAGTTAGTGATGGATCTGTAGTATCCTGTAGTCTCACCTCAGAGGTTTGAAGGCATTCTAAGTCAGTTGTGCTCTTATCTTTACAACTAGGTGTCTTCATCTTTCTACTACTAACATCGCTTGCCTGTTCTATGCCAGGTGATTTCCTGTTCTCCTTTCTGCCCTGAGCCATATTTGGAGGCTTTTTTCGTGGTTTGTTTGTTTCGCCAGAGATCTTATTATCTTTTGCATGTTTGTTTTTAACATTAGTGACCTCATGCTTATGACTCTTAATTACTGTGACATCACGTTGGTGAAGCAAAGAGCCTAAATCACTGTCTTCTCCAGTGTGCACATCCATTTGGTTTGATGTGTCTGCATGTATCACTGCATGTTGACCTTCAGTAGTTGGCTGTTGTAGGATTACTTTTTCATCTTTTCTAATGTCAATCTCCATGACCTCAGAAGTTTGTCCGAGCTGTATGTCTTCCTGAGCTTCGATAGTACCTTTTTCTGATTCAGAGATACCTGATGTGACTGATATGACATCATGATGGTGAAGCAAAGAGCCTAAATCACTGTCTTCTCCAGTGTGGACATTCATTTGGGTTGTTGCATCCATATTTATGATTGTATGCTGGCCTTCCACAATTAGCTCATGTGACTTATCATTTTCACTTTTTCTAATGTCAATGTCCCTGACATGAGGTGTTTTAAGATGGGTAAGTGTAGTTTGCCCCTTTTCGGACAGTACTGACTCCACTATAGGAATTACACCCGTTTCATCCTGAACTTTAAACTTTTCCTTGTCTGATGCAGAGACCTTTGATTTTACATCACCTATACCTGAAAGACCTTCTTTCATTTTTTGGTCATCAGGTTTTCTTCTGCCAGAAGAACTTCTGTGTTGACTCTTGATATCTGATTGAAAGAATTCACCTGTGTGAGATGAGTGCTCGGGATCCTCAAATTGTGTCAAGTGCAGTGATTCATCTGATGGTAATGTAGGTGAATCAACATCCAAAATGATAGTAAATACTTTCTTTGCAGTTCCAGGTCTTGCAACTTCTTCATTTTGTTGGTATACAGCCATAGGGTCAGTTGATGAGACTTTCTCAGGTTCAGGGCAGACATCAAGTTTAGGACTAAAATCTCCCTGAGCAGACTCTTTAGATGTAGATGTAAACTGCTGCTGATCTGTTTCTTGTTCTGGAGAGAGGTTCACATTATCTGTGACTGCTTTTTCAGTGGATTCAAGTAAAGGCAAAACATCTTGAGACTGGACATATGTGGGATTAGTTTGAGCAGCTCCAGTACGGGAGATACTAATGGTCTCTGAATGTCTATCCTTAATTTCAGTTTGTGGGAGACCTTTCTGTTCAGTGCCCACTGCTCCTGGACGGTGCTCTTCTGTATTCAATGACACTGAAGTGTTTAATTGACTAGATTCTATAGAAGCAGTGCATGATGCATTTGTTGTGCCTGGTAGCATTATCTCAGATGTCTGAACACACTCAGAGTCAGTTAAGTGTATATGTTGTGAACGAGGATTCTTCAACTCTCTGCTACTATCACTGCTTGCTTGTTCTTTATCAGATGATTTTCTGTTCTTCCTACTCTTAGCACTATTTGTAGGCTTTTGTAGAGGTTTGTTTGTTTCAGCTAGGAGCTCTGTGTCTGGTGCTTGTGTGTTTTTGTCACTGATGACATCTTCCTCATGTGTCTTCATTATTGTGACATCTAGCTGGTGATCCCCAGACACCACTGCACTGTCTTTTACAGTCTGGACATCCATTTGGCTTGCTGTGTCTGTTTTTATGATTGTATGTTGGCCTTCCACAGACAGTTGATGTGACTTCTTATTTTCACCTTCTTTAATGTCAGTCTCCATGACCTCAGGGGCTTTAAGACAGGTAAGTGTTTCCCTTTGTCTAACTTGGCTGTATTCTTGACCTTTGATATTACCCTTGACAGATTCAGAAACATTTGATGTCAAATTGTCATTTTCTGAAAAAACTCTTTCGGGTTGTGGGACTCCAGGTTTCCCAATGCCAGTTGAGCTCTTTTGTTGACTCTTGTTATCTGAATGAGAGAATTCACTTGTGTGGCAGGAGTCTTCAGGTTCTCCACATTGTGTTGGTTGCAGTGACTGATAATTGTCTGATGGTAATGAAGGTGAAAAAATATCTGAAATGACAGTAAAAACTTTCTTTGCAAGTCGTTTAGCTGATGAGTCTTTCTCAGATTTTGGGTTGAAATCAAGCTTAGTTTTATCACATATTGTTGCAGAATCTGGGAAACCATGTTTGTTTTTGGCACTAGAAACTTCATGGTCACAACTCTCAACTACTGCGACATCACGCTGGTGAAGTAAAGAGCCAGAATTACTGTCTTCTCTAGTGTGAACATCCATTTGGTTTGATGTGTCTGCATGTATCACTACATGTTGACCTTCAGTAGTTGGCTGTTGTATGTTTACGTTTTCATCTTTTCTAATTTCAATCTCCATGAACTCAGAAGTTTGTCCAAGCTGTATGTCTTCCTGAGCTTTGATAGTACCTTTTTCTGAATCAGAAATACCTGATGTCACTGATATGACATCTTGCTGGTGAAGCAAAGAGCCTAAATCACTGTCTTCTCCAGTGTGGACATTCATTTGGGTTGTTGCATCCAAATTTATGATTGTATGCTGGCCTTCCACAATTAGCTCATGTGACTCATCATTTTCACTTTTTCTAATGTCAATGTCCCTCACATGAGGTGTTTTCAGCTGGGTAAGTGTAGTTTGCCCCTTTTCGGACAGTACTGACTCCACTATTGGAATTACTCCCATTTTATCCTGACCTTCAAACTTATCCTTGTCTGATGCAGAGACCTTTGATTTCACCTCACTTTCATCTGAAAGGCCTTCTTCTGTCTTTTGGTCATCACGTTTTCTTCTGCCAGAAGAACTTCTGTGTTGACTCTTGATATCTGATTGAAAGAATTCACCTGTGTGAGATGAGTCTTCTGGATCCTCAAATTTTGTCAAGTGCAGTGATTTATCTGATGGCAATGTAGGTGAATCAACATCCAAAATGATAGTAAATACTTTCTTTGCAGTTCCAGGTCTTGCAACTTCTTCATTCTGTTGGTATACAGCCATAGGGTCAGTTGATGAGACTTCCTCAGGTTCAGGGCAGACATCAAGTTTAGGACTAAAATCTCCCTGAGCAGACTCTTTAGATGTAGATGTAAACTGCTGCTGATCTTTTTCTTGTTCTCTAGGGAGGTTCACATCACCTGTGACTGCTTTTTCAGTGGATCTAAGTAAAGGCAAAACATCTTGAGACTGGTCATATGTGGAATTAGTTCTGGCAGCTCCAGTATGGGACATACTAACTGTCTCTGAATGTCTATCCTTAATTTCAGTTTGTGGGAGACTTTTCTGTGCAGTGCCCACTGCTCCTGGAAACTGTTCTTCTGAATCCAATGACATTGAATTGTTTAATTGACTAGATTCTAAAGACACAGTGAGTGATGTATCTGTTGTGCCTGGTAGCATTATCTCAGATGTCTGAACGCACTCTGAGTCAGTTAAGTGTATATGTTGTGAACGAGGATCCTTCAACTCTCTGCTACCATCACTGCTTGCTTGTTCTTTACCAGATGATTTTCTGTTCTTCTTCCTACCCTTAGCACTATTTGTAGGCTTTTGAAGTGATTTATGTGCTTCACCTGAGAGCTCTGTGTCTGGTGCTTGTGTGTTTTTGTCACTAATGACATCTTCCTCATGTGTTTTCATTATTGTGACATCTAGCTGGTGATCCCCAGACACCACTGCACTGTCTTTTACAGTCTGGACATTCATTTGGCTTGCTGTGTCTGTTTTTATGATTGTATGTTGGCCTTCCACAGACAGTTGATGTGACTTCTTATTTTCACCTTCTTTAATGTCAGTCTCCATGACCTCAGGGGCTTTAAGACAGGTAAGTGTTTCCCTTTGTCTAACTTGGCTGTATTCTTGACCTTCGATATTACCCTTGACAGATTCAGAAACATTTGATGTCAAATTGTCATTTTCTGAAAGAACTCTTTCGGGTTGTGGGACTTCAGGTATCCCAGTGCCAGTTGAGCTCCTGTGTTGACTCTTGATATCTGAATGAGAGAATTCACTTGTGTGAGAGGAGTCTTCAGGTTCTTCTGATTGTGTTTGTTGCAGTGGCTGATAATTATCTGATGGTAATAAAGGTGAAAAAATGTCTGAAATGACATTAAAAACATTCTTTGCAAGTTGTTTAGTAGATGAGTCCTTCTCAAGTTTAGGTTTGAAATCAGGTTCAGAAGCAAAATCTTCCTGCAGAGGCTCAGGACTATTAATGTGGATGCTTCTGTCAAACTGAACATCTGATGTAGAAATACCATGTGTGGATTCTCTGCCATCTTCTATTATTACAGATCCTCCAATGTGAGAGATGCTAGCTGTCTCTGAATGTTCATTTTTAGTCTCTGGTTGTAGAAGATTCATGGTATCTTTCTGTATGGAGCCCTCTGGATTTAAAGATGTTGCAGGGTCTGACTGACTAGAGTCTGAAGACGCAGTCAGTGATGGATCTGTAGTATCCTGTAGTCTCACCTCAGAGGTTTGAAGGCATTCAGAGTCAGTTGTGCTCTTATCTTTACAACTAGGTGTCTTGATCTTTCTACTACTAACATCACTTGCCTGTTCTATGCCAGGTGATTTCCTGTTCTTTTTTCTGCCCTGAGCCATATTTGGAGGCTTTTGTAATGGTTTGTTTGTTTCGCCAGAGATCTTATTATCTTTTGCATGTTTGTTTTTAACATTAGTGACCTCATGCTCATGACTCTTAACTACTGTGAGATCACATTGGTGAAGCAAAGAGCCTAAATCACTGTCTTCTGCAGTGTGAACACTTATTTGGTTTGATGTGTCTGCATGCATCAATGCATGTTGACCTTCAGTAGTTGGCTGTTGTAGGATTACTTTTTCATCTTTTCTAATGTCAATCTCCATGACCTCAGAAGTTTGTCCGAGCTGCATGTCTTCCTGAGCTTCGATAGTACCTTTTTCTGATTCAGAGATACCTGATGTCACTGATATGACATCATGCTGGTGAAGCAAAGAGCCTAAATCACTGTATTCTCCAGTGTGGACATTCATTTGGGTTGTTGCATCCATATTTATGATTGTATGCTGGCCTTCCACAATTAGATCATGTGACTCATCATTTTCACTTTTTCTAATGTCAATGTCCCTGACATAAGGTGTTTTCAGCTGGGTAAGTGTAGTTTGCCCCTTTTCAGGCTGTACTGACTCCACTATTGGAATTACACCCGTTTCATCCTGACCTTCAAACTTATCCTTGTCTGATGCAGAGACCTTTGATTTCACCTCACTTTCATCTGAAAGGCCTTCTTCTGTTTTTTGGACATCAAGTTTTCTTCTGCCAGAAGAACTTCTGTGTTGACTCTTGATATCTGATTGAAAGAATTCACCTGTGTGAGATGAGTCTTCAGGATCCTGAAATTGTGTCAAGTGCAGTGATTCATCTGATGGTAATATAGGTGAATCAACATCCAAAATGATAGGAAATACTTTCTTTGCAGTTCCAGGTCTTGCAACTTCTTCATTCTGTTGGTATACAGCCATAGGGTCAGTTGATGAGACTTCCTCAGGTTCAGGGCAGACATCAAGTTTAGGACTAAAATCTCCCTGAGCAGACTCTTTAGATGTAGATGTAAACTGCTGCTGATCTTTTTCTTGTTCTGCAGGGATGACTGCTTTTTCAGTGGATTCAAGTAAAGGCAAAACATCTTGAGACTGGTGATTTGTGGGATTAGTTTGGGCAGCTCCAGTATGAGAAATACTTACTGTCTCTGAACATCTATCCTTAATTTTGAATTGTGGGAGACCTTTCTGTTCTCTGCTCAGTGTTTGCTCTGTATTACAAGACTTTGGAGCATTTGATGGACTAAAATCTGAAGACACAGTCAGTGATGTACATGTGGTATCTGGTAGACTCATCTCATACTTCTGAATGCATTCTGAGTCAGTTGCATTTGTACATTTGGAATGAGGAGTGCTCATATTGCTTACTTGCTCTTTAACAGATGATTTTCTGTTCTTCTTTTTAACCTTAACAATGTTTGTAGGCTTTTGTAGTGGTTTGTTTCCTTTACCTGAGAGCTCTGTATATGGAACATGTGTGCTTTGGCAACTGACGAGCTTGTGTGTCTTCATTATTGTGCCATCAAGCTGATGAACCCTAGACACCACTTCACTGTCCTCTCCAGTCTGGACAATCATTTGGCTTGATGTGTCTGTTTTGGTGACTGCCTGTTGGCCTTCCATAGTCAGTTGATGTGGTTCCTTACTTTCACCTTCTTTAATGTCTATCTCCATGACCTCAGGGGCTTCAAGACTGGTAAGTGTTTCCTTCTGTGCTACTTGGATGTGTGCTTGATCTTTGATATTACCCTTCACAGGTTCAGAAACACTTTTCAAATTGGCATTTTCTAAAAGGACTCTTTCAGGGTGTGGGACGTTAGGTTTCCCAGTACCAGCTGAGCTCCTGTGTTGACTCTTGATATCTGAATAAGAGGATTCACTTGTGTGAGAAGAGTCCTCAGGTTCTCCTGATTGTGTTGGCTGCAGTGACTGATAACTGTCTGATGGTAATGAAGGTGAAAAAATATCTGAAATGACAGTAATTACTTTTTTTGCAAGTCGTTTAGTAGATGAGTCTTTCTCGGGTTTAGGTTTGAAATCAGGTTCAAAAGCAAAATCTTCCTGCAGAGGTTCAGCACTATCAGTGTGGATGCTTTTGTCAAACTGAAGATCTGGCACAGAAAGATCAGTGCCTGAGGAAATTATTGTTTTCTTTGGTGGGAGTTCATCAGAAGAGATAATTACAGCTTGTTTCTTATCTGCAGCTACATCAGCACAGTACTCGACTTCCAAGTCTTTCAATCTATTCTCTGATGTGGCTTCATCATGAGCAACTGAAGTACTATCCAATGTTTTTACAGAATCTGAGATCATTTGTTTTGAAAGTGTGGTGGAAATTTGTATTGTACACTCAGATCCTACTACAGATGAGGCATTTGTTGGCATTGATTTTGAAGCCACTGTATGTGTTGACTGCTCCACTGCTAAGGCCACACCATGTGGAGGATGGTCATATGTGGTTTTATTCCGGACAGCATCAGCATAAGACATGGTAAAAGTCTGAGAATGTCTATCCTTAATTTCTGTCTGTAGGAGATTATTGGTATCTCTCTGTACTGTGCTCATTGCTCCTGGCGTGTCTGTGTTCAATGATACCGAGGTGCTTGAATGAGTAGAGTCTGAATACACTGGAGTCAGTGATGTATCTGTGGTGTCCAGAAGTTTTACTTCAGAAGTTTGAAGACATTCTGAGTTTTCTTTGGAATCTGTAATTTTCAGCTCTCTGGCAGTAATATTGCTTGCCTGGTCCATGACGGGTGATTTCCTGCTCTTCTTCTTACGCTTAACAATGACTTTTTGAAATGTTTTGCTTGTTTCATCTGAGAGCTCTTCGACTGGTGCACAAGTGGTGCTGTCACTGGTGACATCATCTGCATCTACTATTCTGACATCATGCTGTTGAATTACAGACCCCAAGTTACCATCTTCTTTAGTGCTCAAATCCATTTGGCTTGATGTGTCTGCTGTTATGACTGTACATTGCCCCTCTACAGCAGGCTGATGTGGCTCCTCTATATCATCTTTTTTAATCTCAGTGTCCATGACCTCAGAGGTTGTCAGATGGCCAAGTGCAGTTTGCCTCCGTCTCGGATGCATTGTTTTCACACATGCATTTACATCTATGCCTTCTTCAGCTTCAGTATAGTCCTTCGCTGATTTAGAGATTGCTGATGTCACATGGTCTTTCTCTGAAAAGCAGCTTTCAGGGACTTCAGGTTTTTTGATGCCTCTGTACCGTGTTGGCTGCAGTGGCTGATGTGTCCTTTCTGTTGGTAATGCACGTGAATCACTATCATCCTGGGCCACCTGCAAAATAAGTAAAAATAAATACTACTATAATAAACTACAGTAATGAAATATTTAATCATCTTAGAAGACGAATGTTGATTTTACATCTGCCATACAAGAAAACCTTACATGTTTGGAATGGTATGACAATGAGTATTTTATAGGCTAACTGAGATAATTATATTAATAATTATTTGTAGGCTAATTGAGAAAATTATGTGTTTTAAGTCACCCATCTCTACGACTTTTTTGTATTGATAGCCTTAAGTCCCAAAGGCCTTAATTTAAAAAAAAAGTTAAGCAATATTTTAGACAATATAGAAGACAATTTAACCTGTTAACTAACACTGTTCTACAGGTGGAACACTTGCACGACAAACTAAAATAAACAACATTTATTTTTAATTTATTAAATAAATATTTAATACATTTATACATTTTCAGAACAATAAACATGCTAAAAATGAATTTAAAATGTTAATGTTATTTTAGATATATATTTTTTATTAAAAAAATTAAAAAGATTGTTCAGATTCAGTGCATGTGCATGATCAATATGCACAGTGACAATTATCAGATAATTGCTCTCTAATTTCTCTAAAAACAAAATTTGTTCTGAGAAACCATCAACCATAATTGAGCATAAAAATGAAGATAAAATAGCCTACAGATAGTCTTTTACGTCACAAAAGCATCTACAGTATGTTAAGTGATGTGACAAAATAAAAAGCAACATCCAGCACTATTCTCAGAGACTACCCAGAAAACAAGAACTTTGAGGTGCTATTCTACATTTACAGCCCTAGATGCAAGACAGAATGGGTATTTCATTCACAAACTGAGCTGGATTTAGCTCAAACACAGCGATTCTGTTTAAATACCACAGCAGTAGACAATTAAGTCTGTCTTTGTCCTTAATGCCTTTACCCCTGATGCACCTAGAGCCAAACCAACAAGGAGAAAACCAAGTGTTTATCTGTCAAAAAATAATCAGAGACAATGTCACGCACACAAGTTTGTTTATATACATTGTGGGGATTTTCCATAAACAAAGACTTTTATACTGTACAGACTTTAATATTATATTCCCTAATAACTAGTGGTGCTGGGATATCACTTATGCTCATAGTTAAAGTTAAAAGTAAGAAACACCCTAACAATTATGGCAACCACCCACAACATCATAACATCATGGCTGTGTTGGTGCACGGACAAGCATCACGTTTCCAAAGACAAGATTACACTCATCTTCAAAAAACATTAAAACTGGGAAACTTCCGAACTTCAAAATTATATCCAAGCTGCATGTGCAACAGATAAAAACTTATTTAAACCTGCAGCCCAAATAATGTCAGCTATTTAAAAATAAATTTTCCTTAGTGCGTCAGATGTTCCTTTTACTGTGTGATAGACTGAAATGGAATGAAAGCTCGCCAATAACAGGCAATGTAAAATGCACCTTCTGACTAGTTACCTAGAAACAAATTGATTCTAGACATCAAAACTAAAAATGATTTCTGATAATACATCATATCTAAGTTCGAGGTACTTTAAGACCCTCAAAGAACAAACTGAACCAGAATAAGAAAATTACCTTTACTGCTCCAAATGGTTCAAGTGTAGCCTGGCTGTTCTCATCAACATAAGCGTGTAGATCACTCTTCAGGTGCACATCACCGGTCCAGGAGCCAGCCTGCTGTTCCAAATCCATAAAACCGAGATGAGCATCTTGCATCTGGTCTTTGTGTGACTGTTTCACTGTTTTGACCTGAGACTGAAATTGTGTTGGAGTAAGCACAGGCAGAGTATCTTTTGGTGGATGATCTAGTGTTGTTTTAGTCTGGGGCTTGATGTTTTCCTGGACCATCTGATGACTTTTGGGCCTGTTGGGATTCATTGCCCACTCTTTCTTCTCCATAATCAGATCTCTGGCTCTGGAGATGCTTTCTTGAAGTTGAGCTCCATCTTCAATCAGTGCCTGCAGATTTTCCAAACCTGCAATTCTGGCCAGAAGTCCGATCTGCTGCAGTGAAGCATCTGATTGCTCCGTTTCTATTTGAAGCTGCCCTGATAAGCCCTGTTAGTTAAAAGAAGTCACATGAAAATTTGAATGCAGATAGTCTGAAATGAAACGTTAACAATTGGATTAGATTTCATGTTCAAATATTTTTTCTAATGTCTAGATATTCACCTGTATTGTGTTGAGAATATGTGGGCTTTCGGATTCACTCAGTGTGTTCAAAGCATCTGTGATGGTCTGGATGGACGACAGGTGGTTTGCTATTTCAGATGCCACCTGAGCTTTAGCAGCTTTCAGCTGGGTGAAGACTTCACTGGTCTCTGAAAAGATCTCCTTCACCTCTGCCATCTTCTTTCTAAGATGGCTCTCAATCACCTGTAAAAATAAACAATTTTTTCTTATTTCTTTCATAAAGTGCTATAGCTTAGTGGTTAATGAGGTTTGCTGGCAACCAAAAGTTGTAGGGTTAAACAGTGTTAGCTAAATAACTAGTATTAAATTACTTGTATCACTTGTAGTACTAATTACAAGTTGATACAACTAGTATAATCCTGTTGAAAAAGCACATCGTGCTTGTTGGTGTCTCTGAACATCACCTGCAGCTCCAGCGGAAACTCTGGACTTTGCAGCAGATTCTGGATCTCTAAAGATCTGCGATGAAAATGTTCAATATTGTCTTCCTGAGCAGTCAGCTCATCCTGCCAAAATCATAACGTGTGTATGACAACAATAACATGTTTAGATTAAGCACTATAAGACTTTAAACGATGTTTCTACAAACTTTCTGTTAAAAAAAGAATTTGTCTTCATTAGTCTCCAACAAATTATTTTAATGTCGCTTTTTCATTTCAAACTAAAAATATTTATTTTAAAGCTGTATTTAATATAAGCCAAAAGTTTTTACCTGCATGGCACACAAATCTTGGTCAGTCTGAAATGGGTGTGTCTCAGCAAGTGACATCAGCTTTTGGGCGGTCCAGCCCTCTACCTCTCCAGCCAATAGGAGGAGTTTTTCCCAAAGAGAAAACCCGGCCTGGAGGTTGTCCAGGTGGCAGTCTGTTTTCTCAGTGACCTGTAATAAGATCATTTGCAACATTAGTAATGTTATGTTATTTTTAACAAAGAAGAAAAATACTGTTATTCAGACATACAAGCAATTACAGTATCCCATATGAGCCATATTCACATTATATTTACATTTATGCATTTGGGAGACGATTTTATCTAACGTGTTTTACAGTGCATTCAAGCTATGCAAACTAACGGGAAACATACATCAAGCCAGCGATCCATTATGGTGTCAGCTTCACTCTCAAATGGAGCGTCTGCGCAGTCAGGCATCATCCTCATCTGTGACTGCAGCTGTCTGCATACAGCTCTGAACTCCTCCACACCATCTCCAACACCACTCAGCTCTGACTTCATACTTGTGACCTGGCCATTCACGCACACACACAATGTCTAATTAACATTTAAATATGTTTCATTATACAACAGCTATGTCTGGTCCTCAGATCTGATTGGATGATAAGACTGCTGTGCTTATGTGCAATCTACTGTCCACGATCGAACCACTGCCGTGCTAATATACAGCAGTAACAGGGAGCTCATATACTCATATTATATTACTTCATTAAATCTGAAATTATGCAGTTTATACTGCCATCTACAGTCCACCAACAATAAAAGCTATCAATCCTGAGTCTTCAACACTTAAAGCAATAAGTAATAACCCTGTACCTTATTGATTAAGAGCTGTAGGTTGTCTTTGCCCATGTAAGAAGCCTGATCACCGACAGTCTGCTCAGCTTTCTGCAAAGTGCTGCTCAAAGCATTACGGCAACTCTGGAACTTCTTCAGGAGTTCGGTCAATGACTCACACTGTTCACGACTGCAACAGATGGATCAAATTAAAAATATATGCTATCTGAAGACAAGCTATGCAGGTCTCCTTCAGAGTAATGAATTTTCCCCTTTACCTCTCAGTGACCGATCTGTGGCCATTTTCCCATTGCGCCTGCAGTTCACTGAGGCCTGTGTCTGAGGTGTCAGTATGTGCACATGTATCTCTCAGATCCTGAATTTCTGAGCGTAAAACAAACAGTCTGCTCTCTGTGTCTGTCAGGAAGCGCAACCTGAGAAAGAGAGAGAAGAAGTATTTTGTTGTGAAAAGTGAACAGTAGATACCAGAACAAAGTCTAACATTAATGCAAGTTTGATCAAACAACGTCTGAATAGATATGTGGCAAAAGTTTCAGAAATATTTTAACAGTAGCAGTAATGTTTTTAGGACCATTCACCTGTGTTGTAAAGCAGGAAGTGTGGGCTCCTTCAGCCCGTGTCTTTCCAAAGCCACCACCAACTCCCTTAGCATGACCTGCAGGGCCAACCTCTTTCTACCGATCGACCTCCGTTTCTGCTCTCCTTCATCACCTTTTCCTGATGGACTCTGCACTACAGCCGATCTGGCCTCGACCTCTTTTGCACGCTGGGCCATAGCTGACACCATCTCACGACAGCTGCTTGGTTTATCATCCAAAGCTATTCTCATGCCAGCATCATCCAGAATGCGGTCTAGCTGGACCGATTCCTCACTGGCCTGATGAAGGATGGTGGCCAAATTGGGTGCTGAAGTTTCCTGGGCCGCAGAGAGGTCTTTATTCACCTGCTGGAGATGTGAAAGGAGGTCCTCGACGGCCACCAGGGCCAACTTAGTCTTTTCCAGACGCTGCTTTTGCTGTTCCAAGCACTGAGTACGGCTGTGGAGAGTTTGCTGCAGGGGGAGATGGGCTTGGAGCTTAATGGGACTCATTGAACCTTTACCCTTATGAAGGCGATTGAGCTCTTTTTCAATGCTTTTATCTAGATGCTGGAGAAAAAAAACAGTTGTGATCACAGTGAGTTTGGAAATGAAATGTACACAAGCTTATGCAAAAGTACATCAAACTTATTTAAAGAGAGGTCTGAAAGCAAACTTTACATTTGGCCAGTGTAGATACAAACATTTTTCAACACAAGCACAAGGTTACTTGAAAAAGTTTCTAGGAAAGTTCATGTGATGATCATTATTGTATGGTAATGTAAATCTGTACATGTTCCCACTTCTACAATACTCAAAGAAAAAACAAGTTAAATAAAGGCATGCCAAGGGACTATGCCAGTTTCCATAAAAAAACCCAAACCTTCAAAAATATGTAAAGAAAGTGATACAAATGTATATGTCATTAAAGCTGCAATCTGTAACTTTTGTATCTGTATCACCATTTCTGCTTAAAACACAAATTTCAGGTTACTTTATGTACTTGTCTTAATGTTGGTTGAAGTCAAATGGCGTCAAACTAACATTTCTCGTCTAACTGCACACAACAGATTAAATTATTCTTATAAATCATCATCTTCAACAACTTGTTTTAATTTTTGACCAAAAGCTACAGATTTACAGCATTGTTACAGTATTGAAGGGAACTTTGTGATTTATGCTGAGTTGGCAAACATGACAGTCTTGTGACACCTAGTGGTGTACATGCAGTATCATGCAAAACAAAGGTTTTCAGTTATGCCATTATAGGAAATGCATTGTTCACATTCAGCTGAATGACTGAAGGTGTTAAAAAGGGGTGGCACAAATATAAAAGTCAAATTAAGATGGTTATGTGGTTCCCACATTTAAACATCCATGAGGCAACCCATGGTATAGATTAGACTACTAATAGGGTTACTGAAAGGACTAGAGGTTTATTCTCATGCGATTCAAAACATATTTTTTGTTTTACTGAGACAAAAATGATCAATTGTAATAAGATCAAAATTATTCAAACCCATTAACATTCATAACATTCATATTTTCCGCAAGTATGTAAATACATTAAAATGATCTTGTACCTTTAGGTCTTCATGCAGAATTTTGCTTTGATCAATTGTGAAGTTTAGAATATTAACAGGTTTCTGATTGATCCGGTTCAGCTGATCAGAGATCAGTCCAATCTGAATGTCCGTGGACTCCAGCAGCTCTACCGCACTTTCCAGGGACTTTATTCTGCACATTAAATAAAACAACATTAGTTACTGTTTTTTGATTAAACAGAATAATTGTCATAATCATGTGTGTATGTTACCTGGCCTGAATGCAGATCTGCTGTCCCCTCCACTGTTGAATAAGCTGAGATCTCTCCTGCTCCATGTTGCCGTCGCCTTTCACGAGCTGCGAATACTGAAGTTCAAACTCGAACCACAGAGTCTCAGTGTTCTTCTTTAGAGCCTATACGAGCACACATGCTTTCTCACTGAACGCATACAAAACGCATCCCAAATTGAACACTAAAGAAGAAGAAGAAAACTGACCAGTAATTGTTGCAGATGATTTTTCAGAGTGTCAGCAGAGATGCTGCTGCTGGGAAACTCTAATCCTATCTGTTCATTGTTCTTTATCAGCTGTTGCTGAAACTGTGATCGTGCAGCACTGTAACTGAAGTGAAGAAAAAGATATTTAGTAACAACCACATTGTAGAAATGTAAAAACTTTGATGCAACATTGGAAAATTTTAAGTTGGAGAAGACTAAATTTTTTTTACAGCATGTAACATGCACTTACCTTAAAACGTGACTACAGGTGGCCCAAAAGTCAGAGACCACTAGTTACATTATTTGTATAATATTGTATAATTTTGTTTTCTAAGAGTAGCAAATTACTGTTCACCTGCTCTGAGCTTCCTGCGGAGAAACTTTTTCTTCCTGTACTGAGCAGGTTTGAATGACGGTCTTCTCAGGTATCCGTTTTATTTCCACCGTGTTTACCCGGACAACGGCCTATGAGAGAACAGCCAAAACATCATTATAAGTGGGGTCAAAATACCCCAGAACATCCAAACACTCTTTACAGCAGCCAATACAAGCAGATTATCTCCTCCTAAGAAGACCTAAGAAGTTCAACAGCAGCCAATCAGTGCTAAGACGTTCTCACATGGCTCATCTCACATGGCCGTGTTTGGCTACAAGGACACTTGTCCATGCCAAAACAAATTGTGCTGGTCTCTATACAGCCAACTGAATTGCAATTCCCTGTCAAAGTACATGTCATGCCTGCTTAATATTGGTGTTGGTTTCTATAAAACCAACTAAACCAAACAAATTTCTGGCTGGTGATAAAGAGATGAAAACATTCTCACACACTGTCATGCAAAATGTGAGACATGTACCTGTGAGGGGATAAGGCTTTGTGATTGGTCATCAGGGAGTACAAACTCTCTCAGCGGGACACAATCCTGGTCAGCTTCCCCCCTGCTGAGAACACACACATGACTTTTCTACCTTGGTGAGGACTTTCCACAGACTTCTACTGCTTTTATAATAAACTCAGGACATTTGATAGACCTATCCCTTACCATACAACAAAGCTTTAAAAACTGTAGGAGGGGTAAGGTCCCCCAAAGACACACCAAAAACTAGTAAAACAAATACACATTTAAGTCCCTTAATAATTAACATATATTACCAGTTTTAAGAATTTCAGGATTTTGATTACGTGCACTACCACATAAAATGTACATTAAAAACACATAAAATACAGTAGCATACTGTACTATTTACTATAGTAAACTGTAGTAAAATGTATACTCTATGGTTTGTGAACATTATTATAGTAAATATTGACACCTTTGCATTTACATTAATATATTATGTACAGTAGAATCTTAACTCGGCCATTATTTAGTCATAAGTGATCATTGGTTCCTGCTTCCGTGAAAGGACATTTACTACCCAAAATGTTTTAACCTAAGCCTATAATATTAGTAATATTTCATATTTGTTTATTAACAGGAACTTCATTTTTTCTTACCTGTCCTGGGATGTAGCCAGATCACCTGTGGAGTCTGTGTGATGCTGAATGATCCCGCCCCTCTCAGTGCATGTCCTCGGGTGGGTGGTGGTGAGATGAGTCGTCTCCGATGGCTGCAGACTCTCAGTCATGCTCCTCAAGGCTTCTAGATGCTTTGAAGACTCAACTGCTGTGGAACAGACCTGAGGATTGAAACCACAAACCTTCAGCAAGCAAACTGCATGTAATGAAATATTTTATTATATAAACACAGAATACAAAAAACAAACAACTGAATATCAGCACTTGTGGCCTAATATTCTCATATCCAGTAACTGGATAAACTCGATAAACTCGTGTAAAGCGTGTTGAGAATCCATTTGCAGCAGTTAACGGTGCTTAACTGCTAGTGATAAGAGAAGAATATTCACAATAAATGATTATACAGTTGAAAGGCAGCAGTTTATATGCCTGCCCAAACAAGCAAAAAGCCAATAAATTAAACCTGTTAGAACAAAACCCCATTAAAAATAAGAGCTAAAACAAACTATAAAGATTCCAACGTGCAAGTTTATAGTTACTGAGCAAAACATACAGAAGCAGAGGGGATATCATACACACACAGTTATGCTCACAAGCATAGACAGGCGGATTAAATACCTGTTGGTTGTTAGTTTTAATCTGACATTGCAAAACAGGCAGGTTACGCCCAGAATCAGGCCAAAATGCTGCTATAGCTGCATGGACCACCTAAACAAAACATACAGCTTTGGTTTTAATTTAATTTTGTTTAAAGGATGGTCTTCCTGTCTTCCTCTGAAAATATATACACAATAAAAATATAAGTGCAATATCTATGCAACCTTACCATCAAAAAATTGTAATTTTTACCAAAAGTTTCACAATTATGCTAGCTCAGATATCAATATTAGGTGGTTTTTGAAGTTTTTTAAAAGCATTTTTAATTTTTCATAGTCAGTCACGTGCCACTTTTAGAATCATCAAATTCATAACCGTTCACATTCCTCAGAAAAGTGGAGGTTTTATAAAAAAGTTACTTAAAAAGAGTCATCCCATGCTCATTTGTTGGGTATTATTGCTTCTGGTATGTGTATTTTAATTTACAGAAATCCTACAAAGTATGTGTGACCTTTGTTGTCACATTCATAATGCATGTAATTTGTCCTTCTCTTAAACAGAAAATGTATGTAAAGATTTATATTTTGCAGGACTCTACAACAGGGGTTTATGAAATTAAAAACAGAATCAATATACTGTATAAGTAATAAATACATTCAAGTTTTGACTGAAAATTTAATATCCATAATGCCAGAATTGCCCATAAACATTCACTTAGGACACATTAAGCGTGATGTTTCATCAAACCATTTGATATCTACATTAAATTTAAATCAAATTTAATGTAGATATCAAATGGTTTGATGAAACATCACGCTACAAATCCAAAGACTCTCAGACCCTTCATGTAAATCTGACCAATCACAACACATTACTGATCCTGCCAAATCTAGTTAGTTAAGGAAGCACAACAATATTCTGTTAGGTTTGTGTTATCCTGGGTTGCATGCAATGCTAAGTGGGCTATCTCCTACCTCCCACTGGGCCTTGACAGATTCAGAGAGGAGGTTCATGTCTTTGAGTTGGGCATCAGAGCAGAAAGCACTCATGCCTTTCACAGCCTCTAGAAAATCCTCCAAAACAGCAGGCCTAAGAAGGCGAGAGGCAGACTGTGGAGGAAAAAGATTTACATGCAGACCATTAGGGTCGACACTCAAATAATTAACGAATCATGGCTACAATGGCATTAGTAACAAAAACTTTTGTATGATGCCAAAATGTATCAGTATAAGTCCAGGTATCGTTATGTAATCAAAACTTAACCAGTGTAACGCATCTTAAAAGGTGAAAAACATGGTCTCACCTGCTTCCTTTTGACTTGTTTTTGAGACAGATCTCGGTTACTGAACACAGCGATGGCGTCCTGTATATGTTCATATACGCGGTGTTTGGCTTTTTCCAGTCTGCTCCTGGCCAAAGCCTGTGCTCTGGCGTATACCTCATTCTGTAATGGAACATGAGGAACTGGAGTCTTGCTTTGTGATGGATCATGACGCTGTGGGAAGCTTAGTCCTTTGGTCAGAACTTTCTTTCGTTGGTGTGTGGTGGTCAAAGATTGTTGTTGTTCATTTTGTGTTTTAGGTGAAGTACTTTCCACCGATGTATGCAAAGTTCTTTGGCTAGGCGTAGGCGAGGATAAAGACAGTGTTTGTGATGGCTCATGCGGCTGTGGCAAGCTGTGACTTTTGGACAGAATTTTTTGTTTTTGATGTTTTGTGGCCAAAGAAGTTTGAGGTTGGGATTTTGGTGGAGTACCAAATTGTTGCCCAACTGGCATTCTGGATTTCATGTTGGGCTGTGGGCAGGATGAAGGTGAAGAAGGAGATGGTTCTGATGGTGCAGTGACACTGGCTTGACTTGAGTCTACAGAAATAACCTGAACTTCAGTCTGGGGTTTCATGTGAGCTGTCTTGCCAACAACAGATGACAGCAAAGGCAGCTGGAGCTCTGTTTGCTGTACATGGCATACAGCTTTTGTTGGATCTTTGGGGTATTTTTCTTGAAAGTGAGGATTGGTAATAGGGGGAACTTTGGGCTGCAGTTGTGTGTCCAGCTGAGAGGAAACACTTTTTTGGTTTCGAGGTTCTACTGGGATCTCTATAGAAGATGTGCTGCTTATGGAGAACATTTGAGCTTGATGTTTTTGAAAGGTTCCAGACTGGGTCTCCGGTTGAGAATATGCACGTATAATAACTTTGGGAGGAGGCTGGCCACCATCAGGCTGTCCTTCACGCTTGACGCCTTGACAACTGAGCATCTCAATGACCTCCTTAATGACACAGAAAAAAGAGTTACATCACCCCAAAATGTCAACCCTACAGTCATCTGCTCAACCTCATGTTGAAGTTGTTTTAAACCCATATAACACTCTCTTCACAGAACACAGAAAAAGATACTGATATCTTTTATTATTTTTCTAATATCTAAAATGTAAATCATTGATGTCCTTTAAAATCGTGACATCCGCCCAACTGTAGTTCAAAAGAGCTCATTAGAAAACCAGTTCATGTGCAAAATATTTTTAAATGAATCCGTTTATTTGTTCAAGTAATGTTTTTTTAAGCTTCACTTCAATTCAATTTCAATTTATTTATCCTTATATGTCATTTCAAACCTGTATGACTTTCTAGTCATGTTGGTAACCAAAACATTGATTTCCATTTCTCAAAATATCTTCTTGATATATGTTCCATAGACGAAAGAGTCATACACAGATTTTGACTGACATGAGGGTGAATAAATGATGACTGAATTTTGGGACATATAATGCAATTCCATTGAAAAGAGAATCCAGCAAATTCTTCAAAAATTCTACTTCTCTGTTTCATAGTAAGAAGTATGTCATATGGATTAGTTATATGGTTTTCATTTTTGGACACACTACCACATTAAACATCTCTTGTCTTGACCTATACTGATTTGCAGTGACAATTGGTACCTGACACAGAGAGACAGTCCGCTTCACTCTGTCCTGTATGGCTGATGCATTGAGGTTAGGCAGGGGACCGTTTTTTTGCGCTGATGTCACCAGAACCAGCAGGTCTTCAACTTCTGTCACTACCTGTCCCTCTAGCTGTAAACCTCTGGCTATCAGCGCCTGCAAAACAATAAGTGACAGCAATGTTAAGGCTTTGTCTTCCAAATAGATTCGCGAACCACAACAATGTTTATTCTGCTCACTTTAGCCTTGGGATGTGGTCCCCGCTGGCCCCTACGTTGCCATTCTTTGAGATGAAGGCATATCTCTTGGGCTTCAGTGCTCCAGTTTTCAAGCTCAGCCAGCCTGCCTTCTAGCAAAGACACTGCTCGTTGCAGTCCTTCACAACTTTGGTCTACACGCTTTAGAGTCTCTAACGCCTGCCAAGAAACCCAGTTCAAACAGGTCAAACAATCAATACGCTCATAACAGATGCTATAGCACGTTTTAGGAATAAATTCAATACGGTTCACATTCCTGAATGGAGAATGCATTAATCTCACCTCTGGGACAGCTTGTCTGAGTTTTTGAAGAGTTTCCTCACTGCAGTCTGGAGATAAAGAGTGTAAATCTAACTCTGATATCTTCTTGACAATGCCCTTAACACAGGATGAAGAAAGTGGAAAAATGGGATTATGACAAACAGCCAAAACATAGACAAGCGAGAATGAGCATGAATTGTACGAATCACAGCATTATAATGAATATACCTGGAGATTCTTTCTGTATTTACGTAGTGGTCCAGACGACACCTCCACTGCCTCTCTAAGCACCCAGCCTGCCTCCTGAATCAGGCCCTGAGCTGCTTGTACACCCGGGACGGCAGAGGTGGGCTGAGGAGCCACTGCCTAAACATGAAATACAATACAAATGGCATTTGCTGTAATTAACAAAGAAAGAACCTATGTTATTGTTAGGCCACGCCCACATAATATGCCACAGTGAAGACCTGACCGTGGTCTACACAAGACCTCTATTGTTGAGCCATCTATTTTGAAACCAACAAATCAATTCAAGAGTGAGGGATTAAAAACAGCAGAAAGGAAGCAAGTACACACCTTGATAAACAAAACAAAACAGTATGGTGTGACACAATGCTCCAGTGTTTGTCGGTTTATTGCTCAAAGAAAGTGAAAGATTGTCCTCCACCCAACTTATACAACTTCCTGAGAAACAGTCAGGCAGTTTAAATAAAAAACAGTTAATTAATAAAAACGTCTTTACACACTCACAAATTTGGTCCTTTTAATGAAGTCAGCCCACTGCATGTTGAGTCTGCTGAGCTCATCAGACAGAGAGTGGCTGGTGGAGGCGTCAGTCATCTCGATGAGAATGTTTCCCACCTCGTTTAGCTGGGCTTGACGTGAACTCCATTCAGAAAGGCTGGAGGACTTCTGCTTATAAATAAGGGCATGTTACAAATAACTAACAGCAAAACAACCTATGCTATGAACTCTATGAATTTTTGTTATTAAATGCCATGACAAACATATTCATACATTCAGTTTAAGAATCCAAACACTTTGAGAGGCCAATTTGACACAACTAAAAATATCATGCTGTACCTTTTGTAATTCCTCCTCCTGCCCCAACCAGACCTGTAATACATACAGGCAGTCTTTGTAGGACTGCCATGCAGCCAGCACACGTTCCATGCTGCATCTCGTCGCCTCGATGGCTTCTGTGCTCACCGCTGTTTCATTCTCAACTTCCTTCACCTGTCTGTTCACCACAGGTGAGTCTTCAGCTGGAAAGAAACAAATGAGGAAGAGTGAAAACATACAAGAGAGTCTGAATTCAATTTAGTTTCATAAAACTAAGGTGTGGCCAAGTTCAATGCAATCTTACCTAGGGCTGCTTTGTTTCTGTATGTGATTGCGGTTTCTTTCATCGTATGGAGTTCTTCCTTTATCCTCGACACCAGACCTTGCTTGTCAACAGTGTCCTAATTGAAATACATTTACAAGGTAAAGGATTGAATGTTGTTTCTATCCGTTTAGATATGGCTTGAAAAGTCTTTATAGCATTTCTGTGACATTTTCTTATGAATTTATGTTGATTTCGTTAAATAGTAAATAACATCTGTGGCTGACATTAATTGAAAATTTGTCACCACTACATGGTTCTATACGGTCACATACATGCCAGTCCTGAAGCAGAGAGCGCACAGACTCCTGAGAGCCGTAAGGACCTCTCCACAAGCTCAGCTTTGACTTCAGACGTCCCAGCAGGTCATAAACACGATGCATCTGCTCTCTGTACTGTAGCTTGATGTCGTGGTACTTGGCCGTCACTCTGGCATTGGTAAAACTTTGGAAGAGAATGAAGATCATGGTGAGAAGAAACCTCTACTGTTTCTAAGGTGGCCTAATGTCAACAGTTACAAAAACTAGCCCTGATGTAAAGACAATCATGAACTTCAGCCCATGGTTAAAACTTAAAACTGTAACTTGGTTACAGATCACAGCATACAGTATGTTGCGTACAGTCACGTTGGTTTTCACAGCAGAAACAACCGAATAGATGAAAATACCAACCGTCTCTTAATCTCCTCCAGCTTCTCAGCAGGCACTCGAGGAAGACCATCATCGTCTGTGTTACAGTAATGATGAAGGGTGTTCAAGTGTTCACTTAAGTCCTCAAGTAAGACCTGAGGAGACAGGAAGGGTAAACCAAGTTGTAAGCATTGCTTAATTACACATTTTGGTGTGAAAAAACTTCAGCACACTGACCTTGAGTCGCTCTTGTTTGTTCCTGGCGTCTCTGGCAGCAAGTGCGTGATTTTTATTGTCACTCTCTTCAGACAGCACAGCCTCCATAAGCTGGAGCCATTGGCCCAGTGTGTTCAGAGGAGCTGGCAGACAAACATCCAGCTCTGCTTTGTACCGTTGTATCTGTGGAAGAAAAAATAAGATTTGATGGGATTTGTACATATTGTATGGGATGTTTTTAATGTAGCATCCAATTTGATCTTTAAATCCATAGGCCAAAAATCTTCGATTGAGACATACAGACCAGTTTTGTATTTAAAAAATCTTTCCAAGAAAAATTATATTTTAAATGTTATATTTTCTTAAGAGAAATTACAGCTATAAACATTGTTGTATTTTTAGAAACAAAGGGCCAGATTTACTGGCGCTTTTTTGGAATTGTGCCATCATGCTAATTTGCCCCATTTAGTAAATCTGGCCCAAAGTGTAACCCAAATCACTGTATGCTATTATTTTCAAGTGCCCTTGTTACACTGTGATTACACATAAGTAATATTAATGGAGAACATGTACTTACCATAATGTTAGGGTTAGGTTTAAGGTCGGTTTAAGGTCGGTTGTTTGTAATTTTGCACAAATGACTGTTATTACTATAGTAAGTACATATAAATGAGTATCCATATCAAAGACACTGTAAAAGTGTCTTGCAGTGATTTATGATTTTTGACCCATTCTAACTGGTGCTTCTAAAACTAACAAATGTAATACATATTTGCATGTATAAAACAGCAAATTTGACATGTAAAATGTAAATGAGGTGACAACACAGCTCTATACCGATTTCCTATTTTTAAACCCTAAATGAAATTTGCACCCATGACCCACCCTCTCCTCCATGTTTTCCCAAGCCTTTCTCAGTGCTTGCTGGTCCTCGCTGGGTTTAGCGCAGCGTCTCACGGCACTAAGCAGTGGAATAGCTGGAGATCGCTGGTCATAGTAAGTGCTCACATAATTCTGGAATGCCTGTATTCAGTAACAACACAGACATACATTCAATGCTTGTCATAACACATTTTGTGAAATAAATTGTTTGGAGAATAAACACACTTATGTTAGGTAGTTTTGCTTCAATACATTACCTGGTACTTTTCTGCATATCCTTTCCCTCCCGCCAAGGTCCACGCCTCCAGTAACTCCTGATAGGCTCTTTGAAGCCAACATGTCATCTCTCTGACTTTCTCATTGGGTGAAGCCTGAGGGCATGGCAGGAGACATACAACTACATCAAAATTAATTCTAAAATCATAAAACATGATGAAACAGGGTCCAGAAACTGGAATGATGTTTTGATAGAAACAAACTTAGAGGAATTTATAAGCGCAGTGTGGTGCCTGTACCTGATGCAATGGGGAGGCCAGCACAGCAGGAGAGAAGAATCGGGGCGAGTTGACAGGAGACAGGCAGGTGGGAGAGAGCAGAGTTTGAAGCTGCATCCAATCAGGAGGGGGCGACAGAGAGCAAAAGTAAAGCACAAGCCCAGCAGCGAGAGCGAGAGAGAGAGAGAGAGAGAGAAATGAGAATAAAAGTGACAGAGCAGCAAAGGACAGATCTGAGTCTGTTTCAGTATGAGATCGTCTAACCTCCAAGTCATCATCAGCTGAAGGCAGATCATTGGAGTATTGCAGGAACTGAGCAATGTATGTCATTATGGACTTCTCATCAGGGTTACTGACATCAATGTCTGAGAAAAAAAGATTTCAACACAAATTTCATTGAAAACAAATTTCAAATATATTTGAAATATATGATACCATATGTGGTAATCTGATATATTGACATACATGAAATAAAAGTGCTGTATGAGATACTGAACATGAGCTGCAGCAGCACAAAAATATAATTTTTGCTGCGAGAAGAATTCTTTATGTTAGTTCAATAGTTGTCTTTATGTGAAACATGTTAATGTAATGTGCTTTTTTGCTAGAACCCAATACACACAAACTGGTTTTAGATTCGGAAACGTACGCAAATAGCACAAATTAAATAAAAAAATCTTGTACACTGTGCCCTACATAAGAATACAAATCTATTTTTTACCC
The DNA here is from genome assembly GCA_019155185.1 of Beaufortia kweichowensis. Lineage (NCBI taxonomy): Eukaryota > Metazoa > Chordata > Actinopteri > Cypriniformes > Gastromyzontidae > Beaufortia > Beaufortia kweichowensis. The sequence continues at coordinate 13,128,917 of CM032807.1, forward strand.
TCTGGCTCGAGCAGTCTAGGAATTCCCAGCTCTGTCTCAGCAAGGTGAAATGCCTTCTCCAAGTTTTTCAGGTGGCAGCTGGTCTGAACTTGGGAGAGATCCACCAGATCTGGTCGAAGAGAACACAGGATTGCCAGGAAAAGCTCACCACTCCTCCAGCTGGATTTAAAGTCCTTTACGCTGGCTTTGCAGCCAACCCTGGAGAAAAGATGATGATTAGAAGATCTTTTCAATAGAAAAACATGAAGGCACAATAAAAGAGAAATGAAAAACGTATCCACAACCACAAGGTAATCATAGATGCAATAAAACATATTGAAAAGCTTACTTCTGGCACTGGTCCCGAACCCACAGCAGCAGAGATTTCTTAGCAGAAAGACGGAAGCGTGTGTGGAGTGGTGATGCTCCTCGAGGTCCTGGACTACTGACCGGAGATCCAGACGCAGAATCCAGACTGGACAGAGAGTCCAGAGAGGATGAGCGAGAGCTAAAAGAGAGAGCGCTGGCCAGCTCCTCTATCTGTAGTAAAGAATGAAAATGTGAATAATAAAACAGATTAAAGATGTAGAACACTACAAACCTGACCTATAATAATACTAATTGATGTATTTACTTGGAATCCAAAGCCATTAAAATAATCACTATTGATGTACATATTTTTAATTTTAATGTAGCAAGGACAATGAACCATTATGCAAAATTATGCAAAGTCTTATGCAAAGACATAATTTTGTTGCCACGTCATTTAGTTTGAGATCAGACAATAATTAGCAGTTCACACATGATATCATGTTTATCCTGAGTAGTACACAAAATACAGATTATGCCCAAATCACTAAAATAAAATGATTTAACTTTCAGCTCAAGTTCCCTCATACAAGAGACATCTTAAAAGCATATGAAATATTACATACTATATTTAATGTACACAAAATCAAAAGTTTTATAGTTTAGGTCTAAAAGCTCAAGCTTTATTTATTATGTGTTTTTTAAGAAAGATTTCAAGAAGAAGTTTAATTGTTATACTCACATGACAGTGTAGGATTATAGTCCATATCAGGCCCAGAATGATCGAAGGTTTCCCCTCTAGTATATCTGGGATATTTATGTTGACCAGTTTAATCTAAAGACATACAAACAGTTTACGTGTGAAAAGGAAAACAAAATCACCCAGGGTTTCTTTTCCAGATATCTTTCCTGTAAGACTTACAAAAACACTTACTGATTTGTTCCTTAAGAAGTTCAAAGCAGTCTCGATGTTTCCTCTCTGCTGAAACACACCGTGACCCTTCTCTCGTTTCTACAGAGGCAAAAACAAACTCCATTGTATGCTTCCTGTCACGCATATTTTTAATTTGATGTAAATTAACATCCTATCAGGAGCTCACCATGCGCTGGCCACTCATCACCTCCAGCAGGTCCAGCAGTCCTGTGCCATCTCGAAGATCTGAGAACAGATCCTGGATGGAGGTCGGAGGACTTCTCTAAAACATACATTACTGTTATTTGAGAGTGTTGATTCTGAATAGTGTTCAAAGGGCATTATGTGGAGCACTCCTAATGTCAAACAGTGAAATCACTTCTTTAAACATTTAATTACAGATCAATATTTACAGAGATTAAGTATAGATATTAAGATAGTAAAGTTTTAATAGTAACAAATAACAGTATAGAATGTTCAGAAAACATTATTATTGTATAATTATATCATTTATTGTATTTGAGTGTTCTTGTAACTCCATTGATAGAACATTGCGAAGTCATGGGTTCGATGAGTAAGTCAAAAATATAACTTAAATGTAATAAAAGTCGCTTAAGCAAATAAAAATGCATAAAAATGTAAATATTTGAAAACAATTAATTGTTTATATCTTATTTTTTACATTTGTTTAGACTAAAAAGTCAACGCTGCATTAAAGCATTAATCAACTGCAACATTTTTCTGGCTACATAAAAACGTGCTCTACAGATCACTAAAAAGATCTACACAGGTTATCACTTGCTTTGGGAGATTGAAGAACGCTTGTGCATGAAATTTAGCCACGCAGCATTGGACGGGTTTGCGCAGCTCATGTTACGGCCCGCTGAAGTGCACCGCTGCCGGGTGAAAAACTATAAATAATCACGCTCTGTTCCATATCTCAAAGACAGACAGAGCAGAACAAACGTTCCTCACTGGCCAGTGAGTCAGCAATTCAACCACTGTCTCAGTTTAACTTTGCACCACTTTTAGACTTAAGGGTTTTATTTATAACTGTAGAAAGAACTTGGGTAGGCTTATTGTATATTCAAAAAACAAGTGTTGCTCACTGTTTAAGATTAGTTTATTGTATTTAAATTGTAAAGAAAATAATATGAATATTTATTAGCTGAGCCATTACCAAAGATACTTAATATTAACAAGATGCGGCTCTAGCTGGTACTTTGAATGGGGCAGATTGCTCAATATGGCCGCTCTAGTGACGGAAGATCTGCCTTCCAATAAGAAGAACCAATCACAAATCGATAAAGACTGACTTTCTAGGGGAGGGGCTGTTTACGGAGACTCGTGAGACACTTGCCAACCTGCGCACATGCGCAGTAGCTGAAGCGATCTTGAAAAAGCAGTTTTTTGTGCAATTTAAGCTTAAGAAACAACGGTTATGGTACAGTTAATGTCAGTTTTAATTGTTGGTTGGAAATTATTGAATTGTGATTTTAGAAAGCAATTGTAGAAATATCCGCTTTGCCCCATTCAAGTAGATGGGACTGTTGTCTTGCTGGTCTTGTTGAGAGGCGTTGCAAACATGGTGGTGGAGTGAACTGACTTCCGTAAACTGTAAAATTACAGTAAGTTGTGTTGTGCTTGTGTATACCTTGGAGAGTTGAGCATTGATCCAGTTTGTGAAAGTTCTCTTTTGAATCTGCTCCTGTTCCACTGTTAACAAAAGAATATTATATTAGAACACACGCTGTATGTTATAGAACTACATTCTGAGTGTGTTGGAAAGAATGAAGTGGTATAACTAGAATACATCCATGCACAAACTATGTACAGATCTTGCCAGAACACAGTTTTGTGGCTTTTCGTTCATAGCACGTCAAAAACACATTGTGTCAAGTGTCTATTTATAAGCTGGAAATGTTGCATGGCTGCTGGAAACCTGGCTTAGATCAACGATCTCAGAGATGCCAAAGGCCTCCACCTCAAACAAGGGTTAGAAAAATGCCATGATCCTTTTTTCTGCATTAAAGTTTTCCTTATTTAGCATTTCATTACCCACCCAGACATGCTTACCATGCAGAAACTTAGCCAGCTGGAGCGGAAACTCCGGACGGCTCAATCACACTCCCATTACAGTCGTGCGCATTTTATTTGAAACGTCTCCTTATGCTATTAAAGGTAGACTGGGCATTTCTTTTGGAAGGCGTTCATTTAGTTTACTGGGATGAGATCCAACAGGCTGACTCAGTATCTCTTGCTAATACAGTATGAATGCTGGCCAATGAAAAATCTAGATGTACAGTACGGTTTCTACCACAACCAAAAACAGACACATTTGCAATAAAGTGATATTCCCTCACCATCTATAAATACAGGTAGTAAACAAGTTGCATTCACTATTCAAACTGCACACTTGTTCATTGTTCAATGTGTGGTAATCTTTAGCCAGATGACATGGGCATCGCTGCACTAAACACAAACATATGATGTCACTTCAGAGAAGGTGCCTCTCTTTAAGACTGCCCTGTCGTCATAGCAAACAAACAGTCAGTAACCTGGCAACCATGAATTGACAAGCAGAGACTGTCTGAAATGAGTCCAACACACCAATGGTTTTAGCAGACTAGATGATTGACACATGGGAAAATAACCCCACACAGCAGTCAAAGTCAAAGGAAATGAAACGAGACACACAACAGCACTGCACTAGTAATGTCAAGGTCATGGGTTTGATTCCCGAACAGCACAGCATGTAAAACATACACCTTAAATGCACCACAATGGATAAAAAACATATGATAAATGCATGGGGCATAAAGTTAAACAGCTTAAATTCACTTATTGTCTATTCGCAGTCACTGTAACTGCAACAGTCACATATAGATCTCTGCACTATGTCTTATATTTCTTCTGATTGATGCCTGAGGTGCAAAAGTTGCCAGGTTAGAGTCAGTATATACATGATCATGTGCATGCAAGACGAACAGGTTTCAAAAAATGAGAACGAGTTACGTTTTGCCTTTCTATTAAAACACAGAACTTTTAGCACGCCCTATCCGAACATGTTTTTGTTTGAAAACTTGGTGAGTCAACAGTTTACGGTATCCACCCTAAACTTCAGAAAGAGGAAATAAAAGAGAGCTCATAAAACAAAAACAACAAACTGCAGATTCTCAGGTGTGACAAACACATTTATCATGGGATTTGTTAGTTTGACACATTTATGTCAAAGGAGGATCCTTTATTAAACTAATGCTCTTTGCAACATTTATACACAGAATCTTGTGTGTGTGTTTCTTGCAATATCTAAAAGGAAATGACTGATTATTTAATTAAACCAAACTCAAATTTTTGGTATTAGGTATTAGGATATAGGTATTAGGTATATTTGGTATTAGGATTCAGACTGACCTTGCAAGAGCATGTGTACATCATCTATGTCCATCGGGACGGTCCTCTCATCCTCGGCTGAAGAAGAGGTTTCTCCTCTCGTCGCCATGATTTCTGTGTTGGCGCACTCACATACTCAATCTCACTGATGGTGAAAAAAATGCCACAATGTTATAACAGTAACTTTTTTATTTTTATTAGTACTTTTGTTTAAAACAACACAAAGCAATGAAATGATACAGTGAAAGTTTCACTATTTATTTTGGGGTTTGAGAATAATTTCCCAATTATTTTCACATTAAAAAACCTGAACTGCTATTGTGTTGCAGGTTGCTTATTTACTGTATCTTTGCAGCACCCCATATTTTAATCACTTTTACATTTACTTTATTTCTTAAATCTATCATTTATAAACATATTTCATTGTATGAACCTGAACTTGCATCCTCACCAATTGAACATTAATGAAAATAAAATCACAAACACAATATGACATGACTATAATGTAGCATCAACAAAGCAAATCCAAAACACCACATGTGACATGACAGAAATACAGTTTCACATGGTAGTTCAACCCCCATTAATTAATACGCGTGATAAACGTCTACTTATCTGGGGCGAGGACTCACATACTATTAGTAGTGATGTGATACAGAAAACGATTCTGATTTACACAAATAATTCTGACAGAGCTTTAAATTAGTTTAGGAGAAAAAATATATACTGTAGAAAGATAAAAATCATCAACATAAAGTTACAGTGTGATGAAGGAAGTCAATGAAGGAAGTCAGCCCCGGGGAGATAAAGCTAATCCAATTCCAAGCCCACAACACTGACTGCCAATAACAGTCAGGATAAATTAATCTGAGCCAGGATAAATTAACAACATTATTAATGAATTACAAAGAAAGTACTGATTGCACTTCAAGGGTGGTAAATGACAAGCAAGGGAAAACACACATACACAATCCCCCAAAGCAATCTGAGGGCTTAACTAAATGGTAATAATGCTGAAACACTACATTCTTATAAGAGATAAGGAGAGTATATTCAGCGGTAGATTATGGGCTTTATATAGGACTCGATCTCATTTGCACTTAAGTTGTGATTGTTTTTTAGTTACATGCAACTCTGTCTGCATTTTACACTATGAAAGGTAAATATGATATAACAATCTTCTTAATAGGACCGGAAAGCAATTTTTTTCTTACATTTATATATATGGGCAATTCCCATATTCCAAAAGTTGTTACCAAAGGTTTTCATCATATATCTTAAATGTCAATATTTGAGGGTTCAAATACCTATGTGAGGTGTCTGTTTTTAATAATTTTTCATATATATCACAACTCTCCATAATCATAGTCATATAAACTTTTTGCTCAATATATTGCTGATATACTATTTACTAGTTTACTAATAACATTCACATTTTGACTGCAAATGTCACATCCATAACGCTGGAATTCCCCATAAACAAATGTTTCATAAGAACATATGAACAAGCACACCTGCTGTTCCTGGCTGAGATTTAGAGTCCCTATATAAACCAGTGGGCTGGGTCGCTGTTCCGTGTTGCTGCCAACAGTGACATTAAAGGGGGATATACAGCCTTGGGATTATGCAGACATTGTTACCAGCAGACCACATACTTTTTCCACACGTATACACAGATGGACAGGGACAGGAGAGAGAGAAGGACCTGTGTGGAATTTGAGGCTAATAATAACATAGATGTGCAATAAGCCTTCCGTCGGAGCCAAAACTTGGTTTACATGTGACAGTAAGGCATTAATGTGATCACCCTTATTTAGTTCAATTTTCCTAAACCTCCCTGCAGCACTAGGCCAAATTTAAATGTTTTACTAAGCTAAACGGCAAACCTGGTATCCAATACAAATATTAAAAACAGATAATTGAGCTACAGGGATGTCTGGGTGTGTGTTTTAAGAAATTGCTATTTGTTTTACAGAGAGAGGTTTGTGTTCGTAGATATTCACAGCTGATTTCTCAAAGTACAAAACAAACCAACAATTAAATGCACTATAACAGACACTACAATTATACATAAATACTTAATACACAACTGGAATATCTGAAAATGTGTGTTAACTAAAAAACAAGTAAAACACCGCATTATGCTAACAATAAAATTGGGAGGGAAGGACCTGTATTTAACAACCAAAATTATATGACAATACAAAAAATATGAACTCTTAAAATGGCAGTCACTCCCTTCAAGCAAAATATGCAAAAATTGATGATTTTACACCAAGTTAAACTTCTTATGTACAGTAAAAAAGTAATAACGTTAATTGACAAATGACCTACATAGTTCTGGACGAGTGCCATTAAAGCCGTCATATAGTGGGCTCTCATAAACATAAATCATAATAAGGTGACATATGCGTCCTCATTCTTACTGTTCCACTTTGAGTGAAACTGTATCAGATGACAATGCCTGTGGTAGTTGCATGCAAAGGGGGGTTATTATTATTGCATGGACACCGTTTCCAACGTGACGCTCTCTTTCAAAGGTGCATGTTTCATTTCTATTCCATACAAAGCTATTGCACTGTTAAGTTTCCCCCCCTCAAGCACATCTGTGATATAACATATTATGACTCTGCTCAAAAACATTCATCTAATTAGTGGAATAGCAAGACCAGACAAAACCTTATACTGAAAAGACCTGCTATAGGTGCGGTGTGATACATACATGGGTGGGGAATGGCACTGATAACCGCAGTTGAAAAGAATCATATTACTAAAACAGAAGGACAGTGTTGTTTAATTCATGCTTGTGCAGAAAAAACTAAAGAAATTGGGTGGATAAACCATCCTGTACATATTGTTACATATACATTCTGCATATTTCTCATCTGTACACCTGTTTGCTAACCCTTAACAAACTTGCACACAATACTGCAGTGCTTTAGTCTGCACGCAAGTGTGACCAATGAATAAAGAAACTTAAATTTTCATTATCTGTCAGTTTACCTACATAAAACCATTTACACAAACTCTAAATTATAGGTGCTATAGCCACACAGAATTATAAGGCATTACAAATAGTTTTCATGCAAGTCAGTGCACGTTTCCCAGTTGGTGAGACATAAACTGACATCAGCACAAGGGCAACATTAAAGTGAAGCTGGACAGCCGTAAGACAGACAATATTGCACAGTTTAATATCTCATTTTTAAATTAATTGCAACTTTAAATATAAGACAGAATCAAAGCCATTTATATTTATCTTCCTTTGCACGTGCATAGTTAAAATATCCTTATAATGAAGTCTACGTAAAAAGCCTCATTATGAACTGAGATAGCGTTCACCTGACATTACCTGGAACAATTTGTAACTTGAGCTAAATCATTCATTTAACAAAGTTTTATAAACTCACATGAATAAACGCTGTCTTACGTTGTTGACGATTCTTCAATTATTTCCCAAACAGCTCATTTGATTCAGGAAAGCATTGAAAACAAACTGCGAATTCAGCGTGGCGGCAAAGATTTGTTTGAAGCAAACTGAACTCCGCCTTCTAACCTCTTCGACGTCCTGAACTGTTCATTTAAAAGAATCGATTCCTTCAAACGACTCATTTTAGCTGATTCGTTTCCGCAAGTCACTGAGACATTTTACCCGGGTTTTTTTTGTAGTCAAATAAACAGTTACATTCGTACGTTATGCGGAGTAATTTGTTATTTCGACGTTTTAAAGTAAGTTTTTTTTAGATCAGGGATAGATAAACGTTGTTGGTTTAAGATCGGTTAGAATGAATCATTACAAAGAACCGGTTTAAAGGTCGACTCGTTCGCGACATCGAGGAAGTCATCAAGTCATGTGTAAATGACAGACAAATGATCAAATCAGACCTGTTTCGTTTGTTCTTATATTCTTTAAGCATATAGTTCTTTGTTTGAAAGAATAAACACACCCAGTAACCAACAAGTGTGTAACTGTAGCAAATCCTTTTCATAAAGAAACAATAACTTGTTTGTTTAAAAATGCAAAAAGTAAAACCACATAGTGTGCTATAAATGTGCATTTGAAAATGACTGTCATGTAATAATCACTAATTAAATAATAATATTTCGTCACTAATTAAACCATTGTTATATGATATATTCACCGTACTTTATGTGCAATGCTGAATCATTTTTTGGTTAATATGCTCCTAAAAGTCCTTCAAAGAAATGTTGATTGTCTTAAATATTTTTTTTAACGTATGAAGTTTGTATGTGTGCCAAATAATAATTGTTTTGGGTATTACAGTATTGTATCTTACAATAGCCTACTGCACCATAACAGGGTTCAGTTGTTACATAATAATGTTGTTGATAAACACCAGACCACCGCCAAACTATGCGAGAAGCAACAACAACCATGTTGTATTCGGAATTCAATTCAGAATACAAAAGAAATACATTTTTCATGAATATAATGTCGACTCTGGATGAATATTCATCCATTAATGTTTGCTAGGATGATAAGGGTTTTCCTAGTTTATTTGCGCTTCTTTAGGTACTGTTTTCACAACTAGTATTGACATTGTAAATGTACATATTGTGTACAAGATGTTCAACATTAAAAATGATAGCCTACAAGCGGATCAAGGGCGCTGAGAATTCATCCTCATCCACGCCACAGGGCGGCAGTAGTAAAACGTTCCTCCACTGCACAACTTTCCAACAGGAATTTAGGGAAAACAATGCCAAAAAGTTCCTAAATCGACGAAGGGTGTTATTTGTTGTATTCAAACGCAATTATATTTTGAATAAACAATCTAATGCATACAAACAGAATACATATTTTTTTCATCGACGTCAATACGCAACTTGCTGCCTCTCTTTAAAGTCTCAAGAGTGTGCATTTGTAACGGTAAGCAGTCTCTCTCTTTATTCTTCTATTTATCATAACAAAATTAATACTCATTATGTATTCATCTACTTTCTTAAAGTGATCAATGGACTTCCCAAAGCTCCCCCCTCACTCCGGCTCCGTGTTGTCTGTAGTGGACATGCACACAGGTGGCGAGCCGCTGCGCGTTGTCCTCAGCGGCTATCCAGAGGTCAAAGGTGACACCATCCTCGCCAAACGTCGCTACGTACGAGCGCATCTCGATCACCTCCGCAAAGTTTTAATGTTTGAGCCTCGTGGTCACTATGATATGTACGGGGCGCTGCTGGTCAGCAGTGAGTTACCTGAAGCTGACCTCGGGGTTTTGTTCATGCACAATGAAGGGTACAGCACCATGTGCGGGCACGCTGTCATTGCGCTCGGGCGCTTCGCGGTGGATTATGGGTTAATCAAAGAGCCCACTTCACCAGAGACTCAGATAAACATACACTGTCCCTGCGGTTTAGTGAAAGCTTTCACACAGTATGAAAATGGGAAAACTGGGTCTGTGAGATTCCACAGTGTACCTGCTTTTGCGTTTGCTACAGGTGAGCAAAGGTTTTAGTAACATATAAATAGAATATATTGGCATGTGAGTAAGTCCAAAACACTAGTTTAAATGATAAACAGCTGATGATTTATAATGATATTTGTAATGTAAACTGATTATTGCTGTATATGTCTTTGAAAGAAGAGGTTCATTTCTTTCTATCTATGTTTTGTTTTTCAGATGTGAGTGTTTCTGTACCAGGATATGGATCCATCACTGTGGATATAAGTTATGGCGGAGCTCTTTATGCTTTTGTGAGTGCTGACAAGTTTGGATTGGATGTCACCAAGTCCAAAACCAGAGATTTGGTTGATGCAGCAACTGCAGTGACAAATGCTGTAAAATCCCAGGTATTGAACTGTGATCCATCACATCAAGTAAACAAACATAAAACACTGCTGTATTAGTCTACAATTGCCTGCTTTTAAAACAATAACTTCCATTCATACAGATAATCCTTTTTTTAATCATATCATGTTTATATGATATGAATAGGTAAAACTATCCCACCCAGTTAGTGAAGATTTGGCCTTCCTTTATGGAACAATACTTACTGATGGTAATGATGCTTTCTCTGAAGAACCCACTGCCAACATGTGTGTGTTTGCTGATGCACAGGTAACTCAGCATAACCCAACATACTGCATTATCCAATCTGACATGCTTAAATACATTAAATTCAAACATAGGGTGCCATCAACCCCAGTTATTTGTTTCATCAGAAGAGTTTTTGTAATAGAGAATTATCATTTGGATTGTCAGGTTGATAGAAGCCCGACTGGGTCAGGTGTCACCGCTCGCATAGCTCTTCAGTACCACAAACGCCTAATCGGACTGAATCAGATCAGAAGCTTCAAGAGCGGAGCTACAGAATCATTATTTACAGGAAAGGCAATAGAGGTACCTGTAGCAAACACTTGTAATGACTGGTGTAATAAAATGCGAAAATTACAAATAATTACATAACGGCACAATTAAAAGGGGAAGTGTGTCATTTAAGTGCCAATTGACCTACATTATAAAAAAAATGACACTTCACTTCAAATGAGTGTATTTCTGGAAGCTTAAACAGTGATCATATCTATTGTTGCAGGAGACCACATGTGGGGACTTCAGGGCTGTGGTAGTGGAGGTCACAGGTCATGCTCACTACAGTGGAGTGGCCAGCTTCACACAGGAGAGCGATGACCCCCTGAGTGGAGGCTTTCTTCTGCGCTGACTTGTTCTGAGAGGGTTACCAACATAGATTTATGCATGATTGTAGTGTAATAAATTTATGTTTACTGTTGCATAAGAGCAAGTGAATCTTACAGCAAGTGAAAATTACAGGAACATTGCGAAATTGAATGGAATAAATTCTGTAATTGCCTCATACACCAGGAGCCTTGTAAATCTTTAACCTTTTTTATGATTTAATATTTAAAATCATTCTACATAATGATAAAAACATTCTGTAAAAATAAAACCTTGATATCTTTCTAATAATGAGTCTAATAATTATGACTGTCTAATAATTGTGACAGAAAACCAAAGGTTTAGGTTAGAAATCTAAATATCAGCTACATGTTTTTACAAAAGCTACAAAACTTTTTGACCGATACTAAAATGTTTAAAGCAAAAGTGAAATGTACTGTGAAATGTAGGGCTGTGTACACTAACAATGATTATTTTAACTGCTTTGCAATGTAAACAATTATGTATATACAAAATGTGTAAATATTTACTATATGGATATTATTATAGGATATGCGTAAAATACAACACTCATTTTTTATTTATATTATTTAAGACATTTCAGTTAAATAAAATGTAACCTTAAAAATATAATGACTTATTATACATCATATACTGTTCCTGGGTTTTTGTAATGCGTTAATGACCACCAGGGGGCATCATCTGACCATATTTGCCAAAGAGAAAGCTGCAGGTACTGTGTGATGGACACAGTTTTTAGTAAAACAACCAAATATGTCACCAGGATGTTGTTAACAGGGTCATCAAGCTAGTTTTTTTTAATCAGCACGTTTTCACTAACAATGAAACTAAATAGACAGCATAACAGAAGCAAGAGTAACGTGTGTAACTCTTCCGTTTATTCTTTTAAGATTCATCTTACAATGGAAAGCTGTAATTTTCTTAAATTAGAAAAGTCCAATGGAGGTATTTTACACTGAAAAAGGAAACTCTGTTACACCATACAACTAGTTTGCCAATTAAAAAAAAACTTCAGACAGAAAGGAAGAACGTGAGAAAAAATATTGCCTTGATTCAGTTACACATCATCTTAAATACAACTACATTTCACGTGAGAAGTCCTCGAACAGACCAAAACTTGACATCCAAAACTGCATAGAATCTGTACAATGACCGTCCACAGTGTTTAAGACAACACGGGCCCCAGCGGCCCTTAAAAACCTTTAAAAAGTCATTCCCAATGAGCTTGTACCGGATATCACAAACACAGTCATCTTCCATGATGTCTTTTCTTAATAAGTCACCCACAGCCCTGGTAAATGATGTCAATAATATTACTTAAAAACACTATATGTATTTTTTAAAAATGACCCTTGATAAAAGGGCAACCCACCTTACTCCCAAAGTTGTGCAGTCGCGTTACAAGTTTTCAGTGACATATTTACAAAACATATTTCCACTTGACGTTATGCTTTTTTAAAACATATCCATTCCACCGTTTAATGTATTAAAAAAGCAATAAATTGGAATAGATCATTGTGATGCTTGGCATGCTGAAGTCAGTGTCATTAATTTTGGCCTTTTGTTTTGTTACAGTAAAGGGGAAAAGGGTTGGACAAGACTTAAACTTGCATTTAACCAGATATATTTCTCAGTCTGTCTCAATAATCCTGGCGGCTCCAGCACCAAGGAAACGCGTTTCATCACTCTTTATGAGGTTTATAATTAAATTAGGTTCATTTGGCAGCCATGTTTTTTTTATTATTGTAAGAGTCCTTTCTCTCGCTCAAACAGTTTCTCCATCAGTTACACGAGGCTTTGGGTAAACATGCTGTCTCTTCTCTGATCAGTGTTTAATCTGAGGATTTCGTGAGTTTTCTCCAGACATTCATCGTCGACAGGATGGTTATTTGGTTGTAGTGAAGTAAATCCTGCTAATGTGTATTTAAGCTCAGATGGTCTTCTGTTCAGAAGTTAAGCTTTGTAATGGGACGCTCCCTGCCGGTGTCTGACGTCTGGCTGTTGATGCGCTTGCGGTTGCGCTTCATCTTTGACAGGTCTTTATCGAAAACCTCTCCGGAACGCAAAGCAGACACCAGGTCGTCAAACTCTCCCCCGTCATCCTCTCCGTTCTCTTTGGCTTTACGGGCCTTTCTCTCTTTTTCTCTCTGTTCTTTGAGCTGAAAGGTTTAAAGATATGGGTGGAGATGAGCTTTATAGTACAGTAGTTAGGGCTTGGCAATATAAAGAATGATTATTATGTATTCAAAATGACTTTGGGTGGCCATATAAAATTAAAATATCATTAAAATGATAATGATTTTAATTGGTTTTTAATCACACGTTAAAAACCATATCATTAGACCATTTTTGAGATCTTTTCTTCTAACAAGTTTCAAAATATATGTTTTACCTAATGTACATTCCCCAGCTCACTATGAAGATCTTGTTTTACGTAATAGATCTGCATACCTGAGCCTCCATGCGTGCCCTACGTTCCTCCTCCTCTTTGCGACGGCGCATGTTCTCATTCTCCTGACGGGCCTCTGCGAATGACTGCAAGAACTGGTCGAATATCCCGAAAAATTCATCAGGCTGCATCTTATCAGCATCTTCACCAAAGTGCTTGACTGTCTTCAAGAACTAGAAAACACAAAGACATGACATGATCTCACACAGTAACAACATGAGATTTTTGATACACAAGGATTACAAGCAGATTTTTCGATGTACTGCCAACATTACTATCGGCCCCACCCCAATTTTTACTTTTTTATTTGAATGATTTTCATAAAAATACTTACTATTTACTAAAAATATATTTGATCTATTTACATTTTTCATGCGTTTACAGTTTCTAATCTACTCCGACTGATACTGTACATCACGTAATGTTTGCAACTTTGACAAAATCCTTGTGTATCATGTTATTATGGTGACACATATACTGTACAGTTAATCAGCACAATTTGCAACAACATGCAATTTTATCGCAGAAAGCCAAACATTTAAGTTTTCAAGACAAGAAAACATCTTCATGATCAACCGATAGAAGTGACAAAACACAGATCCATCAATGTTTGTACAGTGTTGTTGATCCCTAAAAAGCAAGGTTTGTACTTTTTTTTTTAAAGTAACACACAGCCAGCATAAACAAAGATGAAAAACAAGTAGCCTAACAAACTACAGGGGTGTAATGAACTTCCAGTAAATGAAGTGCGTGACACACAGGTAGTTATCCTAGTACCGGTAGCCAAGCATAAAGTGGTCTTGTTAAGCCAGATTTCTCCTGTGGCTGATTATAGTTTAAACACAGGGGACTGGAGTCTTGCCATGGCGCTGCTGCTGCCTCGTGCCGTCTCACCGCAGGGGTGGAGGCCTAACCTTCCCACAATGTCTTTGATGTGTCTTTATCACTGCCATATGGAACAGCTCCTTTGTGAAACTGCATGTGCATGAGCCAAGGGGCACATTTTTATTTCTTATTTGACCTGGTTTTGTATCTCTTCTTATCAGTCTCGGAGTTAAGGCTGGGGCCTAGGTCGTGTTGGAGCATTTCAGCTATGGGTTGCGTGACTGGAAGAGTTTGGGTGTGTGGTACGTTGTATATTTGAAATTCCATGACAGATTACTGTGTGTTACTTTTTATTGCATTAGACTATACAAAGTTATGTATTATATAACTTCTACCATGTTATTTTGCGAGTATGAGATTGGGTTTTAAACTTAATCTATCAAGTACAACATATGTAAAAAAAAAAAAAAAAAGTACAGTATTGTGTATTTACTACATTTCACTTCATAAAGACAAATCTGAAAAAAAAAATGTTGTAAAATATAATGAAAAAATAAAATGCCAAAAATATCCAAAAATATGATTTTGCAAATTCTAGACAAACTTTTGGAGATACTAAAATATAACAATGTTCATTTGTTTTAGATGCTTTTAGTCACAACATAATTCCCACAGTTACAATCGTGTTATTTCATGGTTTTGATAAGTTTACTACTATTAAAAATGTGAAAAAAATCTAAACAACAGTCAGTGTTTCCAAACTTTTGACTGCTACTGTAAATGGGTAGTTGACAAATAAATGTGACTATGTCCTATGGCATTACAGCAAAAAATAGAAATAAAAAAATATATAAATAGCATGAGAGATTTATCTTCATTGCTGGAGTTACAAACAGAATGAAACAGATTTATTTTAATTTCTAAATTTTTTGTGTCACACCACAGGACGTAGACATTTGTCAACTACCCTTATACCTGTTTCCCCTCACAGGAGATTGGAGGATAATGTCCGTCTGTCTCTCTCTGCACAGATGGAACAGTCAAAAGCAATAAGACATTTTAAGATTTGTATGTCCTGTTTCACTTTTGTGTCCTGTGGAGCCCTCAGGGGCCAGTGAAAGTGCCTGAGTCACTGCGTAGGAAGTGTTCACAGCGAGAGGTCAAAGGTCAGCTCCTGCGTGCAGCTGGAGATAAATGCTGACTGCAGCCTGTTTCTACAGCTGGCCTTTGAAGGAAGCTCAGGACATCCACCTTTAAAAATACACACAAACAAACTGTCCTCCACGCACAGACTTACCAGTTCTTTGGCCTCAGTGAGAGAGTCTTCTACATCAGAGAAACTGAAACTGGCCACTGTAATGAACTGGCTGACCACAGGCACAAACTTATCTCCATACACCTGAGGAGATTTCTTCTGATATTCTAACTCCTGCGTGAGAGAGACATTTTATATAAGCTGTGCTCGTAAGATTGATGAAAAAGCATGAGAGAATGTTCTCAGGGAGGAACTTACGCTTTCTACGTTTTTTAGACCGCTGCGAAGATTATTGATCTCCTTCTCCAATTCAGTCATGCTGGAAATAAGAGAAGATCAGAGTCATTTAACAAGTAATCATCCTGTACAGCATCTACTTAATCATCTGATGCTTTCACGCTCCACGTTAATCTGGACTGTTTTTCATCAGCTATTAAACGCAAACAACACATAATGCTAATATGCTATACACTGTGAGTTAAATGTGTTATTTGAATATGTATACAGTTTAAACAGCTGTTTAAATGGTAACACTTTACAATTAGGTTGTATTCAATAACATGAACTAACAATGAGCAGTATAGTTTTTCAGCATTAAATCATCTTTGAATACAATTGTTCATGTTTGTTCACTGTGCATTAACTAACGTTAACAGAAACGTCTTTTGATTTCAAAATGCATTATTAAATGTTGAAATTAACATGCACCAAGATTAAAAATGCTGTAGAAGTTTTGTTCATTATTAGTTTATGTTAGCTAACAAATACAACCTTTACATTGTAAAGTATACCATTCACACTGTCATCTTGGAAGTGAAGTCGGATCCAGTGACCGTTCACTACCATTCACTATTTGATCTAAACAGGTCACAGTTTGAAAAAAAAACTACCTATAGATATATAACAGCCGCTCGTCTGAACTTTAACCCCTGTGATAGGGCTAAAGTGACTCCATTAGTGTGATACTGCATATAATGAGCATGAATGGCTCAGTTGTGCTATTTTTAGCTGATGAATTGACCCTATCCCTACAAACAAACAGGCCGTTGTAACAATCTGAACTATCAAAACAGAGGCATACTTATGTGGTTATGGAAATATTATTATTATTATTATTATTATTATTATTATTATTATTATAATAATCACTATTTGACCATCCTTACATATCACACTGATATTTGACACGGACATTGGCTGTAGTAGCCTGTAGTTTCTATCACTCATTCATTTGTTCAACCCCCTTAAAGCTAAATCTGTCTTGTGACTTCACTATCTATCACATTAGTCTCGCTGACAGGACTGAAAACAATTCAACATTCAAACAGGCTTGTGTTGTTTTGCAGCCACTCTACTGTAGATTTAAGACAAGTCACATGCCCAGAAAATGACTTAAAGGGATACTGCATGTACTGAAAATAAAAGTCCTTTCGTCATTTACCTCATCTGTGGAACACATAAGAAGATACTTTGAGAAATGTCTCAGTGGTTTTGTGTCCCTGCAATGGAGGTCAATGAATGCCAGTGTTGTTTGGTTACCAACATTCTTCAAAATATCTTCTGTTGTGTCCCACAGAAACATCATACAGGTTTGGAATGATATGAGGGTAAGTAAATGACTAAAGAATTTTCATTTTTAGGTGAAGTATCAAATTTTTCTAAGCACGAGAATGTTGTGTGTTACTACAATCTGGACCATATTAATTGACATGCCCTTCACAGCCACATGCAAACTTCAGAGGTCATCAGGTGGAGCTCTCCTTCTGTGGTGGCCGTGCATCTGTTTCACTTATATATTTCAGCACCTAGATCCAAAAGAGCCGAGGGCCCCATATACTGCTAGTATAATTTAGGGTTTGACTCTGCACATAAGGGTAACCGAGGCTTGTATGACCCACAGGGTGGATTTAAGCCCAGTGGTGGGAGGGAAGCGAGACCGCAAAAACTATTTCCAAAATCCATTTAGCGCAAGTAGACCCCAAAGGGCTGTAAATTTGCAAGTTGGTGAAAGAATTGCACGCTAGCCACTCCGCAGCTATACCTACTTGACTTTGGCGGCTTCCGGCACATTCTGCAGCTCCTCCTGGAAGAGCATGACTTTAGAGTACTTCTTTTCCAGAATGGTGATCAGGTAGTGTAGGAGTGTGATATTCCTGGAATGGGGCAAAATATGAAAAGTATGAATATCAAAGAGTAGAATATTTATCAAGGTTTTACTACGAAATATGTATATGTATGAGACCATTGTCTCACAATAGTAGCAATAGTTCAACCACAATATTTACAGTGAAACTATAATAAACCGAATTGCAATCCGGCAAAAAAATATGGTTACTATACTTTTACTATAGTAGAACCTTACAATATAAAAATATAAGAGCATATTATGTATATGTATATGTAACTAATAAATCAATATTCAAGAGATTGTTGTTAACACTTTTATTGCATTAATATTTTAATTAAAACCGTAAGCCATGATTATATTCCTCATCTTAATATAAAAGCAAATAGCCAATAGTTTTAAAATCATGTAAATAAATTTATATTTTAACTGTTAAACTTTTTATACTTTTAAAGTGTAAAGGATAAAGAGTCTATGTATTGTTTTGCATAGATGGATCATAGACATCATAGAGATTTCCTGTTGTACCAAACCGTATACCGAAGCATAAATTCGTTGTACAGTTAGACCTCTAACAGATGAAGCTATCATGAACATTATAATAGGTTGAACATCGCTGTGAAGAATTATTTGTAGCACTTGGATTTTCAAGAGTATATAAGCAGGTACAGTAGATAGATAGATAGACACACAGACAGACAGGATAGATAGATAGACAGACAGACAGGATAGACAGATAGACACACAGACAGACAGGATAGATAGATAGACACACAGACAGACAGGATAGATAGATAGACACACAGACAGACAGGATAGACACACAGACAGACAGGATAGATAGACAGACACAGACAGACAGGATAGACACACAGACAGACAGACAGACAGGATAGACACACAGACAGACAGGATAGATAGATAGACACACAGACAGACAGGATAGACACACAGACAGACAGGATAGATAGATAGATAGATAGATAGATAGATAGATAGATAGATAGACAGACAGACAGACAGACAGACAGACAGACAGACAGATCTCTCACTTGTCAATGCTGGACTTAGTGTCTGCAATCTTATTGAGTGAGGAGATTTTGAAGCCGTATGCATTTCCTCTCTGTCCTTTGTTCATGTAATTGCCAAACGCCAGCACCACCTCCAGCAACTGCTTGAGATTCCTGCTGTGTAAAACCTCTTTTGAGGCCTTGATCAGTGCTGAAAAAAGCAAAATCCAAAGCGTCACAAGACCAGCCAAACCTAAAATCATTTGATGTCCATTAACTGTAACAATATTTATAACTATCCGTACATATTGTTTGTAAGAGTCAAATAAGCAGTTTGCAAGTGTACATAAATGGAACTGCAAATTCATACCTTCTACTTTGGGTTTGATCTCCGCAATCCTCTCAGCAAACTTCTTCTTGAAGTACAGAGACTGTAATCTCTGCTGGTAATGGTTTATTCTGTGAGGAGGGATCAGGAAGATGAATATATAAATATAACAAGAAGGTTATATTAACATACACTGCCCTATATATCACCCATAGCAGTTTCTAAATGAGCTGTACAGTTTTACTGACCCACCTACTGTATAAAAAGATAAAACAACAAGCATTGGATGCACTGTAGACACATTGATTTCATTATATAAAGAACAAGCAAAGCCTGAACCCGTGAACTAAACGTAACACTGCTGTGTTGCGTTCAGCACCCTTGTGCCGGAAATCATCACCTTGGATACAACACTTGCCAAGGGCCCAAACACCGTCTCGGGACTTAAATCGGACAACCCAGTCAATACTCGGAAAGATTTCGATTCCATCCTCCAAACTCCAAACACATCAACCACAACGAAGTGAAAACATTCACTAGGGCCTCATAAAACAGAGGAAGAAAAACAAGCAAGCCAAGGCACCTGTGCTTTGTTTGGCATCCGGCCCTCTAAGGCTGTTGCATAGCCACGACAAGAAAGCGCTTATTTAGTTACAGCAAATATTGATGCTGAATAGGATCTTCAGTCTGACCAGATCAATGTGTCACACAATATTCACAATCTTTTGCTTCCTTCCTGCTGGAAATCACATTTGCTCCTGACACTGTGTGGGTAAGCCACTACACTAAATAGTAAGAAGCCTGGCCTGGTCCTCACACATAATAATTTGCCAGGCCAAACTTGCGAAATCCGCTATGTGGGACTGTGGAGTGAACAGCAAGATGTTGTTTTTGGTGCCAAGATAAAATAAGTTGCGATTTAAGCCAGTCAAAGGAGACGAGGGGTTCTCTTTAGGATTTAGGCTTTAGTGGGACAGACAGCAAGGGTCTGGGTGATATATTTAAAGTATTCAAAATATTTTGTTTGTTAGTTAATTAAAATTTTTGAAAACATTTTTTCTAAATGATAAGATCAGATTTTAAGATTGAATCTGCACAGCCCTGCATTAATGCATAAAAAGTATAGTATGTGGTTCTTAACCGAGTTTAACACCACAGCTGGAGGTAAAAGTTTTAATCTTTCTTTTCTCCACAATGTCAAAATTTCCATAATGACAGCCACTGTCAGCACACCAGGAGACACAAGTCATTAGTATGGAAACGGATACACTAGATATTGATTAAACTGTCTGAAAAAACTGCAAAAATTACAATATAAATTCTGAATGTATTTATTACCAATATACTGAACCATCAGTTCATAACTTACAGACATGAAAAATATCAGTCTATGTGCGAGTTATCTACAGTATTTTAAAAATGGAGATATACATGCAGTATGGATGTGACAAAAAACGCATGTTTTTGAGAGGCAACATACTTTGTAGGATTTCTGTAAATTAAAATGCACAAACCCGAAGCAATAATACCCAACAAAAAGAGAATAATTGACTCTTACAAGAACATAAAATAGGTATTCTATTACTACAAAATTCAAAATAACACCAACAACACCTCACCGGCCACCACTTCCCGAACATGAGAGTTCACATGAAATAACAACACCTTTTCGCGCGTCCTCAATTCAATGAAAATGAAATAAGACACATAACGTAGTCTAACTTAGTTAAGCCATTACATGCTTATAATTAAATAAACCTTTTCGCGGTAAAGGTTGCATTGTGAGAAAAGGGGGAAAACAAGAGTCCCAATGACAGTTTTATAATATTATAATAGTTTTATATATATCCTCTACCTGCTCATTTCATATAGGAAGCGATCTGCCTTTGCCATGCGATCCAGCTCATGTTTGTGCTCCTCCAGTAAGTCCACATCACTCTTCTCTGGGACAAACTTTAACATCTGGAGGATTGAAAAAATCACTTACTACGAGAACAGTGACATAAGCCAAAATAAAGCCACGAGTTTATAATTAAATGTGAATGACTATTAATGGCCGTCAATAATAACAACCCACAGTGCGTTACTACCTGTCCCACACATTTCATTGCATTTCCCCCCGACACTCACCTGCTCCAGCATGTCCTTAGGCAGATCTTCCTGTTCGTCCATAGTCAGAATAGCTCTCTTTATTTCCTCGTTGGAAAGTTTCAATCTGAAACACAAGATACAGTATACAGATCAGACGGACAGGGATGCATAAATTCATCTGAAAAGTGAAATCTGAGTGGAAACCACTGAATTCTCATGAATCAACTGGAGAAAAGGAAATCTGGTTTTGCTGAGATCCAAAACTTACATCAATTTTCCTATTATTCGTGAGGTATTAATCGTGAGGGCCTACATTGAACCCATGTGTTTGTTACAGTTACAAAGAATTTCCTGGCTAACGTCATATATAATTATTGGAATGAAGAAGTGATATTATCACATGACTCATGTAAGTTAGGACTGCTTTAAATAATCTATGATCATCATTGGGTACATTTCAACAACAGCAACATTATGTCTGTGGTCGACCTTTCCTATTTAACTTCTTGATCGTTCCAGCAATTTGTTTGATATATATGAACCCATAAAGAACCTGAAACCAGTCTAATTATATCGGTTAATTCAGAACGCTATGTCGACCAATGGTCTGCTCAATTTTACAAATATGTAATTTTGCACATTTGTAACGTTAGGTTTGTCAGCAAGTTGAAATCCAACTCGGATAAAATTCTTTCTCCCCTAATTGATGGCGTGATCAGTGTTGGCAGTTCATAGTAGACAATCTCTGATAATGGCAGTCAAAATAGCTCAGAGGAAAATCTGCTAGTGCAGCCCACCCTCCTAGATTACACATTAATGATAGAGTAAAGCATTTGATCCAGCGATAGCTCGAGGGTGGACTTGAAGCCAAAAAGAGCAGGTGTTTGACAGGTTTGAGATCAGTGCTGGAGAGTGGTTTTCTTTCTTCTGCCAGGATTCAGAGAGGCTGCAAACCACAGCAAGGACACGGCCAGAGCGCTTTCCATGTTACAATCTATGTGTTTGTGCCAAACAGAGCTCCAATTCTCAGCATTCTGTTATTAAGTTACTTCTAACAAAGTTCACGGTCCTACAGAACTGAGGAACTCAGGAAGGAATATGATGAAATACTGCCAGATTCAGTTCATTTAAAGGCAAGCCAATGTCACTATTAAGAGGTTGTTAGTGTAACCCCAGAGTCTCCACTGTTTATTATTTAATAAGCAAATAAAAAATTGGAGGGGGATTTTACTGAATTTTAAAGAGACCGATGAATGAAATGAATCAAAAGATGGAGAATGTCCGTGTTACCAAGTTTTTCTTGACTACATTTACACTATTAGTCCATTTCTGGAGTGTATTGACAATAACCGTCATATCAAAAACCATGATAATTGATATTGTGGTAATCCTTTATTTATGATGATATCAAATATTCCAGGTACTGATTAAAAATTTGTCTTAAGAGCCGCAATGGTTACAAACTCTCTCTCTCTCCTCCATACACCAGTAAAATAAATATATAAAATAACTATAAAATAAACAAAAATAAAGATGAATATGAATGATAGTAATATAAATGCATGTTTAAAAATTCAATATTGTGAATTCTGTTGGCTACGATAATCGTGTAGTAGAAATCTGATATTGTGACAGCCCTTGTCCAAACATAATTTTTGTGCATATCTGATTGAAATCCAATTGAATTTTGTGTGAATGGCAAAAAAACCCCACATGAAATATATACAGTATATGTGGTTTGAAATCCTATTTAAATTACATTTCTGGAAATCTGACCGCTCCGATCGGATTTTGAATCGTTTTTTGCTTACATCATATTTTCAAACCATGTAAAACATAAACAGATGTCAGACATCATTGCACACACCAGATTGTGTTGTTGTTGATGTGCAGGTCATGCAGAAAATGATAATATCTGCATTTTGAGAGTGATGGAGATGGCTGTTTTATTACATGTAGTAGTCCAGCAGCACAGCTACACATACTCCAAGACAACATTGTAGATATTCCTTAAAATGAAGGACAGCGACACAACAGACAGTCAGTTCGCTGCACAAATGTCGTTTCATTTCCTCAGATTCAGAAACATCCTGTCAACACTGAAATGATTCATATGAACTGCTTTAATTATCAAGAGTCGAGACATATGCTACTCCTTAATCTCAAACCATCTGCTTCTCTGCACCATATTCACCATTTCTAAACCAACACTAATGAGACGGCAGACTCCACAAGCCAAACTATTTAAAACCTTGTGAATCTCAGCTTGGGTGGTCCACAGGGTGGCTGTACAATGGATTATAACCCACTTTCTGCTTGTGGAGACTCCTAAGAGACCGTTCGGTCAAGATGAGAGTGAAATTTAACCACAGGACACAATCTACAGATGCTGCTGAAGTCAGCTGTTAATGTGCATTAGTCGGGGTTAAAGAGGATATTGACGTCACTCCTTCACATACTGTCATTTAATAAAACCCCTGAAAATAATCTTGATACTTTATAAGGCTTTGGGGAACATTTATGTGAACTAGCTAGAATGGACTGTCCAAGTACAACTTGTATGTTTTGATTTTCAGAGTAAGGCCATTGAGTTTATCCAACATTAAATTCTTAACAGAAGTACAGTAGTGGTGATTTCCAGGGGGCATATTTGTACATTATTTGCTTTTATTGCTTATTCAGGTTAGATTAAACAATCAAAATATGAGATCTATGGTACTAAACGGACAAATCACTAAACCCTGAATGTTTTTACTAGACAAAAATTTGGCAGATAAAATACGAACTACAGCGTATCAGGGAATACAAGTTTTATTCTAATACAAAATATGCATAAAAAACAAAATGCTGACAAGAAATAAGAAAACTTTGACTATAGTTTTCTCTGTTGAGGTAATATTTTAGTCATTCTTCTTGACAGTGTCTTGCACATTTTTTGTCAAGCCTTCCTTTTTTCTTCTCAAAGCTGAGCTTTGGTTTATACTCCAAACACTTCAATGCAACATGCATACTCAATTTCTAATGCATCTTTAATAAAATATTTGAATAAAGAGTCAACTGAGCAAAATTGGACATTACTTTTGGCCACTACTGTACATGACCCTCTCTTCCTACTGTACATGTCACACAGCTGCCCTTGATGTGCGTCACCCTGATCTCAGCCCAGTAAAAATTAATTGGAGATGCCATGTGGCTTGTTTCATGTAGTCTGAAAAAAAGCATTCGACTTTCTCTGCACTCGAGAACCTCCGCTGTTTGTGTACCATGCCAAACCACAATCAGTTAGTAAGCCATAATAAATGTGATGCCGTCTGGCTTGCCAGCTGAGACCAACTGTTACAGTTTGTGGGATTTCTTTCATGTAGGAAGGGCAATCCTGAGGTGGCAAGGCGTTTAACCTACGATGAGAACCTACGATCTTCTAAAGCAAATATGAGGGACATTGCCAAAGAGAAAGAGAAATTAAGCCAAAACACTGTTTAACTAAAGGACTAAGCATCACAGTTCTTACAGTGACCATCTGTATATTCATGTAAATGGTAATTAAAATTCAAAGAAACAGAAGTTTTCTGTAGTAATGTTTGCTTTAGTATGTCATGTATTTTGGTTTAGTAGGCCTTGATCGTTCCATTAAAAAGATGAGCGTAATATTTCCTGGAGCCTGACATTGACAAAACAATATTTAAAGATGAAATTATGGGTTTGAAATATGCTAAATTCATAAATTGGGTGCATTTGCACAGTGCAAAGCTATTTCCAGAGAAACGCTAACAGCAATGTGAAACGCTGTAGCTCTGTGTTGTAACAGCTGGAAAATAGCTAACTCAGAGCTCTTCTCTTGGATGTGAAATAGTCACCGTAATCCAAAAAAAGACACACAATAAATCAATCTGTGTTTTTTCTTCATATGCCTGGATTTAATAAATTATGTAATCATGGAATGTGTCTGAATAAGCATTTTTGTACTGATTTCTGACATTAATTACATGAATAAAAAAGCAACTTAGCAAATATAACTCTTGACAACAACAACTACTGCAAGCTGTTAGGAGTAAAAAAAATATTTTTACTACAAAAGTCCATCTTAAGCATGAATCCTGTTCATTTCAAATGCTCATATTGCATTGATTTAATAAGAATTCAGGGAATTTAACAAATAAGACTAGACAGGAATGTTTTAATGAAGGGAAATGATGTGACTAAACTGGAAGAGATTTTAACACAGGACATCGAACCACAAGGTTATACGCACAGGACATGACAATAAATTGGGAGGCCAGTAAGTTCCACAGACAAGCCAGCCGGAGGTTTACTTGCACTCGCACCAGATGCACAACAATCACATCTGGAGCAGACACACAACACTTACCGCGAGAGAAGGATGTTGCAGTTTTGTGCCCGTCGTCCATCGATGACAGAGAGCTCTTTGACTTTTTTGGAGCTCAGGGCATCGTCCTCAGTTTCTTTCTGTTGTCAAAGGAACAAACATTTCACTCAACCAGCAACTTCAAAAATATACATGATGATAATATAAACAACTATTAAGTGGTATTAAAACTGAGTAATAACCAAATCAATAGACTTCTTCTGAAATAAATATTGTCCTAAATTAATGTCACAAGGCCCATGCCTAAAACTTGCTTAAACAGATTGAGCCTTGGTATGAATTTCTTTACAATACAGTAGAATGAGAATTGGTTTGTAGGTTTCCTTGTCTTTATTCATAGTTTTGATGACTTCCCTATTTCTCTTAATGTGTATCAATAATTGACCTCTTTAAAACAAAAGCAAATTCTTCAAACTAAACAAAAGACACAGAGATGAACCAAACGCTATTAGATATTTCAACCACACTTACCTGTTTGCTGTTATTGACCATAAAGAAGTCCTACAACGCAGGCAAGAAGCAAGGAAGATGCAGCACATGTTAGAGAGACAGCAGTTTGATGAATTAAGCCAAAACAAACTCAAACAGGCATGTGCACATGATGACATCACTGGGGTGGTAAATGGTGAGCTTGCGGGTGCATGAAAGCTTATGGGGAGGTCTGCCGGTGCAGTGTAAGTGTGTGTGTGTGCATGCTAGGGGCGTGTTAACTTCTCAAAAGTAGCATTTTCCTCTGCAATTCTCCAAGTCTAACATTTTTAGTTCTACGTATAAAAAAGATGTTTCTTTGTCTTCAAGAGCAAGTTATATGCTTTAGTCACTCGAATTTATAAAAAGCCGATAAAATCGGGCTAATTGGCTTAATAAATATGGATTTTGATTGTATTAAGCATGCTTACGAGCCCTTCAAGAAGTTATTTTATAACCAGCTATAGTTACGTAATGCATCGTTACAAAATAAATGTAAAGACACAGCCAACAAAGTAAGCATCTCAAGATGTATGCAGCTTGGTGAATTTATTTTCCTTTTCATCTCGTCCTCCCTAATTTGACTGTTAAAGCGCAAGATATTGGTGTAATCGCTTTATAATGAGACCAAATTTGTGGTTTACCAACAGTAATGAGGACGGTTTGTCTGTTTTTCATAGAAGAGGGTTCTGTAATGCCTGGTGATATGAATACATTTTACAGTCTGTTAATTAAAACCCCATGCTTTGTGATTTTGTGATGCAGGATTTTCTATAGGCAAACATATGAATATCATGCATAAGAAATAGTAAATGCTTTGTGAGGTTATACTGGATTAAAAAAAGTAAATTAAAAAATGAGAGAAAAAAGCCTTCTTTTAGTAACCTGTTGTCTCTGGTAGGCAGAGAAAGTCTTCTCAATGTCCGTCAAATCCAAGATTTTGAAAACTTTGCCATCATCGACTTCTGCCCAGACTGTCCCCTCAAGTTTGCTCTGTGGGAGAGAGTGAGATATTTATCTCAATTGTTATCTCAATTAAAGTCAATCTGGTGAAAAAAACAAATCATAGCTAAGCAATAATGAACCTTTGTGCCAATGTGCAAAATAAAAGAGAAATGGCAGCTGTCTCAACAGTTAAAATAATTAAGTCAAAAGTATTTCAAACACTTGCACTTAATGACAACCTATGATGTACTGACCGTTTCTGACCATAACTCAACACCAATTTGTGTCACTGAAATTGCAAAGTGTTCCTTGATTAAAAGCAGAGGCTTAAGGCAGATTTTCCCTCTGTGAACATTTGGATGACCTGACCGGGTGCTGTAGTCCATGCCAGTCTCACCTCAGACAGCTTGGACCAGTTGAAGGACTTCAGTGGATTGGACGGTTGGGGAATGTTTTTCTTCTTCAAGGACTGTCCCACAGGAGCTCCCGGTGGAGGCGGAGCCATACCAAAAGGAGCCCGTCCGGGTGGTGGCGGAGGGCCTCCGGGGGGTGGTGGTGGGGGTGGTGGCATCATAGCACTTCCTGGTGGAGGGGGTGGTGGTGGTGGCATCATGCCACCTGGAGGAGGTGGTGGAGGGGGCAGGAGAGGTCCACCTGGAGGACCAGGGATGGGAGGACCACCGGGAACACTGGCTATCTGTTTCTAGAAAAA
This sequence comes from Beaufortia kweichowensis, assembly GCA_019155185.1. Classification (NCBI taxonomy): domain Eukaryota; kingdom Metazoa; phylum Chordata; class Actinopteri; order Cypriniformes; family Gastromyzontidae; genus Beaufortia; species Beaufortia kweichowensis. The sequence continues at coordinate 13,156,780 of CM032807.1, forward strand.
AATAAACACATGACCTCATATTACATGATTGAGATGATGACATCATCAGTGCCCTTTGCTGAGGTCATGCAAAGTGTTTGTGACATCATCAGCATACCGTGCTGAGGTCATGTAGTCGTGTAGTCAGTTCTGCCACCTGCTGCTTGACCAGCTTATGTTCGCCCATTTCTCTCTCTAACTTCTCTTTCATCTTGTTGAGCGTCTGCATCATTTCCTCCTTCTCCTGCGTTTTAGCGTCACACTCTCGCTCCTTCTTCTCCATCTTCTGCTGAAGCTCATGGTGGTCTGCAGGACACAAAGGTCAAAGGTCACACTTTCAGATCACAATGCCTCTACAAAGAGACTGCATTTTAGCCAACAGCAACTTGCCTTTTCACAATTTACTTTTATTTAAACATAATTCCACAGCATTTTTTCTGGCTCCAAAAAATAACATTATGCTGACCTTTTCGCATTTTTTCTGCCTGTTCCTTCCACTGCTTGACCTCATTTTCATTGACGAGCCTAAAGAGGGTAAACTTGTAAATGAGTGGATTTAGGAAAAGACTGATTATTCCAGTACAGATAATCTCGGCTCACTTGGTAAAGACTTAATGAGTGGATTTAAAACAAGCCAAACTAATTCTGCTACAAACTATAAATAAACCACAGCAGGACAAGAATGCTAAAGACAACAAATCTTGAAAAACATTTATGAGGAAGTTGATGGAAACTTGGCAGCGAACTCACATTCGAACCACATTCTTCACATTGAAGTTTTCTAAGGGGGTTGCATCAGGGTCGTGACCTCTGTCATTCTGCAGGACCATCTGCTGGACGATACGGTCCAACAGCAGCCAGTACTGAACTGTGTTCCCACTTCTCTTATCTGAAAGAGATTCAAAAGTGCAAGAACACCAAAAAATTTAAAACAATATTTATAAATAAGAATATGTTTGATAAAATCCCAAAGCTATAGAAGCTATATTAAAGGAAAAAAATACAATAGATGAAACCCATGTGACTCACGAGGCATTAGCAGGCAATGATGAATAACAGACATGAAATGTGGATACGCGTCCGTGTGGGCCAGCTTCTTCCGTACAAGCTCAAAAACTTGTGTTGCGCTCTTTGTGTCTATATGAAGCTAAAAAAAATGCAAATACATTAATTAGATTTCAACTTATTTCATTTAATTATTTTGCTAAAAGTATGTTTGAACAAAATGCATAGTGACCACTTACAGACTCAAAGCGTCTGGATAATGTAAGTTCATCGTCATTTCTGAGCATTTCAAAGTAATCCAAGTGCCTGAAGACACAAAAAAGATTAAAAGACTTTGCTCATAAAGTTCAATAATAAAACTGACTGGTTACCAGCACAGAACTCACCTGTCTAAAGTAGAGTTTTCATGTGACCTGAGTTTGTCAATGATGGGCTGAATCCCCAACATGAGGAACTCGTATCGCAAATGAATCCGGAACTCAAGGCTGGACTGGGGGGTTAATTCAAGAAAAAGAAAGTGTTTATAAAGAACACCTCTTATGAAGTAATGGGAGAGATATGTATAAAGATCAGTGAATCAAGATTGATGTCAAGGGAAGATTAGGACAATGCGTGATAAAAGCCAAAAACGACTTACTTCACCAGCTCCTTGACTTAACACAGCATTAATGAAGGACATAATGGCTGTCTTCAAGCTGACCTCATCTCGGTATCGGCCTGTACTTCTGTCCAGATCATTTAACAATGTCTATGAGGAAAAAAAAGACAACACATCACTAAATAAGCAAAGCATCATAAGTTTAAACCAGTTTGATGTTTTGTCTTGCTTGAAACAAAATAAAGTTTAGGTTTACCTGAAACCGTGTTCGTTCACAGGCAAACTTCTGATAGTGCAGCATGGCCTCTAAAATCTTCTTGTGACCTCCAGGCACCAAACAAACTGCACCCATGATCTCCAGCACCGCCACTTTGGTTTTGATGTTCTCGGTGGCCAGACTCTGAGCGATGATGTTGATGCTCTCCGAATGCGAGAGCACGTGGGCACGGCCCTGAGAGTTGTTCATCAGAGCTTTGATGCAGCCGATGAGAGAGGTGTGGATCTGAGACTCTGTGGTCTCATAATCCATGCTCTTCAAAAAGTTCAAGATGCATGTCAGGCCATCCAGGTCAATGAACCGTGTTACAAACCTGTGGAGGGTGAAGTCAGAAGATGTGCTTAAATGTTAAATGTCATTCATCAAGACTCTCATTTTTAAGGAGTTGTGATGTTTGTTTATTATAAATGACCCTTTGCATGGGAATGAGATACAGTGCTTTGCTTTCTCCAGATTTCTAACATAGTTTTTAAGTTTATAAACTCTTCATTCTTCAAAAACAGTCACTTTGCAAATATGCAACTCCGCATAAAAAAAAGACAGGATCATAAAACAATCTGCTCTGATATGTGCTGCTCAAAATGTAAAAACTGCAACTTTGCAGATTTTCAACCCGCTTCGTATTACAATGTTGATAGCTGGTACCATAGATGTTGTTTTGCGGCATCCATCAGACTTTTGTTGATAAAAACAAAACTTTCTTAGAACAGTTAGCAAGGAGAGAAAAATTTCACAATGTTCCCTAACCCTAAAATATACTACCGACAATTTACATTTTTATTACTTATTTACAGGTACTAGTAGCAACAATAAAATACAGGTTCAAAATCTGTGAAGTTACAATTTAAGATTTTAATGCCAAGGGATCTTAAACTGCAGCTGTTTGTTTTGATAGAATACGTTGATACAGTATTCTTCAAGATCAAGAAATATTAATTCCTAATGATATGACCCTTTTAATACAATAATCTCCTTAGATAAGCGTTTTCATTAGAAATTGTATCTTTTTACTAACATTTTAAAAGTAAACAAGTAAAGATGGCAGGACAGGAAATGATGGTGATCAAGACTGGGACACAAACAGAGGTAAATCCCCTTGAGAGCAGCACAGCTCAATGTGACATGTTTTTATTCTCAGTCACAAAGCTGAAAATGATCAAGTCCACACTATTTATCTGTTTAACTGATCCATGGCTTTTAAAAAGCACATGTCCTTAAATTAAATTGGCCAAAATCGAAAAAACACAGTTTGAAAAGCATCCAAAACCTCATCAGGCACAAAAGGGGTTGGAGTGTTTTGACCCGTGGCCTGTAAAGGTCAGGGGTGATGACCTGACCCTGAGCTCAGATGGTCAGGACAGGAACCGCTAATGGAACGTGTGCGGTTCTGTGAGCATGTGTGTGACAAAAGTGATCTCATTTGGTTAATGAGACGCAGGGCACAAAAGCCCATGCCATAAGGGAAGCGTTTGCTTAATAAGTAAGGAAAAACCAATAACGTGTACTGGCTTGTGACAGCTGTGCATGATTTCAGCAATGTAAAAGGTTTTCCTTTTGGGATTAAGGGATCGCAATGCAATGTAACATAATATATGGTGACTATTGTTTGTTTTATATACTGTATATATACCTCATGGGTTGTGTCCGTAGTGCCGTTTTGAGGCTTTCAATGGTCTTGTTGCGTTCTTCTTCTTCCTCCTTCTCCAAGGCCAACAATGTCTTTCTCTGTTAAACACAAATGCAAATCTATTGTAACACTAAAAGCACAGAAAGAAGTTTAAATAAACTCAATTTACCTGCATTATTATGTCTAATTGACTTTTTATGTCAGGAAAAAAAATGGTGATTTCAAAAATATGATCTTGCATCATCTGAATTTATTACCCACTAAGCTCTGTGTTGTTTGTTCATGTAAACATAATAGTAAGTTATATTCAAGTATGAAAGATTTAGAATCTGGAATAAATATTATAGAAATGGCCACAGGAACACTAGACTTTACAGTACCTGTTACTTAAGTGTAAAATGCATAAATACTTTATGCGGACATAGATTCGGACATACTCACAGCTGCCATTGAACTGAGCTGGTCAATGTAAAACTCTGGCCAGCTAGTAGCACCTTTATTCTCCTCTTGTTCCTGAAAAACATTAAAACACAAATCTTAAAAAAACATGGAAGAAATAAAAGTTACAATCAGTAAACTTATATCATCATAGCATCAGTATCATTGTAGTTCAAGTACATATCATTAATCTTCGTCATCCTCAGCATGACGCTGGGACACTGGCCGTCTGCAGACTGATCGGCACGCACATATGAAACTGGGAATAGGAGAATGTCAAATAACATATCGAGAGCTGAGAAGGAATGTGAGATTTTGGAATGTTATTGGCAATGACATCATTTGGACTCTGTGGTGTGAATGACCAATTCCAGACTCGGGCGTGAAAAATCATCTTTATCTTTACGTTGAACATCATCTTATTTTGATACTGGCCAGTTGTGTGAAACCAAATATTCAACTGACAAAAATCCTAATATAAGCAACTCTTTACAGTATTGTTTTAATCTCCAGTTATTTTATTCATGTTTTTCTTTTCTGCATCTTCTTTTCGATCACTTTCATTCCTAGATTTTTCCAGCCCCCTGCTAATGCTGTGATATTTAAGAACAAATCAATTTTAATAATTTATGCTCCATTTCCACTTAATATCCAAACAAATCTGCTAACTTTTGCACAAGCTTATAGCTTATGTGGCAGAAGCAGATGGCCGTTCAAAAATCAAATCCGCAGTAATATTCACCCTGCATGTATTCTCACTACCACCTCCCCCTACACATACACACACATGTTCTCCCAATGCATACTTGCTCACAAAAAAACAAGAGCTCAGATCTGAAACGGAACATCAGAGCACTTGTGGCACAAATAGAACACACAAAGTAGGCCAGCACAGAATCACAGACACTGAGACACAGCGCTGCACCCAGACTGAGCTAATGCCATGTATGAATTAGGAATGCGCACAACTAGATATTTTATAAATCAATTAATCGCTAGGCTGAACTACTGGATGACCATACAGTCCTGAAGAATGTTTTCTGACTTCAAAAACAGCAATAAAAGAACAGAACACGTGGGTCTAGAGATGTATTTTTTATGCTTTATTTTATTTGACACCATCTGAAAAATGCAATGCTTAATATGGAATGATCAAAAAAGATAGTAATGGACAATAATGTCAATTTAAATGTAAGGCTGAGACGACGTGATTTATTAACCAGGCAAACTGTCAGAAGCTAAAAGCAGAGCTCACTACTTAAAAAACCTACTTGTACTAAAAAAAACTATAAATCTGCATCTACTGCATCCAAAATTGCATACTGTGACAGTACATACTGAATAAGATGAAGTACTTACTTATCGACCGTTAAAACAGTACATTCATGTAAAGCATAAATACATTTTGGACATAATACATCTGCCATGTTTAAATTGTCATGTTACCCTCATGTTCATTGACCTACAACATACTAACAACAACCTCAAAAATAATTTCCTCATGCACTGTTCAACTACAAAGTACAATTTACACATGAGATACACAGTAGATTTCAAGAATATTAGGGGTGGGAGAAAAAAAAAGACGATGCATCGATGCATCGATTCTTTCTCCTATCGATTCAAATCGATTCTCAAAGATTCAGAATCTCGATTCATATAATCAGAACTTGTTCATCCTGAATACTCAAAGATACACATTAAACTTCAAGATGGGAATACTGTCAAAGAGATTCTAACTATAAACAAAAAGCATAAAAACTCTTTATTTATTTAAAAAAATGCAAATTTAATATTTAAAAATTATATGAAGAATCGTTTTGGAATCGGATCGTGAGTCCCAGAAATCGGATCACAGTAGATTTCTTAAGAATATACCTGTAATTTATCACACATACTGATTTTTTTGCACTTTGAGGTTTTGGACATACTGTTTAAAGGCCTACTGATTGTTGCATATACTGTACAGTATATAAGTAGGCCAACTATTACACTAGTCAAATGTCAGTGAACTAGTCAATCATTGTGACCATCACTAGAGTAGCTTTCATGCTAAAAGCCGAATTCGACCAATCGGCTAGAAGACTGGCCGCAGAAAACATTTAAGTCAACCAGCCAAAACAAACAGAAGCTCTAAAGAAGGAACGCATGAATCTTACACAGCCACTAATAAGACAGAGTTTATTTGCAGCTTATGTTCACAAAACACACTGGATTTTATCATGACGATGAGCTCCGTTAAATAACTGCGTGGGAAATTTCACACTCAACACTGCCAAGCTTTTGGGAAGGTGATGCCACCTCACAATTGTGCATCTGTTGATACGAGTGGGGATTCTTGGACACCGGCCACAGGTCTGGAGACCGCTGTAATCCCACGGCTTTCATATTTTTCTTCAACTCCCTATTCACCATTTGGCCTTAATGAGCAAAGCATTAATGTAGATCTCTGGCAGGACTAACGTTTCGCGCTGTGGAAATTCACTACAGGACTTCCTTCTGCTTCTCTGAGTAGTACTTCATTGCCAGACAGGCTTTTGGTCTGTTTGTGTAACGGCTGTGATATTTGGGCAGAGGGTGCAGAATGACTTTACACTTTCACTCGTGTTAGGAGGCAAGCCAGAGGTCAGTTTGGAGAGACACACTTTCTAGGAACCTGCAAGCCTCAATATGTTCACTTGTTCTAATCATCTAATACTCAAAATCAACCAAGTATACTGGCCCTAGGACCATATGCGTGAGATCAGCTAACAACAACAAAAGAAACAATACACTGTGTTCAAGACAGCATTGTCTAGCGAAAAGCCACGAAAACTAGCTAAACAAGCTTAAGTGTTTCATATCATTGAAGTGAGAGACGTTACTGTTGTTTTATCTTTGACATCTGCTGGGCTGCTGTCTTTTTTTCTTTCTTTTGAACCTGTATTTGTTGGTCTGCTGCCCAAAGACTTCTGATGAAATGTTTAATAGCTTCCTTATTGTCTGAGCAATCTCTTGACACTTTAGCAAAAACTAGGTTTAAGATTACAACAGTATCACTTAATTTCAGTGAAATCAGAAACCATAGATTATACTGATGCTTATTTTTCCATAATAGGACAATTGAGGAGAGTCAGATTCTTATCTGCAAGAACAATTCATAATCCTTCTCTGCCAGAAGCAGGACATTTGATACTATACCTTACAGGTACTGTACCCTGAGCTTTGGGTCTGAGCCAAGAGTGGCTTGCACACCTGACTGCATTGAGACATTGAGGACAGGGTGCAGTGCGTGAAAAATCACTGTTCTAAGCAGAAAAGTTTTGGGAACCAAACTTAAAATAGCCCTTGTCCTTTACAGGGGTTATAAGAACACTATAGTGCACTGTCATTGTGTAAGAACGCTATACTGTCCTGTTCTAAGAATACTAAACAGCTCTGCTATAAGATTACTATACTACCTAGTATAAAACATATACTGCCCTGCTATAATAATACTGTACTGTTCTGCCAAAACAATACTATACTGTCCTTCTATAAGAATATTATACTGTCCTGCTATAAGAATACTATACTGTCCCACAATAAGAATATATACTGTCCTGCTATATAAGAATACTATATTGATCTGCTATAAGAATACTACACTGACCTGCTATAGGAATACTATACTGTCCTTCTATAAGAATGCTATAGCATAGTTTCCTGTTATAAGGAAACTAAGCTGCTATCCTATAAGGACACTATACTGTCCTGCTATAATACTGAACTGCCAAAATACTATACTGTTCTTCTTCTAGAATACTAAACTGTCCTGTTAAAATAATTATATACTGTTCTGCTATATGAACACTAAACTCTCCTTTTACAAGAATACTATGCTGTTCTGTTACATAAGTACTGTACTGTCATGTTCCTTTTTGAATGCACAAAAGAATTGGAAACATGCAAAATATACTGTCCACTCACTGTCGAAGCAGCAAATAGTTGTCACAGGAATCAAAATGTGCAAATGTGTTCATTCCTCAAAGTCAGATTCATCCAAGTATAGAAGTGGAATAACAAAAAAATTATCTCTCAAAATCAATGACGCATAGTCTAGCTTCATCTTTATCCAGACAGGCAACACAACTTTTTATCTGGTTAATCTTGTCATCACCTCTTTTGATGTCTAGAGTGATATCAAAGAGAGACAGTCACCTATGACTCATTCTATTTAGGGTCAGTGTTGAATCTGTAATCAGATTGCACAGCGTATTAGCAGCATACAATGGCCCTGCCTGATAACTACAAAGTGGAGAAAGATCAATGACCTTGTACACTGTGCCGCTTAGCTGAGCTTAGAGGGTACTGAGGAAAAATCCTCATAACAGAATTATAACATACATTTTTATCACACTAAATAATACGTTATACTGAGTGTCAAAACCCAGGCAGTCGCTTCCCAGGGTTGACAAACCCATCAAAAGCCACTGGGCCTAGTAGATACGACAATCTACACCTGCAAATACAGTCCTTCCTGTTTGCTTTGGACCATCCGTTGCTTCCTTTATCCTTCCCCCCTTCTGTCCCACATTAAAGCTCCGGGGAACAATGCCAAGGCCCTGCTTTACTAGTTCCAGGCAGGGCACTTTGCTGAATCTGCATGAATGCTGGTGCACGGCCACGTCCCGTCTCTTGACGGACATATTCCTCCTTAATCTCATCCATCCCCTCACCATCTTAAATCTTTTTCATTGGTTCCATGTGCGAAATCCAGGAGCGTGACCTCTTGATGCATGTAGAGCTAAATTAAATGTGGCTGAAAGACCCTTATCAAAACACAGAAACAGCATCCAGATCGACACTCAGATGTGCTTCCAAAAATAAGGGTAAGGTCAGAAAGCAGGTCATGTTTTATATTTAAAAAAAAAACTGAAAAAGACAATTTTGAGTGCCCTACTTCACTTTGGACATAGTGTCCCAAGACAATGACTAATTAGGTGTATAATTGGGACACAGCATATGTGGCTATGCGAGACACGGTCTACCTTTAACCGTTACAGCTTTTGGACGCATTACACCTTAAACAAAGGAAAATCTAATAAAAATCCCAGGTCAGGTGCTCTCTTTTATCGTATTAAGTTATTGCTCCATCAACTGAGCCCTTGTGTTACTCTGTACGCAGACAAACAGAGAAAAAAAAAAATCACTTTCCAGATCTCATATCTAAAAATAAAGATACAGATAGAGTTTTAAGTAACTGTATCCCCCTTGAACTGTAAAGACCCCTTGAAAAGGATTTACTTGCTTTTGTTGAAGTAATTTCTATATATTTATATGGTATTTCCTAATTCCTACATGTAAAAAAAAAATTCTTATGGTTTAAGACTCATACTAACAATTAGGCAACAGCTCATAGGACATGACGTCAGTGTCATCATGGAGACACTAATGTCATTCTCTTCTTCCCATCCTCAACATACTCGAATTCAGACTGCAGTCTGCTCTTTGACCTCGATTAGGTCATTAAGAATAAACATTACGACTTGGCTGCGCTGCAACCTGCGTTCCAAAGCATGCAGCGACGTCCAGTATAAATGATTAGATGTGATTTCATAAAACAGGATTTGCTTGTTAACAAAACACTATGCCGGTGTGAACGGCGGACCCACGTGAACTCACGCTTATGACTTCACTGATGGCAACCATATGCAAAATACAACACGGATGGACTAAATTCCTCTATTTTAAGCCTTTGTAGTGTCAGCTAGACATCCTTTCATCTGTGTATTAAAACATGAGCTCACAGGTTGATCAAGTCTTTATCCTGATAAAGTACGAACAGATAATAAGTAGGGTATTCTTTAGCAAAAAGTACCTTTCTCACTTTCTCAAAGAAAGAATGGGTCTGTTTTTGCCTCGGCATTTGCTGTGAGAGCTGTGAATCATCACTCTTTTAAAGTTCTCAGATGTTGATGAAAGTAATGCCTAAGGAAACAGGCACACTGAGACTCTGCCAAAGTCTTGAGCAAAGCAACAAATCATCTAAAGTATTGTGAAGAGCAGCATGAACAGTGTTTTAAAGGAACGGTTAGACAAAGCTCGCTCCAATAACAATTTTCAACACTCTTCATGCCGCTAGTTTCCAAACAGGACAAAAAAAATACCATAAAAACAATCAATAAGGCTATACAATAGCTTAGTGTAAAAAAAACAGACTGAAAAATTGGTTATTGTTTGTTGACAATCTTCATCTCGAGAGCCATAATAATCAGATCACTCAAGCTGATTCTTCTTAACGAAGTGGATGATCAGATTCACAAATCAGACAGATTCAGTTGTTGAGTTCAACTTGATAGCAAATGATAGCTATGATATAGTTTCCCAAGTCGTTTAAGCTAAAAAGTAGTGTCTTGATAGAGGCAATATAAAGATGATATAAAGGGTATTAATTTTAAACTCTATTGCTTTTAGGTGAAGAGAGGTGATTCATTCTGACTATTCTGAAATTATGTTCTCGTTACAGTTTTATTTGGTGCATTGAACCTTTTTCCTAAGAACGAGAGGGTGAAACACACACACACAGATGTCTAACCTTTTTCTTGCTGCAGTATATCTGCCATTTCTTTTCTGCTGGTAGGGCAAACATAGCCTCTCTGTGCTTCTCTGTAAGGTCCAGCTCATCCTATAATGAGAGAAAAGAAGAATTAGATGCTTTTGAGACATGAACATAGCAAAACAAACTGTAAACAGGGTTAAAAATCCCCACACACGAACATTTGATACCATTGTGGAAACCACAAATACTTGTCCTCTAGCAGTGAGAACAACACTAAATTACAAATCATAAATCTGAAGTGAACCAATTTCTAAATTGTGAGTTTAGCCTAATCCTGATGCACATACACAAACTCTAAAAAACAGCAATATTGCTCTGGTAATGAAAGTCCTAGAAATAAACATCAGCCACTTGTAATTTCCTTTTGTTTTCAGCTTGAAAAAGCATTAAACCACAACAATCACCGTCTTGTGGTTGACCCAGAACAGTGGGTGTAGGTGTCTACAAAGACAGCACTGATGTTTTTGTTTACATGTTCTCGGCATGGGAGTCCCGTGCGAACGAAGTTTCCGCTGTGATTTCCCACTGGTACTCGCGCTCACACACAAACAGACATGACATGCACAAACACACACTTACATTCAGTTCATATTACATATACTGGAGGGAAATCTATTTGTTTAAATGTGCAACAATCAGCCTTTATCGGATCTCGTATGACAGGAGGGAGTTGTCCCTAACTGCCCCGTCACAATGCATCATTCTGTTGTCCTCCAGGGAAACGATACGGCAAGGTTTTCCCATAGCCTCTCTCTATGAATAAGCATGGTGGATTACACAGGGTCAAAACAACACTAGTATAGAAAATCGTTACTACGAGTCGTTTTTCCTAAATAATTCAAAATAATGTAATATGATTTGTGAAAAAGAACATGTTAAATAATAAGTTACTACTAATTAGTAACTTAAGTTCCTATACCAGGGTTGCCAAGTCCACTGTATTACAGCGGAACTGGGCTACTTTTAAGATGATGCAGTGAGTTTCCTTGAGTAAAAAATTGGGGTTCATCAACTGTCTTAAGGTAAAATATTATATTTATTAAAACAGATTGCATTTATGATTACTACTATATAGGGATTTTTAACATAAAATATTTTGTAATGCATAACATTGATTGTAAAATATGTATTATAGATAAGGGAGTGGCAAATTTTTTGTATTTGGGATAGGGTCATTGGGCTATTTTAGCGCTAATTTTGTCTGGTCATTGGGCTGGTTTTCTTACGCAGATCTGGCAACCCTGAACTACACAGCTCAATAAAGCTTGCAGTAACTGTATGTTTGTGTGTCTCTTTAAAGCTTTCAAAAATATGAAAATTAAAGATCAAGTATGTAATTCTTTGTTAACATACGTTCTCCTATTTTAGCTTAAATAATGCAAATACTTGCATGGTTAAGATATTGTCCTGTTAGTTTAAGCATCTCAACCACCCAAAACACAGCAACACTGGCCCAAGCAATGGTTTGAGTTTAAGCCAGAAGAAGTTTCTGTTCAAACAATGGCAGGCAGGAAAGGTGTTGAGGAAACCCATTAGAAAAAAATCTTTGCAATTCTGTTTGATATAAGTTGTTAAATAGAAACAGATCTGTAATAGCGAAATGCAAGAAGGATGTTTTGGACACAAACTCCATGACTTCATCAAACAGGATCTTTGCCAGCAGGGATGATCATTATTACAATACCTCTCATATAAATCACCTGAACAACATCAGAGTTCAACAAGCACACAAGTTTTACATTCAAAGCGGTCCAGCAGACCTACAATCTGAACTGGACCATGTTCAAGAAAAAGATCCAACATCATCATCCTGTTCATTTCACCAGCAGTACCTAATAAAGTGTCCTTTCAGTCTACATCTCTAACTGTATACCCCTGTTTCTAACACTAAAGAGAAATCGACCTGCCAAAACTGGTAATGGCTTCCTGTCTGCAGCTCTCAGTGACAGCGATGTCCCTGGTCGTCCCCAGGGACGCAGGAGAGGAAGAGCTGCCGTTCCTCTCATCCGGTCTGGTGTCTCTTCCATGTCTTCTCTTCCTGTGAATCCCCAGCTCACATACAAGCTGCACAGTCAGCTAAAGCCTAGACATCCCAAGCCCAGAGAACACACGCGTTGTCTCATTGCAGTTATGGACGGCCAGGATGTTCCATTCACACACCTTGCCTTATCTGAACCCGACACGCCACATCAAGCCACAGCCTTTCAACTCAGAACAAACATTAAAGCTGGGTTGCGAACATCAATCTATCAATGCTCTTCTGTGTTCATACAATACCACACAAGTCTTTTCAGCTCTCATAAAAAAGCTAATCTCCACTGCAAAGGTCTCATTTGTAGACTTCACTTTGTAAAGTGGTGCTCTGTGAGGACAGATACGGGTGTCTAAACATCCTTAAAAAAAGTAATCAAAATGATAACTTAAGTGATAAAGTGTGCTATGATTATAGTCAGAATATGAATATAAAACCTTCCGATTACAATAGTACAAGTATTATTTTTAGTTAGTTGTGCTAAGCAACAACTTGTGTAAATAATATAATTTGTAATAATAACATGCATTTTATAATTTTCGAACACAGAACGACACTATTTGTTCCTTATTTCTATACAGCTTTTTTATTTTCTGTGACAAAATGACAAAATGTCGTAAACGTTTTCAATTCTTTCTTTTCATCATGACACGCAACATACATGTTTCAAATTTTTTCAGCATCACTCTCTCTTGTCTCTCTTTTATCTAAAGTTTTTTTTTAAACTTTTTCTGAATTATTTATACTGGAAACCATTGCGATATGCATATCGTGAACCACACATTTGCAATATTTTAATAATTAGAAAAAAAAAAATCAAAAGATTCAAAAAAGCCTACTTAAGTAGATCAGATGTATCTGTCTATTCATTTACAAATGGCTGTAGACATTTACTTTGTATATGACACTGTGTGATGTTTGTTGTATTAATTACTATATCAGGACTATTTTAGGTAAACTGGGAAATATCTACTGTAATACTATAATACTGTTCTTTTAAATTCTATATGAAAGAAGATGATAATAAAATCTACTACAATATTTTTGGTTTGATTAATATTCATTTAGATACAGTATCACCATTTGAAAACCTTCCTTACACACTTATTTAAGAATTTTAATAAAGTCATTTATAATGACTAAACACTAGTCCGTCTCTACAATAAAACAGTTTATTGGATCCATATATATAGCCTTATCTCTGTGCTCATGGTTTATACAATATTAATTCTCTGCCATATAAGGGATTATAATGCAAGTTTGGATCAGACTCTAGCAATGTTTAAAATGTCACATCTGTTGCCAATCTTAACACAAAAGATTTAATATAATCCCATGAAAAACGTCATGTGTAAATCACATGAAAACCCCCGTCATGTATCTCACTTTGTCATCTTGAACAGACCCTTTGTTCAAAGATCTTTTTTTGTAATTCAAATGTCTTCAACGTGCTCAACACCACATGCACAGACATGAACTAAATTTGCATGAAATACACAGTTTTGAATGTCATTACATTTTGCATCTTCTACTAAATATTACTTAATGGCATAACAATGTAATGTGAATAAGCAGGCAGGTTGCCAGTTACGCAACACTGATTTACAAATTCGACAGTAACTTGCCAGAACGGCACGTGCAGTGAGCATGAAACCTTTCTGTGAGGGCTTTGAAAAGAGAGCGACTGCTGCTGTTTTGTGTTGTACATCAATTGGAACCCAAGTACAGGGAAGGAGAGGTTAAGAGAGGGTCACACCAAAAACAAGCAATTAGTCTGCCAAGCAGTCCAAGACACAAGCCACTCAAAGAGACCCATTCATGTGCAAAGTGGAAGCTGGCAGAGAAATCGAGAAAAGAGAGAGAGGGGAAAGATAGAGAGACGCAGCATGACATCTACTGCATGCTTAGACAGCCAGCACATTATCATTAGTCAATTACTGCTCTTAAATTACTGATTATGGACAATAATGCATAATTTCTTCTTTAATTATGAAGACACTCATGCATGTGTAAACATAAGAGTGTGATGGTATTTACACCAGATTTCCTTCCCATATTTTACTGATAAATCTAGACAAATAAATTGTCAAATTATGTTACCTTTCAAAGAACTAGTGGTCGACTGATAGCAAATCCTGCCAGTTATGAACATTTTTTGATAATTTTTAAATATCACCAAATATAATTGTCTGTAATAAGTCTGGGTGCTCGGGATGTATAATATTGAAGAAAAATGTGATATGAGATAATTTGCTAAATAATGTACATAAAATATGTGACATGATAATACTTAAAGTTAAAACAATAGTATGACAGCATGACAGCATGACATGCACATGTTTCACATTCTTTTCAACAACACTCTTTCTGTCTTGTCAGGCTCTCATTTTCACTAAAGTTTTTTAACTTTTTTTTTGTTACTGGAAAACATCACGATATGTATATCACGAAATACACATTTGCAATATTTTAATAAATTATTACAAATCTTGCAGCCCCAGTCTAAGCCAAAGGCCAAACCAATAGAAATACCAACAGAGATAAAAACTGGTCAAATACAGTATGGTACCTACCACCAGCTCAGAGAACATGGCATCCAGCTCGTCATAGCTGGGGATGGGCAGCGCGGGTTCCATTGCCTGTAGGGCGAAGTCTTCCCGCAGGCGGTAGGTGATCTCTGGGTGGTCATTGCTCTGGAAGCAGCAGAAGAGGAAGGACGCGCCATGCCCTCCGCCCCCGCGTTTTCGTGGCGCCATGGCTGCTTCGGCGTGGGGGCTCACGGGTCAGGGATGATAGGAATGAAGGAGAGATGGTCCTCCCCCAGGTAAGAGCTACGATTGGGTCACTGTGCCCTGCGAGAAGACAGAACAAAAAACTTGGTCAACATATTAGATCTCATCTCGGCAAAAAGACAAATTCAGTTTTATTGGTCTCTATCTGTTTCCATTAAATTTAAGGATCAAGACATCAACCAAGAAAGGCTTAACTAAGCCTAGTCAACGCCACAAGTAGTGACATAATGTTCACGTAATAATCAGATTGGTTCGTGCCATCAAACCACATCACAAGTGTGACTACAGACCACAATGCATCACTTTCCGTATAGGATTACAAAGTCCGCGCAAATTAAAACGGTTTGAGTCCACATGTGTACGGCCACGTTTATATTTAGGATAACACAAGGCAATCTTGGCTTCAAAGGACCACAGACAAAAATAAAAGGCTCTAAGATTCAAACCTGCCAAACAAAAGCATTGGGAACATCTAAATAACGATATTGACTTTCTGAAACAAACCCTCATGCTTGACATGCTTTCCAAAAGTACAATATGAACAGTTGCTGAAAGATCAGTGTGTGCAACAAAGTGTAGTAACATCTGCCACTCAAGCCCAAAAGCAGAAGGTCTATCAGCTGTCTTTATGGCTTTGCATTTGGGTGCGAAGCCACAAATAAACAACACATGGCCACAAAAAGACGCCTCAACAATGGACACAACTTTTGTGCAATTGAAAAATCAGCGAAAATCTTAGAGGACGGCTTTAACATGTGACAGGCGTGCAGGTGTGCACACACCTGTGAGGCATCACAGTGCTAAAAACATGAGGAACCGTTTGCCCAATGGCCTAAAGATGATGCTGATCACAGATGTCTGCCCTGGGGGTTATTAAGTAACATACTGTGGGAAAAGTCAACATTGTATTTACAAGTAACAATCTCACCAAGAATAGTTATTAAGTATTGTTCTTGGAAAACGCAAAGAATGAGGAACTTGAAAGAAAAAATTAAGTAGGTGTTTCTGTAGCTTAAATAGGTCATAAAAGTCATGGGTTCGAACCTTAAATACTAGGGGTGGGAATCTTTAGGTACTACGCGATCCGATCCGATTCTGGGACTCACGATCCGATTCCAAAACGATTCTTCATATAATTTTTGCAAATATGATAAATTAGCATTTTAAATAAATAAAGAGTTTTTATGCTTTTTGTTTATAGTTAGAATCTCTTTGACAGTATTCCCATCTTGAAGTGTAATTTTATTGCTTTTATTTTAACAAAGTTATATTCAGGATGAACAAGTTCTGACATAGAATCGATTCTGAATCTTTGAGAATCGATTCAGAATCGTTAGAGAAAGAATCCCGATGCATCGATTTTTTCTCCCACCCCTATTAAATACACTGTAAGTCACTTACCAAATGCATAAATGTGAAGTATAAGAGACACTGAGTGGGTGAGTTGGCACTTATACCCCTCGACCGCCTGTCGGTCACCGATATAAATCAACACAGCTGGAGTACAGCTGAACGTAACGCCCCTCAGCCAGTCTGTTGCCACAGTGGAATTCCCAGCTGCCCCTCCCTAAAACTGGACGGGGTTCAATCCCAACTGCCACTTTAATCTCAACTACAAATTGTACGTAATAAGGTCCATCAGGCTGCTTTACATCAACGTACAAACGCAGGAGGTCAAGTCTTTCCTTAAAAAACCCAAGATTCATGCGTTCCAGATCTTTGTTCATCTCACCCAGCAGTCAACGTCTGGATGTACTTACAGACAAAAGAAGCAATCTGGTTTGTCGGACTCAGAGATCATTCTTCATTCTACGAAAGATCACTGCACTATATTGGGATATCAAAACGTGCGCAAGAGACCTATGACCCCAGACTGCAGTGAGAGTCTTTTACCCTGCTGTGGCATACCAACAAACATCCTGATATAAAAAGCTGAAGAAGAGGAGATTGTCTCGCACTCACATTCTCTGGCTAACCTCAGACTGACTCTAAACTGATAATAAAACAACATTCAACGACATTATACTATAAGGTTAGCATCAAAATAGTTTTAAAGAAGCCACGAGTAAATAGTTTTGCGGAATGTTGTTGACACACACTAACCGAAACTGTCCGGTCTGCAAATTATTATGAATAGTATTCTTGTAATGTTTATCAATACAAATATTTAAACATCCAAACACAATCTCATGTCAATTCGGAACAGAGTTGCTAATTTGTATAAATTCTGTATAAATCTGATTCACATGTTTCAGTAGGTTCTGCTTTTTAAGGGTTAGGAGTGGAGCTTCATTCTTGCTTTTTCCTAATAAAAATGTGTTTTTGTATGAATCACCTTCTACAAAAATCTCACAAAATCACCATCTCATAAAAATAGTTAACAGTTTGAGTGAGACCAGGTTAAACATTGTTTAAACAAGATAAATTACATTATTAGGACATATTTTCAGATACATCTTTCTGTTCTTTAATAAGCATTTTTAGTGCAAAACCAGGCAAAAAAAAAAACTGACAATTGTTCATCAATCTCTCTGTCTATATTTACTGGCTCCAGTGTTTACCAGCTACAGGTCAACAAGGACAGGGTGGATTTTGTACTTTTGCATTAGCATTGGCCAATCAAGTTACTCAACCTGAAAAAAATATACTGTTGTTAATTCCAAAGGCCTGGCCTGACGAAACCAGGGTACAGTTATAGGGATTTAGAGAGGATTGATCAATGTGGATTTAATGCAACCATACAAATCCCCTCCTTTTCCACCAAAAAGGAATAAACAACTTATAAAAATATGTTTCTAACAGTTGTTTATTCACAGCCAGCAATTCATTCAAGCTGTCAATGTAAATCATTACTGTACATATACAATTAATATATATCCTTTGATTAAAGAAAAATACAATAACATCTATTAATAGAAAGAATACACTACTAATGGAAAATTGTATTATTCTCATCAGGAATGCCATAAAGGATTATTAACAATCACAAAACCAACCAAACACACTTTCTACATCAGATTATGTTTAACGGTATCAAACTGCAAAATGTTTGAGTAAGCTAATAGTCATGTAACTTAGAGGCCATAACGTGTCCTAACAGATTTTGTTAATTTAATATGCAATTCCATCACCATGTGGTAATAAGCAGCTCACATATATCTCTACTTGACTTGCTGATGAGACAGTCTTCTTATCCAAAATTTAAGATAAAAATACAAAGAAACAAAACAAAACTCAACTAGATTTTTTTTAACTACAGTATTTTAATACACTCGACATAAAAAGATAACAATCTTTTCAAAATTATCAAACCAAATCTCATAAACCAAATTATTATTAAACTAAATCTCATTTTAATGCCCATAGCAGCTGTGCTGAATATGAAATGTGTTTTAGTGAAAATGTTATTCAACCTTTATTTAATTTCATTCATAACATTCACATTAAACAGTTTTTAAACGCCATTATTAAAACCGAAAGTGTCCATATTGACATTATGACTTGTTGACATGCAATATGATCTCTCCTTTCTACCTATTCAGCTGACACAACAAACACAGCTAGTCATGTGACCCGACTGCTTTGCATTGAGAAAAAACAACCCAGCACAAGCTTAATCTTTTACAGAAACGTTCATTATGCTGTATGAAGCAATGAGTGATTATTGCTGATGCAAGATACTAAACCAACAGTAAAGTCTAATGCCTGCAGCAGTAGAACAGAAATACGGTGGGGTACATAAAGAGTTTATTGTAAATGAGTTTCCTTGTTATTTCCATACAGGTGTAAGGTGTTCTTAGCTGGAAGCCCAACACATGAGATGAAAGGGTATCATACTGATATAAACAGCTTTTATTATCTAGACACACAGTCATAAGACATTATTTGGGTCATCAGACATTATCAGCAGGATCAGAAATGCTCTATGTTTCCTAGAAAAACTAAGTTTAGTCCACGCCTATCAGTTTTGAAGCAACGTATGTTTGTTCACCTACAGTATGCGTTTTCCCAAAAGGTTCAACACTATGAAAAACTTACAGTTTCTCTCTTCCAGGAAATTAGACTACAAATATCAATGACTAAAGCTGATTTATGTCCATTCAGATGCTCTCTATATAATAAGGATATCCTTTTACTCCTTTTTTATTACCTTATGCCATTGACTAGTAAGTAGCACAGTATTGTTCACGGTTATGATGATGACGTGAGCTTCATTCAATGTCCTGTTTAAACTTGCTCATAGGGCTGTGCCGATAAACGATATCATATCGAATCGCGAAAAAATATATGTCGATAACGATGATAAGCTCTAGGCATTTTTACTCGATATGGATTAATATAAGTGTAAAATGTGGTCCCCTTTAACACATGGACTATTCCAGTCACCCCTGCCTTCCAGTGTCAAATGGGCTAGTTCTAAACTTTTCCATCGGAGTTCTGGAAAGTAACGGAGAAGAGAGTGAGTGTGTGGATGATAATAGTCAAAGAGGATCGGTAGAAATGTTGTAGATAGTTCAGTTGAAGTAATTGATAATCCAAAACGGAGGAGTTTTACCGTTTGTGCGTGTGTGCATTACAATGCAAGTTATTGTATACTTACTGAGTATTCACTGTAATTGTATGGAGAAACGGTATTCCGCCTGTACAAGTGTTTACATTTAGTATTGTTTACGTGATTGTACTTTGTTACTCATCATTATTCAGGAGATCTACTTTTAGTTTATATACATTTAATATTGATAAACAAGGATGCGCTGTCGCATCTCAGATAGCGTGCAGGCGCTCTAGAGTTGTTTACCGCTTCAGTGAGAGCACGAGCGCAGCAGGGGTGCGCACGTGAACAGCTCGTAGAGTTAACGCACACATAGATTATATGTATATGTAACGTTGTATTGTGATTTGTATTTATTATATTTATACTTATGTTTGTATTTTATATTTCAGAACCACACCTTTATGCACAATCAATAAAGACCATTTGGAAGATATCATTGAGTCATCATTGTTCTGACCGGACAAACTGTAGCCTTCTATGTAAACCCGGACTAGAAATAGAGTTTTTATTCCCCAGATTTTTAATAAGAGCCAATCACACAGCAGAAATATGCGACAACAGCCAATCAGCGTGCAGCTTTTACCGTTCACGTCAAAGAACAAAGTCCATTTCCTACAGCACTTTGCAAACTCGGCACGAGGATGACAAAATAAGTGGAAGCAGCGACCAAAGTGAAACTAACCTCGAGTTATTATCCAAAAAATGATGAAATTGTCGACAAAAAACTGTACTTTAAAATGTAATTAATGAACCCTCAAATTTTTATGGCTTCAGTCATAGTTGGGATACTCTTTTAAAGCTGGCAGCATTAACAGTTTATATATCGAAATATATATCGTTATCGATCAATATGGGAAAAAATTATCGAGTTTACATTTTTGCCATATCGCCCAGCCCTACTTGCTCATTTAATAGAAAATGTCAAAAAACAACCAAGCTTGTACAGAGATTTCATGGGGTCATTACAAAGCACACCGCTAAAAATACTAATATAATCAAAATTAACAAGGGTATCTTGACCACATACTTCAAACATTTACCCAGTTGTTAAAACTCAGCTAAATGGAAAGAATGTATACATTGTAAATAAATGACCATAATGACCATATACTCAGAAAATATAGACATACTCAGAAAACAAAACAGGAAGCAGGCGAAGGTGAAAAACACTTCATGATGACTGACATCACAGATCTTAGACCAAGTCTATCAACAACAGCGTCCCGAAAAGGAAGAAAACAGATTTCACAAGCATTCAGACTTACTATTTGACACATTTACACAGTAATACTTTTGCCAAATGAAGGGATAATTTTACACGTAATAAGTTTTGTGTCGAACCCACTGGTGTTCACATTGATACAGTAACTGCATTAATCTTCCAGCTCAGCTCACCTCTGCCCCTGCGGAGAGCCTAATCTTTCCTGTGGGCCTGTCCTGACAGGTCACATTCCACACATAGCCAGCCGAGCTCTTCACAATCCCACTGCCATCTCTCACCACGCACCCTCTTGTCATTCTTCCTGTGTCCCAAGGGCACAAATGGTAAATGGGTTCAAGTCTATGTTTGAATCAAACACTCCTTGGCATCTGTTGTTTTTTTGGAAGAATTTTGGAAAACTCAAATGTGTCATCAATGTTCACAGCGGGCTGGTCCATGAACAATCAGAACTAATGTTAACAAAGCCAGTTGACAACATTTCTGCTCAACAAGACAGCCTCTCCTGCCGTGACCTCTCGCAAGCCTTAATTTGAACTATAAACCATTAAATTTGGTGCATATCGTAACTTAATCTGGTCAGGGACCATCCATTCAGATATGAAGGCGTTGTAATGAATGACGTTATGATGCCGAAATAAATGTTAAAAAGCTCATCAATCACACTTCTGGCTTCTTAGTAAAATTAAAAGACAAAAATCGATTGTGCCTCTTGCATGCCTTTAAAATTGACAATTCAATGACATAAACTGACCACTGTTTTCCCCAAGAAAAACTAATATTTTTTAGCATATTTTTATACATTTTAAAAAATTATAATATTTTAAATTACCTTATAATATTTTTTATGGCTTTGTTTGTTACACAATTGGTTTGAATGCCGTGCTGTTGAGAAACTTTTGCCCACAAGAAGTATGATGGAGACATCATGGCGACTGGATATATTTGTAGTTTACAATTTTCAGCATTTAGGTATGGATCTGATACGAAATCCTGATGCAAAATTTTTATAAAAACTGTTCCTAATGTAACATAGCCAAAGTCTATGTCTTAGATCCTAGTCTGATCTTAGTAAAACACACATTACATGTAAGCAAACAAGCCTCCAGTGACTGTCATCAGCCACATGTGCCAGCACCTGTTCCCCCTTTCCATAATTCTCAAGCTAGTGCTTATATGTATTTCGACTCAATGTAGTGACCTATTTTAAAGTCACACACACCCAAGTCATTCTAAACCGACTATAGTAACACGACACCTGCAGACAATGGGTGGAGATAGATGGCATTTAGTGCGTGTGTGGCTGGTTTGGAGATTATGTTTTAATAACAGTCGGGTGATCAGACAGTAACAGAAACGTTGAGGGAAGTGGAAAGACAGGAATAAACGCAATGTGTCAGTACACACTGCCTATGGCTTAATTAACTGTAACAGGCTGGACAACCTCAGTCCACCAGGCCTGTACAATACAAGACGTCTCTCTCTCTCTCTCTCTCACCTCTTACTCAGCAAAAACTGAGGGCACTTAATCAAATAACTGCTAGACAGGAAGACTAGATATCATGCACGTAGGATGCAGCACAGAAAGAACACTCACAGATGTGCTTTACCATGAATACATCACGGTACTTGACCAATCAGCATTCAGGACTACAAAAACCCATTTTATACTACACCTCAATGCACAAGTCATATAATATTTGCTTCAATCTTCAGTGAAGAAATATTATAGCACAATATACTATTACGCCTTCTACCCACAAATAAGCTGAGTTAGCGTTTCACATAACTGTGCAAAACATTAAACATAAACTAAAGGCTATGAAGAGTGATGCACAATTAGAAAGTTAGTCAGGAACATAAATCAGCAACTTGTTTTTTCTCGACCTGTTTTTTGCAAAGTGATAAGACCAGTGAAAGCATCTTGAACCATAACATTGGGTTCAACACACTTGAGGCTGGATTACACCACAAACCTTTGCTTCGATTTTTCCTCATTTGCAGTCTGGTCAAGATGATAACAGTTGCCAAATGACTCCTATCTACCCACCCAAGACTGTGTCCAAATAAACTCTTTTTTTCTTTGCAATTCAATACATCAATTACCATGGTCATCTTCTGCACATTCATGTTTGCTTCATTTGTCACGAGGCACGTTTCTATGCGTGTTCATCACTGGAAAGATTTGAAAGTCTGTTACTATGTGATCCTCAATAGTTTAGTTTTGCTGTTTTGCTCCATAACAATTTAATGATCTGTTCAGATTTTAAAGCTCATCTAATGTATTCAAGCCTTTAGAAGAATGTAATCTTGCAGCTCCTAGTTTACCGGTGTCTACAGCAGAATTAAAACACACTTTACAGTTCTCTTGTTAAACTAAACCTTGGAACTAGGAAATATTAACTACAACCAGTAAGACTGCCAAAATATTTAGATGAATTACTGCAGGTGAACTTCGCAAGGGCAATGTTTATATTTGGTTGCCTGGATGCTGTATGCGATTGTTTCCAATGTGAAGGAAACACAATAGTTTCTGAAGCGTGAATGTCCTTATGACAAAGTGTTCTGGGACACTTCTGGCAAATCAGATTTCTGACAGGACAGAAAATAGCAGTTTATAAGTATGAATTTATACACACACAACACTAATCTGTTTAAGACTGCAAACATGCCATTTTTCTCGTTCTTTACGTAGTTCTTTGCGTAAAGGGGCGTTCATACTGACAGTGATTAAATGTCTGTACTGATGGCCCCACTCAAATCTATTATCAAACTGTATCAAGAGGCATATCATGTGATACCCAAAGGTTAAAGCCAACTCAGAATTAAGAAATAATGTTTCTCGGTGCAGCACTAATATCAAATCCCAAACACATTTCACGCACCGGTAAGTCTCTAATGCTTGTCCCAACTAAAATAGCCGTCTTAAATCAACATTCAGGAGAGGAGACTTAGAGAACCACTCCTATGCTCCCCCAGCATGAGGACCCATGAGCCAGTCTGGAAAATGAGATATAGTCTCAGGCTTTCAAAAGACGTGTTGAGTAACATTGCAAATATGAGAAAAGTCCTTCATTAATCATAAGGGTGGTGGTTGTGGCTACGGCTAAAGGCTACATCTCCCCCTCATGCTCTAATGAACTGGATCTGGATGGAAGAGAGCTCCGCAGCACGAGCCAGACAGGGATTCCTCCGATCCAGCCCCGATGTGAACCCGAAGCTGGAGCTCAGATTCCAAACTCCCTCCTGTCAAGGGTAATTTAGAAGGAAAAACAGGAGGGGAAGATTAAGAGGTTTGAATAGCTTCTCCCCCTCACAGACAGCCTGTCAAACATGTTCTGCAGACAATGAGACCACCATCCCCCCTCTCGACACTTGCACAAACTGCATACACAAGCACACACACATATACACAAACACATATAGCATGAGCATTCCGATCCACACCGACACACCCTCTGAGGGGCCACGCAAAATTGGGTTTACCAAATGATGATAATGTTTAAAAGACATTTAACCTTTTTGCTATTTCAGGAGTTCATCATTTTTACTGTCAATTACCCTGACCCTAACCCAACCCTTGTACATCCAAATCAATACAATTACTGGCATTGCCTGTAATGAAAACAGAAGATAGGATAAGTAAGGATAGGAAAAGTAGGATATCCTATTGTCCAACTATATGAGTCACTTTGGAACGTTCCCAAATCATGCTGGAACAACATGGATCATTAGGTTTTGCAAAAACATACTGTAAAGAGCTCATACCAGCTCAAGTGCGTGCTGTCCTTTAAGCAAAATGGGGAAATGACAAACACTACGAAATTTTAAATTCATGTCAATGTTTTAATTAAACAATTATTATACAAATTTACCACGAAAAAGGCAGAAAAATGCTCAACTCTGATCTGAAAGATGTAGTGGGTCAATGTAACGCATATTAAGAAGATCAGAACAGCAAGCATGTTTGCAAAAGGTAGTCTGAACTTGCCTTAATAAGGTGTATGCGTGGGCCACGCCTGTGTGTGCACTGGCCCGGGGGCCCTAAGAGCTCATAGAGGTCATATGCACATATATATGTATATGAAAAGATAGAAAGAATTCAGCTGAGAGATGAACTCTGAGACCCTGAAATGACAGGAAATGACACCTGACACAGATGTATAGCTGCTCATTGGCTCCATTGATCACTGTAAATGCTAATTTGATCCTGTACCTCCCTTGAGGGTAAAACATCCTTATGAAACACTCCAATGTGTTGTCAAGTACACTGAAACACAAAAGACACTGAGTGTATTGAATAGACTCAAATATAAGGTGAATGTATGGCCATCCTCCTCTGTTCATACAAGACCACTGCGGTCCAAAAGTAAAGTCATTCCTCACACTGCATATAACTTTTGTACACATCGAGTAAAAACACAACACAGGATATCCAAGTCGTCTCTGCTGTGCTTGGTTATAAGATTAATGCTAAAAGGTGACATGTGAAAGTAATATGTGATAGTTGGTTTGAACTGATGTGCATCAAGGAGGATACCACCCATCCCTCCTTTCTGTTGCCGTGGCAACCAGCCCATGCAATGCCGGCTGGCATTCAACCCCCTTTTACTCAAGGACAGCTACGCAAATACTGATAAACATTTCAGATGACATCTGCCCAAAACGGACTTCTGAAATGACCCACTAAACGAGAGCTTTGATACTAGTTCAATTAAAATCATAGAGAAATTAAACCACCAATCATGAAATTCAAAATGTGAGCCACACCCTCCTAATAAAATCACTTTAATATTCTAATGAGAATTTATAATAACAAGACAACAAAAATCTCCTTTAAGACACTAATGGCCAAAACGAGCAGAACTATTTACAGTATACTGTATATGAACACAGACAAACACATATAGGGCTTAAACAATATCAAAACCAAAATACAAATGTGTATAGCACTAAATAACATAATAAGAATAGGTTCTGTAAAGAACGGCTGCATTGCATGTCTAGCTGCCTTCATATTAACCCAGATACCTCTGAGTGTGAATAGATGTGAAAACAGAATTCTGCTTGAAACCAAAAGACCATAACTAACCCCAAAATGACAGCCCAGAGCAGGGGGGTGGGCACAGTGCTTCAAAGATACAGTGACAAACGATCACTTATGCAAGAGGAAGGACAGGAAAAAATGCAACCTAAGAACTTTGCTTTCAGCACCTCCCATGTCACGCCTGAGGGAGAATGCACCCAAACATGCATTCACAGCAAGCCATTCACTAAAGAAACATACATTTTATGACAGCGCATTGATAAGACCAAGCAGTGTGTGATCAAGGTGATCTCAATTCTCCTTATCTGCCCAACCCCATTCACATGAAAATGGATGCCTGCAAGCCCTTTGGATTTTTTCTTCACACGCACGCACGCACGCACGCACGCACGCAGACCTCAGATAGAGAGTTAATACATCATTTGCATTAAGCAAGCAGAGCTACATGACACGGCAGTTGATTAAACGTAAAAAGCAAGTGATTATTCAAAGGCTGAAACGGCCACTATAGTCCACTATCAGCAGTATGGAGCTGTACACGTCCACACCGCACACCTGCCCTCACAGGCTTTACAACATGCTATCGTGCATTTCGAACAGCAACCATACAAACGTCAATTTCGACCGACACGACACGGAAAACCTCTAGGATCGTGACAACGCAGTGCATGTGTTAACTTACCCTTCTGTGTGTGTCTGCGTAAAGTCCGTTTAACGTTACATCCCTCACGAAGAAATATACCGGTTCCCGAACGGAACGACACGCGCACACGATCTTCTCTAAAAGCCTCTCAAAGATGTCACTTCAGTAATCGAAGTCATTCCGGACATAAGATCGTCGTAGTTCAGTCCAACACTGTTTTCATGAACGTCACGTTTGAAATCCTGAAACGAGCGATCCGACGCGATCGACCCGGTGAACACACATGCAGCGCCTCCCTGCTGTTCAACAGTCCATTTCATACAAATGCCCCACTACACCCAGTCTTTGCATTTCTCTCTTTGAGGACACAAGCACAAATGATACTATCGTCAAACCACGCCTCTTTTCAACACTCACATCCCTCATAGGACACAAGCGGAATTTAGACCCCGCCCCTTCTGATCTTGACACCACCCTAAACCTTTGCGCTCCGCTGCGGCGATGTTTACTGTTTGTTTGTAGAAGCGCTGTGAAATACACAACCTATGTGTTTGTGTGTGTTCACTTCTGTTTGTGTGTGTGTGTGGGGGGGGGTGATGCCTAAATGAGAGTGAAAGTGCATGAGTCTGTGGCATTCATCCATAGCACACAGATGCCTTATTTAAAGAATAAAATCATATTCTTTAAAAGAAAAGACATCCTTTACTCAAGCTCTCAAACTTATAATAAAGAAGCATTCAATGAACTTAAACAATACTGCTGATTCACATTTGAATATTAATATTTGTCCAATAAAATGCTTTCTAAAATGAAACCCCTCCCCCCAATACCACCTGCCACAAACCAGCTAGAAGAAAATCACAGTTTCCCAGACTGGGGCTATTGGCTTCAGAAACAGGACACATTCTTCGGTATGTCCTGTTTAACATGCCATTACAATAAAAAATAAGTCCAAAAGAAAACTGCACTAGTAAACATACATAATATGATCAAATAGAGTACCTAAACCATTTACCCTGTTGTTAGACATTACTTTAACAAATGCTTTCAATTTACAGCTTATTGCCTAAAGCTTAAACAACACTTTCGTCAAGCAACAGATAATTGGATTAATGACTTAAATAACAAATTGAGGAAAATCTGATGGTAGGGGGTATAATATCTATTGTTGGTGTTTGGCACAAAAGACCGTAGCAGCTGCAGACAAACTAACTGTGGAAAGCAAGAAACAAAACACCGATGCTACCCTCCTGTTGAGCTTATGGAAAGCTTGTCTGGAAGCAGTCTCTCCACCCTCAATTATCAACCGACAACAGCCCAAGCACAGTGAAGAAAGTATGATACCCCTCCATCAAGAAGTTAATGTTCGTTGTTTACGTCTCTCCAGATAATGCATTTATGGTAGTAAAAGAAACAGATAATTATTTACTGTTGTCCCAAACTTGTATGACCTCTTTTCTTCCATTGAACACAAAAGATGTTAGGCAGGATGTCTGTGGCCTCAGTCACCATTCACTTTCATTGTATGGAAAAAGAAACCAAAAACCACAAAAGTTTTAGAATGATATAAGGGTGAAGACTGTAAATGACAACAGTAAACAAATGTACAGGATCACTTAAAGCTAACGACCCAGAAACATACAGTTGGAGCCTGCTATGTACACATAGAAGTTGTAGCACTCATCAATAACATTTGCAGCTTTGGATGGCTTCATTACCTCCTAGCAGCATTTATTTTATTGTTTATTTCACTTCATAAGGCTTGACTAATAACTGACAATGTGTAAGATTATGCCCAAAGGTAGACTCAGTTCACCTGTTTAATAAAGCAAACAGTTTCATGGCAGGCATGATCTGCTTTGCTGTCTGGACTTTCTTCTGAAAAGCACTAACAGCAGCTGCAAAAACAGATGATCCCGATTCCCATCAGAACAGCCATGAGAAAGAGAAAGACAGAGCATAGAGTAAAGTATAAATAATAATAATAAATAATATAATATAATAATAAAGACATTTTGCATAACAGCAATAGCGGATAGTCGTTGACACAGATTGTTGGAGCTGTACTAGTACTTAGTATGTAATCTAGAATTGTATTAATTAATTAAACATTATAAAGTACATTACTGATAACTGCGTAAGAGTTAAAATCTGACACAGAACAGTGTCACTGTGTGGTGTAATCTGATGGTATTTAGTAAACAATAAGAAACGCCACATCTAATGAATGTATTAAACCATTTTAAGCATGTTTGATGGCAAAATCAATAAGGTTTGTTTTTTAAGTACATTGCAAAGTAGACATTTTCGCTATTAGAATTTATCAATAATGTATACATCAGGGCCACAGACTTTTTAATTGTGATTTTGTATTATTTTGTTTTCATCCCTTATTGTGACCATGTACTAGATTTATTTGCTTTTTGAAAATCTGCTGAAATCAGCCATCCAGGCAACTTGTACTTGATATTTTTGCAGGTTTGTTCATGACTCTACATGCCCCATCCGTTTATGATGACAAGTGCTAGACCTACACCCTGGGGCGGCTCTCGTTGTAGAGCCACTCAACAATACACTTTATGCGATTAACACTGTTGACTATGTTGTCATCAACAACCACAAAACATATCATCATGATTACCTCAAACAACAGCTGGATTGCAGTCTCGTATAGAAGATAGTGGTGATGAGATCACTGTGCCTCATAAAAGATGATTAAAAACGACGGGATCCCTGGAGACCACTCAAGCCACAAGAGTGTCATGACTCTTTAAGGGGAGAGTTCACCTGAAAATTAAAATGTTGATATGATTTTGATGGTGAAACTTACTTTAAACAGTCATCATTTAAATAAAAACTACATTAAAAGTGTAAAAAATTAATGTAGTCTACTGGAACACCTCCAGGTATTTAAAGAAAAAACCTTACAAAACACTTTTGACAGGTAGGCAAACTAAAAATAGGAATGTGCACCACGGTTAATTTACTATAGCCTAAGGAATCGCTCAACCGTAGTTCCTTAGGCGAAGAAATCGCTGCCAAAACCTGTGCCATGTTCTGCCAAATGTACTGCCAAACAAGCTTGGAGACACGCCGTCAAAGACGGAACGAGATCTCAATCTCGTCTCTCAGAGATACACATCTCCTGAACACCCTGAATGCCTATGGGACAATGCCACATCTGGGCTGCAGCTGTGCAGACACAGTGAACTTGTTTAGTTTCTCTTTTATGGGGTTGTTTCCGCCTGTAAGTGAGCTAAATTAAAGTTATCTGATGAAGCTGTGCGCGAATGTTTTTTAACTTTATTTGGTTATCCCTTGGGAGCTCTGAGTGTTACATTTCATAGTGTTAAGTACTTTATAGAGATGTTGCATATGACGATAAAAGTAATCAATGAAAAGTCTTGATGCCCATATGTCAGTTACTTTATCTAAAGGAACAATTATTATTTGGTTTGATAAGATTATTAAAGTCTCATAAAAGAAAAAAAAAAGAAAAATCACAAAAAAATCTAAATGTAAGTTTGTTTGCCTGCATACCCAAATCCATTTGTCAAATGATGACAGAATATTTATTTTTAGATGAATTATATCTTTAAGGGTATCACCAGACATTATATAAAATCTGATGCCCATAAATTCCTTTCATGAATACATATTTTGGTTCTGATAAACTTAAACACAGTTTAGAGAAAAGCTGTGCATGCACATTGCTGCTTCAGCCTGCCAATTACACTCGCACACGAAAGCCACATTTTCAGATGCATGACAAATTTAAGATGTGCTATTTCCACAGAAACCACAGATCCAGCATTCCCTGCTTTCGGACCCCTTCATATCACAAATTAAATATTTGGAGAAGGGCTCTGCCCACCCTCACTGAGCTTCTAATTAGCAGTGGCATCATCAGATCTGCTTCTCGCAGACCACTCTTGATCACTCACAGTCCTGTAATCTTCTCTTCTTTTGCCCAACTTGTTTTACCCGCCAGAAAAGTGGAAACGTGTGGGGAAACAGACTTTTTCATGAAGTGAGTACTGTACTTCCACCTCTCCACCTAATTTGTCAATCCAAACATGGCATTGAAGGGACTGTTCACCCAAAATGTGTTCACTCTCATGACGATCAAAATCTGTTTATGACTCTTTCTTCTGTAGAAAACACAAAAGAAGATATTTTGAGAAATGTGGTTTTTGTGTCAATGGGAGCCAGTATTGTTTGGTTACCAACTTTCTTCAAAATATCTTTATTTGTGTTCTGCAGAAGAATAAAGTCATATACAGGTTTGGAATGGCATGAGGGGGAGTTAATAATGAAAGAATTTTCATTTTTAAGTGAACTATCCCTTTAAATATACCCTGACTAAAGTCTGCTGGGTTTCTTCATCCATCCATTAAAGTAGATGTTAATGTACAGTACCAGTCAAAGGTTTGGAAACACTTTCTCACTGTTGTTTAAAATTTTTTCACATTTTAGAATAAAAGTATACACAATTGTACACATTTGTAACTGTGGTAATTATGTTGTAGCTGAAAGCATCGAAAATAAATGAACACTGTTATATTTTAGCATCTTCAAAAGTAGTCACCCTTTGTCTGGATCATACTCTTGACATTTTATTATCCAGCTTCTTGAGGAGTTTTAAACAGCACTGAAGGAATTTCTATCTATACTGGACTTTTTATTTATTATTTGGTAATCCATATATCAAAGATAATTTTTAATAAGAATTTATTTTCTAATTCCAAAGTTTGAAATATACATTGAAATATACACCTTCAGATTAAAAGATTTAGAGAAACATTTTTGTCAGTCATGTCTAAACTTTTGACTGATACTGTACCTTACAAGACCAGAGGCGCATTCTGTACAAATGCCTTTTTGTTACAAAAAGGAAAAGGGAGTGATGAGACTAATATAAAGAATACAATCATGCCAATTGAGTAAGATGGGTTGGGTCAAATAAAAAATTAGGTTGAAATAAATCATAATGCAATGTGCCACACAATAAGGCCAAAAACAAACAGAATGACCGTGAGTTAGTACATACCCGACACTTTTCAGCACTTGTGCTTGTGGCTTCACGCTCACCTTAAACACTTTTTCACCTCTTCCAGCTTCAGCTTTGGTTTACAAGGGGACAGGCATTTAGGGTGCATTTTCCATCGCACATTCCAAAGCCATGATGTTGACCCAAGCTTGTGTCTGCTATCTGAAGAGCTCTTAGCATTATCATCATCACCCTAGAGAATCAGTTAGTCAGTCTAATTTTAGAACAGTTCTGGGTTAATGATGAACTTACACTGAAATGCAACATAAAAGAGGGAACATCTAACAGTTTGGGCCAGGACTGCAGCTGTTGAAAATCCAGGCTTACGCCAGATTACTGGAATTTGAAGGTTAACAACTCCGGTTTGACTTGCTGATCCCAGATGTGGTGTCTCTTTTGCCGGCAGAACACTTACCGCACTGATCTCATGCACCCTGTGCCGCCTTTCCCACACAACGTGCTGGGAACGGCATGCTAACATCTCAGTCATGCTGCGTTATACACAAGCATGACTCTGCCCACATTTAGAGCCGATAAAAGGCTGCACCGATGAGGGGATCAGAGGCATGGCACGATCACATTACAAAAACCTATCCATGTGAAACATTTGTATCAGTATTCCCCACACTGGCTTGCATTTTTCATAAAGCCCGAAATATCCCAGACCGGGGCGTCATGAACCTATTTTTGCTTTTTTAGAGGCCACTAATGGCAGTTCTGGATCACTTGGTGCTCTAAGTTAAATAACTTATGAAATGGAAATGAACAGCTTTGACACCTGGCTGAAACGTCCAAGCACAGAGGAGTCACAGAGACTGATCCCGGCTATTATGTATAGCGAGTATCTGTGTATCAGCACAATTTCCATCTTAAACCAGACTCGCATGTTTCTGATTGTGAATTGTTAGGAGCGCTAAGAGACAGTAGACCTAAAGAAATGCCCACCACGTGATGGTTGGGAGAAAGGAAATGAGTCTAGACACATTAGCCACTGCTGAATCACAAAGTGCTGCTAAATCCGGTTATCCTCTTAGGTGTTTTAAACCTGCCCAGCTGCACATGGTTAGGTCAAAACACACGTGAATTAGACAACACCTCTAAATGCATACGAATTGGATCTTAAAAAGCAACACAGGAAAAATTAGCAAAGGATATAGTAACAGGTGTGGTGGTAAAGGCAGGTGAGGCAAGTGAGCAACCCAGGTGCTCCGCCTACCAGCTGAGTAAGCGGATTAGCCTCCAGATTCACTGGTGTATTGTATAATGCTAGTATAGCATATACAATATGGGGTGACCTAATGACTTTTGCCTCACAGTGGCGTATACATAGAAAGCCAAAAACAGGTTTGGCACTGGTGGTTTTGAATGTACATTTAAAGCTTAGTTGTGATTACATTTGGAAATATCTCAAAAGTACTGTAAAAACTGCATTGTACATGGCAGTACTGCCATTAGTGTAATATGTTGCATTATAAAACTTGTCGTATCTGTTTCTATTCCATTCTATTATATTTCACTCCATTCACACAGGTAAAGCAGCTACTACGGATTAAGACCTGTGGACTGAACTTGGCTGAAGAGCAAAGCACAGCAGAAGTGAATCACCTCTGTCATTTTAACATGCCTAAACAAGACGACGAGGTTTCTCTGTTTAGTGAGACAGGACATTTTGTTGTCTTACAGGTATGCATCTTAAAACACGAATCAAAGCAGGTCATGTTCAAACACACAAAATCCCTGCATGTTTAAGATGAGCCCGATCTGCTACACAAACCAGGACTGTTAGAAGAATCTTAGTCAGATCAGGTCAGAAACAGCGAGCTGACAGTAATTGTGACACTACCTATTTTGAACGTCTGTTTTTGCAGGTTTTGCATCACAGTTATCCACCAAAAGTGCTGCTGTCTATAAGATCTCTGAATAGCTGAGAAAAATACACCTGAAAATTAAATATCGTTTGCGTGCATCATATTGGTCCAACTCAATGTTATTTTCTTTTTTCAATGAAACACAAAATTATATATTGTGCAAATGCCTGAACCGACTCTTTCCCTTACAATCAAAATGGATGATTACAATGTAAAAAGCTCCAAAAAGACCCCCCCCAAAACACTATAAAAGCACCATTAACGCTTTAATACAGATTGGGAAATGGCAAGATTTATATGAACAACTTTTATGTTGTTTTTTGTAGGTCATAAAAATAAAAGCATTATTTTTTTTATTGCTGCTAACCCAGCTAACAAATACAGTATGTTCTAAGAACGTTTTGCCCGTGAAGTTATGAGATTTTTTCTGAATGTTTTTAAACGATCCACTAATGTTTTCATAACATTCTTAGAATGTTTAGCAATGACATATTGTTGATAAAACTCTCTTTTAATGTTAGTAGTACAAGAATGTTTTTTTTTTTTGACATTTGTTACGTTTAGAGACTATTCTGAAAATATTCCATGTTAGCTGGGATTATCTAATTTTCTGAACATTTCCACATTTGGCAAGCACTTCATCCCAAAGGAACTTACAGTGCATACAAAATATACATACTGTCAGTTTGTGTGGTCCCTGGGTAATAAACCCATGACCTTGGCATTGCTAGCAAAACGCTCTAGCAGTTGAACTACAGGAACATTATTGTTATAATGTTAATGTATTAAAACGATACACAGGCAATGCTCTTTTATCATTTGCTAAAAGCATTGCTGTTTGTAGACTGAGAAAAATAGGTCATTGCTTTTCATTGGGCAAAAGCAAGGGTTTAGTCCCCAAAGCCCTAAACACACAAGTGGATCACAAGACTTCACTTATGTTCATTTAATTAGAAAAGAACCAGCCGCTTTGGGAGGAAGTGGATTAAACAAAAGCAGGATTTGGCAAAAACATTTACCAGACCCTGGAAAACATGCAAACGTTAAAACAACCAGTTTTAATAGACAAACATGCAGAAGAGTTTGTCCTTCAAAGTTCCAATTCTAAAAACTTGCATTGCAGATGCTTGGAGTGAAACCTTAGAAAATGCCCTTATTTTGTAGAACTAGAACAGCCGGTGCTGACACTCCAGGGGACAACAGCAATAAGTTCTGCTCAGCCCAGATTCTAGGTCAGAGGCAACCCAGTTCTGCAATCTGTATTTAGAAGTTATGGAAAAGGCACACAACTTTTGTAGACATAGGCCTGAAGACACTGGCCTAAGTCAGGGGATAGCACAAAAGGTCATGAACATGCACATACATGTGCACATACCTTGATGAATATGTATCAAACTTCTGTATTTAGTAGAAATCAAGACAATTCACAAACAACTCTTAAAATCACTTTTTTTCTTATTGTTAATTTTTACATTTCCCCTCTCAAACTTAATTAAAACCACATACAGGCTTTATAAGGGAGACATCACAAAGGTTAAGAGAACGTCCTTTTCAAGTAGACTTGAGATTGGAAACATTGCCTAATTTTTCCACTTCACCATAAAACATTCTTTGAGTTAAAGAGACATAATGACAATTTATGAGCCCTTTTTTGACCCTGGTTTTATCTCTAAAAAGTCCCCTCTGTCTGCCTTAGGGAGCTTTTGATATTTCGATTTTACCCTTAGCACTGCAGAATTTAGAAGATTATTATTATTATTTCTGTATTATTATAAACTGTACAATACACCTGGGGACATAACCATCAATCACGTTAGGAATTTTAATATTTTTCACAGAGCTTTTAAAACCCCAGATAAACAGAATCAGAGTTTGTCTACTGCTTTTGCCTAGTACCATCTAGCACTAAATAGCACTGCAGATCTTACCGAGGTTCTTATTTTTCCTCAGTGATGATATTGTTTTAAGCCACCCACTTTCAGCACACTTGGACTCCAATCGTCTCTGGATCTAAATGAAGTCACATCACGAAAATAGAGATGACAGCAAAGACTAAACCAAAGAACATGTACAAACAGCTAAATTTTAGAAGAAAAATGTGTGATGAAAGAGGAGATTATCTTAGATGATAATATAACAAGCACTCAGTCACCACACAGGAAAAACAGATTTTCAAAAAGTTTCTCAAAATACATAATTTTGGACTGTACTTTAAATAATGTAAATAATGTACTTGTCACTCCTTTCTATGCAATTATAATGAATGGATTGAAACTTCAAAAAAGTATCATAAAAGTTATACTTACTGATAGTCTTCACCTTTGTAGCTACACCCAAATTAAAGATGGTGCCTATTAAATTGGAGATGAATAACATCAAACATCATTGTTTCTTGGTTGTCTTGTAAACAAGCATCATGAGATTCAATTATAAGGGAAGTTACAAATGATGATTTTGGTTTGTTAATCACACAAAGCTATTGTCTATAGTTCATGAGTCATATGGACAACTTCTTTTTCCCCAAATACTGTCATTGTATAAAAGGGATTTATCTAAAGATTTTTTTTCTTTATACAGATTTAAATTAACATGGGAAAATGATTACCGTTTCTTTTTGCACTACTACTTTATCTGAACCCCTTTCAACAATTCTGAATTGGTTCCAGCTCCGACACAAGAAATAGACATCTGTGGCAAACATGGTCTCTGAAGTGTAAATCCTTGCTCTTTTTCATCTATAACAGCATTGCTAAACATGAGAAAAAAGCAATGCCCTTAACTTACATAAGAATCTAACTGAAGGAGCTCATTATCAAAGGAATGCAAACTGAGTAACTTTACAACTCAGGTGTCGCCAGCAGGCTGTCTGCGTTAATCATACCTGTGTCGAAAAACATGTACTTGTCCTCTGCCCCAATTCTTAGCCCAGTACCTCTCTTCTCAAACTTCTAGAATGAAGGCCACACTTTACCTCCTTACAGGGTCATAAGGGAGGACAAAACTTCAGTTTATTTTGGCCGTTGGTTTTGTTTTATCTGACTAGCCTCAGCAGCTTAAGGGTGAAGGAAGCACCATGTCTATCTGCCTCCTTACAGTTAGATTGCGACACTCAGATTACAGTTCACTGAGGACTGCAACATCAACACAGTGCATAAAAAACACATTGCCACTGAAACCACATGCCTAAACATAGACACCGCTGGACATCCTTCCATGAAATCATCCTATGGGAACACTGCTTTAGAGAGGTCAACAGCAGGAAACTATCAAATAAGGCAATCTGGTCGCAGTAAACTGCTGCATTTATCCAACTGAAGAATTTGGAAAAGAAAATACAAGGTTCTAATCTTGACAAGGCATGCACATTGTACAGTTCACGAGACAAAATGTATGTGGCAGCTATTAAAAAAGATCGCCAGTTTCTTAGGAATGTGGGAAATTTGGTTTAATGCTGCCAAAATATTTACTTGACCAGAAAAAAACCAAAATTACTTGACCCAAATTTTGAGATTTGCTGAGTTGTTGTAAGGATATGAAATGGCATTTCTACAGTATGTTGACCTACAGTCTAGAAGCACCATATGCTATGAAACTTAAAGGTGTATTTCAGCCAAAAAATACAATTCTTTTAGAATTCACTCATCCTTATGTCATCCCAAACATGTATGAATTTCATGTGCAGAACACAAAAGAATATATTTTAAAGAATGCTGGTAAGAAGACAACACTGCTCCTAATTGACTTCTACTGTATAAACACAAAACCACATATTTCCAGAAATTCCTTCTTTATCTTCTTTTATGTTCTACAGAAGAAAAAGCCATAAACAGGTTTTGAAGGATAAATGATAACAGAATTTTTATTTTCGGGTTGAACTCTCTAAAAAAAATGGTGCTTCAGTGGTACTTTGCTCGTAATCATAGGGGAACCACATTAAGTGCTATATTTTACCACTTTAAGTTCTATACATCACCTTTTTTGGTGAAATATAGGCGCTATATAGCACCACTAGCATATAAAGAACCTGTTAAGCCCCTGTATGGTTCTTCAGTGGTTCCTCAGTGGTTCTTTGGAGTGGTTAAGGTGCTACATGGAACCTTTAATGGTCCTACATATCACTATTTGTGGTGTTATATAGCACTAAAAGTGGTTCCCCTATGATTACGATAAAGAACCACTTTTAGTGCTATATAGCACCATTATAGTGTACCTTTAATGTGAGCCTTCATATATGTAAGCCCCATTTTGTCAGCAAGTGTTAATAAAACACCAACCTTTCAGATGTTCTCAATATCCTGGGAGCAAAATTGAGGAATGCACCGCAACCCTCAATGAATTAGGAAAACTAGAACTATTCAAAAAAGACCCCGAGGATGACCTGCTCCTTGACCCTGAAGGAATAAAGAAGGTCAAGGGGCCTCCAAGAAGAGAAAGACCTTATGGCTCTGAGGCCCTGAGGAACATCCATATACCTCAAAACACCTCCTAGAACGTTAAAATCTTGTATATGTTATATACTAAACAACTTTGGATGGATTATAAAGGAGCATGTTTAATCCTAACACTACAACCAACCATGAAAAGCATGTAAAATCCTAACTACTGTAGTAGGGGTTAAGACGGAAGCAATTTAAAGGGATAGTTTTCCCCCAAAGCAGCAGAACACAGAAGAAGATATTTTGCAAAACGCTGGTTACCGGCATCTATTCACTTTCATAGTATGGACACAAGGTACAATGGAAGTCAATGGGTGCCGGTAACCAGCGCTTTGTGTTCCACAAAAGAAAGAGTCATATATGGGGTGTAAATGACATAAGGGTAAAAATTATGACTTTTTGGGGTGAACTATCCCCTTAAGAGCACAAATGTATAAAAGAAAAACACACGTGTCTGAGACAGAAAATGAAAATAATTCAAGGAGAAACTCTGAAGTAATTACAGTCACCCTACAATGCACATAATCTTCTTTGAGCCGAGATGAAGGACAACTTGAGGGTACAACCAGAAACAGGATTATATCTGACTCAGTGCTAAGTATGTGGTGTAACAACAATAAGCTCTCATATTACAAGCACAATACAAGTTGTTTTCTGTATTCATTATAGCATTGCTGAAAACAGTAAACACAAAGGACCCAGATCCAGCGCTGAAGGTGTGTGGATGCAGCACAATTGGTACAGAATGCAACAAACAGGAGTGGCCTGGTGACATGCAGGGCCTCTGGAAATGAATGATGCAAAGTGAAGCCATTGTCCAATCTAAGTCAACCACACCACTTAGAGAATAGGACATTCAAACAGTCACACAGGCCCATTGTTATGGCCAAGTTGAGCAGGCACTATCACACAAGGTCTGGCAGGGACCAAAAGGCTCATAGTTTATTGCCATGCTACGATCTTTCTCAAGCCCTATTAAAAAAACTCATCTAATTCGGTAAGCAGTAAAACACTGTCTTATTGTGAAAGTAAACAAAAGCTCAAATTATGTGCAATAGGCCTACATTTCAAATGAATGCTTAGTTTGGCTCTAGAATAGCAGCGATCTTAGTTGTGGCTAAATATAAAGTTGAACAAAGGTCTTTGATATCAAAGTTTAAAGTGTTTTTCTTCTCACAAGCACCAGGTAGAATCTACCATAAGATGTTTTCCGGGGTACCACAGATCTTTTGTTGTAGAGAATCATCTAAAAAGACATTTTAAAAAGTTAAAATTTTTGTCTTGTTGCCATGGTTACAAGCCTAGAGATGGAGAAAGGGAGCATAAGAAGGGGACCGAAGCCTTTATTATTAAAGATTAGAACTGTGCTGAAAGTTTAAATCATTAAATGTACATTAAATGAGTCCCTCTTTAATGTTGGTATTGTGTCTGCTTACAGCTATAGCAAAAAACAGCTGTAGAAAACACTGAAGATAAAACTGAGAAGTTCTAGGTTAAACACTGCTGCAGAAAAACACTTGGTATAATTGGTTTGTCCTTGTGACAACCTACCCTGGTGTCCCCTATGCATACGACAATACTGATCTTAATAAATGCAGTCTAGTGTGATATGCCGCACTGATGTGGGATAATCCCAGCTGTCCCGCCAGCACCCTTTCACCAGCGGAAACAATTACGACTCCCGACGGAGTCTCGCCTTTCTCCTCATTAACAAACATGAGCTGTGGAGGGAGAAGAAGCAATCATCTGATTGGCTGGCGTAACTCTACACCGAATTCATGAACCACACACACACACAGTTTGCATCCTGAAAACCTTCACCTGCACCCTGGCACGTGGCTTTGCAAAAAAAGAGGTTTGTTGATGGGTAATTCAGACAAAAGAGAACACATGGCGTATACCACACACATACACCCACCCATGAATTCATCCATAAACATATGGACAGAAAACTGCTTAAACATGTCTTTGTTTATTGTTACTGGAGGTCTGTGCCACTATATAAAGGAACTACACAATGCAGCATTCACCCATGTGGTTACAAGGACACACAAAACATTACTGTGACAATAATATAAACCTTTCTGAACTGGCTAGAATGAAAATATTGTGTCAGTGATAGAATGACACGCATAAATTAAACTATACACTGGAAGGCGCTCAAGACTGAATTACTGACATTTTATTAAATAGTCTTTCACTTTTATGTTTTATTACTCCGACCAGGTCAATATTAACTCACCTCTTAGAAACACAATCGCCAAATCTGACGAACTCATTTGCAATAAATAGCAGCTGTCACTGTGTGGACACGGGATATTAGCCGCTGACAGACCGCGAATCCCAACGGACATACTTCCGGTTGCCACAGGACGCAACTGATCCGACTAGTTCAATAACAGTAGCGGTAAGTGACGCTTATACTCCTTACAAAAGTATTTTAAAGTTAACAACTCAAATCGAATAAACTGTTGTATCACATCGATAACTCGTGTGCAGTTTATAAAAAATAAAGCATTTGATTGTTTTGATTGATTGTGAAAACAAACTCTAAAAAAATAAAAAATAAAGCATTTGATTGTTTTGATTGATTGTGAAATATATATATATATATATATATATATATATATATATATATATATATATATATATATATATATATATATATATATATATATATATATATATATTTGTTTATTTAATCAAAACTCTGGTTTATAGTTTCATTGTTGTTTCATGGTGGTTTAAAAAAATTAGTAGCCACAGCAAAGCATGGAAAGCTGCGTTGCTAAAATCACGTAACTTGACCAGCGCTTTAAATCATCCAAACAAAATACTCATGAAGAGTTTGAGGCTTTGTGAAACTTTTACATTCATCACTACAATTATTTAGCACTATGGGTTCAACCCTAGGGATTGCACATACTTACAAAATGTACAAATGCATAAAATGTAAATTTATGTGTACTTAAAGCATACTGAAATGGGATTTTATTATAGTAAAACTATAGTAACAAATGCTGTTTGGTGGATTGATTGGCATTTACTTTTTCTATAAGAGTTTCTTTGCAATGTACATAATAATACAAGAGAGGCAGATATAGAAGCCGTCTTCTTGCATGGTTTGGGAAGTGGGGTATTAAAACAGAATATTTATTGTAAAATATTGTAATCTTAATATGTAAATGCTTATGTTTCTTTATTTACATTTTCTTTAAAACAGCAAACACATCCTCAAAGTTCTTACATTTACCTTGGAATGAACACATGCATGTACACACTCAAATGTCCTATGTTATGCATGTACACACTTACGTTTTTTCTTTAGTTTATTCTGGCAAACCATGAAGTCTTGAGTCTTTTGCAAATACCTCTCTTGAATTCCACCCCTTCATGTTTTTTCACCCGTGGCATTCAGAAAATACCCACTTGGGATTCGTTCTTGCCCTGATTTTTGGAACTGTACACAAACAGCTTGTTATATTTTTAAAATCAAAGCAATGATTTAATGATTTATCCAGTAATACTCTAACTGTACCAAACAGTCTAGTTTCTGTTTTTCAATACAAAAGAGTGACTGTTGGATCACAACATCATGAGAATATTCTCTATAGCGTGCTGACATCACCATTTTTTTCCCCACTCTACCAAAGCAAAGTGTACATGGTCAGACCTATGTCTAACAGTAGATGTAGTCATTTACCTGATATTTTTTTGACACCTGATTATAAGGATGACAATAGTGATGACTGTATACTTCGTCTGTCCATGATTATACATGTTGCAAAATAACAGAGAAAGCTTCAGACAGTGATGTCATCAGGCATTGTCTGAAGTGATTATCTGGACTCATTTCTCTGACAAATAGTACTTTTGGTATTAAGAAAGAAACATCATCAATAACAACTGTGATCCAACATAGTGAACATTTTTTGTAACCATACAAAAGTAAAAAAAATGCCAAGACATTAATTTGTATTTATATTACCATGTATAGGCCCACTAAAATGCAAAACTAGATGGGGTGAATGGAAAAATTGCATATCTCCTTTATTCTTATGCCTTCTTGATATCAGAAGCCAATAATTCATCACATGAAACATATTGTGATTAAAACAAACAATGTTTGCCCACACCAAGTGAACTCCTTTAATGTTGTTTATTGTTTAAATGCTATTAATTGTTATAATTATGCATAATTATAAAGTTGCATTTTATTATTCGCATTGAACATTGTTTGCCCTTGCTGTTTATGACCAATTAAAACAAGCACGCAACGCATTTTTGGTTCGCGTCACACCAGTTGGAAACTCTAATCATGTGACTCTAGTCATTGTTTACATCTTCTGTGCTTAATCTTCACAACAAGGAGCGTACTGAGGACCAATCTTTAGAAAATGTCAGCAGGGAACAAGCTCTTTTTGTCATTACTTATTTAATTGTATCTGTCTTATTTTCCTGGCTGTTTCTTAGCAATGCGATTATCTTGGTTTATTAGCTCTTCACTTCCTGCTGCACAGTCTTTACTATATTGAATTAAGGAGCGAAGGTTGTCATCTGAAGCTTTGCAAAGATGTTTTTAGATGTAGATTAGTTGTTTTACTGGGGATTTCACAGGGAACTACTGTAAAAGGGGAATCAATTTTATAATGTTATTCTCTGTGAAGATGGGTTAATGTGCATTTATGGTATAGTACAAAGCAGATGCTTGGTGCTTTTTCATATTATTCAGTCTGGTGTTTTAAACAATGTGACACTTTTTCTCATTTTCTGTGTTCTTTATGCCCAGGAGGATAATTACACGAAGGCACCTGAGCTTTAAAGCATTCAGACATTCAAGACAGGATAAATCCATAAAGAAAACGCATAGGAGCCACATATCAACAAAAAGACAAGGACGAGACAGTAAATATCTTCCATGTTTCATGAAACAGTGGATAGGGAGACAGATCCTTAATAACAAACATTAAACATTGAAAGAGAGACTTCACGGAAATATTTTATAGTGGAAGATTTTATCAAGTTAATGGTCTTTGATTATGGTTATAACAATTGATTATGACAATAATGAAGTGCATCATTTAGTTAGAGGGCTTATTTTATTGATTTATCGACAACCAGGGCTTGTTTTTATTAAAAACTATATAAAATAAACAAGAGAAACAGTAAAGTATAAGAGTAAAGATTTAGAGGATTTGTCATTCATTTTTTGAAGATATCATCATATTGAGATAATGTCTGTTAAACCTTTTAAACCATTCAGCGACTTCACAGAACCCACAACAAATTCTTCACTGTTATTTCAGTGTGATTTAATTGTTCGTCTCCTTAGCATCAACATTGTCCTCACCTTTTTGTATTAACAAAAACTGTGTTTCCAAATGTGCTATGAATTGTGCATTGCTTTAACAATTTAAATAAATACAGTACAGAAATAAAAAAGATATTTGAAAAACATTTTGATGAGAAAATGCTGCTGTATGTTTTAACATTATGCTGAACAGCTGGTTGCTCTTTACAGTATGTACAGTACATGGGTCAGTGTAAAAGCATGTGCAAGGGCATGATCCCTTTTACTGTGAACTGTCATAACATTTAGTTGACTTTTGAACTTATTTTTGAAATAAACAGACTGACTGATAGGAGAGTGGAAATGGGGCCTACTTTACAATCTTTGGGACTCGAAAGTATTGTGAGGAGACTTTGTTTACTGTACATGTAAGCTCAGTATCTGACCAAGGAATGCCTACTGTCTACACCAATCAAAAGACTCAAATTTAGGTCACAATAGCACCACTGCT
Source organism: Beaufortia kweichowensis (assembly GCA_019155185.1). NCBI lineage: Eukaryota > Metazoa > Chordata > Actinopteri > Cypriniformes > Gastromyzontidae > Beaufortia > Beaufortia kweichowensis. Next base: position 13,200,727 of record CM032807.1, read on the forward strand.
GTCTCCAAATATGTGGTTAGACTTCAGAGAAAGAAGCATGGATCCACAACAATCTATGTAACAGCAAATGCTACTGAGCAGCTGTTCTTACCTCCTTCAGTGGAATTTAATATGTAACTGCCTTCCAAATGAACCAGAACCCCCCTAAGGCTCTTCCAGCTGTTAAGTGTTTCCGAACCAGCACCAAACAGTTACAACAGGTTTCAAAACTCAGTTAGTTCAATCCCAGAAGCGCCGAGGTTGAGAAGTTGTACAATAAATCACAACACATTAGCAGTGACCCTTCAACGTCATGCATTGAATGATTCATAGCCGGACCTCTAGGTGTCATGACACCTTTGTTAGGTTTATCAGTTGAGCTTTTTACTAAACCACAAAACCGAAACTTTTACCACAGAGCAGGGCTTGGGAAACGGTTGATAACACAAAAACACCAGATGGGGTTTGTTTATTCAGGTTCTTTCAATTATGATGAGTTTAATAATAGCCTTTAATCTTCTTTGTATGAGTAAATAAAGAGCCCCAATAGTATTAGCTTTACAGACAGTTCTGTTGGTTTGTTGTTGGTAATGATAATGACCTATTTATAGTAACAAAATGATGTAGCCTGTTTATTATTAACAGAACCCAATCCCCAAAACAAACGTGAAATAAACAGAATTTGTCCGAGACATGTTTATCAAACTTATCTGACCACTTAAATAGTAAAGATGCTACAAAAGGTTCTTTACTGCAATCCCATAGAAGAACCTTTTTAGTTGCTAAATAAAACAATTCATTCAAATGTTTTTAAAGAAAGATTCCATTTCTTTCCTTTTTTATAGTTTAAAGAACTTTTATCCACAACCAAGAATCTTTGGTGTAAACAGAAAGGTTCTTAAAGATTCTTTGAGGAAACATTCAGCATTCAGTTTCTTATATGGTATGGTGAAGCACGTTTATTTTTAAGTGTGTTTGCTTCTCTCAGCAAACTCACTTTAGCTGGCACATCTGTGCAGCACAACACCTGTATGACAGATCAAAGCCCAGGATGCCACTGCACAACCAAACCCATAATTTCACAGCATGGTGGACAGGTGTTGGCACATGGTAGAATCTGGATCTAAAATACTGTCAACAAACAAGAGATGAGATTAGTACATATAACAGAAATACCAGCATTGGGAAAGTTACTTTGACACCTTATTCCGGGTCTTATTGTGAGCAATGCAAAAAAATGTTTTTAAATCCCTTTCTTTCAGCCATCTGTCATATAGAGATTACTTTACAATCCAATTATTTTTTCCATAAATTCCATAAAAATATACAGCTAAACAACCCTTTGATAAGCTACATACAGTAAGCACTAAATATGTACAGTATACATTCAAGTGCTAACTGTAACAAACACGTTAATATTAGTTTGCAGTGAGAAATATGTATGTGACATTGTACAATAATTATGTTTTAGCACTGTACATACATGTATGTATTTTGTAAGGATGTGTCAAAACCCCATATCAACAGCAACCATATCTAATGATGTCATTTTTAAGATTTAATTCCCACCCATTCTGACCCACAGATGCCTTTCACTTTCATTATTTAAAGAATCGTGTACGTGAGACACGTGAAGCTGAGCTGCGGAATGAATGTATACTGTGTTAATGGAGTTATTCTTCTCTTCTTCAGAAACAACAGGATAATGGATTGGACTTGGAGATGCACTAGACTGGAAGAGAGTCCTGCAATGTAAGTGGACATCCTCAGCACCCACTCACATGTTACAGAGGCATTGAAATGTCAGTGATTATATACTGAGTCATTGTTTCTCTTAAGCTCTGGCCTAAGAGCCTGTTCATAGACATAACACTGGATTGTATGTAACAAACACTAAAATCAATAAAATTCTGTTTTATGAAATAAGTAATGATCAGTATGTGTTTAATTCTAGAATAAACACACAATCAAAAGCATATAGTGGCACACTAAAATAATAAGTATCTGTAGCTTTCAATATATCTTATGAATAAAGTTTAGTTTGGCCAGATTTATGTCCAGCTGAACATTGGCATATGGTCTTGCTATACATGCATAACATAATACATACATAATAAATTCACCTACATCACTTATTCTTTTCCCTTATCATAAGGTACAGTAAAAGTATTTATGTATTAAGTATTTGAGGTTAATATAAAAATATTTAATTTAAAAGTTGAAATATTTCTTCACTTTGTCTGTTTACTAAAGCAACATTGCCAAGGATCTTACTTACAGTAGGATTTTGAGTTAATGAGCGATAAACATGATGTCTGGTTAGGACTTTCTTCTCTTGTTGCCACCGTGTCCTTGTTAAAATGTGTTGATGAAAGAGCTTCTCTTCATTATACCAGGACCTGCAGGGCACCAGCATGAATCAAACAGAACTTTACACGCGACACAGAGACAACCGTCTTTTTAGCAACAGACATACTTGTTTTGAATACAGTATATACTGTAATATAAATACCAGTAATCTTCAAGTGATCTTGCAAAACTTTGAAGAAAAAAAATCGCACTGGACCATCTACAAATGGTCCACTACTGTAGCAACAGGAAACTGGTGTATATCGCTATTGATTTTTGGCCCGAAAGAACACTTACTGCTGCGTCCCGCATTGCCCAAGACAGACACTAAAAACAGTGATGGACGATTTACCAGGCTTGCTCTTTTTCTGGATTTTATGCCATTGAAGACATGATGTTTATGCAATAAAGGTTTGGGAAAGCATTAAAGTTATTGCAAAAGCAAGCAGTTTCAGTAAAAAGACCAACATTAGCGTTATTGAATAGATTGGATTATCACTGCAAAACACAAAATCTTGATGTCGGAGATAAATGTGTATATGTGTATCTCAATGACAGTAAATAACCATTTAAAACAGAAATAAGGAAATGTGTGATTGTTTAAAAACATCGAAATATTCAGAATTAGGTTTGTTTTTGCAATTGTTATTATTTTTATAGCCTTCACAAATATTCTCTTTAAAATGTATTTCTGATTTTTCATTTTGTCCCGAGCAAACAGCTTCAGAACGGGAGGACAATGCTGATTTTGCGTCATTTAATGACAATTTGTATTTTGAAAACTGTGTACACATACTGCACATTCCGTTCCACATGCTGGATTTATTCCAGCATCATGCACTTAGTTTTGGGGAGCTTGTGTAAGAGGTCACAGATAAGAGGGGTTGTCCGCTACTACCACTCGACTGAATTATCACTCCTGTGTGTGTATTGGACTGAATAGATGATCTGCTTTTTGTCAATTCTCAGACTGAACTCAGGATAATAGACACTACTCTCATGTATTGAACAGCTTTCTCCTATTTACCAACAAAGAGTTTCTGCAGAATATAGAGCAATGCCCTGGTTTATCAATGGTTCTTTATGAGAGGGGCTGGAGGGCTCACAGCATGATTGTACGATTACGACCCAGCAGACCGATTAATGGTTTTCAGCCCAGGGCCCTTTCCATGATGGCTGATGGGGCTAATGTGAATCTCTAGGAGACAGATAGATTGATGGTTAAAGAGGTACACAACAAAAGCTCTGCTCTCTTCACCAGCTGCTGATCGCTCAGCAGACATGCTGTGGCCGAGTCATTCTAGGGTTGATGTATTTGGGCAGTCTGACCTAGATAAGCCTATAATCTAACGGTGCCAAACACTGGCTTTTGAGGGACACCAGAAGCATCATGCCCATTCCAATTTAGTGTCTTAAGATTTTGGATACAACTTTGATATGTTAACTGTCACCGTTCCTCAGGAGGAACACTTATGTTATTTTAGTATTCACTTTAATATTTCATAGTTGAATTCTAATCTTATCATGACAAACTATAAACTGATGGAAAACTATAAGACTCAAGAATAAATATTTGACAAATTTTACAATACACATAAACAAGAAAATGTAAATATTAGATTAAAAAAGATAAAAAAAGATAAAAAAAATATTTAAAAAAGGAAATATCTCAAATTTGTACTGCTCAATATCACTGTCTTTCAAGGTCAGTTGCAATTTTGTTTTATTTATAAAAAAAACACTTTATTCTAAAGAAAATAGCAATGTAAATATTATTTATATTTAATATATTTCATATTTAAAGTGCTTATTTGATGCTCGTCTATATCTCTTATCTCTTATCTGTTTCCTATTCAAATTCACCCCCACATATTAGGAAACCAGTTATGCCAATTAACATGTGAGGCTAATGAAGACGGGACCATCTGGAGAGGTGGCCGTGGGTTGGTGGATAGTCATACTTACTGTCTCCCTGCAGCTGTCACACTGCCCCAGGCCTCTGTAAGAGAGTCAGACCCCGCCCCCTCACCAGGCAACTCCCCCAGGAGGAGTCATTCATTCTTCTTCATTCCTCTGACGTACGTTTCTGTGTCGCCACTCAGACTGAGACACTCATTGGTCTGTCACTGTATGGGGGATGAGGATGGTAGGCTTTGTTTACACCAGGCATATGGGTGTTTTCATTACAATCTGAGGCACAGATGCTTAATTGATAGATTTGAATGAATTTAATATGTAGATACAAACCAAACAACCAAAGAACAAACCAAAATGTGGTAATATAAACAGTTTTACAAGTTAAGGCATTGATGAAAGGAACAGTTTACTTAAAAGATGAAATATAATGAAAATAATAAAAATTGTAGTATGCATAATAATATTTTCTCAGAACTCAAAAGGAAATGTGAAATATAACACAATATGTACTAATAATCTCTATTGCCAAATTTTTTATTTCAGGGTAAACAATCCTTTTTTTTGGTTTCAAGGGTTAAAGGGTAGGAGAAATTCCCCAGGCACTTTCCTACAGTCAACAATGTGGATATTTCCAAAACACAGCAGCTCAGTCCTGCCACTGGAGATTCATCATCCTGCATTGTTTATTCCCAAGATCCAAATGTAACCAAACACACCCGAACCAGCTTACCGACAGGCAGGTGATACTGCAGAAGTGAAATCGAACTGAGCTATAGGGATAGCTAAGTGAATATTTAATGACTATGAAGTTTATTTCTCTTTAGAAATGTATTCATTAATATTTAATTAGGCTAAGTAATGTATTTGCTGTTAAATTGTTCAATATAGGAGAGCAGCATATGTACTATCAATTTTTAAACCTGTAATAGTAGGCTGTATAAAGGTTTCTATTATAAAAGGTTTTTATTATAGGTCATATTTAATATGCATTTAGGTTTATTTTTTAACAAAATATATATATATGCTCAGACTTTATAGTGAAAGAGAATTGCATATTGTGCATATTTTAATTATTACTGTTTAAACACCGTTTGTACACTCGATGATGTTGCTGCATGCTTTGCTGCACTCTTGTGGTCATATTGGGTACTGCATTTAACATTTATCTTATGGCACATTACATCGAGAATAAATTTTTTAAGGAATAAACTGTTAGTTACAACCTAGTGAATAGGATATTTTTTAAAATATATTTTAGCCTTTGCTTCAACACTAATGTCTGAATGGCAAAATGACACAATAAAAGATGATAAACGAAAAGAGACGAAAACCTATTTTCAGTTGAGTAGTTGAATGGTAAATAAAGACTGATTTGGAAAAGGCTTTGCGTTAAATTTTGCAGAAAATTTAGTGAAAGCTGTTACAGAAAACTAATTTAAAAAAAAAAGCTTTTCTATGAGTTTAATGTATATATATTTAAAATTTCTTTTATTGACAAAACATTGACACGCATGCTTGGAGAGCATCATAGCGATAAACATTATTTAGTAATTATACAGCATATATATTTTTGATTTCATATATTTGTTGTTTTCAGATTCAAACTTTATCTAACCACTAGGAGGCGCCATTTAACTGTTCAGTTGCTGTAATTCATTCACTCTTCACATTTATTGTGTTTGTACTGTAAAATGAACAACTAGATATTTTTTTTAAATGTGGTAGATAATAGTGTATATTGTACATAAATAGTGCTAGCATATGTGTTCATGCAGTACTATTATTTTGTATCATGTATGTTGAAATTCATTCTCAGTTAAGAAAATATCATCACCACTTATCATGTGTCAATATCTGTGTTGACCGTATTCTCTATTTTAATACTTTGAACCCCTTTCTTGGTATATTTATCTTAATTTTGCTTTATGTAAGCTTAATTTCTTGCAAATGCATTGTATGCTACTATTTTCACATTTGTGTTTAGTTAATGAAAGCTAATAGTTCTTTTTAGCTCCTTTGTCACAGTCTGTGAAAACATTATCTTATTTTGCAGATGAATACAATGGTCAGATACAATATCTGGGCTATTGGTATTAGAGTCATTTAACCAACACAAGGGCGTAATGAGGCGGTTCTCTGTTAAAATTGTGTCTGTGGTCAATTAAATTATGCGTTATTATTCTGCTATTGGAAAAGCCTGTATTACAAAGTAAGCCATTCTTTAATGTGCAAATGTTACAAAAAGATAATGCATGTAAAGAAGGTTTCAGTACTGTAGTTATGTTGTGTGTCACCATGTTTAGCCTGAATCTCCAAACTTTAGTATGTTCCATTAAGTCCTTCGGTTTAATGAATTTCAGATATAATGCACATATATAAACATTTATGTGTGCTTTAGATTGATAACAAGTTTGACTTTGTTATAGCTAGATTTTGTTATAAACCTACTTCAGTCAGACCCAATTATTACATACCATCTCATTACCCATCCTCTATGGATTACTAACGAGAATGTCAACAGGATATTTAAAGTCGAGTTCACACAAACACCTTATCAAATAGGAAACAGTGTCATAAAAATGCACACAAAAGTGTTCATCATTGTAATCAATACACAGCTTGCCCTTGGGCAAGGCTTAAACACAATGCTGATTTGTCAGTTTAGTGGCCGATATGTTTTTGGTAGTCAGGAAATCGTGACTAAAAATCAAATCGACATTCAGCGACTGGTCTTGTGAGGAGAATAATGAAAGATGTCACACCATAAAACCAATAAATGACTTTTTAACACCGCAATAGATACATGGAGTCTTTGTAATCTACACTGACATTTATGCATTTATGCTGCTAATGACAGTGGTGGCAGAAGACTGATGTTGGATAAGAAGAATCAAAATTTGTAAACAAATGTCATAAGATGAATCAGGATAAATCTGTAGGTTGTGACAATAGGTATAGCATGAGACTGCAGATCATTATGTTAAAATGAACAATGGTTTATGTTTTACGATTCTGCCCTTATAAGCGTTACACTTCATGTTTCTTGGATGAATCTTTAAAATGATAAAAGTTATGTTTAGAACCATACAGTATCTTTCCAAAGAATTTTTGTGCTAAAATGTTTTTATCACTTTTCAAGGCAAGATATTTTATGAATTCTTATAAAAGTACTAAAAAGGTTCTGCTATTTTTACAATAGTACTAAATAGAACCAAATGTGTTTTATTATGATAATAAAAGCATTAACAACATTCATCTATTACAGTCACATCAGATTTGAAAGGATCTACTTGCTCACTTTTCTTTCATTTCAAGTCATTTTGCAAACCAGAGCCAAATTTAAAATGACTTTGGTCTCACTATTTATTTTGAATATAAGATTGTACAACCCTCTTTTTTCAATTATCAACATACACAATTATTCATGAACATATATATTGCATTTCAGAAAGTATACTCTTCGCAAACATAAAGAAGACACACTGACGTTACATTTTTGAACACATAAAGTCTCAAAACATTGTAAGCGATATGAAAAGTAACCTTTTGGGAAATAAGTGACGATGTTCTGCTTAATGGTTAATACAGTGACACTTGTGGCATTGACTAAGTTATGCAATTTTAAAGAAGCCCCGTGGGCTCAGTGAAACTGTTGGAATCTTGAACAAGGAATCGTAACCGTCTATACTGTCATGGTAACAGGTTATATAATAACTTTAATAACAGGGTAATCTTCCCTACTTTCATACAACTACTATTCCCCTACTATATTTTCAAAGGCCATGTTGACATTACCACAAAAACTACTAAAACGCCACACTTTTAAGATTTAAATGTCTTTTGAAACAAAAACTTGTTTTCTGTTTTTGCTGCTAGGCTTTCTAAAAGAGCTTCTGTTGTTTAAATGCATTACAATTCTTGCATGGTTTCCACTGAAACTATATCATATTTTTCAACAGACAATAATATACTCCCCAAAGACCAGCTTAGATCATGCTGGTTTAGGTTGGTTTATGATAGTCTTGGTTTAGAGCTGAAATTGAATGTGGAAGGTAAACAGCAAAATAAGATTGCAAAGCGAAATTGCACAAAGCGAAAAATGGGCGCTGGTGTAATTAGTGTGCACGCTTATAGCCACATGATTAGAGACTCGTTTTTAATTTTATTACAGACTGTAATAATTCAGGGAACAACAACAAATCCTGCAGGGTGACAGAAAACCATGAAAAATGACTTTTTTAAATTAAGAATCTTAAAAATTATTCATGAAGAAAAAATAGCTCCTGGACATACATTTTCCTTTTTCAAACATATTGTAAAAGCTCAAAGGATGTCAAAAATGTATGTAATTGCTTCGATTTAGTCAGGTATTTATATTGTTGTATTCTGTCCTAGTATGTGATAACTGCTGTACAGCATTTTCAGTGTGTTTTTTTGTATGTGAGCAGATCGCATGTCTTCTCCATAGTGCACACTGCCTGATAAACTCCTCATCGGACTGGACAGCTAATTAGTACCCTGAAATATCAGTGTTTACTCCCGCGGCCTAGAGTTCCCTCTCTAATGCCCACAGCTGTACACAACGGAAGCCTTTATTACATAGAGTCTTATCAGGCCGAGTGAGTGAAAGCTTCATCATGTGCAGCTGCTCTCTGCCCATTAATCTTCATTGATTGTGACAGTGACATAATGTTAAGATTAATAACACAACTTGTTTTTACTGTAAACAACAACATAAAGATAAAAGGATGGTCTAACCTATAAATGAAAGTAAATGTCTGGTGCATATACAATATGTATTGTACTGTATGTGCACAGCAGGCTCACCATTGTTTGTTAATGCACCAAACCAGCACTAACTTTCCTAAACCAGTCTTAGTATGGAAATTTATACTGGTCTCAGTTGGTCTTTTTAATAGGGTGTGTTTAGGTCTGTTGACAATCGGGACCGTATCTGTGCAAAAGGCTAAAGTCTCAAAATCTTATTATGAGATTAGGAGCATCAAAGTAGCTTTCATCATAAAAATAATGAAAAGATGTAATGTGTTTATTTTTCTAAATAATAATATGATTTTAGAGATATAGTACTCATTTATCAATTGTTTTAAATGCTAAAAATTAATGATTTTATTGACATATATGTTTTATTTTTTGCACAAATTAATACCAGACGTTGGCTTCATAAGTCATACTCTTTATTTACACTGTGACTATTAAAGAAAAAATATCTTATCTTATGTAGAATGAGTTTATGAAGAAAAAAAATCACAAAAAATGACTTTAGCTTGGGTCACTAATGTGAAATAAAGATTGTGTAAATCACATTTGCGACATTTGTGACCCATGCTAAAGTCATTTTTTACATTGTAAACAGGGCAAAATGCATTGCATTGAGTCTTTAGTGTAATTATTAAGCACAACAAGCCGACACAGAATGGTTGTAAGGGCTATTTCAGGTTACCATGATAAATACTCAGACTTGACCATTTTTGCAGTTGTATCATAGTGTCATAGTGTCTAACTCAAAAAAATCTAAATCCAGCATGCGTTCTATAATAAGAACCATAAGCATGGGTACTTTATGTACTTTTATCTTTCCAAACAGAAAATTACTCTGATGCTATGTTTTCAAGTTTGACATCATGTTTGACATTAATGTATAATGAACTAACTTGAACTGTTGGACAAAGTTAAATCTATCAGGTAAACGTATGTGATGCTATAAATGATGACGGAGGAATGGGTGAGGGGAGAATTAGACGAGTGAATGTATGAAGTGAAAGACTAACAGTGATGAACTTGTGTGAGTCATTCGTTTAATCGCCTGGGTTACTTCGAAGATTGATTTGGATGGCTGAGTCACTTCTTTTCCCACAATGCTCCTGGGTCACAGAGACCCTGAGCTATCCAATTGACCAATAAGTTAAAGGGCAAAGATGTCAATTAGTCCCCTGTCCATTAAACTGAAGCTATTCCACTTTTTAAACAATGTTGTGCTCCTTGATCATGCCAGCAGTGGTAGGAGGCCAAATATTTTTATGCATTAAGGGTCTTATGTGATTTTTGTCATATAAAACTTCCTTTAAATGACCTGGCCAGTTCTTTTGCAGACCTACACCCTGCATGTTTGCCTCATTTGTACAATTTCTTGCACATTTTTATAAGATATTTTATCTTGCAAAGCCTTCAGAAAAGCTAAAGCACTTTGCTTTGTTAAAAAAAAGCCTCATGCCATTTTTTCATTTTTTTGTTATGTCAGCTGTTGCTCATGTTAATCTGATTTCTCTCTGTAGCTCCACCCAACCCGTTCATAATGTTATATGTTTATTTTAGCGCAATGCGCTTGTTTCCATTTCACCTGCGTTTTGTCTCTGCCCTTTTCTTGACGTTCTTTTTTGACTAATCCTCTTAATTACATTTCTACCACATTCCCTCCCATAACTCTTGCTGAATAAATTATCTCCTGTGCAAAAGCTCATGTTTGTTTTATTTCTATCTTAATGCTACTCCATCACGCAGTCCCAATTCTCCACAACTCCAGCAGTAACCCCTCTCGTAAAGGATATTCACTGATTATTTATTCACTTTGATATTTAGCCCATATTTCCCAGTGGCACTATGCTTAACAGTGTATCAAATCTCTCTCTCCCTTGTGCGTCATGATGGCACACGCACAAACTCACCAAACACCCCCGACCTCCCACATAAACACGCACATGCAAACACACACACAAAACATCACAAAGTCACATAAACAGGTGAACACATTCAAAAACAATACCTTTAAAATGTGAACATCCAAATTAATTTACATAGAGTATCATCAATGCCCAGAAACGTCAGGCTGTGTTTCAATGATGAGGATTTGATTAAGAGCCTATAACACCAAGACGCTTGACATTTTCATAATGACGAGATATTACACAGACACTACTTCAATTATATTATCTGTATCTACACACCGCTCAGGGGATCTACTGCTACACCCCAAAACAGGACAAAGCTGATTACAAAGGGCTGAATTTAACATGCACTTTTTCCCATGTGACTTCAGTGTCTGACTTCTTGCAGCTAACTGCAAATTTGGTTAAATTTATAGCACAGCTTTGCTATCTGATTCAATAGTGTAAAATAAGTATCCCTTGAGATGTTAATAGAATGACGTTTACTTGATCTTAAAAACTTTATGGTTCGGTTTTGTACAAATGAAGCACAGCAACCTCTGTGCAACTAGACACAATGGTAGCCTTAATTCCTTCTTCATTTCATCTCAATATCCTGACAATATTGACACAATAAAATGTATTTGAGACTTGGGCCGGATTAAATTCCCTCACAGTATTACAAGACTTAAGCTTTAATTTATCTTTTGCATTTCAGGCCTGCACACAATATAACATGGCATTAATATAGGATTTAAATGCAGTTATTTATAACACATTACTCGTATCTGTCAATCTAATACAGTGGTACTGAATGCAGAAGTCTCAATGCAGTTTGACAATCAATGGTGGCAACTATATCATTGTATATTAAGTTATAAACTTTTTTTAAATTCACTGCTGCCAGTATCTCTCTGTTTAAACCACAGACTGCGTAACATTTAACTTAAGGTCATGTTCCTAAAATCAATGCATAATAAACTTACTTTCAGTCTTTGAATGTGCACTGGTACGCTGGACCAAATGGAGTACCAGTGATGCTATTTCAGGTCCATTAAGTACTGTTACAGTCTTGTGCATAAATTCATAAGGTCACAACAGTACTAACATCGTAATGTCGGGCTGCACTTCTCTAAAGAAAACAAAATTTGTGTGATTTAATGTTTATTTGTTTGACTTCAGCCTACACTTTGTAGCTCTATTTATGTGTTTTTTGTAGTTGTAACTGAAACTGAATATTACCGCTTTTGGTCATGTTTACCTGGCCAAAAGTGTTGGAGTGGTTTAATTTTATCAGTGTGTTACATATTTTGATTTGGTGGATGAAGAATATTTTAATTGAACAAAACAGAGTTTCTCTGTTTTTAAAGGGATAAATGGAATGTCATGATTTATTCAATCTGTAATGTTTTACTCATTTATTAGAGCAATGGTTCCCAAACTTTTCATTCCAGGAACCACCACAGGCATTTAAGCATTTTAAATCTACAGTATTTCAGGAGATATTTTTTCATTGAAATAAGGGGAACATTCATTTTCTTTTAGTTAGACATTTTTATTTTCCTTGTTTTTAAAATTAATACCAAAATGTTCTTAATACCAAAATATTTTATGGTAAAATATAAAAACCATTAATGATGCTAGTCATTGATTTGATTGAACAGTTTTTTGTGTCATTCACAACAACAGCAAAGTGACATTACACAATCCATTTTATCCTACGATGTGACCCATATTTGAAAAAGGTTTAGAGAATATAGTATGGAATAAAAGAACATAAATGCATTTGACTACATCACGAAGATAAAGGTCTAATAATCTCCAGATTTTTCTCACTTATTGACCTGTTGTTAGCTGTACCTTTCTTAAATAAATATGTCTCTTGTTGTGTAGCTATATGTTCTTACCTCTTCCTGACCGTCTTTCAGACCACTGAAATAATTTGTTTGTATTTGCAGACAACATAATAGAGAGACAGTTTGATCCAGATTCAACAGAAAATTGTGAATATTTTCTGCTTTGTTTGGAAATGTTTTGTATTTTTCTCAGGCACAGTAGTGGATGCCCGATTTTAATGCACCAACAGCCCTGCTACAGGTTACTGCAAGCTACATGAATCACCAGCAGTTAGCAGCCAAACCTTTTAAAGCAACTAGAAACAAAAATAAAGCAAATTTTCTAAGAAGACTGTTGGACATAATTTTTCATGGTTCTTTATCATCAAGATAAAATCGATCTAAAGGGGTTATGGCCGCATGTGAGTCAAATTTCCAGGAATTAATTATGTGACAATGAGTTTAATTTTTTTGTAGGCATCTAAATAATTAGGCATAACTGTCTGAATCATTTCCCTTTAGGGAGTGTCTTTTCATGTGCAGGAAATATTTTTTTAATCTAACTGTATTACACGTCACAAAGCTGTTTCCTCATTAACACGTTTACAGCATCCTGGAGGGCCAAATAAGGGGTTAAACTGGTGACCCGGGACTGGAGCTGTCCATAAGCTCTGGTGCTGAAACGCACTTTCAGTGTTACTATTAGCTGAATTTTTTTGCTTTGAATTTTGTAAATATGATAAAAGCGAATAGAAAAATGTAATACAGTCCTATCACAGTCACTGTATTTCAATATAGGGTTGTTTGTATGATGTGTATCGCTGTTTTTAGCCAGAGGGACGACCAAATTTATGTTTATGGGTAATAAATCTTTCTCTCGCGACACTTTGTACTCAAGTACAAATCTTACAAATCAAGTACAAATCTTTGTTATGAGTAACATGAGCTACTCTTCCCGAGTTTGGTTTCACTAAAACTTTCGGATGAAGATCTTAATAGTATTCCCTTCCAGCGGTTTCACCATATATGTGCACTGACATCACATGATGATTTGTGTGCGTAAATTAATCTTACCTGTTGGGGCTCAATCATCATGACGTACTTTACGAAGTGGGTGTGTGACTACGAGGGTTCAAATTCTTTGCTTGAAGGCAGACTGAGTGAGAAGCACAAGAAGCAAACGGGAAGGCGATTGACCATGAGGAGCAGTGAATGTGAACGCGCATCATCTCACAACACGAGCAGCAGCGCGAGACATCAGCAGCACAGCGCAATGAGTCCAGTCCACAGCTCCAGTCTGATGCTCGCACTTCTCTTCATCTCTTTGATACCAATCACCAGAAGTAAGTCTTATATATTTCCTTCGGTTGGCATTTTTGCGTTTTACTCTTGTGGGATCTTTTTAATAAATCATTTTGTTGAGGAAGTTTGGTGGCCTCCGCTGAAAAGTACGTTTAGATTTCTACTCGGCAAAACTTTTTTACTTTTTTTTATTAAGAACACTTAATTTGCATTATTTACCATCTTTATTAATGTCTGTGTTCTTAACACAATGTTAGTCTATTCTGTTTTGTATAGCAAAGTACTGTAAGTATAAGGCAAAATAGCTTAATATTTTGTCCAAATTAGTTAGATATATACAACTTTATTGCCATTGCATAGTACAAGTAGGTAGCAACGAAATGCCGTTTCATATATTTCTAAAATAAATTTTATATTTAACTTTATATAAATTAAAATACAATTCTAACTGTAGAGTTTTTAGTTGTGCAATATTGTTAGATGTGTAACACTGGAAAATAATAAAACATTTAAAAAAATTACCAGATATTAAATGATATGTTTTTTCTAAAGGTTTTTGTAATCCAAACAGTCAAATTGTGTATTTTGTGTAAAAACAAATAATATAAAAATTCATAAAAATGTGTATTACACTTTACAAATTCTGGGTTAAATATGGACAAAACAGACAGTTGGTTTATAAATGAAACAGGAAATGATTGCTGGGTTGTCTTAATCCAAAATCCTTTGCTGTTTTAACCCATGTTTTGGTAACAACAATCCAACATAGGTTAATTTATAACCCAATAGTGTGTTCTGTCCACATTTTAGAGAGCATTTAAAGAGTGTTATAAAACAGACTAACTCCATTAAGATAAACCATCAAGTCACTTTAGGCATTAGGTCAGGTAGAAAAAGGTTTTATACATTAAAATAATGTACAAAGGTACACATTATTAAAACTAAGGTTGTTTTGAGTGTCTGAAGCGTTTTGCAAAGCGTGTTATCACAACCTCAGTATGAATGAAATACAGAAACATTGTAAAAGGTATTAAAAACAAATATTTTGAATGATTTTGTGGCCTTTTACTTTAAGTTCTGCATTTACATTGTCATTCAGTTGGTTATTTACTGATTTCATGCTTGAAATTATTGCATGTCATGGCTGAGATTACTGGATTGTCACCAGTAAAATCAAAATGACTTTATTATCTGCAACATAGAAATACAGTGTTTACTTTGAGAACTGCTCATTGATGAATTGTGATGTCACTAAGATTTTAAAAAACTATAATAATAGTATAAGAGTATCAGAAATGTCAGAAGAGATTTGTCAGATTAGCAGTCTTGACAACAATGTGACTCATTTATTGATACCGAAATAGAATAATATTATCACAACTGGTTGTTAAATTTCATAAGAGACCCAGAGGGTCATTGATAAATGAAGGTTTACAATAACGTGAATGTTCTACATAATAAAGTCTTTCTGGCACTGTCTTTAATATTTGTTTATAACCGAATATTATTTTATCCACTAACTTACTAAATAGACAATAGTTGTTCTTATTTGGTGATAATGGAGAGTTTAATATACCTATATTTATAATTCAAACACAATTACATTTAGTAACTGCTTTTGAGAATTCTGGTTTAAAGGCTAATTTACACTAATCTAACAAATCAGTCAACAAACACAGATCAGTGTGATTTACCCTTAAGAAAGGAAGATCAAAACACCCACTCAATAAATCAATAAATGAACTCTATCTTAGAGTTTAGTCCACTGAGAAAAGGAGCTAAATCACCAAAACAAGAAAATTGACATGCAGGAGTAATTAATTTCAGGGATGTACAGGCAAACCTCAGTAGGATTACAGCTTTCAAGCCTTCCAGAATGAGTTCCCTGCTAATTCTGCGGTCCAATTTCAAGAGCATCCATGACAGTGAAACCTTGAATTATTATAATAGTCAACTTTAAGATTTACCAATTACATTGAGATTTTCGTTTGAAAATATACTTTGTGGAATTCATTGTGTCAAAACGTGATTTTTTGTGTGTAATATATTAAGTTGAATTCAGAGTCGTTTATTTTTACATATTTTACATGTAAGGTATTTATGCTACATTACCTAATATGTCTGCTGATATACATATAATAATGATGTGTGTACGAATTGCAGGTGCTCCAGTATTGTTGAATCCATCCTCAATAGAGCATGACCAGTTACTTACTCAGGTGTGTATATTTACTCACATAATGTCATATACTTACAGTATATCACATAATGCTTGTCGGGCATTTCCCAACAATTAACTTTTCAAAAATACCCTCCACAGCTAGAAAATTCCATAGAGATAAAAGTTAATGAAAAATGAAACTGAACACCCTCGTGTTTGTTCAGTTTCAGCGCCTAATAACTTTGCCTTCATGTGTAATGTTTAACTTACTGTTTTGTTTACATGTGCTAAATGTATAATTCCATGGAGTTCAGTATGTTTATGGGTGGTTTACATTGATTTGTTTTTTTCTGTTGTATCTGATTCTTTACCTCCAAAGAATCCAAACGTTCATTACTTCTACAATAACAGACACTTATACTTGCCTTTTATGGGTTTTTTTTATTTAGATAACAACCCTCTGCTCGATTTACCTCTCTGCAGACCCATCTTTTAGAGTGAGTAAATGAGTATTGTTGTCATTTGCATGAGAGTCACTTAACTTTCTGTATGGTTTACAAGAAGGCAAGTGCATAACATTTAGTCGCTTGACTCATTTGGCTGACTTTTAAACTGTCTATAATCCATTTGCCTTTCTTTTAACCTTTGCCAGACATCTGATGTCTTGGGGGACCTGTGTTTCCTAATGCTGGGATCACTGCAGAAATCTGAGGTGAGTTTTTTTTGTGTTGCTTGCTCTCCTTATTTGCCCTATTACTTTAGGCTTATTTTGTGTTATTTGTAAAACCATTATAAAATGACATTATAAGATACAGTATATGTAAAAGTTTTAATGTTTTCATCTACAAAAATATGTGCATACATAAGATATATATTTACAATTCATAATTATTTTATATAAAGATTATATTCTTTGTTTTACTTTTTGTATCTGCAGGAGGTCACACCCCGAGAGGACAGCAAAAGGGTGAGTATTTAACATCTGAAGTCAAATGTGAGGTCACCTCTTCAAAAACACATTCATTGCAATGATAATTTAATGACATCATAACATCAACATCCTTTTATCTTTTTATCTGTTTATTTATGTGTGTTTGATTGTTATTGTTCCTGTGCCATACTGAATGGGTGATAAATCTGTTCTTTCTCACTGTGTGAATGATGATTTTTTTGTCTGTTACACTTTGTTTTTGTAACATTTTTGTAACATGTGTTTTTGTGTGTGTGTCCATGTGCGTATAGTTTTTATTTCATTACACTAAACCGAATGGTGCTGGATTATCACAAGGGACGGTAGGTTTACTTGAGAGTTCATTTAGTAATGTCTGTTGCTTTGAACACTCAATCACTGTTGCTATGCTGCACCATCCGCAATTACACATTATTACAATTACCACGTACAATTACGCATTTGGCACTCACTTACATTGCATTATATGGTATACAAGGTATACATTTTATCAGTATGTATGCTTGCTGGGGATCCAACCCATATTCTTTGCACTGCTAATGCAATGCTTTACCAAGTGAGCCAAAGCCAAATGTTGCATTACATCATTGCAAAACTTCACAATGTAATTCATGAAAGTAAAAGCTGTTGGAGAAACTTACACCCATCAAACTGAACATATAAGCACATTTGTATAAACACACAGCCATTTAGTTCTCATCATATGCATGCTTCTAATGTTGATTTCTCATTGTTGACAGCATCCACACCGGGGAATAGAGAACCAATCAAAAAGGTGCAGTAATGAGTGCGTTTTATAGAAGTCTCTTGTGGCTAATAACAGGTCTTTCTAAATCTTCAGTACAAACTTTCCATTTTAAATACACTCATTTGCACTTGATTTGCTTGAGACAATTTTTCAGTGTCCCTCTTCTCTGGCAGTTTTATGAATGCGAATTTCAGATTTTTGGCTCAAACTCAAATGAGAGGAAAATCTGACTTTATCTTAATATTAAATTAAACCTTTTGTGTTGATGCTGTCAAAAAAATGAACTATTGAGTCTTTTTCCACACGTGAAGGTTCTCTTGCATGTTCACCACATTGCAAAAGTGCAGTTGCTTCAAACATGGGACGTGGGGACATTTTATAAGAATTACACAAGTGAATTATGATGTGAATTAAAATGCTGCATGTTTACAATTGATTGTAAAGCAGCAAACATGTTAAATAACAATCTCAAACAAAACTTAGAATTCCCTCTCATATATTGTCATGTGTTGTGGCATGGTCAGCATGTGATTGTAATTAAACATCAGCGCACCGCGTGTGCAAAATGAACACAAAGCCGCACTGAGGACAAACGGTCCTCTCTGCGACCCCTCAGCTGATCTCCGGAGGGATGTTCATGGTTCTCATATCTCTCCATGTCTGTCTTTATGATTTCTCTTTATATATGTGTATGTGTCAGTCTACTGTGTTGCACCCTCTTCTGGAACTCATACCCCAGCTTACCAGAAGAAGAAGCAGGAGAATGAAAGTAAATGTATGTATTCTACATGCTTACAGTATACCTTCATTCATTCTTCAGTAGTGCTGTGAGTATGACACCTGAGAAACACATGAAAGACATTTTTCAGTTGTTTGTTGAGATATGAAGCCATAGTAAATATAAAAACCTGTTGTGGTTGAATAGGTTTTTTTGCTATTTAAACTTTTTAAGATTTTGCAAAGCGACTACATTACAAACTAAATAACATTTCTATTTTGAAGATCTCAAATTTCTTTTTTTCATAAGGATGTCCATTACCATGCAACCGTGGTAATTTCATGAATAGTTGATAGAAACCACATGCATAGAGACATTGCTTTCTATTCTCTGCTCCTCTGTTCGTGCTTTATGAAATGCCATATGCTGTTTATTAACATCCCATCATGACTATGCTCTGGGGTCTTCTCTTCTGACCATCAGTGATTGTTGATTTAATGAAGTGTTAAGTGTTAATTTATATTAAAGAAGACAGTGTGTGTATTTGTGTTTGTACACAACATTTCCGACAACCTCCACACCCACGCAGATACAGTTGGGAAATTTGACAACTTTCATTTCAATGTCGGAAGAACATACTGTGTGTTAATGTTTAATGTTTGCATTGTGACCCACGCTTATTGCACATGGAAAACATGTGCATGCATGTGTTTGAGTCCATCTAATCCCATGTACACAAGGTGAAATGGTTCAACCTTAGTTTAATTAACTGCTCCTGTCCATTTGAGAGGTAATTGTTTGCTAAAAGTGTTACCGTGCTAAAGGAGTTAAACACAAAACAGAACCGGAGTAAATTATGGTTACATCATTCTGTCAAATGGACCTGATGGATTATGTGGACTAGATAAAGCTTTTTAACCCTTTACAACGCTGTCATCATAAACAGAAAGACTAGAACGCTGGTGACTAAGTTAGTAAATGTAGATCTAAAGATCACATCTAAAGATCAATAGAAGACTTAGATTTGGAGAGAATCTATAACAATGAACAATTTCTTTTGTGTACAGGAGGTCCTTCCAGAACCGGGGCGGATCCAGAGCAGAGGGTACTTCCTTTATCGGGTAGGGTATATTATAAATGGCAATTGTGTAACACAACAAGGAAAAGTCAATTACACACATCCCATTGCATTTGTAATAGTAGAATGTATTGTGTCCACAGTTATGAAAACGAACGGACAATACTACAGTTTATTTATTGAATAGATTATGTTATTTTTTGTGGTTATTCCAGGTTTCATGCTTTGTTTCGGATTTAGCCTGACATATCTTTTCATATACCTATTGAATACTATTTTACCTTATTGCTTAAGAAAAAAAACTCAGTAAATATAAATGCTCAGTAAATGGAATTTCTTGATGTTAAAACACTTTTTTTTCTTTTCTTGCAGCCACGAAATGGTCGACGATCAGCTGAGTATGTGTAAAAAAATAAAGAATTCAGGTATTTCACTTTTTTGCTAATTGTCATGTGTATTCTACAAGTGCACTGGATTTGCACTTACATTCATTTATTTCTGTCTCATCTATCATCTGTTAGATGACAGATCACATACAGAATTGACACATAACTATATAAAATTGTTGAATCATTCGCTTTAATGCACTGTAATGTCTAAAGGAACATTTTAGAGTCCCTTCATTGTGTTTTTCAGTACCAACAGACCCCATCCTACAGATGTGTGATCCAGCGCAAGAGAACCTGAAACATTACATCATGCACATTCCTGACATCTCCCCCCTGTTTGAATCGTGAAGACTTGAATGTTAAATGTACAGAATCCAAATAAAGTCTTTTATTGGTCAAAACGTCCTGTTTGTGTAACTGTGCTGTGTCCTTTAAATTAAAAGCATTTTAAAATGTTTCCTTATTGTGGCATTGTGATTTTGACCTAATAGCTTGTACTGTATATCTGCATTGTTAAAGTATTACCAAAGAAATAAAATGTTTTGCTCATTTTTGTTTCTTGAGAACAGTGGGGCTGTGGCTACTCGCTGTCTTGTCTCTGTATGAATGTGTATGTTTGTGTTATCTACACATTTAGTCAGAAAGCAATAATTAGTCCTCATTTCCGATTACGTCTGTTTTAATTTGATTGGTGCGTATAAATGACGGCATGTTTTATTAACTGCATCCTTTTGGATAAACATCTTTTTTATTCCTTTATTAGTTTAGTAGAATGCTATTGTTCTCATAAATATGCCTAATGTGTATTTTTATTGAGCTGTAGTCATACTGTGGATATGAAATGAACTACATTAAGTATGTTAAGTTATTGATTCATCACTGCATTTCCGTTAAGAGCTGAAAGTCGTGACACATGAAACATGGGTAGACAGACATACCTAGAGGGAACGACTCCAAACACATTAGTCCTGTAGTGGTTGTGTGTTATAGGGGGCTGGGTGTGAAAAAAGAAAGCTTCAGGGTTGTAAAAAGACGTCGAACATAATCAATCCAAAGATATGAGAAAAGTTACAGTGTGGAAACATTATAATCAAATCTGAAACATGCATACAGTCTGTTAAGGCTCAATTTATGATAACCCAGCAGTTACCTGCTTAACTATCTGGTTAAATTAAAATAATAGCTGTAACCAGGAAACTGAACAGATAATGAAATCACAATCCTGCAAGGTAACTTTGTAACACTGAGCAATTAATAAACATTGTATACAAAAGTAACATTAGTAGGTATACTGAAATTTGCTTTGAAAAAAGTTAAGAAAAGGAGAATATTAACTGATCACTAACTAATATAGAATATTTTGGATTAATGTAGATTATTATCACTAAAAACATATTCTTACTTTGTCTGTTGTTTAAATAGATAAAATAGTGTTAATATATATATATATATATATATATATATATATATATATATATATATATATATATTAAAAACATGATTACCCAAATAAAACGAAATGAACACTCATTGAAAAGATGTTTAAACGGGTTACGACATATATTTTTTTAAGAAAGCCTCTTAAAAATTTAACACCAAAACGAGAACTTCTTAGCTAAATGGCATGTGTCTACTTTTCAGTAAAAAAATTATTTTTTAATAATTTTAAAATAGTTTATTTAATGTAAGTCTGAGCGGATTACTAGTGTTCATAGAAAGAGGAATGTTTTAACACAAAAACAACATAATTCTGTTGTGAAATTAAATCAGCATGGATTTATTGTGATCATAGCGCCACCGAGTGGTTACTTTTCATTGTATTGCGGTTCTAAAGCCTGCGCCACTAGGTGTCCCTAGCTCTCCACTAATATTAAAAAACATATTTTGATTTGTCTATTTGCAACATAAAATATACATGCCTAATTTGTCAACCGTCATGCAGTAAAAATACAAAATCACAATACTTTAAGAATATATTATTTTATTTGTGCCTCAGATATTTAGGCTAAACGAACAGAAGCGGTTAATTTTCTTTCAATTTCAGTTGTATTACTATAACGAATACAAGAGTTCGGCACATTAAGCATTTATAAGACTATCTAACTAATTAAGGAAGATATATAATATATTAAAGATTTGGTCATACTTATCCAAGCTTTTAAAACAGCAAAAGGAGCACAATACAACATTCAAATATTCATTATTTTTATTTAAACGTCATTACTTAGTGTTCCTCCTATCACTAAGTCACATGTAAACATACAAACATACATACACTAAAAACACTGTATAAAACAATAAAGACATGCAAAATTCGTTTAATAATACACAATAGGTCACCTACATCTTCGGTAAAATTGGGTGCATTCTTCTGATTTGTATGAAAAACTGGTATATTGACATTTAAATGCAAACATTTACTGATCTTACAAAAACATTGTCTTGCACAATATATTACAGTCTGACAACTTTCTAAAAAAATAGCTAAAAATATTAGCTCCTCCAAATGGAAAATGATTTTCATGCCTGCGATGCGCCGCTCTGTCGCGCACACGCACCGTCTTTCTATTGGACAAGGAAACTGTTACTCAACATGTCACGCCCTAAACGTTTCGCGCGGACGCTCACGCATTCAAGGTTGGTTGCGGTGCGTATTTGACCTAATTGGCATGCAGCCAAGAGAAAGAGCGACACATGTGGGACAGAGATTGGGAACGTTTGTATAACATCAAATTCACACCAAAGCGCACCTATTAAAATACAGAAACGTATTGACTGTTTATGGTATTTTGACTTCAAAACGGGTTTACAGAAGCATTTAAGTCTTATAAACATAAGATCTTATTACTTTCAGTTGATTGATAATTATCAACGTCACGTTTTGTGTAAAGCTTACATGACCTGCTCTAATCGGTATTATAATAAATTTACTCTCATTCTCATCAATGTTTGGTTTACATCATGTGCATATGAGAAAAAACGAAACATGTTGTTCTTATGAGCTCAGGTACGTAGCCTGAAATGCTCGCTTGTGTTGCCAGATTGTGTGGGATTCTGCTAAAGCGCTACTGCGCACGCGCATGGGAAGCCTGGGGTAGGCCCTGCTGTTTTTCTAACTCTAGTTCAATCCTACGCTGCCGTCTCAACCAAAACAAGGAGCGAGAAAATCCCCCTTCTGGACGGCAAATAAACGAGGTAAGGCGACAACCGGGTTCGCAAGATCGCATTGTTTTGTAAAAGAGCTGCGCGATCGTAGTGTCGTGTTTGTTTTAGATTTGATACGAGAGTACTTGCGGTGAAAATACGGTGGTGTGTTTTTTTAATGCTTGCTTGGGAAGAATCCGGAGGCCCGGTGACCCACATTTGTTCTACCCTAGTGAGACAAGGGGAGTGTACGATGTTGCGCTGCCAAATGTTTGCAACCGATTTAAAGCCCGCACATCTCGCGTGCCTTGAATGATTTAGTCGGTGCAGAAACTATATCTTTGCGGTTCGCCTTTAAAACTTTGTTGCTAAATTTATCACCTATACATAACACTTGCTTATACCGATGACGCGCGTTTGTCCGACTGTAAACTCGCGCTTCTCCCGGTTATATTTTAAACAGCATTTTATAAAGATTTTCGATAGAATAAACAGCTCTGAAGGGAGACATTTATCTGAGACCGTGATAGTGAATTTGCCCGTTTATTGTACTATGCAGCCGGATGCTTTCGCTGGGATGGCGACTATGAGGATGGGAATTAAATCCAATTTAACCTGACCGTTTACCGCGGCTCTGGCAGAGCAACCTGTAGCGAGCTCGCCTGAATACATAATGTCCTGTTATTAAACACGACGAGTTAACATCTCGCAGACGCCGTGTAGTCGGAGATTTAGACATTTATCGCAACATTGCACATCGCTCGGCTCCGTTTAATGCGACTGAGGACAGCGCGACAAAATAAGAAGATAACACTGGTAATTTATCGTTTCATTTCAACGTGTGGTAGTGCACGCTTTCTCTTTCACCTATGTGTTTTCTGTGAGGGGTTTGTACTCTCCAAACTAAAAAAGATGAAGAATGTACATTATGACTTTCTGTTTCAGTAAAGGTGAATTAAGGTTATTTGGCGCTGAAGCGGCTGTATCGCATATGGAGCAGAGCTGGAAAAGCAGTCCCCGTTTCAATTTCTGTGTGACGTATCATATCTGTCTATGTAAGCGATTATGATTTTTGTTCGCCAGAATACGGTTTGCATATGTTGACAGTATGGCGCGGTGTTGTTAGCTGCCTGCTTAGTATTTTGGGCATCATAGGCGCGTGCACGTGTTCGTGTGAACGCGCCGGTAATAGATAAAATGTTGTCTTGGTAGACAGTTCATTTGGTTTTGAGACATGATCACATCTGTTTACATAACCGCAGCTAATTGTAGTGATTTTTAAATGGATTTGTGCTTTTATGGATTTTTGACTTCCATTGCTGCGAAGTCTTTGTTATTTCTGTCTCTCTTACGCATATTACATGTTTTTCCCTTTAGGAAAATAAATAAAATTGATTTACCAAAACAAACAAAAAAATGTATTGCCATTTGTATTATCATAGTTTTACTACAAATATCATGGTTATACTATGGTTACTTTTACAATGATAAATATCTGGTTCCTTTGGCTTTACTACAAAGAAACTATAGTTATTTTCGGAATATTGATATTATAACAAAACATATACGTTCATCTCAACACAATAATTAGACAGTAACTACACATAGTATATTAGTAATACTGTGTGCTTATTTCAAATAGGAACATAAAAGGTACTTTACACAATACATTATGAACTCTGTTAGTTGAGATAAGTTATGTTTATCACCCTGCTGTTGGAAGAAAGTCAAGTGTGTACATGTGAGGATAAATAATTCTCTGTAAATAAACGAAACACCCACGTAATTTGTATAAAACGAAACTAAGAAAACAAGTTTTTTTAAACGTTGAAATTGTTGATCAACAACAGTACTTGTTTTTCCCACAATGAACTTTCATTTTATGTTATGTTATTTTTATTTATTTATTGTCATTTCTGGCTAATAAAAAGTTATTACATATTGTTATAATTATGGCATTTTGATAAAATATGGCTGTGGATATTTTTAATAAGGGATCCTCTCAAGCTTTGAGAGCATTAAAAACCTGCTGGGTTTCTTTTGGCTTTTCACTGACATTTTGTCTTTTATTAATTTGTTTATTTATCCCTATTGTAAAGATGTTAGCATTGCTTGTGCTAGTGCAAGTAAATAAATTGATAGTGGATGTCAACGAGTACATAATGCCACGTGCAAAGTCATGCCCATCTGACCTAGCAGGTTTTTGTCAGATATTGCTTTTGATAGCATGTGCAAATGTATAACAACCTTGCATACCTTCCTATATTTGAAAGTGGGTCAGTGTACCATACATTACTAAAGCAAGTTTACCCAGTAATTCGCTGGCAAGTCCTAGCTGCAGCTTTTGTTATATCCATTAAAAGTAAATTGATTATATTGACTGTGTACAGACTTCTGAAGTCATGTTTATAATAAGCAATAAAATGCATGGGTTTGCATGTTTCTAAATAAACGAATGGAAACCTTACATCCTGTGTGAAGAGCAATGAAGGTTTTTTTTTCACAAATCTAGAATGTGTAATATATAAAACTTAGAACAATAGAGGTAATAACGAACATATTAATGTTATGAGACATAATTGTTTGTGTACGTGCATGTGCTGGCTGAGGTTGCTTGTAATCAAACGTAATTAAAAAGATTTGTGTAATTTAGCCTAAATGAAGACCAGAATAGTTTGTGATGTTTGTGAGGTGAATGGAACAGGGTTTACCCTGTAGTCTAGTGGTTTTCTTCAAATTCTTTACCTTTTAAAGAACTGCACCACTGCAGTGTAGTTCACAGATTTTTTTATTGTTGATTATCTGTTGATTTTAAGGAGAACTCATTGTCAAAAACAAGTGATATTTTTATATGTTGTCTTGTGCACAATGTTGGCAAATCTTCCTGTTGCATTATTGTTTAAGGCTGTAAAACCCTGTCTCATGGAAAAGTATTACGAGAGGTAAACTGTGTGTAGTTAAGAATATAGAGATTTTATAAACCAAACTCGTCAACATGAGTTGGTCATTGTGCCCTGGCTCATTGCCATGACATTTCTGAGTGCTTAGCTGGTTTTGAAAATATGTTACCTAATTTGATGTATAATTGTATAATTAAATCTTGAGTTATGGACCACCATGCTGTTTAATGATAGAATGATAAAACACTTTTGTGATTTGGGATAGGCTAATAAATCGTTAATAAGATCTGCTGATACTAAATAATAGAAGTTGAAATATAATTAATTGAATATGCTAAATGAGAAAACTAGTCCAACTTTGAAAAGCAACTCCTCAGAAACTAAATTTACTTATTTTAAATCTCATAGCTAGATATTTACCTTTTTGTGTTTTTTTTTGTGTGTTTATTCCAAGACTTGATCCCAAGATTACTCCAGTTACTCCAGTGCTTTACCAGTTGAGCTACAGGAACATGCCCTTATCTTAAAGATGTTAATAATCTGCTGCTTATTTACCTGTTCTTAAAGTGCAAAACGAAAGAAAACTCTAAAAATACTGAAGTTCACTAACCTGCTTTGATTTGCAAAAATATACCTTATTGACTTAGAGGGCATTGCAGAAGAGACAGCCAATGGCGCTTTGCCATTTTGACCTTGTTAGCTCTGTTCAGTGTCAGGATTTTGATTAAAGTGTGTTTATGAGGCTGTTTAAATATGGGCAGGACTGTGATCTGTAAAATGTTTACTGCAGGAGAACATTTCTCAAAACAGATGATAGTACATGAAGGGCTTTTGAATTAAGCAACAGGGTGCCGCTCACTTCCTTAAATTGTGCAAATAGCTTTTTAAAATTGTTGAAGTTCTGAGAAATAGGGCCTGGCCAGGGCTTAGGTTAAGTCTCATATTTATTCAGTTAGGACTGTTCATAGCTGCAGTCAATAGTACTACTTAAGCAGTAGTATTGCATTTCTTTTCACAGTTTTTGTTGTTTACCATCATATTTATGTTTTAGTATTTTTTTCTTCCCTCTGAATTTTTTTCTGCTTGTCTTGCCAATCTTCATTAATTAAATAATTTAAATTTGACCATTATATAAATTCATAAAGTCGTACTGCAGCGCCATCAAAGAAATATTGGTGAAATAGTTTAAAGAGAAAGTGTTAATGAATTACTTCATCACATTCATATGCACAAATATTAGAACTTCAACAGGCTTTAGTTTATTTATAGATGTGTTTGTTTACATCTTCCATCAGGTCATTAACCGGCAGGACTTTAATGTTTGTTTTCCATTTAAGAATGCTGTTGGGTCAAGGGGCTATCAGACCTGTTTTTGTGCAGCAATCCACCATTTGTAAATTCTCTTTCCAGCCTGCCAAATAACATTTTGTTCATCCCACATAAATGGAAAACCAAAGTGCGTATGTACCTCTAGTGAAATTGATTTTCCATTTAGAGTTCTTCAAATGGACCCATAACTGATCTGCTTATGTTAGTCAGAGAAGCTGGAATAATGCGAAACGCTTTCAATTTAAACTTGGTTTTTAATGGCACGTGACAGTTAAAACAGGAGGTTTGTTCTCTGGGCTAGTTCTCATACCTCGCCAGTCATTAATTTCCGATCTGTAATTGTTCAGAAAAGTTACATTTTCACCCGCTGTGCTTTTAATGTGTTGGATGGATCCAAAGCAAACGAAATTTCTTTGGCATTTTAGTTTTTCCACAATTACTCTAGGTTTCCTCCCTGTTGCAGTTAGAGATGAAACCAGACCTGCTTTTGCTTCGGTTTGGCAGTCTCAAAGTGACATACTAATGCTGGAAGCCTGCCCTGTGTCCAGAGGGACACGTGACTGCATTGTGGCAGTGTGGGTTGGAACGATGAGTCTTTGGATGCCCAGAACACTCAACATCCTCCCACTCCACCCAACCCGCATGTATGCCTCCATCTGTTTGCTTTACACACTCTATCGTCTGCACTGGACTTCAGGGGAGCGTGCTGTGTGTGGTATATAAAGCGTGTTAGTAACACAGTAGACCAGGTTTTGTTTAAAGGTGAAGTGTGTCATTTCTGTAGCACCAGCAGCACCAAATGGATTTCTGTGGACAATCTGTTTAAGTAGTCTGATATAGCAACTTTGGGTCAACCAGTGATGATGAGAGATTGGGGCGGGTCTACCAGTTAGTCTGACCAATAGCGGTTGGCGAGTGATTGGAGCATCCATTTGTCCTAGCTGCATTTGGTTTATGTAAATTGGAGCTGAACCATCAGTGTAAAAATGTCTTTGGTAATAGTTGTTAACTTTTTCTTCTAGTACAGACCAGGTGATGAGATGACCACATCCGCACGCTTTGTAATTCATAACTGTCTCCAATAAAGGTGACAGCTGAAGGAAATCTAATGCTGCATCGCAATTCACCTGCCCACGTGCCCTAAACACATGTACTGTTATGGAAAAGTATATACATTTTAGTGTGTAGCAAATTAATATGCAAGTCTTAGGACATATTAACACCTAACAGAAGTAACCTAGTTGCCTAGTAGACACACATTGTGATCTTTAACAATCACATACATCAAAATACAACATGTATTTCAGCTGTTGTTAATTATTTCATACGTATTGTATACTAAACTACCCATAAGTATAGTATACTTTATACAGCAAAAGTGTAATGGGCCAGTGTTGCATTACTAAACTCCTCCCTCTTACAATGAATTGTGGGCCGTTAAAGTGTGTGTGTGCATCTGCACTTTTATTTTTTACTGAAAATGATAAACCATCTGGAAATGTTAAGGTTACTCATTTCAACATACTTCACTTTGGGATATACTAATTCTAATTTAAAATATTAATGTAAACAGTTCAATTAAATAGCTATAACAACTGGAACAAAGTATTCGTAAGAAATGCAAGTAGTGCATGTCTATGCAAAACTCACTGTACTGTAGGTAGATTTAGGGTGGTTTCTGAACAGAGGTGTTGTTAGGTGGTGGCTTCCTGGGCTATGTGAAAATATATGTATTTTTCACATGTTTTTAACACTTGCCAGGTGTTTGCAAGCATCGCATGTTAATATAATAAGAAATGCCCCCCACACAGACACGTTTTTGATGACATGTGAAAAGCAACACTCTTATTTCTTTTGCATTTTTTTTATTTATAATAAATGGTTATGGCTAACCCTAATCTAAATGAAAGAAGGCAGGCTGTGTTTAGCAGATATATTTAGTGTCCAGATACTTTTAATAACAGGACTGTAATTGCAGGAAGATACACTAATCTATCCTTTTGGGTTGGATTTTATTTAGATTCAGAAGCTCCAAAGGGTTACTGTGAAGAAACAGATGAATAAGTCTGTGCATTTATGAAAGATAAGCAGAGATGCAGTTGTTTGTCACAATGTACCAGGAGCCCCACAATTTGGGTATGTGTGTGTATACAGTATGTGTGAATGACCCAGATGTTTTAGTTGTGATTTCATCTCTAATCAGAACCTTTGGGAGAAGCTAACTGGGTGGTTACAGAACAGTCCTCACAACTAGGCACACACAAGCTCACCACACAACACGCATACCAGGGTCTGTACATGCACACACCGGCACACCACACATTTAAAGCATGACCTGGTTTGTTGACACATTTCAGTGCAGAAAATGTCAGTCAGCAAAAGTGTAATGGGACATAAGCATGAAAATGTATAGTTACACAAACCCAAATCCTCATTCAATTTTGTATTCCGACTTTTTTGTTTGTTTTACCTCCAGTCTAGTTCAGTCTCCGTGCTGTTCAGATTTATTTTGAAAGGTCAGAATGGCGTAATGTAAATATTTTATTTGTGTTATTGTGCATTATGTTACAAAGTTGGGGGAAAAGCGCTTAACTATTCCTTTTCGCATCCGCAGGGTTTTATCGCCATCGGATTTGGCTTTTCTGTTCGGACTTAAAACGCTCAATGACAATCTACAGGAATCCTTCTGCAACTTTCCCAACCTAAAAAAGGTAAGAGCTGCTGATGCTTCTTTTGAATATGAGAATTGCAGATGTGCGGTTCATGTTATTTGTCAAGTTCCTTTGTCTATACGTATATAAAACGTGTTTAGAATGCTTATAATAATACATAATGGCAGCAACGGCAGCTGCGGTCTATAAACGTAGTGACTACGTGACATTTTTAGGAAGCAAAGAACGCTGAACAGAATAACTTGAGACAAAATAATTGAGCATACTAAGTTCAGAAAAGATGTAGCACACATGTAAGAAAAGCTTAATAAAATCAACAATCCTCAAAATGTCCTCTGCTTAAAACATACACTATGTGACAATGTAAAGGTCCAGTGTTGCCGTAGGACTGCTTTTCACATTGTTATTCAGATTTCAACCAGCCAGCGTAGTCTGTCTTTTTCAAGCTTGATTTGCATTAGGATGCTATAGGTTGTGTTTGTAAGTGCAAGCTTGGATTGATGTGACTGAATGAGGATTCAGAACTAAGAAAAATTTCCTTGGAGGTCTTACATTCACACATAAACGTATATAAACACGGCACACACTCCTCTGTTTTCTAGTGATCTCAGTGTCTTGGCTTTAGACCTCCTCACATCACATTACATTACCTCTCAGTTGGATGAGAAGAGGCTGCTGGAAAAGAGGAATTGGCCGTATGACTCTGCAGAAATTGATTGTCCTCTGTAAAAATGCCATGTCATTATTTTAAAAATTGCGAGTTGTTTGTTGTTCTATGGATAGCAGGCTTTTTGACAGGCCCTCATCTTTTCTGTCAGCTGTATTCTAATTTTATTTGTTTGACAGCATTTGTGAAAGGATATTTATGCATCATGTAGATGTATGGTGTGCTAAAAGGAAAAATAGATGTTATTATTGTTATTATGTTATCACATATTATGTGATGTTATTATACTAATATTATATTAGTATTTGTATTGGGGAAATTGAAATTTGGGGCATTTGGATATTTTTAGATCAACAGTTTAGCAAAAATATTTTTTCTTTACCAGCTAATTTAATTAAAGAAAGACTGAAGAAAATATTGATCACCAGCATCAGCTGAAATATGAATTATACTGATGATTTATTGATGATAACATCGTTGATTGTAACGGTCATAGCAGATGGTTTAGTTTAACTGTGTTTCAAAGATGTAGTCTGATTTTTGTATTTTATTTGATCTCAAGTTGTTTATTTTACCTATTTTGAGATCATGAGTAATACTACAGGATGTTTTTGCATGTGTAATTACTTTCATGTTTATCTGAAATTCAAAATTCTTTTTTTTTTTTACTGTTGCCTTCTTTTAAGTTCTTTCAGCTGTGAATCTAGGGCACATTTTTGAGGCAAGTCTGATTCTGGATTTGCTAAAGATTTGAATGGGCTGAGCTCTGTGGCATAGCTTGATGCTGCTACTGGTTGTTTAGGGACCACATATAGGCTACACATAAAAATCTCTTTAAAATTCATATTTAGAATATTGTCGTATTTAAAATATTTAAATCTAATAAAAAAAATCACATTAGAATTAGCACTGATGCTTACTGGAGTAACATTCTGGCGGGATGTGCGTGAGAGAGAATGACAGAGAGTGACTGAGCGTGTGATTACCTGCGTCCTGCTGAGACATGTCTGTTGAGGTAATATATAACTTTGCTGTGGTATCGTTACACATTTGGAATGAACTGTTTGATAATTACATATTTCCACGAGACAAAAGATATAACCTCATTTACACAAATGATCCTGTTTAAACTTAAAGCATTCTTAGTTCTTAAAGTAATAGTTCACCCAAAATTTTAAATAATTATTTATTTATCCTCATGTCATTCCAACCCTGTATGACTTTTGTTCTTCTGCAGAACACAAAGGAAGATATTTTAAAGAATGTTGGTGACCTAACAACACTGTATACCATTGACTTCCATTGTAGGGATAAAAAAACATTTTATATTTTGATAATTTTTTTTTTTAATTTTTTCTTTTCTGTTTTACAGAAAAAAATGTATCAACATGTTTAAATACATGACCGAATTTTTATTTTTGGATAGTCTATGCCTTTAACATACTGTATGTTGTATTCTCAAGCATCAATGGCTGTTTGTAGCATTTTTATAGTTGGCTCAGTGAGATCCGGGTTTACCCCTGAAAAACTCTTACACAACCATCACAAAGGCATAATATTAATAACCTAAGGTGTCAAATTAAGATTTTCCATTTTTTATTACTTTGTCTTAAATGCTCAAATGTCTGTTTTTCTTTCTTACAACACAACTTCAGAACATAGATTCATCAAATTGTGTGTAAAAGTATGAGCGCAACTACACATCAACCTATCCTTATCTGATACCATGACTGTACCGTCGAACCTTTGGGCTGTTCTGGGAAATGTTGATTCTGAGAAAAGAGGGAAGAAAATGTGATACTGTATCATATTTCATTCTGGTGCTTGTAAATCTTGCTTTATTATGGGTTAGTTCCACGAATCTCTGCTGATAAATAGGGGCTTCTGTAGGTTTTTTGTGTTATTTTCTCATTAAATTTTTGCTTGATTTAATTGAATTAGTTACAGTAAACACGCATATTAGTGGATAGTCGGGCTCATTTTAGCGTCTGTTGTTGCTTTATTTGCGGGCGTGTTTGTTTTTTATGAGTCATACAGGTGTAACAGGTGAGTAGGTTAGAGTAAATGGGATGTTTGTCTACATTTGACCTGTGGACACGATAAGCCACCTTTAGACTGGGAGAGGCTCACGTGAGCTCAGCAGAAACAACATATAGAGGAAGCACGTCAGGCGTTCAGCTTTAATAACACAATCGCTGTGTACGCGTCACTGTAATGATTATCATGTATCGAAACCGTTGTGCTATATATATCTTTAATTCAATTGTCAGAGTTTTATTACATATATCATGGCTCCTTTACTGATCTACACAGAGTAGGTCTGAAATCGGTCGTAGTGTCTGTTTTTATGAGCGATATAATCGTAGCACCTGTTGTGATCTACAGCTTATTGTAACTGACTAGCTGCCGACCCAAAATTTCAAAGAGCTTCAGTCCTATAGTATGGGCTTAGCTGAAGTCGTCATCTTTTACCTCTAATCCTCCTACTTCTCCAGTGCTCTCTGTCTCCCTCTGGCTGGGATCACGACTGACCCACTTGGCGTCAGCGCCGGTGGTTGGCTCCTCGTCGTTCCTCTGAAAGACCAGGCCAGCAGCCGCAGCAGCAGCTTCACCACGGGGCCTCCTGCCAGCTGCGCCATGGGGCCCTGCCAGTGGAAAGCCGTATTGCTCAGACATTTTCCTGTCTGTAGACTGCTGGACATTCGGGGTGAACAAAGAGAGCTTTTGTGAGAGCCAGGGACAGGGGCTTGAGGCTGACTGCATGCCCAGTGAAGGGGTTTGAAACCTGGGAAATCAAGCTGAAGTAGTGTAAAATCTCCTGGAGGACAGAATATGACCTTTGTTTATTTGTATGATATGATAATGGACAATACAGATTAGAGATGGGCGCAAGTTCTCGGAAGTGACAGCAATATTTGATCGTAGAAAGATAATTGCGTGACTTTTCCATGAAGTTCAGTCATAACTATACACAATCTTTCAGAAATGGGGCGTCAGTTTTGAGTTTGATTTGTTATAGTCGGTTTGGCTGGCAGTTTGTGCAAACAACGTATATTCAGTCTTAGCAGGAAGCAGGAGTGTTTAACGCTTTGTTAGATGAAACACAAATGCAGGGGTCGAGAACATGATTTTATTAAATTCACACTGTGATCGTGCCATAAGATGAATAGACAAGAGATGGTGTAATGCAAAAGGCGTATGACCGATACATGCACCAACAGTAAATCAAACTAGCAAAAACAGAACTCACTCCCACCGAATATTCAATGATTTATCTGTCAAATACTCAGAATTTACATCCCTAATACTGATAAGCCTGTCCTTCTACTCCCGTTGTCGGCACAAACTCAACCCATCCGGTTCTTATAAATGTAATGTTTTGAAAGGATAATGTATTGTATTAATGCGTAGTGATATTTCATTATAAACGTAGCAGTGATGTTACCTTGCAAGCTTTCTTATTAAATGTGAAAAATGCTCTAAACGCTTAGGTTTTCTTGGTTTTGTCTCTCCTAACCCCTTACTGAACTCTATTGGGTAAAATGATTTACTGAAGGCAATGTTGTAAGTTTGGCCACAGGTTTATGGGTGCGACAGCATGTTGTTTTATGGCTGTTGTCAGTGTTTATATAAATACCCGTCTTTCATTCACACCCCTGCGCTCTGTGTGCATATTAGGATACTCATTAGATAAATGTGTTTACTGCATATGTCCACTGAACCGTTTCGTTTCACTATGTCACCCTGAAATTTGTGTATGTGTAAGACTGCAGAATGAAAACAGAAAATGAACGCTAAAGATCTCTGTATATTAAACATGCTTCGTCTGTGTTTCTCCATCTAAACTGTTCGTGTCTGAATGCATGTGGCACTTACTGTATGTGAGTGTGTGTGTGTTTTAGTCTTTTTTAGATCAGGCGGAAAGGAAAGACTTGCAGAATTCTTGCGCATATCAAATAAATTGGTAATTCTCTGTGTTTTGACAAGGCTGACAAAGCTTGTAAACACAAATTTTAACCTAGTTTAAAGACAAAGCCAAAGGTTTTGCACGCTAATCTAGGCTAACGTTTGCCTTTGTGAGCGTCCTCACTTTCAAGTGAGGCATCTAAGCCATAGCTGGTTTTAAATGTCGACTGCGGTTGCTTATGGACCGATCGTCATGGCAACAGTCATCCCCGCTCCCGCTCTGTGTGAGTGTTTGACACTCGACAGCAGTCGAGTGCCACTTTTACATTGTCACTATCATCACTATTGCCACACCAATATGAAACACTTTCAGTTAATGTGAGTATGAAATATATATCACATGATATACAGTGGGGTTTAAAAGTCTTGATCACATGGAAAATCTGGGATGTTTTAAACTTTAGAAAACAGTTGAGACAAACTAAATGAGACACATTTTAGATTCTTAGATTTCGATTATGGTTGTTTCTAGGTCACTAATCAAATTTAAGCAAATTGTTTCTGACATTAATCATTTTAACTTCTGTGCAGATGTCAGGTTTTATATTATGCGTGATTTGAGAATTTAGAGCTTCGTAATTCGTGCATAATATGGATTCTCAGGTTTGCACAAACATGCCCATTCCAGCTTCAGTACATTCTGTTGGTAAAGCAAAAAATGAACAAAATACTAGATAAACAAAATGTTAATATTTAAATTTTATGTGAAAAATTGTAATTAAAAGTTTAAAATTAAAAAAGAAAATGTAAAAGCGTCTATGTGGACTTTTGGGCTGTATTATTAATAGTTATAGTTAGTTGTTCAGTAGAAACGTACTTCTACACATCATCTTCAACATGATCATATTCTACTCATGCAGTTTTTTTTAAAAGTGTGAAATAAGTGAATAGAGTTTGAGTTGAGTCATGCCTTTCTACATTTGGAAGGGAGGAAGGAAGGTCGATTTGGGTTAAAAAGAATGATGACTCTATACTCTATTTATATCACTCTATGGTGACATTTTGACCAGTGTTACTTTGCAAAAAGGAACTAAAGATAAAACATTAATCATCCATTAGAGAAGAAACGTTTCACTGATTTCACTGAATGATTTTGATGAGAACTATAAGGGAAAGAGGCAAGCAGAGCTATAAATGGACATCCAGTTTTCATACCGAAGCATAAGAATTACTGGGCTGCAGATTTGGGCACAGGGGGTTCCTTGCCATGAGACATTCTGTGCAGCCATCACATCTTTTTTTTGTTCAGGATGAGAATACAGTGTAGGGGCTGAAATAGTTTAAAATACTTTCAATATATTGATTGATAAAGTGTTTGCGGGACCACATTTAAACTCCATTAAACTCATTTCAACATAGTAATCCATTACAGTAATCGGGTTATCTTGCAATTAATGTAAGATGCTATGTTTCATTTTTAGTAATCCAATTGAATTACATATAAAAAAATTGTGTTACATAACTGCAAATGCTTGCATTACCTAAGTAAGTAAGTGTTACTGTTTCCTTTAATAGAAATACCTTTAACCTACTAAAGTGACATTGCTCTCAGACTATTTCTTAAGTACAGTGCAAAGGTTCAGCTAATCTGAATTTTATAAATGACAATAAATGAATATTATTGTCAATTATAGCTTATTATCAATTTTATCAGTTCATTGTTGCAGCACTGTGTCCCCTTCCTATGTTCATGTTACAGTCATGTACAGATAGTTATGCTGTGCATATCGCTAACAGCGTTCGTTCCAAAGGGCTTTTCTGGCTGATTGTGTAGATTGCCGCATGAGTAATGGAGAAAGTGCTGAGAGAGAATATGAGAGGGAAACTCTGCAGCGGAGGAATTCAGAACATCTATTTTTACCCCGGTTGGTGAGAGTGGTTGCTATGGTACTGCCGATGGGCACCGTTGTCACGTTGGCGTCTCTGTGCGTGCAGAGCAGCGGCGAAGATCCACGCTGGAGTGACTCACATCCTCAGAGCTTTACTGACCTACATCTGTGAATACATGCGCACACACACGCAGTGTGTCTGTAGGGACTCGTCTGCTTGAGATTGTGTAGGCACACTGCATTCATTTATTAAAACTGGAAAGCTGGTTCTGTTCTATGGTAGAAAAATTAACATGGACAGAAAGGAAGAGAAATGGCCATGTTTGGCTACCTTTCCAGTTAGCGATATGTTTTACTGTGTTTGACCATATTTGTGTTGATGTTTAGAGAGATGTTTGGAGAGGTTAATGACATATGGGTGCTTTTATGCAAAAACGACTTATAAAAACTATAAAAACTAAAGACTAACCACAACAGAATGCAATCCTAATTTTCCAGTATTGTGTATATTTTCCATTTGTGACTGTTAAAAAAAACAATTCTGAAAAATTAAGGGGAATGTGTGTTTGTGTTTTAGGTTTATTTACAGGTAAAGTTAAAGATATACCTTTTATAGATCATTTTAAATCTTTCATTTGCATATGAAGCTAGAGTTATATAGTTTTAATCTTTGGTAATGTAACAATTATTCATGTAGGTTCATTGTACTAATGCTGACAGTTACAGATTTTAAATTGTATTAGTAAATGAAATGAACAAATGTTGACAAATTGTTCATTATTAGTTTGTGTTGGCTAATGGATTAACTAATGTTGACAAATACAACCTTTTTGTAAGGTGTTATCTATCATTTTAATATAGAACACAGTTGAAAAAAGTTTAATATAGATTTTCTATTTTTTTCACAGTTAAAATATTTTAATAAAACATTTTGAAGTAGATTTTGTATCTTAAAATGTACATATATTTAAAGTAATTTTATGTTTAAAATTTAAAATAAAAAATTTACATTTTTAAATTTTAACATATAGACAGGAAACCGCTTTTGTAGGCAGGACAAGAATTTATATGTCATAAGCTTGTTGTCTTTTAACCTATATAGTGCTTTAGGCAGATATAGTTTGCCTTGGTGAAGTGAAATTCTTAGAAAGAGCTGATGTAATTGATCTCAGCAAAGCCCCAAAAGACAGTTTCACGTTCGCTTCAGTGGTTATGTTTTAACCTGTGTCCTTCTGTGACACATGCAGTCTTTTTTTCACTTTTCCTTCCCGTCTTAAACTCCCTTAAATGCAAACTTCGTTTCACTCACTCAACGCTCCCCGGTCGGCTAAGAGTTGGCGGGCTCCGCATTTGATTGGCTGAAAAAGTCCTTGATTTCTTTATCTGCTTGTTATTGGCCGTTGGTTGTGTGTGGTGAGCCACTCCTGGCTTCCAGATTTGCTGCTGGTGAGTGTGTGGTGAGTCACCCTGCCGTGTGATTGGCTGCAGCTGCGGCTGCCTGTTGAGCTGTGATTAAGTCGCAGTGGAGGAGAAACAGAGTGAGCTAGAAGCAAAAGTAGGTCACTGGGTCAGCGGGTCAGTGAAGCATCTACTGACATCACGGTTACAAAACCATTGCTCAGCCTACTGCGAACGGCAAAACCGCTCGACAGGAAATGTTAGGGACTGCTGTACTTCCTTTTTCTCATACTCTTTCGCTTTTATGTCTGTTTTTATCTTCTTCTTTTGCTCTTTTTTTTTTTTCACAAGCACTCCCCCTCATTTTTTTCTTTCTGCGTGTCGTTTTAGCCCTTTCTCATGTACCATGTAGCACAAGATTGTAAATTTTCATCTGATCTTTTGCTACAGTTACTGCATATTTCGGTGAACAAAATATTTAAGTCTCACCTACATGCTTTCCTTCTCCACCCTCCCTTCTCTCTCTCCATGTGTGCCCTTCTCATGTTTTTCTCAGAATTCTCCCCTCACCTTCTACTAGTATCAAACCTTCTTCATACTGAGAATCCCAAGGATTTCTTTGTACAGTAAGTGCAAATGACTTGTTTTACGTGTTGACTGTGCAAAGGAATATTAAGAGTCCTCGTCCCTGAATGCTGCTGTGAGTTGTGTGTAATGAAGCACAACTAGTTATTATGGTTCCTTTTAGGAAAGTGTCTAAATTCTAATTAAAGATCACACCCCTATACACACAAACACTGGTTGGGTTTCAATGTTGTATGGGGACTTTGCATAAACATAATGACTTTTATAATGTATAAACTGTATGTTGTATCCTGTAACTCTCACCCAACCCTTTAACCTAACCATAACATTCAATTTTTATACATTTTACATAAAAAAACATCAAGTGATTAAAATCATTAAGAATTATTAGCTTTTTTCCTCAAAAATATGTGACTCAGCAAGGAGTTACTGTAGTACAAAAGTTAGCAAGGAGTTACTGTAGTACAAAAGTTAGCAAGGAGTTACTGTGTACAAAAGTTACTGTACAGTAGGGTTTACCGGGACCACACACGTTTGCACACACACACTCTATAAAACGTAGTTTTATTGTATTGGAATAATATCTAGCTGAGGAAATTACTGGAGTGCTTATAAAAGATTTCCTTTTCAAATTCTTTTTTATGCCCTACAGTAAAATATCTCAGCCACTTGGTACATGTAGAGTCGTAAAAAAAGGCCATTTTTGTTTTGTGTATTTTTCCCTTTTTTTTCGTCTTCAGAGTATGTAGTGTCTGCTGTTGTTTGTTTGTAGCGGTTTTCACTTTCTTTAAAGCTTCAGGAGTGGCCATGAAACATATGTGTTTTTTCTTTGGGAGTGTGTCTGAGGCAAGAGTCAGTAGGATACATAAGTGGTGTTTAATAGGGCATGACCAGAGATCCAGACATGCATGTGACAAGACACTGGCTTTTCTCAGAATAAAATGCCAATCAAAATGCATCAGTTCTTCATGATGCTTTAGTTGTTTTTGTTAAAGACCAGCAAAAGTCACACACAGATTAATTAGAAAACAGAAAATGCTAAAATAGAATGCGTTTTTATTTACGAGGCATCACTTATGATGAAATTAAATAAACATTTTTATATTTTTTATCTTGTTTATAAAAAAGTACACAATTATACTTGTTAATTAATTTGAAAAATTATATTACCCTAGGCAATTCAAAATACAGTGAATAATTATAGACAACGTATTAGAATAATTGCATTTCTCTGAAATCACTGTAGCTTACAAATAGTGTATTTACATATTCAGCTTTAAATAATTATTTAATAACATAAAAATAAAATTGTATTTGTGTATTAATTTAAATGATAATTTTTTTTTAATATTGGTATTGTATCATAATATAGGAAAAGAAACAGGATATAGGATAATTTCATCTACGAACACCCAACCCATTTAGAACTGCTTGGTTTTTTTGCATCACCACCCATTTCAGGTCCATGACCACTGTGTCCGGCCACTCACTGATGCGTTTGATGTTTCTGAACATTTGTCTGTGACGTTTTTGGTGGATAAGCAGCTCATGCAGTTGTGTGTGATGTTTATTTGAACTCAGAAGAATGTGTGGGTGCATTAAGTAATGCATGTTTGTGCTTCTTCATAGATGAATGTTTCATGAAAATCAACTGCATAGCGTGCAGTAGCTGATAAGTCATGCTAACTGCTGCCATTAGGCTAATCTCCATGATATTATTGTTTCTTTTTACAGACCATTAAATGGCCTTCAAGTACAAGCTTGTAAACAAGCACAACTAACTGGTTCTGGCAAGAGGGCAAAGACAGTAATGTGTTCTATCGTTTTATGAATACTAATGAGAACAGGTGTTTTTTCAGCTGGGTGCTTTTGTTTGCAATATGCAAAACAAATATTGCAATGGATATAGGCATTTTAGCAGTGTTGTGCTATAAGAGACTTTTTTGACGCATTAGCCAATGGACATTATACTTTCTGTGAATTTGCACTTGGATCAAGTTTTAATATGATCCTTAAAGGCTTATAAGAAGAAACGCATAAATGATCAAATGTATTGTCATGCAAATTCACTTTTAGTCACTTTGGATAAAACTCAAATTTTAACCCAAATAAAAATCATGTTTGAATGGAAGTGATGCTTGTAAGACTATGTGGTAATCTTTCTTATTTGGTATCGCAAACTGTTTGCCCTGATACTGGTCAACCTGGCCGTAACCCTTCCCGGGTTTAGGTATTATGTATGTATTTTTTTTTAATTTAAAAGCTTAGAATTGTATTTTCAGATATTTTTATTTGACTGTGTATGCTTTGTTTGGTTCTAAACTCCTTAGTATCTTTTTATATTGATATATTTTGATTGTCCATTTCATGTGATTCTGAATGTTTTACCCTGTTAAAGTCTTGTGAATAAGTATTTGACACATTTTCATAAATAATAAACAATAAACAAAAACAATTAAAAAAGGGTTATTGTTAATTATAAAAAATACATAAATTTTTTTTTAGTTTTGTGAATTTCATGTGTATGCTTAATATGTGCAGTGGCATTTATCAGGATAATGAAGCCGTTATATATGTGGCTAATTTCCGTTTTGGTTTTATTTCAGGTTCAGATTTCTGGTGTTTCAGGAACATTCATCAGCTATTACAGAAACCATGACATGAGTAAGTCGACTTCCCTATGCCCAGTCATACAAGAAATCTCCTGCAGAACTGCACAGATCTGTGCAGAACTGAAATAGCTGTCATTCATACAAAGCTACACATACACCCATTTATATTGGCTAATTGGATTGTGTCTTTGTCTGCCCCTTATAGTGTAGGACTCTTAGCATGAAATACTTTTTACATGTTCAAGTTTATTCTGCAAAATTAATTCCTCCAAGAAACCATTTAAACATGTTGTTTGTTAAAAAATGATGTAAATATGACTTTTGGTATGTCTCATATATTACATTTTATGCATCTGCCGTACCCTGGGACAAAATTAATTCATGCATAGAAATGCAATTTTCTAAAAAAATGTACACTGTACACACACTTATGCTCTAGGGAAAGATTTATAATGACATTCTTTTTTTGAAAACAGGTTTTCATATTTGTTTTAGATGTGAACTGCTATTACACATGCACCTCTTGTTAAATTGAAATTACTTGTAAAAGTCAACAAACTGATAGTACCGTGTGAACTACTTTACTTATTTTTGTACAGTTTTTTGCTATACTGTATATATATTATTTCTGACCCACGTGGATAGAACTTGCTAAATGTAAAATGTTTGACCCTTTTATGCATTAATACTCAGCCATCTTCTGTTCTTCTTGGCAGGTGGCTACTGCTAACATGTGGAACCTTCAGTCTCGCACCCGACGGAAAACACATACACCTCACAGGGATCCTCAGCAGGCTTTCAAACCTTGACCTTCAGGTGCCCTTAAAGACCTCTGGTTGACTCCGCATACAACAACATTGATATTCACACACATCTTCTATCTAGTCCACCGGCTGCCTGACCCGACATCCTGTGGCAAACTTTTCCTCCTCATTTACAGCAAGCAGACCTGGAGGTAAGTTCGCTTTTGAATGGATCATTCAATTATGTTGAAACCTCATCTGTCATTATACGTTTAATCATTTATTAGACAGTTTTATCCAAAGTGACTTACAAATGAGGACAAGTAAGAACAATCTGTCATACAGGGAGCCGAAGTACTAGCAATACAGCAGTACAGAATACTGCAAACTGTAAAAAATATTAGACCATTCATAAAAAATATGGGGATATGCATATTTCATTGTTAACCTGATAACTGTCATCTCAGAATTTGAGTATACACATAAACACTACCATTTTTTATATTTTTAGAAATACAATTTTTTCGTCTTTTTAAGTTTTTTTAATTTGAGGTATTTTTATAAATTACAGTAACATCTTGAGTCTTATACCTATCCATCAATTTATAGTTTGTCATTATTAGATTAAAATGTTCCTCTTGAGGAACGGTGACAGTGAATTATTTATTAAATTCATTTATAATTGCATCACCTAAATACATGATTTCTTTTGTTTCTTTATTACCCAGGTTAATGTACAAATGTCTACCTCACGCTTAAAGGTCCTCTCTCTACATCTGCAACCTTGAAAACGCTACAAAAATGACCTCCAGCATAGACCGGTGAGTCTTCAGCTGATCCTTTACACTATAGCAATATATATAACAACTGACACGATACACATATTACTACATATATCTATTACATATTATTACAACAACAAAATGCAGCAATCAAAGGTTTCCAAGACCTTTGTTTGACAAATGATTAATACTATTCAGAAATCAGATATCACATAAACAGTGACTGTGGTTCCTGCCCTATATCTCCATAAAGGCATTGTTTGCTCGACACCGTAACCATGGTTACAGTTACAGACGATGCACAGAACTTTCCATACCAGACACAGTCTGCTTATATCTTGTTATCGTGATCATAAACGTATATATCTTTACTCCTGACATGCAAATAAAACACACTTATGATCGGTTGCTATAGCAACAAGAATGAGTGAAATGACCTGCCTCAGTTCGCCTGGGTTTCTCTGACTGGTTGGGCCTGTCGAGTGACGGAGAGATGCACCATTGTACGACAACGGTGTGGAATTTTTCAGGCTAATCCCTGGATTACCTCCACACTGAAGAGAGCCGTGGCTCCATTTTCCTCTCTCAAAGGTTTTCAAGTGAAGTAACTGGAGACAGAACCTCCAGTCAAGAACAGGGACTTAAATCACCACCATATGGTGCTTGGACTTGGAGTTTGTATTTTCTTACTTTTTCCAGTGATTTTGTATCTTTATAAGAGACTTGTCGATCCTTTCATTTCTTAGTTTATGTGCATTTTGAGTGGCTGTTAGCATGTTTAAGAACAAGAGAGCACAAACTTACAGTCTAATTTTAGTTTGACATTGCTTCTTAAAAATGCAGTGAAAAACCGTAAAACACAATGCTGTGAGTGAAGATGTTTGTGTAACGCATACGCGTACCAAAACCAGTAGTTCCGTGAATACTCTCATACCTTCAGCAATTATTGTAATCTTCGTATTATTATACTCCACTTTAATTTTTAGAATAGTCCTTTGTAATTAAAACTAAAACATGGGTTTGCTTCCAGATATGTACAATACGATCAGTAATTATGCACTTATATCTGCCCCTGCTGGAGGTGATGGGACAGGTCTTACCTGCTATACAGTTAACCAGAGGTGAAACTACCAAGCCCTTGACGTGCCAACAGATAAATTTAGATTTTAGTAAGCATGGGCACTTAACATGATTGCCTTTGTTAATATCTGTAAAGGCATTTTAGCCTGTCTGTACAATTCTGTCCGGCATTGGGAGAAGTCAAAATTTGGTGTAGCTTCAAGTCAGGTCGTTTTTAGTGTTGCTGATAAAACATTTTCTAATGTCAATGAAAAGGCGGTGCATAAATGAGGCAAGTAAAACTGCAAATCTTTCACCAATTTATTAAACTAAAAACTAGAAACAGGCACAAGCCAACTGTACATTTTCACATGAAGTTATCACTTTTGGAGTTACTTGTTAAACATGTTAATGTACAAAGTCTTTAAAAAGTCAGATTTTTCTCTCTCCTCTGTACATACTCAATTTGACATTTTCCAAACACTGTCTGACAGTAAGTTGGGTGAGACTCGGTCTGCAGCAGCGTGACTTCTCTCAAGTAATTATAGTTGTCAGAATTGGCAAAATATGAAGTACTAACATTTGCCAAGTCAAGCAATAAGACTTCAACATTGTGACTCGAGTCTCAAGTCCACGTCTCTGATATCCACTGATAAACATTTCTTTGAGCAAATCTAGGCCAAGTGTGTGTTAAACAGTTCAGGGCTGCTTTAAAAGCCTTTGAATACAACCTACACATAGCCATCTGCTCTATTTGGACTGCTTTGCTAAGATGTTTTAGTGGCATTCAGCTCAAATGTCATCTCTTGATAATTGTAAAA
The DNA here is from genome assembly GCA_019155185.1 of Beaufortia kweichowensis. Classification (NCBI taxonomy): domain Eukaryota; kingdom Metazoa; phylum Chordata; class Actinopteri; order Cypriniformes; family Gastromyzontidae; genus Beaufortia; species Beaufortia kweichowensis. The sequence continues at coordinate 13,245,342 of CM032807.1, forward strand.
TAACACCAATTTATAAATTATTTTTCTAAATGAATGACTCCTCTTTTTTGATCCATAGCAAACTTAATATTTGGTAATAAATGCAAACCAACGTCTCTGTATATGCTTTGCCATTTCTCATCAATATTGACCTCTGAAACTAGTAAACATCTATGTATCTATATATGTGTTTGCCCTACAAAAATAAGGAAGATACTATAGCAGAACGGAGACGAAAACTGTTTTCTCTCACAACACCGACACTATTAAAGTTAATGATAAGCCATCGACAGACTCTGCACTTCCTCTCCATGCTCCGAGAGAGCAATGACATTGTAACGGATAAGTACTGCATTGTTTTCGTTGTGCATTAATGTCACTGTAGGTGAGGTTATTGCAGAATGACACATTTTGCTACTTCTAATAATTAATAGTAGAGCCATTTCGCTATACCGACCCAAATCGTTTACTTCAGAGGCGTCGAGCAGTCAGATGGAGGTTAGAAGGTGTAGGCTGAAAGAAAATACCACGGTGACTAATAGATCTGTTTGTGCCTTTATAACAAATGCAGCCGCCTGTTCACGCTTTAACAGTAAATGTGTGCGTGAGTGTGTGTCTTATAGCACTGCACAGGGTCCCTTAAATACACCAGCTTTAAGCTGAAGGACAGGTGTGAAATGGGGTCATTCGAGGATGTTAGTTGATACACACGCTTTTATGTCTCGTGTCACGCATAAGACCGCAGCGGCTGATGCAGTGACGCATTTGGAAGGCCATTTATTAAACTATGAAACAGCGTAGATTAAAATGTGACTAAATCATTGGTTAATTTGTACGTAATGTGATGCTATTATGGCGTCAGAACAGACAAATCCGTGTTTAAAGAATATTTGTCCTCTTTTCTTTTTTTTTTAATTTGTGATGAGTGAATAAATTGATTAAAGAATCTGATACACATTTTCTTTGATGTGTCATCGGTTATCAATAGTACGTCAGAACAACAAAGAGAACTTCACATGGTCAAAACTTTTATCGGGGAAAAACAGATTTCTTATGTAATTTGCTCTGTCCACAATATGTGACCCTGTCTGTGAAGTCTAAAAATCTAATTCTCAGATAACAAACATCACATTTTGATATCACCTATTAATTTCACTATCATTTCAGTCTTTGACATAATCTTACTCTGTCAATATTAAAGATATCAAGGTTATATTTTCACAAAATTTTCTTTACATTATTTAGGGTGATTTTATGTAGATGCCAATAAATTTCAAAACGAGTTTTTCAACTGGGTTTTCATTGGCATGGGCACATAAACACCTTTTTGCTTTTTCTGTATGTTGATTCCTCTCATTTGTCCTGTTAATATAAGATATTTGCTTATTCCACCTCCTCACACTGTACAGAGCAGATGGACTTCAGAGAGCAGATATAAATATCTTTGTTCTCCAGCCAAAGCAGCTGACGTCAGAATATTTCTAAACTCGCTAATAGACATGCAGCATTTATATCAGTCATATAATGTGACGTTATCAGAGCAGCGGTTCTTCTTTGCTGAAACGCATTCACACCCACAACCTTTGATGCAAATGGACTCGGGTGAATGCTGGATTGTTTATGTAAAAATGCTGGTAATGGACAGCCAATGGCAATGCGCACTGCATATTTATTTATTTACCCAGGCTCTTATGTATGTCATTAATCACTCATAACTTACGCTTTTACGTTTGACTTGGATGTGCAGTCACTTTACAAAACACATTTGGTTGTGCATCACGGTAATGGTCGTTGTGATCTCTGCAGGTGTACAGGCAGAATAATATTGTCTGTCAAGGCTAAAAGTGACTTACTGTTGCACTCTTAAAATAACGTTTGATCGCTATTGCAAGAGAGTACAGATTAATAGCACCTCGCTTTCTTTCCCTGCAAACTTGACTGCAGATAATGTTTTAATGCACTCAGGTGCATTTTATTGGCCGGCGGTGACCTGAAAAGTTGCCCTGACATCAGTCCTCTACAATCAAATCCCAATCACAGCCATTACACACTGTTCTTAGATCAGCTGCCATGAAAAACTAGTGCGTCACAGCAAAAGAGTCAGAGATCACCGGATCTAAATTTACACTGAAACACAGCACCTATAGACCTTTATTTCCAACACACCACAACCTCGGCTACTGATCTACTGCCAGTTTAATATGTGATTTATTACATGACCTGATTGTGATTAAAGTCATGTGATATTAAAGAAAATGTGGAGATTTGAAATCTTAAACTTTTTATTTTATTTACTTGCTTGAGCAACATGACAGAAAATCAAGAAATGATTTGTCAATTTTAGCTTAACTGTCCCATTCATTTTATGTTTTGTCATAAAAAGTGCATAGTAGTAAAAGTGGGAAATGAAGCTGGCTGAGTTTGACTAGTTACATGTCTGTCGTTGGTTAAATGGGTCTAACCTGTTTTCAGGGATGACAGCAGTATCTTTGATGGGTTGATGGAAGAAGATGAGAAGGACAAAGCAAAAAGGTGATTAGACTAACAAAACACCTATTCTGGAAACTCTTCTGGAAATTTTCTTTTATACTCCGAGCCAAACTCATACTTGAAGCCAAACCATTTCTTGTGGTTTTGCATCCTGAATAGAAACTAAAGGTTGACCTAGTTACGACTTTTTAACCTCAACTTTACCATTATATACTTGTGTAGCTGTTATTTGTAAGACATAGCATTGCATGGATGTATACGTTTGTGTTCAAATGACTTTTTCTCGCCAGTCAAAAGTTTTTGTCAGTGAGTTTTAACTGTTACAACCACTTTGTTTTTCCACCTATAGAGTTTCTAGGAACAAGTCGGAAAAGAAGAGGAGAGACCAGTTCAATGTGCTCATCAAAGAACTGGGCACCATGTTGCCGGGTAACACCCGCAAGATGGACAAATCCACCATCCTTCAGAAGAGCATTGACTTCCTGCGCAAGCACAAAGGTGAATCTAGATCCAAACTGCCTTATGTGCCTTATTGTGTATTTCACATGTTTTAAAACCATGCTTGTGGGTAGTGAGATTTAGGTTAATCTTGCAAGTCAGGTTTTTACTATTCGTGTATTTTGACCAAGAGCAGCCTACACAGACAGGAATGCCCCATGCCATTTAAAGCTCACTACATGAAGTAGATGCATCAGAACTCTAACCTGCACAGAACAAAATGGAAGACGCAAGAAAACAACACAAAAGAAAAAAGAAACGAAAATGTCATTTAGTTATTACTGTTTGCCTCAAAAGGATTAGATTGAGTTTTGTTATTTTTAAGTATAATGCGGTATATGTGTATAGGCTTCTAAACATTGGGGGGACTAAATGTTCTCTCAGTGATTGTGTGTTTTCTTAAGATACTACATACAACTACATACATTCATAAAACTAACTAAACTGAAAAGTATACCCAAAATATACAAAAAAAAAGACAAAAATGTAAAACTGTAAAATAACTCCTAAAAATTCAGTAGAAGCTGATAGCACATAATGCATAATTAGTCTGTTGTTTAATATTACAAATATTATTAAAACAAAGACTTTTAAAACTGTTTAAAGAACTTACTAAATTGTATATACATTTTAATAATTAAATTATGGGCAGTTGTAGCCTAGTGGTTAGAGTGTTGGACTTGCTGGTTCGATTCTCAGTACCAGCAGGAAACAACTGGGGTGCCCTTGAGCAAGACACCTTACCCCTAATTGCTCCCAGTGTGGCACTGGTAACTTGTAAGTTGCTTTGGATAAAAGCGTCTGCTAAATGTAAAATGTAAATTAAAATATTAAATCAACATACTGTACATATACATAATATATATAATTATTAACATAATATTATTTATATTAAATGTTTTAGTTAAAGACCTCCTATATTTAAAGCAGACCGTTATTTTTTTCCTGACAGAAATCGCTGCCCAGTCTGAGTCCAGTGAAATCCGCCAGGACTGGAAACCTCCATTTCTCAGCAATGAGGAGTTCACACAACTGATGCTGGAGGTGAGAGAGCATACACATGCATACATACAGTTACTCCAGTTTCAATGTGTACGTTTAAGTAGAGGCTTAAGACAAGTCGATCTTAAATTCTGTATTAATCCCAGGCTCAAATTATCCATCTGACTTCCTTCTTTGCTTTATTTTTCCCAGGCATTGGATGGCTTCTTTCTGGCGATCATGAGAGACGGCCACATAATCTACGTCTCTGAAAGCGTCACATCTTTATTAGAACATCTACCTGTGAGTATGAACCCGCTCCCACCTGACGCGCGTGATTGTCTGGCTTTTTCAGATAACGGTGACAAGATCTGTTGTTGTGTTTTTTCAGTCTGATCTTGTGGATCAGAACCTGTTAAACTTCCTTCCACTGGGTGAGCACTCGGAGGTGTATAAAGCCCTTTCCACACACAATCTAGAGGGGAGACCCTCACCCCAGACTACCTAAAGAGTAAGGATATTTTTTGTGTTACACCTCTCTTTCATTCTCGTACCTGTTATACATGGTCAACCTTTGGTTATGGCAAAATAAACCTCAACAGGGCGATGACTATCACCGGATTATATATTATGGCACACAGCATTTTTACACCATCACCAAACTTTGCTGAAGTTTCAGCAAATTTCAATATCGGTTCTGATGTAATATTTCTCTTATAATTTACTTCCCCTTGTGCCATGACATTTCTTCAGCTGAACACAAAATGGCACCATCTTTGTATGACACGTCTTGTGACTAGTTGTCATGTGCTTGTTTTGTCATGAGACAAACTAGTCACAAGACACGCGTGAACCAATCATTTCAAAGTTATTAATGTGCCTTCATGCATATTTGATTAATTTTATTTCATTTTTAATAATTTTTTAATGATCAAGTTCCATATACATAAATATAAATTCATAGTGTTTTAAAACCAGAAAGCATCTGATCCTACAAGCATTTGACTATTTTCATGTTTTTGCATAACATTGCTTATCCCCCTAGCAAAAATATTTATATTTAGTTGGTTATTGATATTTTTTGCTATACTGCTTGTATTGTCTATATTCTTGTCAATTCAATTAAAACAAGTTATCAATGTGCCACCATTGTTAAAGTTAGCGCTGATATTGTATTCCTTCAGAAAACATTTCTTAACCCACTGAAGTTGATTAGTTGTGCTTTTTGGAGCTTTAACATTTTGACCACATTTTAATATAGAATTGTTTGTGTTCAGCTGACGAAAGGATTTAAAATGCATGTGGGATGGCATGAGGATGACTAAATTATGAGATTTTTTTTCCCTCCATGGGCTGTTAATATCGAGTAATATCAGACTACTGGATGGCACGATTTGTCAATCAGAATCAAAAAGCCGTGTAATGTCATCTCTCTATTATTGTGTCTCATTCTTGTTAGCACACAGACCAAAGGATGTTTCAGACTAGAGCTCATAAATCCTGTTTTCTTGTTTTTGTTTTGTATCCCTTTAGCAAAAAACCAGTTAGAGTTTTGCTGCCACATGCTCCGGGGCACCATCGACCCAAAAGAGCCGCCCGTTTACGAGTATGTCAAATTCATCGGAAACTTTAAGTCCCTCAACACTGGTGAGTGTCAGAATTGTCGCCTGCGGCATCAGCCGGAGACTTTCATATGAATCCATTTTATTGAATTACACAGCCAAGTGCCTGACTGCTTAGCTTATTTGTGGTATAGATGGAGCAATGGTCATTATTTACATGGGAAATGTTGGGAAAACCTCATGTGGCTGAGAAACAGGCCTTTGACCCAGATTTTATGTACTGGAAAGTTGACGGTTTGTGGTTAAAGGTGAAGTAATTTCTGTGCCAATAGTACCACCAAATTGCAAACATAATGAGTTTTTTCAAGCTGGTTACCAAACCAGACAACACTCCCCTTATGCGCCTTTGGGAGGGCAAGCAGATAGTCCCGCCCTAAACTTGTATCATTGGTTGAATCAACCTACAAATGGCTTCCATAGTTTTCTTTGCATATTAATAGGAAAACCTGCTTTTTAAAAAGTTACTAATTTAATATATTTTTTAAACTTTTTAAAACCAATTGCGTTATTAATAGCACAAAAGTGACTTGAATTATGTTTAATAACAAAAGCATAATTTTCTTGCTGGTGCTGCCACCTAGTGGCAGGCCAATAAGAATAAGCTCATTTAATTTTATGTTTACAATTTCATCATCCACAGTGCCTAACTCCACACGTAACGGCTTTGAGGGAGTGATTCAGCGATCGCTGAGACCCGCTTTCGAAGACAGAGTGTGTTTCATAGCAACTGTGAGGTTAGCCAAACCTCAGTTCATCAAGGTAGGTTGAGCCAAAGCTGACTTGGCACCTTCTCATTGGTCCTCCGACTCTTATCATTTGACAGAAAGACAGCGACAGTCCGCTGTATTAATGTTCCTCATGACACTGGGTGTACATGTGAGAGAGCCCCTGTCTATGTGGGTGTGTTGATAGACGCAGCACATGTTTGCACAAGAATTAGCTTTGTTTTGGAGACACAGATAAACGACCAGCGTGTAAAACGGTCTCAGTGTGAGAAGTAGGTCACTTGGTTTTTGTTTCTTAGGTGTTCGTGTTTCTATGGTTGGAGTGCTTGTAAGTACATTAACATTTGTAACCTCTGTTCTGCAGGAAATGTGTACTGTAGAGGAGCCCAATGAGGAATTCACCTCCAGACACAGTTTAGAATGGAAATTTCTGTTCTTGGACCACAGGTACAAACTTATTTGATCTCATGTGTAAGTCTATGTTTACTGCGTTTAAGCTAATCTTCAAGCACACACATCAACTTATTATTCCTTCTTCCAAGAAAAAGAATCCTTCTACTGATTTATTCATCTTTGGCCCTTCTTGTTTTACGCGTGGAGAGAAGAATTAGCTTTGGTCAGGTGGTCAAACAACACAGAATGCACCTGGTAGTAACATGTGACCACGTGTGATAATATTCCAAGAGGATTTCATACATTCATAAAATTGCTGCTTGTTGATGCAGTAAATCAAAGTAAATTTAAAAAAGGCAAAAAAATATATCTTAAATATAGTTGAATTTTGTAAGCACAAACCTGATTTTTTTAGCAAAAAACACTGGTCGTATTAACACACGTATTAACTGGTCTTGTTTGTCACTCGTTATTAATTGTTGGTGAAGGATTACCCTGGGGTCGTAACATTAATATCTGATCAAATAAAGTTTTGTTTGAAGAACAGTTTACCCAAAAATGTAAATATTTTCATCATTTATTCACCCTCATGTTTTTCCAACCCTTTGAAGAACACAAAAGAAGGTATTTTTTTCTTGACTTTCATTGACGTTTCTCAAAATATCTTTTTTGTGTTTCATGTATAAAAAAAGTCATATAAAGGATTTAAACCTCATGAGGGTAAATAATGTGATGAAACAATTTTTATTTTAAAAAAAAAGTTGTTTGATTGTATCAAGCTCAATCCATTCTAACACCACCCAGATCATTATAGCACACATTACGATACTTCCATTATTGATCATTTCTGCACCTCTGGCTTTGTGAGCGTGTAACAGTCACGACACTATTCTCGGTTCATGAGTCGTGTTTGTAGTACATGAGTCAGCTGACCCCTGAGGGCCTGCGGTGGGATCATCTTGCACTTTATCACAGAGTCGGATCAAATCCTTTGCCGTCAGGCTTTTAGACATGTTTAAATCTGGAATTGCATAAACTTAAGTTTCTCTCTAAATTCCTCCTCAGGTTTATACTAAGTTTAGAGTAGTCATTTTGAGAAATTGCTGATGGTGCTGTTTCTTCCAACGATTCAGTTTAAATGGCACAGCTGCTAGATATTGGAGTGAATAAGATTTTCCACATTATCATTTGTTTAGCTTAAGTAAACAACACCCCACCCCTGTTCAAATCTGTTCCATTTTATACCCAAAATGCTTTGTGTCTGAAAATCTACTTCTAACTGGATACACAGCAATCACTATTTATGGGTCACTTTGATGCAGTTGATCCAAAGTGGCATTTGTTATGTTCTGCAGGGCGCCTCCCATCATAGGTTACCTGCCCTTTGAAGTTCTGGGTACATCGGGGTACGACTACTATCATGTGGATGACTTGGAGACCTTGGCCAAATGCCATGAGCACTGTGAGTTGTACTTTGTCTCGTTTCTCGCTCATTTGATTTGATTGACAGTGTCTTTGTTGGATGGATACTTTAAATGTTAATTTCAAAGCAGCTAATTACATTTAATATTATTATTAAATATTTTAATGTTATATATTATTATATTAATGACAGAATTAATCTTGCTGAAATATGCAAATTGGGGGGACAATGTCACCTGTGTGTCTTTTGCTCTACTGTCTCTCTCTTTAGTGATGCAGTATGGTAAGGGGAAGTCGTGCTATTATCGATTTCTAACTAAAGGTCAACAGTGGATCTGGCTGCAGACCCACTACTACATCACCTATCACCAGTGGAACTCACGACCCGAGTTCATCGTCTGCACACACACTGTGGTCAGGTGAGACTTCAGCATGTAGCATGCACACTGGACCAGATACATGTAAGAAATAAAGAGTAAAAAAAGCAGCAAGCGTTATGCTGGGTAGCAACTCACCTTGGTTATCTGGCCAAAATCTCACAAACAACTGTATATTTAAACTTTAGGTATTGTTTTTTTTTATGTGATTATGTCATATTGTGCAGTAGTTTGTAATCACTAGGAACTTTTCACATTGTTCCTAACTTAGATTATTGTTTATTTATGTATTTTTGTATTTATTATTATTCATATTATTTTTATGTATTATTATTTATTTATATTATTTTATGTATTATTTAATATTATTATTTTGTTTATTAATGAAGTAAATAATTGTCAAGTGTATTCTTTCTGTCAGTTATGCTGAAGTAAGGGCTGAACAGCGTCGAGAACTTGGCATTGAGGAGTCACCTCCTGAAATCTCAGCAGATAAGGTTAGATTCAATTATAAATTCAATTATAAATTATAAAGTCATTGAACAAATATGGCACATATGTAAAATATTAATTAATAAATGCAAGGGTCAATTTTAATTTTGTTCCTACTTTATTATTACCCTCTTTTTTTTTTTAAAGAAATGATTTGGGTATAATATAATTTAAGATCTGCTGACTAAATGTTATTTAGTTTCTTTCATTTTAGAAGAAGTATGAAATATTTCAGTAAAATATAATAACATTAATAAATGCATTAGTTAACAACCTCATTGTAAAGTGTTACAATACTTTAAAAAAAGCACTTTGCTAAAGGGATACAAGCACTACATAATTTAAAACCCAACTCATAATTCATGCATAGTCAACAGTTTTCTTTTAATTGTGTTGATTTGATCATTTCTGTGATGATTAACTTGCCACAGATGCTAATGATAGCATTAACTTAACTTATATGAACCTTAAGCATTTCTTCAATCTCCCTGTTTTCCTCTATTTCAGTCTCAAGACTCTGGCTCTGAATCCCAGTTGAACACCTCCAGTCTGAAAGAGGCACTAGAGCGCTTTGATCACAGCCGAACACCATCTGCCTCCTCAAGAAGCTCCCGCAAGTCCTCCTCACACACCGCTGTCTCGGACCCCACGTGTGCGTAATATGTACCAAATTGAAAAGCAGTTTTTATGTTTAAAAATATTCTCATACTGTAATTAATGTGTGTGTGTGTGTCTTCAGCCACACAGACAAAGCCACAGACAGACCATATCACACCTCCCCGCCAATCAGTCACAGCCATTGAGATGACATCACAGAGGAGGTCCTCCATTAGCAGTCAGGTTGGAATATGTTATTATTACAGTGGGGTCCAATAGCCTTACAACATAATAAAATTCTAAAAAAATCCCATTTAAATCTGGAAATACATGCCATTGTTAATTTTGCATCATAACTTCAAGATTATGAAGAATATTATGAAGAACCAAACAACACTGGCACCCATTGACTTCCATTGAATGGACATTTCTCATATCTACACAAAAAATGTTGCACTAGCTTACATTTTTCTTACCAAAACTCTTTTTGCACAAAAGGTCAGATTTGTTTGCTTGCATTGAAGATAGTTTTGCACGAACTTGCACAAATTGAATCCACATAGTTCAACTGAATGCTGTTGATAAAGAATAAGAGCAAATTTAAATGCGACCCTTCTTTTCTTATTATGCGGATTATCTCATTGTGATTTGGACCTCCTTATATAAATTGCTAAATTGTTCAAGCCAGTTAACTTGAATAAAGTGTCTTCAATGTTTGTACTTCTGCAATTAGTGTAACTATTGATCATGCTGTTCTTGTGTGTGTATTAAACTGATGTGTGTTGTCCCTCTTCAGTCGATGAGCTCTCAGAACACGGCACAGACGATGGCAACATCCCTGGTGTCACAGCCTCAGCCACTTCAGCCCAACGTGCAGGTAATTCAGCCATCAGTATCAACCCAGAATGGATGTCTATAATTGCACATTGGCTGCTGCTTTTAAATTGCTCATGTGTATTTGTTTTACATGTGTATTATGCTCTGTGGAGGTCAAATGCACTTTTCAGGCTATCTGCTAATGTACCGTACTGGTGCTGTTTGATCTCCTGTAGCCGGTGCTGCAGTTTTCTACGCAGATGGATGCCATGCAGCATCTTAAAGACCAGCTGGAGCAGCGCACGCGCATGATCGAGGCCAACATTCAGAGACAACAAGAGGAACTACGGCAAATTCAGGAAGAACTGCACAGGGTGCAGGGACAAGGCTTACAGGTGAGAGCGCCCCCTTGCACCCAGATACAGGAGAACATCATAGCGGAAATGTTGTTTAAACGTTGTATAAGTGTTTGGAGATCATTTAGAATTGAGATGATGCTTTTATTTTGCGGGCTATGAATATTTCTGCTAAGCCAACGGTTGCCAGGACTAGCAAATCAGACCATCTGAAGACCATCTAGATGCAATTTTTTGCAAGTGCAGTGAAGAATGGAATTAGGAATTGAAAGTTGGTACAGTTCACACAAAATTGACAATTCTGTCATCATTTACTCAACCTGTTGTTGGAACCTCAGTTTCCACTTACTTTCATAATACAGAACAAAAACAGTTATGCAAAGCTTCTGCTGTGTTGCATAAGACATGTATGAATTTTGAGCAACATAGATGCAACCAACCTGCAACTGACCGGTTACATATTGATACCATACTCAAACCAAAATCCAGTGTTCAAAAAGTCAGAACCCATCTACACTTTTTGCTCAAACTAACACCCCGTTGTGTGTTTGTAGATGTTCTTGCAGCCCGGAGGAGGAGGTCTGAACCTCGGCTCGGTGCAGCTGACACAGGGAACATCTGTGCAGGCAGGGGGCGCTCTTTCCATGCAGGGTGCAGTGGTGTCGGCTGGGAGCCTGCAGACTGGCCTGCAGTCCACACATACAGGGACACAGCACAGTGTCACACAACATTCTCAACAGGCACCACCACAACAGCAGAACCTACTGAGAGATCAGAGCTCCACACTAACACAGGTACAGATGCGACTCTGATTGTAAAAATTAGAGTAGAAATCCATAAAGTAGTTTAGTATTTAACATGCAATAGTGTGATATTATTTACATTATTTTCTTTATTCTCTCTCTTAGCAGTCTCAGAGGTCGAGTCACACGCTACAGTCTCCTCAAGGAGCACTTCCTGCATCTCTGTATAACACCATGATGATCTCTCAGCCCACCCAGGCCAATGTCGTTCAGATCGCCACAAGCCTGGCTCAGAACAGCACTCCCAGTGGAGCCGCTGTGGCCACCTTCTCACAAGATCGACAGATAAGGTACCAACAGCATCAAAGCTGATACTCATGTTAGGATTGCAATACTCACCAAACTAATATCAAATCACTGCCTCTTGCAGGTTTCCTGCTGCCCCACAACTTCTCACAAAGCTAGTAACCGGTCCAATGGCATGCGGTGCAGTTATGGTGCCTACCACCATGTTCATGGGACAAGTGGTGACTGCGTTTGCCCCACAGCAGGGCCAGGCTCAAACAATCAGCATCACCCAGCAGCCATCTGCGCAGACGCAGGAGCAGCAGGCCCAGGCGCAGTCGCAGGCAGCTGCAGGAACAGCTCAACAGCAAAGCCAGGCACAAGCTCAGCTTGCTCAGCAGCAAACACAATTCCTACAGGTAGTGTTTAGTTGTACAGAAAATATTCATTAAGCATTATTATTTATCGTCTGTATTTATTGTTTATTCATCTTTAGGTCCTAAATAAATCTATGGTGTTTTTTGTTCTGTGCAATGCAGAAGTTTTTTTTTTTACTTGACAAAAATAGATTTTGATTAGTGAATTGCTGAACTATTAAAAAATGTAGACTAGTTATTCACTCTCCAGTATCGAGGTAGTAATGCACTATTGGAATGTTGTATGGAAAGACCCGTGTGAAATTTGATAATATTAAATATAAGATATTATTGAGATAATTGTGCCAAAGATTCGTCAATATACGTCACCAATATTCATTAACCTCATAAATAGCACAAATGTAACTAATCATCATCATAATGGTTGAAGCGAAGCACAGGAGTGGATGATGAATTTGTCCCTAAAAAGAATAAACAACCTGTAATTTGCAAAAAGATGGTTTTCATTTAATAAAAAGTAAAAAAGTGCTTTTGCAGTAAACATTTTAAATATTTTATCTAAATCCTTCTTTTTAAAATAAAAATAAACCATCTTTTCTAATTATCCTTGAGTCTAACCATTGTGTGTAATTCTTTTCTTTTGTGTTCATGGGAAAAAATATGGTTCATGATGCATTTTTTTTAATCCTGTAGGCTCCTCGACTTTTACACGGCAACCAGTCCACACAACTAATTCTTCAGGCAGCGTTTCCCCTGCAGCAACAAGGCACCTTTGCGGCTACGACGCAACAGCAACAGCAGCAGCAACAACAGCTGCAACAGCAACAGCTGCATCAGCAGCAGCAGCTCCAACAGCAACAGCAGCAGCAACTGCAGCAGCAACAACAGCTACATCAGCAGCAGCAGCAGCAGCTCCAACAGCAGCAGCAACTGGCAGCTCACAGATCCGACGGCATGTCGGACCGCTCCAACGCGCAGCCTCAGTAGCGGCAGCGGATGATCGCGTGGCAGAGACTGAAACGCATCTCAGTTGAGCAGTCTTGCAGGCTGAGGAAGGTGGATTGAGGGCATGCGTTTGGAGTTACATGACAAAGATGGCAGTTTTGTACTGTACCCTCATACCCATCTTTCTACTGTTTGGAGGTTTGGGTGAAAGGCGAGACCTAAAGGGGTTTGTGGTCCACCCCATGCCTTTTCCAACCTCTCTGCATTTTGATCAGCAGCTGCTCGCACTGAATTCTGAGTGGTTCCTCTGGCTGGCGAGGGTGTAAAGATGCCTGGTTAGTTTATTCCACCTTCACCTTCAACACAATAAGAAAGGGGAGAAGTATTCTGCCTTTCTTGTTTCCTTTCATGTCGTACGCCCACCATGTGCCGCCCCCCGTTCGCAGATTTTATTTATGCAGAAAGTTCTGGTTAATAAGCTGGAGCAAGTGCTTCAAGACTTCTGAGAAGTCCCATAGAACAAACCGCACCTCCATCTTCGATCGCTTCTTCGCGTTCCCTTGATTCCTCTTTCCTTACTTGTGGAAGTAATTATGGGTCAGAAAATATTTTTAAGAATGTCGCGTGGATTCAACTTTTATTGTACAGTTCACCTGTAAAATAATGTGTAAATATATGGACAAAAGGAAAGAGAAACTAATATTTTATATGATGCATGAGATGAAAAGCGTAGTCTGTTATTTGTAGCTTTGAATATACTTTTTTTTCTAATATTCAAAGGTAAAAAGCAAACTTAATACACATAATGGCTGATCTCTTCACAGACTTCCTTTTTCCAGTGGGATGGGGGGTTAGTGCATATGTATATATGTGTTTGGATGTATGTGTGTCTGCTAAGCAGGCAATGCTGGATCCAGTTTGTGTCACAGTTGGTGTAAAAATCTCCTTCATATTTTAGAAATACTTTAATAAAGGATATGTTACACGGTAATTAAACGGCAATTGCAAAAAACATAGTTTTAATAAATATTTGGAGAGATGTTCTACATTTGTAAATACTTTTAAAAAGAAGTTAGGATATAGTATATCACGGTTAGGCAAAAATATTGAAATGGTGCTTTGACTGTAAGATGCATTTTTATGCATGACTCATTTCAGGTTTGAACGCAATGGCAGCGAACGGCAGTTATGACCGCCTGTTTAATCTGCTGAACAAGTTTTTAACAAAATAGCTATAAAAAGAAGAAATATATATCACATACAGTAGTGTGTAATGATCTTAAGGGTACAGATTGCTTAGGGTTAAGCCATAGTGTTCTCTAGTTTTGCAGTTCTTTACAACATGGTTGCTAACACTGTTTTACAGTGTTATAACTATGTTTCACTAGATATAGACTACAATAAACTAGAATAGTTTTGAATAGTAATTTCACAAAACCAAACCTATTTGATAGTAAATTATCATGTTTGCACAATTTTAATGCAGAAATATTTTTACGCGAGTTGGCGTAAACAAACAATGGCATTTTATGGCTGGACAGGTATAAATGCATCTTCCATGACTTGATTTTGTTATCTTCCAGACATCTCTGGAGAAGCAGGAATGTAAAGGTTCATTAAATTACCTCTGTAACACTGACACGTCAACAGCTGCAAGGAAATTATAGCAACTGTCCCATAGGAGGAGAGGGTAAACTGGGATCTGGGAGATGTGTTAGATTTGGAGTGTAGGGCTTGTGTCACTTGTGAAGTGAATAATGAAGTCTAACTTTTCCCAAAGCAATAGGTTTTTTTTATGATATGACCCCCCCCCAAAGTTGACAATCAGATTTTAATTCAACTCTTTTAGTTGAAAATATGCTAATTTATAATAGATTTATTCAGTATATAAACTAAAATCTGGTCTTTTGGGATCTTGTGTTTATTTGCCACGGTGAAGTGTTTACGATTATTAAAATCTGCTGCACAATTAAACTCAAATTTACCAGTTGTGAATGTTCAAATTCCAGTGAAATGATTCCCTGTACATGAATGTGTAGCAATTTGTTTAGATGGTTTGTTTTAATAGTAATTTGTTATTATTAAAGGAACTTTTAATTAGTTCTTATACATTTTAAAAGTGATAAAAGTCATTTGTATCAACAGCTAGCACTTACGATATTGTGACAAATATAATTTTTGAAAAGTCACTTTCATCAACAGATAGCACTTACTGTGGTCTTGTGAGAGAAGATCACATTATCGGTTGTTTAATTTATTTAATTGTCAGAACTTAGTGTGCTAGTATGCAATATTGCCCTTTTCAGGTTAGTACAAATAGACAGGTTTCATTAAAGGAAATCACCCAAAAAATGAAAATCACTTACTTGCCGTCGTGTCATTTCAAATCTGTGACTTTCTCATTTTTTGAAGAATTATGCTGGTTGCTATTCTTCATACAACAGGAACTCTTTATCTTTATCTCAAGTCTTTATTTCAAGTGTTCTGAAGCCATACAATAGCATAATATTAGAAACTGACCGAAATTGAAGTTCTTATTCACTGTGAAATCTTTACTCTTGCTATGGAATGACACGATTGTGAGTAAATGTTTATTTTTTCATTTTTGTTTGAAATAATCCTTTAACTGTTATTCATATCAGACCTCAGTATATAGTACAGTGGAATGTTTGGTTTGCTTGAGATCATTTAACCACCTCGAGTGCTCGTCCGATCACAGTTCGTGTTGCAGTATCCCCCAATACCTGACGAACTTTAATAATGCAGTATGTAATAATAAATCTGTGCCATTAGTTTACTTATTCTCAGTCCTCTTAGCCTGTACCAGGAGTTTGCGTCAGTCCACCGTTGGTTTTGATTTCTCTGGTCACTACCAAAATAGATGGCTGTACATTTCAATGCGACTGAAGTTTGATGTCAGCATGAATTGTTTATCAACAGCCTCTTAAAGACGTGACAGACATGGCTAGAAACAGGCAAATCAGGATTATTAATTGAATGTAAAACCATGATTTAGCTTTACTATAAAGAAACAGGTATATAGGTGCACACAGAATATATTAAAAAGGAATATATACAGATTAGATTTATTATTTTTCTACATCAATGTCATAACAGAGGATATTATTCATGTTTAAAATATCTATTGTACATCTTTTGTTAGGAAAGCATATGGACGACAAAGCTTGCTTCATATTATAACCTCAGATGAAGGATTTTTATACAAACTGTGACACATTGGAGGACCAGTTGAACTTTTCTCCCCATAGTTGTATTCGGGATTTGATAAGAGAACTCGGTGATATATGTGCTTTAGGACCCCACTTATGGTATCGGGTGTTTTGAAGGTAGTATGTTTTTTTAAACATACACTTTCAGGCTGGGTTTGAGAAGACCTCATCTTCGATGCATAATACCGATGCCGGTGTGACGATGTTAATGATGTTTTCGAACACGAGGGGGGTTGAGATTTATTTTCTGCACTGATTTGTATTGTCAGCCCCAAGGTAACAGTGAAAGGCTTCCTCAGGTTGGTTCAGAATACTCATAACTTGCCTCATTTTATACCTGTCCTCACTGCTTTATCTTGTGATAGTGCCCTCTTTAATAATACATATTCTTCTGCACTCACAGTAAAGAGATACAACAGCTTTTTCTCCCTCAACAGATTATTTTCACCCTCTAATATTCTGTACATCTGGTCTTTGGTGCTCAACTAAGCTCCAAAAGTGTTTGGTGTTTAACCCAAAGAGCTAGAAGAAAAGATGAAAATACTAAAATTCAGTTTTGAAAACGTAATGCTCAACTTAAACATGCCCAATGGAACGGAGGTGGTGAATCATGTTAAATGTTTTGTAGTTCTGATGTACGCACTAGAAGTTCAGAATGTCTACCAGTGTTCTATCTTGCTATCGTTTAATCTTTGTACGTGTGATATTCTTTCAAGAGCACTTGCGTTTGGCTCATGAAATTTATCCGGTCAGTACACGGTAATGAAGATAAAAATAGCAAATATTAGACCGATACATAGATTTTAATTTTTATGATTTGGAAAGTTGTGTTAGTTCAAAGCTCCTTGTCTCAACATTCTAGTGTTTTCCTAAAATCAAATTTAATAATATGTAATATGCGAAATGAAAAATGTGCTGTATTGGGTTGATTTTATGAGCCAGGCTATTCAGTCATTACAGTAACAAAACCCTGTTCAACAAACAGTGCCGTTTACTCCCCTTACTTTATTTTGAAAATAAACATTTTAAAAGATACATGTCGTCTAGACTAGTTTGAATTTTCTTTGTTTGTCGAGTTCTGTTGGAGAAGAATTAAGAAAAATCCTGTGTTTCTCCTACAATCACTAATTTGATTTAAATAATTATCTACTGTAGAGGAGATACGTAATTTATTTCAACATCACATATGCTGATGCGGTTTTAGTCTTCTGTGACGGCTACAATTAAGCTTTTGCAAATACTTGCTAGTTTAATGAAATATATTACAGATTTGTGGTAAATAAAGACACCTGAGAGACTGAGAGTTACATTTTTATTCTGTATTTACAGGAATCATGGTTTTTGTTATCTTCAGCACACCTTTAAACAACCCCTGTCAAATATTGACAATGTCACCCTGACAATGTTACAAAAAACAACACATACCCTCCTTATCTATAAACGAATAAAATTCTTTAACCTTGACAAAATTGAATGTCTGTGCTTCATAATAGAATCAATTGTAACATTTAAGGTTCAATTCATTAACATCAGTTAATGCATCAGTATAGAACAATAAACTACATGTATAGCATTTATTAACCTATATGTGCTAATGTGTTTCCTACACAAGCTAACAGTGTATTATGAACAATCATAATAGAAATAGTATTTAAAAATTAAAATAAACCTCGATTAATAAATGCTGTAAAACATCACTGATAGTTCACAATACTAATGCATTAACTAATGTTTGCAAATTGAACCTTGTCATAGAGTATCACTCAATAAATAAAACCAGCTTAGGAAAAAAGCAAAGCTTCAGAAGTGATGTGCTTTTTCATTGAAATTTGTGAAAAGTATGACATGATACAGATGTCAACACGAGTACATCTATGATTGGACGGTGCAACGATGAACAATAAACAAAGCAGTTGGTTTAATGGTCTATAATTACCCAAATCACACTCAAATGTGTACTTTTGTTTCAAAGCAGTGCATCTTTAAGCCATTGATCTATCGGTATAAATAAAACCGAAATTGTTTTTGATGAAGGTGTTGTGACTGTTATATTTCTGAAGCTCTTACCCAGAGACGCTATTAGATTTACTGCTGTGAAATGGCTAGACACTGCAGGCTGTCATAGGGAGGATGAGGGCTGTTTCGTGGCTGTTCTGACCTTACTTTTACAGCTGTTCATGAAAGAATCAGGCTTGAATAAAATAGACTGACCAAACGTAGGTCCAAAGGGAGAAGATTTACCCATAATGCACTGTTTATTCAGGGTAAAACAACATAGAAAAAAGTCTCATGACTAATTAAAAGGTCTGGCAAATTCAAGTAAACTGTTAGGTGGCATACCGGAGAAACATGTTGAATGTTTAAAAACTAGAGTGCGTCTGGTTGAAAGTAAAGAGAAAAAATAATAGAGTAATTGTTTTCATTCATTCATAGTTTCACGCAAAAAACACTCAATACACATACAAACAAGCGATTCATAATTCACACAGTCTCTTCTTGAACCAGATGTTCTGGGGTTGTACTGTGGTGACTGTAAAAAACAAAAGTCACGTCCAAATCAGAATCCAGAGTCTGGCTTGATGAAGAGGGCAGAGAATGCAAAGGCCAAGAACACGATCCCACCAATTATTGTAACTGTAGAGATAAAAAAAACATACCATCAATAATCAGATCAATGTTGTGTTTAAATATAAACAAAAAATAAGACACAGCAAATGAAAACAATAGATATACATCTATCTAATATTTGTAAAACATTTATAAAATACTAATAAATAATGAATGATTTAATCTCACCAGTTCTGACAGAGATCTTCTGAGCAACCATCCGTCCGCCAATAACAGCCAGTCCTGTGCACAGACAGTGTCCTAGTGTTCCACCAACTGCTACTCCAAATGGATCCTGCGGCACAAAACAAACCAATAATTCAACAATTAGATGCGACTCAAAAACATCTACACCTTTCTTTTAAGTTTTCTTTGGTGACAGAAACTGCTGTAATTAACAATGAAAACCTCTGGTCTGTTACGTCTGAAGTAACAAGGTTACTAGACATTACAAATAGACACGACAATTACTTCTATCCCATTTTTTCATGTTTTTAGGGCAGTAGAATCAAGGATACTATCAAGGATAATACATACATGATGCCATTGACAAATAACCAAATCATGCCTTTAAAAGGAATGTAACACTGGTAAAAATTGTGATTTCTCTGTATTTAAATAACATTGGAAACATTTGGGATAATCTAATTACACAACTGAACAAAGTAAATCCCACGGTAACACTGTGCTAGTGGTTTTTGGATAGTTCCTAAAAGTTCATTAAAATAAAAGTGCTAAATGATGGCATAAAAGAGTCGTTTTTGGCTGTATGGTTCCATAAAAAACCTTTCACATCTGTTTCACAAAACCAGATAAAACGCAATACCTCTCTTGCAGCCAGCACAATGGTGGCGAGTTGAGAGCGGTCACCCCACTCAGCAAGGAAGGTTAACGTGAGTGCCTGAATGAATATGGGTGAGATCAGGCTGGGCCATTTCCTCTGAGGTGACATGGTCGTCGCCGTCCCCGCTTCCACATCGGGAGCGCCATTGGCCATCTTATAGCGTTGAAGCTGCGGGTGGAGAGAGAATCAACTAATCAGAGGTCAAATTCTTAAACCACCCCACACACTTCAGTTACAAAGGTTTTGAAGCATGCGTGTCTCACCTCCTCATCTTTTTTCTTTATCTCAGCTTGCACCTCCTCCAGCTCCTCCTGACCTTCATCAGGACTCATCCTCAGTCCTTCCCTCAGCATCCGCACACCAAAGATGGCAAACAATGCGGTCGAGATGTAGTAGGTGTAGATTCGGGGGATAATGGTGGTGGCATAACCAAACAGGACTAATGGAAAGACAAATGTGTCATAGGTCCTTCATGCAATTTTAAAGAATTTAGTAAAAAAAACCTTTTTGTTAATACAATGAGTGTGTTTTCTTTACATATGAAGTAATTTCATGGCATCGCTTTTTTCAGGTTCTGTTCAATGTTTTAGTTGAATTACCAATAAATTTGCATAGTGAATGACTTCCTGTAAATCTCTAACATCACATATCACTAAACATATTGTTAAGATGGATAAGGAAGAAATGAAATACAACTGAAAATAGATAGAAAACAGAGAAGGTAACAACATAGAAAGAAAGAACTAAAAACAAAAAACACAAGTAGCACATAAGCAAGTTCATATCAAATAAAGTTGTGATAGTGATAATCTCTGACTAAACATTACAGGTTAATATTCAACAGGTTAATTATTTCCCACATTAGTAGGACTAAACAATGTCACAGAAAGCTCTAATTACACAAGATATATCTTTACCAAGGTGAACTTTACCAAGTGTTACTGGTGATACTTTCAAGTATAAAACATGGCCTGAAACTCGAATTTTGTCTTTTTTAACAAATGGTCATTAAAAGAAAAATGCTTTGCATTTAGAAAATGTTGATCAACTTTTTTTCAAATAACAAAATGAATATAAAATCCAATTATGTCAAAGTTATGTGATTTTAACTCTGATACAATCGAGACGGTTAAGAGCATGTGTGGGACGTGACAAAAGCTTTGATAGAAATGCTTTAAAAGGCAAAGTTGTGGTAATAATGTGTAGTGTTTTCCTGGAAAGTGTTGGGTGTGGTTTATCTGCAGCTTATCTGAATATGACAAATATGTTCCACCTACCTGACAGACATGTCATGAGTCCTAGGGCCAACATGGCACCCGCCAAAACAGTGAGGCGATTGTAGCGCATGGCCATAATGGCTGCGATGAAGAACGTTTTGTCTCCCAATTCAGAGACAATAATAACAGAAATTGCTGCCACGAAGGCATGAATGAAGCCCAGGTTTCCTTTATTGGGCTCATTGACACTGACTGCCGGGCCGGGTGCATGACCGGTGGAGGCTTTCTGGATCTGGACAGGTGATTGATACGTTATTAGAAATTTTGACAACAGTACAGTACAATTCTTCATAAGCTAGAAAACGTATAAAATACGGGGAAAAATGTGCCTATCTATAACTCAACTATGCCTATCAATAACTCAAAGTTTGATTTTAGTCATTAATTTCACCATGATTTCAATATTTAATGTGGCCTTAGTCTGTAAATAACAAAGATTATATAAAGATCAAGATTATATTTTGACAGAATGCTCTTTACATTATGTTGGATGACTTAATGTAGGAAACAATAACTCACAAGGCAGGGTCACATTTTGTGTCAAAGTTTGCAGGCATATATAATGTAAAACAACCTGAGAATCTTTAGTGTGACATGTTTAAATTTACATTTTTCATTTAGCAGATGCTTTTATCCAAAGCGACTTACAAGTTACCAGCGGTACACTGGGAGCAATTAGGGGTAAGGTGTCTTGCTCAAGGCCACCTCAGTTGCTTTCCTGCTGGTACTGGGAATCGAACCATGTCTTTAAAATAAAAAATGTGTCAAATATAAAATGTATAAATACAAAATGTGTAGCATGATAAAATAGTAACTGATTCCCAGCAAAAGTGCAGTCAAGAGTAAGACCTGTTATGATCATTCCAGGCTTACAATTATTACTTATTAATGCCAATTATTTGGATGATTACTTGAGCAATGTGGTTTTAATACGTGTAACTTTTGTAAAAATTGTTTGCTGTGTCTTTAAAAGACTAAACAGCCAAAACATTTTAGGGGTTTACGCCTGAAACATAAACAGAGAATTAAAATACTTTCTTCTTGTCTGTCTTATATGTGACACACTTTTTAATTATTTGTTTGTCTTGCAAATATTAGGGAAGTGAAAACTGAATCAAGATTATTGTTCAGCTTTCTAAAAACCACTTTAACAGGCTAAAACCCATCCGGTTACCTACTCGAACACGTGATATTAAAGCGGATGATCTGTTATCTTAAACACTATTGCTCTTATTAGAGGCAGTGTTTCATTTCGATGCTACAATGACTGGTAAATAAAAAGTTGTAAATAATCCTGAACGTCATCTTTGCGAAATCAGAGAAGGCTTGAATCTCTTATATTTCACACACATGGCAATGTTTGAGTATGAAGCATGTGTATTAAACCAACATAAACAAATAAGCATCTGTAAGACAGGTGGATCTCAAGCACCTTTTCTGCTGTGTGCTTTCAGTGACCACGTGTCAAAACTAGATCTATATGTGTCTGATATGCCTGTCTGATAAATGTGATCCTAATAATAGTGAAATTAATGATTAAAATCAAACTTTGATGCTTCTGATCTCAAAATTAGATTATGAAACTTTAGCCTGGTTTTCACAGGCAGGGTTACAAATCATCTGGGTGTAAATCCATAAATGCAGTCGAACTAGTTTCCTTAAATAATAGCACAATGAAGCCTTTCTTGTCTGAATACTTCCAGCACTAGTTTGGTTTCACGCGTAATTTCGTGCGTGTTTAATGCATAACAGCAGATAATAAATGTTAGATATGATATGTACCTCCACATGCTGTTCTTCATTTACGACTTTATTCTCCTCTTGAGTTGCTGTAACTCCAACTGAGATCAACACGACGTTCAGCAAAACAAGGAAGCATATAAACCTGCCCCCGGCATGCCGCACACCGGCCCGGAGACGCATCGTAGAGGCTGGCTCGCGCGGCTTATATTATGATTTGACTTGGCAAATTAAGATAATAAATGTAAAACTTAAATACATTAGCGTTTTCTTGTTAAAGTCTGGCTAACCCACCACCATCTTCGTCGTGAAGCGGCTGATGCGAAGGCAAACACAAACCCTGGTTTCGAAGTAAACCGTGATTGGTCAATTGAGGTATCAACGTGTAACTAAAGCTATACGTCAGGGACATAATGGAATACAATTGGATGCGATGTCGGTCTCTATGACGTAAGGGAACGCCTTCAAGTTAGGTAGAGTTGCAACGCGAAAGGAAATACGAGATTAGATACGAGATCTTTTACACACTGACAAACATTGATATGGCAATTTATACAATTTATTATTCTTTTTAACCTGACAACGGTCACTGCACGTATTAAGCAAACTATCCGAATTATAGTTTTTATATATTTTAATTTTACATTTTTTTTTATATTTTTAATTTTAGGTATTTTTAAAAATAACATTAACATTTGAGTTGAATTTTTAGTGAGAATTTGTGAAATATATATTTTTGAGTCCTGGACCTTTACAGTGTGATTACAATGTTTAGATTAGAATTCAACTTTTAAAGTGAATAGTGAACATTTTCCTATATATTATCGACACTGACACTCTGAGATCAGTCTGTTAGAGAAACAGTCTAAAATGTTTATTTCCATTCACCTCCATTAATATGCATGAACAACATGTATGCTCCTTTACAACAGTGGCATTGAGATGACATGGCTCAGTCAATAGTTATATTCACTCAGTTTCCATATATAGAGATCAAAGGATAAAAGGAATAAAAGCCTTCCGATGACATGGATAGGTTTCAAACTTGCTCCTGTAGTAATCATGACAGAGCTGGGCAGCCAGTGCCTGGTTACAGAGTACATACAGTACCACCAGCCACCAGGTTAATGAGCCACAACCACAACAAACACTCATAGCAGTGTAAATCAGAAGCTCGGCCAGGTAATGTGGACAGGAGACCTGCTCAAACCAGCCCCCACGTGGCATCTTGTGGGCAAAGGTCTCTACTTTACCTATACATATATAAAAGAACAGAGAAGAAAATCTTCATCTGATTTCATTCTGATTTCAGCTGTAAACATGCTTTATCATTTTTCTCCTCAAAACTTTAAGCTTCTTACCCAAGCGGTCAGTCCTGAGCTTTGCCAGCAGCGAGAGAGACCAGTGCTGAAGGAGTGATGCCCAGATGAAAACAAGGGTCCCAATAACATGATGCCACGTGAGCTGCTGAAAGAACGGGACTGACTGGACTCCTAGCAAAAAACACACAAACAACACACAAACTACACTGTTAATAAAATTCATAGACATCATTTGAATACATCTGTGTTGCTTAACTGCAGACAAAACATAAGCCTGTACTAACCTTCTTGTGTCAGAGAGGCATTTATGCACAGGACAGTTAGTCCAAGTAGGACATAGTAGGCCAAACCAAAAACATACTGTACTACATGGATCACGCCATCAGAAAATACACTGACATACAGGCACTCCAGTAGCCGTCTAAAAGAATGGACCAATAGTAGCATTTGTAAAAACAGAACAGAAAGCTTTAACTCTGAAAAACAAATGTAAAAATGTTTATTAATGAGAGCAGCGCCTACGATAAGTATCTGATTAATCTTTGGCATTTAAATTACAGTACCTTTCCAAGCAGCTCTTGGACTGCCAGTCAAACACCAAAGCATGTCCATCAGCCAATCAGGGAACGTCTCGCCCATGACGACAGACCGGAGGGACAACAGTAAGAGGAGTCCATTCCACATGACAGACACCGCATAGAAATGATAGAAACGGCTACAGAAAAAAACAGAAACAGGTGTTCCTTTAAAAGAAATGCATACGTGCACTAATCTGAACAAACTCTAAGACTTACAAATCTATTTTAACGATATTTAAATCTCAGTCACCTTTTAGATACGTCCAGGACGAGCTGCCAGTTTGGGCGCTTGATGTTTTCCTTTGTTTTCCCATATCGAATTAAATCCTGAAACACGTGATCGAGTTTGTGAGGCAGTTTAAAGGAAAATTTATAGAGGCAAAAAGCTACGGTAAAAAGTAACGCTAACGAAAACCATATGATATTAACTATTGGGAAAATGTTAAGCGTCATAATCCGTCCGCTTGCCTAAAACACCGGAGGAAAGCAAATGCTGGATATTTTAGGTTCCACTCACAGCAATTTACTCAAGGCCGTATTGTGGCAATGCATCTATATGAGATCAGCAATACAAATAAGCATTTCTGCGTCACATTTGACATTTATATCATTTTGTAAATGGAACGATAGAAAATTTAGTATTTTTAGAGCGTTTTAAATATTTGCAACTCTACAATCTGGGGTTCCACCTATAAACACAGGGGGGCGGCATACAAAAATATTTTGTAACATATTTAAGTTTATTAATATACTCTCACTTTAATTAAATGGTTCACTGATTAAAATAGGTTAAATGTGACCCTGTCTGTGAAAGCCAGGCTAAAGTCTTGAAATCAAATTATGAGATAACATGCATCAATGTTTGATTTCACCTATACATATCAAATCAATATCAACTCAGTCAATATTAAAGATGTCAAGGTTATATCACAGAACGTTCTTTACGTTATGTGAGATGATTTTATGCAGAAAACAGTAAATCACAAAAAATGTCTTTAGCTGGGTTTTCACAGGCAGGTTTACAAATGGTTTAAAACTATATTTTCTAAATCGTGTACAAATGTAACACCATGACGTAATTCCATGACAATGTTTTTTAATGTTTGATACATGTTCATTTCATCCTTAGGTGCATGTGGTCTCAAGAGCAGTAGGGCATGTTTTAGTTCATGGCTTTCAGACATCAAAGAAACGTTTTTGTTTATTTGGGCTCATCTTGTGTCGACTCAGACAGGAACCCCGAGACTGTATGCACACTGAAGGGTCCAGCTGTGAATTTGTGTTTTTCAGAATTGAGGAAGACATAATCTCACACTACAAAAAAGACTAAACAATCACATCATGACAAAAACACTATTCATAACTAGGGAGACTGCAGATCATTTAATCATTTAAATAAATTGTTACGTGTGTATAACGTGGGAACAAAACTTTACTACAATGTATTACAATTTGCAATAGCCTTACTTTTAATCATCTAACCATCATTAGATCTTTCAAAAGGATATTATTCTGTATGTTTAATTGATGTCTGATCACAACACAAAAGGACAAATGTAGCATAATATTGCTCTTTTTAAACACATCTTTTAATTAAATATCTTCTGATGCCATATTTAAGCATTTCAAGTGTAACTTTTGAGTTTTAAAGTGTGACCTTTTAAGGATATATTAATAAAGTATAGTTATCTCACCTTAATCATATCTATGTAATTTATACATTTAATAAAAGGGCCCATTATGTGCCTGTGATTTACAACAGGAAGTAAAGCAATAACCAGACCGCACAGTATGTGTTTGTCTGTTGCTCGCACACTTTGTCTGCCAATGCAAGGAAATCTCATTCCCCACTTGAGCCATTAACTATATTGTTAATGTTCAGTCAGTAAAGGAGAGCGTGTGTGTAAAAGAGACATAAGCTAAACCCTCTGAAGTATTTGACTCCAGGATGCCTCATAGAAGAGGCAGGTTTCCTATCTGAGGATGTGTGCACAGTTTCCTGCCCCCTCCCGACCCTTCCTCACTGTACCCACTGCTGGACCCTCATTAGGTTCCCTTCTGACACGCTCATTGTCAATCCTCCTCTCTTTCCATTATTTTATTCCCCTGTCTATCCATCCATGATGCCTCTCCACCCATTTCTCCATGGCCTCCATGGCTGGATTTTCCGTTTTGGGATCCCCAAACACCAGAATACACACAAGTACCCCATTTTGATACAATACCTTGGCCCTGATTTGTCATTGTTCTCTATACATTTCCCCTATACACCTTGTGAATCTATTTTAGATTTTGCCTGTGATAATCGTGATGTGTTGTCTAAATTGTTTTGAAGGACCCACTATAGTGAGACAAAAGGTTTGATTTTTTGCATTTGGTTGATGTATTTTTTCAAAACAACCTTTATATAGCCTTAACATTAGCACTGCAACTTTTCCAAGTTGCCATACATTAATAATCCTCCTGCTGCAGGTCAAAACTCATTCACATTTGCAAAAGTTAAGTTACAGCACATAAACATGACAGACTCAATGATGCCATTTGTTGGATGCTTTTTTGCGTGCATCACTGTTTGCATTTTTGGCATCCATTGGTTACCATTAACTTTTGTATGAAAAAAGCAGCATAAATATCCTTATGCTACCAAACTGTCTGTGGTCTATGAAAGAAAGAAAAGTTTGGAACAACATAAGAGCGAATACATTAATAACACAGTTTTCATTTTCGAATGAACTAGGGCAGGTTAATGTTACACTAAATATTTAGACTTGCAGGGGAAAATCCCTCATTGCAAGTACTGATAAAAATAAAACAACATATTAAATATTACTACAAACAAATGACATACTACTGCAGTTCAGTTGAATGATAAGGAAGCCCTGTTAGGATTATGGTACTGACAATGAGTAAAGAAACATTTCAAAGCAAAAACAGCAAAGATTCAATCAGTTCATAAATTCAGTTGGTTTATAAATTATTATCTTAAATATGATTTTATACACACTTAAAATGCTGGATTATTTTAAACCCATGGCTGGGTCAAAAAGGGACAAACCCAACTGTTGGGTTTAAAATTAATATATGCTGAGTTGTTTTAGTCTAAAAGGCTAAATTGTTTCTCAATCCTCATTCGCAGTTATAAACTCAGACTTCTGTTTTGACATCTGTGAATTTTTGTGGCCCTGCTCTCTGGCAAAATTAGAACCAAACCATTATTCAGACTTAAAACTGACTTAACTGTGATCAGTGACCTTTCACATAGTGATTATCTAAAATGACTTATCACTGTGCAAGGAATGACAAAAAGTTTTCAATCAGATTTATAATGGAATAAAATGACTGTAAAAACAACTGGATTTAAGTTTATCAAACACACAGAAAAGCCTATATAAATATCTTATAGTTCATGTGCATTTGAGTAAAAACTGTTTCCATTAAAGTTAATAAAGTTGCCTATAGCTTCAGTATATTGGTTGTGTTGCTCCATTACTCTTTTGTCTTGTGCTGGTTGGCCTGTAGGTTAATTTTCCATGGTATACCCTGTGTTTTCTTTTCCAGTAACCAGCACTGATGACAGAACAGGAACTGGCACACCTTGGCCTGGGCCATTGGGATGTAGGACTCAATAGTGAGGTATTCTTGTCATAAAAGTTAAAAATAATTAAAAGAAAAAAGTATGCTTTTGTGTTAACATATTTAAAACCTTAACAGTGCCAGAATTTTAAAGGCATCTACAATTTATTCTATTCTGTAAATGCATATATAATTGATTCACTTAATCTGCTCCCTAATAGCCTTGGTTTGAAACACTGTTATAGGCTGCATGTAACTAATGTAACTTAAAGCAAAGTTTGTTATTTTAAAGTTACATATAGTTACATACATTTTAGTTTTCCTATAAAAATGTGCTATTTTATATTAATTATAATTTCCAGTAAGGGGGATTGAATCATTTGGTCAGGCCTCTTGAGATAACAAGATAAATCTGTATGTTAATACAGCAATATAAATACTTATCTTACTGGCAATAATAAATGATTTCAAGACTCTTAGATCAGTTTTGGTATCTACAGTATGCATCATTATTATTATCTATGTTTTGTTGTTTGCTAAGTGGCACACCAGAAAATAGCACATTTAAAGGACAAACCAACACAAGAGTTCCCTTTTGGAGTCTGTTCCATGCCCGCTGTTAGCACTGCTCTAAAAGATAGGAAGTTCTTTCTTTTCCTGATCTCCTGCTTAGAGGAGGAAGTGCTTTAGATGCTATGACTCCCAATAGAAATGACCAGGACAGGAAACATGTGGTGGTTGGAGACTTAAACTCTAACCCTTTTGATCAAAGCCCCACCTGAATCATTCAGGCTTTCTAAGACCATCAGTGCACATTGTCCCTACCAACAACAACCAAAGAGAAAAAAAAACCAGAGTGCTTGTTTAAAAGAATAAATAGATAGAAACATATCATTACTTATTATACTTATTACTTATCTAGCACTGCAAAACATTGTAAACTTGGGAAACTTAGCACCTCTTAGTACTATTGTTGCCGCTTTGATGTGTCGCTTCATTGTCTCCTAATATTTGTAAGTCGCTTTGGATAAAAGCATCAGCCTAAATGTAAATGTAAATATCATTACGAACAATTTAAACATGACAATTTTTCAAGTGTAGTTCTGATTTCTGATTTCCACATTTTTTTATTAAACAGTGGGAATTGTTCTAGTATGTCTTCAGAAAATCAGGTTTAGATGTACAATCATTGTAGGTATAAACACAAAAAATCATAATAACATTAGTTTTTTACAGTATCTCTTTAAGTATTTTTTCCTTATTTTAAGGAATGTTGAAATGATAAATCTGAATGTTTGACCTAATAAGTAAACATTGAGCAAATGACCCAAAACAGCATTGTCCATCACTCAAACACAATACATGACCTTTCCTACTGCATTGTTTGCCTTGAGACGTCCTGTGTCATGCAAGCTTACTGTTACACAACAAAAGGTGTCCCCAGCATTATTTTTCGATCCACCCATATCCCACTGGCAGCTTCTCTGGGACATTCTATCTCAACTTGCTGGAAAACAAGGGAGGTTACCAGTACTCAGCCAACCTCCTTACCTCCAGAGAGCAGAAAAAGAGACACTGTTAATAATTGCAGTCCTGTAACTTTACGGTACAGGAAACATGGCCACCCAGATTGTTTACAGACAATGGAATGGTCAAAGGGTCTTCCTCTGCAGAATTAAGCTGTGTTTGACTGCTATTGGTTTAGACAGAAGCCATTATATAGTTTGTACAGTTTTTTGGTTAGTTGTTTGAAAGCTAGTCCAGGTGGATGATTCAATGAAGTGTAAAGATTATTTTGGGGGGACTGAAAATGTAGAAATGTAATACTTACTGTAATTGTTTAATTGTTTAATTGAAAAAAGGAAAAATATGTTATTTCTATTAAGTGTTTGGTTGCATAAGCTGCAAATTGTTTTTCATCTAATCTTCTCCATCCATTAATGCTGTTAAAAGTGTCTATTATTGATCTTTGAAATTGACATTTAGATAATGTAAAAATCGGGTAATATTCTTCCTTTGTGATTGCTAACATATGCGATCAAGATGAAATTACACAACATGGAATAAAGAATACATTTTTAAGTAATAAACTTACAATTACATTTTAAATTTAGAAACTTTTGCTTTTGGCTAAATGCGCGCAATGCGTAAGTCTGCGCGTAAAGCTCACATTTTCAATTTTTGGAAAACCGTCATAAGATAACAAGTAAGATAAATGCAGTTTTTTAATGCGAACACGTTGGCAGTTTATAGCAGTTCAGTAATGAAGTGCAAGCACCATTTAAGTGCATTTGTTTAGTGCATCAGATCCGATCTTTACTTTTTGATTGAGTCAAGTTCCTATCGTAATTGATCTCTGAAAAAGGCATTCAGTCTGCATTGCCTTGTCTGTTTAGTCCTAAAGATCTAGATTTATGGACCTTCGGCCCGTAAACAGTAAATAAACGGTAATAGTTTGTAAAGAGTGTGGCGCTCCTCCCTCTCCATTAGTGCACTTCCAGTCGCGCGTCCGTCCAGCGCGAGTCCATCAGTGTGCGCGCAACAGGTTACTGTCAGGATTTCTTTTTCTCCCTCACATAGTTTGTTTTTCATTCAATATTTTTGATTTACGGATTTTTTTAAAGCGTATATTAAAGAGCGCATTTGCACTGTGTGAACGTGATGAGGAGCTGAGGGTTATTGTTTTTCTCTGAACTTTTAAAGTTTGGTTCATGCCGGGACTTTCGGGCGATGGCAAAGACATCTGATGTTCTTTCTCTCGTCCACTTTCTTCTTACCATCAGCGTGGTTATAGGTAGGACTAAATTATTTAATTAAATATGATAACATCATAATAATACGACTAATACTCTAATAATACAAATTCATACAATTCAGAATTCTCGTTATACTTTTATCACATTTTGGTAATTAGATTGTTGCTGAAATTTGGCTTGGCTCTATTAAAACTTTACATTTTGTGATTAGATGAGACACCTAGTTCTCTTTATTTTCTTATTATTTGATTATTATATGTAAATATAAACTTTGTCAGCCCATTTAAGGTTCTTTTACAGATTAAGAACACCCAGAAAAATTTTAATTGTGTCTTAGTCTGTTTCACTACCTGTTACATCGAAATTATACTTAAAATAAACTTTTTTTATTATTGAATGGTTTTAAAATTGGATCTAGTGAGAATTTTTTTCACAAGCTCAATACAGTTAAATCCTTCTTTTCTCTCTGGCCCTTATCTTATGATTCCCACAATTCAAGCGTATTCAATAGAAACAATCAAACCACCATTGTTCTTTCAGTGTCAAGCGATTCAATATAAAAAAAGGTTAAATACGTCAGTCTCTATAGAGTGCATGTGTATTATCATTGATTGTGTGTGCCCATAAGACAGCCTCTGGAGCAGGCTTTGGAGCACAGGGCCATTTAGCACGGCCCCGGCCCATCTGCCCCGGCTTCCTGTTTTGACACAACCAGTTCGCTGTGTTGTGCCCCTCCAGTGGAAAAATATCCCACAGTGTGTTTCTTTGTGCCACAATGGACTGTGCCATGTGCTATACCACACTTCAGCATTACATCCTTTACCCTAAAAACCAGGCCAGGTCATAGTCAGGCGTTCAGGGACCTTCAAGTCCATGTTTATGCACAGACACAAGCAGTTCTTTGGGTTTTTAGGTTGAGTGATGCAGATACATTAACAGGTTCTTTAAAACCTAAATAAAAGATTTTATCTTTTGTAAGCATGAATTAAAGTTAAACTATATATACCTTGACTTTAGAATTTTGAAAGGATTCGGTGAATGATTGTAGTTGTCAAAATGGCAGATTTATAATCTCTGTATATGTGTGATATGGATGCACTGGTTTAAATATATATGTTTGAAAACCAGCAACTTGATCTTAGAATGAACAAATTATACATATTATTTTAAAGATATAGCATTTGAATGGATTAATGAGAAATGCTTTAAGATAAAGTTCAAGATCAAGAACCATTAGCTCCATTCATGCTGTATGCATGGTTTTATTTAGATTTAATGTTTATCTGCAATATTACAGCCAATATTTTCTAATGTTTAATTTCAATATGAAATATGAATCGTCTAGTTGTCTATATGAAATGTCTAGTTTCAAATTTACAGGTGGATTGTCAAAAATTAGGTTGCATTTCTCTCTGCGTTGCCAATCTCTTAAATGTCTGTTTTTAAATCAGTTTAAATTGTTTTTATGAAATGTAAAATTATATACAGCCAAGCTGCTAATGTGTTTTAAAGTGATCTTAAGGTCATATTTATATTCTGTGTTATATTAATTTCCTCTAACATAAAATAACCAGTCTCATCTGAGAAATTATTTGCAGCGATAGCGCAAATAAAATAAATTAAAGTAGATATTAAATTGGGGTAAGAATAATAATCATATGCTAAAATCCCCAAAGCTCAAAGATTACCACTTTAAATGAGTATTTAGGTGAATAACAGCTGCTTCTTTTTAAAGCTTCTTGTTTGTGATTTGTTTTAGCAATAGAGCTCAGGTTTGTGCCTGATCCTCCAACTCTAAACATCACTGAAAAGACTCTTAAAATCAATGCCTCAGATACACTGGAGATCACTTGCAGGTACAGTAAACTTACTCCTGTTCCTGATGAAGAGAGTAAATGATACTGTTTTTATACATTATGCAAAATCAAAATGGATGTTAACAATGCAATTACTCCGCTGATCATCTTACGTGCCCGTCACACAGGGGGCGCCAGATCCTGGAGTGGGCTACACCTCACAACCGAACCCGTTCTGAAACCCGGCTCACCATATCAGATTGTAGTGGTGATGGATTATTCTGTAGCACTTTAACCCTCTCAAAGGCTATAGCCAATGAGACTGGAGAGTATCACTGCTTCTATAAAAACCTGCCCATAGAGGATGGAAAGACATCTGTGGGAGTGTATGTCTTTGTACAAGGTAAGTTTTACAGTTATGATTGTACTCTCACACATATCTTCACAATAAAATAGATGAATGACAGTGGGGAAAAACAGTCTGAATGTTACCACAAGTTCTTTGTTATTCTTCAGGATAACCTCTTTACCTCTTCATTCTTTATAACCTCATTCTGGTGTCATGTGTTTATTTTGCTTCCTGTTTAAAACATAATATTTTACATAAGATGTACATTCCTACCCTGTCCAGATGAACAAAATATAGGAAATTTCTGGGTTGTTTTAAGTTGATTGTTTTGAGAGTTAGTTGTGTATGTGTGGTGGTATGAACTTGCACTTTGTCATCCAAAGTTATTACAATAACTTTTAAAATATTTTATGTAAAAAAAGTATTCGTTTTTTATTTTATGTTTAGTTATAATTGCTGTTTTGTTTTTATGTCTTATTTAAATCAAATAAAACTGTCTAATAAAACATCAGTTTATTTAATATTATTTAAATATGTTTTGCATTTCTGGCAATTGTGACAGCAAGTTTTTGTTAGCAACACTTCTATTACAATAAATACTTTCTCTAAAATAAAAGTGCTTCATGATGCCATAGAAAAGACATTTTTGGCTAATTTCTTGCTTTGAAAAAAGGTTCTTTAGACCCTAAAAAGGTAAGAAAATGAAAATTTGACTAGAATGGTTTATTAGGAAACCAAAACTTGTTCTTCTTTGACATTATTGTGAAGAGCATTATTATTATAAGTGTACAGTCTAAGAAGTGCTGTTAGGTGAGAGAAGTAACATGACATTTTATCTGCATCTCATCTTTTCTGTATCTGAGCGATTGAGTAATTTTGTGGTTACTGATTAAAATCTCTTTGGTTACAGATTATCGTATGCCATTTGTCCGAATGGCTCAAGATTATGATGTGGTGTTTATTCGAGAAGGAGAGAGAGTGGTCATTCCCTGTGTGGTATCTGTGGAGGACTTAAACGTCACACTTTACACAGTCAGTTTACACACACACACACATGAGCACAGATGCATTCACACAGACTCTTCTAAATGTGGACTGGATTTAAATAATCATCCAAAGATGAAAAGAGATCCAAAGAGAAAATTAATTTATGCATTTTGTAGATTTATGCAATTTACCTACTTTATAGGTACTTTGTCCTAACCTGTTGTATCTACTCAAATGAACTTGAACTTACAATTTATTTCTAGTTGGTGATGTGAATTATGTTTATGATGTTTGCCTTGAACAGAAGTATCCAGTGAAAGAATTAGCCACTGATGGGAAAGAGGTGATCTGGAACAGCAAGAGAGGGTTCATCCTTCAAAGTCATGTGGTCAGTTATGCTGGTGTGGTCTACTGTGAAACCATTATTCAAAACGAGACCTATCAATCCTCATCTTACATCGTGGCTGTTGTAGGTAAGACAGATAAACACTTGTGCATGACAAAAATGTTTCTAGATTATAATGAACATTTTGTAAATTTAAGTACATTAATACATTTATTATGTTATTTTCATGTACATTACAGTTATCCACTTGGTCGACATTTTATGCAAAGTCACTTTGGATAAAAGTAACAGTCCATTCAATCCATATGTCATACAAATCAGTCACTGGGTTGGAACCCATGACCTTTGTGTTGCAATGCTCTACCAACTAAGCTTAAGGAATATGTGTATGATATTTTTTATATTTTGTGTTCAAAAATGTGAATATCGTAAAGTTTCAAGAAAAATGTCAATCTTATCCTGCCAATCACAATAAACAAGCCATTACCATCATTGCCATATGACCTAATATTTAATATTTCATAAGAGCATTAATATTGAGTTATTTGAAAATCTAG
Organism: Beaufortia kweichowensis; assembly: GCA_019155185.1. Taxonomy (NCBI): domain Eukaryota; kingdom Metazoa; phylum Chordata; class Actinopteri; order Cypriniformes; family Gastromyzontidae; genus Beaufortia; species Beaufortia kweichowensis. The sequence continues at coordinate 13,280,402 of CM032807.1, forward strand.
TCACCATTGACAGTGGCAAATATTTTTCTGTCCAGAATTTTGTTTTATTTATTTAAGTTATTTCAAACGACTATTTTTTTTAGTTTTTGAACAATTGATAAAACCATTCTGTTATCGAGCATACAACATTGCATGCTTCAAAATCATGTTGTTGAGTCTATAGTAAACTGTGGTGTGAGATCAGCTGCCCTGGTCTCAAGAGAACAATGCTCCACCCGGCACGTCCCTCACACCCCTTTCCCTCTTCCGCAGGATATAAGATCTATGACCTCACCCTGAGTCCAGCTCAGGAGAGGCTGACGGTAGGGGAGAGGCTAGTGCTCAACTGCTCCGCTCACACTGAGCTTAATGTGGGAATCGACTTTCAGTGGACCTTCCCTCACGAGAAGGTCAGTAACTACAAACAATGTTCCGGGTTCAATGCAAGTTCAGATCAAACGACAGCATTTGTGGCATAATCTCATTCCAATTGTCTGTACTGTACGTTCATAATGATGATGAAAAACAGATGGAAATTATCTAAACAATATCTTTCTGCAACAGCTTTAACCTTACAGTAGGTGTGTGAGGTATATAATACAGTATCTCATTCATGTCAATATTTATATTAGATGTGAATAATACAACACTCATGGCAATTCATAACTATTTTATGACATGTCTTATAGGTATTTGTATGATGTAATTTGCATGTTTTAGTAGTATGATCTGCTTTTTCCACCAGTGACGGTTAGGTTTAAATTTCATTTTTACTTCTTTCTAATAATTGTACATTTTGTATAATCACATAATACAAATTTCTATGAATAAGGCCATAATTGTAAAAAAGTATTAAACCCAAAACATTCCCTTAAAATCCATCACGTTCAAATTCCTTGTGTGACTATCAATATTTATTCCATTTTAATAATGTGTTCAATTCCATGAATAACTTCACACAGTTCTTTGGCTGATTTCAAACCTCTTCTCTTAGAGAAGCGTCAACAGCTCAACACCACGATCACGCTATGAGACGAAATCCAACAAGAAGAAACTGTGGAACTCTTTAGAACTGTCCAATACCCTCATTGTGGAGAACGTGACCATAAATGACACTGGAGAGTATTTATGCACAGCCTCCAGCGGTCAGATGCAAAAGATTGCACGTGCCTCCCTCATCGTCTACGGTATGTCAATGATCTTAAAGGATTAACCTAAAACCAGATAGGAAATATAGAGTATTACATCACTAAAACTTATACATTTAGCACATGAAGACAGTTATAAGCTTAGTTTCCATATACATTTGATTTTGTAGAACAGTAAAGCATATACCTAAAACTATAACAGTGATGAGTTATATGGGTCTTTTCAATGACTAATACTAAATTTGTGCTTCAAATTTCAGAGAAGCCATTTATTGCGCTGAATGATCAGATGTTTCAGACTGTGGAAGCAACCGCTGGCCAACCAGAGGCAAAAATCCTTGTTAAATACTATGCTTATCCAGAGCCCTCTGTCAAATGGTAAGTGGTGAAGCGTTAAAGGGATAGTTCACCCAAAAATAAAAAGTATGTCATAGTTTTTTCACCCATATGTCATTCAGACCCTGTATATGATTCTTTCTTTTATGGAACACAAAAGAAGATGTTTGCAAAACGCTGGTTACCGGCACCCATTGACTTCCATTGTACCTTGTGTCTATACTATGAAAGTGAATGAGTGCCGGTAACCAGCATTTTGCAAAATATCTTCTTCTGTGTTCTGCTGAAGCAAGAAAGTCATTTTACTCTGTGCAAGTAAAACTAAACTTCACTCTTGTTTATTTAGGTATAAGAACGATCGTCCAATATCGGGAAAGGATGAATACAGAATGAAGCCTGCCAGAGGATCTCTCACTATATATGGTGTTACAGAAAGGGATGCTGGGAATTACACTGTCATCATGACAAATAAACTCACCGGGGAGGAACAAAGAAGAATATTTCAGCTTTTGGTTAATGGTAATGTCACTATTTCACTTTTCTTGTCTTCATATTTCATCTCTTCCACTGTTCTGACATCATTATTGTGTGTGCATATAAACAGACCATCCAAAGATACTGGAGAAGGAAGTACCTATGGATCGAGATGTTCATATGTATGGCAGTAGCCCTACTCTTAGGTGTACTGCCAGCGGAGGATCCAGCCCCGTCACAATACAATGGCAGTGGATGCCCAGAGAGGACTGCCCAATCAGATTTCAGTAAGTCATATTTTTTGGGCTGCCAAGTTGAGTTGCCAAGTATGCAGACTTACTTTTTTGTGCATTAAACCTTGTTACATGACCAACATATTATAAAAGGTTGTCTAAAAACACTAATATTATAATACATTTTATTTTAAACATGATTAACTTAATACTCATAATACTTCATAACATAATACTCATTGCAAAGCAGTTTTTGGTGAACAAGAGGTAAACCAATTTTGATCCTGCACCTTTGCATTGCTTTAATTTTGACTATGGTATTATAATATATACAGTGACAGTTGTTACATACAGAAAAGTGTATACACTTATATACCAAAGTATATACAGATGGAGGCAAGTGTTGTCAATAGGTTTCAAATCTGTTGAAAAGGGCATTAGTAGGGACATCCCAACCATTCAAGTCATTTCTCTGTCTTTTTGTTTAATAGTAATGTGTTATTTTATGAAATAATATACAGTAGTTCATAAATTTTGCTTCATAGTGTACGTGCGCTGATGGGCTTCATATCGCAGCAAAAACAGGATTTCCCCACGGCCCCACAAACAACTTGCTATATTAGGAAACATTAACCAAACTATTCTTTATTTAGAAACCTTTGTCTACATATCAAACAGGCATTTAGCAGGAAAGATGGAAACGACTTTGAATGATTTTGAATTTTGTTGTCTCATATGTGTGGTTGAAATAGGTTTGTGGAAAATTTTTATTTTGTTTTATTAGATTGGTAAAAGTATTGTAATAATACGGTTGCACAGGCTGATTTACTCATCAATATGGTGTATTAATGTGGAATTATACATTTCATTTATTGAAGTATTTCACATTTTCCCCAGTGTGCAAATGCATCCTACACCGCGGTTCATTTGAATGGTGTGTTCTAATTGGGCATTCATCCTGAAATAACGTTTGTTAATGGGCCAACCACGATTGCTTATTTGGATTGTGCTTTTATGCTCAGAAATCAGCACCAGTGATTTGTTGTGACCAGTGACTTTTAACTTTGATTGGCAGACTGCATTTACAGAACATCTCTTCCAAGGATGTTGTGATGGTGTAATGAATGTTCAGGGTCAGCCATCACGCAAGCCTTATCTTCAGACTGCACCCTCACCTACTTCCGTAACCCTCATCACAACTTCCTGTTGTTCTAAAACCAGACGGATTCAAATCCTCTGTCCTTGATCAAACGAGAAAAATAACACAATGTGTATCAGTGCGCCCTACTAACAAGTGTTTACCTTATCTTTTACTTAAATTTGTCCTATTTTTGTTTCTGTCCAGCTATTTTTCTCCATCTCACATGGTCTGACCTATATAAGAGATGGATGTCTTACCCAAATCTAACCCTGATGTCTGTTTATTGATATTTCTGATAATCGCTTTGGTCATGAATATGTTATGTAACAGAAACAGAAATAGAATGGAGTGAATGGTAGGATTGTCTAATTTCGGACCAAGTATTAGATTGGTAAAAGTATTGTAATAATACGGTAAATGCATTGTTGCTTAATCTGTACATATATACTTTTTTCTAGCTAAGCTGCAGCTGTAAAATCAGCAATATCAGTTTTTGGACAGTGTGTTTATGTACATCATGTTATGTGTGATATCCACAGAACAAAGGCAGAGCAGAATGTGGCGAAATGTGACAAATGGAGAGAAATTTTAAACAGCACAGGGAAGAATCCCATCAGCAGTCCCACATCGGTCACTGATCGCTCTCTCAAGGTAAACATTTACAATTACCCCCTGACCAATAATTAGGAAAATTTCTTTGCTCTGTTTAGCTGCACAGCAATTTTATATTATTCTAACTGTAAACATATAATGTGGTTCAAGTATTTAAGTGTTTTTGGTCACTAATCAAATAAGCTGATTGTGAATGCTGACCATGTTAACTGGATTGTCTGAAGGTTTCATTTCTTCCATTTGGAACTTTTCAGATAATGTCAGGATGAGATGGTTCCCAAACAGCTGAAGTGCATGTTGTAAAAGAAAGACGTAATAATAAAATGTGACCAGTCTGTGAAAACCCATCTAAAGATTTACTGTTTTCATCCTACGTATTGTATCTTAAAGATTATCCAGTGGAAATATAATCTTGATATCTTTAATATTAACCCTTTTATGGTGCTCGGTATACCTCTGTAGTCTACTCTACCGACTTAAAAAAATTTAAAAATCATATCATTTTTCTTTTGATAAAATATGAAAACTAATTTTTTAGTTTATATTATAAAATACAATAATACTGTATCTTAAAATCATATAATCTATTATTTACAACAGTAAAGAAACACTACACTCTAAAAACAGATGTGTTAAAATAACACAAGATGTGTCTAGTTAGGGACAACACACAGATGTGTTGTCCCTAACTAGACACATCTTTGTGTTAATTTAAAAACAACACATTTTGTGTTACTTTTAACTCAACTTGTGTTACTTTCAACTCAACATGTGTTGTCCCTTTTATGTATTTGTATGTATATGTAAAATGACACATTATGTGTTAAACAGCATAACACAAAAAATGTGTTAAAAAATAACACATCCTTTTTTAGAGTGTACCGATTTTCATAATTTTTATGGCTAATTTTTGTGATCCTAATCTTATAAATAGATATTAAGACCTATTTCTTTATATGTAAAACATATTTCAACTTCACAATATAACTACTTTCAAATCACTGATACTAGAATTTTTGGTAAATAGGCAAAATAGAAACATAAAAATGAAAGTCTCAAATTTTTAAATCTATATGTATATAGATATATATGCATATATATGTATATGGTAACTGTATTTGTAAAAATTATTCATTGCACTCTCATTCTGTTTTAATGTACCTGTGTGTGTGTTTTTTTCACAGACTATAAGCACGCTAAAGATCCAGAAGGCGGTTGACAACACTCTCTACAGATGCACTGCCACCAACAAGATGGGAATAGATGAGAGAATCATTGTATTCCAAGTAACACGTAAGTGATTTCATACCTGCGGCACATCTCCAGTCAGTGCACCTGTTATATCCCATTTGAGAGCTTTCAACGCTATTGTCCTGTTTTTCTTGATTACAGGTTTCCTAAGTCTAAGTGTGCTCCCCTCTTACATCCCTATTGAGGGAGAAAACGTTGTGATGCGCTGTCTAGCCGACCGGCTGCTCTATGCCAACTTGCGCTGGTATCGGGTAACAAACGTAGCCAACCCTGATGCCCTTCAGGCGGCCGTGCCTTGTGAAACCTCACCCTGTCGCCACTCCTCCAGCCTAACGTTACCATATCAGGTCAGCAGGGCACCAATACAACACTGGACCTGCCCATACCAAATGCCACAATGATGGACCAGGGCCTGTACGCTTGTCAGGTGGAGAACGTGGGGACCAATGAGAGAACGTGCTTACTTCACAACCTCAGACTCAGAGGTGTGTATGCAACATTGCAGGTTCTGCTTGAGCTTTTTGATGGTTTTCATTGAAGTTATTGTAAATGTACATTACAGCATTTATCATTTTTCCACACAGCTCTTGAGATGTCCAGAATTGTGACCAATCTGACTGACCAGCGGGTGAATGTTAGTGACTCCACCACTTTAGTGTGTGAGGTGTCGGGAACACCAACTCCTCAAGTGATGTGGACGAAAAACAACCACACTGTCATAGAGGGATCAGGTAAGAAAAAATATTATTAAGAATTGAATCGAATTGATCAAAATCTCTTAATTTCACAACTTTGTTTGAAGCAATCTATAAATGGTTACAAATTTAGGGTTGTTGTGCATATTTGTGTGTATGACCATGATTCTTAGACTAAAGAAAGCTGTTCGTGTATTTTTTTAATGGTGAATCACTTTATAAAATAAGTGTTTTTCTCACAGGTTTTAAAGTACGACGGAGGATTAGTGCCACGTAAAAAAAAAAATCTAAGACTATGAGATTAAAGTCGAAATATTACGAGAATAAAGTCGAAAATACGAGAATAAAGTCAAAAATACTTCTCGTAATATTTCGACTTTATTCTCGTAATATTTCGACTTTATTCTCGTAATATTTCGACTTTATTCTCGTATTTTCGACTTTATTCTCGTAATATTTTGACTTTAATCTCGTATTTTCGATTTTATTCTCGTAATATTTCGACTTTAATCTTGTATTTTCGACTTTATTCTCGTAATACTTCGACTTTAATCTTGTATTTTCGACTTTATTCTCGTAATATTTCGACTTTAATCTCGTAGTCTTAGATTTTTTTTTTTTTACTGGCACTAATCCTCCGTCGTATTAAAGGGATAGTTTACCCACAAATAAAAATTCAATCATAATTTACGCACCCTCATGTCATTATACAAATCCTGAATATGACTCTTTTTTCTGCAAAACACAAAATAAGATAAGTCTCAATGGTCTCAAAAGTCAATGAACGGCAATATTGTGAGGATCCTTTAAAATAGTTTCTTTTGTATTCTGCAGAAGAAAGACAGTCATACAGATTTAGAATGACATAAGGGTGAAGAAAATTATGATTTTTTATTTTTAGGTGAACTGTACAGCTTGTGATCTCACATATAATGTTACTGTAATGCTTTTCTTTTTTTGAGGGTGTATGGTAACATTTCTGTCAATGTTGTTTTATTGTCAGGTGTGATTCTAAAACACTCAAATCGTGTCTTGACCATCCAACGGGTGAAAAAAGAAGACAGTGGTCTGTATGTATGTACAGCGTGTAACCAGCAGGGCTGTGATTCTGACCAGGCTCGTATCACTGTGGATGGTGAGTCTATAAACAATTAAAAATTTATTATTTTGGATGTTTTGGAGTGATTGTGGATTAAATTGTGGCCATGTTAACAAGTCACACTTTTCGAGGAGGCGTCCCATTTCTTGTCACAGTTCTCCCACTGACTTTTATCCTGATATGTGAAGAGATTGTGTTTTAATCAAGGTCCTGTGGCAAAAATAGCTCTCTTTGGTCAGTCAGGAAGGGGACTCTGTTAGCGCACATCCTTTACGGAGTACTAAAAGAAAACAAAGCAAAATCCCAGAACACAAAAGAGGAGTAAAATGACCCACCCAATGATCTCTCTCTCTCTCTCTCTCTCTCTCTCTCTCTCTCTCTCTCTCTCTCTCTCTCTCTCTCTCTCTCTCTCTCTCTCTCTCTCTCTCTCTCTCTCTCTCTCTCTCTCTCTCTCTCTCTCTCTCTCTCTCTCTCTCTCTCTCTCTCTCTCTCTCTCTCTCACTGGTTGAGTGACTTGCATCTTGGAATTCTTTCATTCTCTCACATCACACATAACAGAATAGTGAGACACATAAATAGAAGCCGATAACAAAGACACAGTGAGTACGTGACTCATCTCTCAACATCACTGTTTCTACTTGATACCCAAGGCGACGTTCACACGCCAGTCATATTCAATATGGCCTGCTAACAAGAAACCCCGTTCCCACGCTGAGAAAGAGTGAAATGGCGGAAGGGAAAGACAGAGAAATAAACTGCGTCTTCTATATCTCCACTGACCAGTTGCATGCTGTAATATAGATAAGAGAACATGGCACTTTCACCTTTTTATGCGAACCAATTGATGCTGGTTGATTTTGGCTTCATGTTGCTGTCCACTGTTCAAGCTTATTTTGATTGGATTAAATATCAGGTCAGAACACAATTCACATTCCTTGCAATGTAGACATCATAAACGCCCAATTCATACAAATATTTCCTGATAGGTTGTTCCTAGCATTTTATTCCTTTCTTTACTTGTAATACAAAGTCCAAACTAAATATGTGACCCTGCATGTGAAAACCCAGCTAAAGCAATCTAATATATATATACATATACTCTTTTAATTTTTAAAGAAATTAACGGATACACATTTTGCTCTCTCTCTGTCTCTCTGTCTCTCTGTCTCTCTGTCTCTCTCTCTCTCTCTGAGTTATTTCAAGTTATTTCATCTAATCAGATCATGTGACCTATCCAACAGGTGCTGAAGAAAAGATGAATGTGGAATTGATCATGCCCATTGGTGCCGTGGTCATCGCCATGTTCCTCTGGCTCCTCATTGTCTTTGTCATTCGCAACAGGAAACGGGTAACATTTGATTCTATTGCTCTTCCTTCTCTCTCTCTCTCTCTCTCTCTCTCTCTCTCTCTCTCTCCTGTATGCTCACATACACACACACTGCTCTTCTCTGACTGATTAAAAGTGACTACCCAAACCATCTCTATTGTGTGCTCAGTTCACATTCTGCTCTGGTGTGTCACGTAGACCAGCCGGTTTTGGACAGTGTTGAGACTTAATTCTGTTTCTGTATGTGGGGACTGGGTGCTTCCAGCAGCTTCCAGTAACTCATTAGTGGGGCTTTTATAATGAAAATTAACACAATTTCACTCTCTCTTCTCCATTTTCCTCCCAATATTTTTTCCCCTTTAAAACAGCCTAATGATGGAGATCTGAAAACTGGCTATCTGTCAATAATCCTTGAAGATGATATGCCAATGGATGAGCACTGTGAGAGACTGACCTATGATGCCAACAAATGGGAGTTCCCTCGTGACAGACTGAAACTAGGTGATTCAGCTAAATAATGAGAAATCATCATAAAAATATCCCCAAACACTCAAATGTTTGTACATGTTAAATGTTTAGAAATGTGACACACTGTATTTTCTAGGGGAGCCGCTGGGCAGAGGAGCATTTGGTCAAGTTGTAGAAGCGATGGCATATGGAATTGAGAAGGTCTCCACCTGCACTACTGTAGCAGTGAAGATGCTGAAGGGTATGAAGCTTCTGATTACTAATCTTTATATAGTGGGGTCCAAAAAAATGCGACTTACAGTACATTCAAGTAACATGAAGACATAATAAGTTCCCTTTTGTTTTAATCAAGCAGCACAAATCTGTGTTCATGCAAGCTTGATAAAACAAAAGGGAACTTATTATGTTAAAACTTGAAGCTTTTTTTAAGCGGTGTGCAAACTTTAAGAATGTTTGTCAAAAGCATCTTATGAGCTTTGTATAAAACAAGGAAATATGATCTTTTTTACACTGCCAATATACTAAGAGATGTAAATATTTCTTATTTATTTTAAAATGTGGCCTGTTATCCAAGATAGAGGACTCAAATTAGTAAAAAATTACAGTGAAATTTAGGTGGGATGGAAAAAGAATGCTCACAGCAGTGATATAATCTTGCTTTATGATTGACGGATTAGATAAACAAGCTTTCGTTTTAAAATTCACTTTATTTTCAGGTTTAAATGACCTTTTTAATCCTAGATTTTCAATGGGGTCTAAGACTTTTGGACTTTGTATGAATGTTAAAAATTATACAATATGTACACATTACTATATGAACAGTTCAGATGCAAAACCCTCTAAGGCTATCGGAATTCTTTTCTTTTAAATGAACATTTTTTATCAGGCTTTTAATGTTTTTTGCCTACAAATCGATATTTCAGACTGGACAGAATGCGGTATTTAGCAGAATTTAAAACAAATTATTTGAGTATTGTATACGATGTGTGGAGAGCATTCACTCAACATCATTATCTCGTTTTTGACAGAGGTGGATTTTAGAAGCTTTTGCATCTGAACTCTTCATATACATAAATATATGTCTTTACATTGTAACACAAGCAATATTCCCAAACTCCAACAGAGGGAGCCACTGCCAGCGAGTACCACGCTCTGATGTCCGAACTGAAGATTCTTATCCATATTGGCCACCATCTCAATGTAGTCAATCTTCTGGGAGCCTGCACCAAACCAGGAGGTGTGTTCTTCATTCCTCATAAAGTGAAATCCCTGCCTTCCTGACGTTTACTACAGACATGTTTCTTATGTTTAAATGTACTGTTGCAGTTACAGTTACTCTCTCGTTCACTCTTTCAGGACCCTTGATGGTTATAGTAGAGTACTGTAAACACGGTAACCTCTCCAGCTATTTGAAGAGCAAGCGAGGAGATTACAGTCCTTACAAGGTAAATAGCACTTATTGCACCTACATTTCGAATATCTGTATTTTCTACAGGGATTCTGTAAAACAGCACCTGACTATTATTTTTGGTTCATTTTTGGCCATAAGGGCATTATGGTAACAATACTCTTTGATGTGGTCAAACTGATACAAAAGCCTCACGTGAGACCTCGAGCTGTCAGCTCTCAAGGTTAAAGCTGTTGTTCTTGCACACAATGAAGTGTACCCAAGACCGCATTAATATTTATGTGATGGTTACAATTCTGACGCCCTGGTGCTGTTTGACCCTGATGACCATTGTAACTCAACCTGACAACAATGGAAACTGATCCACCTGTGTTTCTGAAGCGCACGCCCCGGCCGTGCCAGAGGGAGGTACGGCAGGAAGAGGATTTGCGTGAAGGGGATCTGGGTCTGGGAACCAGTACTCGCTTAGACATCTGCACTGGCACTGCGGTGTGCACCAGACTGGAAGAAAAGACCTCCACGAACCATGTGCAGGATGAGCAAGGTACAAGGTGGTCTGTTGGATATTTTGTATTGTTAGCAGACTCTTTTGAAGTGGGACCACGAGAGACTTTTATACACGTCACCAAACCTGTATATCACTCTTTCTTCTGTGTAACACAAAAGAAGATATTTTGAGAAATGTTTTAGTAGTTTTTCTCCCCATACAATGGAAGTCAATAGAGGCCTTCTTTCTAAATATCTTCTTCTGTGTTCTGCAGAATAAAAAAGTCAAGTTTGAAAGTGATATGGGGATGAGTAAATAATAAAAGAACTTTAATTCTTGGTATAAAGTAAAGCTAAAAATGTTCATTTTATAACTTAACTCATGATGAATTTGTATATATAGAGAGTTCAGACTGGGATCACCTGACAATGGAGGATCTCATCTGCTATAGCTTCCAGGTAGCCAAAGGCATGGAGTTCCTCGCTTCCAGAAAGGTAATACTGAAACACACCACAAAGGTTCTGTGTGTTTACTGTACATACTGGTAAGATAATAAAGTATTGCTTCAATCATAATACTGCTTTGTGTTTGCCAGTGTATTCATCGTGACCTGGCAGCCAGAAACATCCTACTATCTGAAAACAATGTGGTGAAGATATGTGACTTTGGGCTGGCCAGAGATGTCTATAAAGACCCCGATTACGTCCGTAAAGGAGATGTGAGGACCGTTTTTACTCACAAGGACTTAACAAAAATTCAATTTATTTAATTAGTTTAAACTTGAACATTTTCTTTCTCTTGCTCTTTCTCGCACTCATCATCACAGGCTCGTCTTCCTCTGAAGTGGATGGCACCCGAGACCATCTTTGACCGTGTGTACACCACGCAGAGTGATGTGTGGTCGTTTGGTGTGCTCCTCTGGGAGATCTTCTCACTTGGTAACAAAACATTTTTTATGTTATGAATAATACAGAAATAAAATGTTTATTCTAAAATAGCTCAATGTTTTAAGGTGCTGTAAAAGATTTGAATGAAAATTGTTGGCTTTGTAAACTGCTAAATAAAAACATCTTAATTAGGCCAATCAGAAGACTTTGATGTGTTTCTGCATGTCAATCATTTTCTGTGCTCACAGGAAATGCCCATATATGGAAAGCAGAAAGCTGAAAAATTTTAAGTAGTTCAAGTTAAAAGTAGCTGTTAATTCTTTGTTTATTAAATTTTTTTATCTTGCTGCAACTTTGACAGCTAGATGATGGGTGGCTGCTTTGTTCAGTTTGGTCACTTATGGCACCTTTACGATGAATGTTCAAGAATATGATGTAAAATCAAGATGAGACCAGTGAAACACTATAGTATTGACAGGATATTATGACTTGCTTGATGGCGTAAACCTGTACCTCGCTGACATTTTCTGATCTGCTTTGGTGCAGGTGCATCTCCGTACCCGGGTGTGTGTATTGATGAGTCTTTCTGCAGGCGGCTAAAGGAAGGAACCAGAATGAGAGCTCCAGACTATGCCACACCAGAAATGTAATTAGAAATCTTTTAATACAAGCTTCTAGTAATAGTGTGGATCCAGGTTTTGGTACGGTCATCCAGCAGAAGCCAGTTAAAGTTTTCTGTGGGTGTAGATTACTGTAGCGAACAGTGTACTGTTCTGTTAAATTAAGCTGGAAATATGGAAAAAGCATATTTTCCTTTAAAGCAGAAGTGCACTGTGTATTATGTCCTATTATTCTTTTTTTAATAGATTTGGAGAAGGAACATGACTAGTAGTTTACAGGATTGTGTGTACATCAGGTGACACATTTGTGGATTTTAAAGTGAAAATCTTCTAAAAAATCTTAACTGAAATGTACCCAAGCAGATCTAAGCACTAAATGCAAATGGTGACACGTTATCTAATTCTTTCAAACCACGTTACTTGATTAAATATCATATAAAAACTAGTTATATTCCTGTTTCTTTAATAACATCAGCTAGCAGATAGCAACCAAAAAGTGACGTGATGTAATAAATCCATGTTAATGTCAAATTCTTCCAGATACCAGACCATGCTGGACTGCTGGCTCGATCGACCTAAAGAAAGGCCAACTTTCACTCAGTTAGTCGAGCATCTGGGAAATCTGCTACAAGCTAGCGCTCAACAGGTTGTCAACTTGTCTTAAACTGTGTGTGTTTCTCTCATTTCAGTGTCATTTTTTTAAATGAATATCATTCTTTGTTTAAGGATGGAAAAGACTACATCCCATTGACAAATGGAGAGGTGGAAGAGAATTCTGTAGCTCCTCACCACAATGCTACATCTAAAGCAACATTATACACGGGCAGCACAGAAGCCCAGCTTCACTATGATAATGCTCCAGCACTGGGGTTAGTTTACACGAACTTCTCATTCAGGTGTCATGGTGTTATTTGTACAACAGAACTTAAAACCACTCAGATTGAATAATATCCCTGCAAGCATTCAGGTATTTCATACTGGTCCACCCAACCTTGAAGAACTGACATTTAAGTATATAACGTGCTTAACCTTTCCTTTGTCAAACAAATCCAACAAGGGTTGCACTCGTCTCTATTCTGACAGGTTACCACAGCAGGTAGACAGTTGTGGCGTGCCAATAAATATGACGACTTTTGTGGACATTCCCCTGGAGCACACTGCAGTAATGGTAAATGAGCTTTCCATACTACAGCTATCTGTGATCCAAAACACTCACTAGAAAGGTCAAGTATGGCTCTTAGCGCTGTATGAAAATGAAACTGTGCAGCTGTTTGCTTTAAGGAAATATTTACACCTGACCTGACCCTAAAATTACTTTTCTGTGTGTAACCAAAAGCAGTTAGTGTATTTGACCACATTTGCATTTGTGCATTTGGCAGACACTTTTATTACATTTTAACACTTGACCAATGACCTTGCCGTTCTTATTGCCATGCAACAGGAAACCACATTTAAGTTACCTGCCAAAACATTTGATCTGCCACAATATATTTGTATTATAATGCTAAAAAAAGTGATGATCTCCATACAGAATGGTCACATGGACTGTGGAGTGGGCTTATCACGCGAGCAGATGAAAGCTCTGGATCGTCATGGGCAAAGAACCTTACATTTCAGGTGAGATGTAGCAACATCACATTGATCTTGATCAAAGTACAGGCTTGGATACTGAAAACAGGAAGATTTCACAACCGGTTAAACATGTTATGTCTGTGTTTTCTTCAGCCCACTTCTGCGGTGCAAGAGTAAAGAATCTTTAGCTTCTGAGTCATCCAATCAGACCAGCGGCTATCAGTCCGGATACCACTCTGATGATGCAGAAGCTCCCATATACGCCAACGAGGAAATGATTCTGAAGAGAGACTTCCAGAAGAAACCTCCACTGCCCAAAAGAGATGATAAGTTTATTACAGAGGTCCGTTATAGTGCACCTCCGGTTTAGTAGATAGATAAGCTTCAGACTGTGTTCCTCCTGTTAATTCGAACATTATAGGAATAGTTCACGCAAATTAAAAAAGTTATGCCATCCCAGATATATATGGATTAATTTTTTCAGCTAAACACAAACAAATCATTTTATATTAAAATAGAGTCTAAGCAGTTTAAGCTCCAAAAAGCACATACATCAATCATTAGAGTAATTGAAATCACCGCAGTAGGTTTAATAAATGTCATCCAGAGCGAAACAATATGTTTGTAACAGAAAACATATATTTTAAACCTATTAAGTGATAAATACATTGTATATTAGTGTAAACATACAGATCAGCACACTAAATTACTTAACTTTGAATCTTATTGTTTTGTTGCGTGTCTTATGACTAGTTGTTGTATGTGTGTTTCATCATGAGACACGCAAGAACCAATACGATTTGAAGTTACGAACGTGCCACTATATTTGAATGTGCCTTTTTTCACCATTTTAAAGAAACGTGAAAGCATTTTATCATACAATTGTTTGTGTTTAACTGCAATAAACTTAGTCATATTAATCTAAAATGGCATGATGTGAATAAATTACGAGAGAATTTTCATATGCGGGAACTACTCAACATTTTGAGTACAATTTTCTAAAATGAGTAACAATCTTGAGCGACACATATTAGGTTTTTCCTGTCATTAGCCACAATGTCTCCATATGCACCGTATCATCCAACAACAACAAACTGTTGAACTGACTCTCACTTAATTGTTAAAATTGTATCTGTAAGGAAACCAGTCACTCATTTGAACTTTTTCTTTAATTATACTCCGCTTTAGAAATAAATGTAATATATTGTGTTGGAACAGACTGTTGTGGAGCAGATAAGATGTATGTTTTAGATTTATTCTTCTAAATGTCAGGGGGGTTCCAGAGAGAGAGAGGAGAGAGAGAGAGAGAGAGAGAGAAAGCCTTAGCAATACAATCATGTTTACACAGAGTGGCAAGCAAGTGGCCTCTCCGTGTCCACGCAACTTCCTGAGCAGAGTAACGCCCTCTTCCTGCCGAACAGGAAATAGCAACTGGAATGTCAGACAATTGAGTGTGTGAATGTTTTCTATTTTTTGTCTTCATCTTTTCCATTGTCTATGAATGAATCGTGACCAGACTTGTTCTTTCTCAAGCAACAAACAATCTGATTTTCCCCCATTTTTGTTTTCTCTGCTTTGTTATTTGGTTGGCCTTTTGATTGTACAGTGTGTTATGAGGGCCTCTTTGTCTTTGTAAGAAAAATGTCAGTATTTTGCCATAATGATTATTATTTAGTACCACATTATTGTAATTAGTTTTTTAAAATAAACTAAATAATGTCATTTGTGTATGTGTGGTTCTGGTAAAACCCTACAGTGTGGAGACCAAATGTCCCCACAAAGACAGTAATACCAGTAATTTTTCGAAACTTTATTTTTCAAAATTGGTCCCCATAAGACAAACAACTTATAAATCATACTAAATTATGTTTATTTGAAATGGTAAGGGTTAGGGCATACAATATACAGTTTGTACAGTATTAAAATCCCCACAAAACATGAAAAGCCAACATGTGTGAGTGTGTGTGTTTGGCAGCAAGAGTGCATCTTTCGAGACCCAACTCTTCCTGTGTCTGTTTTTCAATGACCGTGAGGAGACAATGGTTATTTTCAACACTATATGCGTCTGGGGGAACATGACAATGTATGCTAGCCTCTGTGAATAACAAGAGGCATTTGGTTACTTATTGAATGTACTAAATTAATTTTTTAAAATGCACAACATGAATTTTTCATGTTCAGTCATCAAACGGGCCACAGGTGGGATACACAGTGGATAGATGGGTATCTTACTTCAGTACAATGATTTCTACCGCCACCTAGAGGTATACAATCACGAGTAACATTTAAAGTAAAATTAGGAAGGTCCGTTTTTCTATGGTGTTACTTAGCAAACAAAACTTTGAAATACATTTCTGTAAAGAAATACAGCTACAAATGCAGTTGCAAGTACACTAATGTATATCGCCACCTAGTGGTGTATTGAGTAAGTGACATTTGCAGTTGTACCGTACACTGTCGGATGTAAGAAACACAATTAATAACTGGGCAGTTCCATTTAAATATCAACCCCACAATGGAAAAAAATGGTCACATTCATAATGCATGTGTATTTCCCTTTTGAAATATCCAACTTGTGCATAACCATAGACTGATTTTTTATGTCTGGACTTTAGCCTCAGGGCTTTAGTAAAACAAATTATTCAATATATACATTTTGTGAGAATTCATATATACAGTTTCGACTGAAAATGTCACATCTATAACGCTGGAATTGCTTTTCACCATTAAACATATTTAATGTGCTGTATTGTGTACAAATAAACATTTTACGTTTTAAAAAAGATTTTTACCACGTACTGTAATACAGTGCACAGGCGTCAACGTAACGTATAAGCTGCTGCCATTGGACGCTCATCCTCCCTCCCTCCACGCACGACAAGAGAACGATAATCAACCTTGCACAATTCGCATGCACAAACACATAAACATATGCAATGTTGCTTTGTAACGATGCTTTTTGCTCGATACGCTTTTGCGTGTCTCGCCAAAAGAACCACATTTATACGTTAATTTAGTTGTAAATTAGCTGGATCTGCAAGGCAACGCCCTAGAGGTGGCAACTACAATAGACACGCCCTCATGTTTGGAATCTTTATTGATCGGGAAAGTTTTCGCCAAATACTTAGTGAACCAGAACATTGAAATCCAAAAGATTGTGACTTTAATCGTCCAACAACTGACAGTACAGGTTCAGCTGTAAGCGTGATAAGTCGAGGTAAGCAAGAGAGCAAACAACCAAACACAACAGTGTAAAAAATCAATCAAACAATACTCAATACTGGGTTTTAAGTTTAGTCAACCGGTTTGTATGACTCCGTATTTGATTTCTTCTTAAATCATTTAAGTGAATTATGCACTACTTATTAAAAGCCAATTGAGTTTATTGGCTATGCTCCCGTTTTGTTCATTGTTAATATGCCAAATTTCACTTACTTACTTACATCTTTATCTTGGAAAGAAAAGAATGAATGAAACCAGAGAATGATAATGCTGAATTTCCAGCGAGACGAAAAGAACAAAAATGTTTCGCCATCATTTTTATGGTAATCAACGTTATGAGCAAAAAAGAACCTGACAGGTGGTAAAAAGAATGATTGCATTTAAAGGCATGGTATGGAGATTTTCGTCGCTAGATGTCGCTCAACACAAGCACAACACAGACGTAGCGCGATAACGCTGGGATGCTGCGAGCTGTTTTTTTTACTGCTGTTGGAAGTCCAAACTCACAAATGGATGAGGTAATGTTAAATCGTTACGTTTACACAAGTAAAATAAATATATAACACTGTGCTAGTGGTTTTTAGATATTTTAATACAAAAAATTGTTATACAGTTTTTTTTACTTAAAAGCGGAAACGCGGTAGTGATGGCGAAGTGATGTTTAGATGAATAAATGAATGTTTATGTTTAGTACATGACAACAATCTGTTCCAACAAACTCATGAATAGAAAAAGTAAATAAATGCACACAAACACAGTCAATCAACAATGTGTTTTCAGAATATGTGAAGTTTGGAGAGAGGGTTGTGATTTTGAATTGGGAAGAATTTGAATTGGGAAGAATGCGCGCTGTGCCGCCGCTGTCGCGCAGTTTTAAACCGAATCAGGGCAAGCAACGTGGGTGGGTGTGAAACGAAACGGAATGTGAAATAAACATTCAGATATTGGAGTATTCATCTAAAATAAACCAAATGCCTGTAGATATGAATAGATGTAAGTAATTATAAGATAAGATTTTATTTGCCAAAAGCAAAATGTAAGGACAAATACAGAACAAAACTATAAAAAATATATGAAAGAGAAATTTGTTATGAAGGTTCTACATTTAAGCCAAGTATGTACTGTAGCAGTTAAACCTTCTGTAGCCTCTAGGGGGAGTACATGTACCACGATTAATAGCAGTCTGCTGTGCAATAACAGAGTCTGTAACAGGCTTCTTCATTCCAGTTCTTTCCATTCTTTCTCTTCTGAATTCCTCTAGCATGAAGGATGCGTTAGTGAATAAGATGTCATGTTAAAACCTTCAGGCAGATTTGGCTTGAGTTCTTCTCATAAAGCACTAGAAAACACAGGATGCTGTGTGCAACTCAGAGTTATAGTGACCCTTAATACTCTGTAAATAATCTTCCTGGTGGTTTGCTTTTTACCTCCAAAACAAAATATTTTACATGCATTCCATTATACTGCAAATTATTATGGTTTTCCTCAGGCCATAATTAAGAGCAGAAGATCGACAGTTGCCTTAAGGACTTAAGGAATACTTATTAAACTGTGTGGTAGACATCAACGTAGACAGCACACCATATTCAACAGCGATTCACACAATATACAGGCAGTACCTCAGTTAAAGAGCATAGTGAACTGCTTTACTCTCTTTTTTGGTCATATTAACATTAAAGCATGCAAATTCCATTTCTTTTATTAAATCATGTTATTCAAATTAAAAGTTTTTCTCAACTCGACTGGTAAAGAATGGTGCTTGCAATACCAGGGTGCACACATACTGGTGAAATGTTATTCTTGAATGCACTGTAAGTTGCCTTGAATAGTGATGTTTTTAGAAGGTTAAGATAATATATCTCTCTGCTTCCTTATTGTTGAAACCACACCATTTAAAAAAGGGCTATGGCAAACCAAATCGATTTAAATGGGGTATAGTCAATTGATACAGTCACTGATATGGAAAAATTATCATTAATTTATCTGATGGAAAAAGTAGAAAGCAAACAAAATCTTAATAAAAAACAACAGACTTCACTTAAGATAAGACACACTGAAGATACGTTTCAGATGGGATCATGATTTTAAAAGGTCAAAAGGTAAACAACAAAAGATCTTTATTTAAAATAGCAGGGAACAAATGGTCTTAAAATCTGATCATTAAGATACAGAATCAAATTGGGTTTTATCTCGTAATGGGGTAAATTTTATGCATTGTGATGTTTTGATTGTTTTTTGCAAACAAAGCCTGATAGTGGTTTCCCAGTTCACATTTTCAAACTTGACAAACAAAACACAAACAAAAACACAAACAATAGCTAGATATTGATCAGGTTTTATATTGAGTAGCTTAAAGCAAAACAAAAACAATGTTTTTATGAAGAGTTGACACAAAGCATGACTAATTAGTTAATTATTAACGGTTTGTGTTTGTGACTATCAGCAATAAACAGCAGCTGTGATATGGGGATTACCTTCGTCAGACTCATGCAACACTTCACAAACAATAGAAATTCACAGTGTTACAGTAAGTGCAGCGAGTTGGACAGGATGTTTCCTCTCTTTGCTTCGGGAGTGTGTTGCCACAGCTGGCTTGAAGTGGTCTGTTAGGAGTGATAAGAGTTCTCAATGATAAGACTCGGTTATGATATCAAATCATCTGTGTGATGTCATACACCTGAATAACAGTTCAGAAAACCGGAAAGGGTTACAGAGGCTCAGGATGTTTGTTTTTCATCCATAACTTTTTAGCTCAGTGTCAATGTCTTCCTTCCGTTGACTGAAGACACATGGACATTATGGATGGCATTTTAGGAATATGTGTGTGTGTGCAGGTTTCTGTACATTGTGTTGTGGCCAAATTTTCCCCCAGTGATGGTAAAAATCTTAAGCACCTACATGCAACTTGATTATTAAAGATGCTAAATAATGCTTATTTGAAATGTGTGTGTGTGACTGTACAGTATAGTACCGTCCAGCTGTACAGGAAGTGGTAGCTCTCAGGTGGACAATTCCACGAGTGTGAATCTCTAACGTCACAATCCGCTCGTCCACACAGCTGTGTTTAAGAAAAACAATCAAACGGAAAAGACAAGCACACTAATGAGTGGACAATAGTCCACCCACACACACACTACTCATGCACACACACACTCTTGTGCCCCCCATGTACCGCATGGACAAATCTGTTGCTAGATACTTATTTTTCATTCAGGTTCACAGATTTTACTAGGCATAGTAGAAAGACACCACAACTCATTTCTGATGTGTTTTTCAGCTTGAATTATTTGCCTTTGGCATCTCTCTACTGTCAGTGTGTGAAAGGTGTTGCTAAAGTAATTGCTGTCAAGCACAATTTATTAGCGCTAATTGCATATGTCGTTTAACTGTTAGCAGATAAAAGAAAACCTTTTCAACTTATTCTTTGCTCATTTCATTCTTGATGAAGAGTGACATTTTAGAATGTGTGTAAGTTGCTAGGATGAAAACTGCCTCTTGATAACAAAAAGATTTTTTGTTGCATAGTGGCAAAGCTGGATGTGACAGCTAGAAATTTGAATATGAAGTGAATTTGCGAGACTATTATATTTAATTCTTTGGATTAGCTTTGTTATGGGCGTACGAGTCAATTGTTTGCACAAGAACAAGAGTTTCCAAGATTTCCAGGAGAATTAGAAAAACTTCCTGACATCTATAGACTGTAACCCTGTAATTTTTCTGAAAAAACGTCTTTTTTTTCTATGTAAAGCCTTATTCATGTGTGCGTGCACTTTTGAAATGAACGTGCATGCTTTTCTTCCTATGTTTATTTGTATGCTAATGTGTGTGTGCAATGGCGTACTGTTTTGGGTTACGAGCTTGTGAATAGATTGTGGAGGAAGGAAAGTTGATTTCCTTGTTCTGTGCGGATCCAGAGAAACAGGATGTTTGTATGATGTCTACAAGAATGCTCAGTGATATGATAAAAGATGACACTCACTCATATTATAAATATGTTTGATGGGTCTACCATTTACTGTACTGAATATGTAGCCAGGATGCCTTACCGGATGTTATTGTGTATTTTCTTTATCTCATCTAAAGAATGTAACTGATGCTTTGAACGTCATTATGCTTATTTACCTTATGTACAGTTTTATGAATGAAACCGTGTCGGTCCAACAATAGAACTTAATGGCCTGGTTTCAAACCTCCTAGCTTTATTTAAATAATACAAACTTGGGTTGGCTATTACACTTTAGAAATTGTTTGTGATTCGACTACAAACTATAAACTTGCCATGTTGTTCTGCAGAATGGCAGACAGTAATACTCAGATGAAGCCCAAGCCACCTTATAGATTGCTCAATATTAAGTAGAGCCCAGCACTAAATGAAGTACACAATTATCTGTCCAAGACTGGAATTCATAGGTTGACCTGTCCATTAATTGGATCTTAACAAGGCAGCTAACAAACAAGAACCTCGACAGGGATGGCTGGATATGGTCAAGCTTGTCAACACCAAGCTTCCCAAGTGATCGTTGAGAGTTCCAGAGAGCATTCACGACTTAATCCTGCTTTAATTACACGACCTCTCAGTGCTCGACGAACAACATCCTTTTTACCCACATGCACATGTGTTATTAGAAGCACAGAGAAGGTGGATGCCCCGAGCAGAAAACTAATAAAGAGAGTGAGATCCGAAACGTATAACTAAATAAAATATTTTTAAATTTCAGCTCTTAGAGGTTACAACAGGATGACTTTATATGCACAAGGAGTCAATTTACAAAAAAAATCAAATGGTCTTTTGGTAAACAAATGTCAGTTCACAGGATTGCTTCATAGGTTAGGGTTAAATATGATGTGAGTGAACAAAACCGCGAAACATATTGTTTATTTGAATGCATGTGAACTGCATCAATCTGTGGATCAGAAAACGACACAAAGACAGGAAATATAAACTCTTTGAATGCGAAACAATTTCAGTTGGAAAACTCTGAGAATAATTTCATAACATAGGCTTGTCGAACTCTTGGCATTTCATCCAAAAATAGACAAACGAAAATAAATGCATTACACATTTAACAGACCAGACATGAAGAAATGGAGTAACAGTTAAACTGAAAGATGGCTGTAATGTCCAGGATTTAGTCTGAATTCAGGCAGGTAAAGGCTAGATTACAGCCAGCATTTATTCTTTGCTCTCCTAGATAATCTGTGCTTTTCCATTCTTTAACGCATGACACATTATACTCCTCCACTGACGAGTTAACAAAAGAAAAACATGACAAAACATTTCACATGACATGCATACAATCAGAGAGACTTAAACATTTTTTTTTTTCACTGAGCTTATGCATGCCCCATTGCAAAACAATGCTGTCATACAGAACCACACACATACTCCAGCACCTGTTATGATGTGGTCCTCCATTTCCCCTGAATGCATTTACCGAGATCACAGAACGTACAGTATGTGACACATGCCCCATTTGAAAACAATGCCATGTTTAACTAAATCATGCAGGTACTCAGAGCTCTACGTCCTTCCCATGCATTTACTGTGTCCAGGTAATAGTACCCTGTCTGTAAGCTATGTGACATCTTGTGTAAACCTGCATGTAATTGATCATCATCAGCCTGTTTTGAGCAGCAAGAATGTGGCACCTGTATGCCTTTAAAAAGATTTTTAACACTCCGTTGATTTCGAGGACTCTCCTCCAGCTGTATTCTGTCAGCACGGCTCTGATTTCCCATTAACATGCCACGAAGGCTCTACATCTTCCTGCGTGAATACCGTCTGGCCTGCTTTGTTGTGACTGTTTTGTGCTTGTTTGGTTTGTGTCAAGTCTGATTAAATGATATCTTTGGTGACATATAAAGCTTTAAGTGGTATTGAATGCCTAAATGTTTGCAGCTGTATGTATGAGAAATGAGAAATCCTCGGAACAGCTTGTGCCCAATGCTGTTTTTGTCCTTAAGGAAAATTCCATAACAGATGACCTGGGACATACCTTCACCACACCCTGCCCTCATCCCAGACACCATCTGTAGACAGTATGGGAGCCCAGATGGGATAGACCAACTGAATTTAACGGTTGCTTGACAACACAATATTTGTGTCTTTGAGATTTAAAAGCACACATGCTGCCGGCACTTACAGATCATCTTTAGATTTTTAATGTTCGTGTCACTTAAGCTTTTGTGTCTGGACAATAATGTTTTGCAAGAATATTTGTCATATGGGTTTTTATTTTCTTCTCCAAAGGAAAATGTCATAATCGTACACTGCAGTATTGTTTCAATTTAAAATAAAATATTATAGTAATATTATTTATAGTACACCTTTAAACATCAGATATCCAAAATTCTTTGCTGCCTTAAATTTTTAAGTACAATCAACATTGGCTTTACAACTTTCGATTTTTAATTTTGTTGATATAACTTGAAAATAGGATGACATTGTATAACTTAATTTGATAAGTTATGTAATGTAAAAACAGTTGAAATGAAACCAAGTTGATCTAAAAAAAATGTAAGGCAGCAAATGACTGTGCGCCTTTTTTGCGTCACTAAATGAACAAAATATCTGGTGTGTTCTTGTGACATGAGTGACACGAGTGTCAACAGCCGGTCAAACACAAGTCAACAGAACAAAGTGAACGGGCAAGAACAACAAAAATGAAACTCAATATTGTGTTCTTTGTGACTCCTTACACCTGCTGTTGCATATTTAATGAGCCGACAGCTGATAGTCCCACACCCGAAATGTTCCGGGACCAAACGCTTGTGCATTACATCAAGATTCCAATGCTGGTCCTGTGCTAAGCAGCCACCCTTTTGTTTTGCATAGTGAATTATTCATTGCTAAAGCATGCAGGAGTGATTAGTCGCAATATGATGATTTTATGGCTCTGTGTGGTCTTTATTGCAGAGGCTAAGCAATTGTTTATACAGTATGCGATATCTGGTTTATTGGACTATTGTTCATTTCTTTTCATAATAGTGCAGTATGTTCTATGCAGTACACTGAAACAGTATCATTTTGTAACCAGTGCGAGCAGATTACAACACTAACGTTCAAAATCTGGCTGAGATCTTGTGAAAAGGATTTTGTACTTTAACAGTCTTTACAACATAATGTGATGTGCAAATCATATTATCATTCAAACTCCAAAGGTGTCATAAATTATACTGAAAAAAATAATGCAACATACACCGCGAGAAAATAATATTTACTTATTGATTCCCCGTGAAACAAGCGGATATATCACTTACGCTTAAAAACTAAACCCAACGCTATAAATAATCTCCAAAGCAACAAGAGTCAGAGTTCACTCAAAGCTCATGTGAGGTCAGACAGGGTTGAAGTTTATTTCCTGCCCATTTCTCTGTTTACCTTTCATTAATATGAGCAGGTC
Organism: Beaufortia kweichowensis; assembly: GCA_019155185.1. NCBI lineage: Eukaryota > Metazoa > Chordata > Actinopteri > Cypriniformes > Gastromyzontidae > Beaufortia > Beaufortia kweichowensis. The sequence continues at coordinate 13,304,764 of CM032807.1, forward strand.
ATTGCTTCTTATACAGAGGCTAATGGGGGTTGAACATTTTGGGGCTGACGTTGGTCTTGCCCTAAATTGTTAAGAGTTCTGAGTAAGTAAATTCTCAGAAAAGAAATAAGAGATCGCATGTGTGTGTGTGTGTACGCTTGCACACCTCTGTTATTACCACACCGTTGTGGTAGTGTTGGGGGAAGTTAACTGTATCAGAGATAAACCAAGCACACATTTCCCCACTTTACCTCATCTCGCTCTCCATCCTCTTCAGCTCCCTGCTGTGGTTTCTTGGCTGTGTGTGTGTGTGTGTCATTTCTTAAGGTTGTTTGTCTGTGTAATAGTGTGATTGTCACTGGCCGTATGTGGGTTGTGGTGTTGTCCTGGACTGGCTTCACAGTGGCTCTTGTGGTATTTATGCCTCCTAATATACATCCAACACACACACTTCCTCAGCAGCTGGGAGAAAACAGGAAGTGGCATTCACCCTGTTATGGCCTCTTCTGCCTGTTACACACACACAAATTAATAAAATAAACATATACAGGTTTTCCATATGGATTCACTGGCATCACAACCAACAACCCAAATCTGCTTTGAGCTCCCTGCGTGTGTTCATACTGCATTCATTTGCCCAGGGCTGAACTTCAATATTTAACTGCTCAAACAGAGCCAGCGGCGACCCCTCCCTGTTTGCACACCCTTAGCCATTCGTTTGGGGTTCTCCTGTGCAGTTAAACTGTTGGCAATCTGCCGCCCAAGGCAAACGAGATAATAACAGACAGTAAATCTCACACAAGGAGAAGTTCGCCGAGAAATATGTTATTCTGGTACGTTGGAAACTGTGTTCCAATAATATCCCTAAAGCATTAACTTGCAGAAAGACTGACATGCACATTACTTTGGATGTCAGGGTTTAAGACGAGCACAAGGTAAAAAGATTGAAAAGATTTAGACTGTGTGATAGATGTGATCACGTTCCCTCATTCCAAACATTTTTGTTTGAAGAAGGTTTATATCTGCCCATATTATGACCTTCATAGGTAGACAAGATTCCAGGCACAGTCTCGACCCCAAAGAAAAGCAGAAAAAAAGACTCTTTATCTACATAAAGTTTCATGTCTAAAGTCATTCTGTGCTATTTTGTCTCTTTAAGCTTTTCATTAGCAGTGGTCTAGGGAATGTGGCAGGGAATGACGATGTAAACATAGATAAAAAGAACGAAGAGACTATTCTGTTAATCATATCATACATGTGTGCTTTATTCCAGGTGTGCCTTTTGATGTTAAGTGGCATTCACACTATAGACGACAATAAATCATCATACCTATGTTATCATCCACAAAAACAGGAAATGACAAAAACATGTGTGCACACATTTTTAATGTGGACATTAAAACTCTAAAAATTGCAGACCTTTATTGTAAAGCATCTCAACAATATCTCATGTATTTATTGTTACAATTGTGGTGTGGAAGCCGCTATTTTCTTCGATTTAAAAATTCATCTTTATGGTTATAATTATCGTCCTTGGTGTGAACAGACCTTTGAAATTAACAATCTGCAATTCCCCCATCCTTTTATAACATGATGTTTGTGGCAGGATTTGTCAGTAATTTGTCAGCCTTAAGGTAAAGCTTTACACTGGAACTGTTTGTTTTTAGCTTTTTAGTTTCATCTGTGGTTCCTGCTGTTTTTTTTCTACCCGCTGCATTCCAGGTACTGTTTACTGGTGGCTGCAGACAGTTGTTACAGGCTGTCTGGCTGTGTGTTGTACAGATCCAGCTACAGGCGTTGTGTGATACAGACATAAAAACGTGGTTAGAATTCTGCTGTAATGAGCAACCAGTTAAGGAAACTGTAAATGTGTAAAATGTGTGGCAGCTTAAGGTTCTTACTGTTTTCTTCTCTGCACATTTCTTCATCTTATCGTTAATATTTTTTCATCACTTCAAACCCCCTAACCACAGTGAACAGGTCAAACTGTCACAAGTGCCACAAAAACCACAGGGAGGTGACACTCATTAGAGAAAACTCTCTCTCTCTCTCTCTCTCTCTCGCTCTCTCTCCCTCTCCCTCCTCTCTCTCCCTCCTCTCTCTCCCTCTCCCTCCTCTCTCTCCCTCCTCTCTCTCCCTACTCTCTCTCTCCCTACTCTCTCTCTCTCTCCCTACTCTCTCTCCCCTACTCTCTCTCTCTCTCTCTCTCTCTCTCTCTCTCTCTCTCTAGTAGAAGGTTTAGATCAGGAAGTTCTGCAGGAAAACAATGGAAGTTGAATGGGGATCATTATCACCTTCAGCTAATTAAAATGACCATATCTCCAACATCTGGAGCGGTGTGCAGCTGTTTCTTATCTTTTTTCTCTCAGATGGTCAGGGAGTCCTCAGGTGCTGCTTACTCACTCTGTATTTTTGTTCATCTTCAATAGTGGGAAATCCTTTGCTTCTTATCAGATATGTTAACAATAAACTCAGACTGTACAGGGAGATTCACATGTCCAGAGAGCTAAGGGCCTTCGCTTTACCTCAAACGATAAGTACTACCTTCCAAATTATAAAGCATGTCACCCTCCAGATGAACACTTTTAACAATTTAACCCCATTATTTGGGTTAATTGTAGTGGGTTCTTGTCTGTAGCCCATCAGAAACAGATGTATAGAGCTGAATCAAAGACAAAATCACAGTCTGTTTTCAGACAACATGGCTTTAGCATAATTTACAGCCCACTGGGCGTAAGCATAGTTGAGATGCAGCATCACAACTAAATCTGAACACTTGCTGCAGTCTGCTGAAAGCATGTAACTGTACAGTTTGATTGTACAGATGGACAACAATATGGCCCAAATTCAGTTACTAGTGACAGTCTGTTAGTTGAAGGACTTTTCTGAGTTTTGTAATGCAACATGGTATGCATTTTTTTTTTAATTGTATTTAGTCCACTTTTTACTGTTACTGTTCCACTTGCTCTTTTAAATTTTATAACATTTAAAAAATGATGTTTCACATTCTGTAGTTCATGAAAGCCAAGTATAATCATTTCAAGATCATATTAATAGTTTCAGTTATTTATTTACATTCTGTAACAACAAGAGCTACACACACATGATTTGAACATTTGTTTTCAAAATAAAAACTGTAAAATAAATATACAACAAAATACATTTAGTTGTTCAGGGGGAAAAATACCTCATCCAATGATTTTTAAAAAGCAGATGAGAACTCCTACAGCCATCAGTTAAACATAGATTGAAAATACTGAAACGTATATATATATATATATGCATATATCTAGCCAACTGTACCTGGTGTGTCTGCGAACTGCACTTACGATTAAATGAATCAAGAGGCAAAATGAGGCCAGAAAGTGGACTGGAAATGACAAACCGTAACATACAAAACCGTTATATCTTTGCAACACATGGGTAGCCGTACCATAATAACAAAAATAAGCATCATTGTTATGATTTACATATACTATTTACATACAAGTGGAGAGCAAACAGTGATGGTATGTATGTAGTGATTAAACATCAGTTGATTTAGAAGTAGAACTGAAGTTCATTAACAGTAGTACTATCGGAAGAACCCATCAGTGCTCGGGTATTTTAACAGCAAATGACCTGCATTTACACATTCACACACACTTACACACAAACGCATTAGCGCAAATGGAAGCGAAAGCAATTGCCCATGAGGAACAATGTTCCAGTGTGGCGAGGGGGGTGGTTTTGGAGATGGTCGGATCTCCCCGTCTCAGACTTTGTGGATGTGAGACATCCGTCTGAGGAAGCAGCTGGACACAAAGAACAGAGGGAGATCTGGGAAATGAGCTACTGACATAGTGCCCGGACTACTGATGTGTAGACGGCTACGTTTTGCATTTTACATTAACTGAACTATTGAGAATCATAAGATTACTCTGCCCTTTTCCCTTTGGCAGATCCATACTTTAATGAGAATCTTATTGGATATTCTAACCAACAGAAAGCATCTCTGTTTTGTCCCCTATTAGAAAGCTCATCTATTGGCATATCCTTCATTGGCCATTCCTACAGAGAGCAAGAAGCCATTGGCACCCATATCTACACAGCAGCAGCTTTCTATTGGCTTAACCGTTCACAGCAAAGATTCTCATTGGCTAAAGATCAGAAAATACATATAATCTGTTAGGCACAACAGTCGGTGTGGTAAGTGAAAGTCAGAGAAACCGAGTCAAATCTGTAGAAAATAATAACCTGTTGAAGCACAAGAAAACAGCAACAACGCGATCCCAAAGCTGTCTTTACTCTAAACAACATCGTGTCTTGCATCACCACCTTATTGATATCACAACCTCAACAGGCTGGTAGACAGAACTATAACAAATAGACAGATTCAAACATTAAAAACAAGCAAAACATTTACAAATGTACAAAAGAGCACTACTTATTACACCTTCTCCTCCAGCTTCGCCAAATTTATCACATTTTTTCTGAAAGAAAGAAACGAAGCAATGCTACAAACGCTACCGATCTTCAGTCCACCTTTACAGTTCCAGAACCACTAAAAACTGTCAAAATGCACTGTCAAAATGTTTGACTACTACAGTGATAAGAAAACGAGGCCAAGCTTCGTTTGTGCCATACAAATTTCTTTACAAAATACGATTTTAAAACACGCTTGGAACAATTCAAAATGTCTAGGAAGCTGTCATTGAATGACGATGTTTAAAGTGATCCCTAAAAAGACAGTCTAAAACTTTGATGCCTCATTAAACTTTAATCACTGCTTCACTGGATCATTTTGCTGTCCCAAATTACATTTCCTGGTCGAGAGGAAAAGGACGAAACAAACCAAGAACATAATACTGCTGAGTGTTTAAAGTAAACTATGAATTGCGATGACCAAGTTTTTAAATACCTTTCTTGTCAATAAACTTAAAGGTGACTTAAATTAATCCATTTAGGATTCTTTGGTGATGACAACAAAATAGTTTCAGCTGCCAACTGGCGAAATACTATCACCTCTATGCTAAACACAATGCAGTAAGCAGCTCATTTTTGGCCTGCGCAGCAATGTGTTAAAGGTGCAAAGCTTAATTATTGCTGCAAACACATATACCTTCCAAGTCAAACAGGCTTTGAAGTGTTTGATATTAGTAAAATATCTGATTTACAAAAAGGCCTAGCCTGTTTGCCAACAGCCTTGACAGTCTCAACCACAACGTTGTATACAATAAAAAAATGCTTTTTTAAATGTCTGTCGTAGTGGATTTTGTGATTAGGTCAGACTTTATATCCAAGAGACTTTGCACCAGTCTTTTAAATGTTTCTGTTGTCACCAAGATGATTGCATTTTTTAGTCTCCAACTTACATCAGCTTGTTTAACCTTTGTCAAGCTTAAAAACTTGACAAATAGCTAAAAATAATGTTTTTCTTATTATGTCACATAATAGTAATATGCCAAGTGTAAAGAGATCAAAGAGATTCTATACAAAGCAACTTAAGTCCTCCAGCAGACTCACAATGAAGATATAGTACCATGGAATGATACCAGCATTGATAATAACCTTTTTCAGCAATTCTAAGTCTTATAATTCCAAAGAATAAATGAAATGTTAACAGTAACGAACACCATCGTTGCCCTTTCCGGCAGAGGCCTCATATACACAAGGTGCAAAATAGGTGAAAGTAAAGAAAATGACTGCTTTTGGATTTATGATCAGTGTTTTCCACCAAAGTCCTCAATGTATGCCAGACAGCTACAAGAACCGTTAGCCAGATCTCAGTAGATGAGTGCAACACAATCTTCACACTGGAGGGTGTCGTGGGCCCGTCACCTCCAAGAAGACATGATTGCTGGAGAGCAGGGGTTGAGTGATAGTACTGCGACTGCCAACCGAATTTAGCCGATTGGTGTGAGAACTTGAGTCCTCACGGAGTCCTGGTGCCACTGGCAATTTGGTGCTGAAGTTTAGGTAAATCTGAAGAGAGAAAAGGAGGAATTGATCAGTTTGTAGTTGGTTCTGAAAAAACAGACAGTGTCGAGTGTTTGTGATGTTGCTATAAATTAAGGAGTGTGTTCGGTAAGATTAAATTGCATCTGTGTTGTAAGTGCACTAAAGGAATAATGGAAATGAGGTAACAGTGTTAAACAGCTGCAAAATCTGTGCTAAACAAGTTGTAAAAAATGCTCTTAACTATGTCAGTCTGGAATAGTTTGCGGTATTAGTACAGCATTAACTGTACTCGGCTGTGTTTTGTTGATTTATAATGAGTCTAATTTACATATCCGTGTTTGTCAGGTGTGGCACTGTATTTAAATACTCGTAATCCAAGTTTTGCATTAAGATACTGTGCGCAAAACTCAACCAAACACTGCAACTCTTTGTGAATTTGTCATAAAATTAAAAAGTGAACAGGAGAGAGGGAGAATAATAAGAACACAAACATGTTTGGTGCTGTCTGAAATCTGCTGTTCGATCTTCTCCACTATCTTGCTGAATGAAAGTCTTTTAAATGGGTCGGCATCCCAGCATGAATGCATGATGTCATACCTGGAACACAGCAGATGCAGCATTAGAGGAAACATGGTGTGCATTTACCCTCCGCACACAAGGCCATAACATTAAAGACACACCACTCCTGTCATTATCTTGTCATTCCTTATTTGTCTTGTAATTTTGAAACAAGCTACAATTACAGAGGAGCAAAAGCTCACGCTTACATTTCAGTTGGTGCAAACTCGGGTGACTCCATGCGGTAGCCTTCTTTGATCATTTTGTAGAATTTCGAGTCCACTGGCATGCCCGGATAAGGACTACTCCCTATAAATACAGAGAAACAATTTAGACATCAGAAAGCTATACAAGTGAATCATAAATTATGAGATAAGATCAACATACCGAGAGAGAAGATCTCCCATAACAGGATGCCGTAAGACCAGACATCACTTTCAAAGGTGTACACACACTCAAAGATGCTCTCAGGAGACATCCACTTTACTGGTAGACGTGCCTACGTGGAGAACATCTCATTAAAATTCTTTCCCTAAGAACACTGAAAGATGGGCTATCACATGACAGTACAGCCAAAATGACTTTTAGGATTCAGTCTGTGTAGCTACTACAAACATCCTCATAATTCACATTATTAAATTGTATTCAGGCAAAGCTTCATGTAAACCTGACACACCAAGCAACTGTAAAATAAATATACAAAAATAATGACTCGATGATCGTCAACACTGTAGGCAAAGTTTGTAATTTCTGTTTGTTGCTTTGGGCTTATTTTGAACTGTGATGCAAATGTGTAGCACAAGCCAGCTTTAGCAATGGCAGAATTCTGCTTTATGCAAATTTTGGAAAATTAATTTAATGTCTGGATTGCACAAATATTAAGCTTGTTTTGCATCAGTCTCATGACTGTGTAAGGCATACATGTGATTCACATCTAATGTCTCACCATGTGTAGATGGTTATGGCATCTCTAACTGAGCCTTTTTATGAGCCCGTTTTGCATTACTTCAGTAACGCTTTTTAAGGAAAAAATCTGCCATAATTTGCACTACAGATGAGAATGCATCTGTAGTTTATGTTTATTTTTTAGTTTATGTTTATTATTATAAAAATGTCTCAAAATGTCCTTTCCATCACAATTTAACAGGTTAAAGAAAAATGACTGACACATATCCTAAGATGAAGTTTTAACATCAAAACATAAGTTGGCTGACTTCTTTTGATTGTTAAACCAAATCTTCTTAATGGATTATGTGTGTTTATTCCAACTTGTTTAAAAAAGCTAAGAAAAGCATGTAAACAAAGTAAGACATACAAAATGAAGTTATCTTAAAATTAAGATAACTGAAAAGATTAGTAGTTTTTAATAGGATTAAGCTGTTGTTAAGTAAACAATATTGGTTAAGGTTTATTACAAACGATACACATCAAATTCAGTTAAAAATAAAAATTCAATATGAATATATTTTTAAACTTACATTGCCCTTGACAACATAGTTTGAGTCAGTTGTGATGTCACGAGCCAGTCCAAAGTCACAGATCTTGGCCACTCGGCCTTGAGTGAGAAGAATGTTTCTAGCTGCAAGGTCTCTGTGAATACACTGCACAAACACACACACACCATAAACACAAAGCAAGGACTGTTTGACTGATTTCTAAGTCAGGACTGTCAAATCAGCATTTACATTAACAGTGTTAATATTGAAAACCTCATTAGCAGAGAGGTGTTGGATAACCCTGTAGGTTAGCACTGGGGTGATGAAATTTGTTTAACGTAGGCCAGTTAAACAATGCGACTGGGCCCGCTGACCAGGCCGAGACATGTTTCTCAGCATGATCTTCAATAAACAAGTAAATGCATGTGCTTGACGACATGGGTTCATTCATGTGGAACTTTGAGTAATCTGACCCTTGACTGGACAGGGGTAATGGAATGTGAGCTTGTGGCTTTGTAAAAAAAGAGCCACTCGATCTCCAGTGTGACATTACTACAAACACAAAGCATCTACCAGAAAGACAGACCGCAGGAGAAGAGATAAAATAAGACGAGACTTACGTTTTTGGATGCCAGAAAATCCATCCCTTTAGCTACTTGGTAAGAGAAGCTGAGAAGATCCTCAGTGTCCAGAGTCAAATCATCTTCCTGCAGAATCTCACTGACTGTATCTGAATCACTGTAAGAATCACCTAAGAAAGGGGAGATATTCCAATGTCAAAAAAATGTAATAGATAAGAACTAAATAGAGGACAAAAAGGAAGACCAAAATCTGACCTTTGTTAAGAGATCTTCTGTTTTCTGAGGACAGAATTCCCATTACAGATGGCTTCATGGTCATGTAGCCATTCCTGCTCTCACTGTGAGCAAATATAAACTGACCTTAGTCAACAGCACATCATGTACAGTAACATGTTTTACAAGAAATTAGTTGATAGCCATATCTTCTGAATAGACTGATTAATAAGTTACCTTGCATCTGGATGCATCATGACATTTCTGTAGTAAGAGTCTTCTCCTAGTGTACAGAAGTAGAAGGATTCTCTTCTTCTGCGCAGGAAGTTCAACAGGTCGCCAAAACAGCAGTACTCTGTTATGACTAGAGTTGGGCCTGGAAAACAAATGGTGTCAAAACAATGAATAACAAAAACTAAATAGTGTAACAGTGTGTTTATATATTATATGTGAATAAATTAAGCTTTTGATTGTCCATATAATGGCCCAAATAAGAAAGAAAAGCAGCCAATAACTCCTTTAATGCTGTTTAAAGAGGTAGGAAAAAGAAAAATTCTGTCATCTTCCTCATGTCATTTCAAACATGTATATGACTCTTTTTTCTGTGGTTTTGTCCATACTGTTGTTTGGTTACTAACATTCTTCAAAATATCTTCTTTTGTGTTCTGCATAATGAAATTAAGATAAAAGCATTTTTGTGTGAACTATCCCTTTAAAAGCATCCCAGAGTGACACCTCAAGAAGCAGGTTGATAAAATGCCAAAACGTTGCTAAAATATTTATACAAATTAATATTTTGTATTTCACATTTAGTTACCATAATTTTGTTATTCAATAGTTTTAATGAGTTTACTATAATTCTAAAATATAGAAAAATATAAACAATAAGTGTCTACTATGTTTCTCACCTCCAACAGTGCAGGCTCCAAGCAGATTTACAATGTTAATATGATTGCCAAGATAACTGAGCACCTTTAGCTCTGACATCAGAGCCTCTTTTTCAGTGGAATGGGCACTTGCTGTGGGGCAGTTACAGAATACATCATAATTTTAATAAAATGTAAATAAAATGTACAAACAAAAGTTAAAAATAGATGTTACTGGAAACGAGTGTTTTCCGATCACTTACGCTTTAACATCTTGACAGCTACCGTCATCACTGTGTCTGCCTTAGACATCCCATAGGCAGTGGCTTCCACCACCTTCCCGAATGCTCCAGATCCAAGAGTTTTTCCTGGGATTACATCAAACGGACATATTTTCAAACAATATTTCAAAGAAAACTGATCCAGAGTCAGTAGTCAATGGGAACATAAACAGATCTTGTTTTTGTATCGGGGGGGGGTTGGTGGGCGTGACTTGTGAACAAGCGGGATATGCTAGATCCTGTTAGATCCTGTTTGTTGACGGATACTGTTGTTCCTTGATGTGTAAGATATGACAATATGTCATGAAGGTGATGAAGTGTCTTACAAAAGGCGCCAACTCTCGCAACCATAAACCATGAAACAGCCAATGAATTTGTTATCTTTGTCACATTCAGAGTGGCTTTACACTCTTTAACTTTAAAGAATATGGCTGATTTTCAACCGTGATATTCATGCAACAGAAATATTCCAATAGTGTAAACAATTGAAAGAATTCATGAGGATCAAAAAGACAAGACTCACCAAATCGTAGCTTATCTCTGGGAAATTCCCATTGGTGATCATACGGAAGCTGAGTGGGGTCAATGTACACATAGTTGTTTCCATGGATACCCTCTATGACTTTCCACTGTATTTGATATTTGGGTTTCTGTAAAAACAGGAGTCCAAGTCTTAGGTTGTCACTTTACAAATATGATAAGGAAATAGATATAAATCTTTAAAACACACATTTAAACACAAGCTTTGTATTTTATTTTGGAATTGTGGACTTTTTTCCTTTAGGAGCCATGTTTGCAAACCGCTAGAGGTCTGTGTGCATGTGTATTTTCAGTGCTGCGTGGTAAAACATCAGGTCTTATGACTGGCTAAGTAAATACTTCTTGAGTATGTATTGTTTCAGAGTTCCCCTAAAGGGTGGGAGGGTTGCCAGGTGTGACAGGTAAACCGCCTGAAGTATCAGGCTTAATCAAGTAACCAAAAAACAAGTTATGTTGTATAACAGCTCCAATAATAGGTCACTATATGCTTTTTCTTGGTATAGTAGGTGAACGATTAAAAATGCATAGGTGGATTGTCATTTGTCTGATTAATGTGGCAATGACTCAGCGTGTGTTTCCTGTGAAATGCGATGTTACCTGCATGTACTTGTAAGACAGCACAATAAGGATGAGAATAAGGATAACTGCTGCGGCAACAAATCCAATGAGTAGGGGTGTGAAGAGTTCGTGAGGAACAGTGCTTTCTGGGAAGATTAAAACAACAGGTAACTACCATTAGAGATCTGAACAGACAGTTGTTCTACATGTTGATCAGTGTTTTCATGCAAAGACACATTAAAAGGGCTCAGGTACTCAAATGACCAAATTGGTTCTTGTAACTCATATTACACTTAATATCATTTAATATTATCAAAATAAAAAAAAATATTATAGTAAGATTGCCATTATTGCAACACTTTTACATTGAAAAATAAATAAATACTATGACTAAAACCCAAACACATCAAGTAGCTTTCTTGCTGTTGTGGACATACACATAGACATATTTACATGAAAAAATAACCATATGTTTATTTACACAAATAAATAAACCTACAAATAATGTTTTCGTTTTCTAAATTGGCTGTTGATTACAAAAAAATGTTTTATTATTGTATTATTGTTAACACAAACTTATTGTAAAGTGTTACCAAATTTGGAAAAAAATGATTTTTTTACCAAAAATGGATTTTACAAAGAATCAAAATGTTTCCAAATTTCCTCTGTAACCATCTCAGATATCCCATGAGAAACACGAACGCCTTGTACAGGCATTTACTGTTAATCCATACACGTTTCATCTTTTCATCATAAATTCCATTACATCAATAAACCACAGTAGATCTGATGCTAACCTTGGTACTTGACCCTAAGTGTCAACGGAAATAAAATATGAGCACTGCTTTAGTACACAAACACAAGTAACCCTGCTAAATTAGCTGTTAAATAATACTTCAACAACTAAGAATCATCATTAATAATAAATAAGTGGTGTTATGCCATAATTGCATTTAGTGAGGTGTGAATTATCCTCAAGATCAAGTTTAAAACTGTACCAGTGTTCTGGTCTTGTTAAAAAGTGTGTGTGTACGTGTTCATGCGTGCTGTGTTTTTGTTTTTCTACGCTGTACTGAGTAAAGCTCTTAAGCTATAAGAAGCTTTCTCTCCATTTCAAATCAAAGAATGCAGACTCGGCAGGAAGTAATCCCCTGTAAACCTGCCACTGGCTTTAACAGTCTCCCACTTTTTCCATAATCATCCTCTGTCTATGAATATATAACATCACCAACATTTACCGGAACACACAACACTAACAGACATTTTCTGCATCTAGCTGTGGTTTCACAGATGTGACAGCCTGGGGCTTGTTGTCCCACTGGTTTTAATGGACCTTCAGAGTCTAAACAAGTTCCTCCATCACTCAACAGGCTTTCCTGAAGCAGTGGGGGGGCAGTGCCGGGCTCGTACCTCAAAACTTCCAACCGAACTCCTGACGGACACCACAAATTTTTTTTTACTTCCGGCCAATTTAGTCGTGTAAAATGTAAAAACAGGCATTATACAGTAGTCAACCTTGCCATAAAATATACAAACTGGATGTGACTGACCTTCTGTTAACCATTCTGTCATAACAATATTACCAGCATTAACTAGGGGACAAAACCTAGTGATTTGCAACAAATACAAACCCATCAGATAATCCCTACCAGTTGGTAATGCTGGGTTTACAAAATAAACAAGATTAGGGCTAAAACTTTGCACCTCTATTTATATAACAGTCTGACTTTATCTTGTCCTGCGTCCCACAGAACAACATTTGCAGCTGGTTCAGATTATTTTAAATGATGCGGTCAGGAGACGGCTCACAGCTGGAGTAAACGTAAAGAGATGATTGAGTATGTTTCCTCTTGTTCAGTTGGTTAACAATTCCTGGAAAACTAAAGCAGCTGGCTCACACAAAGTGACATTTACACAGATTAAGAGACTTGAAAACAGACAAATCAAATCAATCAGAGAAATACTCCATGATTTGTATTATATTGTAGATTTGGTAAAAACATATACCACACATTGTAGCAGTATGTCTATATGTCTGTCACTAAACAAATAGGAATGATGTGTAGTCAACAGTAAGAGAAACCCACAAAAACAAATATTTAATGATAAAGTTACACAACCAGACCTGTTACAGATAAACTGCAATGGAAATTTATGGTATGAAAAAAGCAGCTTGATCTCAAGAATTTGTAACTTGGCTAATTTTAATCACACAAAACTAATTTTAATCATACAAATACTGACATGCAAAACGACCAATTAAAGTACATTTTGTTTTTACATACCAGTATATCTAAAATTAATTAAACCCCAATAATAGACAACCATGTTAAAGTGACGGTTTCTGAATAATATTTATTCAGAATAATTTTATCTTATTAAACAATTGCACAAAATATACACAAATATAAACTATTTAACAATTAAATATTTATCTGTTCTGCATTTTAATCTATTAAACCTGCTGTTCAATAAAGTGCCTAAACAAACATTGCATCTCTTTTAGATTTGATAACAATAACGAACTACTTAGTAAAACATAAATTTGTTTTCAGGCGGTATTGAGCACAACCTGCATCAGACAGCCAACAGGCTGTGGGCTGTTTGTGAGTAACTGCAATCTCTAAAGTGAGCGTTTGTGTGCAATACACGTGTGTGTTAAGGCTTATTTACTCACCGCTGATAGAGAATAGAGTGTAAACGATTTCTCCGTTGGCAGACGCCACACATTCAAGGGTGGGGTAATTGTTCTTGGTGATGTTTAGACGACTTTCCACTGCGCCTTTCCCAAAGGGTGGATTTGTCATGGTTACAGTGACAACATCTTCCTCCTCTTGAGTGGCATTCAGCAAATTAGAGCACCTGTAAAGGTGTGCAAACAACTTATTGTTTCAGCAAGTGTAGAAATGTTTTTCAGAGAAACAGTTTTTTCCAGAAACTGTCAGTAAAGGAAGGATAAACAAATACTATGAAAAGACAGCTCTAATTATTTACTTTTAAAACAGAGTTCTGAATAAAAGAAAGCCGCACTGTAACTGTCGGGATAAAAGAGAGACAGGCTACTTGTTTTGCAGCTTTTAAGCTTATATGTGTTTGCATACAACACAGGCATAAGAAAACAGATGTTAAAATCAGATGTAAAGCAAGACAGAAGAATGTTTACAAATGTGTTTTCTCTTGTGTACATCACGTTGGTAAAACGTTAATTTCTTTTAATTTCTTTGTAAAGCTTTACATTAATTGATATAGTACTCATTAAAATCAATGCAATATCTAAAGCTTTACATTAGTGGCAAAGTTTAAATTTTTTTTAGTTTATTGGTTGATTGACAGATGAGTAGGCGATCCTTCACTGTTGTTAGAAACACAAAAGGCTGTTTAGTGTTTACACTACACATGTGATCACATGCAACTCCCTCTGGTAAGGTTTGAGTGATCCATTCTCAATTTTGGATACCTCTCCATATGTCTTTGCTTTAGAGCGGAAAACAAAAAGAAGAAAACCTCGAGGGCTCTGTTTTCAGAAATACACACAAGTGGAACGCAAGGATGTCAAGAGCTGTGATTTAGTTGTTACTCCGCTTCGAAAAAATGACTGGTTTACATTCTTTGTGTTGTCGCTGTATTATTGAGACATCATTAATTGCTTATCATGGTGGAAATCTCTCAGCTGGAGACAGAAAAGGCCTGGGGCCTGCATAACAAAGCAATGAGATCAAAAGACACAATGCACTGCATGTTTACATGCTCATATTGGAGCAGGCCATGTTATCCTGATCGGATTTGATCATCGTGAGGAATTGATTGGATAAGCTAACGACTAAGCCCGTGCCGAGGTGTTCTCACAGCGCTGTTACCATCTTAAAATTAGCAATCCTATGGGAGTGGCAACTTCCCAGTGTCACATGACTGATAGCTGCCAATCACTGGACTGATGTTACAGTCATAACAGAGAGAAATTACTTATGCATATCGCGCTGTTCCCTCGGAGAGAGAGCAATAGGCCGACAGGCTATTTAATACTAGTTTATTCAATATTTTTCTATATGTGACTTCTACAGCACATATACAGTATGATATATATGTGTGACTTAATAATAAATAATACAGAAGAACAGTATACATACCTTGAATGTGGTTGGTCACAGTAATACCACTTGATCTGAGGGGTGGGGTAACCCTCAGCCACACAGCGCACCTGTCCATCAATCGGCCCTTCATAGGACACAATCTGTGGTTTACCTAAGAGTCAAAGACAGTTCTGGGTCAGTTAACTTTCTTGGCTAGAAAGTTTAGATGCTGTTTGTACAGCTGTCCCAGTTGCTGTTACTGTCGTTTTTCCAAAACGTGGATGAAGTGACTCTAAAGTATTTTTGTGTCTTCAAAATGTGGGCCAAATGTGAGACCCATTTGTGGGGTAATCAATAATTCTGACATAACAGAAAACGATTTGACAATGCATTCACATATTTGCTATCAATAAACTCTTTCTTGTTTGTTTTTACACGGTTAGTCAGCGACTTACGTTGACAAAAAGAGCTTTTAGCCAACAAAGTGAGTTAATAAAGAGACACAATGCAGGAGAAATTTTGATTGATTCCTCTTGAATAAGAGCACACACAGAGATCATAGATCACACGTTTAAAATTCTTCTCAAGCAGGCAGAAAATCCAAATATTTGCCATTTGCATTAGTTTTCACTTACTTATGACGTGGACTTCAAATGTTTGATGGATAACGGCGTCTCGGTTTGAACATGTGAAAGTGTACACGCCGCTCTCTGACACCTTGAGACGGACGAGCTTCAGCTCGCTGGTGTAGCTGATGAAAAAATAAACAAAACATTACCTAAAATATCCTTTGAGAAAGGTAAACGTGTGGTTTGTAATATGCCACTGCTGCTGAAATTTATGAGCATTGTGATTGCTGTTTACAATGTAAAACAATAATGCAACCGTGTTTAAAACAATTAACCTCCACCTAGAAAACGTACCTGTTTCCATATGACCGACTGGTAATCACATGATCTGTAGTATTGGTAAGTCTTACACCACTGTAGCTCCAAGAAAACATATGAGGTCTTGGATAAGCGTCCATTACGACCCACAGAGAGAGACTTTCCCCAGCCCGCACTCTTTTTGTGCTGTTATCCACACTTGTTATGTTAATGAAGCCTTTACCTACACACATACATGAAACATATATTATAGCTGTACAAGTCTATGGGCACATTAGGAGTTTTGTGGCTTTTATAAGAACGTGCCTCGCCAGTAGTATATAAGTTCTTAAATCCAACTGGCTATTTAAAAAAAAAATACATAAACCCTTCAATATGTTCCAGCCAAACTTCCTGATTCACTATAAAGACAACAGAGACCTACCATAGATATCAACCATGACTAAGTTAACGCTGGTCCCTTTCTCGTTCATTGCCTCACAGGTATAATTCCCTGCATCCCGCATCGTCACGGAGGGGAGGCTGAGGGTGGCCGTCCGCACGTGAGAAATGGGCTCAGTCAGGAGGCGGGAGGTTTGCTGCACTGACGGTTGCTTGACACATGCAAGAGGAAAGCAGACACAAAGCTGATTAGGTAACCTGAGAGAGGTGAGGGATAGACTGGGTCTTGGGTAAGTGAGTGTATTACAATCTTTATATGAAAAAAATCTTTCATGTCTCAAATCTTAGAGAACGACAACAGATGAGTTTACATATAGCTTTGTAAGACTCACCTTAAATCACATTGGCCATCACATCAAGTATAAACATCCTTTTATTATATCCTCAAATACTAAACTGGTCAGCACATGCAACCACATGCCGATTACGTTTTTTAATGATGTGCAATCATATGTGACCCAGTCTGTGAAAACCAGGCTAAAGTCTAAAAATCTAATCTAACGAGCATCAAAGTTTGATTTCACCTATTCATTTCACTATGATTTCAATCTTTGACATAACATTACTCAGAGAATATTAAAGATATCAATGTTAAATTCATTACATAGATTACATTACATACAATGATTTTATGTAGAAAACAAAAAGCACAAAAAATGACTTTAGCTGGGCTTTCACTGGGTCTCATATTTATGCTTTGCTATTAGGATGTGTGCTGTATTAGTATAAATATTGACATTACTTAACAGAAACTGATACGACACCTAAAAAAATCTGGGTTGTTTCAACACATGGTATGGGTAAGATATGAACAAACCTAATGTTGGTTTAAAATAATCTGGAAAATGCTAACTTTTGGATGCAAATATAGTTGCATTGGTTGCATTTTAACCCAAAAATGCAAATGTTTGGGGTTAAAACAACCCAGCATTGATTAATTTAAACTAGTGGTTGGTTTTATGCAAATTTTACCCATCCATGAGCTGAAACAATCCAACATTTTTTAGAGAATTTAACCACTTTAAAAGGAAGTTTGTAACAGTCAAACTTCATTTTCAATGGCACCAAAGGGTTTATAAAGCCTGAAGTATACACAGTATATATATATATATATGCATGTGTTGTCTTAAGAAAAGTTTGCTCAGGTGAGAGATGGTCTCTTACCACTCCATGTGGAGCCTTCCACTTGACTGTGATGTCACTATTGACATTGGAGGTGGAGCAGGACAGGGAAAGTTTTTCCCCCTGGGTGAGCAGAATTCTTTGAGACTGGCCTAGTGTGATCAGAGGGGGCGCGTCTGGAACTAAATGCAAAGAATCACAGTGCATTGTATCAAGCAACAGGGAATTGTGGGAAAGGGGTAACGTCAACATGCTTGTGTCTGGTGTCTGTACTCCCTTTATATTTATAAGTGTATCTCATTAACTTTCTCTCACCGAGACGGACATTGAGTTGATATTCCCCAGATTTAATCGTGGCTCCTTCCAGGGTCCCGACACAGATGTAGCATCCCTCAAAATCTTTCCTAACGTTGTTTAGGGCCACACCTGTCTCAATGCTGGACGAATATCGCAAACTGTCAGGCAAGGGTTGTCCGTCGCATTTCTCTAAGTGCAGGTCTTGCATGTTGGGGTCGGTCGCTAAGCATGGGATAGTGACCGTCTCTCTCTCACCCGCCACAATGTCGAACACGATGCCCCTCCTGAAGGGATTTTCAGGATCTGCTGAGAGGAATGCTAAATCAAAAACCAATGAAACACAACCAAGGGATCTTAGACGTTATGACATCACAGCTTAAGGAAAGAGAGAGTGTGCAAAAGAGAGAAAGTGAAGATTAAAAAATACCCCCAACATACTTAAAAAAATATATAAACACAATAACACGCATTAGCAGTGTTTATATACGAGTAGCTTGGAAATAGTCTTGTTCTTTCCTGGTGTCCCTGTTAAATGTCCAAACTGTCAAGTTTCAGTGTAAAGAGTTTATTATTATTATGGAATTATTCATGCAAAAACACACAAGGCAGAATTACGTAGAGAGGTCGTGCAGGTCTCTTTAAAATCTATAGCGATGATTGTGAGGATTTCAGGGAAGAGATCAGTTTGCACACTGCGTGCACACAAAGTATGTTTTTGGCACGATATGGAACCACACAAGATGATCAAATGTGCTGGAGAATGTGTATCGAAAGAGAGAGATTTCGAAAGCAAGAAAAACACTGAAAGATAAAGTGTTAGCAAGAACTACAAGATCATGCAAAGGTGAAGACACAGACACATGAAATTGTGGTTATGAAAGTTTACACTACTGTACTGTAATATTGCACCTGTGCTACCTGTAAAGTAATGTGCATGTATTCTACCAGAATTTAACATATACTATTGCCAAAAGCATGCATGCATGGACTAGTATATTTAGTTTACTATAGCTGCAGAAAACTTTATAAGACAGCAGCAGGCAATTCCTAGACAATTCCTAACATACTGCCCTACAGACATGTCATGCAGTCTAGACAATTTATTACATATTATAACATCCTACTCTACACACCCACAAATGAGCAAACGTCTAACCTACCTTTCACATACACATAGATAGAGCTTTTTTCGCCAGATATCTCCTCCCGACAGGAATATTTGCCCATGTGTTGCGGGCCTGCCTTGGGCACTTTAAGAACTGTGAATAGGCCATCCCTTTGTTCCTCCTTTAGGGTCCGTGATGGACGATCTTCTCGTAGCCAGCGCACCGAACTGTCACTCTGGCAACGCAAAATGAAGTTGCCGTTCAGTGGAACTGTGAGCTGCGGTCCATCCGGGGTGATGGTGGGCCTGGACCTGCCTAAGTGGGATTAAACACCGTTAATGTGAGAGCTGCTTGTGTGTCATTTCTGCACTATGAGAAGTACCAAACAGATGAAATGACTTAGGTGGTAACTAGAAATAATAAAGAATATTGGTTACGGCTACGAATTATAATTTTGTGGCAAGATTGGTAAGAGTATTTGTTGGTGGATATGATGCAACCTGAAAACTACAGTTTTTGATAAATATTTACCTAACATCACCATATTCATCAGATATATGTATGCTAAAAAAGTTAAATACATTACTAAAATACATCATGCCATAGAAGCCCACAGTACATGGCATTGTTAAGGTTAATTTAATTTTAAAGAAAGAGAGTTTGACAGAAAAGATTTCCCTGTTTTCCTTCTGCAACAACATAAGTGCTTACAAAGTAACATAAAAAGAAAAATGTGTGCATGGTTTAGCACATTTAAAATGCATTCATGAAACAAGCACAAAACGTTTTTCATTTTTATCTATGTATTTCAATGGTAAATCTTTCCACAGTTTTTGAGTTTCTGAGAAATTAACAGAGAAATGGGGGGCGGTATTCAGTGCCCCCCTACGGTTGCTTCAGGCTTAAATGAGATAACCTGATAAAAGCTGTGGTTTAGTCTAATGTGTTGCTTGCCTCATTGCAAACTGTCACTCTATGACAAGTAAACGGCAACTGCGAGGTCAGGTGTCTCTTTCAGAGAAGGGCACTACACAACAACAACATGTTTGTTCTAGCAACCAAACATCATCTCCCCAAATGATTAATTTGAGCACACAAGAGTTTAAGTGTAAAAAAAAATCCCTAAGTCTAAAAAGTCCACCTCACCTTTTTACTGTTAACCTGCTAACTGTCACCGTTACACGGGTGGAATACTCCTATTATTTCACTGTTCACTTGAATATTTCATAGTCTGAATCTGATCTAATTAGAATTAATAAAAAATTAATTATTTTATAAAAATACCTAAAATAAAAAAGTTTTAAAATGTTTAAAAATATGAAAAAACTCTCAAATTAATTTTTCTTTTAGTTTGGATGCTTTTTCATGTGTGTGCTCAATATGTGACAGTTATCAGGTTAAATAATAAAAGCCTATTATATACAGTAGTTTACACCTATTACCCATTATAAGAAAGAGGTGGTGTTGGAGGCTGCTCTTATACAATTACTCATGGTTTAACTATAACCATAGGTTATTGTTTTACTAATCATAGTAACCTAAATTTACCACTATCTCATTATAATAACCAGTTTAACCATGATATTTCTAGTAAACCAATGGTTATACAAATGGTATCAATCAAAACATGGTTACTACACTTACTGTAATAAAACCATAGGTAATTTTCCCAAGGGTGAAGTGTGATAATAATGCTTGAGGATGGGGATCTAAGAACACAGACTCTAAGCTGATATAGGCACATCAGATTGCCTATAGTGGGCACAGTAATGTTTTTAAGGAAAGAATAAACAGTGTAAGTCAGAGCACTCTGTTCACTAAAGTTATTTCCATTAAAATGATTTTCTCATGGCTGTTATTGAACGCCTGCAGCGCTCCACATTTGAAGAGACCCGATGCAAAACAGTCACGCTGTAGCCCTCTGGCGTTACTTCAGATGAGATTTGTGTGAAAACCACAGAGTTTCATTGTGCTCAGTATTGTCCACGCTTTAATACACTGATATGTTTTTGTTGTCCTCACTCACCCCTATTTTCCATGCACAGCTGACAAATACATTATGCAAAATTGACATTAGTGCAACATATTGTAGAGACTCTTTCTCTTAAAGCCACATAGCTGTGAAAATAGACAAACTTGGAATATAATTTCCTATAGGAAATTGTAACTGGAGACAGCTTGCCCACAAACGACACTGAGGGGAGTCGTTTTCCCTAAACACGAGTTAAACAGGGTCAGACGTAACCCTGAACACACGATACGCAATGGTCAGTTAACAGATGCAGACCAGCTAAAGATCTTTCAAAACATCCATAATGGCTTATCCAAAACTACAAAAGACCATCTGATGTACCCCAAAGAGCCAGCAAGTGAAGCCAAACAAGTCAGGATTCAGCATGCAAAAGCACGTCGGTGAATCGTGATCATTTGCATATAACAGTTATCTATGCAAATGGAATAAAAGAGTCCAAAATTTAGTTTCATACGCTTGTGCAACATCTTGGTAACGTTCTTAGAAGGTCTGTACAGGTTCTGCATGCAGCAACTGGTTTAATAACCCTATCTACTGTAATATCAACATTAGAGTGTGATGTTTTGAGCACGTCGCTCAATTATTACAGGTGAAACAAGAAACAAATATTATTACACTTGTTGCCGCGCGCGCACCTGCCCCAGAGACTGGAACGCGCGAGCTGAAGTGTTTAATTATTGAGAGCTGCGCGAGAGGATCGGCTATAGTTTACATTCTCACCTGCAGCTCTCCGGATCAATATCTCGTTTCAACGATCGGTTCTTGTAACATCTCCAAACAGCAAATTATGGTGATATGAATCAATGGGATTATTAGTGGAAGATTTCATGCCGTGAACTCGTAACATACATACAGAATACTGATAAAACTAGCGACTGTGAGTTCTGCATAGACCAACTGCGCTCTGATGCGCGAAAGCTCATTACGAACAAATGATGATGATATTCTGCACGGGGGAAACAGCACGCATCTCTCGGGTCTAATGGGTTGCCACATACGCAATATTATGCCTTTATTTATACATTAATTTCAAGTAGATTAAAGTGAAAAGCAACAGGTCCGTTACAGTACATTACCTTCCTTCAGAAGTAGTGTTATTAGTATCACAGTATTTTGGATTTATTTGTAGTAAAATCACATAGCCACAAATGTATCATAGTCTCACTATAGTAACCACAGTTTAGTCGTATTTGTAGTAAAACTATAGTAACACAATTCGCCAAAACACCACGTTTACTACTCTTAAACAATAAAAACAAATTTCTCAAGCGGAAACTGTATACAGCAAGTGCAATACATGCAAAACTCTGCAATAAATAACTTTCTGTAATCTTTCCTCAAAGCTTGAAAACATCGTGAGACAATGAAAGGATCGATAATGAGAGGCTACAACCACCGTCCTACCTGGTTTAACGAGAAACTGCAACAAAACAGTAAAGAGAACCCAGTGATAGTCCATTGTTATAATTCCATCTATCTCGTGTGCGCGCGAGTCCGCTCGGTAGTGTCGGTAAAACCGCGGAACGGTCGGCAGTGGAGCGCTCTTGTCTTAAAGGGCCAGCGCTGTTTTCTGCCTTGTACTCCGCACGCAGGGTCATGAGGAACGGCGACTTATTATCGTGGGCGGGACGGGGAGGTAACATCAACATTACCAGTCATACCTGAGGCTCACAAATAACAGCATAGCGGTTAAAAGTGACTGGCTTATCAAAATAAAAAAACTCTGATAACTATAACAATAATATGATTACTGAAGCCAAATCAGTATTATCTACTGTAAAGGCTGATAAGGGGTTAGTTATTAGAGTAAATCAGAACGTGTGAAGATTTATAAGTGACCTAAACATTCAATAAAAGCTACTATGGGAAATAAAGTTACCTTTTGCCAATAGGTGCAAATATAGTGTATTAGTAATAATGATTTATGTACAGTTTGATCAAATATTAACTTATCTCTTAGCAAATGTTTTTACATCATGAGGTATGTCATACATTTTTCTTCTCCATAAAACCACCATTACTCTTAATGCCATAATAAAACAATCAAAAACTTGAGTTTAGTCTGAGAATGAAGATAAATGAAGATAGTCAAATGAGTGGATGGTGATAGCACTGCTTCTATGCATGTATTTTTCATTAATGTCTGTAGGAGGTTTTCACTGTTTCTATACGCTCTCTTCTTATCACAGATATATAGTATATTGTGAGCAATGTTGGATTGACTTGCATCTAACTTGACATCATTGTTATTTTTATTAGTTGCTTGTATTGTTGCTGCTTTTGTCTTTAAGGCCGTGTGTCTACACCAGGCTGTGATTTGAAAACACTGGTTACAGGCGCTTGGCTGCGTTATTTTAGCTAAGCACATTGTTTTTTTATACAACAAAGTTTATACAAAGTCATTTGGTACTCATATCTTATTTCACAGATAATTTGTTAAATCAACAATATCATTTGGTACAAAAATGAATATTCAGGGAAAGAAATATTAGTATATTTTTATTTTTTATATGAAAAATATATTTTTTCAGTCCTTGTACAAGTACAATGTGCCGATTGGTTGGTGGGGTATTTGTCCTGCCCCTCCAGCACTGTGATTGGACAGCTGAGAAAAAGTGACAGGAGTTGAGTGCAAAGATGAAAATTTCTGGACAAAAAATGCTGAATGGTAGTGCCGAGTGCGGAAAAAATATTAAGCGTTGGTGTTGAGCGTGGACAAACATAACCCCAGCTGTAGGTGGTTATGCGCAAGCTCTTCCATTGCAAACAACAACAAAAAATATGCAAAAACATGCATATTTACGCATAAACACGGTCTAAAACACTAACAATGACAAAATGTTTTCTGCTATTCTTCTCTTTCTGTCATGTGAAACCTCTGAACCCTCCATATATTATAAGACAAATAGGTTAATACACACAACATATTTATATTCAGGATAAAACTGTCAAATCTGGAATTAAACTGTTGACCTAGTCTGACAAGGCAAATAAAACCTTTTAAAGTAAAATATATTGACTAATGATTTTTTAGTGTTGCTGTGGATTGTGCCCACAGTATAAGAATGAATATATCAGAAGACTTTTAATAAAGAATTTAAGTCTTAATATGTATATGTTTTAGTATGTAAAAATAATAATTACTAATGCTAATAAAATTAATTATAAACAGAAAATGGACAACAGTGAGGTTCAGCCAAAGCTGGGCTTAGCAAAACGAATCATTAAACGTTCTGCACCGAGTACACGGAGTGCTTCCGTTTTTGTTATTCTTTGGCACAAATCGTAAGGTGATGGCAAAACAAAGAGGACAATTATTATTTATTGCAGATAAATACTAGCAGTACTAGTACTAGCAGACACTTTAATATAATTATATAGTTTAAAACATGATTAATTCCTATGATGTTATTGCACTTTAAAGAAAGAGTGATGTTGATTGTTGCAAAGACATGATTATTTTGTGAATATGAGTGTGAAAGATGTCATCCATTGATGTGATTAGTAAAAAAAGAAGGAAAACTCTATTGAGGTGTTAAAATTGAAATGAACACAAATGGACTCTGACACTGAAACATGTTTGCACAAGAGGAAATGTTATTGTTTTCTACCATAATTTGATAATTTGTAATAAATTGATACAGAGATTGATATATAAAGATGGCGGTTCGCTCTTTCATTCGCTGACTAAACTATCCTGTTTTCCAGGAGACTTGAGAGTGTTGAACCCCAGTCAAAATCATTTGTTACTGTAGTTTCATTAGTTTGAGACTCGTAACATTAACATTCTTTCCAGTCTTGGTTCATGGTTGTAACTTGGTTCTTTCCAAAATGCCATAGAAAGATTGACAGTTGAAGGATTTAATTACATATAATGTTCTATTATTTGATAAATAAACAGCACTAAGCTGCACTTTGTAGCACATTAGAGCATACTGTTCCAAATTCCCTGCAACCCCAGGCAATTGGCATTCAGGTATACTCTTCAATCTATCCACCCACAGTCACATTTTATTATTTGCTTTTGGAAATATAAATTAATGTTTACATCTCTTGCTCTCATAAAATTACATACAGATGTGCAAATTCTGGCATGGTACACTCTTTTTTTGCTTTTCTCTCACTTGTTTGTATTCACAGGAACTTTATTGTAACATACCTGACAAAATAAAAACGACTTCCTATTAGCTTTAGACACGACTGTTAACCAAGAAACAAACGTTTAAACGACGAACATTTCACTTTGTATAATAATTTGTAATAAAATCTCTTATACAGTATGTTATTAATTAGGCATATTTGTAAGTAAATTATTTTCAAGGTCAAGTTGACTCATACCTGACTGGCCAATCAGAATCAAGTATTCCAGAGTTCCATGTAATAATTATGACTAAATGATATCATGAAAATGATATTTGCATGAATAGTTCTGTAAACCGACTTCATTAACAGTATAGTAGGCTATATTTTGCAGTCTTTAGATTAAATACGAAGTTTTTTCTATCCTACAAAATAAAGCAGCATAGGAGATCTCCTAGGTGTTTGAACAATGTCATAATTATTTTACATTAAATTGAACAAACAAACAAAGCAGAACCTTCTGAGAATTCACATGGTCATCACCAGTTTTAAAAGTAATTTCATAGTTTTAATCAGCATCTCACTTAAACTGTATTATTAAGTGGGTTAGATGCTGCAGGCTTTTTCAATACAACATGCCATTCAGGAGCTTTTACCGTCTGAGCGGCCCACGGCTTGTAAATGGTCATGCTTGTCAAAGCTCATGGGATGATTACAAGCTCCTGGGCTCCCTGTCCTATCTTCTTTCCAGAAACACAGTGGTTGTGTTTGATTATGGTTCCTTTGTTGAACATGCAAAATGAGAACTGCAAAAAATGAAAAGGGGTTTTCAGGGGTGGTTAATGTAAACATGTGATAACAGTCGGTATTTGCCTGTAGTTAGATATTTGCCCATATAATCATATACTGTTAAATGTTTAGCATTGTAACTGATGTCTAGTACCCTGGAACACAATCACAGAACATGGAAATAAATAAAATTTACTTTTTAAAGGAATATACTGTACACCAATACGACTTATTTCTTGAGATCATAACAAATGAATTCAAACAAATTCTTAAAAAAAACCCCGCTATATGCAATGTCAGAGTAATTAAGTTGCGTTTATTAATCAAGTGTAGTGTTCTATCATGTTTGCATCACTGCAAACCTTTTTCTCGCTTCACTTTTCCGTTCTGGCTTTATACCACACCACAGAAGTAAAGGTGTTCGTCTAATGAAAGATCAAACTCTACAATGTTCCTCAATTCCCTTCCCTAAGGGCAACCATTGATCAACTTCATCCCCCCAAAAATATTTTTTCCACTGCCGGTCTGCTGTTGTAGGTTTGCTCTCTTATTCTATTTTGGGAAGGTCTTACGATCTGCTGAAGTGAAGACTAACATCTGTTTGAAAGGAACTAACATAGCCTGCAGCAGAGTTAAAGAGCACCTGTTTCAAGAGCCTCTGACTTTGTTACAAGCACAATATTTAATGACCTGCATGATACATTATGTGATGCCAACACAGAGCTGCTGTCATAAAGGATGCAGTATTTCTTTCCCTTTCCATCTCTCACAAATCATTTCAAAAAGGCTTTATAAGCACTGTAAGTGTACCTCTAGTCATATAACACGGGATTGATTATTAACAAGGCTTTACCAACATATCGTCAAGTCTTTTTCATGTTTCAAATGTCTAAAAGAGAGAAGTGAGAAGTTTGCATATATGCACACACACTAAAAATGACTGATGTATGAAATATTGATTCCAGCTGTATGTATTACTAACATTATTTAATTAAATGAAACCATCCACCCTCCACCCCTTAAACACATAGCTCCAACCGCTCAAGCCTCTTTCTGCGTCTCGTGCATTGTCAATAAAGGCGTTCAGGCTGGTAGCCTTTAGTGCAACCTGATCTCCATCTAAATGAAATCAAACTATTAACCTTCTCAAGAAGTCCCATAAATATTCACTCACAACACCACTCATCGATCTTCCACCTCAATCCTGACCAAACACTCCCCTAATCGCTTACACTAATCAGACACTTAAAGTACAGCATGCACGGCCCAGGGGATGCGTTTCTTCTGGTCAGGTAACAGGAACCTGTCATATCAATATCGGATGTTCAGGTGTGCTCACAGGCATTGAGGATAATGTTTCATTTTTAAACTGTGCCATCCTTTAGCCTTCCATTAAAGACAATATTAGCATCACGAGATAGAAAGTGCAATGAAAGTTTTATAAATGTAAGCAAGTCTGATGTGACCAAGGCGTCACTGCTGCCCGTACCGTAAACCCACCCTCTCCTGCACTCCCACACCCCAGCGATCTCAGACAAACGCTGCTCTGTGAGTGTTTGCAAAGACACCCCACACCATGCGTGTCCGCAGGCAAAGTACAGACAGAAAAAACTATTTTTGTGTGAACTAATAGCTCACCAGTCTCTATCAACTGACACATGACTGTGTGAAAGAGTGTGTGTGTGTGTAAACTAAAAAAAAATAGGGAGTGTGTGTTTGTGCTATCTTTCCAGTTGACAGAGAATAGATAAAATCTAATACTTCAGATATTTTCATGCATGCAGATATGCATTAAATCCCTTTGACTGTTTTTTGGTTAAGCTCCAGTCTTTTGCAATGCTAGCACTCTTTCCAAAATCTTTTGGTAAGGACTTTGAAGTTAGAGATCCTCTTTTAGCCCAGTCCATGTGATACAGTGAACATATTCCCCGGGGAAAACCTCCTGCCCGCTTCTGTCCACGAGGCAGACGGCATGAAGACGCATCATTGTTCACACCCAAATGCGGGTTTAGATGTTTGTGCTTTCCCTTTTTCTAATTTCTCATGCTGATACTGAATGTTATTTCAGTTAGGGTTAATGAGCACATATTTCTGTGAGAAAATAGTCTGTTGTGTGTCTGTGCGTGTGATCATGGATAACCAACTGTTTAAACAAGATGTAACATTATTTTAATAACAATCAAAACAAACAAAAACTTACTCAACAGTTTTGGGACTATTCAGTGTATAAAGTTAATAATAAGAAACACAATTGAATTTGTGAATAGACATATGCACTCCAATTGCAAACCTTTTTAAAAATGTGTTATTCTGTAATGCATTTATTCCTGCTTTGAATGATTACACACGTATCATTTCACACGAGTGTATTGACCAGTCATATGCAGGGATTTGCTGTATTTAAAAACCAGTAGACCAGTTGGTTTTCGGTGAACACTTTTGATTCTACATTAGAAATAGTCTTATATTTTACAGATTTTACTCTTTCTGAACTACCGATTTAATCACAAATGAAAGATTATTGTGATTAAACTAAAACATGCAATATGGTGTCAGCTGGCAGTAACAGAAAAACTCCCATAATTTCTCTTTGAAAGATTTGTGATAAAACGTATAATCCATATTTTATCTGGAGCACTTCCTCCAATTTAACATGTCTAGCTTGATACAAACAAGTCTATGTTTGTTTTGGTGATTGTAAAGCTGTCACCACTGTAGTGATGAAGGCTATTGACACATCTGGTTTGCCGTGGGAGAGGGGAAGTCCAGTTGTACACTCGCTTACCAGAAAAGGTGTCAATAAAGAGTCTATAGCTAGATGCCTCATGTAGGGGTCAAAGTTCAGTTCTTTTATGTGTGAACAGGATCCTGTTGGCCATATGACATACCACCACAACAACAAGAACTAAGAAACTAAAGAAGAGGTCTAAGCTGTTCTTTTTCTCAAACATCATGTTTACTTGTCATAGGCTTTTGCAGAAAACAAAATATTGTTTTTTAATCTTATTTTTCATCAAACCTAACCCAACCACACATAAGTGCTACAATAACAAGCAGTAAAACAGATTTGAATTATCTGCATTGGTGGTTTTACCACAAGCCCAACTTTGATGAATGATGCCATTACATACTGTCTCAAACTACGAGGGAGGCTAAATGTGAAAAGAGCTACTGGGGGTCGATCGGTTAAGAGGATTCAGCTCATCAGTGCATCGATTTACCATCATCACTCACCGTCATATTTAAATGAATATCAGCAGGGTAACTGTACATCTTGTATAGTGATGATACAACAGCAAGAACTCCATCTTCAAATACCTCCTGAGCTTTGTGTTCTCAGTCACCAAAGAGCTTTGTATCACAAGCTTTGTGTAAGATCATTTTGGGCATTATCTCACTTGTTGAGAAATCTTTCAGTAAATACTAAAATATACACACATAGTTTATCTCTTATGAAACCCTAGGAGTCTGTTTCTAATCTGAAAAAATACAGTAAGATTTAATTTTCATTTGGTCTTCATCAAATGAGAAACAACTGTACTTTTGCCATATGGACAGTTTAGAAATGAAAATAAAAACTAGAACAATTCATTTCTCTTACTTATTTATACCGTCTCATTTTCTTCTCACAAATACAGTGACACACAGACGAAATGCAAAAAAAGGAAGTCTGGCATTTCAAATCTACCATTTAACTCCATTATAGTTACACATTTACTCAAGCACTGTACTTGTGTTTATACACAAAGCCCTTAAACAGGCCTTTTTAACTGATGTATAACAAAATAATGAGACTTCTGTGCATCCCCATGTTAAGGTTATTATGGAACAGATGGACAGGGCTTACATTTACTTAATAAATTATAGGGAAGAAAATGGATTCTGTTAAAATCCAGAATTTCTGCCATGCTGCCACAGCAGTTTTTAAGATTCAATGCCACTTTTAGCGGATTAGGCAACACAATGAAAACAACGGAAAAACTGTTAATCAGATAAAAAGCCACTAATTGAGCAGCAAATCAATCACTGAGCATCGAAATGACATAACATCAAAAAGAACCTCTTACAATACATGCATTTACACTCATACACTTATTTGATTCATTAAGACAACATGGTCCAAATTATAACTAATACTGTTGCACAATTGCTGCTTCCTTTAATTGTGTTTCAATTTTCACAATGACACCATCGCCATTCCTGTCAGTTCCCACATATGGGGGCACATAAAACTATTTCTGTTGTAAAACTGTCATGGTGATCTTTATTAAAAAGTGGTGGGCTTCACTCAACACCATGCTGAGATTCTTTATATGGCTTCATTCAGACAGATGTAAATCTGTTATTCTCTTCTCAATATATTATGTCTGCTTCAAATGTTTTGATGTTGGGCCAAACCTCAAATGAATTAGTAAATCAGATTTCCTCTTTATTTCATTATATTTAATTTAATATTTAGAACTACTGGAACTATTCCAAAATACAATGTTTTACTATCCAAACATTTGGAACAATACAAGGCTAACATACAGTACCATCACTCCCTATACACAGAGTATGCAGACTGCGTATGGCCCTATCCAACAGGTTCGTTCTATATTTATATTAACATAGACATATACATAAACAAAAATATAAACATGTATATATATATATACATATATAATTTAAAAAAAGCATTTTACAGTGAACGCTGTAAGAACACTGTAATTCCCGCATCCGCATTTCAGTTTGTATTTTTTGCTGTAGAGCTACAACTGTAAAGTAAATAATACAAATTAGGTATAATTTATTTACCTTTTTATTTCATTAAAGTGTTATTTTGACCCATATAGTAGTTGTTTTTACAATTCTGTTTTTACAAATACAATTCTGCTTTCGGCACCCATTTAGGCCAGCAGCGGCCCTGATAACATAAACCAACTTCTACATTTTTTTATTTTGAGTATTAAAACAAAAATGCAAACAGACAAAATGGTTTTAAAATGCTCTATCATGTTGTTTGAACATTGTAAAAGAACAAATCCAGCCCGTGAAGGCAGACGGTTTCAGGTGACCAAAACTTATTTGTTTAAGGTGGAGAGTCAGAAACATTAGAGAAATGGTTTTGCTGAGACAAATATCTTAAAGCCAAATCAAGCCTCACAAGGAAGCATAAAGCCAAAAGGAAGACATGCAGTATTGCAAAAGTGAGTTAAATGTGTTCTTAAGTAGTGTCAAGCTTAGATTATTGTATGTACATTTACATTTAGTCATTTAGCACATGCTTTTATACAAAGCAACTTACTGTACAAGTGAGGCAAACAATAAAAGCAATAAAACAACAAAAGAGCAAAACATGTTCATGTGCAATATGACAGGTAATGTAACAGTATACATGTGCCAATGTATTCATTTTATAGTTCCATAATCATAATGAGTTTTATCAATTATTTATATCAATGAATTATTTTGTTTATATATCTTTCTAAATTTAAGAAGATTTGATATTTAAATTAAATACAATCAAGAACATTAAATCTCCTGAGCTGTAAAAAAGCAACTTCCGAGCCAAAAAACTTTGCAAAAGATTGGTTAAAAAGTAATAAATTGCCTGATGAATAAGATTTACGTTTTTACTCTGTATATAATTATGTAAATATCATAAACTACTAATGCAATCCTAATGCTGCAAGCTAAAATTTCTCATCTTTTTCAGAATAAGGTACTTGGTGTTTGTACGTTTTATTTGCAAATCTCAAATTAGTGCGTATTGGAAAAAATCTAAAAATTCAGAATAAGACACACAAACAACTCCACAAACTACTCCACTATTAAGGCTCAGGGGGCAACAGGCAGGCATTTTCTGCCTTCAGCTTCAATCTGTGAGAACTCACATGATATTCATGCACAAAAAGGCACATATAAATCACTCAGAATGGGAGGAGCCTCAGGTCAACATCCCGGAATGCAACAATAAGCACCAGTGTTTGTGCACTCGAGCACTGACTCTGGCTATGACACAACAGGGGTTGAAAAGCCAAAGGCCTGATTCACTTTCGTGGTGTACAGAAAATGAAGAATACCTAAAAGCTCTCTGAATTCTCATCCCAAAAACCACACAGATTCTTCATTTTATTCAGGATTATTTGTTGATGTTTGATATGATTACTGTATTTCATGTAATGAATACAGTACTATGACACTGCAATCTAACATAAACACATCTATCTGCCCTATTGAAAATTAAGGTGCTACAAAGGTTTCTTTGCAGCGATGCCATAGAAGAACCATTCTTGGTTTCCCAAAGAACCTCTTACACAAAGATTGTTTAAAGAACCATTTCTTTTTTATAGTTTAGAGAACATTTGTTACTACTACAAGGTATGTAATGTGAAACAGAAGGTTCTTCAGATGTTAAGATCTGCCAAAAATGTTTTTTTTTTGCACATTTATTCATTATGTGACAGAGTGTATGTGTGTTTGTAAGAGAAGATAAGTTACCATCAGCTAAGGTCAGATTATCAGCGAGGGTCAATGATTCATCCGTTTCAGCCTTATCTTTAAAGAGCAGAGAATAGTTGGGAAGAATGTAGAAGCAAAGGAAGAGAAGAACTGATAAAAGGCCTTTAACACTTTCTGCTGTCACTGAGTATTTAAAGGGTACCTGATACATGTGCTGTCTTGTGATTTGCTTTGGTAAAAAGGAATCTACAAAACATAAACGCTGCTGTCGTTTAAGATAAGAGTAAAATTTCCATTCGTTTCATTGGTGGTTTTCAACAAGAGAATGAGTTTGAAAAAAGATACATGGTGTATGATTAAGTAGAAACCCATGGAAATACACATAGTACATATACTAAACATAATTATTTTGATTTTTTCTCATATTTTAAAAGTTAATGCAACAAAACTTTGAAATGACACATCCGTAACATGTTATTATTTACAAAATCTAGAGTAAATGAAAACATCTTTTTCACATCTTCAGAGTATTTACCCTTTGTCTAGAATTTCCAAAAGTGTACATTTGCCTCTCCCTGAGATTGTTTTAAACTGTATTGAAGGAGGACCTACTCTGGGCTCTTATAAGCTGCTTTTTGGGTACATTTTATTGTATTTGATACAGTTTTAAATACAATTTATTTTTGTATTGTAATATGTATGTTGGGACAATATGTGACCATGAAAACCATTCTGAGATAATGAGCATCAAAGTTTGATTTCACCTAATAATTTCACTATGATTTCAATCTTTGACATGACATTACTCAGACAATATTAAAGATATCAATAATAAATTCACACAGCATATTCTTTTCATTATGTAGGATGATTTCACAAAAAAACCCCACAAAAAATGACTTTAGCTGGATTTTTACAGACTGGATCACATATATTTTCTCCACATAACTCATGTTAAGCTTGCCTTAAAGTCAAAAGGTTTAAAGATCGTTAAACACATTTCAGTCAAGTAGTCAAGTCACACTTCAGTCAAGTTTTAAACATACATAACATAAACATATACAGTATGCACTATGTATTTCAAAATACTACCCAATTGGCCATTTTCTAATTTGTAATGAATATATAACACATATAAAATTTTTGCACGTATGTCTCAAACAAAATGTGTTATCAGAAGATATGAATATATATACAAATATTTTATTTGTTCATACTGTATATGGCTTTCAGATATATCTAAAATTGAGAAGGACAGAGAGAGACACAAAGACAAACAAATATAGAGAAAGAATAAAGAAATAAAAAACATTGCGAAATTGGATTGCATTCCCTAAACTATGAAGGATAACTTCATTAGTTTTGACTTGACTTTGACATGAGGAATTCACACAATTTACAAATCTATGCACAAACACAAGAGTTTTCATCTGCAGGGCGTCACTGTTAATGAGATGTAATAAACTTGTAATATACTTGCTGGTTACTGGATGGCTGTCAAGATAGATTTCATTGTTGACAAATGCAATTAATGCTTTTGCTAACAATATGAATAGTGAAGTCACAAACAGCACACTTTAATAAAAAAATACATTTGTGATACAAAACTTAATTGTTTTACACCCCCCGTATGTATCTTCGTGTGAAAGAGAGATTGTTTGTTTCCGGGCATATACTTTGCCTGTAGCACATGTTCACATGATAGAGAAAGCTTGATTTTTGTCATAAGACTCAACAGTCTTTTTATTGTCTCTTTACCTACTTTATAGCTACATTACAGCACAAAAAAAAGAAAACACCAAGATAATTGTGTGTGTATGCGGTATGTGTCTTGTGCTCATTGCATGTCTACACAGTGTTTTTTATTTGTACTTAAGGCAGATGTTTTGTTCAGTTACTGTCACAAGGATGTCTTACTATAAAAACAAATTGTCAGGTAACCTGCATCATGTGGTATCATTTAAATGAACAGGTTTTATTCAAATCAATATTATTCAACATGACATAAGTATACACCCTTATTTTAAAGGTTAGGTCAGGTAGAAATAATTCCTTTAGGTAACAACTGCATGTTACCTATTTTATAGAGCAAGTGCTTGCTGTAAACTTTCCTGCCAACACATTGTATTTTGGCAAAGTAGTGGCTCTACAATGTATAATTAGGTCTGATAAACAAATGAACTAACAAAATCAAAACTGAGCAGCTGAAATGTATGCGCAACATGCACAACATACAGTAGGTAAAATCTAGACCTAAATGAGATCAGTTTAAGAGCAATTGTATAGTTTTGCCCAAGTCTCCTGCATCTCAGATATTTCACCTGAGAAAGGTCAGAAATCTCAAAAATATCCCTTTTAAAGTTGCAGAAGAGACCTCAACAACGTCACAAACGGAGCTCAGATTTACCAAGTCTGCAATCAAAAGTCAACATAAGTATTGAAGATTTGAACTCACATGATGTGTGAACATATTTAATGATACTATAGTTATTTGGTTTTGTTTATTTCTTATATTAAAAGTATAGTGATAACAATACAGTAGTTTCTGTCAAAATAGCACTAATGGATGTTAGAAATAAAGCCCACATCATAAACCACATCATGGTATTCACATGGATTGCTGGATGTGTTCCATGACAATTACCTAATAATTCTTAATAAAAAAAACAAATAATAAATACAATTCTAGGCATGATCCATGGTACTGCTATAGTATAGTATAAGTGCCATTAAAAAACCATGATGATATGGTAATCAGTCCAGTATAGCATGACTTTAATTAATGCACCACTATATTACTAGACATCATCATACAACAGTACCCCACATTACTTTGTATTTACAGTTGTGGCCATTTTTCTTAAGTGCACAAGTTCTCTTCAAATAGGATAAGACAGCACAGCTGAGTCGAAAAGTCCTTTTCCCGGCGTACTGTTCAATTTGTATTTTATTGCAGCAGTTATTGTCTAAGTGATAAATCAATCGAGGTATCACTTACAGATATGGCGTTTTAATCTGGACGCGATACCCTGTTTAAACAACAACAGCCGTCTGAGCACCAGGTCATGGAGACGGGCGGGTAATGAGAGATGTGCTCCGGGGAGGTTGTGGGATCCAAAGACGAATAACAACACAAAAGCCCGTCCGAACTCTCTCTAAACGATATTCTCTGTACCGAGCCAAGCGATGCGAGGTGATGAGAGAGCAGTGCTATTAAACTGAGGATTCAATTACACCTGAGAGACTGTTAGGCATCAAACAAGCTGAAGAGATTACTAATGTGATTATCCTTCACATGCATCTGCAGCCAAATACATCATAAATTCGATTCTACCCCACCGCTTTTCGCATACAGCACAACAAACCAATATCTTATTTCACTTCATAGCTCTCTGCGGATTGAATTAAATCGTGTAGTCTTTGATATGCGTTACCTTTGAAAGAAAGTGACAGGCCTTAGTATGGCATAAACAAAACATTTATTCGGTCTTTGGTCATGTTTTGTATTAAGAAAATCAAGAATTCTTCCTGTGATTCTCGTCTTTTGTTGTTTTTAACATTCACTTGACTGAGCAAGTGAATATCAAATGTATTTTTGACACTTGTATGACCCCCGGCGTGTAAAACATATGCTGATGCTTGAAATCACTCATTCATGTCTTCTGTTCACACACACGCACATTATGCTTTTATAGGAAAATGCAACATGCTAATGCTTTATACATAAAGTGATGACATCATCTTTATGCAGACCTGCCCTAGGACATATGAGAGATGTGCTTGTGTAGCTTACACATGGAATATTTGTTGGTATTGCGATGGATGCTTTCTTTTGTTCATAGTTCATTAAATTTTAAAAACTAACACTTTCACAAACTTATTTTAATTATTGTTATTCCCTCATTCTCGCTCACACACACTCTTGCCAACCAGTTTACACAAGATCTGCTGTCATCTTTTGCACTCGCCGAGTCGTCATTTGCATAGAACTGTCAATCGATACTTTCACAGCTTTCTATTTTGCATATGTACACACAGGCGAACCTTGGCAATTATTATTATATCACAGATAAAGACTGAATAGTGAGACCTGTTGTGCTTCTTAGAAAAGTCATAGATACTCTTTTTTATTTCTTTAGGGTCCCGCTTTGGGTTTGGTTTGTTCCTTTTGGGTGACTACTAAATAACAAATATATTACAGAACATTTAAAAATAAACAAAGGAAATATTATAAAAATCACATGCTGTAAATATTTTGATTGTTGCCTTGGCTGTGTAAGCATATTTAGTGGTTTATTAAGATAAATAATCCATCTGTGACATTTGGATGACAGTTCCAACATTTCTAACAAAACAGCCGTTTGTCTTAAATAAAAGTGTAAACTATTCCCTGATCTTTTTTCAGTCCGTAACATGAATATACCAATGATAACATAGTACTGAAAGTAATACAGTACAGTGTTGTAAGTAAATATATATGAAAACAGGTTCACCTATATAACAGGTATATAATATAACAGGTTAACCCAGGCAGCCAAGGTAAATATTCTGACCTTATTGCTGTTACAGTAATGGTGTTACAGTAATGATGCTATAAACATTTACATTTATTTATTTCACAGGCGCTTTTATCCAAAACGGCTCACGAACCCATGACCTTTGCATTGCTAGCACCATGCTTTAACCATTGAGCTACAGGAAAGACATGTCAATATGATAAAAGACATGACAATAAGAGATTACAGCTGAAATCTAAAAGGAGAGTTTTAAACACATAATACATCAATCACCATGTTTTTTTTTTGTGACTTTCAGTATCAAAATTACCTTCTTACAGTTATAACCGGACTCGTTCCACTAGACCTTGACACTCTATGCACTTTTATCGTCTGTACTAACAAGTGTATAGTTGTCAAAACAATTAATAAAAATGTTTGCAACCAGAATAATAATAACAGTAATGATATTAAAAATTGAAAAATTCAAAGGATAAAAACAACTTCCAATTCTCCTGCAAATTCAACACTTCAGGAATGTTCTCTTAAATACTTGATCTACTATGATCTACTTTCAAATGGATCACACCCTTAAATAACATCTCACAGTACGTATATAATGTTTCTCAGTACTGCCCCTTTAATAGACACAAATACCCATACACCCATTTTCTTTCTCTTCTCTAATCCACATATTTGCATATCCTGTAGTTGTAAAACAAGAAACACACTTGATGTTTAACTTGGGTATCACAAGGTAATACAAAAGTGGTGCCACTGGAATTTCAGCTTTAACTGTATTTAAACAAACTAGATAATGTACATACACACTTACCATATTATTAAGCAGCTCTCTCTGTGGTTTTCATTAATAGGATAGTGATGTTAACTATATGCTACCATTACATACTGTATAACACTTACAGAAAACAATCATTTGGCAATTATGAGTCTTAAAATAAGCGATTCAAATGCTTTCACAACAGTCATATCAAGCACACAAACCTCTCTCTCCCTCTCTGTCTCGCTTTCTCTCTCGAGAAATGATGTTGTTGCGCACTCTGGTGGCCGTGTGGTCATACTACAACAACAACAGAAACGCTCTGTGCATTCTCATGTCTTTCATGTCACATTAATGTCACAATATGAACTAAGTGAATATTTCCCAGTGCAGGTTTATTTTTAATGGTCAACTTTGGCAAAGGCACATACCGTGAAGTCCTGGATATAGAAAAAACCCGATTAAACATCGACCGGTGTCTAGAACCTCAAACGGTGTAATTGGACTTTTAACCTAGCAAGTGTGTATTTTTTCTGATAATTATGATATCCCTAATATCCTGAATAGACCTGATAATGAATGACAGGCAGTAATATTTTCAGTCACTAAAAGATTAGCATTTACGATCGTAAAAAATCAAGCAGTGCCATCTACAGACTAAAAGACCACAATGCATATCGATTCAAAAACTTCTACTTACCCATTATGTTTAAAACTCGTCTGCTTTTTCATTGTTGTTTATATTTCATTTTCTGGAGTCATTTAACAATATACTATACAAATTAACAAATTATGTTAATTTATTTTCTCTATTTTAAAGCCTTTCTTTACCTCAAGCACAAGCAGGCGGAATGACGAAAAGGAATGATGAACGCTGATTGGCTTTAAAGCCTGCCAATGGTAATGATTTGATATTAAACATCTGTTTACTAATAACCAATACAAGTTCAATTATTAAACCACTTCATTTAAATAATCGGATTAAGTATTGTAAATCATGTCTGTCTGGTGCCAATTTGAAATGTGTGGGTCAATTTTTTGCAAGAATTACATCTTAGAAATTATAGAAAGAATGTCAATATATCAATTCTCGACCACAGAACACCATTAAATCTCATTTATTGAAATATAAATCTTCTGAATGTACATAGTCATAATGCATTTCATAGCAAAAGGATAACATCTGTTAAAGGGAATAACTGCCTATTACACATATTGTACCATAGAATATACTTCATACCTCTCCTGTTTTTATCTCTTCCAAAAACATTCACTCTACTGTCTCTCTAAAATTCATTTACCTTTTACTAGCACAGACAAACTTTGAATGTCTACACACAAAAAGCAAAACAAAGAAACGCTAGATTAAAATATTAAAAAGAAGAGTTTTTTAAAAGTGCAATAGTTTTTTCTCCTCTCATCGTGCCCATGGAAAAGACCACAGTAGAGGTTAAAAATGGGGGGAGGGGGGTTACAGGCAGTGATATGCTGAATTCATGATATACAATGATACACATTTACAATAAACAGTGATGTATAACATCAAAGTAAAAAAAACAAAATGATGCTTCAAGGGTACAGGATTTGGCTATAATGCAGGCATTTAGTTTGTAGGTTTTTGTGTAAATTCACATCGTGGCTTTTAACTGCCTTGCTTTAGGGGCATGACTGCCAGGACATGATTATGTCTATTTACTAGGCTAAATGCCTAAATAAAATCTAATCAACATGAAGAAAAAAGCAATCATAAGCCAATAGCACAAGTATTCTAGTCTGAAGGTCTCAAACAATTTCTGGTACTACAAGCTTTGAAAACTAGATAAGAGCACAGAAATGACATGACAGTCATTTTAAAAGGTCAGGAAATCATGTTGATAATGCTAACCTAAATGATATAACGAAAC
The DNA here is from genome assembly GCA_019155185.1 of Beaufortia kweichowensis. Classification (NCBI taxonomy): domain Eukaryota; kingdom Metazoa; phylum Chordata; class Actinopteri; order Cypriniformes; family Gastromyzontidae; genus Beaufortia; species Beaufortia kweichowensis. The sequence goes on from CM032807.1 coordinate 13,344,165, forward strand.
CACTGTTTCAACTTCAGATTCTAGCCATTATATTACAGACGGTGACATCTTTATGTTGTACTGAATCATAAGACCTCTTGCTAGACTCTTTTTCACAGGATAATATATTGCTGCACACAAATGTAAGATTGTAACATTGGCACTGCTTAGCTTAAAATCATTAATGTCTCAGACTGACACAAGAGTTACAAATCAGAAAGTTCTCTGATTCATAACCTATGAACAGTTAGGTAAAACCTTTGGCCAGACATAAATAACATTGTATCAGCATCGTATAAAGGTTGAAGTCACAACATTACATGTGACTCACAGGTCAAAACACAATTTTTACTTCATTTGTCACTACATAATTTCTCCCTACCCAACCCAATATTCACAAATAATATATCCATCCATATCTAAACAGTAAAAAAATAAAATTCAAACTGTCACACTTATTCAGACATTGACGGTATGTGAAAAGTTACATTGAAACCATATGTAGTCCAGAGTGTGTGCTGTTTAATGCTTCTTAAGTTATATCTCTTGCAAAACTGTGGTAGTGTGAAAAACACCCCAGTCCAGATCCAACCTATACGCTGTGTTTGTCCCAGTTGTCCAGGCTGGTGTGAGCTGTCTGTAGTGTAGTAAATATCTGTAGTGGTTTTTGTAGATCAGATGGACTCATTTGAAAGGCAGCAGTTGATTAGCACTCAGGTCATTGATATGATGAGAATGATGATTTGCTTATATTGCTGATCGAAATGCCCGTCACAACAAAGTTCCATACAAACCACTTACACAAACATAAAAAATATATCAAACATATACACATACAAGAAACAAGTATTTCCTCCACCTCCCGTCATCATTGGTCTTAGCTTCACTAGAGTCCCCATCAAGAGTGCTTAAGTCTTGTGCTTATTCCTCCAGACCTTTAGAGGGCGGTGTCTAATCCAGAAAACCTGGATCGGCTCAATGACATTCACACAGCCAAGTTTTTCCAGAAGGTTTGGAAAAAGTGGGATGAAAAAAATAGAGGGTGCATAGAAAGGTCAGTCGACTTGGAATGAATTGGAGGCTGCTGGAAAATGGCAACATTTGTCTGCGAGTCTCTCTCTCTCTCTTTACAGGAAACTGTCCTCCACCAGGTCTCCTGAGTCCAAGCACATCTCGTCCAGCAAGGTGATGTCCTCCAGAGTCTCTCCCTCACGTTTGGTCATAGAGCTGCTAGAGCCCGTCTCAATTGCGCTTTCTTCTGATGTCTGAGAGCTATAGAAAGATAGAGAAGAAAAATAAAAGTCATTTATTTTGCATCAAGTATTGAAAAGACTAGCAGCTCATTATCACATAAGTAAATCACTGTGGACTGAGCAGTGTCCTGTTTAAAACCAAATAAAATCTTAAACAAAAAGATGTTTGCAACAAGTGATTAGTTAACATATTTATCACTTATGAATTATGTTATATTAACTTAACTTACTCCACATATCCGAGCATGTGGAGTAAGTTTTACTGTTTCAAATTAAAACATATTGACCAATCAGAAGCAAGCACAAACCGTTTTATAAACAGGAATATACAATAGGTAGGTTACCTGTGGCGGTTTCTCTTGCTGTAGTCTTCATTTGACAACGGGTCAAGATCCGGCAAAGGAATAATATAACCGCTGTCAGAGCTGAGCCGTTGTTCATCAAAGCCACTCTCGCGATTTTTTAGTTTGCCTTGGTTTTTGTAGAGCACACCCATGTACTCATTATCATCATCATCATCATCATCGTCGTCAATGCATTGCACTCGGGTCACGGCAGGGTGGTCGCTCTTTAGGAAGTCACGATTCACGCGTTCATAGCTCTGCACACCAATAAAATACGAAGAAAAGATCAGCTGAAGGAATACATTACTAAATATAGACATTCTACATATGCCATTGTCTCTTGCACTGTAGTGCATTATAGTGAAGGATATGAAATTTTATCATCTCTGGTGGTTGAATTTGCACTTAGGTTTCATTCAAGGTGACCATAAACACAGCTTACCCCAAAGCTCTGCATCATTTCTGCAAGCGCTCTGAGGGTTTGGAGGCACATTAAGAACCGCATTTCCCACCACACCCCTGCCTAAAGGTGCTATAACAGGAGCTAGTTATTGCCCGTGCCATGTGTCTCTGGGAAATAGTTTTTTGAAGTAGCATGTGTGGTGTCTGTTTAATAGAGCAATTATGGCTAGCTGGCGGACGCTAACTGTAAGCTACAGGTCATTAGAACTACAGGGTTTTGCTTTGCTGGGGCGTTAGCCAGCTGGAGCGCTGGTGTGCTAATCTCTCTTAGTGGTCTGGCAGTGAAGACATACACGTAGACGAAGCCTCAAAGGCCACAGTGACACACTGCATTTAAGCTAAAGGAAGTGGGAAGCCATTTCCACCATATAGTTTCATTTGAGCCGTTTATTATGGCAAGGCAGAAAAGACTTAAGAGACAGAAAAAAACGAGATGGAATCTTCTAACCGAAATTATTTGCATTTATGGTTGTTTCTGTATAATATAGTGATTTACGAACTCTTTTAAACTTTTAAAACTATTTCACTTTATTTTTATTTTACATGTTTAGTTTCTCAGGATTTTACAAATTTATAGTGTCATTCCCAATTCTTTCTTTGGGTTTGGAACAGGGGTAAACCATAAAATCTACAAAATGTCAAAGTTTTCAAGACAATCAAATTTTTTTAGTAGGGTTTGGATTTTATCAGCAAAAAAAACCAACCAACCAGTCAAACCAAAAAGACTTGATCTTACTCTCTTGTATCCAGAAGGCAGCAGGGATGCCACAGTATCAGTCAGGTTGTGGAAGGACGGTCTCTTCTCTGGTTCACTGTTCCAGCATTTCATCATAAGCTCGTAGCTAAAGAGACACAAACAGTAACACGGATGTCAGACATCAGCAACAACTCAAGCCCAGCGCAGCCAAAAAGATCACTTTAACGTACACATTATCAGAAGCGTGCTCTGGTTTTGTCATTCGGTATCCACTCTTGATCTTGTTGTAGAAGCTTGAATCCACAACCATGCCTGGATAAGGAGTTCCTCCTACAACATCAACACATTATACATTTATATAGTTATATGCAATATATAAAATATACATAGTCTACATTGTTTGGTCAAAACATACCAAGAGAGAAGATCTCCCACAATAAGATGCCGTAAGACCAGACATCACTCAATGTAGTGTACAGGTTATCAAAAATACTCTCCGGAGCCATCCACTTCACTGGAAGGAAGGTCTGTGTATATGAGAGAAAGTATTATTTCTTTAAATCCCCTATAACAGACTACTCTGTTTTGTATATTTCATGTATACAACACAGATCAGGCACTCACACTTCCTTTGGAGACATAATTGTTATCATGCATAATGTCTCTGGCCAGTCCAAAGTCACATATCTTCACTATCTTGCCTTGAGACAGCAGGACATTGCGTGCAGCCAAGTCTCTGTGTACACACTGTAAGAAAGAAAGACGAGAAAGAAAGAAGAGAGTGAGCGAACGAGTGTGTTACCATGTTAATTTCAGCTTCGGTAGGCTATACGATATTGAAATAACTTCGGTTCTGACTGTTTGAAGCGGTCAAGGATATTCATGTCTCCGTTTCTATTTTTCTTCCATATTTTCATGCCATATTCCCTTCCTTCAGCTCTTTCCCACTTTCCTCAAGGGTGGCCGAAAAATCCTAGGCAACCATTTTCTCAAATACAGTAACCTGTTATTAGATCACCTCCTCTGCAAGAAGCACCAAAATCACCCCAAAGCTTTAAAGTTCTGTACAAATGTTATGTCTGGACAGATGCTGAACTTCATGTACGGGTGAGATCAAAGTGTTTTAAAGCACATGTTTACAAACTTGATGGACAGTCATCCTACCATTACATTAAGCGAGCGACAGACAGGCTTTAACTTACATTCTTAGAGGCCAAGAAATCCATCCCTCGAGCCACCTGATAGGTGAAACTGAGAAGATCCATCGTCGTCAGACCTTCATTGGTGTCATCTGAGAGAAGGTTCTCAACTTCACTATCTGCTGACACACATGAGCACAAAATCTGAGTTAGAACTGTATGCTTAAAAATCAGTGTTTGCATATAGGTTTGAAATACGGTAATGGTAGACAGATGTACAGTATGCATTAAGACGTTTGCACTACAATTACCTTCAGTAATTGTATGGTATTTAGACTGCAGTGAAATGGGTGGACCTCTCTGCTATCTGCTAGCTAAACATCTATGTGTGTGTCTGTGTTCTACAACTACCAGTCAAGCCAAACCAGACCATGGCAGGCCAAACCAAATGTGCAGTAAACAAGTTTTTATATACAGTGACCATGTCTTTAAAGCTCCAAGACTGACAAAAAAAAACAGGAGTGAAAGAAAAATATTCCCTAAACTGTCAGCTTTATTCAAAGTCTCCTGCAGCAACACAATAAATTTGTGTGAGGACATGCAAAATTACTTAAAGTGATCATCCAAAAATAAAAATCCTTTCATCATTTCTTCACCGTCATGTCATTTCAAACCTGTATGACACAAAAGATGATGTTTTGAAGACTGTCGCTACTCAAACAACATTGACCCCATTGACTTACATTGTAAGGAAACTTTTTCTCAAAATAAATCTTTAGTGTTTTACAAAATAAAGACTCACAAACAGGTTTTAAACAACATTAGGGTAAATAAATGATGTAAATAAAGAATTTTTACTTTTGGGTGAACCATCCCTTTAGGAATAAGAAAACAGAATAGTGTAAAACATGCAATTTCTTTTACCATTATACAGTCTGTGAGAGGGTGGATGGTCATAATCTGATCTCTGGAGGGGGGAATATTTTGATGCTTCGCTCATTTCCAGCATGGGGACGTATTGCATGGTGTCAGCCTGCTTCATGTCCATATAATCGCCTTTCCCCTCGAACGACAGGATGACGTAGCTGCACAAACACACACACACACACATGCATAATTAATGATTCACTAAATCAAGACCCACTGGGGAGAACATTAAAATGATTAAGGGCATGTAATGTGTATATGAGATCACTACAAACTGACAATACTCTCACAGGAGTATGCTATTAAATGATTACATCACTTTCTAGTCAGTCTTTGAAAAGGTCTGGTGTGGTGGTATGTAAGTTACTTTGGGCTACAAGTAAAGAAAAAAGTCATCTTTATCTTGGATAGGGTAAATTAACAGCAATTTTTTTATTTTTGGCAAAACCATCCCTGTAACTTTAGATTGCATCTCAAAAACACTGACAAACAGTGAGATTTGGCAGAATCAATAATTAATGCAAATCTAAAAAAATGAATTCTGTAATGTACCCTTGAGCTGGATAAAAATCCACAATCATTTACAATCATAATGTTTTTTATGACTAGTTTAGTTATTCTCTGTGTGTGTGTTTGCTGACCTCCTGCTGCTCTCATCGGCTGGGTTGATGCCAAAGATGTCTAAATCTTTTTTGCCCTTTTCTGAATGGCGACTGAGAAATGCATCCCTGTTTTTATGAAGGTAGTTCACCAGGTCACCGTAGAAACAATACTCTGTTATAATGTAGATTGGTCCTGAAAAATGGAAAAACAGGCAATAAGAGATGTTAGTGAGAGAAAGATAATGCAACTGGTCTAATCTTATCAGAGACTTGTAAAATGTCTAAAAGCAGGAGGTTTATGTTCAACATTACACTTAACTCCTCCTGTTAAAAAAAAACTCACAAACCAATAAGACACCACCCTACAGTTTGTGAGTTGTGTGTGTATTTTTACCTGATTTGGTGCATGCTCCCAGCAGGTTGACAATGTTTAGATGAGGGCCAAGATGGGTCATGATTTTCAGCTCTGACATCAATGCCTGTTTCTCACTTGAGCGTGCTGTTGCTGAAAAACAGAAGAACTTTTTTTTGCATTTTATAATTTGAAACATAGATAAGATATTGCTTGCTTGTATAGGAATCATAAGAATTCTTTATATTAAAACAAGAACTACTTGGTAAAACTAGTTTAAGCTTGTTTAAATAGATCAACTCACGTTTAAGCATTTTCACAGCCACTTTCATAACAGGTTGAGAACGACTCAGTCCATAAGCTGTGCCTTCCACCACCTTCCCGAACGCTCCTGACCCGAGAACACGACCTGCAATACAAACACACATATACAAACTCATTTGCATGCAACCAGAGGACCACAGAAAGATTAAAGCGTGCGAGAGTATGCAAACACAAAGCGCTTTCTGTAACTTTCAGGATTACCACAGTGGTTTCCTGTAAGTGCAAGATTGCTTTTGATGCCAAAGTCAAAAAACCCCAATCACTCTATACAGTTACCACACAAAGCGCTTACATAAATAAAATCTGCACAGTAGATTGGGATGCCCGATTAGCACAGACCCACAACAGGACCACAGCCCAATTAAGTCCACGGCCACAACACAGTGTCACTTTTACACGTAAACACAATAAATTGATGGTGGGATGACTCACCGAGAACAAGCCCATCCCGGGGGAACTCCCAGCGGGAGTCATATGGAAGCTGCATTGGATCGACATAGATGTACTCGTGACCGTCGGGACTCACGGACTCGATCACACGCCATCTGATCTCATAACGTGGTTTCTGTAATGCACAAAGACAGAAACAGAGTGAGTGAGTGGGTGAGTAAGTGAGTAAATGAGTGAGTGAGTGAGTGAGTGGGTGGGTGAGTGAGTGAGTGAGTAAGTGAGTAAATGAGTGAGTGAGTGGGTGAGTGAGTAAATGAGTGAGTGAGTGGGTGAGTGAGTAGGTGGGTGGGTGGGTGGGTGAGTAAGTGAGTAGGTGAGTGAGTGAGTGAGTGATTGGGTGAATGAATGAGTACCTGTTTCCAGATAATGACCAGCACAATGAGTGAGATGATGACAATGACCAGCAGCACCAGAACAGCAGCGGCCACAGTGAGCTCCGAGTGTGGACCTGAACACACCATGAGCAGTCGTGAGGAGGAGGAGGGTGGAAGATGAAGAATATGATACAATATGACATGATCTATGACAAAACTGCTAATGAAAAACTGCACAAATGAGTCAATAGTTTTCTTATGTATATCAACTAGCCAAAGTAAAATGTGTATTTATATAATGATGTCATTAGAAAAATGACCTGAATGAATGTACAGTCCTGTACAAGTTTTACATTTGATTGCCCTTTTAAACTCCATCAGTCTCATATGCTATATTCATCAATTGCCCAGTGTGAGCAATTCATTATGTTGTAACTCATGTGTGTGAAGTCAAACTCAGCCAACAGAAACTAAGATAAACACATATGGATTTGTTCCTAAAGGCAATGGACGGTACACCTGAGGAATCCCTACACAGGGAGACTGGCAAAATACAAGCAGTTTACAAAATGAGGCTAACAGATGTAAAGACTGATTGTAAGGTGCACTATACAGGCACATACACAAATCACAACAAAGAGAAATGCAAACGTCTTTGACAATAGCTAATGGGGAGCTGAGAAGTCAACAAAAAAAGCGTAACCTCGAGGCACATCTTCTTTCGGGTTCAACATTCAACCCTAAATAAACTGTACACCTGGGATTCAAATGAGTTTCAAATCAGCTTCTACCTTTGTTTACACTGAACTCATGAAACACTGTGAGACCGAAAGATTTTAAAGCAAATGAAAGCTCTTGGGAGCAAATGAATTCATTTCTTAAAATTATAGTTGGCCTTAAAATAAAAAGAGCAGCCAGAAACTACAACAGGCTTCTTACCGTTTGATACCAGCTTCACTTCCCGTGCGACAACGCCCATGTCATTCCTGGCTAGACAGCGCACGGCAACCGTGCTTTCGAGATGGCCGAAGATGACCTGACTCGCAATGCTGTTGTCATCCAAGCGCAATTCCACCGTGATGTCTGTGGAGTTGATCTCGAGTGGCGACCATTGGGAGGAATCATTGGCACAGCTGTTGGGTTGTTACAGAGGTTAGAATAGCATGGAACTATCATGACCGCAGACTGGTTTTACAGAGTAAAATGTAATAAAGAAAGAGAGAAATAAAGAGGGATTCACAGAACGAGAAGAATATCTGCTTACTGTTTTATGTTTTTGCAGATATACCAGTCGACTTCAGGGACGGGTGAACCGCGAGCAGTACACACCACTGCCTGACCTGCTGCTGAGCCATGGTGGATATCCATCAGGTCCAGAATCACTGGAGGAACTAAGAGGAGAAAGACAAACAATATTTCATAAAGTTTGTATTATTTTTGTGTTACTTTTCAAAAAGCATAAATCCCATGTTTTTTATGAGGACTGTAGGATATCATTTTATTTGTAGTGATCACAAAAGGTAGTGTTGATTGCATTTGTCAAGTTCAATTTATAAGAAAATATTAACAAATTCCTTTAATTTATGAATGATATTGATAACTACAACATACCAACATTTGATTTCAAACTACTTGTTGACTGGCAACTTGGGATGCATTTGCAACCTTGTGATTCTGGCTTGCCTTTTTTCAATGCTAAAAATGTTGTTTTTACTTTCTTTACTTTTTTATTTAATGCTAACTGCTATAAGGTAACAAACTAACATTTAAAATAAAAAAATAATTATTTAAATACTTTTACTGCAACACATAAAAATGAACACAAAATAAAATAGCTCAACTTGACTTCCGGTCAATAACCACAAACAGGTGTTATGTTGTACCATATTTGTGGGAATGTTACATCCATGTAGCTAAACATTGCTCAAAAAAAGATTCTCCAGTTTACGCCAAGACAAACATAGCCAAATGTACGTAAAATAGTGATGAGGGAAGATGTAGAGGTGCACAGAGACAAACATACAGCAAGCTGCGGCAAAAGCAAACACATGCAAAAGAACATAAACAAACAAATGTCAGTGTCCAAGGCAAGGGAGGATGTCTCACCTTTAACCTGAAGGTAGAAACTGTGGCTGCTAGTCAGGTCGCTTGTTTTTGCTCTGATGGTGTAGTTCCCACTGTCTTCTGATTTAGCTCTGATCAGTGTCAACACGCTCTGGTAACTGAACACACAACACAAATGCTTTAGAAAATCCTACCGTGTGTTTTGACATTAAATTACTGAAAATCACAGTTTAGGACACAGCATTCAGTAGGGATTGGTAAGAGGAAAGTTGCACTCACCTGATCTCGCCGGTTTTCTGGAGGCTGGTGTTGATCTCCGCAGCGATGTTTCCCAGAACCGAGCCGTCCTTCAGCCATGTGACTTTAGGGGCAGGGAAAGACTTTATGTTCATCCTGAACTCTCGCACCTCATCAAGCAAAGCGTTCTCCACTGGACCAAACGATGGATCTATGAGGACAAACTCCCTCTCTGCAGGCAAAAACCAATAGAGAAGATGAGGGTTTGATTCACACAAAGCTGTCAATAAAATGGATGATAAATGGATGTTTATACAGTCTGTGTACCATAGACAGTGATGTTGATCTGTTTGGTTTGGCTCTCATTGCTCATGATGTCAGTGATGGAGCAGGCATAGACACCACTGTCTTTTGGTGAAGCGTTAGACACAGTCAGTGTATAGTGGATCTCAAGATCTCTCTTGTTTTCCTTCACTGTCTTTACACCACGATCCGCCTGAAAGAGAACGAGAAACAGATCAGATCAACAAACTCTTCATATCATGAGATATATTCATAAGAAATACTACAGGAGAGTTTGCAACCAGACAAACAATATGATTCTGTGAATATTATTAAACTAGGTTACACAAGCATTTTGTTTCCACAGGATTTTTCTCTATCGTGCACTGCTGCAAAGCAATACAGAAAATGTAGAAATTTTACATTTTTGTGTTTTTGTGTGTATCTCACCAGTTTTCCAGGGTATTTCCAATGGTCCTCCAACATCTCACTGCCTCTGGCAACACAATCAACAGTGATGGTTTCACCCACCAGCAGACTCTTCTTCTCAGCCTTCAGCTCAACTTTAAGCTCAGAGGATCCTGAGAAAACATAATGAAATCGACATTTAAGATCTTGAACACGAAGAGAAGAATGTGCAAAGCGCAAAAGTGCAAAAAATACACATTTAATCATTCAATCTCACCTGTCCAGCCATGAACAATATACTCTATACTGTCATGCTCCTGTCCGTTAATGAGGGCCCGGCAGACATATGTGCCGGCACTAAAGAGGCCAATGAAACCTCTCTTGGTGTCATAGACATTGGGCAGTACTTGACCGGTCTCAACGTGAATCAGAGAGACGCTGACGCTGGGGTCTGTCACACGGCATGGAATTTCCATCTCATCGTGACTCGACAGCACGTGGTTTTCAAAAGAGGTCATGGATGGAGCAAACGGCATATTTGGATCTACAGAAAGAGAGAAATCCAAGGTTAGTTTACCATGCACACCTTATGGCTTGAATAACTTATCTTTTTAAAATCAGTTCATACCTGGTACATAAATGTAGATAGTGCTGCTTTCTTCAGTGCCGTCATCGGTGTCATAAGAGCAGATGTATTCTCCAGTGTGGGCAGCTGTTGCGTTGTCAATACTCACAGTGGAGATATAAAGTCCTTTCTTTTCAATTTGGGTCATGTCGTGAAAAGAAACCGGGCTTTGCCAGGTGATCTCCTCCTGACCTCGACATGTGAGTCTGAAAGTGGAGTGGAGAGACACCTCCATGCTCTCCCGCTGAGGCCACATCACTGGAGCCAGTATAGACTGTGGCAACACTGGGGTTAAAGCTGTAAAAAAAACTTTGATTAGCACATACAGTATATGATTTTGTGCGAACTAGTATTTGAAAGGCTTTAACTAACCTTCTACCAATAATTTGAATGAAAATTTCGAACTCTTGGAGCCAATAGATGCAACAATCTCATAGATGCCACTGTCCTCCTCTGTTGGATGGCGGAGGACCAGAATGTTCTCATATCTTTGTAAAAAAAAAAAGATTAGATTAGCAAAAGCATAACAAAACTGAGATTTTTAGTGCCATGTCTATAAATAGGAATTTTGTAAAGATCTACCTGAGGCCTTCCAGATGAGTTGTCTTGGAGGTGATGTATCTGTTTTCCAACTTCTGGCCATCTTTAAACCACATGACCTTTGGTTCAGGGTCAGAGTCAATGTAAATAGTGAATTCTTTTTCATCCAGAAGCGAGGCAGTCTCCACTGGCCCAATACCATTGGATATAACTTCCACAAATGTGCTATCTGGAGAAATTAAAAACGAGAAAAAACATTGACTGATTGTGTACAACATCTGTTCTTTTAATTTCATTGTTCGTGGTTTTAATGGTGAAAGCAGAGGAGTGAAGGCTGAGACACGCTCATACCGTGGACTGTGATACCCAGGGTGATAGACTTGGTTTGTCCAGTAAGTTGGTTTGTAACAGCACACTCATAGATTCCGGTGTCTGCCACAGATGCTTTTCGGATGTTGAGGATGTACTGAACTTTGTCTGGGAAAACTGACTTCATTCTCACTGCCTCTCTGGCCTGAATAGAGAGAGATGGAGAATGTTATTACACACAGAGATACATGGGACATGGATTTAATGGACACTTATATGACAAATCCATCACAGGGTCTATTACTTTTTGCCCTCTTTCATACACTAATCATACACTAATTCTCATGATTAGTATGTAAGTTTTTCACCTTCATTCCCCCACATATGTGCATTCATGAGATTACAGAAGGCTCACAGAGGTGAGAAACAACCATCTGTCTTAAACTGCCAAAGGATGTGGAAGCCACAGGTCAGAGTACACAGAAAATTAGTGCCGCTGCATTCCTTTAGTGCTTTCTACCTCTAATTTGGAAGCTCATGTTTTTGGAGCGACAGCCCCAGAACAGCCTATTTTGCATTCTAAGTGTATAAAATAAAACAAGAAAAATATAGACAACTTGCCTGTTTTTCTGGATGTAGCCACTCTTGCTGGTAAACCATTCCAGGTGGAGTTTCACAGGTGAGATTAAAAGCATCTCCCTCTGTCAACACCTCCATACTGGCCTTCAACTGAATGTTAAAGTCCTGCTGTGCGTCCTCCTCATCTTCATCTTCATCTAACAAAACCAAAAATAAACTGACTATTAATAATGAATTAATGCACATTATTAAGACTTTAAGATATTGCTTAATGCAAAATAAACTGTTCAAACAAATCCAAGACCAAAAATCCAAACACTTTTTCAGTCATTTAAGAGTAAACTGTTGTATTCTTCTAAATGCGAAGAATAATTACCTAAAAAACAACAACAAGCGTATGTCTTGTCTTACATCATCTATCCTGTTCTCATAACCTCTGACTGTAAATTCAATCTTTAGATTTATAACAATAATAATAAAAATACCAAATCATGCTGCTTTATGAAAATGCATTTAAAGATCTAAATGTTCTAAATTATTCAAATTATTTACAATAATACTCTTTTTTTTACAGTAATGTAATTCATTTCAACTTTTTACATCATTGATATTATACCAACTTTTAAATGAACGCTTTCTTTATGCTTGTACTTAGAAAAAAACCCATCACCCTCTATCTGACTACGTATGACCGAATGTTTTGCTTTTCCTGAAACCTAATACTTATTTTTGTATCCGACAGTTGGTGAAAAACAACCCACACTACTGTTTAAACAGTCCAAACATGCAAATTGCGATACAGGTGAACTCTCTGTTTAATGATGGCATGCATTACTGCATTACTTACCCATCTCATTTGTCACATTATAAACAATGCTTTGCACTGTCTTGCCATTGACTGTCGTCTCACAAGCGTAACGACCTGGTGCCAGTGTGGCCATAAACCCGATTTTGTGATCATACAAAGCAGAAACCTCTTCTCCATTCTGCAGGTTTATAAGAATCACGTGTGAATATGGGTTTGTGGCACGGCAGGGAATGGTCGTACCCATGTCGTCTGTTTCAACTTCGGTATCGGGTACGAACGGCACCTCTGGATCTGTGGATAAGAGCAGGACAAAAAATTATTCAAGGTATACTTTTGTTGACTTTTGTGCATTTGACAGACGCTTTGATCCAAAAAGACTTATAGTAGCCTACATGTAACCTATACAATTAAACATGTTTCTCTTTCTATTGTCAAGAAAAAATGTACCTAATACAAAAACATAGATATCCAGGGCATTTTCATGTTGATCCTCGTATGAGCAGATGTAGTAACGTGTGTTATGGATCTCAGCATCAGTGATAACTAGAGTACTGTGAGTCGTTCCGTGCTGCACGTTCGCATTAGTCGGTAACGGCTCAACCCAGGTAACCGGCCTCTCTCCGGAGCAAGTGATGTTAAATTCGGAATGAGGTTTCAGTATGAATTCTGCTTCATCTGAACTTAAAGTCAGCAACGATGTTGAAACATCTGCAGCGAAATACACAGTCTTTAATTAATTACCAGACTGGGCCGAGTAGGTGCTTACAGTGTGTTTCTGCATAAAGACCACATTACCTGAGAATACTCCTAGTAAGACAATCCCAAGAACGAGATGTGTCTCCAGAATTCCCATGGTCACCTTTGTGCACAGATTGTGCTCAGCTATATGGAAGCAAAAAAAACATGTTAGGAGTAAAAACATGACATTAAAAACTAACACGGAAAGAGGAAAGTGAAAGGCTGTAGGGGAAAATCTGACTCATTTTCTCAAATATAAAAAACAGTAACAATTGTATTTCTGTAAGTTCTAGGTTTTAATATATTGATCTCTAGTGGGCAATACATTGTAAAAAAAATTAACCTCTATCCAGTAATAGCTCAGGTAGTCTGAAGAGACTATTGAATCATCGGCAGCAGAGAGTTTTGGAAAGAGTCAGTGCCAAGACATGTAATATCTTTTAAGACGTTGGACGCTGTTCAATCATTAGACGGACGCCAACATCTTGATCAAGGGACGGCACAGGCATGGTTTAGCTTTATTTTACCACAAGGGGGAGACGCATTACAGCATAAGGACCATCGCAGTAACAACAGTCAGCGGTTAATCGTTTTTTGGAAAAAAATATTCTTGAGTTTGGAAAAAAGGATTTTTCTTTCCATAACAGTATAACTGTATTTTTCAAATCGTGAAATATAAGAAAGAGGAAAAGGAAATTTTACATTTTAGTATTAGAATTTTTAATCTTTACTTGTATTTCTTAGTTAAATTTTCTGTTAACCGCTTTTTGACTTTGAAGAGGCAGTTTACAATTTTTGAAGATCTGTGTTAATTATGTTAATTATAATTAAACTAAATAGACCAATGCTAAAGACTACATTTAGACGTTTGCATATTGTTATTACAGTGTCTAAATTAGATCTTAATCCCACAACACATTCTCTGTCTGGTCACTAGTTAGTGCTTGTCGCCCAACTCATCACAGTGTTTCTAATCAGACATTCCGCGCGTCTTTGGTTTATCTCTGTCTGCCGGATCGTCGGACCCCTGGGTTCCATCAACTTCCAGCAGACATTTAGTCCCTTTTAATTTGAAGTGGTCAGCTCAGTTAGTGCAAAGTCAAATGATCCTGAAGAGCTACAATTATTTAATGATAAAAAGATAAAAAGCCCAAATTTTTCAGGGAAACTTATTTTAAAGCGTGTTTAATTTGTCTTGCAAGAGAAATGTGTATGGCACCGCACTGCAAGGTCCACTTCAAAGTGTTGTCGAAAAAGTAATCTCTGTTTTTACAGCCCACAGTGAAATGGGGTCTGCCGTTTGCTCATCTCAGCCCTCTCGAGCTAATGATGCCTGGTGAATCCGGGGGGTGTTGAGTAATTAGTTGAACTCTTTTTATCCAATAGATTGCCCAGAGATGCCTGGCACAGGTTCAAGAATGACAGTCAAAGTTATGCATCTCAATAAGATCCAGCCGTCTTTTCGCTCGTTCCAATGAGCGCAAACTCCGTCCAGGACTCTGCCTGCACTTTTCTCCGCGAAACTCCACAGGCGCCCACACACAGATGCGCAGCTGGCTGCCAAACACAACCGATCGGCTGCTCTTGACACTTTCGGGCAACAGCTGAGCGAGTGTTCTCCAACACCCTGTTACTTCACGCAAAGTCATATGCGAAAAGCAATTTCCATGGGAATATAAGAAACCAGTCTAAAGATAGCCTGGCGAGATGAAGCATCTGGGTGCAGCTGTAATCACTGAGGAAAAACATAGACAGATCCATGTAAATAAAAAATATGGGTTTTGGTGGTGAATCAGTTTTGTTGCAGAGTCCAACTTTTGCGCAACAGTCCATCAGAATGTGATTTATGAGTTATTGTAAAAAACACGCACGGGTCCATAGTCCCCAAATTGCATTAATTTAATCCAGATGTGAAGAACATTTCCCCATTGAGAATGTTGGTTCAGCGCGCCTTTAAATTCGCATTACTGACTTGAACAGAGAAGGCGGCAAAAAGTTTTTCCATGAACTCCAAAACGATTCTTTTCAATCACATCCCAAAAAGTACATTCTCCGTCCTTTAAAGTATTCCAACATGTTATTCCAGTATGGTCAGTAAGAGTCCCATTTAGATTCGGAATTCCGTCTGAAATGTGTTTGCCATTAAATGCCACTCCACAGGATGAGACACCCCCAGCTGCGCGACTCGACAGCGAGATCCAGCACAACCAGGCTTTGACTTTACAGATGAAATTAAGGTTCCAAATGGGGAAAAAAATAATCCTCCATGATGCAAAAAAATGGAAAAAGTTTTTTCCGATTTTCCAAAATGAGACCGAATGCTATACGTGCCACTGTGGGTTGTTAAAATATATAGCAAAATCCACGTTTCATTTTAAGGTAATTATTAGAGTCTAAATTTTAAACCTGAGTTCTATTTATTAACGTTTGTATCAGAAAGAATAAAGTAATAATATCAATTAATTTAATAATTGGCCAATTAGAGATTAAAGAGACTCTTTTTTACCCCAATAGCCTATTTGTAATTATTCTCAAAGGTTCAAAAGTTTGAAAACGTCTCTAGGGAACTTTGCTGAAAGAAAACACAAAAGAAACTAATTAAACTAACTAAACCAATTTAAAAATACAATACCTTTTTAAATCCTTTTGTTTTTTTCCTCTTGATAAAAGAACAACTAAAATGAATGGCAAAGCCCTTGTAAAATACTCTAATCACCCCAAGGGTCCTCAGTTGTAAAGCAGTAGTAATCCTTTCCCTTGTGCTGCGCTCCTCCGTCCTGCTCCACGGCCGCTCACACAAATGCGCCTCTGCAATAGCAACCTGTAATTGATTCAATGCTACAGTCCATCCTTCCCAGAGAACTAATCATCTGGCTCAAAGTAAATAACTCTCAGGAAACGGCCCCTCCTCTCCCTCTGCCCCAGGCGTCCTTTCAAAATAAGAGTCCGTGTTTTCTCACTGCAGTTCCAAAGAGGAGTCGAATTTCTTCGTGCTCTGCAGTTTTAAAGGAGGTGCGTGAAAGAGGTTGAGGAGGGAAGAAAAGGACCATATGTTTTTTGTAAGTGTAAGAGGGGCCCTTTTTAAATAAAAGGATCTTTTGTGGGGACAATGAAGTCAAGTGACCTATCAAAAGTCTTTGTAGGTAGGCAATACAAAGCTATAAAAATGAGAATGCACAGATTACATTCAACAACTGAAGTAACTCTGTCCTCACGCTTTTTAGCTTTTAAATGATTGCTTTCATTTCATGCATGTTCATGTGCAAAACTGTATTTATTGTACTGCGCTAACAACATGCAATTCACATTTTTCTGGTTTGTTTGGTAATGTATGAGCTTAGATCAATAAGTATATTTATAATGATAAAAGCCCGTTCTTTCAGATAGAAATATTTTGACAGGCGTATATTTTGTGACAGACGTGCACTATTACTGTGCAGTACACATGTCAAACGCATGTGAAGGGGGCGCTCTAACATAAGAAAATAATTCATTCATTTTTGATCTCTCGCTCTCTTTAAGAGACATTAGAGACATTACGACACATTACATTCTAAAGCGCTGTGTACGTATTTTCAATGTAATATCTAAAAGTGTGGAAAAGTTCCTTTCCTCTCATTGCGTGTTTTCTGCCCTTAAGCTTTTCTATAAGAAACACCAGCTTGCAGATAAAAGGTCATTTTTAATTAGTACCCAACGTGTCCCTCCACACGGTGATTCACAGCTCTTTGCGCAGACGACCGACCCGGTATGTGGTAAGTAAAGCCCCGGGGCACACTTGTCCCCCTCTAGCCCTCTCGGTTCTTCCTGCAGCGGGTCTGCCTTGCAACTCGCCCTCAGAGAAACACGCATCTCCAGTTGCTCAGCACAATTATTTCCACATGTTCGTGCCGCCTGGCCGCTCAAAAGAACAGAGTCCCTTGTTCTGAAAACAAAGGACTTTAATCTCTGTGACTAAAACTAGTTGAAGCCTTCAAATAGCGCGGGTTACCTTGATCGGCGGTTAAGCTTGCTGCAATTTAAATGCATGGAAGTGAGCAAGTGACGCCTAATTATGCAGATCTAATTCTACTGGGTTTTTGGCTAAGATTGATCTGTTATATGCGGTGTTGTTAAGGAGCATGAGGCAGAAGTAATTGATCAAGTCTACAGCAAAATGCAAAGTACAGTATAACTCAACAGAATACAGTATATTTTTCAGTCAACCTTGCATTACTTAACAGTCAGTTCATTTTCTGACTATCTCGTGTGTGTCACTGTTCTTGGTTTGCTTGGATGTTTTTGATGTGTGTTTGTTTTTATTGATGAATAGAAAATGCATGTCGTGTTTTTAACTTGTTGGTTAGCAGTTCCCCTTTTAAATTTAGGAGAACATCCGAGGTTGTGAACATCTGTCACACTACGCAAAAAGTGAACTGGCACAATCCTCCTCTTCAACCTATATCGCCTCTTCTACCAAAAGGCATGCCGAAAGTTCTTTGACTAGCAGCTCGTTTTTTCATTTTTTTAATGCTGTATATGGATACATTTTAGGTAGTTCAGGGGGAGATTTAGAATGGAAGTCATTTCAAGTGTATAGAAACATACAACCACGTGGTGGCGTATATGTCCAATGGTCCACTGTTAGAAAAATGTGCAGAGATTTCCTTTAGCTTGTTACTAGAGCACCTTCAAATATGTTAAAACAGATGTACCTTTCGAGTCCAGTGACCAGCTAAAGGTGCATTTGTTGAATGAATAAAACATTTATTTCCTTACAATTTCAGCAAACAGCCTCATACGGAGTCGTTTGCGCATGCGCGCGTGTGAGGTGGAGAAAGGAGCGCGCTAAAGAGGGAGAAAAGCCTACTGAGAGGATACGATCATGCAAAACTAAATACAGATGTTTGTAACACTCGATTTTGGCCTTTCGCGTTGCCTAACACTGTAGACATCCAATACATCCATTATCCTTAAACTTTGTGAGCTTCTCCTTCTTTTACCTCATAATGACTTTCAGCTGTGAGTAAACTTTGATGACGGTCCTCAAGCATTGTGGCAAATGTCATTCAAAACAAAACAATGTTTACGATTAATTACATTTACATTCTTAGTAGTTCAGAGTTAAATAGCCTGTCTATTTAAGACAACACTTGTACGGCAGTTACTACAGTAAAAAAGTGATGCAGAGGAAAAGAGAAAATATTACTAGATTGTTTAGTGTAGTCAATAAAACTACCACGATTTACTCCAGACTTACACGCGAATTTATATCAGTAACGGACGTCTATCGACTGTCCAATTTGTTAGAACAACGTCGACAATATCTGTGAAAAACATTATAAAACAGCAATAAATAAGTGTAGTAAATTTGTAAAGAAGTGTAGGCTCTGCATAGTTAATGTAATATTTACATTATCATTATCACGTGCCTAAAATATACATGTTTGCTTTGATGTTGCACAATTTATAGCACATTTAAGCATTCTTAACTGTTTGTTTTCTGTGGAGTGGTTAAGCATTTAGTAGCTATTGTGACCAGTACTGACCGTCCAAGGAATCTGCTTGGAAATAAGGGTTAGTTTCAAGACTCGCTCACTGGACGATTTGACGCGCTCTTTCACACATGCGCTGTCCAGCGTTCTGAAGCTTGCGGATTATATGTATATGCCATAAATTTGTTGCTTTTGTGTTGGAGATTGTATACACCTACAGCTATTTGCAGGAAACACTTAATACTGAATAAAGGTTGGCCTTGGATGCAAACATTGAGTCAGAAATAGGCGTTTAGCCCAGGAGGGTGTAAAGTGTTAAAGCAAACACTCAAGGTACGATTCACAATACTGCATATGCAGAATTATCACAAACGCCTACTGCATTATAGTCATCTTAACAGTCAATAATTAAACATCATGACCAAAGTCGCCAAGCTCCTGTGTTTAAACGTAAGTATCTTAGTGGCTACATTTACTTTGAATTTAAGCCTTGGTGGAGTTTGTCAGATTTGGTCTTTAAATCCATTATAAAGATTATCAGAAGAATTGTTTTACTCTTCAGGCCTACATTTTCTTCCATATAAACGGCTGCTATGATGTACTAAAGTAAAAGTTACTAAAATACTTTGAACTATGATCTTTTGTTATAATATATCACAAGGTGGCGCTATAATAAGCACATTTTGGATTCGTATATTCAACACACATATGGGCCAAAACAAAAAATATTTTCCCCCACGAGTGTCGAGTACTGTCAAAAGTTGTGAAATTTTAAGAATAGCTAAGAAATATTAAACTGGATTTGACAAATGTGGATAGACTTCAGATTAAGTCAAGTTCCATCAATAAGAGCGCCATGAATAACATTTCTTCAACTGCAACCGTTTAATCAAGAGTTGAAATTCCACCACCCTTAGATGATAAATGTATTTTGGTAATCCCACTTTTTAATAACATATGCCTATATTTGTCATGTGACTATTCATATAGTATGCCTTTTTTAGCTAAAAGGCCTAAAATCAAACTTCGTTGTATTCACTATAATGTAACACAGAGTTGTGATTCAATAATGAGATGTTGTATGACTAAATTGTTGTGTAGTTTGTTTTTTATTTGTGATGTTTTGAAATAACATATTTACCATTATTTATATTGATTTATTTTATCATGTTAACCTTGTAAACCATCGAGCTAAATTTATGTTTACAGCGTCACAACGTATAGTCAAGTTATTGCATAAATAGGTTTTCGTTTGAACAATTTTAAAAATAAAAACATTAAATAAAAATAAAAATTGACAAAATAATTTAGATAATCTAAGATAAAATTATTTAAAAAACAGATAATCTTAAAAGCCAACTCAACAATTTTACCAAATAAAAAGTTATTTAAAATCTCATTTGAAAGTTTTTTTAGTCTTGCATTCTGGTTCTTTTAACTTTTCTATTCTCAGTCTGGAGTTATGATTAAGTGTAGTTTAAAATGCTCTGTGTCATATATTTGACGTTGAATCGGCGCTGTGTTCTTGTTCTTCATTTCCCAAACCTCTGTGTTTCTTTGCCTCCTCTTTTTTCCACTTCATGCGCCTATTTTGGAACCAGATTTTGATGTGTCGTTCCGTTAGGTTTAGTGTCGTAGCCAGTTCATACCTCCGGGGGCGAGAGATGTACTTGTTAAAGAGAAACTCTTTCTCTAGCTCTAGAAGCTGGGCCCTGCTGTAAGCAGTTCGACTCCTCTTGTGCTCATCCTCCTCGGAAAAATAATTTCCTAAAATCAAATTACAACAACAATTACGATATCTAATAACCATAATAATACGCATTGATACGATATATCTGCGTACGTTTTAGTCAGAGTAACGCATTTGACAGACGCTTATAATTCTTCAATATGATTACGTCACACTGTAAAAAAATTAAAACCTTAAAAAACTCAAATATTTCTAGTGACTCGTTTTATCTAGATTTTTCATTTTCAATTATTGAGCCATTCGAAAAGTTTAGATTTGACTAGAAAATTTCGGTTTCAAAAATGTTTACGGTGCAGCAGAATAAAATCACTCTGCAGAGAAATTAAATTGAATTATACTCTAAATAATTGCATAAAATGCCACAATTCTGTTTAGAAGATCGTACCCACCTGCAGTAGGCGGTGGACAGAGCTGAGATCTTGAAACTTTCATCCATGGAAATGCCACCTGTGCGCCAGTTTCCTCAGCGCCGCGGCCCGGCTCGTGGGTCCGTTGGTAGGCATCGATACGTGGGTCTTTAACCCGAAGACAATTTGATGATTGCGACCGTCCAGGGATCGTGTGTTGGCACGGAGGCAGCTCAAAGGGCACGCAGTCTCCTCTCATACGGTTGTCTAGTAAAGAATACGGAGGTTCAGAATAGGTTTCTCGGCGTTCGGTGATTTGTGAATACCGACACGCGGGTGGATTGGTCTGAGATTCAAAGTTATTACTGTCAAACGGATCCAGAGAATCCATCATGAACTGGATTTTTAAACTGTCGTATTACCAAAACGACGTCCATGCAGCCATCCACAGGTGTGTTTGCGTGCAAAGTATGCTTTTACCTGAGGGCCACAACCTCAGGTGCACCTGTGGTGTCAGTCACGTGGTTGTCGCAGCATGGATAAAAAGCTAATTATTCATTATGTCAACTTCGCTAAGGGACATTTTTTATTTACTCAACTGAGCAAGGTGTTGGCCTCGTCTGTATGCCCATTGTAAACTCGGGTCATATAGAAGTTCTTAGTCAAAACAGCAGGCACGCTTATCTCTTGAATGTTTGGTTCAGTGTCACACTTTGTTTAATGCAAGATGCAGGGATAGGCGCACTCAAGACTGCATATTCTAATCAGTGCTATCGCAAACCGAGAGATTGATTGCGCATGTAAATACGTAAAGCTTTCAGTTAAAATTACCTAGGTGGAATAATAAAGAAGTACCTGTGAGGTTAAAATGTCGACCACTCCTTTTCAAGAAATGCCCTATGGTTTATTGGCCACAACTACAAATATCTGTGTCCCCCTCCTCCCACTCACGCCTGCACAGATGATTACGTTTTTGGCAGTTTATCATTAAGTTGTTTCAAGCTGCGTGACTTGGTACTGTAATCAGATTCAACTTTTCACTTCATTTTGCCTTTTCATACTTTTCATTACAAAGCAAAAAATAAGATATTTTACTATTATTTCCCTTTAAATACCGTGGACTCCACAAGAAACTAGTTTCAGTGTTAGACCACTTATAGGAGACCCCAATCACCCTTATTTTTACCTAACTAAGTTTGCCAATGAAATGAATAATACATTACCTTCTCTAACACATATAATATTATCATATATTACTTCATTCAAAGCTGACCTCTTTTAAAACCTCTATGCATTCTAATCCAGCCAAGCCACTAAGCGCACTTGATAATATAGTGGGCACGCTCAGGAACGCAACAATAGGACGCATTAAAGAGAAGCTGACACGTCTCAGAAAAGGCCCATTCTGGAAAGCGTGACAAAAGCGCTTGGGACATATTGTGTGATGACCGAGTTCCCACTAAATTAAGTCACTATGGACAGCACTGATGGGACACGTGTCTAGAATTCCCAGTTCCATCATCTTTAAAACAATCGGGTTTGGACTCTCAGTCGGAACCCCTGCCTATCCTGAAGGCCAAGCGTTGCTGAAAAGCCCGAGTGTCACATCAACTACGTTTTTCAACATTGCAGTTGAACTATTAAAGAAGCGGTTTTCGCGACTGAAGACAAAACAGGTTTGGGAGGCATTCATTGCCGGAGTGCCCCACTTCTCTCAAGGCGAAAGCAGCTGCAAGCGCTTAAAAGAGGCTTCTATTAATTGCTCTTTGTCATGCGTAATTGCCCATTTTGCGACAGTGCGTAATCTTTGGATAGCTCACTTGTACATTGTTTTAATTTAATATTTGGGTTTCAGCATTCGGATTAATTCATGGTACTAACCCAACTGCACCATCCATACCAATGCCATAACACTAAATGACAAAGTGCGTTTTTGGTTTGTCCCACGTCCAAAATGCAATTTGTAATGCAAATCCTACACAGATCTTAAAACGTTGCAGGTCTTAAATTCGTTTAGGCGTTAAAAATTAATGCTTGTGTTAATGTTGTAGGTGCTTTAGTTGATGCTACAGTTTCGTGACCCAACTCAAAACTATCCGAGGTCAGTCGTGTCATGTCTAAACGGGAGCCAGAAACAAACTCTTTTGTCAGTGAGTCTCTCTCACACACCTGCGAGGGGTAAAGTCTAATTCGATTAATAAGAAATTCAATATATATTCATTAGGTGCCTTCACTTGATAATATATGATCGTGAAGCGAGACGTGAAAGGAGACCATTTATTCCCTCTCTGAAAGGACCTGCGTGGGACCAAAATTTCACCTGCTTCCCTTCTCAATTAGGAATGTATCCCAAACTCTGACGGAACACGAGTTAAATTAAGCGTTCTCTAATTTCCTATCACCCCTCCTACGTAATCCCTCAATTTTCAGCATGCCCCCTCAATTTGGCCCAAGTTGAAAGGTTCAAATAGTGCCTAATGAAACAGTGACTAAATCGTTTTCTCGCGCGCGGAGGAACCCTGTAGACGTCTAGTGAAAGGCCTTGAGCTCGCCGCCGTCGGGGGTCCGCCGGCTAAATGCGAGTTCCTGGCAGGACAATCTAACCTGTCAAAGCCTTTGGCCAGCTCTGCGTAGCTTTTTTCCTCTGTCGTATTAAAGGAATTGCTACATAAGCAACCAACGTGGGACAAAAACTGCAATTAAACTCCTTTCGGATTAACTTAACAGGGGGACAACCGTCTCTTGAAAAGCAGACATAGAATAGGGGCTTGGAGATCAGGAGACGTATAATTGACTATCACCTGGCTTGGGAGACAGAAATTCTCCACTATAAGCCTTTTGTGGGCTTAACACTAGTGGGGAATATATGGGAAGAACACTGGGAAATAAGTGAAAATGTATCTCCCAATGTTTAATGATAGTTAAAAGGCGAGTCGACACATTTATAATGAAGCGTTTTGTCAGTAAATGCCAGTAATAAAATTATAGAAACACGGACATGCAAGACATTTATGGCTAATAAATTAGTAGTTTCACATTAAACGGAACGTTTTGAACCCTTTATGAGTTCTTGAGCGCATTTTTCAAATTTAAGAGGCCAGAAAGCTTTGTAGTGTTTTGATAATAAAATAAAACATATGTTCCAGACCAAAATGCTATTTCAATACACATTCTGCTCAACTGTTTACAAAAGAAATGCAGAACTTATTTATTTATTTTGCTTCACAAAAGACAGTATAGTTGATTTAACACTTAAAATGATTTTTGTCACTGTAACATTATACATTTACTCAAAATAAAAATATTTTGGACTTGAAACAACCAGTTTAGTTTACATATTTCAACATGAAGAAACTTTTAGGTTAACGGACTTGGAATGCTCATTTTTATCAACCTTTTATCTCTGAATTGACATTACAACCTCAATCTTTCTTCAGCTTGATCCCAAGTGAAAGGTGTCAATTGTTAAAAAATTCTACATTTACACCAATGTTTTAATATATACACAATTTTTTTCCTATTCATATCTGAAAAATATGAACAAGTGTCTTTTTATTGTTTCCAGTGTGTGGAAAAAACAACAAAGCATGGCGCAAACAGGTGTTCTTACACGTAATTTTATTTATTTATTTAAATAAATACAAATATACACATTTTCTTTAATATGCACATAAAATTCAGGTGAAAAACGCTCAGTAGTCTAGGATACATTAACAGTCTGCATATTTACAATATCACACAAGGAATGTCTAATTTCTCAATGAATATGTCCAAAATTTATCCTTAAAAGTACAGGGGTGACAGCTCGTTTTTAAAACACCTTAAAACGTTTTAGAAACAAACAGTAAAAATCCTATTTACTCAATTACCACTCAATCATCATTTCACAGTATAATGCAGCAAGACAGGACGACATATAAATGTCTTCAGTGTCACGGTAAAATAATTATTTTAGAGGAAAACGGGAGGAATTCACCTCCATATCTCTGGATTATGGGATGATAGATATACCGTTCCATGTATTCAGCCGTTTTAACGGATCATACAGTTTAATGTGCTATGTAGTCTTTAGGGGTACGTGTCTCCCCTAGATGGGTGAAGTTTCTTTTTCTTCTGTGGCCGAGACAGGTGACAGGGATTCTTCGTCTTCCGAGCGCGGATAGTGTGTGTGGTTGCCTGAGCATTTGCATCCTGCGTGCACACTCCTTTGCGTACCTTTGCCTTCTTTCTTGTGTTTAACTCGGCGGTTTTGGAACCAGATTTTTACCTGCTTCTCTGACAGGTTTAGATATGTGGCTATTTCGATTCTGCGTAAGCGTGAGAGGTACATGTTAGACGAGAATTCACGCTCCAACTCAAGAAGCTGAGTGCTGGTGAAGGCGGTGCGCATCCGTTTCCCGTTCTGTATGTGGCTGTTATCGGACGCACCTAAAAAGAAAAATAACAAGAAACTTTAACATCACGTCAAGTTTAATGATTGCTGTTAAGATATATTACAGTTGTAATTCGATTTTTAAATAATATTTCTTGTAGACTGTGTGCGAGTGCTATAAATTGCAGATTACTATTTGTCATTAAAAGGTACAGAAGAACGAAAAAAGACAAATGATAAGGAAATTTGAGCATTATGTAAAGTATTTTTTTGCAATTTGTAAACTACTGTTTATACTGTCAAACATTTCGCCATAAAGATGAACAGGTGTCGTATGCAATGCGCGCGCCCTCACCTAGAGAGAGGCAGTGATACCTCCGAGGATCCGTGACGCTGTAGCTTGTGGGCGTGCAGACAGGCGCGTGTCCGTGTCCCGGGTGCGCTATCGCGGCGCTCTGTTGATGTGCCACTCTCTGACAGAAAGTGTCACCGGCGGAGAAGCCCTGTCCCTTCAGCAGAGGGATTCCAGCCCGGGAAGAGTGGATGTGCGAGGTGACGCAGAGTGGACACACACAGAAGGTGCCCGTCTTCCGGGACGGGCAAACGGGTGCAGTCACGCTCATCACGCCAGAAGAGTGCATACCCAAGGGGATGAGAAAGTCCTGACCCGTGTGCTCGCTCAAGGCAGGACGCGCAGGATCCTTGATAATTAAAGAGTCTACGTAGAAAGATCTCGACATGGTAGCTCCTAGAGGCGTATGATTTTGATGGCGTATAATGCTGATGAGGAACAGTGATACCCCACTGATGGCGTTGCTCCAAAGACTTGCGCAGTGCACAGTGGTCGTAACACTGTTCTGAAGCCCTCGGGAACTGGCTTATGTTTGATAGTTCAACAATAGGGACCCTGGAGAGGGCCGGCCCTAACGTCACCCACGTGCGCTCACGGCCTAGGGGCTTTAGTACCTCTAGTGTCCCGAGACACGTGATGTCCATGCGAGCCTCCAATCAAAGCTTTACCCATCTAGTCTTGTTAGTTTTTAGATAGGCTCATCGACACAGCAAAGTGGCACAACAGCTCTGTCAAGTCATGGAGAGCTGTCTGCACCGATATATCTATAATTTTGTACTTGCTCCTATAAACCCCTGCCTCTCTTACAGCACTGGAATAATATACAGAATACTTATAGGTTATGTACAATTCATATAATGTATATTTCTCACATAAATTTGACCTCATTATATCTCAATGTCACCTTACGACCTATTAAAGTGTCAGTCTCATTTATAGTACTTGTCTGCCAAGTCCCACCGTTAAGAGGTTATTTTAATGTCTTCAAAGAAGTTTTAAATATCCGGTTTAAAAATAATGTTTACGAAAAATAATGACCTTCGATTCACTTCGAAATAAGATTAGGCACAGAGTAATAAGATATGACTCTAATAAACTGCCAATTATTA
This sequence comes from Beaufortia kweichowensis, assembly GCA_019155185.1. NCBI lineage: Eukaryota > Metazoa > Chordata > Actinopteri > Cypriniformes > Gastromyzontidae > Beaufortia > Beaufortia kweichowensis. Next base: position 13,371,002 of record CM032807.1, read on the forward strand.
TTTGCGAAGACAAAAGCCAATAAAAAAAACACGATTTACATTAAATAAACTTATCTAATAAACTCACTTATATGGACCAAAATTTTGGTTCAGGTCTGTTTAGACAAGCAATTGAAAAATTATAAATGTCAGTGGAGTCTAGGTGCTTGCAATTTGATAGCGATTAGGATTCAATTAGAAAGTGTTTATTGTGGTGGTTTTAGAGTGGATAAACAGTCAGCTATTTCAGAAATGCGTTAATCCCTCATCTTGTGACAATAATTAGCGGGTCTGATCTCTCGGCGGGTCAGCAGCGGGTTGAGCTTTCACTTTCATCTGAGAGAGAACGCCTTTTACCTTCAGACACGGCGCGAGCGAGCGAGCTTTCACGAAGTTAGGTCTGGCCAAAAAGATAAGTCTGGCACTGAACCATATCCTTTTTGGGGTCACTTAACCTCGTCAAAGTAAAGTAAATTTAAATAGAAAAAAGTTAAGAAAAAAAAACGAAATTCTCCATGATATAGACAAAAACTATTTATAGTTTGACTTTTTATAACAAACTAGCATATATTTTTGTTGGAAAAATAAGAAAAGCAGTACAGCAGCACCTATTTTTTTATTTACTATTTTTCTTCACATTGTCGAATTTAGTGCAACTGTCCAGCGCCGTAATGATTCCACAACAGCATTTAGTGCTAACATCACCAACAGTTCTGACATACTGGGTGCTCTGTTTCCATAGACATTTAATTGCTAAAATCAGCAGCACGTCTTGCCCTTAAACGAGGTAAAATAGGACTTTAAATTAGGCACAATTGGGGAGGCGAAAAAACAAACACATCTGTCATTGTAGCTGTAATTGTTGTAATGGATGAAACACGGCGTATGGGACGTAAGAGAAGAGAGGGAATGAGTGACAAGCCATGTGGAATAATTCGAGGCGCGCGTCCACATACAGTGCAGTCTTTAATAATATTTTTATCCGTAATTCTTCAAGATAAAAATTCATTGTCTATTAGGTAATCCCACAAACGAGAGCCTTTATGAGTCTGTAATGAGCACTTATTGCCATGACTAGCCAGGCCACGTGGAAGGATTTAAGATTTAAGCCGTCGGGTACTGTGCACAGAGTGTTACCTAGCCATTACTTTCATAATTCAGGGGGAAAATTAGTCCATTTATGGGAAAAAAAATCATTTGATTAATTCTGCTCTGTGTGATATATCCCTGTCCGCTTTAGTTAAACAGTTGGATATTTCTAATAATGCAGCTATTATGTAAAAGTTTGTCTTGTATTATGAACCCTCTCTTTTTTTTGTACTTTGGTACCCAGCCTGTCTTTTAAATCTATAACATGAATAAGCATACTAAGTAAAAGTAATAAACAACATAGTTCAAGTGCAATTATTGAGAGAAGGTGCTTGTAAATACACTGTGTTAGTATTATTAATTAGCTGAATTCATTATATTTACATATAATATGTATAACGCAACTGTAATTTAAAGTGCATAAAGTTATCATCGTACACTCTAAAAACAGATGTGTTAAAAATAACACAAGATGTGTCTAGTTAGGGACAACACACAGATGTGTTGTCCCTAACTAGACACATATTTGTGTTAATTTAAAAACAACACATTTTGTGTTACTTTTAACTCAACTTGTGTTGTCCCTTTTATGTATTTAACACAAAATGACACATTATGTGTTAAACAGCATAACACAAAAAATGTGTTAAAAAATAACACATCCTTTTTAGAGTGTATGGTGGCAAAAGCTACCACCGTCAGTCCAATGCAATATTGCTCTATAAGGGGTCCATAACTGCCTTATTGGATAAGTGTCATTAATTTGTGTCAACGCCTCCTCACAAAAGTTGCATTGTGGCGCAAGGGGCCAGCCTGCGGCCCATCCTGATACAGTGGGTGATTCCCCCCATTCCCAGTAACCAAGCAACACACGGTGAATACTGAAAACTGAAAAGAAACACTCGGGTTTTCAATATAGTCTTCAATAGCAAGGGGAAAATGAACAATGATCCCGTAGACAACATAATGCAGCGCAGTGACTTTTCATTGCCAATTATCTCCTTCATCTGAATAGCAGCTGCAGGGCCTGCTCTTCATTTCATCGTTTTGGGGGGCTGAGTGGGGGGGCTTAAATTCAATTGCCTGTGTGTGTCAAAATCTAATTTATGTCTTAATGACGGATTCGAGTTTTATTAAAAGACGGCCGAACCACACACATAGGAATGTTTACAGCAAAACGTAACTGTTGCGCTTTCTTCACTTGCGTTAAAACAGGACTTTAAAGTGCGAGTACATGATTAAGAGAGCGCAACGCGCAAAGAATGAACGCGAAGGACGAGACGCGTAAAAAGCGCGCAGTTAAGACAGAAAAATAGATAAATGCCGACAGATTCGGTGACGCTTGCCAGTGACAACGTCCCCCCGGAACCTCATTAAAATATCTCTCCTCTCATCACCCTATTAAAGCGCTCAGCTCGTCCTAATAGCCAACAGTTCTTTCCAAACCACTAGACAAACATTCATGACTAAAGCACAACTGGCGAGACGCAGGACCAAACAGCCCTTATAGCGATTGCGTTTCGCTTGACATGCTGAAATAAAGTTGAGTAAATATGTAATGCTTTTAATCAGCGAGATACAGAGTTTGTTCCGATGTTGTCTCTTAAAAATATGTATATGTGAAGCCTATTTGGGAAGTATGGTGCTGCAAATTAGCCACAATAGACGTTTACTGGTCTGAGATAAAGTTGCATGACAACATTCAATTAATCAACGTTTATTAAACTTCTGCTAAATACAAATAATTTAGCATTTAAGCACACTGAAATCTGTGGGTATCATTTTAAAGTTACATCGATGATTGTTCTTGTGAGATGATCTCACACATATTATGTTAAGTGTTGTAAAAAATGCTTGCATGAGTAAATTGTTAAATAACAAAATTACAAATTCTTAAAGCTGCCCTTGAATCACAATTAGATGAAAAAAAGAGATCATCTATATAATAACACTAATGTTATATTAGATATCTGTATAATACAGGAGAAAAGCAAAATACTATTCAAACTTTACAAAATGGTGAACAACAGAAAAGTCTATAAGCTATTAAACATTAAAAGTTGGTTTAATGTTGTCAGAGAGGACAGTGCAGTTACAGTGTCAAAATCATCCAACTACTAGAACTGTGAAAGTTTGTATTATTTTGATAATGGTTTCCTCTCATCACTCTTTTGTGAGCAGACTCACAATTTATAGATTGAGTTTATCATGGCTTTGTGCGAGTGTAGTGTTTTTCTGCCAATTACAGTAATGTTTATCATGGCTCATTACTGCACATCATTGTTACACATTTTTACACACATAAACACACCACTTTTCCAAATTGTCCTCTACTAGAAAGCGCTGGTTTACTTTAATGACTGCCCTCCTCTCTCAGTCTCACTGTTCTTTCATCCATCACTTCTTTATGGATGAGCAGGGCACATGTTATAATTGAATCTGTGGTGCTGTTTTTGATATTATCTGCTGTGATATTGTATAGTGTTAGACAAATCTGGTCCTACAGAGAAGTTTGCTGTAAATTGGTATCAGGGCCAATCAGTGTCCATTGAGTCAATGTTAAAAGCATCAGTTCTTTCTCTTTTCTCTTATCTCTCTTAAGGATCATGATCACTTTTTTGGTTCTTTGCGTTTATTTAAAGGCTGTTATAATGTTGTGCATTATATATATATATATAATGTATATTATTAAGTCTTGGTTTTACATTCATGTTCAGAGAATGTCTGTGGCTGGGAAACAAATACTTAATTATTTAAATGTTTTAAGATCAAGATTAAAAAATGTAAATGTTTATTTAAATGTTAATTTGAACTTTTATAATGCAAATAAAACTTGCAAACTCTTGCAAACAAAGATGCAATGTGATCATATGATTTAGAAGCGACTGTAATAAAATAATATGGTAAATAAAATAACTTTTTATGCCGTTGTTGTTGGGTAAATTCTTTTTCAAAAATACCAAAGGTACATTTGTATTATTTCTATGATTTCTGAAATTATTATGAAATTATATTTGCATTCTGTGTCATTTCTGATTTACTCTACACTGACATAAATTCTGCTTTACACCTAATCCAGACCCCAAGGTTATCTCCGGCCATCGTGTGTCAGCAGTTTGTACTTGCTTATAAAGTCATTTGAGGTTCTCCATATTTACATTTATATAAACACCAGCCTACACCACTAACCTGTGTGTTCTGTAGCCTTCCCTTTGAAGCCAGGATAAGTAGTTTTGAAATGAACCGAGCTGTGTTGAATAATGAGAAAAATCTGGGAGAGAATGAGAAAAAAATGTCAGATGTTATTGACGTTCTTGTGTTTTAGCGTGATGTGCTCCATACAGATCTAATTACTCCAGCGCTGCACACAAACACATTACTGCCATCCAAATGAAAGATTTTACCTTTGATAATGTTGGTTTGTACATTTGATGCATTCTTGTTCCAGAATTTCCACAAAGGTTATATAGGGTCCACAAGGAGGACTACAAGCATATTTGTTAGAGATTACAGCAGCAGTTATAACTTCAATGGAGCGATTAAATAACAGACGTATAATTGTATGTCGGGTGGATGAATCACATGAATTAACCTGATAGTGTAAAACAAAAAATAAGTTGGGTTGAAACATGAGAAAGCGTTTAAAACCCTCTGATGGAAGTTTTACTCTCCTAAAATAGGTTTAACACTTAAGATTCCACGCAAACCTGTGAGTGCTCATGATCTGATGAGGTTCAATGAGTCATAAACAGATTCCAGTGATCATGACCATCTGAGCTAAAGATAAAAACAACATTAATCTTTTGATGAAGGTATTAACTACTGTTTAGTTAGTGGGAACACTACCATAGCTTGCTAAAACTTCCATCACAAATCTGAATACCGTCACAAATCTGAATACTGTAATGTTCTCGATCACTACAAAAGCAGTTATGTTGTGATTGTTGTGGCTGGCCAATTAATTTGTGTCGGGAAAAGCACTCTACAGTCTGGGGCGTACTTCATGTAGCCGAATGATAAAAGGTCTAATTGCATTATCACAACTCTTTTTCAGTCTCAGATACAAGCTTGAGGATAGAGAAGCCTTTTAATGCTGCTTGGAACCCTTCCAGCACTGTTTCATCTGCCTCAGGATAAGGTGTTTTCCCTGTGTCTTGTTAATTGTGGCAGTTTTGTGCTTGCTTGGGTCATAAATAGCCCAGAGTACCTTAATGTTTTGCATGCACAGAGAGGAGTGGGTAGGTTTCAAAGGGCTGCGTCGTGCCTCTCTCTCACGCACACTCGGTGCTGTTTAACTAGAGCTGAAGAGTGTTTCAAGTGCGGCTACGTCTTTGTGTCGCCCCGGTCCATTTGCGTCCGTCTGAGTGTATGTGTGCGAGTGTTTGGGGGTAGGGGTCTGAAATTTGTATGCAAGTTGAGTTGGAGTCTCTTTCTCAATGGAATCCGTATCCCTTCACCTGCTTATCGCAGGCTAGTTCAAGTCGAGCATGCAGACTAATGTGGATGAACATGCAAGGGCTTCTTAGCACCTGCCGGTTCATCCCGATCTCTCAGTTTCATTGAATTCTATTTAAATTTTCTTTATTGGCCTGATTTATATATCAACATAGAAGTAATGTACTGTAATAGTAATATCTCCTTCAGTTACCTGATTTCTCTTTCTTACCGTTTATCCCTTGAAATATTTAGTCTGATCCCACTGTGATTTTACATAGACCGTTGGTGACTGACATACTAAGTCCCCATATGTATTGATTATATAGTAAATAATTGATTTTTAGTTCAACCTTTTGTGTTGTACAGAAGAAAAAAAGTCATATTGATTATTGAGTTATTATTAATGATGAAAAATCAATGACCGAATTTTTATTGTTGGGAGGCTGTGTCTGACTTACACATATACAACTACATTACATATATAACTTTTATTCCGAATTATTTTGGCTGGCCGATTAATCTAATTCTTCTTAACGGTCACATTTTTTCTTAAATTCGAATTTAGTCAAAAGTAACGAATACTTAAATGTTAAATTCTAAAAAAAAGTTGTCTTTAATTTTAAAAAGTGGAATTCTTTATAAAATTATTTGTTATAATTGTGACAAGTATTGTGTTAAGTCAGAAGTGGAAATTCTGTCTGTCACTTAGGAAAAATCTTACAAACCACTTATAATATATCTTAAGAACATTCTTAATTTTGTCTTATCATTAATCTGAATAACCAAGAGCATTTTTTAGAATTTGTTTATTTATCTAAATATACATCTCATAAAATACACAATATAAACATTAAAACAATATACAGTATTTATATATTGTTTTAAAACACAAATATTACAAATAAATGATTAAATTTAATCATTAAATAAGCAATTAAAAATATTGTGATTTAACATACTACTTTTGATCTGTTTTTTGTCTGTCAAGATGTCTGTATTCTAGGAGTATGTGTATTATATGGTGGGAACGAGGGCATGAAAAGTAGTTTACTTAATAGTTCACTTATCTACAATGATGTGAAGTGTTCAAAAACAAAAGTCAAATAAAATAGAAATTGATAAAAAAGCGAGCCTTAGGGCCACCTTGACCTTTGACATTTAGCTCCTGACTTATGGCCCTCAGTGTTGTGTTAACTATCCTGATGACAGGAGCGGCTGAAAAGCAGAGGGACCTTTACAGATTTATCCTGAGAAACAGCAGGAGGCAGAGAGAATCGGCAAGTGAGGAGATATTTTTCACCCGATGACAGCAGGATGGAATGATGGGCGTGAACTATGGATAAATGATGTCACAGACAGGGAAACAGAAAGAGAGTGACAATGGAAGCTGAAAACGGGACATAAAATCTGAGACAAGACGACAAATGCCCGGACGGGACACTGAAGTAAAAACAACGATGGGGACAGGGAGACGGAGGTCCGGCCTTTCGACACAATGAACTTTAAGAGTCAGTGAACCTGGTTAAACCCAACGAGTCTCTATCTGACCGAATACACTGCCGTTCAAAGGGGTCAACCCCATTCAGCCTCCAAAACGCTGTCATGATAATCCATGGCAAAGATCTCAGCCGGCCTTTCTAAACAACCCTGGAATTTTATACGCTCCCTTTTCTTTTTCTTCTCCCTCCCTTGCCACGTCCATCCTCAAATCTCTCTACCCGGTATTCACAAAGTCATTAATGAGACATTCAAGGCTTTTTGAAGCGGCCAGAGACATTGTGTGTCAAAGAGTGAAAGACAGGGCGAGAGAGTGCGTGGAAGAAAGGGAAAGGGGAGTAGAGAGGGAGAGCAAACAGTAGAGAGGACCCAAATGTACTCCCAGCTGAAAGCAGTTAGATCATGTTCTTTTCATGGTCCGATTAGAATCAAATCGATCCCCCGGCACCAGCACCACCCCCACACATGCCTCATGGGCAACTCTGAACAGAGCTCTTCCAACAGGCAGACAGAGCTGCCAGCCGTCCACCTGAATGGTAATCAACTAACTCCCCAACCCCCCCGCCTTGTAAAACACAAGCTGAAATTTGTTTGTAAATGGGACGTGGGTTCAACGAACAGATTTACAAAAAAGACTGAGCGTAAAAAAGACAGAAAGAGAGCAAACAGAAGAGCTGTGGAAGCTTGGCAACTGTTGCATCTCGATAAGTCTATGTGTTCCAAGATGTTAAAATGATCAGATTCTTAATGAAGTCTTAGATTTTGAATGTTTTTGACCTCTAAACTGTCACCGTTCCACAGGTGGAACACTTATGTTGATTCACTATTTACTTTAATATTGCATAGTCAAATTTTAATCTAATCATGACAAACTATATATTCATGGAAAGTCTCAAGAGTAAATATTTGACAAACTTTCATTAAAATAAACAAACTAATTGTAACAAAATGTTATTTAAAAAATAACTCGGATTAAGAAAATAAAAAAAGATAAAACAAATAAAAAATTAAATATATAAATATAAAAAAATTGTAGTTCTGACTCATTTTCATATGCTCAATATACGCAGTGACAGTTATCAGATTAAAATCAAACTGAAAACATTTCATTAATATTTTTCTAAAAATAGAAAATAAAAAAAAGGTAAATTACGAGGTTTTTCCAAAATAAATTAAATGGTAAATTGTGGCCATTACGTTATAATTGTGGTTAACAAATTACTCTGTATAATAAGAAAACTATAGTTAAGTGTCGGCTGTTAACACAGATACCGTGCAGGGGTCGAGCCTTTTTGTGTGTATTATTCCATCTAAGAATGTGAAGTAGTATTGCTCGGTTTGTATAGCCTACAGGGCGATTTAGTTGAGTGGCTATTTAGTCTGTACATCAGAAATGCATTGGGAAGATTTTGTGCACGAGTGGCATTGTGGCTGAGATATTCAGTGGGATAGTAACGTGCCTGGGGTCTTTTTAATGAAAACGGCAGAATTGTGCGAGGGGTATTTAGTGTCATAGTACCAAGAGCTATTAGACTCACTCAACCAATAGATGACACTTACTTTCTCTTAGCAGCTGCATACACTTCACAGAAAGAGAGCGAGAGCGAGAGAGGTAGTATTCACTGAGGTATGTGGGCTGTTGATGAAATCTGTTTGGGCGTAGGGAGAAGGGGCACTAGCGATTTGTGATGGTGGGTTTTTTCTGTGCGTGTTGCTGGTACACGGGGAGGGTTCATAAGGGTACTGTGTAGTGCTGATGACCTTTGTCTCTAACGCTGACACTTGCAGCTGGGCCAGTGCCCGGCACCCCTCTGCTTTCATTCACATTTAAATCCAAGTTCAGCTCTTTGTACATACAGTTGTGCTTAAGTTTGCACACCCCTTGCAGAAGATGCAAGATCTTTTTAGAAAGTTATTGTTTACTAAAACATTTTACATAATAAAAATAACAATAAAAAGGCTGGATTTGTGCTGAATGGTAAAGCAAAGTTCGCCAGGTACAGTAAGTTCCTTGGTTTCCCAGCATGCTCTGTACATTTCGTTTGCTTCCCGCAGTGGCTATAATAGCGAGATGCCACTCAAGACAATTGAGGGACTCGCACACAATCATCACAAAAGGCAAGCAGTCACTGATGCTTAAGGAGACAACGCACTTTTGTTCTGGATAATTGGTGTAGATTTAGTTATTATTTTGTCTTGTGGGACAACTTAAATATCTATTATGCAGATTCTTGGGAAAATATTTTTTTAAAACAGTTTAAAACACAATATTTAATTTGAAAACAGTTATTTTAGAAAATTATCACTATACTTTTTAATTGATAAACATCTTTGAGGTTCTGCAAGGGATATGTTAAAAAGGACTGTTTATCAGGCAGTACACTGTTTGCACACATTAAAAAAAATAAAACTTGCAAGCATTTCTTGCAAGCAACTTAATTGTTAATTTTGTTGAGTTTACCTACAAACAAATATTTTTGTCCATCTATTGAGTTACAGGCAGTCTACTGAATTAAAAAAAAAAAGTTTGTTAAAGATCAACTAAAGATTGCTAAATATCACTAAGAAAGCAATGCTTCTAAGATGTAGAGTAAAAAATAAAATAAGTAAAAATAATAAATGTAATAGCTGCAAAAGTGTGATAAAGCAGAAAACAACAAAAATAAATGTTGTACCTGTAACCTAACTTGCAGAGGATTGCATTAGCAGTGCAAAAAATGTGGGTTTGATCCCCAAGCAACAAACAAACAAGAAAATATTTATATCTTAACCTGTTAACTGTGACCATTTACTTTAATATTTCACATAGTTAATTTGAATCTAATCATGACAAACTATATATTGATGGAAAGGTCTAAGACTCAAGTATAAATATCTGACTTTTTCATAACAATAAACATACACTAAAATCTAACTATAAAAAGTGAAAAAAATAATAAGTAAAAAATGTTATTATATTTTCTTGAAAAAGATCTAAAAAATAAATAATTGTAATTCAATAATTCATTTGCATGTGTGTGCTCAATATGTGCAGTGACAGTTATCATGTTAAATGCACTAGCAACATCTCATAGCTTTGGATCAATGTGCCTGTCAAATGCATAAATGTAAATGAAACCTGTGAACAGATTTGAGATATAAGTAAGGTTAACAAAATAATATTTGCCAGCAGCATAACAGTTCGCGTTTAGCCTACGCATAAAAACAATCAAACCCCTACCAAAAATCTTTGTTCAAGCCAATTGTTTTGTATATTGAAAAGCCATTTTGTTACAGTATGCACATACTGCATCACGCTGAGACTCCGCACACTGCCATACTTTCTCTCTCTCTTTGGTTACTGTTTAACTGGCAGGCAGCTGCTATGTAAGTGAGTGGGTGGGACCACCCTTGGGTCTGTTACACGGACACCTCTCTCTCTCTCCCTCTCTCCTTTTACTCTCCAGTCTTCCCCTTTTCACCTTACCCTTGCATTCATTTTGCAGCTGCATCACCCAACTTCTCTCTCTCGCCCACTCTCTCTGTCTGTATTTGTCTCATCCAGTCCAGAAGATGGATGGAAGAGGCTCTAAAACAGGCCAACAATAGTCGCTAGCGCTAAGGTGAGCTTTTGCAGCTGTGCTAACTGGCTAGCGTGAACGTCACAGTATGGCAACAGTATGCTTTTGTTCTGGCCTCCAGCATGAAAAGGGCCACGGGGGGTTTGCATAGCGCGCTAGCGCCGGGTCATTTTTCTCTCTCCGTGCCACTAACACCCTTCTGCCCTCTCTCTCCCTTTGCAGCTGTGTGTGTGTGTGTGCTAGCATTAGCGGGAGGAAATGTGAGGGCATGGGGATGATGGAATACGTGCGTGCGGCGGGCGGTTGGGGCCTGTTTTGGGCGCGTTTTCCCCGCCGTCCTATTAGAGGCTTGTTTATTGGCCTTGTGATGCCATTGTCCTGCGTGTTCAGGGGCGGCCACACTGCGTAATTGGCCGATTGGCCACGCTCTGCAGCGACGGAGGTGATTTATAATGTGCCCTGAATGGGACTGACTTCATAACGTCACAGAATAACGCTGAATAAACGCCAGAGAAACGTTAATAAAAGGATGAAACGTCCACCGAGCCCTTTGTGTCGGTGTGAAATCGCCGATTGGGACAAAGAGAGTCACTGGAGGCCCTGCTTTCTCCTTTAGTTTCTATTTTTCTCCACTTCTCCCTCTTTATTAATCTCTCTTTCGCTCCTTTTCTTCACTGTTTATCTACATCAGTCGCTCTTTATATCCGTCTCTTTTCTCCTTCTTTAACGCCTTGTCTCTCTCGCTGTTTTTCCATCTCTCTCTGTCTCGGCTAACCTCTGGCCTTTCTCTCCTTCTCTTTCTCTGTCCTTTTGCCTTTGTACTGTCTTTGTTAATGCCTCTGTAGTCGGAGCTGTCGGCTTTCACTTATTCTCTCCTTCTCATTCAGTCTCTCTTGTTTTATCTTAATCTTTCCATCTTTAAATAGGCCTTCTTAGCAGCAGAGTCCTGTTTGACAAGAGCGAAGCCGGGAAATTCATCTGACTGCCAGCTTTTCCCGTGAACCCCAAATTTTGCTACTCAAGTTTTACCCTTTACTTTGTGAACATTTCTGTGAGTGTATTACCCAAACAAAAAATATCTTTTTATTCAGCCAAGAGGGCAATGCAATACAGCAACCTGTACTATAAAAATATACATTTAATAGTCATTTGATTTTACTTAATCATGGCAGATTTTTTTACTGCTGCCTGGAAAATGTGTGTCCGTCTCTTCTGATCTGATTCTAGCTGGAGATTTTGTTGCACAATCCTTAAATAACTTTATTGCATTTTAATCATCAAATTTATCTTAATTAATTGATTTTTCAGGGTTCAGCTGTGATTAGGGCATGTACGCCCTATACTGATGCAGTGAAGCTGAACTAATACATAGACTCCAGCACATTTCCTGACCAAACAGCTTAGATATTCATATTCTTCTGCCTCATTACAGCAGTGGGTCAGCTGTGGGGATGTGTGTGGGCAGTTATAAAGCTAATGGCTTGCAGGGGGCAGGTTTTAATGACCTCCTAATTAAGTCTAACCCTCCCACCATTGACCTGATCATGTAGTAGAGGTTAAAGGTCATTTACATAGAGACTGGTAACCAGTGTCCAACAACAAACTAACTAAATCGGGAATTCTCACATTTGCAGAACATCCTTTTTCTCTCCTCACGTGACCCTGTCTGTGAAAACCCAGCTGAAGTCATGTTTTGTGATTTACTGTTTTTTAACATAAAATTATTCTACATAATGTAAAAAACATTCTGTGAAACTACAATCTTGATAGCTTTAATATTGCCTGAGTAAGGCCGGGTCAAAATTGAAATTTTTGTAAAATTAACGATTAAAACTTTGATAATCCAGAGACTGGATTTTACAGACAGGGTCACATTTTTTTTTAATTATGCATCTGCGATAGGTCTTCTCTGTCCCTTACTTTAGTTTCCATGTATGGGTGACATGTCGTCTGGTCTTTTTGCTTGTTAGAGTATTTAGTTTTTAATTCTTTAATACTTGAAGTACTAAACCTCAAAAGAAAGGTGATTCCAATCAATTGATAATGATCCTGATGTTTTTTTCCCAAAATAATGTATTATAATGTATTGTAAGGTCATCTGCAGAATTTTTTCACTGCAACAGAAAATACAAAACACAATGAGATTTAAAGATTTCATTCATATAGAATTATGGGTAAAGTTCAAGAACTTGGTGGGTTTGGAAATAACAATACACTCGTAAAGTAAAGGTTAAAAATGTTTACATTTACATTTATTCATTTACCATACGCTTTATCCAAAGCTACTTACAAAAGAGAGAATAGATTTAAAATATCAATGCAAAAACAGGTTAAAGAAAATGTGGTTGGACATAAACTATGCTGAACAGAGCTACAATGAAGAAAATTGAAGAAAAAAAATTTTAGGCCATAATAATATTTTTTTCCAAAACACATAAATAACCAATTATTAATTATTCTTGACTTCCTTAGTTCCCAAGGGACAACACAGGAGAGTTTCAGAGATCTTTACAACCACCCCGCCCCCTAATGGGAGGGTGTTAATATAGTCGCTTTTGCCCTGGTGGTAAATAGGAACAGTTTCTCTTGTGTTAATTCTCCATTTTGTCGCTGTCTGTGTGCGAGACCTCTCAGCGTTCAGTCTCTTATCCTTCGCTAAACGCTCAGCCACCCCCCTTCCCGTTTCCCTCCTTCTTCCCCCCTTCACTTACCCCTCGTCTTTTCATGAGGCCATCTAGATTATGTTGCTAAGGAGATTTTTTCCCTTCTCTCTCTTTTTGCCCTTTTTCCACTGTTTTCCATTGATTTGGTGTTAATGCATTTTCAATGCCCCTTGGTGTGTGCAGGGGGAGTTGGGGGGGCACTGTGAGTGCAGTCCTAACACTCACTAGAGGAATTTTTCTCTGAAGGGGTCGCAGGGAGGGGGCTGCCCAAAGAGAGCCACTCAAGTGAAAAATTAGGTGATTTTTAGCAAGCATGGGAGCTGGCTCACCGAGACGCACACACACGCTCACCCACACAAACCGAGTTGCACAGTGACCACCCACCCCTCTTGTGTCTTCCATTCTCTCTTCAGAAACACTCACAGGTGGACTTGCAAAGACTGCCATTCACCTCACTCGTGCCAGTGGAAATACCCTGGAGACCTGTCAGCTCGACCGCCAGAATCCAGACTGCAAAATAGAAGAAAAGAACAAAACATGTTAAAACAACATTGAAGTTAACCGAAGGTCCTTTTTAAATATGTCTCTGGAATACTTGATTCTGATTGGTCGATAGCAGCATGACTCATATACTCTAAAACTGATTGTTGTTCCAGGTCACAAAAAAACCTTAAAGGTGATTGAAGACTTAACTCAATAATTACTTTCTTTTTAATATGCACCCACATATCCAAAATAATAGATTTGTGCAATACAATTAGGTCACCAAATTGTAACGCCCAAATATGTGTTATATGCATCTATGCAGTAAACCATTAAAAATTACAGATTCACTTTGGTATCGGTTAAATATACACATTTATAGCCAATCTTGTTCACACAGATCTACGCTGTCCTTGTGTGCATCCTCGATTGTCAGTCACTCTGTAACTCTGTAATTTGTGGTTCCAAAGATGGTGTGAGAAACAACCTCAATGGTTTTCCAGTTTTCTTAACTGTGACATAATGAATAATATACATAACAAGCGTTCTTTTTCAGTATAGTATATTTCTGTCTCTCACTTTCTTCCTGTCTCTCTCTTTTTTGTTCCCACAAACACTGTAGTGTTCTTCTTTGCCCAGCTGTGGAGATGATTCCAATCTAGTTGCCGCATTCACCAATCAGAGAGGAGCTAAATCAAGAGCTGGCAGGAAACTGAGCTGCCAACACCCACTGCGGGCTTGTGGGTTCTGAGCCTTAAAAGTCAAAGGTCGTGACATCCGTCTGACTTTGTATTTATCTATGATGAGATTTTTCTGCTATCGTCTGTGATTTTCTACTGCACCTGTAAGTTCATGTTCATCCTGTGTGTGTTCAGGTGTGTGCCTGAAGGGTTTGGCCACTGCCGCTGTATAAATGTTACCAGATCAGTGGGGTCACATATGACTTTCCAGCATTAACCCAAAAACTAAAGCACAGTTACTGCTAGACAGTTTTTACAGCTGCTAATCACAGAGTGTTGATTCATGCGTATCCATCTCACAACATCATCTCTATAGAAGTCGACAGCATGTCATATCTCAAAAAATCATATATTTATTAAAAAATATTAAAACAATAAATCATGTGACATAAACTTGTCTTGCACTCTGTTTTCATTCTAGCGCTGTAAACAATCATGTATGCATGTGTAAATAGCCTTGACCTTTGCAGTTTACATTACTGAGATACTATCAGAATAAACATTTTCAATCTGATACTCTCTCTTGCTCTTTTCTAACACCCTGCTCGTTTGTATGTGTGTGCATGCACTTTTATGTTTGTAATGAGAGTGTTAGAAAAGTAAATTACAGAGCGAGAGACCCAAGGCCAGCATTAATTATGCAGCTTTCAGAGAGCTTGTTTACTCATTATTATGGATAATAACAGTGAGAATGAGCCCAGAGAAAATGGTAAATATGATACTAACCATCATACACAATTAAACATGAGATGGCTGGGATCTTCTCAGAGGTTTGTCCGGTCTTCAAAGAGCACTGCAGAATCTTGCCTGCCATAAAATCGTCCCGCCTTGAGGGTGTGATCACTTTAGGTGAAATAAAAACAGACTATAAATAAAAGACTATAAATATGTGTTAAGCATAGGTCTCAGTTGGTATTATATAATAATATATTATATTAATACAATACAATACAATACAATACAATTACTAAGGATATCAGGAAGAGAAAAATACAAGAGAATACAACAGAAGAGCAATGGCTTTTATAAATAATTGTCATTCACTAATTCAAAAGTTGTCAATTCAGTGCGAGCGGCCTCAGGGCAGAAGCTGTGTCACTGTGGGAAAGTAATTGTCAACCCATTAATGTTACTGGCATACATAAAGACTGTCAGACACACCTGTTTGCTGAGACTATATGCTGGCAATCACATACAAACACTTTCACTAAAACCACCTGTTTGTTGCAAACACTCATGGACAGCCCTCAACCCTCTCCCACATGGTCTGTGAGAACAAACTCCTGTCCTTTGATGGACAGCACAAGGAAGAGAAATGAGTCAGAAGACACGACCATTCATCATCCGTTTGATCCCTTGTGGGAAAAACCCTATTTCTGGGGGACAGGGACTGAACTACAAAAAACAACAACAGCAAAACCGAGCTAATTTTTCTTTTTGTCCTTCGTAGGATGGCCCATTCATTCCTCTCCATGGTTGGTACAAATTGGGCAACTGTGGACCCTTTTTTCCACAGCGTGAGACGTAAGGTGAACCGGGGCTGAGATCTCAATCGGGCGATGATGTGAACAAAGTTAATCCCTCATTGGTGCCAATGTGACCCGAAAAAATCGGCTTAAAGTGGCTCCGTTAAACTGGACACAGTTTTGCCATTCAAAGGCGGCACCACTCCCCCATCCCACCCCATCCTCTCCTCCTGTCCTCTGCACTCCTATCTGCCACCCACATGCATCAGTATCGGAGCATTAAGACAAATACATTCATAACCCTGTTTTATTAAAGACTTGGGGCCCCTGGGTGTTGTGCAGTGGCCCTGGGGGGCCTGCTGAGACAGTGGGGCGATTAGGATAAGCCTTCCCATGAGGGACACGGACACGGCACAGCAGTCACTGGGCCCTAAGATGTCCATTTCCCTCCCACCTCGAAACCTAATCCTCTATTTCATGCACATTAGCGCTGTGTAAACGGTCCGTCAGGCTGCCTTTACAGTGAGGAGAGATGCTCTACTGAAGATGCTGAAAATCTGTATTGCTTACATTTTCACAAGCGCAAACAAACTTTGCATGCACAAACACATACAAAAAAAATTAACAAAACTGTTAATCTCATTATATGGAAATGTATTCAAAAGTTACAGATCCATCATAAATTATTTAATATTACCAAATGCTCAAAATTCCAAAGTGGAAACCATGAATAAATTTGAAAGAATAAATAAATTAAGCAGTGGGTTTATAATAGTTTAATGATTCATTCATGTTTCATGATTAATGTATTAGGATATTTGTTCTCACTTTTCACTTTATAGTTTTGTGGTTACATTCTTCAATGCTGATTCACATTAGGAGTATGCAGCACAAGGTCTGGTCTGTGTATATATATGTGCTTACGCCTCTATGTGTTTTTATGGCAAAGAACTGTTACTGATCAGTGTGTTTGAAAGTTGTGTGTGGCCTGGTATGATGCGTTCTGAATCATTAATAGTTCTAGCATGTGTGCGCTAGTGGTTCTTAAATCTCTAATGTATAGCTGGTGAGTGTGCAACTTAAAGGCCCATAATCAACATTATCAGGGATCTGACATTATTACTCACCCTCACATCATTCCGAAACTATTTTTCTCTGTGTAACACAAGAAGAGAAATTCTAAAGAATGCTCAGTTTTCCATACACTTTAAACTAAATTCAGACTTCAGCTGCTGGCCACTAACAATTTTGTGATTCTCTGAAAAAGTCTTACACATTTGCAACGACATGTGGGTGAGTATATGACAGTTTTCTATTATGCATGAACTATTTATTCAAGCCAGAATGCTTTGTGGACAGATGCGTACCATTTAATCTTGTACACTGGTGTACAGTCTCAATGTATATGTCAAAGCTGTGTGAACAGAACGCACAATCCTGTTTTGATGTGGTCTGGAGTCTGAGATGCTCTTGAAGTACAGGTCTTTGTGTTGATGCCTTTTTCTGAGTCTGAGGGGTTAGAGGAAAAAAATGTTGGATTCACTTGGCTGACACAGAGGCAAACCCTCTTTAAAACCACTTCAGAGGTGGAACATCTAAGAACCACTGTAAAAAGCATCCGCAATTTATCCTGAATAAAAGTTCTCGTCACTGTGAGAATACACAGCGGGAATCACTCTGTCAATCATTTACTTACTACTAATACCACAAAAGCCATCTGTGTGTATGTGTGTGTAGACCTGGTAAACCCTACAGTCTGGGGACCAAATGTCCCCAAAAAAGATATTAATACAGTACTAGTAATTTTTGACCATTTTGGTCCCCATGCAAAACAGCTTTTAAATCATAATAAATGATGTTTATTTGAAAAAGTAAAAATGCAGAATGGTTTGTGTGAGGGTTAGGTTTAGAAATAGGGTTGGAGGATACAATATACAGTTTGTACAGTATAAAAGTCATCATGACTATGGAAAGACTCCAAAAAACATGGAGTAGTTTTAATGTTTTTTTGGAGTCTTCTCATAGTCATAATGACTTTTATACTGTACAAACTGTATATTGTATCAGTCACAAAAAAAGTAGTTTAATGTCATTACATTTTTACAAAACACTTTAAAAAACACTTAACTTCTAAGCTATTTTTGTAATTAACTCAATTCACACAATGTGGAGTCAACTTTGAAAACCAAAGTGAAAACCAAATACTCTTTGTCCCTATTTCTAACTGTAGCCTAGCTAACAGGGAACATTCTCAGATCTTTGGCTGCTGTTCTCTAAAAGTTCTCTCAAAGTGATCAAAAACAACATTCTTTCACTGTTCATAAAATGTTTAAAACATTTAAAAACAATTGTTTTATAAATGAACAGAAATGCTAGCAAATCGCTCTTAGAACACATTTTTGTTAGCTTGGATGTCATTCTGTATGCACTTGGCTTGCCGTGATATTTTGTTATCTAAAGCAAAAACATTCAATCCAATTAATTCAATGCGTGCCTTACATTTCGAAATACTTCATGGGGCCACTGTATAACACAAAAGCATACAATGTAATCGTCATAGTCTTTGTATAAGTGTGTAGTATGGCCACTCACATTACACACAAAGAATTCTCATCTTGAATTCATTCACTCTCTTCAGTTGAACTGACAGTGATCTGATGCCTGGCCAACTTCCAGCTCTAATGTGTGTGTGTGTGAGAGAGAGAGAGAGAGAGAGAGAGAGAGAGAGAGAGAGAGAGAGAGAGAGAGAGAGAGAGAGAGAGAGAGAGAGAGAGAGAGAGAGAGAGAGAGAGAGAGAGAGAGCGAGAGAGAGAGAGAGAGAGAGAGAGAGAGAGAGAGAGAGAGAGAGAGAGAGAGAGAGAGAGAGAGAGAGAGAGAGAGAGAGAGAGAGAGAGAGAGAGAGAGAGAGAGAGAGAGAGAGAGAGAGAGAGAGAGTGAGAGAGAGAGAGAGAGAGAGAGAGAGAGAGAGAGAGAGAGCAACAGTTAAAGAATAAGAGATCAGAGAGAAAGCAAATGTGTGAGTGTTCGACCTGAGCCAGCATGCCATAAAGTGAGATTAGCACTCGTAATCTTCTGGAGCATGTGTGTGTGTGTGTGTGTGTGTGTATGTGTGTGTCTCTGGTGTGTTTCTGAGGTTAGTCTTTTTGGCTTCTGCTCTCTTACCCAGACAAATGTCAAATCTTCATGTACCACATACAAGAAAATACCACTAGACCACATAGAGTACAACATGTGAGACACATTGTCTGGACTGTTCTATCCCAGGGTCTTGTTTTTTCCCTGGCAATAAAATGAAGCAGAAAGCTTGTTCCCATACTGTAGAAACCAGGATCTTTATGATAATGACTGACTGATAAAGTACATTGACTATGAATGCTGTGTGGGCTTTCTGTACTCAAGACTATTATGTTTAAATTAAAGGTTTGCTTGTCTAATTACAACAACACTGTACTGTAAATAGTTCACATCCCAATTATCTATCTGTTCTCATATCCAAGATGCTGCAAACACACATATTAGGTAGAAATAAATAAGTGAGAATAGGTCCGAGATAACCATCATTTCAGCCATGTGGCTCTAGTTGAGAGAAGACTTTAACAGGGAGGCAGGAACGCAATATCTGTGTTCCTAAACAAAATGTGGACAGTTCCCAGACATTCTTTGAGAAAGTGAACAACATTAGATCACTTTAGACTGGGTGGGAAGAGCCACAGGACACACTATAATGATGAAGAGATTAGAAGGAAGAAAACATGGCAGAAAAAGAAAGAAATAAGTTGTTCTCTTAATGGTTATATTCCTGTCTTGTCCATAAAGTGCATAAAGGTCTTAAAAAAAACAATTGAACACACCAAATAATCATAAAAGAAGGTATGTTTTTATTGTTAAGACTGTTACAATACTTATTGAGTATGATCTATAGAGTTTTAAGAAAGGTAGACTTATGTCTGCCATTCCGTTATTATTCGATACAAAGTATCCTCAATGCTATATTAGTACAGTCAATGAATCCAGTTCATGTGTCCTTTCCTCTTTTCAGTGCAGTAAGTTTATTGTGTGGGACATAGTGCCTCCTATTGGTGGAAATGAGGAATGAATATTGGCCATGACTGAAGTATGATGGGAAGAGAAGCTTCAGTTTTAATACTGGTAGATCGCTCAATAATCTATATTTGTGACAATCAATGTGAGAAATGTTATTTTTTCAACTTTATCTTTCTATTCGTTTTGACTTTGAGCAATCACAATGTTTTTTTTCCCATGTACACACTGAAGATTTAATGTCTGTATAATAACTGCTGCATCATATTTTAGAGTTATTAGAGTCAAAAACATATTTGTCTAAAACGTAAATAACATACAATCTAAAAAGCAATTTAGTCCTGCAATATAATATGAATCTGTGAAATAAATTGATAATATGTATATTATAGCCTATTATTATGTATTATGTATGTTATGTATATTATAGCTAGAGTTCACAAATTAACACATTAAACGCAATGCTAAGTGTTAAGCTTCATAGTAAGGTTTTCTCAATGTCGGAAAGATGAGCCGTGGAGGATGTAATTCATAGAGACGACCACAATGATGCTTTTGTCGCCTCAAACAATCCTCATTCAGTGTCCCACTAATGTATGCGCATTGTATATAACACACACCTTTGTTTCCGCACTGCATCGCAAATTAACCATCTCCAAAAATAGGATACTCTTGAAATAGGTTTTTGCACTATATACCGCAAATATACAGACCATATGTGGATGACTTTGGTCTTTGTGCAATCAATCAAGAACTATATGCAATATTTTGGAGCGCGTTGATTGAGAAAAGAGAGACGCACGCGCTTGCTGAGAGGAACTTCCGGTGTTTAGGAATGCCAGTGCAGCCAACTTCTAACCAACAATGCAAACTTATTCCTTCAGAAATACTTTCTGCGAGTACAACTCATTTGCATCAAATGGCAAGCCAACCGCAAATGTGTGTTAAATTGTGCTTTTGTGTCTGCTTTCTGAAGCTAGCCCTGACATACGTGGAGAAGTCTTTAGTCACAGGGATACAAATGATGGTGTAATTGAGAACAGACATGAAATCTCATGTTCAGAGCAAGCATGCACAGTTTCAGAGGGGGCCTGTAGATGGGGTCTTAATTCAGTCCAGTGTTACAGAAATCTTGTTCCTAGTAGATTTTTAGTTAATCATTTTAATGCATTTTTCTATCTTATAGGCCTGCAGAAATTCTGCAGTACCTACCTACCTACCTACCTACCTACCTATCTATCATGTGTGTGTGTAAAAACTATACACTTCACCTTTAAGACTGTTTCTCTGATCATTGATTCCCGCAATGATCTCTTAGAATTCCAGAATAGATGTTTACAGTGTCACACTGTGCTCAGATTTCATCAAGAAAAATAATCAATATGAACACTTCTTATTAAGTTATTTTAAGCCTACAACTGTAACAGAGAACATCAAGTCTCCTGAACAATTTTTCCCTCTGGGTATTTCTGTGAACCACTACGCATACAGATACACAGACAATTTATGTGTGGATGCATCTTTTATCTTCTTGACCAGAGAAACCCTCTGGGATTTCACACTCCACTCTTTATTCTCTCTACAAAGATAAGTCCACACTGTCCCACTATCCCCTGATAGCCATGTCTCTCTGCTGTCTGTCTCCTTTAGATAGATTTCTGCATGCCATTTAAAACTTTAGCTTTGAACAAGCACTTACTTCTCACCTGTCACATCTGACAGGTCACTCACAGGATAGCAGCACTGTTCATTAGAACAAGGACAGTTCATTGCAACTCATCTCACAGCCGTCTGGTGGCTGTGGAGACAAGGAGACGGTGAGAGATGGTCTGGTCTGAAGTGCCAGGGATGGGTGACGTACAACAGCTACAAACAACGCATCCAACAGAGAAGATAAGAGAAGACTACTCATTAACATGCTCACTCACACACAAGCGCACACACATACACTCTCAAATAAACACACTGGCATATTCAAGAGATGATGATGATAAAATGCCTACACACATTCACAAAATTTAAGTCTAACACTTTTATTCGGCTAAGCTATTATGAACACGATTTGTGAATACAAAGCTGAAGAGTTGAAAGTAGTAGTGAAAACTTCCTGTTCCTAAAAGTGTACCCTGTTTATCTAAATCTTAATTTCCATAGAAGTTCTTTCCGCTCTCTAATTTACTGTCTTTGTCCTATTTATGGTCACTAGATTTTCCATTCATACTACATTCTTACAGTTCTCCACTTTCTGCATGTTTAACCCACAGTTCCGTGTAAATCTATCTATCGTAGACTTTTAATAAAATCTTTTGTCCATAGGAATATCTGTTTGACTTCTTATCTGACTTACTATTCTTATTATTCTCTCTTTCTCTACCTCTCTCTCTCTCAGTCCTGTTGGTCTGCTTGAGATGAAATGTGAGCTGTGTCAGATCTCCATGCTGGGGGGTCTAAGTTGTTGGCTGGCCTGAACCTCGAGTATAACCGACTCCGGTCTGTGATATCCAACTGATTTATGATCTTCACTTCCTGTCCTGAGCTTAACCTGCAACATTATGGCCAAACACGCATAACTGTTGCCAGAATTCCTTTTGCCAGAATACTGCATTTAGTTGTTGTGGAGACCAATATTTTGCCATTCTTTACTTCTCACACTTCCATCCATTTCGTATTCCTACAATACGACCCCAAGATACCATCTATTATATGCAATTTCAAGTCATCCAACTCTTGTACCTTTACCCCTCATCTCTGGTTCGTCTGTCAGTTTGTCTCAAAAACACTCTCGGGCCTCATGGTCAGCGTCCATCTCGATGCTCCATAAACTAACCTTACCCCGACCCTCAAGGGTCAGAGGTCAAACCAGCATAAACACCGAGACAAGCGGACGGGCCATCAGTCATACAGCACCCATCACTGTGGAGCTGGAACACCCATCGTCCCACATCCTGCTGAACGGAACCGCCTATGACATCATTCATGAGGGACCATTTCCATTCCCCCATACAGCCTCCGAAGAGTCTAGAACGTGAACCGCCCAACATTATTGAGAAACATTGGCCAAACGGCCATATTTGTATCCCTCAGAGGTGCGTAAGCGCTGTGATTCATTTGGAAGCAGTCTGTTCTGTGTTTGGAATGCTGAGCGCAGAACAGGCTGCTTAAATGAATGTTCTGGCAGTCCACTGTCCTTGCTCAGAGACAGAGGGGGCTGAAGAGTCTGCTAAAGTCATTGCTTATAACTGACAAGCTCCGAGAGGTTTTACTATTACACAAGAGAGACATGAGAAGAAAGTGTAAAACACACACACACACACACACATTCACACACTACAGTATACAGATTTAACCTAGTTATTTAAATGGGGACTTAATTCATTTATAATCACTGCAGACTATCTCTAATCCAAGCACTAATCCTATCAAAAAAAAACTTTTGAGAGAAATGGATTCTAGAGAAAATGCTTTATTAAATTTATGAACCACTTTTCCCTTTGAGAATGCCCCCTAAAAGAGGATTTGTTAGGTTTAGCTAAGTTATGAGGACATTTGTCTGAAAATGTTATAATGGACAGCAGGGAGACTATAAAATAAACCCTTTGTAAATACAAGTTACCCGTCAGATTTGGATCCAAACAAATTCATGAACAAAAATATATTTTTATTTTTGTTATTTGCACGCATACACACAACTCCCAAGGAAAACACTATGAAAGGTTATTTCATATGCAGTAGCTTTAATCATAATTTATAAAAATATAATGAGATTACAGTGGCTTATAATTGGCTGCAAACTGTTCCCACCAATTGTTCATAAATTGCTAGTTTGTCGGTGCTATTTTCTTCCAATTAAGCTCAATAGAATTTGTAACTGAGCCCTTATCGTCTAGTTTGAGATGTACTGAGGCTCTAATTGGCTAATGGATATTTTACCCACAGTTCAACTCTCATCCTGTGGCAGTGGGCTGATGTTCAATTACACCCATGTGGGATTACTCGGCAACAGCCCGGGGAGGTCAGCGGGGTCATTACCCTGACAACCCAAGATTAATGGGGTGTTTACCTCAAGTGGTGAATGACCAGTGTGTGGATCTGTCACCAGAGATTCATACACAACACTCACTCTCTCTCTCATTCACACTGATACTGAACACTTTAACAGAGGTGTCCGATTGGCCATATCCTTCTGGCCCAGGCAGATATGGGAAATCTTTAAGCAAACAATGATGACATATGAACTAAGACAAGGCACATTTAAGCCTGCTTTCATTCACACTTCGACATCCCGAGTATATTTTAAGAACTAATCTCTTGTTTGCAAGTCTTCGAACCCTCGCTATGACTAACTGTAATAGACTCACATGTAAGAAACATCTGCACGTGTAGCATGTTCACCAATGTTTATTTGCTTATACGTGGTGCTTGTTTACTGTAGATGTGATCTGTTTGTGCAGGTGGTGGCGAAGTAGTAACATGCTGTTACGTCTCCTTTCTCTGTCTGTAACAACGGTGACCTTTCACCCTGAGAGACAACTCTATGTGATGTTAGGGGCGGTACTAGGGTGGGATTCTGGGGCATAAGCCCTTAATGTTTTTAGTAAATCTTGATTTGTTACCTGTCTTTAACACTAAACTTAAATTTTTTATCAATAATAAAAAATTCAGAGCTGCAATTTGCTCTATAAATTAGACATCAGCATTCCATATACAGTATAGTGCACATTGCACCATATTCTTCAACAAAGTGAGTTTGTTTAAAACATTTTCTGCTGCAGGCAACCCCAAAGAAATGACAAAGAACCCTTTTGAGTATTTGGTCAAAGTTGTGCTTCATCCAAACATAATAAGTACAAAAAAATTCACTCTAAACACAGTTTGTATTGCAAGAAACTTGCAAACTATAAGACATTTTAAGCCAGACCACTAATGGTTCTTGCAAAACTCTTTTATTAAGACACAATGGCTTAAATTTCTGCAAATCAGGCATTTAACTTAACTTTAACTTTCACAAAAACACTGCAATCCAGTGACAAAAACTGTCACCTGTATATAAACATTAAACTACAAAAAGCTGAAAGGGACAAAGATCTCGTTTTGAAATCAACTTTAACCTTTCATTGTGTCTGACATACCAAGTTCAACTTTTTTAGTGTTCGCTTAAGATTTATTTAAAGCTTATTAAAAATTAAAACTTCAAGTAAACTTCAAATAAAGTACAGTAGGCTATCTAAAGAAGTTAGCAGAAGTATGGGTTGAGCCCTGAATATCCTCAAACCTTAAAAAACACCCCATGAGATGTTCTTTTTCTACTGTAACTGACTTCAGCCCCTGCAGCCAGATAGAAGCCAATGCCTGAATGGTAACTGAACACTTAACAGTATAAAACTAAAGCCAACATCAACAACCGGCACACTGCAATCCACATGTGAATGCTATTCTCTAAGCATAATGACAGCTCATATCTTTGTAAGGTAACCCATGTGTTTGTGATGGGCTTTCAGAACCGCTGCATGGAGCCCTGAGCTTCTACCCCACATCTGGACCCTGCCGTAAGCCATGTGGTCAGGGAGCGCTGCCAACACGAGAAACAACTAGAAAAAGCGTTTTAGCCAGAGGAAAAAAGGGGAAAGCATTGTCATGATATTGTTTGCTAATCTGGCCCCAGGGATTATGGTCAGCACTACACGGTTTTATTAAGTATTTCACCATAAACCTCTGTACAACACGGTTACAGAACAACTTAACCTCTTAGGGATTTTTTACTTGAATAGCCCTCATATTAAACTTTAACATGCTCGAAGTAATGGTGGCCATTTGTTCTGTAATATCAGATTTATGGTGTCACAGCAGTGTTAATTTAAGGTAAACGAACCTGTTGCAACTAGTATGGCTCTGTGGGGTTGGATGTGGGTCCTTTGATGAATGATATTACATGGTCGGTTTGCGTTCTCTCTCAAGGAAAATATGCAGATTTTTCTGGTTAGGCAATGGATGCTTATTTGATTAATCATGTATGAAATGTCCCTGTAAAGGCAGCTTATGGCTAAATTCCATGGTAAAGGTTCATTTACCCCAGTATATCTGATTAGCCAGACAATTGTTATTTAAGTTATTGCATTATTAAACTGACAGAAACATTCATAAACATAAAAATGCCATTGGAGTTAAAAGTATGTGCTGCATTTTTTCCATCTCTCTCTCTCCCTCTCTCAAAACCATTTCCACTTGTATTTTTATAGCGATTTTTAGGCTGTTTCGTTTGCATAATGGAGATTGAAGAATGTTTACACATTTGGTCTTGCTGAAACACTGACACAGTAAGAGAGTGAGACGGGCTGAAAAGCAAACAGCAGTCAGACATGGAAAGACAGCATGAGATGGCATAAAAAACTGAAATTAAGGGGGTTGGAGAGAGGTAAAGTGGACTGATGGAGAGAGAAAGGTGGAGTGTGCTTTAACAGGCTCCAGATGGTAAGGTCTAAGCAGTTCAATGTTATGAGTGATGGATCTCCAGTGAGAATACTGACCAGTGCCTGACCAGTCATAACCCATAACAGGGGCCAAATGTGAAACACTATTACACGCACACATGCACATTCATTTTGAATGTTTCCATTGTTTCATCTTCAGTGTCTATATTTTTACATTCATTTATATCCATCCAAGTGGTCATGGCACAAAGCTGAGTCAAAGACAATTTAGCTGAGAACCCGAAAAACCACAAATTCATTCAGTTTTTCTTCATTTAAAGCCCCTTTTCCAGTTGTCACTGAAGCATTTAAATGAGAGGGAAGATTCGTCCTCTCATTAAAGAGGATTACAGCAAAAGTCTGTGTGTCATTTCACAGCCCAGAGTAAATCTCTGTCTGTACTGAGATAAGAAACCCTTTTTTTGCTCTCTCGCTTTCTCTCCAACAAACGTGCATGCTATTACCGTCATGCAAATTAGATTATGGGAATTGTCTGCCAGCAAAGATGAGACCTTCTAATGAATTTTGCTTAATTTAAACAAATCTAAATATTAGGAATATGTCTGCATGTGTTTGGAGTGTGCATTTTTGGATGAAAGCGGATTAATGTAAACAGTTATTTGGGGAATGCATGGCATTTTGCATTTATCGGAAGGATTATCAGAAGGATCGGTCTTCAGTGACTAAGGGGTCAGGGTTTAACTCCCTACAAACAAGCCCAAAAGCATATATCCACATCAAAATGATTCAAAAGTAGCTATGATTTATGGCAAAATAATCATGAAAAATAAAGGTTTTAATTATGCTATTTAAATTACTGATTAGTGGAGTAACTGGTGCTTTTCAAAATTCCCAAAAGAAATTGAAGTAAAAACATATATAAAACAATGTGAAATATTATACAGCAACTGCAACCGAGATAAGTGGGAACGCTACTGTTTTATAGACTCTTCTTGGCAGAAACACATATACTTCTTCAGGAAAGCAATACATTTGTGCCACACTGCCATCTACAGAAACACAGGGCTGTATTTGCTCTACCTACTATAGCTTTGCTTAGCTTGTTCATATCCTTTTTATGAGTTTGTTATAAATATTGTATGAATTATTGCACGTTATAATACACATACAGTACATTCAGTTTCCCCCTAGACTTAAGGTAAGCTTACATATTACTCATTTTTGCTGAAAATCAGATCCTAAATCTTTTATCCACACACACACACATAAGCCTATAAATAATTAAGCGAAATAAATAAAGGAAATTTTTTATCATTCTGGTCCGTCTGTCTCTTTCTTTCTCTATTTCCATAACTCATATATAGATACTCTTAACATCCCAACAAAAGTAACTTTCTTAAGCTTTCAGCATTCAGAGGAGAGCGAATGATGTAGCTGATATATCTTCAGATGCTTTACAAAAGATTAAAACTGAAAAAAGGGGCATGGAAGAGAAACAGGGATTTAGACAGAAACTGGGAAAAAATATAAAAAAAGTTAATGAATGAATTATTGAAAGAATGAATGAATGACTAGACATAAAAACAGACAAAGTGGAGTGATGGAAAGAGAAAGTTGAGAAATGTTATTCACTCACTTACTCGCAATAAGTCACCTGTCCACCTTTCGACATATACAACCTACTCCTCCAGCATAAATACGACTAATAGCTGTCAACAGTTTACTTCCAGAGATTTTTGTGTAACCATTTTAACAACATGCAGCACAGCAGTGAAGGTTTACATCTGAAAAATAAGCCTCCAGATGTGTGTATACACACTTGCGGTAGAATGACAAATATTAGTTTTACAGAAAGCACAAGGATTTTTAGCACTGGAAAATGATAAATAAACGGGAATGAGACACAGATTGAAATAATGAAGGAAAAATAAAATGAAGGCGTGACAAAAATTAATTTGTACCATAAGCTGTTGTGACTGATGTTGTTTTGGTAGTCTCAGCTGCTACAGAATTCACAGAAAAATCCACATTTGTACATTCACAAACTGCAGTATGTAAACACAAGCAAATAAGCCGTTTCATTATTCATGAGCAGATTTTGTCCTGCCAGGTGTAAATTGTAGGAAGTGAGAGGATGCTGTGACAATACTTGCCCTGATGTCATTTTGTATTAGGCTGACATATGACATTTTTGGATCATTTTTATTTTATACAGTTATCCACAAATGCAATTTTTTTTTTTATCACAGAATAGCATAATTTAAGCCATCAAGTTGCTTTTAGCCTGATACACTGATAAGCCATACATTCTTAACTTAGTAATGTAAAAATGAAGATGAATTTAATAAATATTAGAAACATTACAGAGAATTTTATAAATATGCTCTTGTAAGGCTCACATGCAGGTCAGATAACGTCATAGAGTTTTACTACAAAACGTGACAGCATCAACTCATGTTGCTGCACATGCACTTTATTTCTGTTCAACTCGATCAGTAGATATAATAAGTAACAGCCAACATAAAACTACCCAAAACATATAAAACATCTTAAGTAATTTCATTGTAAGAACAGCTTGCTTTGACTAGTGTCACAACAAGACATTTGCCCAGCGGAAGGACACCGAAAAATGATCATCACACAGCTTTCAGCATAACCTGAACAAAGCATGTCTAACAATAAAGCCTAAGTTTACCTTGCTCTTGATGGAACAATAAATACTTTAAAAACAAGCAATTACTCCATTAAGCGTTTCTCCGTAAGGTTCATGTATGCGCTGCTTCAAATCCATGAAATATCCTTAAAAGTCTTTTACTTTACTTCATACTGAGGTTTTCTTTATGCTAAAACCTTCTTTAATTATTTTGGGTAATAATATTTTGGGAGAGGATATTTTCGTATATTCAACTATCTTGGCCTACAGCGTGTGACCACCATTAGACAACAAGTCTACTTCGCTACTTCGCGTGCGTGTAGTGAATTACGTACCATACGTATGTATGCTGCGTTCCATACACCTCGGAGTTAGAATATTTCCCACCTTTACCCGGAAATCATATCGCATATCCTGGCGCTTTTTAAAGTTTAATGTTTCTAAATACTTTCAATGTTACTAAATAATTAACATGTTTTATTATACAAATATCTTTTAATGTTACGGTATTACTCTTTTGACGTTTCAGGGTTTGAGGTGGGAAATATCCTAAATCCGAGTTATGTGCAACGCATCACTTTTTGCGTCGAACAAGTGTTCGAGTTGAACTTTACCAGTACCAGTTTGCCAGTAGTATGGTACAAAGCATAAAGCTTTACAAAATACATTTAAGAACAAATAAAGGTTACAATAGCTGTGTTCGATTACATGAGGCACTGTGCATACCGATTTGTGTATGACATCACATCAGGTAAGCAGAATGCTATATGTGCTTTTGAATTTGCATTTTTATGTCATAGTAGCATCTTGACATGAAAGACACTCTTCAGATGTCACAGTTTACGGTTTTTAACCCTGTTCTGGAATCATTATATTATAATATCAATTTGTGTAGGCCTAAATCTAAACGTAAATGTACCAAATTTAGATATAAAGATTATAAATTTCGTTTTTTGTTTTCAGAATTGTTGCATAGCATCTAGGGGCATATAAAAAAAAAAGTAATATCCACTCAAAGCAAAGTAGCAAAATTATTTAAACTTGACATTTATTTATTTATTATAACAAATACAGGGCCGTTAACTAACATGGGATCATACTGTACAGAAGATTTAGGATTCAGAATATATCCGGTATCCTATTACTCTTTCATACTGTTAAAACACAACTGATACCACAATCTCTGTATATAAATATATAAAACAGTAACTGAGATAATTTATTTGTCCATGACATGGTGAGAATTTGTGGTATTACTGTCTCATGATGATTGTACAGGTCTGCCTTTTGCTGGTTACACTGGAGGGTTATACTGGGGTTATTTATGGTATTATGGGGCAGAAAGTGATGTTCATCAGCATTTTCTTATGAGAATAAACAACATTCCTGGAAACGGTTGTATCCACACTGCTGACGCGAGCTCTCCTGTCTAAGGCTTCTAATGGTTTCTCCATCTTTCTTTTCAATCTTTTGCTTTTTTTCACCATTACCCTTGTTTTATATATTTCCCCTTTTATTTTTTGTACCCTCTTTTTACCTCCCTTTAAAAGTTTAGAAGAGTATTACAGAGACGAATAAGAAGAGAAAATATAAGTCAGGATGAAAGGAGAGAGAAAGATAGAAATGATCTTTTTACATGGAAACTGTCCTAAAAGTGTCATCCATATGATTCATTTTTCATCCTAGTCAAATAGCTCTGTGCACTCCGGAGTCTCAGATAAATATTTTGGCTTCTTCTAAAATATCTAATAAAACAGTTTATAGTGCTTCCCCTGTGTCTTACACAGGAAGGATCTAAAACATTTCAGGCCACAAAAAAAGGAAAAAAAGTTTAAAAAAGCAATAAAATAAGCAGAGACAGAGGGTCAGAGAATACCTAGTGTAAATATTTGAGTCTCAGTAAATCCAGGATAGAAGTTTCTGTCCATGAGATGATTTAATGCTTCCTGTGATAAGCTTTCTACTGCACCTTTTTCTGCTGTCTTGAAGAGGCCATACACCTCTACATTTAAACAAGAATAAAAAATACTCTTCTGACCTTTCTTCTGTGTCATGTACCGGAGAGCAAAGACATCATTCAGAATTTGTCTGCAATTTCAAACAGCACTCAATCATACATTTTTCAAAGCAGGAAGTAAATTTTTTCCAAAGGCTTTTATTGTTAAGAACATGTTTAATCTGGACATTGTTAAAAATGAAACTCAGTAAAAAAAACAGTTTCATTCGACTGAAAGACAGTTTGATGTAAAAAGCTGATTAGAGATTAGAGAATTCTATCAAAAGAACCGCCTAAACGTTTTTCTTCTAAAAACTTAATTTAAAAGCTTTTTATCTTCTTTTCAAATGTCATACCCTTGAAAGCTATTAGGGAAACAAAAATATAGCTTTTATGTTAAATTGCATTGAGTTTGATTCTAAATGTCTAATTTGGACTAATAAATAAAGAAAAATACTGAAGACTTTTTTCTTCTGAATTACAGCTACATGTCCTCCATTAAAATGTCAGATCATGTCAGAAAATTGTCTCTCTACAAGCACTATTAAATGTGACGGTCAAGGTTGCTGAGGCACAAAAGCTTTTTGAGCGATTGACCTGGGAGTGTTTGGAAATATTAGGATGAATGAGAAGTCAGACATAGACACAGAGACAAAGAAGGAGATATAACAGAGGAAAAGAAAGAGAGAGAGAGATGACAAAAGTGAGGACTGAGAGAAAGAGAGCGAGAAAGACTGTTTTAAGCCACCTGCTGTCCCCCTGTGGCAGAATGTCTCTATGACTCACTTAAGAGACAGAGAGAGAGAAAAAGTGGAGAGAGCAAACCTCAAAGACATCAAACGCCTCACATCATCACTTACACGCACGCGTCGGGTGGTTTAGAGAGTCTTATGTAAGCGGCAACATTGAATGAATATTTATGCTTTGTTTTGAAAAGACAGTATTTACTTATTCATTTGACAGTGGGCCGCGGTTATGGATCTGTATGAAAAGGCAGTTACATCACACAGACCAGAGCTGAATTTAGGAAGAACACCCGTGTGTAGTGGAACGCATCCAGCGGTGATGCATGTGATATGTAGGCTATTTTGACCGCTTCTCATATATGGTGTTTACTAACATTTTCTCATTAATTGTTTACCGTAGATGAAATACACAGGATTTTATTCACTAAAATCTACATCGAGAAAGATCCAGTGTGAGACACACACACTGAGTTTGTCTCACAGCTTATTAAACGCCAGCTACTACAGACAGCTTGAGAACTCAAGGAGACATTGCCATGGTTACACAACTTCATTTAAAGACTTGGTTTTGAGAAACAGAAATAGAGCGAGAAAAGTCCCATACTGTATTAGGGTGTACGGTATATGAATGTACTGTATATACAGTAAATAAACACTAACTGATAAATCACTTCTTTATAGACAGTGCAGTTTATTCTCCCAATACACAATCTTTCCTGATGTTGCATGGTTGCTTTTCGTGTTTTGTGTAAGCTGTGCAACAATTATTGTTATGTAACACTTAGAAAACAATCAAACTTAACCTGCAGCCCTCTTTAGAAAGCCAAAAATATCTTTGTTATTTATGTAAACGGTGATTCATTGCTGATGTCACAGAATTATGGAACAAATTATATACATTAACTGACACATACCACCATAGACTAATAAAGATGTTAAATAATTAATGGAACTTGGGGTTGAAATGACCTTCTCTAAATGTAAGCATTAGTGAGTCAGCAGCGCGGCATGCATGTGATATTTAAATGTTATTCTGGTTTCTTGCAGGTAGCTGATTCCAACATAATGTCACTGATAAATATTTTACAAGGCAATTGTAAAACAATCTCATTTGTACATTTTAGTACAATCTGACTTCATATGAAATAGAATAGTTATGTTTTCTCGTGAAAACAAGTTGCTGATTTTGAGGTCTAAGGAAAGAGGTTCAAGTAAATGAAATGATGTAAAGATCAGTATGCCATGGCTGCTTGATGATTTGCTGTTAGGCATAGGTTAAAGGGCTTGATGAGGTCATCAGTGTCATCATTAGCCTGCATGGGTGGGTTTATTCCAGATCACACATGTACCCTGTTGTGTAAGATTTCTCATGTCTGCGTCAAAGATTAATAATTAAGCAAGAGCGCTGTTATCTAATATCAGTGCTAACATCAGCGCGGCTGTGATATGGACTGTGCACTGCTGATATATTAATAATAGTTGATCACAAGTGTGAAACTGTACACATCAGTAAACAATTAGCTGTCATTGAACGATTTATTTTTAAACCAATTACTTGATATGTATTTTCTTCTGCATCAAAAATAGTAATAGTTGTACTAAATATCAGCACTTTGCCCAGTGAATTCAGAGGCCTGAAACTTTCAGTGCTAATAATAAATATGATGTTTTGCAAGTCATGCACTTGTTCCTGCTCTCATGCTCAAATGAAACTCAGAACCCTGATCGCTTTTATGTGATTATGTGGGCATGGCAAAACATGACAGTGTGCGTGCAGGTGGGCGTGTGAGTACTTGTTGACAGCCTGTCAGTAATGGATCATTAATGAAAGCACAGCTGAGGAGTCAGCAGACGCCTGAGGGAATGCCGGGAATAATCCGCCACCAGTGACGCACTTCCCTAGAAGCATCACAGATAGACAGTGTGGGAAATGTGTGTGGGAGGAGCTAAAGAAGGGAAGCAGGGATTATGAAAGAGAAGCGTGGGGAGAAATGTCAGAAAAGAAGAATGTTGGAATGGCTGTATGGATGAGAGAGATATGAGCAGATCTTTTCTGTGTTTCTCCAGAACATGAGGGACACTCAGAAAGAATCAATTATTGACCAGACATCAGGCTTTTAGCAGCCAGAAACAAACTTCGCACGATGTACTTTAAAAGAGCGAGAGAGGCAAAGCAAAGACGGATCACGTTCATCTTGTGCTATTTTCTTCCATTAGTGAAAATGAGCAATAGGTACTTAATTAATAAATACAAATTTTATAGAGTTCAGAAAAGGGACTTTATACTGACATCCTACATCGCTAAGCTCCGAAGCACGCACATGGCTTAAACAAGTACACAAATAAGAAAAAAACGGGGCTAGTTGTCACACACATTTCTCTAGTTTATTATCATCAACTTTTGTATACATACATAACTTGAAGTCTTTGCTACAAGAAAGCAAATGATCATTTAACACAGTTATTGCCTTGAAAAAGATACAGTTCATTGAATACAAGTAATTTTGTAATTTAATAAAAAATCCATATAGTTACTAAGAGCTTTGGTGGCATTTGCCACAGTAAAAACCTGCCCCACAATAAATATTCTTAGCCTACCATTACAATAGTCTCACAATGAAATATCAGAAGTAATTAGTAATGCCTCAGACTCATCTGAGTATGACTGGACTGACGTCAGTGAACAACTCCATATCTCTTACGCAAAGCTTAATACACTGAGCCGAGTGCCAGCGATATCTCATCCTCTTCTTGCTACGTTCTTGCCATTTTCATTTCTCTTTATATCAGTTTAAGGGCCTTTTATATAGAACCAAATTTCTTCTACTCTAAATCAAATGCACTTTATCACAACATGGCTATTAAAACATATTCAAGACCTTTGTCAAACTTGTTAGAAAGCTCATATTGTCAGAATGAACTGGAGGAAGATATCTGAAAGAGAAAAGAATGTAATTATGGTGTCCCTGAGGGGTAAACAGAAGCTATGCATGTTCGGTGGTATTGTGTTATTCCCAGAATGCATTGCGACATGCCTTTATGATGATTTATGCTGGTACAGGCAATCTATACAAAAAATGTGAAAATACAGGAATACAGTTGAATGCGATATAATGATTCAAACTAAAAGTGATGTTGCCATGCATTGATTCAGAATCTTGTACATTTTATTTGCCAGAAAATCTAGATTCTAGATAGTATATAATGCAGTTTATAATATAAGTGTTCACTGTCTTAATACTCTCTTTAGTTTTCACTTAGTTTAACAACTTTGCAATCACAGACAATCAATTCATGGCATAAAGTAGAAAGTTTTGAATGTCGTAGTGTTTAGTAGAAAGTTGTTCAGAGTTGTTCAGGAGTGTGGTCGTGATGACAGCTTGTGTGTTTGAATTCTGAAGATGTCTTGAAACTTCCACCTGGCCTATTAGGAGATAAGCAGCTGCTTCTTGCCGAGAAAATGATAGTGATGCTTGACTGGAGATGACAAATGTTCCAGCGTTGCAACATTTCACCACTATACAAACCATAAAGGTATATCACCTACCAACCAGCATTACAATCTATCAGTCTTAAATAACTTACACATTTTGACATTATTGTTGTTTTTTAGATCATGTGAGCAAAATTACCAAGAAAAATATCTGTACTTTTTAGGACACTTCATCTCATTTAAATCTGGCATATCAGCAGTGTACTTTGTGTGCTTTTAATGTTGATATTTTTTACGGACTTCTCAATTCTGAATTCTCAATGTAAATGAAGGGTAGATTTACATTTCCTTTCGTGCATTTGATGCTTTAATCAAAACTTCCAATGCATTTAAGGTATTCATTTAATCAGTTTTTGTACGTATACTGTGAGCATGTGTGTCTTTTCAGCATTAAAATAATAAAATGTGCATCTAAACGGTGTGCACGTGATCGTAATTAGTCTCTTGATGACTGCCTGAGCTTTTCAGTGTGTCGCTAATTAAGGCCATAATTATCCAAGTAAGACAACTAACACCCACACAAAACCTCGCCATGCTTAGCGCAGTGTTGAGACGGAATGCCACACAGCCCAGTGGACTGAAACCCATCCCTGATCCCATGGCAACAAGTGCCACTCTAGCAGGAAGTTGCATTCTGTCTTTTCTTTGTTATAATGTGTCTGTCTGTCATCGCATTAGCATAGTAACCAGAGCATGAATAAAACCACTTGTTTAAAAGTGCACAGCTTACTGTGGAAAATGCCATAGCATTATAACTATTCACACAGAAGATTAATGAAGCATTATGTGCATACAGGTCATTATGGATCATTTAGAGATTTAGTACAGTAGAAAAAGTATATGATTATTCCTAAGGTCAAATCCCATTGCAACAGTTTTAATTAGAGAGTGCAAATGGCTAAACAAATACGTACACAACGTTAATGCCTGCATACTGTACATACTGTTGGCCGACATGTGTGTGAGTGACAGAAGAATGTGGCTTATGGCATTTTTATCTGTTATCGAATCTTTGCTATATTTTGATGTATTCTATGCCCTTCTGAGGCCTCAATTTTTGTTACTATTAAATGGCAAATTCGTATCATCCAGAACAATCATACATACAAATTGGGTCGTTTCACTATGACCAGGGTTTCCAGCTGGGGATCGGTGAAGCCACTCAGTAATCTAAAAGTAATTTACTTTAATATGGAGTCTATAAATTGTTGAAATTTCACATCTGTAAATGTATCTTTGTCTCACTGTTAATTGAGAATTTGAGGTCAGCACTATTTTACTGAAGCATAGTGCAATAAAGTTTGCTATTTTTATGTATTAATAAAATATATACAGTATATCCATTTCAGATGCATTGAAACTCTCTCTCTCACACACACACACACTCTTGTATTTCATATTTTCATTCAGCACAACACAAATGCCATTTTAATCTGACATTTCAATCATTGATCAGTGACATTTCCCAAAATGACATAATTGTCTGAACAATGTCTTATTTTCTAATAAATATTAGGGATTGAGCAACATGTTCATCTGAAACTTTCACTCTTCACATCCCTCCAGGGAGGACACATGCTCACTGTCCTGGCCATGTGTGTGTTACAGGGGACTGATGACAACGTGTTCCCTGAAGGCCCATCACTGCTGTCAGCAGAGAGCTACAGGAAATGCTCTCGTTATAGGACTGCCAATGGAGCCTTTTAGAGAGAACAGACCCAGACTGTTGCTAAAGGAGACAGAAAGTGATTCATACATGAATCTCATACGCTCACACAAACAAACAGTAAGTGTTTGCGTCAACCACCTTGCATGTTTCTGACAGCTTAATGAGTGTTAATGTATGTGCATACTTTTTTAAGTGAATGAGCTCACATACTTCAGCAAGTTTATGAGGCCTGATTCAGGCAGGTATGGGATGAAACATTTTTCAAGTATACTAAAGTCTCAGGTAGACTTCATAAGAACCTGTGAGAAGATGATAAATCAATACCAAGGTCAGTTTCAGTATAATGCACTATGCAATGTAAATTTCTCCTGCGGTAAACTATACAAGCTAACTACAGGAACCCCTAGGAAATTCTTACTTTGCAAAATGTACTGCAGATGCTCCTATAATCTTAGTGTTTAATGATACAGATTATTTTTGCAGATAAAAAGGCACATTTTTGCAATGATTGTAGATCAAAAGGCAAATTCTTCCTGACAGGTTAATAATGCAAGCAAACCATTAAGCACTGCATGTAGGATACGATGAATGCAATGGTAAAAAAACATGTTTGTCATTTGTTGAAATAAGACATTCCAACAAAAACATACAATTATTATTAAAAAAAGCAACGGATAAGGCTATACAATTACATTTACGCATTTAGCAGACACTTTTATCCAAAGTGACTTACATTGCATTATACTCTACAGTATATGTGTTTTTAGTATCTGCAATCCCTGGGATCGAACCTATGACCTTGGCGTTGCTAGCACCATGCTCTTACCAACTGACATACAGGAAAGCTAGAAACTCTAAAATGTATGCATGAGACCATACAAATTAACCACCTCGTAAAATACATCCAAATTCCTATAAGATCAGGCTGGACATTCCTAAATGTGTGCTCAAACCATTCTCAAAATATATTTTTATCCAAAGACACTTTTATTAAAGAATGTTTCATTAGAAAGACCTCTTTACCCCAGGGCTGGACTGTCAAGAGCTGGAAGAATACGTACCAGACAATGCCAGTTTAAGGTGCAGTTCTTCACATAATGTTCCATGTCTCCCAAGTTGTCTGCTCTTCTGCCCCCACCCCTCAAAAGAAGACAAAAGACAAAGCGCCCTAGGTAGCAGCCGCCAATAGCCTGTGGGGAAACGTGTAGGAGCACACCGTGACCGAGAGTAATCACATCTCTGTGCCCTATCCACTGACAAACCCGATAGATCTGCGCCCCTTGATATTACACTGAAATTGACAGCTAAATGGACAGAGAGGAGGAGAGCAGATGAAAAGAACATTAGAAAAAAGGACACACTGAGGGAATAAGTGGATGAAACTCAGACTTGCTGTTGCTGTTAGCATTGTGTTAGCAGGGCAAAGATCATGAGTGACACCAAAAATGATCAAATGTATAGAATGCACTGTAAGTCGCTTTGGATACGAGCATCTGCTGAATGCATTTATCTGTAAATTAAATAGTGTTTGCAAACAATTAAATATATTGTTACAATTTACCCACAAAATACTGGATTGTTTTAAACCAGTATGACCTTCTTCCACAAAACAAGAAGAGTATTTTTTTAAATAATATCCTGGCCACTTTTCTAAAATAAAATGATGACTGTCCTGTCGTTTTTCAATATATTTCATAAAACAATTCACATATTGTGTACCACAAAAAAAGTCAAACAGGTTTCGAATAACACGGTGGAGAGCAAATAATAGCAGAATTTTCATTTTGGGGTGACCTACCCCTTTCAGTTTGACATTTGCATAGAGTTGAATGTATTTTACTTTTCTACCTTTGGTTGCCTTAGAAACAGCGGTTTTATGAGATCACCAAAAGCATAATGCCCCTCGCCTACCTTCAGACATGGCTACTTTCACTCCGCCTCACACCAATTAGAATGACTCATGCAGCCACATAAGAGGCTTAAGCTTTGACTCTGAACCTTCACTCACAGTCATTTTGCAGTGAATCATGTAAAAATTGTAGGACACTTTAGGGGGGCTTCAGAATGGCTCTAAATGAGAGAGGGCAGAACATAAACACTTAGGAAGTGGATGATGAGCTCTGAAATCACTCAGCCTTGCCACTTGTGATCAGTGGCTAATTAGCAATAATATAATCCAGCATACAGAGCTACTTTATGAAGAGAACAGGCTCACAGTAATAAGTCCTCTTGCACCTGTTTATTTAATCTATTTATAATAGAGTTATGAAACCCTACAAAATGTTTCTTAAAACTCTAAGAGCATTGAGGATTTATTTAAATGATTTTGAATAAATTGTAGTGTTGGAGCTTGGTTGTACAAGCATGAGAAGTACTGTATATCGGAAACTATGAAAAATTCAGTTTGAATTGATATTAGCATTTGTGGAAATGAAACTCTTTTTTTCATTAGGTTTTTCATTTTATGTTATTTTATTCTGTGAAAAACAGAAAGTTTGTTCCAAAGGGTCTAAATGCATGTCTTTTCAACAGCAGTTTGTAGTGATGATGCCTGTCAAGCTCAAAAAAGAACAGAAACAATTGTGTATTTTCCATGCACCTCATTTTTTTTGCATTCTAGAAGCTGTTTCATCCAGTTATACTTCACAATAGAGAGGAAAATACCATTACCATTTCCATTTCAAGCACATTAATCAAAATACATCTTGCATTTCAGCTTTTTTCATTCATCATTTCTTATTTACAATACACAAAATAATTTAATTTATAATTATTAATCAGTTTTTGCCGAATATCAGCTGTTAGTGTGTGCTATGTGCATGGATCTGCACTTTGAATTTTCACTGGAAAATTATATTATATTACTTTATATTTTCAACATATTATGTTCCAATACTATTTAGGATAGTAGTGTGCAAAACTGAGATGCAGGGATACATCTGATGAATCCGATGACCTTTCCTCTCAACATGAGATTACTGTAAAGTGGATGTCAGAAACGTCTTAAACTTCTTAGATCAAATCTTGGATCCAATTTATGTTCTGTAGATGTGTATCTTGTTTATAAGTTGCCTGTGCTCTTCTCTTTGCTGGTCGCCCACTGAAGTTTACGGTGTAAATCAGGAACAAGGTCATAAAGATCAGGGGTCATGTGCGTGCTAAAGAGGTGACAGTAAGCAGAAACACATTCTCTTCCTGCAATGTGGGAAAGCCTCTGAACTTTGACCCTGACTTTTGCATCATGCTGCTTTTGACTGGCCTGATGTTTCAGCATGATGTCGGATTACACAGTGATATTCATTTCATAGGTTACATGATGCATCCGTCTATTTGGTGTTTTTTGTAATTGTGTATAAATAATTTTTTAATTTTTTTAAATTATTTCATATTATTTGTTCTATTTTTATTTTTTTAAATAGGAAGGGCAAATCAGGTAATACTCTAATAATTTTAGATTTTGATTAATTTAATAGAGATGTAACCCATCCTTAGTTTTTACACAGACCACACCTAACACAAAAACCATTCAGAGCAGAATTACTATAAACCACATTGCATTTGATAAATGAACAGGGTTCAACTCCTGCCTCTGAATGAACAACAAGCTTATGTATGCAGGAATGTGACATCCACTCTTCCACGTTCAGAAAAGGAATGCTAGATATGCAGAACTGCATTTCTCTTGGTTTAGCAAAATATAGGAAAATTGCCTTTGCAATCACAAAATTCATAATACCCCATTTGCATTTTTTTTTCTCTGTATGTGTGACTAGTTTTCCAAATCTTCCAGACGGAGATGTGAGAATGCCAGCTGGGGAGTCAAGGTCCAAATCCCTGGATTTAGTAGGAACCATTGCTTAGCAACAAGACAGAGGTTGCACTGAGCAACAATGGTCAGGTTAGATGACTCATTATGGCTGGCGGTCTGGATGGGTATGCCGTCTGGGTATCAATTGAGACTTTGTGTATGTAAGTGTGCGTCTTTGCTAATATGTGTATGTGTCTGTCCGTTGTGATTTTCAAAGTCTTATTCAGAACGGTTGGCAGATGGACTACTACATTTCATTACATTTCAACTCAACTTTTATTTGTTTTTCTGTGTGGAGATTGCTGAGCTCAACCCGACGCACTTGAACATGCTTGAACTTATTTCAATCTAAATGACAGTGTTAGAGGGTTGAAATAACCAAAATAGATTCCCTGATGTCACATTCATTATAGTCATTCTTCTAGAAATTGAAGCACTGCTAGATTTTCACAAAACACATTCAGGATAAGCGTCTTTTCTTTAGAGCTGAAATATATCACCCACTGAGTGGAACGTGGATGCACATATGTTAGGATGCTAATGAGACATAAAATCTGTGAGAGTCTTGAGAAGTCCATTCCACAGATTTATTTGTGAATGTGAAATGAATTTCCTTATGTGTGAAGAGATTTAGAGAAAACTATTTGATCACAATGACATGATATATATGCAAACACAAAGGTTCTTTCACATACAGTATAAGTCATTAGTCTGGAGTATAAATTGTTCTGTTGCTTATTGCTTAAATCACTGTTTTACTTTTTTAAATGAATCTCTTCTTTGATTAGATTAAACCCTTTGCACGATGGTGACGGACTAACTTGTAGTCAAGCAAGTATATGGGCAAGCAAACTATAGAAATAATCTTTGTACTTAAATGATTTGACATTTGTTCAGATGCTTTACCGTAGCTTGTCATTTATTTTATTTTCTAGTTGTTTACTCGTAAATATCATTTGTAAGTCACACACAACCGGCAAACAGCCAACACTAATAAAAACATGATTTTGTTCTTGTTTTAATCGACAAACCGTGTTAACACATCCAAACTCTTAAGGCGATACAAGACTTTTTATTACCTCTTTCCTCACATCTAATATGTGCAAGTACTCTACATCTCTCAGAAATAGGCTTTAAAAACAACACCAGTGTGAAATATTCCAAAAAAAAATCAGCTGCCGCCTCTCTCATTATCCAATCACGGCACGTGTCTCATCTGCATCAGTGACATCACAGCTCTTAATCTTCAAAGAAGGTTCTGACGCGTCCTTCTCCCCTTGACTTTTGTGATAGTGAAGGAGATGCATATGCACAAATATAGACAAACACACAGACACGCGCAGTAACGCACTGTTACATAACCTTCGAGAAAGGTTGCAACATCAAGGCGCACAATAAGCCCTTGATCAGCAGGAGAACGGTTGAAGATCTCTCTATGGAAGTGCAGATAATCAGTGAGAGGATGCTGAGAGCCCAAAGCTGGTGGTTTAGCATATTAAGAAGGCGGCCACTCTTAATGAGGTGTCTGGATGTAGTCCTTTCAGAGTTAAGTGTTAGCTTCCATAGATGAAGATCCTTGATTAAATACTAAGAACGCAAATGATGAATGGTGCATGTAGTCCATGAGCTAAATAAAGCCCAATCTGTCTTCATTTGTGTTTCATATTGATCATTAACATGAGCACAATCACTTACCTCGCTTACCAATGAGTGTTGCAGAAAATCCATTGCAATGAATTTCTTTCTGATGTATTAAATGAACTGTACTGTATTTTTACTGTAACTGTACTTCTAGTGTCTTCTGTACTGTATGTTTTAGATATTTTTTCTTAATAGAGAGTACATTCTGGGATTTTATATTTTCTTTAAAGTCTGAATAGACGCTTATTAAGTATTTTTTT
The DNA here is from genome assembly GCA_019155185.1 of Beaufortia kweichowensis. NCBI lineage: Eukaryota > Metazoa > Chordata > Actinopteri > Cypriniformes > Gastromyzontidae > Beaufortia > Beaufortia kweichowensis. The sequence continues at coordinate 13,413,651 of CM032807.1, forward strand.
AGTATTAAGTATTGCAAACCCGATCATGTTTGTAAACACCTTAACAAACACCACCCAAAATTTCCAAAAATCATCAGAATGATGCTAACCTTCATCAAGGTTAAGGCTTCATCAATGACAACAGAAAAGCATATTCGAAACATAGTTGAAACAGTTAAAATGGTTAACCCTCTACATCATCTCAATTCAGAATACCAGAGCGTAGAGCTTTCTGACATCACTGCAGAGACAATTAGATTTGTAGAGGTAGATGAATTAGAAAGTACGTCAGAAGGCCCAGAGTCGATGGTTTAAATTCTGGATGTGCCATTTTTTCCGAGAGAGATTGCAGGTGGACAGGAGATGATTCAGCCAATAGAATGTCAGAACAGGCCCCACATGGGACAGAGAGAGATACATGTTTGTTCACTAGATGGGAAAAAGCTTTTAACAGAAAACTACCAGACCTCCCTTAATGTGTTTCCTGTTGTGTGATTGCATTTTATAAATAACCTGATGAGACTCTTAATATTGTATATTTTCTAGTAAGTTCTTTCGTTGTTACGAAATTATTACATGAATGATAATGCATGTTTTTCTTTTACATTATCATATGTTCTAAAATCACAATTAACTGTGATTTATTCAGTCTGTATGTAGTACCAGAATTTGATAGACATTGTAGACTTTCGGTGTAAACAACAGGAATGGAGAAGAATGGAGGATGTTGTGTGATGTTGGAGAGAAAATAATGACTGGCGTTTATTAAGACAAGCTACTAAGATAGCAACTAACTGAAATGACAGAAATATCACAAATAAGATCTCACCTAATTTCTCAGAGACAGCAAATACATTTTTTTTCTGTAATTTTTTTATGTGAACACTATGTTCTTTACAGTTTTAAAGAAAGCAACAGTGTCTCAAATTGTACTTAGAAATTCCAGATCTGCAATCGAAAGCCTTTAGAGCCTCCAAACTTCGACTCCTGTATAATAGATCCCATCCCAATAAAACTGCTTAATAAGCTTCAGTCAAATATTTTAATATCAGTTTTGAAAGAACAACCTTTTTAGCAATAAATGTATCTACTTGAAGGAACTCAAAAGTGGCGGACAGCATGGGTGGCAGTGGGCAGAGCTGATGAAGAGATGCAGACATGGAGATTTGTACAAACATCTTTAGAGTTAAGAGGAAAAGAGGCACGTTTTGAAACACACACATCTCTGAGGGGTTTATGAGGTGAAGGCTGGTGTCAAAGGTCACATATGTAGACTGACCCTGTTTTCTGACAGCTTTGAAGAGACTTCATGCATCAAGGGGAATCTTTATGTCAACCTGAGGCCCATCTTTTTAGTCTGCATGTGTTTGAGAGAGTTTACAGAGGATCACTCAGAGGATTAGTCTTATCTGATGTTTTAACCTCACTATACACTGAAGATGTCTATCTTAAATACAAAGCTTTCTCATGTTAATGTTCGGCTTTTGTAACTGTGATTTCATTTTTGAATATGTGTATCATTTTAAACTATTTATAACTTAATACAATCTAAAGAGAAAAAATTACTGTGTTGCTTCTCAGATATTATTTGGAATGGCCTCCGGATTGAATCAGAAACCGTGTCCGCTGTTGATTCTTTTTCCTGATACAGTGAAATATGACTACTTTCATATTATTAACACACCAATGCTTCCAGATGGAGGCTTATTATATTACATGATTTACCTCCATCATGGTGAGAGAGAGAGAGAGAGAGAGAGAGAGAGAGAGTGGTGTGATGTACTGTATGCTAAATTCATATTTAGCATATTGAGTATGAGCACATTATTGATGTTCAAACAATACAGACTTGCGCTGCATTCAGATGCTGACAAATAATGCTTTTGGTAGGTTTTAGGATGTTTGCATTAAATATTTGAATAAAATTGTGAACTAAAGCAGCAGTTAAAAGGTAAATTTATTTGTCTTTGTGCATTATTAATTTTAAGACAAAAACATTGAACTCATAAAAAGCAGCTTAGTTATTGGCAAAGCTTCTTATTCAGAGATGATGTTGGCTAAGATAACATTTACTGATATCATCATATCATCAAAATGTATTTTTTACTGAATTAGAGCTGAAAAGTAAGAAATCAACATTGTTTTTCTGCTAAAAAGACACAAACAGGAAAAATCAGCCATCAGATAAACACAAGCCCTCAAAACTGAACTAAATGTTCTCTCTCTCCACATCCCTCCTTAATCTTCTTCCTGTATTCCTGAGTTTTTGTTTATTTTCCTTTTTTGTTTCCTTTTTATCCCATTCCTGATAAGTTCCCCTTATCTCATAGTCGTATCCTCTTTCTTTCAACCTTTACTATTTTTCTTTTTCAGATTCCCAACCCTGCTTTACCTCATGCCCACGTCACTGGATAAAAGAAGCAACGTGTTTTCATTTGTGTCGTAGTGTGTGTGTACGTGTGTTTTTTTGGCTGTGTTGCGTAATGTTGCTGAGTGAACATGTTTCTGTCCATCAGTTTTCTCATGGGACGCATCCAAAATGTCACTCGGAGCGTCACTGTTCCCTTCGGTGACTCTTCTGTATTCTTCACTCTCTGACATTTACACTACATACCAGAGCCTTTACCCCATATCACAAGAGACACACGGAGAGAGAAAAAAGAGGGTGAGAACTTAAGAGAGAGAATCAGGTAAAAGAAAGCAGACAGTAGGAAGACACCAGAGAATAAAGAGCTTGAAGGAAGCACAGCAACAAGGAAAGGAAACATACATAAAGACTTTAACAGTTTTTCCACAACATCTCCAACATTAACGCAAAGTCTTGTTTGGATTAGTGTGGTAAGATTTCAATTTTGCATGTCAATGAGGATCCAAATGTGACATGACTGATTGCCAAGTCAACGCTATCAACCATGAGCAATGTCTTTGCTAAGATGCTTATCGAAGAGACCGCTGATGTCACACAGTTTGTCTCGCCAATAAAACAGTATCACACAGGGTTTATATAATACGATCTGACAGACAACAATCGTAAAAAAAACAACAAAATCATACAGCGTGCTTAAGTCTGAGCAGAAAAGGAGTGAAACAGGAAATCAAAGAAAGATGTAAGTGAGGGGCAGAGTATAGAACTCTCTCATCAGAGAAAGGAGGTCTCTCTCTCTCTCTCTCTCTCTCTCTCTCTCTCTCTGAGTCATCTATCTGCCTGAGATAAAAGAAACCACTAAAAACATCAAAACAAAAATAACATAATTTATGCCGTGCCTTCATCATCAGGAATATAAATAAGATAATTAAACAGTGAGTAACCAAGCAAACATACAGTACGAGTTTTAAAGTTTAAAGATTGTGAAAAGATTCAGGAAATTCATAATAGCAAACTGATCGGCCTGGTGTGTATATGGGACTAAAGATTCCTAGTAAAAATAAGACTATCATTAATTTCTAGCATACTATCATAGAATCTGCTTTATCTAAACCCCAGAGTTTTAATTAGTAATTTATTCAGTAATTTGCTGTCAAGTCTAAACGTGCTGAAATATCTATATAGCACGCAGTACTCAGAAGAATTTGTCTGTGATAACTGTGAAATCTTTGTGTCTGTAAGCGTTACTCATCATAATCACACCTGTTAGTCAGAGAGCTGTCTGAAGACGTACCTGTCCCACTGCTTCACCTCAACACCTGTTCCTGTTTGTCTCAATTAGATATGATTATACTCCACCCAGTCAGTGCAAAGATCTACAGAGACTGTAAACAAAGGAACCTTAAAGCAACAGTTGTAAGACTTTAATTGACTTAGAAAATGCCCTTTCGCTCTTTTCTTTGAAGAAGTATGACTATATCATGAATAATGTATTTAATCAGCACATTCTCCCTGCATGGTGCTGCTCAGGGTTAAATTACAGAATGCCACTTTGAGGGTTGTTATTCTTTGTGAAGGTTAAAAATGGAGAGTCTGGCACAAGTGTCACGGTGGGCATCAAAAGCAGTTGATCGTGCGCTGTAAGGATCTAAAGCTTGTCCAATCACTGCTGTTATATGCGGTGCTTTGAATAAGTTCTTTACTTACTCTAACACAACTTCTGAACCATTTGAAATTGGTAAATGTGGATCATGTAAACATTCAGGACCATTGTAAACTGCTGCTTTTTTGATTTAGACACATTTCATGTTCTCACTGGCTTTATTGACTGAGCACTGAGTTAAGCAACATTAAACTGATTCACTTAGTCTTTACCAACTGAGCCAAATTTGGGAGCCAAATGTTTCAGATCACCCTTTTTGGGTGGTTAGTCTGTAAATCAAAAATTCTCCTCCTGTTTTCACAACTTAATTATAAAGCATCTGTTTATTGAGTGTTATTGAAATGTTTATACATTCTGATTCTTTCTGTGATTAAGTCACAATCTTTGTTTGTGAAGATCAAAGTGGGATATTTTCAACATTTCATTTAAATTACAGTTGTTTGTGATGGATACTATTGAAGTAAATAATAATTATTATTATATCAAACATGAAAATTTGTTGCAGGGATCCAGTCTATTTAAACATGGCCTATTTGGACTAAATATGTGTGTCTTGTTGATCTCTTAAGACAACTTGTCGACTTGTGACATACATGCTGATGTCACAGCCACTCCCCTTTCCAGGCCCCTCCCACTTCCTGGTGTCTCAACATGGAAGCAGTGCTGTGCTTATCAGTCTTCATGAGTTTACACATCAATTTACCAAGGTAAGAATGGGGGATTGAACATCTCATGGAGATACTTGTTCATTCAAACACTGAAAGAGAGAAAATCTGCAATGTGTCCACATTATCTACTGGCTTTGCAACTGAGTAATGTGTGCAAACAAACTATATGTGCACATACCTAAAATATCTAAAATACATGGTAAATAACATGTTTGTTGAATAACTGATGGATCACTCCATTAGAATAAACCAGCTTTCACCAGCAAGAAAAGTCTGAAGCTGGTCTTTCTCACCATTGTATATCTCATACTGGACCCATGTGAGCCATAATGGCATTATTGTGGTTTGCTGGGCGGAGTTGTTTATAATTGAGGAAACTGTCATTTGTATCAGATTCCCTTACGGGATTATATGTGTATCTGTGTTGTGTGTCTGGTACACATGCTGTTGTGAATGTGTGTGTTTGAATGCATCTAAGGACAATTTGCTCATCTCTGGCTCCAAGTCTCTGAGCAGTTTCTGGTAATTACCCAGCATTCCAAAGTGCTTGCGCTCTCTAAATTGCTTACTGAACAGGCCTCTCATTTACTCACACAGGAGATTATGGGTATTTATTATGATTGTGTGTGTGTTTATAGAATATGATTGGCTGAGATGGATCATGCTGATGAAATGTGCAAATAATTAGTCTGGCTGAGTTTACAGTTCTCTTGATGGAAATGTTATATAACCTATATACATATTTATAGGTATAGATATTTTTTTAATAAAACTTTTGTTTTCTAATTTAAAAAATTACAAAACAAGGTTTAAACATTAAAATATATACCTTCAGATGAAAAGATTTAAAAATTTTGTTTTCTAATTAAAAAAATTACAAAACAAGGTTTAAACATTAAAATATATACCTTCAGATGAAAAGATTTTTCATGCTACAAATCCAGCTTGGATCAGCATAAACCATGCTGGTATAACCTGGTCCTTTAATTATCATAAGGGAACCAATCAAACTGGTTCTCAATTGAACGCAGCGGGAAGACGTGCATTTCTGTTTTGGTTAACTGTTTTTTTTTTTGCTGCGCTTCGTATGCTGTGTTGCTTCAAACAGCGCTGAAGAGATGTGTTGATATCTCAGGTGATGTTTACAGCTGACAGTTGAAGACACACTTCACTGCTGAAAAGAGCCATTTTAATAGAGCGTACTTCACATCTGCTACAGAGTCATTTATCACACATCAGCGGGGAATAACTCTGCAAAAAGTCTCTCTCTCTCTCTCTCTCTCTCTCTCTCTCTCTCTCTCTCTCTCTCTCTCTTTTTTAAATCAACCCTCCCTATGTTTCTTATATCTTGTAGACACGAGTTGAAATTGGAATTCAGAAAGAGTTTAATCGCTATCTATGACAATAAGCATATTGAACTCATACTTCATTTACTTTTAATCTGAGTAAGGACAACTTTGACTTGATAAGTTTTTTTTTAACTTTTCGCTTTCTTTTCACTATTTTTTTTTAAGCTAGTGCTTCAGAAAAGTGTTCAGAGGGTTTAGATGAGAGAAAGAGGCAAGGGTGGGCTTCTTTAGAAAGGCTTTCACCCTTTTGTCGTCTTTAATTAAAGCTTATTTGGCATATGGTTAATGAGGAATGGTTTTAATCATTCAGGCTGTGAAAATGACAAAGGAAATTGAATTGAATTTGCTCGATAGATAATTCAAGCTCTCCTGCCGTCTAATTGCTCAGTGAATTATGTAGTTTCAAAGCGAATACCGTTATAAATGACTATATGGATATCAAAAGTGTCCTAAATGTAAAAGTGTTAAGTGAGACTGTTATGAAGGGATAATACTTCTATTTTGGATGTTTATAATTCTTAGAAAATGGGTAAATAATATTTTATCAGCATAACAGTTTGAGTTGAAAGTATTTTTGTTAATCTGATATTTCATGAGTTGCAAACCATCTTATTCCGGCGAGATCTGAGAATGTCACAAATTTACATTTACTATACCTAGAAATCATGTAGTATTATAAATATTGCATTTTCAACCAGATTTTCCTTTTATAAACTCACAGTATCAATCCCAATCTACAGAATAATCCCACATCCTTGGCCTCTTGTAAAACTGGATTATGTATTTGTGTCTTGCCTCAGAACCAAACACTGAAAAGACCATTTGGCTTCAATGACGTCACCCTTTTATCTTTCAATCGACGTATTGACCAGCTGTGTATTATGTAACAACTTTGTAAAAATAGCGGCTTCCCACAGCCCATCACATCTGTCATTCACACGCAGTCAAATCGATCCCTGTAGCTCTTGCTCTAACATGTAGGATTAGTCTCCAGACATGAGATTAGAAACTATGTATCTATAGCCACAATCTAACCCAAAGGTACCCAGTGACAGTTGACCTTGTACACAGCTGTTGAATTACACAACATCATGTCAAGATAGATCTTGCAGCTCGATGTTAATGCATATCATCAAGAAGACGACGGTTGTTTGTGACAGCCTTTTCTTATAGTAACAGAACTTACACATTTGCTTTCCATTTTTTAATTTGATCATTTATACTTGTGTTAATATTTGTCACATTATAAAACTGTGGTAGTCAGATACAATCCATTGATTGTAAAAGAAGCACTCCAGTTATCTTTAACTCTTCTCCAGAATTCCTCTCTGTTTCTTTCTGTTTCTCCTGCTGTCGGTTCTATTATGCAGTTGCGCTCGACTGCGGACTGAGCTGTGATTGTCTCTGCGGGGTGCTGCTAGCCATGCAAAAGCAAGTATTAATCCAGCATAGAGCTGTTGGAAAAAAACCAACACACCTGAACAGGAAAGCAGAAATAGGAAAGAGATATTTAACTGAGATCCCCAAAGAGATTAAAGAGACTTTAATGTTATTATTCCTCATCTGCCTGTTTCTCTACACTATAGTTATTAAATTAGTTAATAAATGGAAATTATATGTTTGTGAGGTTAAGAGAAAAATGTAGTGAACTTGTTAATTATGGACATATTTGATGATTTGTAGACAAAAAGCACACACTTCCATAAAGCATCTATTGTGCAAATAGGTGATGATTCATTACCACAGATGTTCAAAGTAAGATGTTATGTGTATATGTGTGTGTCCGTCTTTGTTACCATGTGTATGTGTGTGTACCTTTGTGTCTGTGCATGGGGATATTAAGACGTCATTCTTGACATTTTCCCTCCAACAAAGAGTTTGTTTAAACTCTTAACACTTTTTAATTACAGTTAACCTCTTTTCTTCCACAGACCAAACAGCTTAAGACAAAAGTAGCATGCATTTTATAGTCTAAAGAACCTTTTTGCACTACAATAAACCTTTTGTGATGTTAAGGGTTCTTTATGGAACAGTACAAGCAAAAATGTTTCTTCTACGGCATCGTGAAGCACGAATACAAGTAAACATCTACTATTTTCTTTAAAGCACAAGCTACTATTTTCAAAAGAAATAAATTTGGTTACAACACTTTCTTATTTTGTCATTGTAATGTGTCATGTGCACTAAACATTCAAATACTAAAGTAAACATAAACATTTTTATCATCATCATCATCACCACCAAAATTGCACCAGCCTCTCTCTCTCTTTTCCTCTTTTCCATCCCTGTCTGAGATTAAACACAAAAAGTCCCAGAGAGATAGAGAAGGAGCTGTCTTGAATATTTATGACTATTGATATTCTCCAAACTTTTCTAATCTCTGAACACATAGTCCGAACATTTTGCAGTCCTGAAAGTTGAATGGTGTGTGCATGGGACTGTGTGCATGAGCTGCATTTACAGATATTTACAATAGTGTGTGACACTGTAAAGTGTTTATGTTACACGTCTTTAGCCTTATGTCACATTAAGGGCTGTACAGGTATATGTGTGTAAAGAAATGTGCTTGTTAAATGTTATATTTCAACTATTAGCTTCAATAGGGAACTGGTCTGCCCTTTGTTATAGCTTTCTACTGTTGAAATGCTGCTGTAGACATTTTCTCCTGTTCAGACACAGAAGCATCAGTGAGGTCAAACACTGACCGGGTAATGGGGCCTGACTCGAGTTAGTGTTCCGATTGACCCTGGATGTGTTCGGTGAGGTTCAGATCTGGGCTTTGTTGCAGGCCAGTTAGGTTTTTCCAAACCAGATACAGATATTTATTTTTTATGGACCTTCTCAATGCATGAGAAATTGATCAAAACAGAAAAAGTCTGTTGAGGTCCCATGGCTGTACACTTGAATTGATGTGCCTGTTGCCTGTAATTTGTGTAGCTGTAGCTGAACCAGGTAATTAGAGTAAGGGGTTCACATACTTTTGCTCATGCAGTGTATAGTACATACAGAACAGTGCTTGTTACAGCAACCAAAAATTATGACAATTTGCTTGTATGCTTTCCTGTAGCTCAGTGGTTAGAGGATGACACTAATAACGCCAAGGTCATGGGTTCGATCCCAAGGATTGCACATACTAGAAATAAAAACGGTGTAGTATAATGCAATGTGAGTTGCATTGGATAAAAATGTCTGACAAATGCATAAATGCAAAATGTGAATGTAAAAAATGATGAATTATATTCATATTATAGTTATATAATACAAAACATACACTTTAAATAACAAGCCTTAGGTCTTGTGGGAGAAATCATTTTAAACTGTATTTGTTATTGTATAAGTAGAATTGTTTTCTTATTTTAAAAATCATCCATTACAGGGACAGCAGAATTAGATTACTAGCATACATTTGTACAGTTATTTACTATTACACACTTTTCTTTCCCTTGAGGATTTTGTGCCTTAATACAGCCTTGTGTGTGTGGCGTGTATAAAAACATTTTAATCAATGAGAATAAACACTTGGCCCCATTGGCAATGTTTTTCTTTGGATATGTCAATCACTCCAGATATTAGCAGTTAGTTTAATTCTTCAATTTCAGACAAGCCAATTTTACCCTCATTTGAAGAGTCTCTAGGCCAATCGCCTGTCTGAGTTAGTTACCACGGAGACAAGACAGAGATTTTGACAGGGCGGTAATGCTGACAGGGTGGACCATATAATGAAAATGCCCTCTCAGATAGCCACCTGTTCTGAAGACAACCCTATCAGAGAAAAACCCAAACAGTCTGCTGCTTCCTAGAAGGAAAGTCTGTGACAGACAGACTTGCAAATTGGGAATGTTGCCCTGCCTAAAGGGAAAGTGAACTGTTACCAGAGGGCTGTTAACCCTTTAATGTTCTTTATATGGATAAATGTCTCTGCTGAAGTTGATCTGTTTAATGTTTATTGAAAGTGTTTAATGTTTTTATATTGCTGGAGGTGAAGTGGGACCTTCTCTTAGCCGATTTGATTGGACGAAAATATGTGTAGTGCAGGATGAGTCATCAATGTTTTGCTATGAAAGAAAAAAATGTTTTAATTGGATATATTTGCTTAGAAATGAATCATATTACTGATATTAATCATTATTATATAATCATATATATTAGGAGTACACTTCTATACCAGGCTTTAAAGCAAACCCCAAAACTTAACTTTGGATTCTTTAATATGCAGGTGCGTATGCCATGCAGGGCTGTTTCTGTGTGTGTGTGTGTGTACATTTTCACTTATGTCCACATACTTTACTGTCTGTTGTATTTATGCTTTATTGTGTTGCCTCTGACAGGGTTGTGTTACATTTAGTTCATTTGTCTTTATTTTCCACTCAGTGCAGTGCTACAGTTCTCTACATTCATTTATCTTCTGTCCACCATTCTTGATTTTTTTTCTTTACTCATACTGTCATGTGCTGAGTTGTGTATAAATCATGCATTCAGGTGTTTGGTTGTTGCCAGGTATAAACAGGGCTATTGTCGGGGGGGCGGTGATGAAGAGGCCCACTAAGGTCTTCTGCAATCCCAGGAATAGGGGGCTCACTCTTAAAATGTTTTCCTCAGCCCTGTGAATTTTAGTGACATATTCATATTGATTTACTAGAGCTTCTCTGTCCTTTCCAGATAAACTCATAAAAATGATCAACCTTTTTCTCTCACTTTCTAATGAGTTATTGAATACAACATCATTAGGTTCTCATATTAATTTCTGCTGAAAAATGGGAATTGATTTTTTTGTTTTGTTGTTCTGCTCTGAGTCTCTCTCTGTATATACACCTATGTTATTCTTATTTAGTCTCTCTCTTTCTCTCGGGTTGCCTATGTTTAGGTGTTTAATTACACAACATCATGTGGTTAACACAAGCTCTAAATATTCTCGCATTTTATATCATACTGTCCATAAAACACACCATTAATGCCCCATTTGTAAGTTTTTAAAGCTTTGAAGTTGTTAAACAGGACATTAAATCCTGTATAAAAATTGAAAAATGGTGTGGATTCATCCATGCAGTAGTTACTTTTTAGTTTGTTTCAACAAAGTTTGAAACGCTCTTAGTGACGCTCTTAAGTGACTGTGGTGTAGTCTGTTTATAGCTTCTTGCTTTTATCTCTCAAACTTTGTTGATGTGCCAAAGCTGTCATGTACGTCACATGAAAATGTCAGCTTTTGAAGTAAATGAGTAATTTCCAATCGCTCTGTTACTAGAGAGCAAGAGGTCAATGATCAGAAAAATGTTAGATAAATGGCATCACAAAATGCATCACGTTCTGTTAATGTGTATCACTTTGCGTGTGTGTGTGTGTTGGCTTCAGATTGAGTGATTGAAGCCCACACACCATTACTCTAAGAGGTGAGAGCAAAGAGCCGTGAACCTCCGGTCTGACTCATATGCCACTTCTCATTAAACCTAAGACACACACACATTCTCAAATACAGAGGGTGGTGGATTTGAACATATTAGTATTGCAGCAAAGCCATCAGTTAATAGTTCTATTCAAAGACACGTATGTGAAATAGAAAAGAAACGGAACGTGTGTGTCAGGGGCAAAAGGTGAAAGTCATAGGAAGATAGGAAGAAGTCTTAGTCTTTTCTTTTCAGGAGGTAGAGAGAGAATATATATAATGGCTTAAAGAGTTTCATTCATTTTAGACTTTTAATTCTATACGGCTATATAGTTTATATAGCGTGTTTATTGCTGTAAATGATCAATGATCAATTGTATGATGATCATTCATCATACAATTGTTCACCCATAGTTCACCCAAAAATAAAAATGATGTCATAATTTGTTCACCCTTATGTCATTCAAACCCTGTATATAATTCTTTCTTTTGTGGAACAAAAGCAAAACGCTGGTTACCGGCACCCATTGACTTCCATTGTACCTTGTGTCCATACTATGCAAGTGAATGAGTGCCGGTAACCAGCGTTTTGCAAAATATCTTCTTCTGTGTTCTGCTGAAACAAAGAAAGTCATACAGGTTTGACATGACATGAGGGTGAGTAAATAATAAAATTATTTTTGGGTAAACTATCCCTTTAAATGTTCATTAATAATACTAAAATAAGTGAAGTTTGATTAACTAATTTCGGGAGGAGCGCGCACAGATAGTTGAACTGGCCAATTCATCATTAGTAATCGCACCGTCTGCCCTATCAGCGCAAGAGAGAACCTCTATAAAACAATCAAGCAGCCTTACCTTCGTTCTCTCTAGCGTTTCGGCATCCCTCCTCCACCCCTACACCTCAACGTTACCTTCCTTTAGGGGGGGCAGCGCTCTGGGTTCGGGAAGAACTGCCGAGCTCGGGGCCCTCCCCCGGACAGCACGCCAAATATGCATAACTATTACGCTCACTTATTACCTGTAAAGGCGAACTCGTGAAATGATTTTATTGACACCAAGTTTTATTTTTTTTTATACCAATTATTTTATTTTACTAAAAGTTGGCTTTCTAGCCATTTTAATCTGTGACATTACTCAGTTAATATTAAAGATATCAAGATTATGTTTTACAGAATGTTCTAGAATGCTACTTTATGTAGAAAACAGTAAATCAAAGAAAATGGTACAAATGTATTTCAAATACATGCTAAATTTAACAAAAAAATATATTTTAAATTTTAAACTAAATATATAAATACAGTTATAATACATATGATATTGTATAGTGCAGCAGGAGACACTTACAAAAAGCTGGATACTGTAAATGTGTTTAGTGAATAACACAAATTACACTGACTGGATGCTGAATGCACAAGTGACGTGCAGGAACACGTCCACATATATGTGCGGCAGAAGCTTTAGATGTTATTTGAGGGTTGTCAGCTGTGAGATGACGGCTGGGGATTGGAAGAGTTCCCTGCCCTGATTACATCAGTTATCACCTCCACACACCACCAAATGTGTGTGAAAGTCACTTATCAGCACATCTCTATGTGTGACTGTCAATGTGTGTTGGAGTGAATGGAAGAGATGAAGGTGAAACAGGAGAAACCACCCTTTCCACCTACAGTGCTGATGCTGGTGTTATCCTGCAGACATAATTCCTCTGATTGGCCCTTAAAACCTGAGAACTACAAATCATGAAGCCAGCGGCTTAGGAGACAGACTAAAGTTTGCATCAAGTAAAATTTCATAACTGACTATTGTGGAATTTATTGATGAGGTCTTGTGATCAAAGCAGGATGTTAATAGGATAAATGTGACCCTGCCTGTATAAAAAAACAAGCTAAAGTCATTTTGGGGGATTTATTGGGTAAAATCATCCTACATAATGTAAAGAACAGCCTGTGAAATATAACCACGTTATCTTTAATATAAACGTTGATGCTTGTTGTCTCATCATTTGTTTTTGAGACTTCAGCCTGGCTTTCACAGAGAAAGTCACAAAGATGCTGACTTGGCTAACACGGCAATTGTGTATGAATGTGTACGATGTGACTCATACAAAAACATATGATTATCAGAAGAAAGCAAGAATGAAGTCCCACCTCAACCTCACCCCTAAACCTAATGTCACTATAGAGGAAAAACAGATTGAACTGAAACATACAAATAAATTAGATCGTAAGAACTCCTATGTGGTTTGTTTGAGTCTTTACTTCTAGGTTACAGTATATAGTAGTGTAATCTTTTTAAATAAGTTATTGTTTGGTTTCACATAATAAAAAACCATTGGGTGGGATCACAGATTGAGCAGTGTCCGGGCAACTGCTGTACCATGGTGATGAACTACTCGATTTCTGAATATACTACTTTGCACCGTCTGATAGATTGTGCTGTTTTGTATTCTGCTGGTCTTTATGGCATCTCTGACTTTCCTCCTTTTTCTATGATTGACTGGATTGTTTGAGGTGGAAATATCTCTAGTCTCTGATTGGCTGTGCTCAAGGCATGAAAAGTAGTTGTTTAGTTGGTTGCGTTTGTCTGGAGACTTTCCAGGCCAAAGATCATGGCAGGATTTGGGTTACGCTAGGTTCACATTCTTATTACGTTTAAATGATTCAAGCAAGACCTATTTGCCAATCACAACATAACTTCCTCAGAGTCAGTCGTTGCATTTCTTATATCTCCGCATACCATATTTCCACTAATCTTTCATTAGAAGTACTTTCTCAAATGCACACACGCAAACTTATTTGATTTTATGAGGGGTTTGTCTCAGCACCATGTGCTGTCAGTTCAGTGACCTTCTTTCAGAAGTCTTCCTCCTGCATATTCATATGCACAGCGACATTAGCATCGCAGCTATGAAATATGTATGCCGTATGAAGCGGAGCGCAATAGCTGCCCTTTCACATCCCAAATCGCAGGGGAGGAAAGTGAGGGAGTCTTTCTTGAAAAGTTTGAAGACTTTGTGTAAGGCTTTTGTGACAGAATCTTGCAGGACAGCCAAATAGTTCCAGACTTTGTAATAGAAAAAGTGGGGGGGGGGAAAGGTGGGGTAAATAAGGACAGACTGCACTGTCTGTACGCCAGCTAGCACTTTAAAAAGAAGTATAGAGACTTTTGGACTGGATTTAGACTGAAACTAGATCTACCCAGACTGAATTAAAGCCTGATATGAATCAGATTTGGAGTCTTATTTCCATCAAACCCAGTCAGATTGATTAGTGGATACTAATCAGGATCAGACATTTTGTGATTTACAGACTGACATTAATTTATTCTGTATAACAGGGCTCTTAAAGTCATAAAAAGAATGTAGACTCCTTCCTGTACGTAAAGCAGCATGAGTAGGATGACCCCCCTGCTTCTCTGCAGGGGGGTCAGTGAGAGGATAATAAGGGTGACAGCAGGTCAACACACTGCATCATGGGAAAGTGGGGGTATGTTTTGTTCCACTACAGCATAAGTCACCTTGAATGTGTGTATGTGTGTGTTTGTCTCCTGCAGTAACAGATCAGCTTCACCAGCATTTACCATTATTATAACAATACATGCAGGCATACAAAAATGCATGCAAATGCACAGCTGGTGTCAGTCATCCTGCAATCTCTCAGGACTTAGGAGAAGCAGGAGATGAACTGATTCTAAGAAGTCTCAATCAACCGCTTTTGTTGATTTGGAAAGAAGACGCAAGTTTGACAATCCCAGGAAATCCCCAGCGGTTTATCATATGAAGGAGATTTAATGACACACACGTTTATACACTTTAATGGGAAATAATAGCATATACTGTGAGTATGTGTGTGACTGTTGATGTGGGATTAGTCATTGTCATGTTGATATAAACTGGGTTTTAGTGTTAGTTATGCCCTACTTTCAGTCATTCATGATCTAATGATTAAACACACAATCCCATGACAATATACATGTGGGGAATTCTTGCGTTATTGATGTTACATTCGCAGTCAACTTGACATCCCAATAAATGGAATTGAGGTTCTTCAAAGAGCATAAAATAGTTATTTAATTTTAATTTTGTGTCTAATATTGAAAATATGGACTGTTATAAACCTGACAATTATGAAAGCAGCACTCGCCACACTTTTAAAAATCATGCTTTGGAAATTTAAAAAATGCTTTAAAAACTTCTAAGCTGTTAGTATGATAAAAACAAATCCTTAAAAACTTTATAAAAAAACCTGGACACACTGGTGTGCATTTCCACACACATACAGTCACAACACTATGAAATAAGTAAAATACTGCACATACAGTTGGCATCATAAATATTATAAAGCCCAGAATGAAATTTTAGAATGAACAGATTAAAACTCTTCACTGATTTCCCATTAATCAAAGCAGACAGGTCTATAAAAACCTATTTTTTGAACATCAGGTCAGTTATAACCTCCTGTACAGCTGTCAAAGCTGATTTATTGCCTGCTTGTTTTAATATCTTTTACACTTCTCTATAGTACCTTTCATCAAAACCAGCTGTTTTCATAGTTAATGTGATTTAGAGTGCATTCAAGTTGTACATTTGGTGCTATGCTTTGCCAGTTGAGCTAAAGGAACTACAGGACCTAGTACTATCACAATATAGAGCATTTATACAGACTGTAAAGTTGTGAACTCCCATATGATTCAGAGATCAGTAAGTGTCAAAATATTTTTCACTGTGGCTCACAAATGACCTACATACATGCACGTGCATGTAGTGGCAAATACTTCTTTGGGTTATTAGTTCCTTGTGATATTCTTTTTTTATTTGCTACACTTCTGATTGAACCTGTTTAGGGCGGAAATCACCTGCTATATGCGTAATGAGGATACACGTGTGCTGGTGTCACACTGGAGAAACATTGGAGAGCTGCTTCCAGATTTACTGACAAATAAGTAACCCAGACAGGGTGATCAGGACCCTGTCAAAGGGGATTACTCTGAAGAGGTTTATTGTATTATTACATGACTTGCCAAATGAATAAATATTTGGACACAAAATATTGATTTGAAATGTTTTATAAGCTTATCTGTATCGAAAAGTTTTCCAGACAAAAGTCGCTGTCGACACAACAGTTAGCCAAGACACGTCATTCAAACAAGACGATTTGGTTTAATCATTTGTAACATAAAGTCAAGTTGACTCGCAGGACCCAGATGACTCAGTGTTATTAGTTTAAAGCAGTTGTTATCTGAGAATAGCATACTTTAAAATATCATGACTGACTCTGAATCAAGAATTCCAGAGTGCCGTGTAATGAATTATATTAACCCACTGTGTTTTATAAAAGCAAACATCAAAATGTAAAAATCTAAGTGGAACCTAAATGTCCAATATACTTCTACTTGTATAAATGTACTAAAATGTATTTGAGATTTTTTTTATTTAATTTAACCTGTTAACTGTCACCGTTCCTCAGGAGGAACACCTATGTTATTTGTCTATTCATTTTAATATTTCATACTTGAATCTAGTCATGGCAAACTATAAAGACTCAAGATGAAATATTTGACAAATGTTCCTAACAATAAACATGAACAAACAAATTAATAAAAAAATGTTAATGTTACTCCAATTTATAAAATAAAAAAATAAAAATTTAAATAATTGTAGTTCAGATGTGTGTATACATTTGTGTATGCGTATGTCATGTGTATACTGGTTAATGTAATTTGTAATGTAATTTCATTTATTAAGTTTTGTTAAAATTGTCCCCACTGGTAATTTGCCTCATATATTTTTTATACATATTTTAACCAACCAGCTCCAGATAAAATAGCTATTAATTCAAAGGTATCAAAACTTTAGACAACGGCAAACACTCATTTCAAAATATGTTTAATTTCCCACAAAATGAAACATCCATAATTCATTTTCTCAGACAGAGAGATGTTTGCATACAGCAATAAAATGTTATCAGCTTTAACTTTGCTCAAGGCTCTTCCCTACAGTATCTCTAATGTCGTCACACAAGCTCATCCGCACACAAACATTATGACACACTGTTGTTGCTTGAGAACAAAAAGTCTACAACAAGCGGAGACAAATACCTTCTCTATATTGTATCGTGTGCAGGTAACCCCTCTCCACACACACTTAACAGCCACCTATCCATATCATCAAACGAAGCATGATTAACCATTCGTTTCTGTCTGGTGTCGTTGAAAGGGCGTGGACTCCTGGAGAGTGAAAATAAGTATTAGTGTAGTATTTATGGATCTTAAAGTACTTTGTTCAGGGTTATGTGTGAGGATTCAGAGGCATGTCATAGCGTGCAAAAGTGTGTGCTGTTGCCAGTGTATTTGCATGTGGTTTAGTGTGGGAGCGTGCAGTATATGATACCCTTTAAAATAAATAAATAAATAAATAAATATGTTGATAGAATGTTGTACTAAGGCAGCTTCTTTGGCATTAAAATATTATTCTGATATTGATTATTGCAATGTTTAGAGCCTGCTGTTCTCCTCTGTACCATACTGTTTGTGTATGTGTGTGCGTGTCTGTCTGTGTGTGTGTGTAAACCAGTTCGCAGCCCCACCAGAGCAGGTTGGGTTAGTTCTCATATTTACCTGCCTACTGGCTTAGCTCTGCCTCTTCTCTGTCACTTCCTGTATCAGGTGTGTGTATGTGTGCTTCAGAAGTTGGAGGAGCATGTTAAGGTGGCAGGGGGGCCAATGGAATAAAATACCAACTTAAAGACCACCCAAACAACTCTAAAACCATACTGGATCCCGCATAAATTTAACCATCAGGCAATTTTGTAACACGTGGCCACGGGGACAAAGTCTTCTTTATTTTCCTTTTACTTTTCTCTCCCCTTCTCGTCTTCTCTCTGCCGGAGAGGTTGGATTACCTGTTCAGGTAAGCACGAAATGTGACGAGCTGAATATATATTTGTGCCTGTTTCTTCGTGTGATGACCTTTGATGGTTGAGTCCGCAAAGCTGTAGAGAAACTTTCTTCAGTCATAATATCTTAAATATCTGTGGAAATAGTATGTGTGTGTGTGTGCACCTGCAAAATTGTGTGTTTCACAAGTATATGTTATATGTGTTAAGACATTTGTAGTTTTTGTAACACACCTACAGCATACAGTATTGATCAGTGTTATCTATATTTTCTGTGTCAAAATCAATTTGTGTCAGCAGTTTCGGTTATTACTGACTGTTTAGCTGGCAAAACCAACAGCATTATCTTTCAGTGTGTGTGCTTGTGTTTATGTGTTTAATACAGGCCCATATTTTTCTGTTTTTTCATATCTTTTAAATTATACTTTGGAATTTTTTTTGATGTTTGTACTAACAAAGTTAAAAGATTAAAGTCAGGAGAATAAAAAAGGAGATTATATAATGAAAAGATATCTTTTGCATGATATATGCCGGTTTGATGTAACATCAAAGATCAGAAAGAGGTTGATTAGGAAAATAGTCTGGCCTCACACGTCAGATCATGAAAGAGAGGTGAGCTGAGGAGGAAGATGTTGAGAAAGAAAAGTAGAAGGATTTGAGATGAGAGGAGTTAGTTAAGAAAAAGGATAGAGAGAAATGAATGTTGGGGGGAGGGAGTTACGTTCATTTACATATAAACTCTTATGTAATTCTCCACACGATACACTGGAAGATTCTTTGGTGTCAAGTCTTGATGTTAGTTTCCCAGCTTTCCTGCCCTATATAGCAGGAACATGTAGCCTCATGTGTCATGTAGACTGTGTTGAGAATGACGTATCTTTCTAAATTGTTTTAATTGTTGTCAGAATGTCGTTGTCATCCACACACAAAACATTATTTCTCATTGACTTTTATTCTTGTATGTGGCTATGCTCATTAATATCCCTAATTTCCACTGTACTGTATAGTCATTATTTGAGCATTAATCATTTTGGTTTTATTATTCATAAGCTATATGAATCAACAGAGTCCCCGGGCTGCCTATAACTTTTCTTTCTGGGTTCAAACTGTACACAGTGGGCTTCCAAAGTCTCAGGAATGCTGTTGAACGGACTTCTAAAACATGTCTGAACAAAGCATGGTAAAGTCAAAAACAGATCCAAAGCGACACTGAAAGATCCACCCTGCATGGGCTTTATTCTTCATGTTCTGCCTTTCCAAAGCATCTCGATGTTCCCACAAAACACGGCTTGTAGACTGAGATATGATCTCATTTAAACATGTAATATATTTACTTGCTGTAAATATAATAATATAAATAATATATAAGAAAATAAATAAATAAGTGGTTTCTTTAGATCTTTCACTGCACAATACAGAAGAAATATTCAATCCAAAAGCGTAAGTGCCCTACTTTACCAGATGTTGGGTGGCAACTGCTAGTTCTTCTCACAATGATGCTGCCCTTTGGCAAAATGACAGAACAACTTACAGAAAGAAAAATAAATGTCAATTTATTTTTGGAGGTGTGAATGTGGCTGAAGCCTGGAGTTATAGTATAAAATGAAAAAGAAATAAATTGTTTAGGATTTTTACTGAAGAATTTCCCTAGTAGATGTAATAAGACTAAACAAATACAGTAATTAAATATGAGACATTAATCATGTTTAACTCTTTTGAACAAAAGCACAGGTTGCTTTATTTTAACTATGCAAGATGATCTTTGGAACATTTTTAAGTCATGCTGGGAAAACATGGATCATCAGGTTTTACATAAACTTGTCCATGCCAGTACATGCTGTCATTAATGCGTTAATAAGGGGTGATATATGAAATACTCAAAAAATAAAAAAGTCTTTTCATTCAAATAATTATGAATGTATAATTTGTGATTAAATATTTTGCATTATATTTGAAAAATTGCAAATCACATGTACTTCATTTTTCATCAATCTGACCAAAAAAACTGTGTTTTGGTCAGAGATCAAAAAGTGCTGACACACACACACACACACACACACACACAAGACAATTTTTAACTGATATTGTTAAGAAAAGTGCTGATTTTGCATAGTGTTACACAATTATTAATTTGTTAATACAAGCAAGTGTTTTCCAAATGTGTGTGTGTGTGTGTGTGTGTTTCTTGCTTTAAATAAGAATATTTTCAATAGTGGTATATCATTAAACTCACTAGAGCTAAGGTCAAACGTTGCACGGTGCATGTAACGTGTATGTGTGTGTGTTTTTCCTTTTAATGTGCTCCTGATTGACACGCTTGGTACGCTCCTACTGCATCACAATTTTCTTTTGGGCCAAAGGTCACTACAGAAACAATATAATCTCACTAGAGAGAATACGTGAAAAGATGGAGAGAAAGAGAGAGACACACAACTGAAACTGAAAAAGCAGTTGTTACAGTAAGTTCTGTCATTCTGTTTGGCTTCTGTGTGTTTTTCACTAGAAGTGCCTTTGAAAAGAGACAAACGAAAATGGAAAATTCCATTTGAATGAGAGCTTCAGGGCAACAGTATGTATTTGTGTGTGTACTGTATGTTTTTTTGTGTGTGTGTGTAATATGACACGGCAGCATAGTGTAGCCATATCGTCACTCTGAAGTATCATTAAAGAGATGATGATTTACGGAGAAAGAAGGGTTGCCAGGTATAACCGTGTCCTTGGGCGCACTCCTTTATGGGTGGTTGTGTGTGTTCAGATCAGATTACAGGGTGGAAGACAGTAAAGGTCTTCTGATATATTCATCTGCATTGTAGTTCAAGGGTTTCCGCTTTAAATCAACAGCAGCTGCATTAAAACTGATAAGTCGTACAGTACTTAAAGCACACACAAGCTGGAAAGAGACGGTGTGTGTTCGGTGGATAGATTGTCCTCTGTGAGACAGACAGAATTTTATAGCTGTAATAATTTTACACTGCAATTGTGTTTGTATTGACTCACAATAAACACAGGCGACTACGTGTGATAATGCAGGTGTGGTGATGCACTCTGATCTTATGTAAGAGCACTTGGATCAAACTTTAATGACAGGATAAAGTTTATGCATGTCTTTAATGAGTGTCTGAACATAACTTAATATACACAGAAGCTTTTCAATTTTATTTTATTTCTTTAGCACTTTTCAAAATTTAGAGAAAACAATGAAAATGAAAATAAGAAGATATTTAACCTATTGACATTCAAATGAAAGCAAAGCATGATTTAAAAGCATTTTAAATAGAGATTACCCACTTTAATAACTCACAAGTCAATTTCTGAAGATTCACACTATATTTGAATATCTGGCCTTCACAATTATAGCCGGTAATGACAATATCTAAAAACAGTGTGATGTTGTTTTCTGTGTCATAATGCTGAAAACCTTCCACTGTATAACACAATCAAATCCCAATCTTCTTCATTTTACTTCCAATTATAAAATGACAGATCTCTTTCAAGATGGATTTATTCGGAATCTCAAGTAGAATATTAATAATTCTGTTGCCAGTTGAATATAAAACGAGTTTTGAATCAGTTGATATTCATCCTTCTGCCAACTCTAAAGCAGAATGAAATCAAAGATTATTGAACAGAAAATATAAACTCTTTTGCCCTTCTTTTGCTTAACTGTGTGCATGTGTCTTTGGGTGTGTGCACCTGTCTTTCCAGCAAACAGGACACACCTGTTTCCCACAAATGACTTTCCTTTGTATTTTTTGTGTTTTTCCTATACAGGTGGATGGGTCGAAACAAACCCCTCCAACCGCAAAGAATCGCTGTAACTTTCTAATCATCTACACCTACGATTAAGCAATGAGCGATCAGGAAGAGGCAGGTGCCGTGGCGATGCCAGATTGCGGTGCCACAGGGGGCAGTCCCGCCTCCCCTCCACCTGACCTATGCCACGTCTGTGGACAACGGCACCTACAGGAGGAGAACCACGAATATACCTATAAAGAAGAGGTCGATGATGACCTCATGTGCCACATATGCCTTCAGCCTTTAATACGGCCCCTGGACACACCCTGTGGTCACACCTACTGCCAGGAGTGTCTAACAAGCTTTCTTTTGGAGAGCGACTTCTGTCCGGTGGACCGCACCCCACTGATGCTGCAGAACTGTCGTAAGTCCAGCCTGCTCGTGCACAAACTTCTAGATAAACTGATGGTGTCCTGTCCCTTTACCGAGCACTGCACCGAAGTTCTGGCCAGAGGAGAGGTGCAGGGACACATTAAGACCAGGTGAGGCATTTTAGAGACACATTTGATGTCTATAACTAGATTTCGGCTTCTCTTAATGCATTTCAGGCTGGTGGTAGACAGAGGACGAAAGTGTAAGATGCCCAATGTGATTTATCCACGGATTACAGTACATACTAGATGTCGGTCATTTGCATTCAGAAATGTTTCAATTTGACCCTGTTTTGATTTGATCTGTCAAGTACATTCACATTTCTCACATTCTTTATGTTTTTGTTACATAGTAAAATACACTATATCTTGAACCGAAACCAACCCTGTATATTCTTACTCATTGATAAGAATGTTATTTAACTTCTAACAAGATGCACATATGTTAAACCAGACATGTTAAACTTGGTTAAATCACATTAAGCTTGCAACACAATCCAACACAATATTGTAATAGCTAACAGAGAATTGTAGAAGAGCAACGTAATGTCTGTGATTACTCCACAAATATCTATGTTTGAGAGAAACACGCGGGTGATATAATGCACCGTTTAGAATATTGGATTGCATAAGCAATTTTTGATTTGTTCACTGGCACAGTAATTTTAATACAGCTGTACTGATGCATGAAATTTAGATTTCAGTTTCTCATTGACATTCAAAATATGCTGTTTTTTCATTATCATTCATAAGAGACTCTTTTCAGTGATTGTTTCAAATAGAAGACATGTGTCAAGCACATCTCCGTGTCTGTGCGCGCTTGTTTGTTTGTTTTAGAGTATTCTTTTGTTCTTTTCTCCTCAGAGGTAGCACACTTATAGTGACCTCTATTTAACAGACCGAGATATCTTCCACCTCAATGCCTTTGGGTACTATATGCTAACTAATGCTTTTCATTGGAACGCTCACTCTCTTTATTTTCAAGATGGTCGAGTCTGTTGCGCTTCCGTGGACTGTGTCTGAATCATTAGCGCTCCACAGGCCTGAGGGCCTCCGTTGAAATTAATTGCACTTTGTTACCCGCGTTAATGGAAAGTTTCCCTCTCATTTAAAATTCCACTTACGGAAACATAATAAACTTGCCCTTTTCTCCACTCAAGCAAAAAACCGAACGCTTGTTTCTTTCCATTCTTGCTCCCCTCCCACATCCCCTCTTATACTGGGCTCTTAGAGGTTCTCTGATCATCTTTCGGTTCCTCTCTTTTGTTTCTCCAATGTGGTTTGGAAGGTGGTGGTCTTAGTTGGTCCAGGACTGTATAGCGGGACATCTTTCAGAATGGGACGGGACTTGAAAGAGACGGACGCTTTTGAGGACCAGCCAAAGACTCTTTTTATGTAAGAATGGCTTTCCTTGCTTTTGTCTGTCAGCTTGTGTTATTTGACTTTTGGCATGTGAAAGTGTAGAGTGTTCCTTGCTCAATTGATTGAGCTCTGCATTAACAATACCACAGACGTTGCTTCGGAGCTCACGTGCCTTGAATTGCCTTTATGTCTGTGCATGCATGCAAACCTGACAACTAAAAATGTTCGAGTGTTAGCTACTACAGATTGTGTTTGTGTCACAGTTTTTGTTGTCATGTGATGTTAGGCCATGAGGCTTTCTTTGCACCTCACAACAGTATGGCAAGCAGATCTAGTGCTTTGGTCAGCTTTTAATAGATACATGGCAATTCGTGCTTGTTATTTGTGTGTACTTTGGTGCTGGTTTGTGTAATATGTACACTCTTAAAAATGCTGGGTTGTTTTAACACTGCCAAAAATTAATTAATTTAAACGAGTTAATTCAACATAATTTTTAACAAAATTTAAAATAAAAAAATTGTCACAACATGAATTTTTCATGTTCAGTCATCAAACTTTAAGTAAGACATTCAAATTCAAGTAGGGACTACATGAATGATTTATGTTGTGTTAAAAAAAATTTGTTAAAACTGGTCATTTTTAGTTCCCAGCATGCTTTGCGCAAGACTGCATTCAGAGTAATTTTTTACATTCATTTACATAACATTTTGTTTTGTTTTATGTATTTCTTAGTAAAGAGAAAGACATGTTAGTGCTTAACATTCATTTATCTTTAAGATTTAGTTTTTGATATTTTTGAGTTTTGTGGTTACCATTGTTCAAAGATCTCGTAAAAGATCAAATGAAAATGTTAAGTTACATTAACCAAAGTCCATATTTTACCAAACGATGGGTCGGACCCACCCAGCATACACTAAGATAATTAAACCATTGGTTGGGTTAAAACAGTTCAGCACAGTTCAGCATTTATTTGAGTGTAAAAGATTGTATGGTGCATGTTGTCTGTGTTTGCATTGAAGCATGTAGATGTATTTTGTTTGTCAGTTTGTGCAAGTTTGTGTTTGCATGGATCTGGTGCTGTTTAGACTTCCTGGAATCTCGGTTTTAATCAGGGGAAGGAGAGGGGGAAATGTACTGCCTTAGGCTGTCCTTGAGCTCTCTTAAGCACATAAATATTGATGATCACACGCTATACTATCAGCAAACCATATATTACCAAAACTACTGTAAAATTTAACTCTTTTTTTCCCCCACTGATAATGTAACCTGTCAGTCCATCTGTATACAGTACTGTATCCTCCACATGTCTACCCCCCACCCCCTACACACACGTACACATAAACACACACTCCTCTCTGCATGGCTGAATGAATCGTTCATCCACCGAAGGGGGTGGTCTTTGCCACATGCTCTACCGATGAGGCATTAGGGCAATGATAGATGGACCACCCATCCCGTATCTCCCCCTCTCTCCCATCTCAAATGGTTTCCTCCATCTCTCTCTCTCTTTCTGTACAGCATGCTGCAGTATAAGTCAGAAGCTGTGTTGCCACTCTCACACATAGTCTCTCTCCATCTCTCTCTCTCTCGCAGTCGCAGCAGCGTGTGGGCTCGTGAGCGTAAATCCTCTTATTCTTGGACGATGCCCAGGACAGATTAGTCTGCAACGCAACCATCGCATCCGACCGGCGTGCCAGCGAACGCCGTTGTCTGATTTCTCCTCTCCATCTACCTCACAACTCTTTTCTTCTGCACCTGCCCTCGCTCCAGACTCCTGCTCTTCTTCTTGTTTCTTTCTTCGTCCTGCACTCTGCTCGTCTCCTTTGGCAGCGCTCCCAGTCCTGCCTCTCTCTGCTGATCTTTGTGCTGCTGAGATGAACGGGCTAGAAGCCTGAGGGAGGAGTGGAGACGCTGATAAACAAAAACAAAAAGGAAGAATAGCTTCTTTACTTGAGGGAAAGGAGGGAGGGTTGGTACTGAAGTGACAGAGAGGGATAGGAAAGACTGCATCCAGCTCAGGGAAAGAAAGATAAAGCAAAAGAGAGAGAGAGAGAGAGAGAAGAGAGAGAGAGAGAGAAGCTCGGGAGCCCTGGAGAGACGGGGTCATGAAGGCTTTGCTACTGTTGGTTCTGCCCTGGCTTAGTCCAGCAAACTACACTGATAATTTGGGCAACCTGCACATCCTCTACTCAGAACTGTGAGTAACACACACATCGGCTCACCGCAGTGTGTGTGTTTGTGGTGTGTGTATCTGTGTGTGTCTGTCCTGTGTGAGTTGGAGTCATATAGTCACAGTCAAATCACACTGTACCCCCATCCTGTCCCATACTGCAATGTGTGCAGCTGGTTGTGTGTACTGTATATATGTATGCATTTGTGTGTGTTTGTGTACATCCATACATTATTCTCAATCACCTGCGTAAATTCAATAAAAGAAATAAATCTAGATCTTTTTACGTCGACAACTATTCGTGCATGAATACCTGTTCGTGCATGCATGCGTTTATGCAATACGCTTGTGTGTGTTTGTTGTCTAGAAGTTTCCAGGCGTATCATTGGTGTGTAGGATGCTTGGTGTTACGGGATTGTTGCGATGGTTGTGTAGCAGTGGTTAATGGTTAGACGCTGTGCGTTTAGCCGGTTTGTTTTGATGTGACCAAACAGTGAGGGACACTGCAGCACGGCAGAGACGATCTAGTGTGTGTGTTCATGCAGGTGTATTTCTGCATTAAATATTCAGCCAAAACTTAACATTATTGAAATGTAATATTTTTTTATGTAATAAGCTTATGTACATTTTTAAATTTACTTTATTCTTGCACACTCTGTGTGTATAAATGATATCTTTGTATATCCAGCTCTTTATCTAATCTACATCTATATGTCTGTGTGTCTGCAAAAGGACACACACATATCATCACTATCCAGCACACCATTCACAAAAACCAAACACAGTTACTCAAACCTCTGCATATTCCACGACAGCGTATTCAATCACAGCTCATAAAAACATCCAAGCTGGACTCAAAATCATATTCCTTAAAAGAGAAATCCACACATTCACTCTGCGACAAACACACAGTCATTACAGACGTTGAAAGCTTTTCACACATCGTTTTTCATACTCTGCACTATTGAGAAGAGACTTCTGCATTCACAGAGCTTGCTTGTGTGTTTGGGTGAAAGCTTGTTATATTGATCCCGGGACTTTGGCAGAAACACAATTGCGGCGTGTAAGTGTGTGTGAAAGCCTCAGCGTAGTACAATAGACTGCATTACAAATCCTCTCTGAGTCTAGACTATATACACACAACAGAAACCTACATAAACTGGCATAAACAGTCAGTATGCAACATAAAGCAAGGAGCTTTGGAGAAGAGATGACAATTAGGGATCTTCTGAGAGGAGACGAGGAGGGATGATATGAATGGTGAGGAGACACGGACAGATAAGGTAATTTCCTGGACCATCTGTCCGTGA
The DNA here is from genome assembly GCA_019155185.1 of Beaufortia kweichowensis. Taxonomy (NCBI): domain Eukaryota; kingdom Metazoa; phylum Chordata; class Actinopteri; order Cypriniformes; family Gastromyzontidae; genus Beaufortia; species Beaufortia kweichowensis. Next base: position 13,440,959 of record CM032807.1, read on the forward strand.
GTTTATTTGGCTGTGATCTCCGAGAACGAGTTGTTTCGCTCCCTTTTTCGCTCTCTGTGTATATGGGTCAGCATGCGAGTCGTGTTTATATGATTTATAGCCATGTGTTTGTGTATCTGAGTATCCTTCTACATTGAATTAGAACAAGAGAATTGAGAAATGAGAATGGATGGGAAAGATGTGATGTGTGTCTGTTTGTTGATTGGCTGGCTGAGGAAAGGTAGAACAATTGTTTATCTTCATTCTGTGTAATGGCAGAAACCTTCTATTCTTATATTGTGCTCTCTCTCTCTCTCTCTCTCTCTCTCTCTCTCTCTCTCTCTCTCTCTCTCTCTCTCTCTCTCTCTCTCTCTCTCTCTCTCTCTCTCTCTCCCCCCAAATGTCTCTCTTCATTTTTTACATATCAATATCCATTCCTCTTTGTATTATTCTCTGTCCTCTGTCCATTCTCATGACAAATGTGTCTGTAGTGCTTGGCTGGGCATTGACTCATGGATGTGTAATAGTGATCCTACCGTAGTGACCCTACTATCAATTACACACACATCACATTAGATTATAGGTATTAAACGGCTTTATTAACTGAACTATGTTGTGTGAGTCATGACCAAACTGTGAGGTTTTGTGCATGTATATGTATTACCATATTTAGGTTGGTTAAAACCTTGCTTTAGTGCAATGGTTAACTGACAGGTGAGTAGGTGATCCTTTGCTGTCGTCTTGGAAATTTGCATACTACAAATGAATACAAGTGCAATTTGTATTCATGCATTTTTAACAACCTCAGATGTGGTTTGCATTATCAGATCACTGAAGAATGGTTAGCATTTAGCGCTGTCTGTTTTTGATTGGATCATGTAAAATGAATGTTGGTATACCAGGTGTGAACAGCAGCTCTGTGTAAGTGTATTGTTTGTGTGTGTGTGTGTTAAAAGCTCTGATTAGTTTTGCTTCCATCCTGCCAGCACTGATATCCTGACTGCTTGATCTCTGCTGATGCTGCCCTTGTCCCTTTGACAACACACAATCTCTCTCTCTCTCTCGCACGCTCGCTCGCTCTCTTTCTCTATCTCATTCTCTCATATGCTTTGAGATGGTTAATTAGACTTTGAATTAAACATCAATCTCTTTTCGCTGTTGCAGATGTTCATATGCAGATGCTTGACATGTCTGTGTGTTGTCAGGGGTGCAATACCTCATAACCATTAGAAATATAAAATAGAAATATGACTATTATCCAATGTAGTTATAGTCATTTTGTTTCGGGTTAACCTATAGAAATAAAAAACGGATTATGTTAGTTAAAAAAATTAATTTAACAAGTAAAACTGAAAAATGTGCATTTAAGTGTAAGACCCCAAGCATAAATTATTTATATATATTTTTTTCATACATAAAATGCATAAAACATAATTTTATGGAGACATTTACACATTTATATATTGTTCATTATTATTATTTTTGATAAAATAAGGTCATAATGTCTTTTTTATTGTTTTAGGTAATGGTTAAAGCAAAAATAAAAAAAAATTAATCATTTATTCACCCTTATGTCATTCCAAACCTGTATGAATTTATTTCTTCTATGAAACACAAAATAAGATATTTTAAAGAATTAATAACCAAACAACACTGACTTCCATTGTACTTCCACAAAAGAAAAAAGTCACACATGTTTTGAATGAAATGTTGGAAATGTTTGTGGGTTATCTCCCTTTAAATTTGTTTTAAACCTGTTAAAATGGCCTTGAGCACTTCCAAGCGTGTTTTGCTTCCGAATGTTGTTATGTAATAGGTTGTGTAGGTGCATTTTGTGCATTTTGTGCATTTTGTACAGGTATGCTAACATCATTCATGTTTGTGCGCTATTGGATGTGCCTGTTTGGACATGCTTATTCAGGTGGTGCATCAAGAAGATATGATGCACACGTAAATGTTTTTGTACGCACAGTGAAGTGCTATTGAAATGTGCATGTTCACATTTCACACTTTTTTGAGGGGTGTGATGGACCTCTGTTATCATTACTGTAATGTCAGGTTACCTACGGCAACAGAGCGTGTGAAAGTGTTAAGCTGTACTTTAGAGGTAGGACATCACACTTCTGCAGGGCTCGTCTTAATGTTTCAGAAAATATTGTTGGGCTGGAAACAGCAATGTTAGAGAAGTTAGAATGTTAGATACATTCTTTAGATGGAACGCAGATTTATGTGACGATATACCTAGGTTTTTGATGCTCTGACTCATACATCACAATGAGATTTTTCTTTATAAATGTTTAAGTAGTGGTGATTTTAATTAGCCCGCTGTGCTTAGCTTGACAGCGTTAATGGTAAAATCTTGACTAAAAGTTTTAAAGTAGTTAAAAGTAAATTTTTATTGTAAAACCTTATAAAGAACCACAGCAGATGCAGATTTACATACATTTACTGAACACCGCAAGCAATGCGTTTTCCAGCTACGTCAAGTAAAAACATATTTTGAGACCCCATCCTATAGCTGCTTTGGAACCCAAGAAGGTATTTCATGTAGACGCCCTCTAAAAAATGTGATCAATGACAGGTCAACCCAAAGACTGTTTAATATATCTTATTAATGTACTTTTAGTTATGTTTAATAATGACATTTTGCACATTCTTAATCTTAAAGACTGAAAGGTCTTATTGTAAGGCTGTAGATAACCATAATTTTATGTGTATGTGTCTGCCTGGTTCATAGGTAGAGAAAGCTAAATAGGTTTCGAGCTAAATTGAGTTATTGAATCTGTATACGTGCGTTTGTGTTTGGCCGATGCCTTTGGTCAGACAGCAGCGTGTCGTCATTAGGATGACGTGTGCACAGTGAAAAAACAAGGCCGTAGCTGAGGGCCCGCGTGTTGCCGTGGTGACCTTATTTTCATGCATAGTGAGCGGATGACCGATGAACGTGCTTGAGTGGCTTGTCCTGCGGCTCATTCAGTGACCGCATGACCCATCTACTTATCTATGCCAAGACACAAACAACACGCTGTATGAAAAGAAACAAAAAATTACACAGGTGTTTCACAAGTGAGCATGTATAAATGAATGCATGAACACAAATATCACATTTTGAGTTAATTAGACAATTAAGCATCACTAAAATGATGATGTTTGCTTAAAATATAATACAAATATTGTTATGCTTTTATTTAGTTGGTTAACTCAATGTTGCCTATGTATTCATCAATCATACATTTTCAATACAGCGTACAGACTGTACAGTGTTTTACTTTAACCGGAGAGCAATACCACAACAGATTGCTGTACATTCCAGCCTTAGTGACTTTTCTGCAGTTTCCCTGCAGTCGCCCTGCATCCTGTCGCCTTCCTCATCAGGTTAATGATGATGAGGAGCAGAAAGAGAAAAAACGTTGTTGCTAATTCGACACTTTAGCTGCATGTGAGACGGGGAGTTGGCAATAGATCTTTTTCCTGCTCAGGGATGGATCTGCACCTGGACTGGCTGCTCAGTCGCAGCTCTGCATCCTTGGAGAGAACAAAGGAGTTTAACCTACAGTATGTGGAAAAGGAGAAACTTTTATTTCCTGTTTGCATGGGAATATATACAGTACAGGTTGATGAGCATTAATAAAAGATATATGCACAGTCAAAAGTGTTTACATGTTTGTGTAGTGTAGAAGGAGTCCTAGGTTAAAATTTCAGCCTGATACTGTATATACAAAATACATTATTTTAAGAAAGCACCTCAGTGATCATCACGAATAAAAAAAATGGTAAGTTTGAAGAAAGGTAAGACTCTGTACTGATTAAATATAGACTATAGAAGAAATGAATTTTGCCTACAATAATCGTGCAACATAATCGTGCAACTTAACTATCCAGTTAACAACTTAACTATCCAGTGTACAAATACATATTTTTGGACATTGAATTAAAAACTCGGTCCAGAAATCTGAGGAACACAGTTTGGTTCCCATAATGGCCATAATGCTTTTGCAACGCCTTAACAGGTGATGCAAGATTTCTTTATGTCACAGTCCCACATTCTTGGAAGACCACATATATAAAGATTTCCGGAAAACTAGGCCATGCTGAGCTGCTCAAGTGAAGATAAAGTGTGAATAAACGCACACACACACATACTTCGGGAAGATGTATATTTTAAACCTTCAGCCAACCTTTTCATGCACACAATTTACACACTCACACACCACACAAGAACACACACACACCTCACGCACATCCACTGGGGACCTAAGGCATGCTACCTGTATAATTCATTTACACAGGTTTGTCACTGATGTCCTTGGCTAGCTGGGACTGAATTTGTGCACATGAATAGATCACATGCAGAGGTCAAAACTGTTAGTATAAGAGCTGTTTGGCATGAAATGCATGATTTGTGCACATCAGAGACCAGGTCAGTTGTATCTAACAGTCCAGAGTGAACATGGGACTCAATGTTAACTGCTCAATGCAAGATAAAACACATTTCGTCCTTATATACCTGTGCTGCCTCGGAGAGAGAGAGAGAGAGAGAGAGAGAGAGAGAGAGAGAGAGAGAGAGAGAGAGAGAGAGAGAGAGAGAGAGAGAGAGAGAGAGAGAGAGAGAGAGAGAGAGAGAGAGAGAGAGAGAGAGAGAGAGAGAGAGAGAGAGAGAGAGAGAGAGAGAGAGAGAGAAATAAAGTCAATGCGGTCGCTCGGTTGGGGGTGGGGGGATGATGGGGAGTAGAGGGATGAACATAAATCTGCTGCTGTCTTCATCCTGCTGGTCTCATCAGAGGGAAAAAGGAAACGAGAGAAATGAATGTGTGAATGTAAAAAAAAGTATAGATGGAAGATATACTGTGAATAAACAAGATTGAAGAAGGGGGTGTATTTCAGGAAAAAATAAATGAATAAACAAAATAATTAAGAGAGAGAGGGAAAGATGGAGAGACCTAGAGACCTGAATAATTGTCCTTGCAGGCTGCCAATGTGACGTCATTGGTTGGCTGAGTGGATCACATGATACAGTTTCACAGGATGCAGGGACAGTACGGGGAACCTGTTCCTGGTGTCAGTGTGTGTGTGTGTGTGTATCTAGTATCCAAATCCAAAAGGTGATGTCAGTGTTCACGTGGGAGGGATTTAGAGAAGTGTTTAAGTCACCTCAGCTGCACTGGTTTGACTCTATTTTTACTCTTTTGTTGATTTATTTTCTCAAATTCTGAATTGTTTCAAACAGATATCTTTCTGTGTGTGTCTATGTAGCACCCTCTGAGATGCAATAATATGTGCGATCAGCAATCAATCCTCAATGCGATATCATCACCAGTTTTCCTGTTTACTGCTCATCAGTTTTAATGACTTCCTCTTATCCCAGCATAATTTGCATAGATAGTGTAAATATTTCTGTGACTTTTTCCCCTCTTGAACTCAGTGTCAAGGATATGAAGATGATCAATTGCTTTCAATTTTTTAATTTGGCTTGGTTTATTAAAAACTAAAACAGTTTTAAGCAAGAATGTAAACCTAACTAAACCTATACTGCTGGAATATTCTGACATGATTCACTGAAATGATGCACTGCGATTCACAGTAAGTTTTAATTCCCATTACAGTCTAACAAAATTCTGGTTTAGACTTTAAATTCGGGTTTAATAGTTCAAAGGTCACCAAGGTTTGTTTTGTACTGTAAGAATCAAATGGGATTTTTCTCCCGGATTACTTGTCTCTCTCTCATTCTCCGGTCTTGCTGTTTCTCTCAGAAAGTTTACCATGAGTGAATAATCCTTCAGGCAGTGAATTACTTGACAAAATACGTCACCACTCCAAAAGATCCAAAGAGAAGATTTGTGTCTCAGTTTCCCTCCTCCTTCTGGTCTTTTGCTCGCTAAGATTATTACTTTTCTTAATCCCGTCATATCTTGCTCCTGCTGCATTGATGCTCTGATGTTCAGGCCCATCAGCAGATTAAACACAGATGCGGAGAAAGACACCTCCTTTAACAAACTTCACAAAGATTAGAGTGTATTTATGTGCGTGTTTATCTCTGCCTCCCAAGTTAAACATGTCAGACTAATTAAACAGATCAGACAGATCCAACAGCAACACTTTCCCATGTTGAATTTGTCATTTTTCATCACCCTATGAAGAATCGGAAAAAAGTTTGTTGCTAAACGACAAGAGGCTTTTGGTTTACACATCCACTATTTCAGATGTGAGGCGGGAACAGGCTGGGATAAACACAATATCCTGCAGTGCTCTGAGATTTCAGATGTCAATCGGAACTGAATGTGCTGCAGTTTTGTCAGAATTGCATTTAGTGCTGGTGCAGCGTTGCGTTGCAATGCTGTCTGGCTTGAAAACGTAATGCTTTTTTAAATGATGCAGTGTGTGTGTTTGTACATGTGTATGTTGTATAGCCACTTGAAAGAACACTGATCGCATGCATTGATGCCGTGATGTAGTATTTCTCATGCTCTATCGCCTCCGTGGCTCAACAATGAGCGATTATAGTGACAACTGTCCTCTCTTCTCTCTGAGAGGAGTGTTGTGTGTGTCAATCGTACACTTAGCTGTGATTATCCTACTGCCTGGGTCTGGATTAGTAGCTATAGAGGAATTAGGGGAAGGGATGGTGTATTGCACATTTTTATGATACCTCTGCTGTCTGTAAGATTAACACACTAGAATATGGAGTAGAGGAATGGATTATAGTATGTGACATAGTGTGCATTAAATTTACCGTACATAGATTAAAACTATTATTAATAAGGATTTACACTGCATTTAAAGTAATTATAGATTTCCCCTTTTACATTTATGTGAACAATAACAGCAGCAAGGGTGAAAATGAAACCAAAAGGCTGCACTAATCTGATTGGCTGATGAAATACAATGTTTGGGAGTAGGACACACATAGGGTTTTTGCAGTTTGTGTGAAAACAAAGTCAAGTTTATGAGATATTAAACTATGATACTAAATAGTCAGTCCTATGATTGACACATTATGTTTACACACATACCAAGTTACTCTAAATGTGTGCGTTTGTCTGCTGATGTTTGTCAATTTCATAAAATTTAGTTTGACTTCTTGTTCTGATGGAAATATGTTTGATTGTGTGTATAAATCTAGTATGTGCAAGTTATCTATTGTCAGGAGAGTCTATCTGGTTTTAATGAGTATGATGTAGACCATTATTTTTTTGTCTTTAGTTAAAGATTTGTACTCAATTTAATAAGTCTGTGTGTCCAAACTGTAAGTAGCCAGTGAAATATAGATTAATTACTCCATTATGAAGAGAACTGGAACACAGTATTCTCTCTTTTTTTTGTTGGGTCATTATGTCTAGCTGGACTATATCCTGTATCTTCACTATCAGAGAAAGGTCTTTGGACTATGCATTTACAGTAGTGTTTTTTTGTAAATTTTTTGTTAAAAAGAGATTAAATGTGCACAACCACATTGTATTCAACTTTGGATGGAAAAGATTGATGTGAGGTTCTTTAACCTGATTTTTTGGATGACATATAGAAGCAAATAGGATATATTGGGGGAGTATGTGAAGAATCCAGGGTCCAGCAACGTGAAGGAATGAAAGAAGGATTGAAACATAAGGGGGAGAGCGATGGAAAAGTGCATGAGGGTTGTTAATCTCTCTCTCTCTCTCTCTCTGTTGCACTATGTCCTGCTGCCTATCCATATGGTTGCATGTATGTGTGTGTGAGAGAGCAAGAAAATAGAAAAAAGAAATTTGGGGCAAGGTGAACGACACATGCCAAAATTCATATAACAGGATGGTTTGATTAAACAACAAGCTTTGCATTGATGTTATTGTGGCTGTAAGTTTTATCTGTGGTTTCAGGAGTCTGTCAGGAACAAAGACATGGCTTATGGCTTCAGATATATTGCTGCTTTATCTTTTTCAGGAACGCCTATTTTAATTAACATCTGCCTGAGCCACTTAACGAAGGAACAGACAAGACCATTGTGTCCGATCTTTGCTTTTGTCTCTCTTTGTCTCTCTATACATGCTGTATACATATGCACTGCACTGTCACTATATAGAATCAAAAAGCATACTAAGAAAGCAAACTGTAAATACATTTCTTAGAAAATACCTGATGTAATATAAACCATCTCTTAATAAACTTTGACATTCTGTAGGAACATCATGACTTTATAATGTACTGCAAGTGTTTAAGACGTAACTTATAGATAAGAATCAGAGGGGAAATATGCATGCTGAAGTAAACTAACACCGTCTTGTCTCTATTTGTCTCTATGGAGCCTCTCGGTTATGTAATATAAGTTGTGGATAATTTTTCACTCACAGATAATCACTGTAATTGCTTTTGATGGCTACAGCAGGCAGTTACTCTGCCCAGCAGAAAAGGGTAAAAGTTCCTGTAATTTGCTATATGGTTATGACCAGTTAGCTGTAAATGACTGTATCCATTCTAATTTATCTGTCTGTCTGTCTGCATATCTGTCTGTTGTGTTTCATCATTCGGTTGCATTACCCCAGCGGGCGGTTGTGTCATCAAGTTGTGTTGGATCGTATTTCAATACCAGGGTTAGGTGGGGTTATATGTGAGTGGCGTTTTTCATCACCGAAAACTCCAAAGGCGTAATTTCATATTGACACACCATTCATCGACCAGCGTGAAGTTATTGCCTTTCTTCAGTTCCCAAAAGGATTTTATGACTTTCAACAGCCCTGTAACGGAACCGGAGAGAAAGCAGCCCTTGTTCTTTTAGGGCCGGTATTGAGTTTGCACACCTGAGGTACTCCGATCAGTGCTCAGCAGTAAGTGAGATATACGGCCGATGTCAATCCAAAGCCCTTTTTCTCTTTCTCTCTCTCACTGGTATGGGGTGTGACAGGCATGAATACTGAGACAAAACGCTTTATTTTAAACCAGGTCCCCGGGGCATGGCATATCTCTTGGCGCTCTACACATTTTGTCTGTATGTGTCCATCCATTGATTTATCCCTCTATAGCTGACCCTGAGAGAGTGGTCATAATAGTAGCATTTTTCCTCTGAGATGATTTAATTGTTTTCTTGTTACTATTAAGCCACTTTTCCCCAATCTTTTAGTCTTGATGAAATGAACCAATGAATTCAACCGCCCAAGTTTGAGCTTGGCCCACCCTGGCAACCGCACCAAAGTGTCTGGCCAAGTCCTACAGTACATGGTCCATCTCACTTCGTAGAGCTGGAACAAAGCCTACATTTATTTTAAATAGTGTAATTAAGAAGATTGCTTGGATTTTATCTTAGCAACGGTCATATCTGACTGCAAATTTAAGGACTGATGGATCACTGTGTTTCTTCATGTGTTCAGGGATTTGTATCGTACGCTGATGATTTTCAAAATCTATATACAGGTATAAGCCGTATTTTTGTATGTGCTGAAAGTATATAATCTGCAGTACACTGGCGTCTATCTGTGTGAGTACAGTAAGGTAGCTTTCCCACGTGATTAGTTTCATAAGTCAGAGCATCTCATTTCAAAGGTGAGCTCTTTTGTATCTGTGATTCCTTGGGCGAAGCATGTTTGTTTGTTTGTTCGTTGGTTATCAAATCTGGCCTTTCCGCAAACGCTTGTCTCCGTAGCATCACTGCAGCATAATATATCAGTGACACAACAGTACGCACACACAGAGATATAGCAGCGCATGTAGTTCTAAATGAATCAATGACTTTGCGTTCCTAATTGGCACAGAGATGAGACGCGTTCATCAAATGGTAATATATCTTGCTGACCTACTTCTATATATGTGTGTTTGTGTTCTCACAGGTGTAAAGGAGCATCACACTATGGTCTCTCCGCTGAAAGGAAACGTCGTTCTCAAGAGGGAGATTGTACCGATAGCACCTCAGAGCTTACCGTGGCAGCCCTGCCCGGAGAGGGATGCCCCTCCTCTGCCATCGCCCTTCTATCAGATGAGCACGGCCTGGTTAACCCCGCCTACGAGCCCAGCGTGGAAGACAACAGCCAATCCGGTAGTACCACCAGCCTAGCGGCACGCAGTTCAAGGAAGAGTGAGTGTGAGTGCACACATTGTGTGTATGTGTGTGTGTATCTGTCTGTGCATTAGTGTGTATTGTCTGAACCAATATTATGGTAATGAAAAATGTATGCACACATACACACAAAAACACAAGTATGTGTGTTCATCTTGCAAAATGAAATTAGCTAAAAGATTAATTTAATATTTATTCTTAATTATTCGTGTGATTTGGCTTATAGTCTGTATAAACTATATGCAATTGTACTAATAAATGTTGACTTAAAATATACATAATTAATATTTACAGAATATATACTTAATAAACTTATATATCCTTAACTGTAACTTTCTCTCCTTTACACATACTGAGACAATCAATCTAACAAATGTCAATTGTGGCAAAGTTGCCCTCTGTGCACCGTTTATGTCATTTAATGCAAAAATCAATTCAAATTGCTTGTCGGAAAAGTTTTAAGGCTCAGCTGAGACACTCTATTGTTATTGCTGTTAAAGGAACACTTAACCGGAGCGGAGAATAAGTTCAAATATTCCATATGAATATTTTATGAGGCCTGTTCCTGACCTCCACAAAGTAACTCGGATGTGTTGCATTGTCTGACATCCCCTGGAAATGTGAATTCTGGAGAACGGGTACAGAAAAGGCAGCTGTACCAGCATTTCTGATACTGCAGCCAGACAAGCTGTCGACCTCCAAACCAACCAATGCCAGAGTCTATCAGAGACTCTAAAATAAAGCAGTAGGTAGACAGAAAGGGTTTCTATACAGTAAGATATTAAAAAGGACAGGACAGTGCATTACTATCCTGGTCTTTTTGGTTTTAACCAGCTAAAACCTGAAACCGCTTAGGTTGCTGAAATGTTTTTATTTTAGTTTTCTCAATAATTCAAGTTACACAGATATACAGGAAGTGGCCTGCACTATTCTATGCTGACTCAGGTCTGACCTAAAGAAAACATTTCGGCCATGATAAAGTTTTAATTTTACTGCGGTATACAAAGGACAGCACAGCTGTGTGCCTGTGACACCAGCAGGTTTTTCTGAGGTTCATCCCAGGTGCAGTTTATTCTGATGAACCACCAACAAAACAGAGGGTCAGTTTGATTGGCTGCTGTGTGTTAACTTCTCTCTGATTGGCTGTAAGTGGACAGCAGACTTTGTGAGAGATATGTCCAGGCATGTTGAGGCAGAGACATAGGGTACCTCTCGTTCCCTTTCTTCATCTCTCTCATTCTTTCGGTCACAGATCGTAACTTTGACCGGACATCGGTGCGCAGTCGCTCTTTTCGGCGATTGAACCGAGCTTTCAGTGTCCTGAGGAGGACTAAGAGTGGGACAGCAGTGGCCAATGAGACCACAGAGGAGAGAGACAACCTCAGAAATGCCAACATACCACCAGAAGGTAAGTGCAAATATTGACCGTGCACCTTTTTGCATTGTAAACCCTGCTATGAAAAACCCTGCTGGTTTTATAGTCTGAGGACAATATCAGACCAGTTCAGACCAGCTAACCAGCAGGAAAGTTAGTATGACTCTTTAAGTAATTAGGCATGTATAAAGACTATAAGGTTTTAAAATGTCACTGTGTTGTATTTATGCTACCATTAAGTATATAATGGTGTATAAATATATAAAATATCCCTCTGGTATTGTTATATCGCAGAAAACAGCAAATCAAAACATGCTGGCATTGAACTTTGAATGTCCTGACATCTATTATCATTCATTCGATAGCATGCTAAAACAATATCAGCTGATAATAAAGGAGAAAGAGAGTGTGTCAGAAGGTGACAGTCTGGTTTGGGTCTGAGAGAGAGAGAGAGAGAGAGAGAGAGAGATAATGCAGAGGAGAGAGAGAGAGAGAGAGAGAGAGAGAGAGAGAGAGAGAGAGAGAGAGAGAGAGAGAGAGAGAGAGAGAGAGAGAGAGAGAAAAGGGTGAAGTTGGTTTGGGAGATTGAAAAAGGAAGGAAATACCGAGGGGGTTAAAGAACGAAATAAGTGTGTGTGAGAGAGAGAGAGAGAGAGAGAGAGAGAGAGAGAGAGAGAGAGAGAGAGAGAGAGAGAGAGAGTTTGGGAGATTGAAAAAAAGGGTGATGGAAGGGAAATACCGAGGGGGAAACAATCGAGGGGTTAAAGAACGAAATAAGTGTGTGTGTGTGTGTGTGTTATGTAACACCTTCAGGTTGCTGTAGTAATGAGCTTCACTTTCTCTCTCCCTGCAAGCAATCAGAACAGATGAGGAGAAAATATTGACTTTGAAAGAGAGAGTCTGCACATTGTGGAGAACAGGGAGAGAGAGTAAGGGAGAAACGATGGTTAGATAAAAATGAGAAATTATTTACAAATTACAAAATGTGTTTGAACACTTTTAGACTCTCATGTCAGATTTGGGTTTGACTGCATTACATAACACAATATCAAAGCCAGTGGCATCTGCAAATAAATGATGACTATACCTTTTCTCACATTTCCAAAGTAATTTTCTAATTATAAGTAAAAAGCACTAAACTATTTAGTAAACATATTTAGCTCATTCTGTTTCCTTAAGTCTTATTTAGGTTTTAATGTTTAATTACTGTATATACTGTATGCACTAGGAATTGTATTTTATGATATAGTGTTTTTTAAATTGTGACCTATGCATCCAAACACTTTCTATTATAACTCCAGCTCTATGGCTGCAGATTTATGTGCGCTTTAGTTTCGGGTCATTTCCTCAGACACAGATTGTTACAGTCTAAAATTTGATTTCCTCCCATGAAAATCCTCTTTGGTTGTCTGTGTTTTACTCGAGAGCCTGTAATGACATTAATTGTCCCCCCCGCTCTTTTGCCTTTTTCAAACTACAGTATGAAGTCATGTTTGGCTCTGCTTTTGTCTGAACAGATGCCCCGTTACAGCACTCACACAGTTTTTGTCGCCCTCTATGAATCACCAAACTCTCTGTCTCTCTTTATCTCTGTCTCAGTATTTGCATTGCCTCAGCTGCATCATCTAATCCCTGACGGAGAGGTCACCAGTATTAAAATCACCAGAGCTGATCCTTGTGAACCTCTGGCTATCAGCATTGTCGGGGGCAACGAGACGCCTCTGGTCCGCATCCTCATTCAGGACATCTACAGAGAGGGGGTCATCGCTCGCGATGGAAGACTGCTACCTGGAGATATGATCCTCAAGGTGTGCATATAGTTGCATATAGTTCAGAAAATGATTTCTCTCTCTCTCTGTCTTTCAACTCATGCTGTCTTCCCCTCAAATTCTTTCAGGTCAATGGTATAGACATCAGTAACGTGCCTCACTGTTATGCAGTGGCCGCTCTCAAGCAGCCCTGCACGCTGCTGCGCCTGACCGTACTGCGGGAGCAGCGTCACCGTTACCGTTCCCACCATCACTCCCCCTCCGACGGTTTCCCCGTCCACACCCCAACCATCCGGGATGACAGCCTGCACGTCGTCCTTGTGAAGCGGACCCCGGACGAACAGCTAGGCATCAAGCTTGTGCGCAGGCCAGACGAGCACGGCGTTTTTATCTTCCACCTGCTGGAGGGAGGGCTGGCCGCCCATGACAGTAGGCTGAGGGTAGATGATCGCGTGTTGGCTATTAATGGGCACGACCTGAGATACGGAGCTCCTGAGCATGCTGCGCTGCTTATTCAGGTGAGCAGCATTGTGGGATACAGAAAAGAAAACAGTACCAAGCCCTTCATGACACTGTAAAATTTGTTATTGAAACATATGTTTTAACATAAACTCAACTTTTACAAAACTTTTTCGCAACTCATCACTAGTCAAGATTTTGCCAATTGAATTAATATTGAATGAATTAAATACACAGCTACTTTTAAATGGTTGTCAATGGGAAAAAAGCTTTTGGAACATGGTAACCTGCCAATCCTTGACTTCTTGGTCATTACACTGCAAGGGTATATAATTGAGTGTGTTATTTAATATTTATTTCTGTCTGGTGGGTCTTGCTTGCCTTAAAGTTATTTTTTCAGCTTGCTGCTTCCTGTCTGGTATAGATTGGTCTCCAAGGAGCCAAGATGGCCGCTCACAGCAGGCAGTTTCTGACATAGATTAACTACTAGCAGGAAACTTATTAAATTAGTCCAATTAGAGTGATAACAAGCTAGGCCCACTCAATTAAGTGGCAGCGACAGGGCATTAGACTCCCAAGACCGCCATGGGTCCACAACATGAGTGTGTGGGTGTGTGCTGTAGACTAACACAAGCTACAGGGTTGTCAGAGGGAAAGGTTAATGAAGAATAAAGTCAAGATGCACTCAGATGGAACAATGAGAATGGATAAGAGAAGCGCAAAAGAGAAATAAATCAAAGAGAGAAAAACTAAAAACTAGAGCACAGCACATACAGCAGCATGGTTCTCAAATCTCCATATATATTGGTTTTCTTTTAATAAGTTTACACACTGCTCAGATATAATCACACATTTTCATTGAGCTGTAGGGCACTAGCAGTCATCACAACATCTGGTAATTGTGGTTCCTAGACTTCCATATAGTAATGGGACATTACGCACCCAAGCATGCACTCTCTCTTGGGTATGACGAAGCTATTTCCAATTTTAATTGTTTGAGAAAGTGCTCACTCCTTTGGGAAGTTGTTGTCCTTTGGTTGCTCTCCTGGCTGATTTGGTTATGATTCGGTCGGTTAGCTGGTCTCCTACACTGGAAAATGTCTTAAACCCCTCTAAAACCCACAAAAACAGACCAGTCTGGGAGACCATTTAGGACCAGCAAACCTAATTTATTTTACTATTCACTATATTTCGTAGTTGAATTCTAATCTAATCACGACAAACTATATATTGATGGAAATGTATATGACACAGGAATAATATTTGATCATTCTGAAAAAATTTCTTAACAATAAATATAAACAAAAAATGTTATTTTTAAAAATACCTAAAATAAAAAAGTGCAGTGACAGTTATAAGGTTAAGCTATTTTTTATCGGCAAGCATGGACTCAAATGATACATCTGCGTATTCTGCAGGCGAGTGAGGACCGCGTCCATTTCATCGTGTCCCGCCAGACTCACATCCCTACTCCAGACATCCTACAGGAGGCACCGTGGAACATGGAAGGACCACCTCCCTACTCTCCTGTAGATATTGAACACTCTTTACTGGTCAGTCTCATACAGTACACGCATACACAAACACAAGCAGTATGTGTGGTATTTTTCTATCTATAGTGTTTTTCTACAGCACTTCAGAAAGATATTCTGATTGGGGACTAAAAGGATTTGAAAGCCTACTTCTATCAAAGAATCAGGCAATCAGACAGCCTACAAAACACACAATCCTCTGAATATTACTCTCTGAACCTAATAAAGAAAGAAGGGAAAACACAGCAGGGGAAAACCATGCTATGGCAGGGAGGATTTCTTTGCACCTTTCGAAACGTGATTTTCTGCTGCTCAGTATTTGCAATGACAACTTCCCCTCCTGTTCTAATTAAAATCTAATTCACAGCTTTTCATTACACACTCTTTCTTATTTATTATCTCTTCAGGAAGGAACACACAGGATGCAAACGCGCAACAGCATCCACGACAACTGTTCTGCGTGCTTGCATCACACGCACGCGCATGGTTTTTCTGTTGGGTCTAAATAAACGCCAATTTTTTTTACATTTTGAGATGGGGAAACATTCTGGCTTGACATTATAAGAGTTTTTTCACTCCTTTAAATTAGACACGTCCTAACACACACTTTCTCCAGCGATAAGCCGTACACAGTAACAGTACAGATCTGATTTTCTATAGCCCCAGGCGCAGACTAAATACAAACAGCCCCTTTATTGAACTTTAATAACGCTTTTTATTAAGTTAGAACTTAGCGACTGTGTTTGTTGTTTTTGGATGAGATCCCAAGCTAAATTTGGCTGCAGTCAGCACTATCGTCCTGCAAGCTGACCATTTATCACAAACACATACACATAGGCTTCAGGCAGTCAAGTGATTTTAAGTTGTTCTTTTAATTGGTGTGTCAGGAATGTGTAAATGCCCGAACAATAGGTCAGAGAACCAACACTCACAAATTCACACGCATATTGTAGACGTTTTTTATTTTGAAGAAGTTTCTTCACCTATAGGCCCATTTGGCCCTTTGACAATATAGAAAATAGATGTTTAAACACTGACCAGTCTTACTAGTCATAATGTTTATACTGTACATCTTATAGTGGACAAATATGTACTGTATCACAGGAACGTCATTTTTTTTTAATACATTTACAGCTCAAGGTCATTCCCATTCATTGTCATTGTTTATTTTATCTTTTTTATAAAGGATTTTCATAGTTTACGACTAATAGTGTGTGTTTGGGACAAGCGTAAGAAAATATAATCTGTATAAAAACAAGATATTAAATGGATACATATTAAATTAAAGTAAAATAGTTGATGAAGGCATGGTAAAACATTTACAATGGAAAAAAGTTTTAACAAAAAGCATTACCTAGGATATAAAACTGCCCAAAGTTAAAGATCCCTACCATCTCACTCCAGGACTGCCAAAAGCCTACATGTTACGAGAAGGCTGTGACTCTGTTGAAGGAGCCTCACGATTCTCTGGGCATGACAGTCGCCGGCGGGATGAGCAGCAGGGGGTGGGACCTGCCCGTCTACGTCACCAACGTTGATCCCAATGGCGTTGTCGGGCAAGAGGGCTCCATTCGCAAAGGTAAAGGCTCAAAGAACTCTCTTTAACCTAATCAGACACAGCTGACAAAGCCAAGCACACCTGTTTTCAAGGTGCCCCTCTGATCTGTCCTCCCTCACTTGCTTTGAACGCGTGTGAACACACAGAACCAAAGACACACCTGCTAATGCATATGCATAACCGTCATCAGTTCTGCAAATATATGCATTTAACACTGCAAAATGACACACTTGTGCAGCGACACACTCCCACTCACAAGTTTGCATAAATGGAAAATCAGTTTTTCTGTCATACACACACACACACACACAGAGAATCACACAAACTTATCAGCCCCCTGTAGTGCAAAGTTTTTGCAGGTTTTTATTTTTGTCATGCATGTAGGTGTGTGAAGTCATAGGTGTAATCATGCAAAAGCAGATTTATAAAGTCACACATATGCACAGAATATCAAGACTTATACTCTGTAACTGTTGTATAAAGTGGATAAAGGTGTGTTAGACTGTTACTGTTCTTTGAACAGTTTGGGTTATTAAACTAGTTATGCTTTCCAATAATACCACAATGAAAAGTGTTTTCTATTGGAATACAGCATATTTCAACAGTAGAAACATTTTGCTAATGATAATTGATGTATAAGGTTGTAGCCATTATTTAGTCTCATTGAGACAAATTATGCGTCAAATATCAGGACTGTTAGTTTAATGTTGTAGGAAACAATCCTATTAAACTATATATTCAGATTTTTTTACTTGTAGTAAAATCTCCGAATAAAATATAATGTTTGCTGGTGTCCATAGCCATCTTCTAACATAAATATTCTAGCATATTTCATTCAATTGACAGGTTAAAATACAGTGAAATAAGTTACAAAATTTTAGTTTTAAACTTTAACAAACATACCTGATCACATATGTGCATAATACACCACTTTGTTCTAAAAAAGTTCGTTTTTAGGATCTTTAAAATGCAATAATGTAGTAATCTTCCTCTAAAGCAATATGATCAAAGCTGCACAGCCAGGGAAGAATAACATTAACCAATAACATTCCAGTCTTCTTTTCTCAATCCAATCAAATCCAGATGGATGAAACCAAATCTCACCATACATTATTGCTCTGTTAAATATGGTTTTGTTCTGAATCTGAAAGCCTTTCATGCCGCCTTTGTGATGAAAGAGTAATACTGTTTTGAGAAAATGAAAAAAGTATTGTCTCATACAGTACATGCTAAAAAAATTTATCCTACTCAGATGACAACTACAGTGCAACAACCAACCGTTACAATCTTTTGATCCATACTAATACTAATGTCACCATCTCCGTTTCCTAGGTGACATCCTGATAAATGTCAATGGGGTTGACCTGACGGGTGTGACTCGGAGCGAGGCCGTGACTAACCTGAAGAACGCCTCATCGCCAGTGGTCCTACAGGTGCTGGAAATGGGACTGCCCAATGAAAGCTCTCTGGACTGCCTGCCCCCTCTGCACTCCCCCTGCGCTCTCGCACCCTCTCCCCCTGGAGATATCAAACTTCCCCTGCCTAATGATGACTACTCTCCCCTCTGGGTGTCCTGGCTCCAGCTGCCCAGGTATAATAAAAGGAATATTTCTAAGCATTATAGCAGAAATATGTTTTATTTTTGTCTTATTCTCCTTGCCAATAGGACAACTTAAGTAAAAATTGATACAGCTCTACAATTTAATTTGACACGAAGTTCTCTGGGATACAGTCTGTTCAATGTATCATACTAGGTGCATAGATCTAATTTTCACAGCCCACTGAACAACCCACTTATGTCCACTAAAGATTTATTGAAGACACCCAGATACCACATATTAAGAGCACTTATTTCCCGACAGCTTCAGAGCATTTTATTCATTGATCAGGCTCCACTGTGCAGGATTATTTTTTTCTACTTTTTTCTACTTATTTCCCCCCTTTCCTTTACATGTTTTTTCACTCTTGTAATGTGGAAGGTCTTAACTTGCCAAATGGTTTTATATACATTGTAATACAGTTAGTAAACATTTTGCATAAGCAAAACTGAGAAAGTTAGTGTGGGAAAGGGTTAAGTAAACCTCCCCACTGATCTTTCTATACTGTACTTTCTTCCCCTCTCATTCGTTTTCTTTCTACATCCTCTGATTTCTCTAAAGTCCTGCCCGAGCTCTGAGCTTTCCTGCTGTTAGCTGTCAGACATGGTTGATATCCAGCCTTCAATATTTTAAATATCCATAACAATGAATTTCCTGCAGGGATCATAAGTCTTCAAATACAAAATGAGTTTTTCAGCGTTGCTCACTGAATAAAATTTCCCTTTTCCACAGGATATTCATAATCTCCTTGTTAACCTTTCATGTCCTTTCATGATCATTTTCTGTCCTCTCCAGACACCTTTACTGCTGTAAGGACATTGTCCTCCGCAGGAGCACGTCTGGCAGTCTGGGTTTCAGTATTGTGGGTGGACAGGAGGAAATCAACTGTAACCAGTCATTCTTTATACGCTCCATCGTAGAGGGCACACCTGCTTATAATGATGGCAGGATACGGTAAACATACTTGAAAAATATCTTTCGTTTCTACTATTTAATAGTAATCTCAGAATCTTTGTTATGACTTCATATACCTAAACTCTCTCTCTCTTTAATTAGCTGTGGAGATATCCTGCTGGAGGTGAATGGGAAGAGCACCTGGGGAATGACACACACAGCTTTAGTGCGTCTGCTCAAGGAGCTGAGAGGCCGGATCACTCTCACCATCGTTTCTTGGCCTGGCAGCCTGCTATAGGACTACTCTGCATGGGGGAGGGGCTTAACACAGAGACCCTACCTTTAGGGGCGGAGCTTATAATACAGACCATATACCGACAACAAAAATGGTGGCTTTTCAATTACAAGACTTCCTTTAAAGGCAGAGCTTGTTAAATAAACTTCCACGGGAAGCAGGAAGTGACACATGGACCTGACCCAGGTACTGGGGGCTGTACAGACTCTACACGAGAAGGCGGAGCTAATAATGAGCCTGCCCCCGAGAAGCACGTTTAGACTCCAAAATTAGGAGGCACTTTTACGATTGCCACTTTGTCAAAGGGCAAATCATAAAGATAACGTCTGCCAATGAGACAAGTGCATGAGAGGAGCAACCTGTCGATTATTGACGGAAGGTGGAGCTTGTACTTAACAGGTGGGACTTAAATATTCAGGAGAACAGAGTTAATAACCCTTCGACTCAACGAGGGGCTCGTCTGTCAGTAAATGAGTCAGAAATAGATGTATAAACATTATGGGCACCGTGCTATATGTACTATATGTAGAGGCATATGATGCTGAACTCAGATGGATGGGTTTTGGGCGGTGAACACACACGTTGCCAATTCCATTAGTTTTACATGTTAGAAAATGCACTGAAGTGGACGCACATTCTTTACTATAAATGTTGGTGTCTGAAAAAGATAAATTCAAGCACTTGTACTAAGAGTAATATTACTTTGGTTTTATTTCTCTGTTTCTATGGCTTTCGGATATCAGCTTCGTTTCTTGTTCTGAAAGTGGTTCATTCTCTCCATCCGCTGGCATGGAGACTCTTTCGCCAAGTAGTTCTATGTTGGTACGTTTCAGACGCTGTTGCAAACGAAAACTATAGTGAGTAATAAAAAAAGAATAGCAACTGAAAGAAAAAAGCAATGTTAATAATCTATTTTAAAAAGGATAACTTATAATGCTTATAATGATATCGTGAGATTTTGGCGGCCTTGCTGATTTTATTTTTACTACGGAGAAGAAAAAAGTTTGAATGATGTGTGAAAGGCTGTGTGTGCGTGTGTAGGTATCATTGTGGGTAAGATGCGGCATCTCATGCTTTGGCTTGTGCAGTGTACTGTATCTGTTGGTACCTTTGGTTCAATGATCAATAAAGTCATTCTACAAGGACACGTGTGTGATATTTCTTGGCGTGCAATGTGTGTGTAAATGTCAGCGTAGAAAACGACCTTCACAGAAGGTTAGTGCTGTTAGCATTCTCCACAATGAATCATTTTTCACACGCATTCACAATATCATGTTTATAATATTTTTCTTCAACAAAATGAACAATTGTCACAACAAAAATTATCCAGTAATTTTAAATAATAATTAAAATAATAATAATAAAATAGCATGCCCCTTGGACCACTTTTTTCTTTTCATAAAGATGTTTTAAACAAATCAAATCTTAAATCGCTAAAAAAATGTAACATAAATTGTCTTATCAAGTGTTTGGCATCTGGTTGGTCAAAATCAATCACCAGTTGGTCACTCCACAGTCAGTCCCTCTGACTGATGATTAGACTGATGATCTTTCACTAAAGACCTCCTATTGGTCATCAAACAGGTTTACCAACTGGTGAAGGAATTATTCTGTAGCTTCTGATTGGTTCTCCTGATCCACACTGCACTCCTCGCTGGGCTCCCTGCTCTCTCGATCATGTCTGGAGCGCTTGTGCCTGTGTCTCCTGTGGCTATCTGCGTCATCACTATCATGACGTCTCCTGCTGCTGCCACTAATGAGAACATCAGAGGGAAGAAAGTACTGAATATAAAAATATCATACAAATACATTTCTGAAAGAACTGATGTTTGGGGACAAATTTTTCCTAACCATATAAAAATGTATCTTTTGTAAAATTCTTCAATTGAAATAAAATTGAACAGTACCAAATTTAATCACATCAAATACATGACAATGGAATGACTTCCACTGTATGAAAATAAAACATAAGAAACACAAAAGAAAGTGTCACATACAGATTTTAAAAGACATTAGGGTATATAAATTATTAATGACAAGATAGCACAATATTGATTAACATGGTTTTTGTTATCACTGTTATCATCAATACGGGTATATTATGACACCTTTACTTGAGAGTGATTTTTACATTTACATAGTCATTTCATATATCAAATTGATCAAACGCATCAGGGATTTCACAATGCAGACAATTTCCACCTTTAGATTATAAATATTTACATTTATGCATTTGGCAGACACTTTAATCCAAAGTGATTAATTTATTTATTTATCATTTATTCATTATTCAACAACACGGCTGTATGATACTGGAACATGCAGTATATCTGTCACCTCTGGTTATATATACCTGCGAGAAGATCTGTGGTGTTCACTTCTTTCTCTGTATCTTCTCTCTCGACGTCTGTCACTCTCTCCTTCTCTTCCAGAGCTTTCTCGATACCTCTCTCTCCCTGAATGACTGTGATCTCTGTATCGAGACGAGCGTTCATCTTCACTGCACACACGCACGCACACGTTAGTAATTAGGAAAATAACACACATTGTCAAACATGATGAGTTCACTTACTGGTAATTAATAATCTGATCATCAAACGCTGCCTTATCAAAAAATAATGCATCAAGCATGCAATGCAATCTTTTTTGTTTGGACGTGCACAGATTGCATATTAACATGAATTGCATAATCGGGTAATGCTATGACTCTCATTCTAAAACGCTTCAAACTTCCCAAAGCAAGTGCACAATTGCGAGGTGCGATAAGAGAGACACAGAAGCACACGGAGACAGATTCCACACTGTGATCGCTCTGTAATTAGAGTCAGATGAAACCTCCGGCCCTCAGGTGCTGTGATATAGATTAGTCTCGGAAACAGTAATTACATGACAGGGGACAAAAGAGCTTGTGGTGGCAGGGGTAAGTGCAAATGTGTGATTGCTCCACTTTAGTTTTAGTTAAGCAACTGCCACGTTTCCTCTCTCCGTGCATTATTCATTGTTAGTCAAACAATCTCTATATTACTGTCAGTAGCGTGCGCTGATATCCCAGCATGCATCTGTGCTGGTCTTTCACATGCTGTTGCAAAAACAATTAGGAGCATGTATCTTGGGATTTAATGACTACGACATGAGTGTGTGTAGGTGTGGTGACAGCTGGACTGAGGATGAGTCCGATCTCTCTCTATGCTGCAGGAATGAGATCTATATCTATGGGACAACTCTTCAACAAATGTCCAACAATTTGCTGAGAGCATGTCCAGACAGATAAAAAAGTGAGAGAGTTGGTGAGTAAGAAGACATATTGCTGTTTACACCCGATCGTGTAATTGGATTTTGCCAAAGGAGACAGTCTTAGATTTTGTCACTGGGGTTTTTTGTTTAGTTTTGCTTGAAGTGGGAACTGCCTATTCAGCACTTATTACAATAATTAACAGAAATTACATTTATAATCATAGGATAATTTGTGGTCGATAAAGCACAGAATGTCAGCACGACTAAAAACACTTTAATTTTAATCTGGCTATTCAGTGAAATTATTTATTTATAATAATATGTATACTGCACACTTAAAGTATTTTGCATATTTTGTATTTCTGAGTGTTGTACATTATGCAGCATGTATACAGAGATTGATCGTGGCAGTTCTGTGTTGGTGTGTTGGACTCGAGGCCTGAATAAATATGTTGGTCAGTAGGCCCTCCGAGCAACAGTACAGGCGTTAAGCTGCTAACATACTCTCAAATCCTTGGCATGTGTGGGAGTGTGTGACAGCTCCAGTCCTAGTTTATATGGTGCCATGCCAAAAGTGTGTGTGTGTCCCTGCACAGGCCCAGCAGTGAATCAGAGGAGTCGTGTTGAGATTTGGCAGTCGTTTTATTTAACATGTTTTCAACCAAAACACTCTTAGATCAAAAAACAACCCTCCGGCAGTGATACCCCGGGGGTCTTTAATAGGTTGTAGGGGGTAGTTGGAAGGATTTATATTTTGCTTTTTAAAAATATAATGACAGAAATTTAGGGCTGTTAACAAAATTAACAGCTTAATCCCACAGGAACTGGTCACTAATTTACAAGGTGGCTATATGAAATAAATTGTGATATTTGAAAACAGCAAAAATTAAACCCCACCCCTAACCTTGATGTCACTGGCATGAAAACAGATCATGCTAAAACGTGTGAAGGAGAATGTATGAATTTACACGAATTAGCCAGCAAGTAAAAAGTCATAATATTGTTGCGTCGGATTTAAATAATGTACCTACTACATTAATCTGTATTCTTCACAACAATTTTTATATTAATTGTAAAAATGAATCACTTTAATAATGGTCATTTTAATTATATTATTATTAATGTTGAACAATACCCAGTGAAATGTAACACATTTTTAATTTTGTGTGGTTTAAATGGTTTGTAGGGGTACAAAACAAATAGTAAACACTGTCTCACAGCATTAAGACAGCAATAAATACACAATAAATAAATAAATACAATCCAACATGGCAAATATGATTCCCGTTACACACAAACTCGACACTAAATCACACACACCCACATCACTGACACAAGATAAAGAAGAGCTGGAGAAATGGTCTGAAAGAGACAACGTGTGTGATCTCATCTGTGTGGTTCCCAGCTGTTACACTGGCCTGTTTTAATCTCAGCTCTCTCCTCATGTGACCTCACGCTAAATACACCGCCACCGCGGCACATCTCAGTCAGAAGATTGCATGTGTGCATGCAGATGTGTGTCAGGTCAAAGGAAACACATCGATCGGGATCTCTGTTTTGCATTGGCTATATTCTATATACAGTATTCACATTTGATGTAATAGAGTGATGTTTACCTAATAAAGATTGGTTTTTAGTTTAGTAATAATAGAGCTTGCATAAGTGCTGTCACGTTGTCTAAAAGCCTGTGTCAGTGTTTTTCAGTCCAGCTGTCTGCATAAACATCTGCATGCAAAGCTTCTACCTCTAATCCACACACAGATAGACAGATAAGAAATTCTGTTCAATCTGTTAAACCACTCTCTTCTCATCCATACAACTTTTCCTCACTTCATCACTTATTTTCCCCACATCTTTGTCTGTAACACAGGCATTAAGTCCAGCTGTGTGTGAATGCAGACCAGACCCTAACATCTGCACTCACTGATTCATAATAGCTGGCTCTTTCATTCTTTTCCACACAAGAAACAAATAGCTCCAGTGTTGAT
Source organism: Beaufortia kweichowensis (assembly GCA_019155185.1). Taxonomy (NCBI): domain Eukaryota; kingdom Metazoa; phylum Chordata; class Actinopteri; order Cypriniformes; family Gastromyzontidae; genus Beaufortia; species Beaufortia kweichowensis. Next base: position 13,465,658 of record CM032807.1, read on the forward strand.
TGGTTGGTTGTCTCTTACCTTCTGTGGTCTTGTGAAGAAGGACTATGATCTCGATCTGTTTCTCTGTGTCGCTCTCTCTCCCTCTCTCGCTCTTTCTTTTGCCCTTTCTCTTTTGTTTTCTCTCTCTCTCTTTCTTTATGATGATGGCCGTAATACTCCCACGGCTTGCCACTGTCAATCACACGGGGCCAAGAAGCCATGCCCACTGGAGGTGGGTACACACCTGGAAAAACAGGAAACGGAACATCTTTCAGGTCCTACTAGCATTACCAAGTACAAAATGGTTCATGGCTATGATTATTTATAAAACAGTTAGTTACAGTCCTTGATTCTGATTGGTCAATAGCTGTGTTTTAAGACTTTAAGTGATTTTCTTCATGAAAGTTATACATTTATACACATTTTTCGGCTTTACTGCTTCATGTCATGCCTATGCAGAGCCACCTGTGGCTTATTGTTTACTTCAAAACTGGACTGGGCTATCGATGTATCCTGCTCAAACTTTAGGTTTCAAAAGGAAATACATCAATCACTATAAAATATATAGACAGTTATAAACAACAGTTTACAGTTTTGTCAAAGCCACCCCTGAAAAACTGAGATCAATCTGCTTTGTCCATATGCTTGGCTCTGACATTTTACAAAAACTAATTGTATATCTACTTTCAAAAGACCTCCTGTCAGCTGAGCTGAAAACAACAACGCAACTAAAAATCAAATGGCATTTCAGATCGAGCCTGAGGGCACTTTTGCTACATATTTAAAGGGCACATGTCATACAGGTGCCAGAATAACAGCTTGCTATTACTATGACAAGTACTGCTCTTTCTTTTTCCTTATTTTAAACACGCATGCACCGATCCAGACAATCGTAACAATACGTGTTTTGGGCTCCTTAAGTATGCCAAAATCATTACTACATGAAGAGGTTAACAAGGCCACAGTAGATCATCTGACATGCTCAGTTTTCTGTGTGTCCTTGTTAACCTCTGTCTGTAATAATGATGCGTGTTGGACTGAAGTAGAAATGCCTGCTGTGCATTTCTATGTTCATTGGCTGGAACTATATCCCTCCACAGTTCTGTGTGACGCGCGTGTGTGGTGATGATGAGGGTGTCGAGTGTATTAACGCTTTGTGTGCGGTTTCACTGTCTTTAGCCAAAACACTGTCAAAGTGTCTCCCAACTCCCAACACTCATATGTCACATAACTCTGAGCGAGAACGTCTGACTGTATGTGTCTGTGTTTGTGTGAACAGACACTCTTTTGATGGTCTCCCAGGGTGTTTGATGCTCCAATTAGAATGGCCAGATTAAATATTTTCTCACTATTTGATACAAGGTGTTTGGGAAACCACAAGGAAAAACAGATTTTAACACATTCACAATAACATTAGGAGGTTTTCTTTCTCACACTCACACACAATATTCAGAAGCCAAAGAAAACTCTAAGTGTTACATTAGCAAGTATATTTTATTTTCCATGAGTCCCAGCACAGCTCCAAATTATACTTGAGACCTTAACCTAACTTAACCTTTAAATCACATTACAAAAGTAATTATGATGATTAAATTATAACTGGCATAGACCCAATGGTGATGAGGCCTTACAACATGAAGTTCATATATTTATTACTATCTTGCACTTACGGCATGCACTGTAGTGCGTATAAATAGGGTGGATGTGATCAGAAAGACACTATAAATAACAAAATGAGTCATATTCATACCTGGAGGGAAGCGGTACGGCGGGGCTGAGCGTCCATCATAACCTCCAGCCAAATGTCCACTGTATGACAATGAGTAAAGGCAAAGTTACATGTTATTAACATTTTTTATCTTGTGCAGTCTAGGATCAACCATGATCCATGTTATTCCAGCATGATTTGAGCATCTTGTGTGCAACGACAGCAAGAAATATGACCTTTTTACAAAGAAGTTAACATGATAAATATCACAACTGTGTGCAGTACGTCTGTGTTCATACTGAAAGTTGAAATACAAATGCACATACACATATCACTAACTCATCCGTTGACCTTTCTCTTTAAAAGAAAAGAGCTATGCTTATTGCACACTTTTCCCAAGTGGACCCAAAGGAACAAGCTTAATTTAACGAACGTTTAATTTAAAGGGCAGAGAGTAATTTGCTCCAAGGTCACTAAGAGCAGCATAAGCCCATTACTTTAAACTAACAACAAAGCGAGAGTAAAAAAAAAAGAGCATAAACAGAAAGAAACTAAAAGGGCAGACAGAAGTTTTTCATTGATCAAAAGACTCTTTTCTCTTTCAGAGCTCAATTTCCTCATTGTTTGATGTTACTGGCATAAACTCAACATGCAGCATGCGCCTGCTAATCTGCCAGCAGTGTGTGACTGCGAGTACGTGTCTATCCGTGTGTATGAACAGATCCAATTCTGGCAAACAAGCCATTGCTGATCCATAAATCCTGGCTGTCGGCATTCTGCAGTGTGTGTGTGTTTGTGTCCAACAGAACTCCATGTGGTCAGGTGTTGTTTGAGATGAGTGCACTGATTCTATTAATATCTCTGGAAAAGATGCTGCTGTTCTGGTTTTCCTTTTCGTCTCTCTCTTATCCTGTATCCCATTTCCTCTACCTCGCTCGCTCCCATTTCAGATTCAGCCTGTGCTCTTCAATCCTTTAATACTTGTTTTATCTGTCTATATGATTTGAACAGTGAAAAAGACAACAAGATATAAGAGGAGTAATTATTTATAATGAATGTAAAATGATCTACAGTTGCAGTCTTATCTCACCCTTGGGGCGAGCCTTAGTTAGCGGCTGCCTCATTAAGACAGCTAATCGCTGCAGAATTCAGCCCTAATGACCTCACACTAATGGCTGTGCAAAGACTCCGCCCCTCCGGTGGGCTGTACAGCATCACTCCGGTGAATAAACTCATCAACAAAATAATTATTACTGATATTCCACAACATGCGCTGAGAGATCGCTGACATGTTTTATAAACTAATGAAACCATTCAGGATGTGGTTGCCAAATCTCAAGACATCCAATCAAACCAAGGGCTGAGGAGGGAATTCACTAAGAATGAATACAGCTGATAGCGCTGTTTATTTGCACTTCTCATGAAAGAAATTATGCAAATCAAGTAACTGCAAAAGCACCCTCATAATGACGCACAGCATAATTTCATCCTTTGCGGGTGGTTCTGAGTGCTGGGATGTGGAAGATGCAAAAGACTACCGCATGCTATTTTAGGACTGTGGAGCATCTCTCATCTATTGGGATCCAGACACCTTGGGTCTTTAAAAATGCAGAAGTGAGCTCGACAACAACTGGATATATGTCCAGTTATAATGCTTCACTTCATTATTTGATTATTTTACCCATGAGTGAAATCTGCCTTCAATCTAAAATGACTGTCTCTTCTTCAACTGAAACATCAATATATTTAGTGTGCAGAAAAGGTGACATGAAACTGAAACAATCTCCCAGAGAGCCTTGTGGGCCCTACATTTCAGGGCCTTTACAACATACACCCAGCACATGCTGCGTATGTGTGAGAAACATTAAAGGACAGAAAAAGAAGGAGAAGTTTTTTGGAGTGATGGTACTAGAGGAAGTGATTCATGAATTATACAGTTTCGGTTGGCAGGGCTCGGGCGAACGGAAACTCCTACAAGGATGTTTGGACTTGGCAGAGAGAGCGAGACGTGAGAGAAACCATTCTTTAAACAAGAGAAAAAGAACGAACAAGCAAAGTTAAGGACCAGGAAATGGAAATAAATGGAGGGAGCTGGGTCAGGAGAGAGTGAAATGAGAAAAAATTTGCAGAGACGTGGAGAGTAAAAGAAAAAGTAATATGAGACATTGAGAAAAACTTATAAGTTCATCTTAATGGCACAAAATCAAACAATATCACAGGAACTTTTCTTTTTTCCCTATTTTACCTTTACCAATGTTGCTTAATTATCAGATCCCAACAGCAAAATTGATCCAGGTGTGAGTAATGTTAACTACAGTAAAAAAACTTAATCACTACACTAGTTCACCTCTACTATACTGTATATGCATCTGAAAATCTAGAAAAACAAGGAAAGCACTTTAGGTAAAAACAGGCCTGTTATGGGGGATGTCCTGGGTCCTATGATGGTGGTCCAGAAGGTTATATATGTAGAAGTATCTAAATACCTTAAACCACTAAGGTCATTTTGACATCATGACTATTCAGTAAGACAAGTCAGAGCTAAGTTGGAGCCAATTATTTGTGACATTATATGAATGAATCATAAATCCTCATAAGAACCATGTGGATGTCTTCAGATAAGGATAACTGTCAAACTGTGAGAGGGAGTGAATCTACTGTAGTACTTCACAGTGAATGGGGGACACAAACTTGGCCGAGACTGGGCTGTTTGTCTTGGGGACAGAGAGGAGACAGAGAGAACAGAGGGAGGTAATGTATGACGAATGGATGGATGGGGAGGTCTGGATGCCTGTAAACAGGAGGCCACAGGCACAAACATGGCCACCCTGCTTTTTGTCTCTGCCTTATTTGGCTTTTAGCTGTGTTGAGGATGGCTTTAAAACTGTATTTTAGTCCTAAGAAGATAAGTTGTGGCGCCAGTGAGATGAACATGCACCCAATTCAGCTAATAATGACAATTTAGTCATTTGTTACTCCCTCATGTCATTCTGAACGTGTATTCCATTATGCAATGAAACACAAAAGCAGATTTTGAAGAATCCTTTCTTAGATGTTTTTTAAAGTTTCAAAAGCTCCAAAAACCATAAAAGTAAAAAATATATTGTATGTATATTTTAATATATTGTAATATATTGTATGTAGTGACTTTACAGATGTTTTACATTGCAAAACATCTAAAGTCATAGTGGCTTTGTATGTGGACTGTCATGGTTTTCTTTTGACATTTTTGGAGCTTTTGGAGGCATGGTTTTAAGCACTGCTTTTTACGAAATAAAAGCTGTGTGGAGATTTTCCAAAATGGTCTCTTTGTGTTCACAGAAAAAAATAATTGCATACAGGTTCAGAATGGCTTAGGTAAATGATAACAGAATTGTCATTTTTGGGTGAACTATCCATTTAAAACACATGGTTCCTACAGCAAACGAATGAACTGAATAAGCAAGATTAAAAGCAAATAAGTTATCCTGTGCATATGGAAGAAAGGCAGTCCCAGTGAATTAATTGAAGCAGAATGGACTTTTGTATTGATTGTTCTCTTCTAATGTCTGGAGTGAAACTTTGATGAGCTGGCCTACATATTGCAAGCAGGAACAGAGACGGCAGTAACTGCCCTCACTGAAAGGAAAACCTTTTGTCTAGTTTTACTCTCCCACAAATTCAATGAAAGCTGTCAATCACAGATTTAAGAAGTGTCAATCAATACGTCATAAGGGACACAAAATGTTTGAGTCTCATAACTCGTCGATTTTTCAACTTACTCCAGCTCTCTCCTTTCAATCTCATGGGCATGGGACTCTTTTTATGTGATACTTGTCTTTGGCAGTGACAATTTACCGCATAACAATCTAGAGGGAATTTATAAAGAATGAACTGTCAAAGAATGAATGAAGGAATGTCCGCTCTGACTGCTTTTTGCATGCGCCATCTTCATTGTTTTGGTACCAATTTCGAATTATGCAAACAGTGCAGAAGCACTCTGATGAAGTGTTAAATGCTATTAAAAATTGTTAGTTTGTGCAAGCAGATGCAGTACGTGGGGTGCTATACAACACAATGTGGCTGGTTATTCTTCATCATTTCATTAAATAAATTACCACCGCTCAAATACATCATGTAAACAAAACCCTAAATTTTTTCATGAACTTTTCTACTTTGTTTCAAAAATTATTTCTTTGTCACTCTTTCTACCTCTTTCTCTCTCTCTTCCTTTCTCTATCTCTGTCTCTCTCCCTCTCCTGCCTGTGCAGTGATCTGCTACATTTGCTTTTATCCTCATACATTCTTCTCCAAAGTCTCCAGTATCTATATGCTGCCGACCTGCAAACATACACATGTGGATACATACATGGATTGTATATATTGTAATCCATATATCATACACAAACCCTGCTATCATGTCTACCTTGTAATCAGTAAGAGAAAACATTAACTAGGGTTGCCATGTCTGTTGATACCACACCAGACATTTGACACTTTTTGTTTCCAGACAAAAACAAAGCATAACTGACATAAATGTAATACAAGGGTTAAAAAGCAGCTGCTGACAATCACACAGGAAATCAATATCAATTTATATCAAATTTTACTGTACTGCTTTAACATAAACGCTTACCTTGGTATCATAGGTGGAGGGGCTCCAGGAGGTAAAGTAAAACCTAAAATGACATGAACAATATGTGAGTCACACTGAACTCAAAACACTCACATTTATTATAATCAAATATAAAAAAAATGTTAAAACCAGAAGCATACATCATCCAGTGACACGAGTACAAACATCTTTTACTGTTTTTACAACATTGTGTGTGTGAGTTTTGGTTTGTCATACACACTGCTGCAGCATATAAACAGTGGATAAAAATGAGCCATCTTCAATCACATGATTTCATTTATTCTGAATGTGCGTGCCTGTAAAAATGGCACACTTTGTGTCCAGATGTCTCGACTTCAAATGACTCATGTTTATAAGACATCAAGTCAGATTTGAACAAACTCAGCGGCCTGCGACTTTTACCGCCCCTGCTAACCGTGACACCCACCCCCCAAACCCGTGCCTGAAACAAATGGGTCTTCACAGCACCCCAAAAACACTCTCCCTCACATGGCAGAGACACACTTATCTGCTTTGATCACACTCGGCCACAGACGCAAACATTCGTGCACATCTGGGCACCATCCCCCTTTGTTTTTCCACAGGCCCCTGATGGGATCCAGCTCCAAAAGTAAGTTCTCAACAACAACAGAAATGACGGAAAAAAGGCTGTAAGAATAACAGTAATTTGAGGAACACAGAAATCATGCAGCTTTGGTTAACACAGAATGAGGCTGAGATGTAGACGCCCCTTCAACACATGCACACAAACACACAGAACCTTTCAAATCATCTGTGTTGTTCTTGAAACTTCAGAAATGTTCTACTACATGCATATGCTTTGTATTGAACACTATGTCCTGAAGTCTTTCTACACTACTATTCTTTCTGTGCATTCTATGCAAAATAATATCATAATTTTTTTTTAAACTTCTCTAAGATATAATCTAGTAATGGCAACAGTTTCTGTGAGGATTAAGTTAAGGGGTAAAGTATCGAAAAACTATTTTTTGGTCCCCATGAGAAAAACAGCTTATTCAAAGGATTCAAAGCGAATAGTGTTTATTTGAAAATAATAATTGCACTAAATAATCTTATCTTATTTATCTGTATGTCCATTTCTGTCCTTTACTGAAGGCAGTTGCTTTATTTCAGGCTTTTTGACCTTTCAACAGATGACATGGTAGTTGAACGTTGAACAAGCACTATAACATGGTTCTCCAGCATACTTGGTCCCACTGTTCTGGTTTTATATCTCCTGTAGCAATATGTAGTCTCTTTTTAAACATATAATAAAATAATTAACCTTCTATACTAATTAATAATATGATATATTAATAATTATACTAATTAATAATAACTTTTTCTGGGTGTATTTTGCAATAATGACAGTCTGATCCCTCACTTCATGTTCTTTTAAAGCATTAAAGTGGATCACTGGATCATTTTGTACAGTAATATTTAGACAAATCAATACAAAAACTGTGTTATTAAACACAAATCTGTAATATGATTTGACTTTAAAACCAGTCTTTTTTCGTTTTCCATTCCCCATATAATAAAAACATTACGTTTACTTGGACAGGCTATCTCCATCCTCCACCCTCTCTCTTTCAGCACAGCTGGGTCATTCAGCACATTTCCAGTGGCACGATTCTGCTGGCATGGCACTTTTTCTTTCTTCCCGCCCTGAGCTATTTTTAGAAGCATGCAGCACATTAGCAACACAAAAGGAACAGCATGGCTGTAACGGGACAGCGATATCCGCAGGAGGAGAGATTTTGTAAGAGTAGCCTATAACTTAAAGATGGAGCCGAGGCAACTTTGATAAAATGAAAATGGTCTGTTCTGGATTAAGGGCTAGACTTCAAAGACTGAGCCTGACCAGGAAGTTTAATATTTTGACTCTATTAAAGAGTATAAGGGGGTCTTGAAAAAGGGTGAGCGAGTCTATCTGTGATGAGTCCGAGTGGACCGGAGGAGGGCTGGCAAGGATTTGGCAGAAGGTGGATTCTGACTGGGCTTTGAAGAAGACAAATAGCCAAGTTGAGAGAGCTTCGGCTATGGACTTCCTGTTAAAAATGTGGCAGAGCAGCATCTGATCAGGAAGTTGGAGGAGCTGACGGCCAGCAAGTCTGCGCTGCAAAGGGAAAACCTGGATGGAGCTGCATACACCTGGATGCAGATGTGTCAGCTTAAGCACATGTGTTGTCAAACTCCTGCAGAGTGTCTCTTAATATTTAATCAGTGTCAAAGGAAATATGAGCAACTGCAGTTCATCTGCTTTAGCTCCTGAACTCTAACCCATACAAACACTGAATGTGTACAATATAATGAATATTACCTGCGTCTAAATTTTTTTTAATAGTGCATTTTATTATGTTTCAACTACTCACTATGTATTTTCAGTGTAGTTTTCCTCACCATAGGGTATGGTGATAAGATGGTGATAAAAATAATCATGCAGTGGCATGAGTAATGCTTTTGTCTCACATAGTGAGTGATTTCTAAACTTTACGAGTGTGAATTGTGCTCAAGGACAAAACCCCGCATTGTCGTTGCATGCACACGTTACTACGTCACAAGATGCAGTCCAGCACCTTTTGTGCTGACGTTGTGTGGGTGTATGAGTATAAGGAGACTACTTACCGGGTGGTGGTGGGGGTATGAGGGGAGGCGTGCCGCTGATGGAGGGAGGAGGGAAAGGTGGAGGTGGGATATTCGGAGGAAAGAAGGGCAGCAGCTTTGGGGAAGGTAACTTTGTGTCAGAGGAAGGATCAGACACGACCTACAACACACACACACAGCAGCCATTGCCGATTACGGTTGTCATTTTTATAATAATATTCTTTATTTCTATTACATGATAAAGGACCTGGATGTTATTTTCATCTGCGTTGTGACGTCTTCTGCCTTCCACTCGACTGATGGTCCCTGTCTGTCCTCCAATAACGTCGATGGAACCGCTTGACTTCCTGTAACAACACCCACACATGAGCACACATAAATCAGAGCTGAAACATTACTGTGTTAAGTCCCTATAAAAAATACAATGTAATGCACATTGCATATTATGATGATAGCTATTTAAAGGGATAGTCACCAAATTTATGATAACTTTTATTTGACTTTTTTCTGTTAAACATAAAGTAAGACTAAACATAAAATAAGAAGAGTTATTCTGAAAGTCTTCTGAAGCATATGTTAGCTTTCTGGGGGAAACATTTCACCAATCATATGGATCATACTCATGATGGTCCTAGTCCCCATTCACCTTCATTATAAGTAAAACAGCATATTCTTCAAAAGTTAAAAGGTTTATGTACAACAGAAAAAAGCAAGTCATCTGAGCTTAAAATGACATGCGGGTGAGTAATTGATGACAGCATCGTCTGTGTGAATTTTTCCTTTAACGAATGCAAAAAAGATCAGTCTTTTGCATTATAGGACTCTTGGAACACATACAGTTTCATGCAACCTCATTCAACAGCATTTTTCTGCTGATCTGGGAAATCTCTCATGTGCGCAATGCAAATATTTTTAGCTCATGTACACACAGCAGTTACACACTTGTGTGCTGTGGTAGTCGTCACCATTCATAACTCTTCAAAGATCTCTGAAACAAGAACACAGTTACACACAAATGAACCAGGAAATAACCTATTTCCATCACTAAAAATTCATCAAATGAAACAGGGTGCATTAATACTGCATTGAACACTATGCATCCGGAAACAAAGTAACTCAAAGTAACACAGTCAAGGTCTCTTTTCAAACCTTCATTGCCCCGTTCAAAAAGCTTGAAATTGACACACTTTTACCTACTTTCAGCACATGCAGCAGGGTTTAAATAGCTGGATTTAAACTCTATGCCCTGCCGTAACCTCAGGGCTGAATCTATAACAAACATATGTGTGCATTAAGTGCTACGCTTTCATGATTTCATGACAGGACACATAAAATATTCACACTCCAGCTCTGTTTCTGCTCATCACACACTGTATTTATTTTTATCACTGTACATCATCACTGCACTACACATTTTACACAGATTTCTCTATTTAAAGAAATAGTCCCCTTTTAAGCTTAAAAGCTCCAGTCCCTATAATAAGAAGGTGTATAATTGCAGATTTTTGGCTGTGACTATATTCACAATAAAAAAAGTGCATTTTACCACAGCACGGCAATCCTCCTGCATGCAAAGTAGAGCGACAAGCTCATTTTGATCTTACAAAATACTACCTCACGATCTGTGTGTTTAAACTGAATGTTCAGTGACGGACTTCTGGATCCTGTCTGTGTGTGTAATAATAAAAGCCGGATTGTTGCTTTACCCTTGAACGCTCCGGTTCATACGCGTCCCCCTGAGCGAGGCGTGACCTTCAACGGATCGAGGAGAGGTTTAAGGAACGGTTGATTAAAAGTCACCCCCGCTAACTCCTGCCCTGGACCAAAGGCAGTCTGGACCACCTGGACTGAACCATGGTGTGTGTGTGTGTGTTTGTGTCTTTTCAAACACAAACACGTAACTGAGAAAGATCAGGATGTTTCCACAGTTAGGATATTTTCCTCAACTAAAAACAAAAGCTGATAGAAATCAAAAGCTGTGTGAAAAAAATGAAAGAAATAAAACCGAGGTAAACAGTGATGGTAATTTGCGTGGGGAGGGTTTGGGACAATCCAGCAGAAAGCCATTATGACCGTAATGATGCTGTTACTGGCAAAACGGCTGGCACGCACAGTAAATAAGCTGCGATTATACCAAACAATTTACCTGCATGTGATGGTTTAAGACCAAAAATACAAAAAACAGCATAGACAGACTGTTTATTTGCAAAACATTACTAACGTCCATACCGGAGTATAGCACTTATTATAGACTTCATGAAGCTATTAAATGTGACAGACAATAAATTACGGTACTATAAAGAATTATTGAAAAGAAAGAGGCAGAAAAGGCTTTTAACACATCTTTGTGACCGTTGTTTGAGTGGTTAATAAAGGTGTGTTTGGATGCAGGGGTCATGCCTTGCACGCACCTGCATAAGAAAGATGCATATTCTGACAGATCACTGGAACTTTGGTGGATCTAGAAAGATAGAGCATATAATATAATATAATATAATATAATATAATATAATATAATATAATATAATATAATATAATATAATATAATATAATATAATATAATATAATATAATATAATATAATATAATATAATATATAATATATTATATTATATTTTGGTAGAGCATATTGAAAGTTACACACACTCATTCTATACACACTGAAAGCCTATAACAGCACAAACTGACATCATAGTTCAAAATCAAAATACACACCATCTTAATGCATCTTGAACATTTGCTATGAACAGACAAACTGCTTGTGGCACTGTGCCTAAGTACAACTAAGTTTAGCATTAACAACCATGTAGGGCACATTAGTATTCATATATGCAAAATGTACCGCTGTTTTGCTGGATGAGCCCAAACTCAAGATCTCCAGGCTCATGCGCAGTCGCCTCTGTTTGTCACAGTATGTCTTCCAGGTGTCCTCATTAAAACCGTAGTTAAAGTAGTCAGACAGATCTGCACCTGTGTTCATATACAACACGCACCGGGAGAGTTTGAACTACAGTAAAAATGACCACATCTGAAGCTGAGGTGCACACACTTCACAGATCTCAATGCAAAGAACTTGCACCTGGTTTCCTCCATGGCTTCTCTTCAAAAGACACCCCATCTGCCTCCAGGACATTGCCCTCAGCATCCACTTCCAGTGCTATGGACTTGGAGCCTGCACGGCTCACAGCAGATAAGACATTAGAGGACGGATCCCCACACACAGATCAAGCCAAACCTTGAAAAATGCCCTAAGGATTCTCAGCAGTGCAGTTCATTTAGGCTTACAGCTTTCTTTAGGAATGCAATGATGGTGATTTTCTAAATACATATTTATAATAAACGTCTGTGTGGGAATATTTTAACTTAGAAATATAAATGGCCTCATCTATTATAACCTTCATTAATCTTTCATTTTGTATATACACGGTTTCACTGTTTGAGTAGGAACGACACTTTATGGTTTCTAGCTGTGCTGTAACTAGGACAGAGGGCGGGATTAATCTCTTAAGTGTCTCTGTTTGATTCATCCATTCAATTGTTCTTATAATATAAAGTGTTATTGTTTTGAAAACCAAAAATGTGGGAACAAAATGAAAAGTAGGGAGACACTATAAACCTCATTAGCGAAGATTATGAATATTTATTAGTTTATTAGTTTATCAGTTACATATGTAGTAACTGATCTGCCAGTAGACAGAGACAACCGTATTGTACTGTTTTCTGTGTCTGACTAAAAAAATCTGCAGCCAAGCAAAACAAAGCTTTTAAAATACAATGATTACTGCCCAAAATAACAATGATTACCATATATATTACTTTAACATTTTTTGTATTTCATAGGCAAAATGTTGTCATTTCTGCATTCCTTCAGGTCAAAAGTTCAAAAAGGGAAAAATACCAAAAAGGTTTATTACCTGATACCAAGGTTTTTATGTTCAGACTTACGGAACTGGACCCTAATGATCTACAGGAAAAAACAAAAAATGAAGTGTCACTACAGCAGTGTGTAAACCATAGAATGGCTTCATCAACATGGCAGCATGATATGCCCAAACCTTTTAATAATAAACATAAAATAATATATTTGAATAAAACCACAGATGTACAGGCAGCTCGACCTGGACAAAGGTCACGGGTTCAATCTCCAGGACATGCATAAACTCATAAAATGTATAGCTTTAAAGTGCTGTAAACCATTTTAGATTTAGATTGTTAAAATGTAATGCAAATATAAAGTTTTGTATAATAAACCCTTTCCTAAGGATTACTCACAAGCTCTGGGATCCACCGGTTTTAATGTCCCCGATGGTCACACACACATCATCATCGCTATCTGATTCACTGTCCTTTTGGGAGGCAAAAACAAAACATCTGAATAAGTTTCAAATGAAATTCCCTGCTTTTATATTAGCGGACTAAATGTAATGACAACTAAAAAGCTAAAGTACTGTACCTGATAACTTAGTACATTCACACCATCCACATCACCAATCAGAGCACTGGTAAGATAAAGCAAATTATCAGATTTTAGTTTATTTTCAACCAAAAACGTCACATATTGCAACTTATTTATAATCAGATACTAAAAATTATGTTTATATTATATTTATAAATTATATTTTTCTATTCCTAAAAAGTATTGTCTGATGTTATTGTTGGGTCAGATATTTGGGCAGCAGGAAAAACCAAATTTGGACACACATTGTTCCTTACTACTTGACTACTACTGATGCTTCAAAACAATAAAAAGCCTTTCACGTTTAGCCTGTAAGTCCAATGAGGGGAATCAATTTACGAGCTCATTTTTAGCTGCAGGCCAACATTAGTACAAGTGAGGCCTATATCACTGTCTACATCAGGCTTATTTAAAGCCAGTGCAATGCGGGGAAATTTCCTGCTTGGGTTTGAGTTTGCCTTAACTCCACTGAAGGTGAAGGAATCCAACCGGTAAAAATCACAGTGTCGACTTTGAGAAAGGGCTGGGAAGCGGAGAAATAAAACAATGGTTAATATTCTTCTCATTCCCATTCTAATGAGCGAATAGGAGGAACTTATATCAGCCTTCTGCACATACAATGCCAGAAAAACTGCTGAATTTAACAAGCGTCCAAAGAGTTCCATCAGACACGCATGGCTTCATGCACTTTTCCTGCGTTTTGTTCAAAGAAGTGCATTGACACATACCGTTAATGTGCGTCAATGGTCATTACGAAGCGGTGAAATGGGCATTAAATGTACATGCTTCATTTGTAGATCGACACTTGCTTTAACTGAGTGTAAATGTGTCAGCCTGAGCTTGTACAAAACACAGTGTTTAATATACTCACTTCAAATGCAAATGTGGCCATGCACATCTTATGTTGACATCTATGTATAATTTCTTATTTCACTTTTTGTTCATAACAATTTATGTCAGTATGTGGGTAAAGATAAAGTAGAAAACAGGTCTCCACTTATAGTAAATATATTCAATATTCCAATATTATGTAAATTCAAGCTATTTATAAAGTACCATACTGTTTGTTTGTTACATACAGCAAAAACAGTCAATTCTTAAGAATGACTGACATATGAACATGAGCATATGTATTATTTATGTGCATATTTTCCATAAATCTGATTTCTGTATGGATGGCAACTGACACTGCCAGGAGCAGAAATCCCAACAAAACTTAAGCAAGAGTTGGGCATGTTTTTAGACTAAATGCTGATGAAATACATTTATTAATGGAAATTAAATCAAATGTGAAAAATCACTGATTCAAGCTGGCAAGCAGACATGCTTGAGAAGATTAATTAATTAGCTGTCTGTTTTGGGCTTTATAAGATATGTTACCCATGACTGCAGTGTCAACAAAATACTGCAGCAATAATTTCAGTTCTTTGAACCAGTGTGGCGTCTTGTTCCATGTTTCTGTTGTTGAAATGAAAGATTTGACCTTTTAACTTGATATAAAACCATACAGTAAAACTGTTAAAATGTGGTGCTTGCTAAAAAAAAGAGACTGTGGCCAAAGACAGTGTGAAAGAACATTTTGGACAATAAAGGCAATTGGTAGATAAACATCTACTTTAAGTATATACAGTACTGTATACAGACAGAAGTGCCATTTAAACAAATGACCAGTTGGATAAAATATTAGAAACTATTGCATTCCACCAAGGTGCTTTATAGGGTTCTTATTGAAAACTCATCTGAACACCAGAAGACATTCACTTGGACACACATACCTGAAGACTTCTTTTTCTGTAGCCTCTTCCTCAGGAAGATTATCATCTATTCACAATAAAGAGGTGGAGAACAGCACACAGGATAGTTGATTTATACACAAAAACACAAAACCTTACAGAAATATAGACAAACTGGAGCACAATACTAAATACTAAGAACTAGAACTAGTTCTAGTAACTTTTTGTTGTAGTGAATTATTTTACTACAAAGACAGAGCTGTAAATTACAGAAGTATGGCAGATCATTTTTAAGGACTTCAGAAAAGTAATTTACATAAATCTTTCACAATATCTTTACCATCTAGAATGCTGTCATTGATTAAAAAACTAATTTAAACTGAGCTGAAAAACAGGATTTTAAAATACATCTAATTTTTAATGCATAGGCACTTCATATATTTATTGTAATTTATTTTCCTGACGTTTATTTCTCTATATTGAAAAACATTGCAACATTATACTTCATCTACTATTATACTTAAATGTAACAGCACTTGTAACATGGTGTTATGTTAAATGTATTTATGTCGTTTGTTCTCTGTAAGGGTTGATTTGAAAGTAAATGTTATGAAACACGTGCAGCTGGGAAAATAACGGTCTGCTCTTTCTCTCCCTGTTGTAATAAACTTAGGGTCAGACTTGAAACGTTTGGTAGATGTCGATCAAGCACTTACACAGCTCATCATGGCCGTCTGTCTTTGTGAATTTGAGACAATTGTAAAACGCTCGCCATCAGTGTATTTATTTCTCACCTCCATAAAGCCAGTCCGTCTCTTCATCTGCACTCTCGTCAGCTGTTTTCTCTACCTCTGCAGTTGACATGATCGCTGGCTTTTGCACTGAGATTAAACGATCGGTTAAACTCTTTGATTTGATGAAGTAACTAGTGCTGTTAAAGTTTTCAGGTTAGCTGTCACAGCTGTCACAGTGACACGCTGCGTGTTTGTGTAGCAGGTGCGCGTTACCAGAGTGACACAGCTAACTGCACGCGCACGTGCGTGGTACACGCAGGATGTCTTATCATTAACACTTCAATAATCATAATCAATCCAACTATTATGTACTATTACAAAATATTAATCAATCAAAGTACTGGCATATGTATATCAGGAAATAAAAAAATCTGAACTTTTAAAAACTAAAGGACTTACATTTCTAAAGAAAACGTTAACTGACATTTTATGTTGTATGTGCTGCAATATAAACATAAAAAACGAACGCATCAAAACGTTACGAGATGGATAATTGCGTGATAAACGCAATGTATAAGAGGAGATTTCAAAACTCTCAGCTGATATTTATACAATGACGTATAATAATCGCGACGCTCCAGTGCCACGTCACACCAGAGAGACTCACGTGTCGGGTTTGTTTTGAATAGGGTTTGTTTGACAGTTCTTCTGTTTATGGTGATCGTTTGACCATCGTCTTAGTTTAAAACACCAGATTTATGTAAATATGTTGCCCACGGAAGGCTTCGCGTGTTTCCCCAGGCAGTCGTGGGAGAAGGTGCTGTCAAAAGTGAACAAAGCTGTTGTTTTCATGGATGATAAGTGCATGGAGAGTCTGCACTGGACCGGAGGAGCCTCGCTTCTGTTTCAGGCTGGAGCTCGCAACATTAAACAGCTATCAAGCTTTGAATCAGGCGGAGAAAACGAGCCCAAAGCTGTGTTTGTGGTGAGCACCGTGCTGAAAGGTAAAACGGCTGACATTATCAAAGACATAATTTCCCTCAGCAACTTCCAGTACTGTGTGGTTTTCACATCTGTTCCTCACTCCGTTCACCTACTCGCGAATAATGTGACCGCGGATCTGGAGGGGAATCCTGTGTTTGAGCGGTTTGAGGAGAAACTGTGCGAGTGGATGGGTGACATGAACTACACTGCTGAGGTCATGCATGCTCCTGTGGTCTTTGCACCCCTGAGCCAGCACTTCCATCTTCTGCCTGCTTTCTCGGATCTTTTCCCCTTACTGGAAGTTGACCTTGAGTCCATCAACGAAAAAAAGCCAGAGAAAAGACAGTTTGGGAGTCTAATGGATGTGGATATGCACTCTCTTCCACCTGCGTTGCAGATACAGATTAAATCTCTCGCATCAGCTTTAAATGCCTTGTTTGAGTTCATCAATACCCGTGAGGAGAGCTTCTCAGTGGGCCCTATGAGCCGCCTGATCGCCGGAGAACTGGCCAGTCATCCACAGGCAAAAAACAGGAGGAAATCTGCCCCAAACAAAGCATCAATAGTGTTTGTTGACAGAACACTTGATCTTACAGGTGTGGGCCCTACCTGCTATATAAAAACAATACTAATTCTAATGGTTTTCATTATAAATAGCGTTATGAATAATCTGCTCTCAGGAAGATGTTGTTTGATTGCGTCCCATCTGCCAGATAACACCTCACTAGTAGAACCCAACACATTATCATTAAAGATTCACAGAAACCGCTACAGTTTCCATTAAAACCAATACATTCCCATAATAATCATTAAATGCATGATGGTATTATTTTACTTCATGGTGGAATAAAAAACACATTATTTACCCTTGTAATTTTATTAATATAACTTGTTAACCCATATAAATACATGTACCTTTAAAATGTTCAAAAATTTTTTCATTTTGCCTTCATCTCTTTTTCTTTCCAACCTATAGGAGCCGTTGGACACCATGGTGATAATCTAGTAGAGAAAATCCTTTCGGTGTTGCCACAGTTGCCAGGTCACGTGACTGATGTTCAGGTGGACATGCTTGAGCTTACACACCTAAAGCCCACAACTGACACACAGGGAATCTTGGCACCTGGCTGCCTGGCACAGAACCAGTAAGAGCATTTACATTAACATATATGTCACACTTCTGGATTTACAGATACCAATATGAGTGCTTGAATTGCCAGCCAGTCGTTCATTGGGAGTAAATGGAAATGCTGTATAAGGTTTTATCAAAAAATTGTGCATACAGTAGGTCAGGTCAGATGCTTTAGATAACATCTCTAGGCAGTTATGTAAATTGGGAAAGACCAAAATCTCTGTTTGTCATGATTATACTAACAGTATTACTAATACTGTCAAATCAATGACAAGTGTGAAATTATAAAGTAAGTAGCTTTAGCTCAGTACATTCATAAAATACCTATAAAGCCCATGGTAAAGACTATAGACTTGCTGGGATTTGTTATTAATATTTCAGCATCCCGTTTACTCGTTGTACTGTTTCTGGCACAATCAATGTTTGCATGGTGGTGAAACTTAACCTCCTTTACATTTATATAAGTTTCACAAAGCGAGTCATTTCAAGTGATAAAGAAGCTGTAGTCTAATACATATTAATCTAAGCTAACACCAAATATGAAGGTTTTAACTTTAGTGTACCTAAGGACAAAGCACATAACCTAAGGTTACTTCAAGGGGAATGTTCCTCTGTTCCCTCTGTAGTTTGTTTGGATCAAAAACATTAGTGCTGGTAAACGAGGGAGGAGAGAACTACGTTGCATAACAGCTGCTTTATTAAAAGCCTGTCTGCTCACAGAAGGAAAGATCTAAAGAAACCATTAAGTGAGTTACACACATGTTGGCACAAGAACAATGCCCAAATGAGTATTTTTAATGGAGGACCACCATTGCTTTAGTCATCATAAATGTGTGTATTTGAATTTAAACAACAGAATTGATTTTGCCGATTTCATTTCCTTTGGGGGAGGATGTGGTAGTGACTGACCCGAGTTTCTGCTGTTCTGTGTGAACTGTTTTTGGTGAGGTCACTCACTGTCTGTTTAATGTTTTTTGGAGCTCAGAAAGTGCAGTTGGATATGCGTTTTTTCTGCTGTTTGCAATATATTTCATGCTGTTGAGCTTTGTTTGAACCGTCAGCTGTCATAAATGACTGATGAACTATTATTTTGAGGGTAATTTACACTTACGATTTCTATAGTAGAATATACTAAAATATTGTTTTTAAAGCTACTCTGGTAGATTAAGTTGTCGTAAGTGACAAGCGTCAGAACTGCATCTCCTTTAGCTGCAAGTCCAATGGTATTGACGTGGAAAGCCAAACGCTGTTTATTACCCATAAGGTCTGAACCACATGTTAGACTTGCGGGTTTGCTGAAGGAGGAACTTGTTTCATATGTCTCTTTCTTTTCCCGATTCCTTCAGACAGGGAATTAGAAAGCCAATTTGGTTGTGAGAAGGTTTCAGATGCAGAAAGTTAATGGGTTAGGAACCCTTTTGTAAACTATACAAAAGAACTGCAGGTTCTCCCGACCAGTTCAGCCTCATATTTTCCATATATCACAAGCTGTAGTTGATCATATTTTCATTGTGGGTTCTCACCAATGAAAACCACCAACCCATAGTGTCAGAAGACCAAGGTCACACTGTGATCAATAGCTGCCATATTATGGCCATTTGTCATTTTGGCCATCTCAATCTTGTTGATCGATCTCTTTTGTTGGAGAGCTCTGAAGCTGTTGTTTTACCTGCACACACGCGTACACACATGTAAACTAAACCACAAATGCTGTATTTTAAGACCACATCCCTTCACGATCATTAGCTGGTTACAGTAGCACCACGGTGCTGAGTACAAACACACTTTCTAGATCTCCATGTGAATATGCAAAAGATCACTGTTGGCCAGATGGTATGACTGAACATCTCTCTATGTGTGGTGTTACTGTACATGTGTGCAGAGTTGTGTATTTCCATTTCCATTGTATTTTAGTTTTAAACAAAGTTACTTGCAAATAAAGACCATCACAAATAGGGCTGCATGATAATGAAAAAAAATGCAATAACTTGCTAAAATATTATGATATTCATTATGCAATATGATAATGATTTCATTTTGTACAATCATAAAAAAGTATCTATCTATCTATCTATCTATCTATCTATCTATCTATCTATCTATCTATCTATCTATCTATCTATCTATCTATCTATCTATCTATATATATATATATATATATATATATATAGTTGAAAAGATCCATTAAAGTTGAAAAGATCCATTAAAGATACACATTGTGACATTTTAATTGCAGTGATAATCTATTAGCAAGAATCATCACATTAAAAATCATCACGTTTTAAAAAGTGCTTTTCTTTTGTATTGAGGGCTGCGCTGAGAGTTGTCTTGTAATGTTTTCAATGATCTGTTAGCACTTGTGTAGGCGTGTGCACTAATTACCTCAGTATGTGCTCATTCTGTCAGTCTGTCATGATGTGATATGCACAATAACTGAGTATTGGATGTTTATTCATGAGTGAATGTATTTTTCAGTTTGCATCTATCTGCTTGTAGTTTTAATTTTCCATCGAATGCCGTGTTTCTCCTCCCATCTGTTTCTCATTTAATTTCTGAATAAATTTGTTTATTTTACCTACTTTCTTCATTTCTCTCTCTTATTCAGACTGAGATTTTTCTCAGCTGGTGCTCCAGGACTCGCTGGAGGAGAACCGGACCAGTTCCACAAAGTCAAATCCGTTCAATGTGAGCGTGTGAGTTTTTAGCTTGAGCTCAGCAGGGAAGTCACAAGCCTCTGGTTTGTTTAGAAGAGTCTAGACAGACTCCAGGCAAATATCGAAGCTTTTGATGCATTTTGACAGGGCCCAGCTGAATCTCAAGAGAGGAACTCAACTCCCCAGACTCATAATGTGTTTAAATGTCTCTGGCGGCAAGGCTGCCTTGCATAACGCCAACTGAGTCATTCATTTCTGACCGAGTTTAGCTCGCCGAGTATTCCGGGTCAAGGCACAGGCATAAAACATCTAAAACTGATTTACTTTTGCATTTGACGGATGCATTTATCTAAAGCAACTTACAATACAATACAACCGAGGTTTAACAACCTTACCCTGAAAAAAAAATGTGCTCAAAATATGCTCAGATATCAATATTTGATGGTGTAAGGTCTCTCTCCAAGTTTTAAAAGCCTTTTTTGTTTAAAGCATAATTTTTCATAATCAGGTAAAGTGCTGTTTTTAGAATTGTCACATCCATAACAGTCCATATTCCATGAACACATGAAAATAACCTTTTTATGTTCTTTAAAGAGCCATTCATTCTCCATTTGTTGGGATTTATAGTGTGTTTTGGTAGGTTGCCAGGACGTTGTTATGTAGTTGATAAAGTGTTCCTAATGTTTTGTAGCTTGTTTCTAGAGGATTCTTGGTGGTTTCTTGCTGGCCAGAGCACACCACCCTGTCTCCTTGACATTTTGGTCTCTAGATATATCTCAGGCCTATCTTTTAATGAAAGTGCATGGGATTATTTTACCGTGATTTATTGCCCTCTACACAAGTCTGATTATTTTGAAAAGTAATAGCACATCTCTCCTCATCAAGCTGCACAATTTGCGGTATCATTCATATATGTAGCACAGACGGTGTGGGTTTCGCTGCAATGTTTATTTCGCTGCTTTGTTTAAACCTTCAACCTAAATGTGTGCATACTAATGGGTTTTTGTGGCCCCACCCAGCGGTGCTGATGTTGGCGCTGTTCCTGTCAGCTCAGGTGAATTTGATTGGCTGCATTGTGTTATTCTTGCCCAGCTATAGCTATAGGCTCTGTATAATATTTATGAAAGGTTTTATTTTTAGGATGGTAATGGTGGGTTGTCTGGCTAATTTTGCCCTTTTTATTGTATGGTGTTTCCTTTTGTAATTGTA
Organism: Beaufortia kweichowensis; assembly: GCA_019155185.1. Lineage (NCBI taxonomy): Eukaryota > Metazoa > Chordata > Actinopteri > Cypriniformes > Gastromyzontidae > Beaufortia > Beaufortia kweichowensis. Next base: position 13,487,468 of record CM032807.1, read on the forward strand.
GGATCTCTTTCAGGGTCTCTGGATTTAGCGTTGGTACGGGTGGTCATTCTAGGCGGCCGTCTCGAGCGCGGGCCGTTGATAGGAGACTTCCTCTTTCTCGACTGTGAGATCTCCAGGTTTTAATAACAGTCTGGTAATACAGTGTGCCTATTCATGTCTGACTAGATCTCTGTTTTGAGTGTGGTTGTGGGTGAAATGTGAGTGTCTTTGTAATGGAAGCCATGTCTGTTGATGTTTTGGTAGGTTGGGTTTGAAATACTTCATGAGCAATTGAATTTATGTTCTTTGAAACGGTGGCATGCCAGTCTCTGGTGGGATGGATTGTGCTGTGTCTGAAGTTTTGGTTACAGGTTTCGTGCTTTGGTGTACTACTACCTCCAACCCAAGAAATACAAATATATAATCTCTGTGTAGCATGAAAATTTTGTGAAGTTGTGAGTGCACTAACACAAAATTAGCAGATTAACAAATTTATTGATCCATACATAAATTGCTTGAATAATTGTCTTGCTTTCAGAGCAATTTCATAACCTGACACAGTATATTTTGCAAGATTTATTGAGCAAACAGTGAGATGCAGTACATAGACAAAAATGATGTGAATGGAATACTAATAAGCATCCTTTGTGAAATGTTTAGACAAACTTACTTGGTTGCAATTGGCTGTTGTAGCTCAGTGATAGACTTACGTTTAATGATATGTAAAAACAACAAACAATATATAGAATTTTTCCTAACATCTGTTTAATGCTTTGCCTGTCTGCCACAATGTCATGTAATTCCATGTTAATATATGCAATTAATTGAATTATTTTATATAGTAATTCATTTAAGGAAAATCTGTCACTGTCAGCCTTAAAATAAATAGTCGCTTTTAGGAAGAGAATGTGGTTTTCACTTTTGGTCTTAAAGTGTGTGCGTGTGTGTGGTCAGTTATGTTCCCGCCAGACTGGTGTAATAGGTTGTTCTTGGCAGTGCGGTTCCGTGGTTCTTTGATTTTAGTTTGTATGGGACACTTAAACTATGTCCTGGCACAGGGGGTGTGTTCTTATGTGACACACCCTCCACCCCTCTACCCTGTGTTTTATAACCTGTCTACCCAACTGTCCCGCCAGCATTTAAACACTTATGTTGTACTTGAATTATGTTTATTTGAAAATGTAAAAACGGTTTGTGTGATGGTTAGGGTTTAGGGATAGGGTGAGGGTTACAAGACAACATACAGTTTGTATTAGGGATGTCCCGATCAGGTTATTTTGCCCTCGAGTCCGAGTCATTAGATTTTGAGTATCTGCCGATACCGAGTCCCGATCCGATACTTGTATAATACATAAAAAAAGAATAAAGAAGAGCGAAGAAACAGATCCAGGATGTTCCTTATTTTTTATTGAATTCACCTTATTTTAACATTCAACAACTCAAGTAATCAAGTAATAAATAACATAAATTCTTCACTTTTGGACTTTAGTGCAACAGTAAATATAAAAAAGTCTAAACTTAAAATACCCGGCAGGCATGTAAACAAATAATTAAAAAAAAGTGCCACAGTGTTTGCAAAGCCAGTAATGTGCTTTTAGGAACTGCACTCCTAACTCTTACTGCGCACGCGTTGCTGTTTCTGTGTGGAGTCAAGAGGTCTAACTCTGTGCCACCGCATAACTATAGATGTGTTCAAAACTCTTTTCGAGTCTGAAACCACGTGATCGGATCGGGACATCCCTAGTTTGTATAACACAAAAGTCATTATGTCTATAGAAAGTCCCCATAAAACATAGAAACCCAACACCATTGACACTGTATGTGCAGAGAGCTCTTATCTATCATGAACACACACACTTTCACTGAATGCTATAAGCAGCAAGAAGACGGAAAGTTCAAGGTAGAAAACTGTTAAGACACATGCAGGTCTACTTTCTTATCTACTCTTCTTCTCCTCCTCCTCTTTTCTCATCTCACCACAAGTCAATCTTTCTTTATTTGTAATGAAGCTGGAGAAATAAGTGGATTTAAAAAAGATTAAGACGTGCAGAATTCATAACGTGCAGTAACTCTAAACCCCCAGTGGGCTGTGTGAGGTGCAATAACACTTTGTTTCTGAACCTGTGCATCCATTCTTTGTGTGTTAAATGTTAGTCTCGCTCTCAGGGGTTCAGAGCTCAGGGATTCTTACATAAAACAAAATGAGCCACAGATGAGAGAGATTCATAATGTGGGCTTGTGTGTAACATTGTGACGGTGTATTTTCTTGATTAGCGTTGGACACTTTCAAATTTTTGCAGAATTGATGCTTATCTTTATGGACTGAGATGTTAGCCAATAAAAAATTATATTGAACTATTAAACGCAGCAATCCAAGTCGTTTGGTTTTCTTTGCCAAAATGTGATTGTGTATGCTTCCTGCAGTTGTAAGGACAGATGTCGACAAAATGCTCTCGTTACATCACACAAAGAGTTTGTGATGTCCTTCTACAGACCTTTATAACAGTTGCAGCAAAGCAGCAGTTTTATGATGAGTTCACACATAAAATACCTGTTAACTCAAAACACCTGCAAAAACACAACCAAAATATACAGCTGTAGAAATATCCAGGGGCAGTTATCAATTAAAACCAACAATTACGTAATCGTCCTCCAAGGATCTGCGGAACTGGAAACAGCTCAATTTATGAAAGTACGGCTTCGTTTGCCATGTCCCGTATTTCTGCAAATGATGCTTACATAACAGTTACCCTCCAATCTTTGTGAGACGGGTGACATTTGTCTTTGAAGTTACATGGTAGGCTCTCTTTGAAGATGAAGATACAGAACTTTTTGGATTCTCTCTCTGCAGTCTGCAATTATCTTTAGTCATTTAAATGTCAAATCTTAAAGATGCACTCGTCGTTTTTCTCATTAAAAATGTTTTGTAAGAAAAACTTTTGAACAGTATGTTTTCTAATCATGAAAATTACGTTATATAAGTAGCCTTTCATAACATATTGTTTTTTTACATGGAGCAGTGGTTTATGATGGGGACAGCCAGCCATGATTGGCTACAGCTGGCTTTATTTAGGCTACATTTACACTAGTTAATTTTTGTTTTAAAATACATAACTTTTGCTTTTTCAGTAGTGTGGACAGAGATCCATGGAACACTTACTATTCACTCACTATTCACTTTAATATTTCATAGCTGAATTCTGATCTAATCGTGACTAATTTGATAGAAAGGTCTAAGACTCTTTCATAGCAATTAAACTAAAAAATGTTTAAAAAAATGCTATTGTTAATTTTCTTTTTGAAAATGTCTAGACTAGCGTTACCAAATGTAACTGAAAAAATAATGTTTTCAGACAGGTCTCTCGAACACTTTCCCTGTCTGCCAATGGTCAAAAACTACTCACGCCGCTGGTTGAGCCAATGTTGCTGTGATGGGTTGGTACATCATGAGCTTTAACGTGTAAAATCTTGGATTGTGTGCGGTCCTCAAGCATCTGCTCTGACTGGTTTATTTCTTTAAAGCTGAATCAAGGTGTTTTGGTTGCCTTTTGCCCAGGGTTATGTTACAGATCATAATGAGCATGGAATATCCTCACACCTCTCCCGCAGAGCATCTGGCAGGTTTGCCTGCGTAAGCATCCACACACAGAGAACGTGGTGCCATTAGTGTCGTGAGTGTAACTGGAGAATAACTGACCTGGTTTGAATGCTGCAAACAATCGAGATTTTCGAAGCTGCGTCTGGGAGCTGTTTGTTTCCTGTTGTTGATAAACACGGTCTTAATCATCACCCACTAAAACAGTCACAATGATTATGGTATTAGAACTCCACATCTGCGTACAATAGCTTGTATTAGATTGAACCCATATTGTATCTGGATTTTCGGTACATTTATGTGTATCTGTTACATTCCATCACACCCGAATTGAGCAACAACACTTAATTTTGCCTGTGTGTGTACAAAAGACAGATTTTCTGAAGACAAGCATTCAAAAATACTTAGTTACTCAGTTAGTGTCCATTCTTGACTGCTCAGTCATGTGTTTCCAGTAACCCTCCACCCCACACACACCCACACCCACACCGGACACTACATGGAGGTTTTTGGGGGATTGGGTAATAAAGATCTTCGCAGACCAACACTGCCCTCTATAGGTTTGAGTATTAGTGCAGCGCATTAGCACAAATACACACGTATACAAACTCACTGAACCCCCTTGACGGGACATCTAGCCTGGGGAACACTGCAGGAGAGGGGTGGGGGGCGGAGCGCAGAGGAGGCGGGAGATTTTGGGGTAAATTGGAACCACGTTCCCCTTTCGATGCATTCCAGGCGGACCCCTTGTCTTCCTGGAATACGCGTCGTGTCGACACACACATGCACATAGAGAGGGTCCAGTCTTAACTCTGGCATTTAAGCTACGCTGACTATGTGTACATCTGTTTATGACATGCAAAATCAGTTCGGCCCCATTTCACGGACACGCTACCTACACGCAAACATGTTGCGTACTTGAGCGTGTTTCTTCATCTTCAAACAGTTCCATTGTGTGTTGACTGCTTTACATTCACCTTCATTATCACAAAAAAATTTGTTTTGAAAGAAATTCATATTTTGGCACAAATTATATTTACTTACAAAACAAATTTCAAGCATTTACAAATAAGATCTAAAGTTTTTAAGGTCATGCAAAACACAAATTTAGTTTAATGTGCTTTTGACTGGTGGTGCACATCTTATTTGTGTTCTTGCTATTGTTGTACATTACATGGTGCTTGATCTAATAGAATAAGAAATGCAATTGGAGATGCATTCCTTGCTTTACAGACTGTTCCAAAAACATCATGTTTTCCCCTCTTTTGCAAGAATCTCAAAGGAAGTGTGACCAGCCCATCATGTGATCTTATTTTTCTCCTTTTTGTGTCATTTCTTTCGTATCCGCAGAGTCTGTTGGTGCTCAGGCGTCCACGCTCATCCTTTTGTAATGTAGTACACTTTTAGTTCCGGATTCGAGTCAGTGCTTTAGAACACCAACCCCCATGTTTATTGTGTAGGCTTTTGTCCTCCTTATTCCTGTTCCCCCTATTTTTGTCTCAGTTTTGGAACGATGGAGTCGGGCCTCACTAGCATTGCCAAAACTCTGTCTGGAACACATTACAGCTGAGATCCAACACATGGCAACTGTTAGAAAGGGTGAGAGAGAGAGAGGGGGAGCAAAAGAAAAACAGAGCAGGTTTAACATTTGGTTTCAGTGTCAGTAAGACACCCCCACCCTCCGTCACTCGTCCTCGTTTGTCTCTCTTCTCCCTCACTTTTGTGATTTCTTGTTATTTGTTTAGTTCCCGGCATCCTCACTGTCTCCTGACCTTCATCTCCTCTCACTTTTACATTGTACAGTAGGTATAAAAGTGTGATCCAAGTTCAGAATAAAATGTAAACCTGCAAATAGTTCAAACAAAAAACCTGAAAAAAACATGCTGGACAAAAGATATTTCAAGATCACTAGAGGATCATTTTTGTTATGATGAATGTTTTAACTCATTTGTATGCGAGGCCAGATTGCTCTGCTGACATTGAATCACACAGCATATTTATTGGATCATTTTGAGATCATGCATAAGTAACGTGAATCATCAGGTTTTGTTTGTGGGTGTGAGACCATGCCAGCTCAAGTGCACGATGTCAGTAAAGCAAAAGATGACGCATCAAATACTAACACATTTTGAAATGAATGTTAATTTGAACTTTTTGTGAAAATTTGTAATGAAAAAACATTAGAAGCCTATTCACAAGTGAGCTCAGACTTTTAAACCCCAAAGTATTTCCTCTGTCTGCCCAACTCTCTTGAAGAAAGATTAAAGTTGTGCATTCTGTCACTTCGTCTCATTAAGAGTTTCCACTGTTTTTTTTATATGATGGGCAAACACACACAAACTAAGAGCTGATTAATGGCAGGAAGATGAGGAGCCAGTGATGGGAAGCATCTGAAAGATGATGTATAATTAGGACTGGTTATTAGAGTAAATCAGTTATGATAAATGCTTGCTGAATAATGATTTAGATGAAGTTGCTGTACATTAGATCTGTTTATTACTGATGGATGAAAAAGACAATGAATTTGATGAATATTAATCAGCAGAAAAGAGAATGATTAATATGTGCAAACATGAGGCTTGCACAGGGCTGTAGTTTTGTATAATGCATAAACAGCTGGGGTGGTAACCAAAAAGTTTCAGGTTTTAACCATGTATTATGATGTTGGTGCCCAGTGAAAGTTTAAAAGTAGTACTATAATTAATTATGAGCATTATGAATAATATTAAAAATCATTGACATTTCAGTTGCATATTTTGTTTCTCTTTTAGCACTTGTAATTATGCATTTTTGTTATCATTATGATTGCTGATTACCTGGCATGTTTTACACAGGTCTGCAACAGCTCGGTCGCTATGGGAAACAATGCTGGTTGCTAAGCAAAAAGAAGCGGTGATGGAGGTAAGGAGGCAACTGGTGGAAGCAGCCAGCAAAGAGAATCTGCCAATCAAAATGAGTCTGGGTAAGGCCACACCCTCTCACACACCCACAAACGGCATACAAACAATTGACCACCACTTCCAGGTCCAAACGCTCTATCAGATGGCAATGGCAAACAACAAATAATACTAATATACACTGTAAAACTACCGGAAAACCTCCATAACGAAAATCATTTTTTATGAATGATTAAAATATTGCTTTTGCAGATCACATGAGCGTGTTTAAATAGTAGCCTCATTTGAAAGGAGTGGATGCTTGTAAATTTTTGCTGCCAGAATACAGATGGGATGTTTTGTCCAAGCAAACAATTCGGTTGTGTGTTACATGTGATTCTGCAAAATACTTTTTTGCAGAGAAATAGAGAGAAAGAAAAGAGCGGGTTTGAGTGTTTAATAGTCAAAGACCCACAGCACCCCCTATAGACAGCACGCGACACTACATGTGGCCAAGATGGCAATGTGGCCGCTGAATAAATATGAACCACATGTGGGATCACACACACACGTTCCAAAAGGTGATCTGCTGTCCATGAGTAAAGCTATAGAGTCTGAAATGAGGGGTAAAATACTCACCGGCATGTAAGAAGTTCACCAACCACACAATGACAATAATCAGTGTGAAAAGCTATGAGAGTGTTTATGAGAGAGTTTATAGTAACAATGTTGAGGAGAAATGTTTTCCCACCAGTTTTAGTTCATTTAGTTTACAGTTTTAGTTGAACATTTTTGAGCGGTCAACTAAATCACAATTAACTAGCACATGCGCACCCTGTCATGAGGACATCTCATTGGATTGTAACCACTATGCTGACTCACACAGAGCACATCTCATTTATGCTGTTACATTTGAACTTTTCAGTGTGTTTGTTGCCACGTTTAACTTTGAAAACCTATCACTGAATGCCCTTCTGACTGGTGGGACGACATCCACGTCTGCCATTGTGTGTTTATTCAAGAGAGCAATATAATAGTATGATGCCAATGATCAGTTCTGATTCAAGAGTTTTCCCAATACACGCACATTCTCACAATACCATGTGCAGCCAATCTTTCACATTGGATCACTGTTGTTTCCTGGTCCCCGAGCCAGCACAACCTTTATAGTGCCAGAACAATCTTACTGCCTATCAAACAGAGGAAGGTTCACGCACACACGCACACATACACACTGCAAACACAGCTGCTCTGGATTTTGTTTTGATTCATCTTCTAGCATCATATGCATTATTTTGATGTGTTATAAAATATGAGCGTGTTCTCTGGTGGTTTTCATTTTAGTTTGTAAGTGAACTCTGGTGGTCTTTGTTTCGCTGTCTGAGAGTGAGTGAGTGTGCGTGTCTCGGTGCACATATCAGGGTCATTGCTTTTCTGTGTGTGTTTATGTATGTCATGAACATAGTTTATGTTCATGTGATAGTCAGTCCTTCATGTCTCACTTATAGCTCTTTTAGGTTTTGGTTTGATTGAAACATCTTACCTGTGCTTGATGGCTTTCAAGTCCACGTCCAGTTAGCTCTCTCTCTCTCTCGCTCGCTCTCGCTCGATCTCTCTCGTTCTCTCTCTCTCTCTCTCTCTCTCTCTCTCTCTCTCAGCTCTCCTCTCTCTCTCTCTGGGAGTTCTCTCTCGTTCTCTCTCTCTCTCTCTCTCTCTCTTCTCTCTCTCTCTCTCTCTCTCTCTCTCTCTCTCTCTCTCTCTCTCTCTCTTTTCCTGGTGAAAGTAAGATGACAGATTTGTGGGTATTTTGCCAAAGCTTTTAAAAGCTTACTACAATGGCCCTTGTGTTTGGATATTACTGGAAGAAAATCTATTTTCTCAACATTATTTTATGAGCTGGCAAAATACTATTGGCTTTTCTATACAGTGCCACCGTTTTCTCTAACCCAGGCACCCACAGAAAGTGCCCATAGACATCAGAAGACTGCATTTTCCCTGATTCATTACATGCAAATGAGCTCGGGAGTTCTTATTAAGCAAAGAGTTTTGTGGAATTTGTGTTTCTGTCATTTTGGATTAGCTAAACTGTCTGAAATGAACTTGCCAGTTGTCAAACAGTTTTCATATGCAGTAGCTCTTTGCCCTTCAGAGGGTTTCAGGCAATTAGTTTGTTATAGTTGGATGTTCTAGACACTAAAATTAAACCATCACCGGACTTGCACAGTGGATTTTAATGCACTGCTACAGGTCAATTGTCCCCCTCACCCCTAGTTAGACTTTGCTTTTATTTGCAAGAGTGCGGTCTGGTGTGTGTGCCGGATCCAAAATTAAATCTGAAAGTTTGGAATTGATTCGTGAATATTGAATTTTTATACCAAGGCATAACTTTACTTACCAAGCACAAAATATATTGTTAAGAATGTTGTTGAATAATATAGTTTTAAATAGCTGTTTCTATTTTTTTTTTCATAAGATCATAAGATTTTGGTTTCATCTGTGAATTTTATTTCCTGTTATATTCATCGACTTGGGTATCTTATAAGGTATCTTTGATAAACGTCTAATGATAAACTTGCCACTAATGTAAAGTTTAAAGATTTCTGTACAATTTCTGTATATTAGGAGCTTGTTTGTTTCATTTAAGTTGTATATTATACTTTGATTTAAATCATACAGTACACTGCAGTTTCCTTTTTATCTAGTGGTGAGTAAATCTGTTTTATTTCCTTGCCGAAGCCTCATATTTGGCATTTAGCGCCTGTTCTCATTCTACACCCTGACATCTTACTAACATTTGTGATCTATTTTTTCCCTCGCTGTAAATGCAGATGCTTCCCGAGAGGCCTACTTATAAAATACCAAAGAATTCTGTGTTTATGATATTTGGGCCGTAATGAGTTTGGAATCATCTTGTGATCCTGTCATTAAGAAAATGACCCTCTGGAGAACTGCAGAGCTTGTGTTCAGCCCACCAATGATTCAATCTGCTCTTGTGAAACCGCCCTCTGGATGTGTGCCTGATTTTGGTTGTTGGTGCGTGGCGTGTTCTTGTCATTTTTGAGCCAGCTTTCATTCTGTGTGCGCCATTACAGTGCATATGTGTGTTTGGCTGGGCTAAAGCAAACATTGGCTGAATTGGAGCAGGACATGCTCTCACATCTGGTGCTGGTTCATAGCATCAACATGGAGAAGTGGTTTTATGTGTGAATATGACCCACCCTCCCTCGCTCTGGGTTCATCTGACCGTTTCACAGTAACCACACCCCCTCCCCACCTTTAAACATTTGAAGCTTTTCTGTTTCTAAATTTTTATTTTCTCATATTTCAACATAATAGTGTATAGGACTATAGGAGTATTCTTTAGCTTGGATGAATGATTCGGTATAGGGACTGTGTGTCAGCGTAAATATCTGTATATTTAATCCATAAGCCATATATGTTTTATACACATTTTATATTTTTAAAACGACCAGGATGCAGTGAGATATTAAAAACGTTAAATCGTTCTCTCCTTCTTTTGTTGTATCTTTGCAGACCCTCCCTAAGAACTCCAGGGTCAATGAGGATGTTTTTTCTGTGTTCAAGCGTTTGTGCCTTAACTATGCCAACTTTATAAATGAGCTCAGAATAGGCCGACCATATCCAAACAAACACATAGTGTATGTAATACACCAGTCCAAAAACAAACACACACACACACACACACCTACGTACATGAGACTGCATAACCAAACATATTCTTCTGCAAATGCAGTGTCAACACACACAAAATTTCCAATTTTTCGACAGAAAAGCATGAATGTTGTGATTTGGTTTGATGAAAAAACCCTCTACCTCCCACTGTGTGTCTGTAGTTCAGGTATTAATCTATTTAAGTTGAAATACTAAACACTTATGCTGTGTTTGATTAGGGTTAGTAAATCAGGTGCGGTTTGTACTAATAAAACAGGGTTTGTTTGAGTTCCAAGTTGTACTCGCATGCAAATCAAATATTTTATTTTACAATAATAGAAATAATAGAAATTCGTTAAAGACACTGTAAAACTGTTATTCAACAGTATGACTTGTGTATTTATGAAATATATTTGCAGTATTGGGTATAGTACATTTTCTTTAAGACTCGAGCTAAATTAGAAGTTTTTCAGTGTGACTTGACCGTCACTGTATATGTACGTATACCACTTAGGTATGCCGCTGACATTTCTTTTTCTCTTTCTCAGGACGGGTCACAGCAGAACAGCTCTGTTCGTACGTGCAGTTGTTTCGAGACAGTTGGGGGGCGCTAGAGAGTCACAGTGGCGTTCTGCAGTTGGGATTGGCTGCTGCCCAAGCACTCCGTCACCCCGCCCTGTCTCGCTGGGACGCCTGCCTCGCATTTGAGAGACTGCTTCTGCAGGTGAGCCAATCATGCAGCTCACTGACCTGTCAATAACAGGCTTGTGAGAGTGGTGATTACATCCAAACGCAATACGTCACACTTCACATTGTCTCTGGGTCCCTCTCTTTGTCTTTGTCTAGTACATAGATGATGATACATAGATGATACATAGATGATGATCAAACAACACCTAGCATCCTCAGAAGTCATTTTAAAGCTGTTCTGTCTCTTTAAAAGTAAAATTACATGAATACTGTTTAGAAATGTTTTGTTAGAGCACAGTTCTGTGTGGTTCTGTTGCAGTAACTGTGTAACACTCATTGATTTTTATCATCAGTATTCCCAGTTGTATCACACATCTGAATCTGTATTCAGTTAATAATCACAAGAATCAGCACATTAATGCTTATCTCAATTCAGCTTTTTAAAGGGATAGTTCACCCAAAATTAAAAATGATGTCATATTTAGATATTTTGCAAAGCGCTGGTTACCGGCACCCATTGACTTCCATTGTACCTTGTGTCCATACTATGAAAGTGAATGGGTGCCGGTAACTAGCGTTTTGCAAAATGTCTTCTTCTGTGTTCTGCTGAAGCAAGAAAGTCATACAGGTTTGACATGACATGAGGGTGAGTAAATTATAAAATAATTTTTATTTTTGGCTGAACTGTCACTTTAAGACTGTCTGACTCTCTCGCTGTCTTGGCTATGTTTGTTATACACACAAAATGTTTCTGAAAATCATTTGAGTCTGCGTTTAGCCATGCATAAAACATGCACTGCAAAGGTCACTGTTAGTGATGGCTGTATCTTGCTCTTGGCTCTTTCTCATGAGCCATTTTCTCTGTAGTTCACTTTGCAGGTGCAGTGAGTGAGTGAGTAAACAGTCTAACCAGCAGAATAACAAGCCGTCACTCCCGGTAAACAAACTTTGTATGGCTTTGGGCAAGAACAGAGATTCTTTAAGCATCTGCACACACACATGCTGACCGGACACACACACATGTGCATTTAGTGTTGCGTGGCAGTTTGGATTTAAGTTGTGCGGTGGGCGTTTAGCGCTCAGAGGGTGCAAAAGTGAAAAGGAAATGCTTGCGCTGAGGCCCGTCTGGGGAGGACAAACGCGTGTGCATCGCATTGTGAGGTCAGAGGTCAAATATGCAGAGGACAGAGGGAGTGAGAAACACAGGGGTAGAGAGAAAGGACAGAGACCTTAAGAGGAAACATGCAAGAGCCAGAAAAGACGAAGAAGTTAAAAAAAAAACATTTTATTAGACAGTTCCTTATCAAAATATCCCAATAAACACACCAGAACACAGCTTTCCAGACTAATATCCTCTCCTCCTATTAGTTTTCACAGACTGTTTTTGATGAAGTTTCTAGTTCCTGTGGCTGTAAAGAGATCAGCAGGAGCCCTCAGCCCATAGGAGCTCATTAAAACGAATCAGGAAAAACAGGAGGCAGAACCGGGCCAGACCGGCCGCATCTGCCAAACCGCCAAACAGCTACACAGCAATCAACACACAAGCTTATAAACCTCCAACTCTGCGCTAGACATCATCACTCTGGGGGAAAGGAAGGAAAAGGTGTTTACTAACATGTAAACATTATGCTAATCGCTCACATTGGACAGAACTACTTAAAGTGCGGCAGCGCTACCTAACCTGTTTAAATGAACTGGGAGTGTTTGGGGAAAAAATTAAGGGATTGTGGGAAATTGACAGACACAATAACCATTTATTGAGCATGCAGTGCTCGGTTGATTTTCTTGTTTTAGAGACGTGATGACTGAAGGGGAATTTTTATAAATATTTGTATTGTTCTTCGTCATGGTAACAAAAATTGAATCTTATTACAACCAAGTAAATATATTTCTAAAGACTTTTTCCTTTTGTGAACTCTATGGTGATGAGTGTTCTTGAATGTGTGTGCGTATGTGTTCCCAAAATGTAATATTCTGTAATTATAAACCTTTCCCCGGGCGTCAAATATCTGAATTCAGCCTTGAGCATATCATACTAGTATGTGTTTTCTCTCTAAACACCAGGCGTTACTGAAACCTTGATTTTCCCAAGGTAATAAATTAATAAATTGAGCACTCTTTCCCTCTCTCACTTGTTTATTATGTTTCGTTTCATTTGCATTTGGATGTTTTTTCATTCATTTTGCATTTTGCATGCTGGATTTTTAAAACCAGAAGTTGTGATATTAAAATGGTGCCATGAAAGGGGTTCAATCTTAAGGTCTGCGGTTGCCTCTCTCACCCTCCTACGGTGCAGTACGGGAATGCTGTAGTGTACTGTAATATTAATACAGGCACCCATCCAACCAGACCGATTGCGGTTCTGCCTTAATCTTTTGAGGCGTTCTCGTAATAAAGAAAAGTTTACCCGAAAAGAAAAATCCTGTTAATACTCATGTTGTTTGAAACCCTTATGTTGTTATTTTTTAAGAGCATCTGAAGTTCATTAAATCATGCGATCATGTTCATCGGTGTGTATTTATTTGTTTTTAGTGTTACTCATGTATTGGTACAGGCCAAAATGAAAACATGATTTGGCATCCGCCTGCGTCTCTGCAAAAACTCTGACCTTGGGTGTAGAAAATGGCAGTAATTTTGTTGACTGTGTTTACTGTGGCTATGAATTTTAACAGGTTGGGTTTTTTTTTGCTACTGCTGTCTTACTGAGATGATTTTAAAGAACGATTAGGTAAATAGCAGGGACATTGCCTGAGAAAAACGACTTTGGGTCTGGTACGGATGGTGTTCTAGCATACGCAGTGAGCTCTTATCCTGGCGGGCTGGGGTTTGCGGGGTTGGGAGGTGTGGTGAAGTTGAGCTGTCAACTTTATTTCACCCATTTGAGTTACATCATATGCCATTTTAAGTGTGTGTACATTATGGGTGTAATTGTACTAATACTGTACATCTCTTTTAAAAGTTTTTATGTATAGAATTAGTGTAGTAATATATCAGCACTAAATTTATTACTAATTTGAAAGTAATACAGATATGAAGCTCTGAGAAAAATTTTAGGACTAAAGCATGATATTTGTTATAGACTTGTGTGGTTCAAGTGATTCTTTTTACATATGGCTTTCATGCCTCCCTCAGTGTAAGTCTATGGGAACTTTTAACATTTAATTTAGACATAAATACAATTCATGTAATAGTTTTGCTAAAATAAAGTAATTTTTGAAAATAGACTGTACAATATTGCATGCCGTGACACACTGACATAAAGAATCATGTATGAAGTCACTAAATCAAATCCTCTTAAAATCTAGTCACAAGTGCTCACAAGAGACTCATTTGAGGTGTGTGTAACTAGCTGGCTTGTCTGACCGCTTGTTACTCCTGTCATCCAACACAGATGTTAATACTAGGTGTAAATAACATCTGCATAAAGTACGCAGCCTAATTTACGTTCCGTCTTCTTTAAGGAAATTCAATCTGATACAAACTGTTTTCAGTCCACACTATAATGTAAAAGCAGCTTCAGAAAGCATCATTTTCATTTTTTAAAAGGCAATTTCAGTACGTAAGGAAGGCAAAATGGAGAGGAAAAGATTTTTAAACTAAAAAGTTTAGTGTGGACAAGATCTAAGTCAAAAACTTTGTTTACTGGTTTGTTGACTGGCTCAATGTTATTTTGATGGTCTGTGTTTCTAAGGTCCTTCAGAGGGCAAAAATACCAGTGGCTGACCGAAGATTTGATAAATTGTGTGGTAAATGTGTTCCTAATACCGCAGTAGTGGACCTGTGACCTTCGACCTCCTCAGACTATTGGGGGTTTGTTCTGTCTGACCAAAGTGCTTGAGCTCCGTTTGGGGCCTGTTTACCTATCAGTAACCCTGCAAAACACTTCTGATCTCTTTCAGCTTCTCTCTGTCTGTTACTGAGAATCTTTCTGATCGTCCTTTATATGTGATATTGATTGGTGTTAAGTTTGTCCAGTACTTGAGTTAGTTTCACAACGGTATAGGTGTCCATGTGCCTTTCAAATCTAACCCCACGAAAGCTTATAGAGACAGTACTAACTCTTCGAACAGACACATCAAGAGTCAAAAACGCCTCTTGTTGTTTGTAAAGAGAGATGGATAACACGCTTTTACGCGCGCAGTCAAACAACATCAGTGGCTCCGGGCCATCATTAACACGCACACAGACAAAGTTATGGTGGTTCACCTTTGACCTCTGAACCAGTAACCCACCCTCAGGTCAACCCGTTACCCTCAGCCTGGAGCCTGTCAGGTCGTCCTGGATAATATCTAACTGTATGCACACTAACACACACATACGCACGGACACTTTCTGGACAGTTTCTGGGCTTTCTGACCTCACTAACACAACAAGCTTATTTTGCCTCCCCCATCCGAACAAATGCACGGATCGCTGTGGGAGTAAACCGCACGCCGTTATTGCGGAATGAATGCGCATCTGGCTCCGTTGCGTATTGTCGCATGCGTGGGTGCGAGTGTGTTCGGTTTTGACCCGGTGTCCGAATACCCTGTCTTTCTGACAGTCACAATCGCCTAAAAGTTCCTTCAGACCCCCTCAACCTATGCACACCCTTTCACCCCACATATGCCCTGGAGTCGCACATCGCAGGAGTTAAAAGAAAGGCTAAATTAAAGTCTGTCATTATTAACTCCATGCGACACAAAAGGTATTGTTTAGCAGAATGTTCAAACTGTTTTGGTCTCACAATGAAACTGAATGGTGACCAGGGGCTATCAAGCATCAGAAAGTACCATAAATGTAGTCCAAACAACAAAATATAATTGAATGGCTTCATAGGACTGGAACATAGCTCACAATGAAACTTTGATGATGTTTTTTGTGCTTGACAGCCCGTGTTTATTATTCACTTTATGTTCACAATTGTCTTCTTTATTATAACAATGTTAAAAATTGCATTTTGTTTTCAACAAAAGAACGAAAGTCCTATGGTTTTGGAAAAAAATATGCGTGAATAAATGAATCTTAATTCAAATTTTTGTCTGAACTTTCCTTTTAACTTTCCTTTCTTTGTAAATTTGTGACTTGACTTTTGATTTGAATTGTTTTATCTCTCCGCTTCTTTGATCATTTCATCTGCCATCTTCCGTATCTATTTTCTCTCATCTTTCTTATCTGTCTACGCTCACACTGTTCCTATTTCTCTGTTTCTCCAGAAGTTGATCTATTCTCATTTTTATCTGTTGTCATCTGGAATGACAGATCCTCATAATGTACGTACAGTATTCCCACCCAATAGTGTGATAAACGGAGCACATCATATAAAGCTGTGACAGGAGAAAACATGAATAAGAAGTGATGGCCAGGGTCCAGAAACTGTGTGTGTGTGACTTATTTAGCCTGTCCGTCTTCCTGTGTTTCGGGCGAACAGATTACATCCGGAAAGCACAGCGCATTTACTCCTAACAGGAAGCTCTGCTATCTCTTCGCCGTCCAGTATAAACGCACACTCACACTATTAAGTACATACACGTACAACTCCGCTGACCACACACTGTCTTCACAGACTTCATCTATGTAAACTTCCACAAACACACAGGCGATCGTTCACGTGCGCAATGTTTCTGATGGGCACTTTAGGCTTACGCCCTCACACACCTGACATCTTCAGGCAGCTGTGTTTGTGAAAGTCACATCCTGTGTTGATTTCGTACTCGGCATCTTTGCATATATGGTGATATATTTGTGTGTGTTTGTATATGGGCTATGTAAGCCAAGTGTAGTGCAGTATATTGTGTGAAGTGATTTATCTATGTTTTAGATAAATCTAAGATAAAAGAAACATCTAAAGATGGAGGTTTAGATCAATAAACTCAAATCTCTTAATCCCTACTTTCATTAATCAAGTCTTCAAAACCTTTTTTTCAGTAAGTGTTGTTGGTGTTTTGGATCTATGCCACAGTCACTTCTTGCTTGCTCACTAGGGGGTTATTTTGCATCTATTAAGACACATATATTTTCTTAATGTTACAGTAAATGCAAATGTTTAAATAGAATTGTATAGCATTGGCATTGTGTTTATGCTCTGGAGACAGACGAGAACTGGCCCACAGGGTATTTGAGCTTGATTTATCTCCATATTCTGTACTTACTTAAATAGGCTTTTTGTTCCCTACCTCTTTAGTTTGTTTACTGAGATCTTACAAATAAGATATTTTTACATAAATTTTTTGTGTAAAGCCTCTGAAACAGTGCACATTGAAAAAAATGCTATAGCAATATGAATTCAAAAAAATATTGGAAGTTTTAAACAAACAAAAAAAAACAAACATAAATAACGGAAGTGGTGTGTTGATTCAAACAAATACATAAGAAACAAATAACCAGTTTTGTGTTTTGGCTGACATACCAGTCAATCAGTATTACTCAGCACTCATTGGCTGTCAGACTTTTCGCTGTGTGTGTTGTATCTGTAGTGAAAGTGCTGACAGCTCTTTGACATGCTCATGGTTCATTGATATAAAATGAGTTACATCCCAAACAAATCGCATTGACTTCTTCTCAAACACGTGTAAAGTAGCTGGAAAGAGTTTAGCATTGCATGTACATTGGAAATTTTAGATGTAGTTAAAGTCATTTTTTTCTTTTTTTGGGTATGATTTTAAATTCCATACTATACATCCATAATTTTAAAACTTTGGTAAAACCTTTGCCTGCTTGAAAAGCCTGCCTTTTCAAAGCATTTCTTATGACTAAAATAAAAAAATAAATATAATAATAATTTAAATATACAGTATATATATATACATTTTTTTGCAATTCACTATACTTTCAGTTGAAGTAATACTATATTGTAGTATTTATTATATACTATAGTTACACTTTCAGCGCAAAATTCATTTTAATATCTGGCATGACGCATTAAATTAAGTGTTTATTTTAAAGCATTATACTATAACCATAGTTACTGTAGGTAAAACCATGAAATGCCACTCTGTTTTATTTGTGAAACCACTCCCTATATTTATACATATCTGGAACAGACACTTTATGAATATAACGGTTATATATCAGTAAATACGCCTCACTGAATGCATTAGTTGTGCTTTAATAAAATAGGGCAAAGTTAACCATAAGGATCAGATGTATGTGTGTGTGTCTGCGTATATGGTGTGGAAAAAGCTGCTCGGGTGAATCGGGTCAGTGTTCTGGCCTTGCAGATAGAGTCATTGACACCCGTATAAGAGCGTATGTGACTTTATTCAACGGCTTGTAAGTCTATACCACCACAACGTCTACGGGTCTGCGTATGTCAAGGTGGTCTGTGTCTTTTCACTTCAGTGTGTGCGTTTGCGAACACACTGGCGTCGGACTGAAGAGAGCCTGCTCCAGAGCTCCAGTTGGACGCTGTTGGAAATTCCCACAATGTCTCGCTTTCACACAGAGTTCACCGCTGTTAGTCTGCAGAGAAAGAGATGCCTTTATATAGACTGGGTTTCAAGTTCCAGAATGGCTCGTTTCTATAAGTTTGTGTTCTTTAATATTCAATTTTTCTGCAGAGGAATAAAGCCACATGATTTTGGCAGACAATCTCAGTTTTTGCTTTAAAGTCACAAATAGTTTAGTCAAACCAAACATTTTTAATTATTTCCAGATTCTGATGCTGACGTCCACCACGTCATTAATGTATTACCTTCAAACACAGCCGTTCTTTGTCCTGCCTCCATCTTCTACTAGTACTCATCAAGCCTCAGGCTGTGTTTGTGCGCGATATTAAAGAGCTGTGTCGATGTAATGGGTTGTCCAGGGTCAATTGTTGCCAATGAGGTACAGATTCGTGGTCTCATAGCATAGCTTAACCGAAATCCGGAGCATCCTGAGAATTTGCTCATCAGCACTTGCAGTTCATTCTGCGCTCTGATTGGCTGATTGGCCTTGCAGTGGTTGAGTAATGTCATTAACTCTGATTAGTTTCGGCGTCTTGCTTCTAGTCAGAGAGTGACATTGGACTGGCTCTGGGGTTTCATAACATTCCTTAACTTAAGAACAAGAAGAGCTTCTTCATCATTTATGTATTATGAGTATGAGTTTATTTTTTTTTGCGAATAATAATTTTGGTCCATTACTCAAAAAGCTATGGCTTCAGAAGTTGAATAAGTATTTAAGTAAGTTGATTTTTTTTTGGGGGCATTTTTTTGTCAGTTGTGGAGCTTGACAATCCCTGGTCCCTGTATACTATTATTTTATAAGAGCCTGTATACTTCTATTTTATGTAAGTTTAAGTTGATATATAAGTTCAACCGAGTTATTATTTTATAGTTTACTATTTCTTAGGCATGCTTGTCTGTCTCTGTTCCAGATTTTGTGAAATGGTAGTAGCGCCTACATTGTGTGTTTGCGCACTGTGATTAACTTTCATCACGTCTGGTTTAAAGCCTGGCGCGACCCTCACAGATTCTGCGGAGGAACGCGAGCGCCGAAGAACGCAGGCCGCTTTCATGTCGTTTCTCTTTCATTTTGGTCTTTGTTTACACATAAATTTGGACTGTGTTCACATGGAGAGAAAATCAAACTCATCTGCTAAAGAAATTTTTTTGGCCCCTGGCCTTCAATGACCCCTCCCACTTATCTCAAACTCC
Organism: Beaufortia kweichowensis; assembly: GCA_019155185.1. NCBI lineage: Eukaryota > Metazoa > Chordata > Actinopteri > Cypriniformes > Gastromyzontidae > Beaufortia > Beaufortia kweichowensis. The sequence goes on from CM032807.1 coordinate 13,506,898, forward strand.
ACCCCCACACACAAACAGTGATTGACAGGCAAACAGAGAGAAGGTGGAGCGGCCTAAGGCCGTGTGCTGGTGTGTCTGGAAGTATTTAAATGTTCCTGCTTCACTGCTGGTCTGCTCTGCATAGCCCCCGTGCATCATCTCTCAACAAAACATGACTTTTGTTATTGAGGAGTGAAGCTAGGGCTGTCTACATCATGTTTGCCTGTTGTGTTAGCGGTCAAATTGTTTTCTTACTCTGTCATACTTTTCTACTACTTTGTTGCTCTCTGGCTCATTTTGTTGTATTTTGTAGTCATGCTATACTTTTGTGTATAATGTGATTTTGGCAGGTTAATTTGAATACGTTGACATAAATGCAGATATAAATATCAATAGTGCAAATGAAGTAAATCGATAATAATAACATTAACATTAACCCTAACATTACTATCTTTTTTTCATGTTGAATTTACCCCTTGTGGTGGTTTTAAAAACATAATAGGTTAATAAATAATGAATTTGTATTGGTTATTCTGGGTGAACTATTGCTTTAACAGTGCAGAAACATATTGTGAAAAAGAGCAACATTAACATGTCAAAAGGAAATAAAAAGGAATGAAAAAAATATGTATAAATTACAGAAGAGATTTACAAAAACAACATCAACTAAGACTAAATATGCCAAAATTCCCTTCTTTTCTTACTTTATCCCTGCCACACAACTAAAGATATTTCTCATCCTCTCATCTCATCCGTCCATCTCTCTCATGCCGCATCTCTATCTCACCCCCTTCCTCTTTCCCACTTATCCATTATCTAATTGACCTCCATAATTAGAGACACTCTTGCTCTTCCTGTGTGGTTTAAGCGTGTGTTGTCTGTTTCTCTCAGCTGACCGTATCCACACATCAGCATCCAACACCCTGCATGTAATTTTAAAATGTTTTTAGTTTTCATTAACATGGATTTGAGGACAAGCTATGCACGGCATGCTTTACATGCGCAACATTAATTTGCTTTTTATTTGTGTGGCGGGGCTTCACAGCCAAATACGATTCCGAGTCTTTGTGTGGTTTCGATATCTGACGCAGCCAACATTCTTCTGCTTGTGACCTTCGTGAAGATCAGAAAAGAGAGATGGTGGCGAAATAAGTTCAGAGAGAAATATAAAGTCAGATGTTCATTGTGAATTTCCCACAAATGAGGCAAAGGAGGACTTGTGTTCTCCGTTTCCCCATTATTCCCTCTCTCCTTTGTTGTTTAGGGACGTAACAGATGAGTAGTGCCATGTGTGTTTGCATGTGCTGTTGTTTTCCATGGAAAAGCGGGGAAAATAAAAGGAATGAAAGTAACCTAAACGAGGCCAACACACAACCGCTAATTATGAAGCTGTTTGGGGAGGGGGGAGACGGGCCAACAGACACTCTACACATGCAACCTACTTCTTTCTTTCCTTCTTTTTATTTGTTTATTTATGCAGTATTTTACATTAGATTTCTATTATTTATTTTTGTTTATTATTGTTTGTTTGTTTATTTAGTTAGTCTGTCTTTTGTTGTTTCTTTCAATAATTATCTGCATTCGTACTAGTTTGTTCTTTTCATTAATTTATTCATTATTCATTCAGTTTTTGTTAGTTTGTTAGTCAATTTGTTCATATTCTTTTCCTTATTTATTTGCTGTATGTTCTTTGGTTACATTCACACGTTTTGTTGGCTTTTTTCTTTTGTTTGTCCATGCTGAAAAAGCTTTATGGGTACACTGTGTATCAGAGCCTGTACTCTGATGAAAAATGAGCCTGTAGTGCTTTCCAGATCCTTCAGTGCTCCGAGGATGAAGTCTTACCCTTGCCTCATCCTAAATGCGGCTTGTTCTCATCATTGTAAATTCTTACGAGCGACTAATGTTTTGACTCTTCCCGTAAGTGCGCTGAAATGATGTGTGAGGGCATTTAAGAGGAGACAAAGACTTACTCACAGTCTTTTATTAAATCAACGAGTTTGTTCTTGTAATTTACACTGCTGTGATAATGATCGTTGGTAATTGTTACAGTATGTGTGGTGCACATTAAATATAAGTGTGTGTACTGTAGGTGTGCGCATTACTCTTGAAAATCACACACACAAAATAAGCCTGTTGAGTTCAGGCACTTTAACTTTCATTTTGCTACAGTTCTTATTGCTTGTATTGCTTGTTTTTTCTTTTTGTGCGTTGTGTGCTATCAGTTCATCAGGGTGTGGGGCAGACAAGATATTACACTGTGTGTTGTGCTGTGCGACCTGACATCATTGATGTCTATTGGCAAAGACCCCTTACAACATGTGTGTAAGAATATTTAGCTAACTTTTTAAGGATTGTGTCTCGTCTAGACTGAAAGGATTGGTTTATTTTAATTATAGTGCATTTAACAGTTCAAAGTGGCTGTAAATTTTCTTTTCTAAACTATTATAATGGTTTCATCATAATGGAGCTTTTGGAAATGACTGAAATTCTTAGCTGTCAGGGAGGAAGGGGGGGAGGTGTTGCAGGAATGTGTTGGCCAGAGCTTCAGTTATGTCTAAATGAACTCATTTTAGTTTTTTAGATGAAGAAGAAGGATGCTATTAAAGTTACAGTTTAAAGGTGCTGCAAGAGAAAGAAAAAGATGAACAGTTGGAGAGAGAGAGAGAGAGAGAGAGAGAGAGAGAGAGAGAGAGAGAGAGAGAGAGAGAGAGAGAGAGAGAAGAGAGAGGAGAGGAGAGAGAGGAGAGAGAGAGAGGAGAGAGGAGAGAGAGGGAGAGAGGAAGAGAGAGAGAGAGAGAGAAGAGAGAGAGAGAGAGAGAGAGAGAGAGAGAGAGAGAGAGAGAGAGAGAGAGAGAGAGAGAGAGAGAGAGAGAGAGAGAGAGAGAGAGAGAGAGAGAGAGAGAGAGAGAGAGAGAGAGAGAGAGAGAGAGAGAGAGAGAGAGAGAGAGAGAGAGAGAAATGAAACACTGTCCTCAAGAAATAGTTTTTCTGTTGTGGTTTAACTGGTGTTGTTTCTCACTGGTCTGTTGTTTTTCATCTCACGAGACTGTTGGTTTGCTTGTTCAAGTTTTGCATTGTCCGCTGTATTTACCAGTACTTTCTAAATTCATCAATATCACTTTCTCACTCAGTATACGTGACAGTCTTGCAAACGCTTTCACAGCTCACCAGGCATCATTTTTTTAAACAGGGGAGTCTATGTGTTATAGGACGCTACAAATGTAACACGATGATGGATGCTTTTCACAGCATATGTGTGCATGAGCATTATTTAGCTCTTCGTGGAAGGCTTGGTTTCTCCGAGTCCTCTTCCATGGCACGCTGGATTCCCACGCTGAGCTTAACCCAGCAGCTCCACGTGTCAATCAAACTCCTCTGCTGACTGTGCACGTTGAACAGATGGGGAGCGTGCAGAAACCTCTGTAGATATCTGCAGAGTGTTTGTGGCCTTCATCGGGCCTGGAAAACATCTCACCCAGTCTAATCAGCAGACACGCAGGGTTTGATCCTCTGTCACTGAGATACAGCACATCACCAAATATTTAAGTCATTAAAATGCACTAATCAGTTTTTAGTGTCAGTAGTGGTTGTGGCCTTCAGCTGATTTTTTTGGTTGTGTAATTATGGTACTGTAAGCTTATAATGTATGTGTAAAAAGAGATGATTTCTGAAAAGAAAGTCAAACTTACTGAATAGGTACTGTATAGTGGTTACAGTCCAGTGCTCAAAACCGAATGAAAATTCTGTGTTATAGGCTCGCACTGCTTTCTCTCTGCGATGTTCTCTGTCTTATCAAATAAAACCATATAAACGCCTCCAGAAATATTGCACGGAGCATAGCACATAGTTGTATACAGTCGCAAACTCCTATCTTACCAAATTTAGCACGTTGCTGAGAGAGTTCATATCTCAGAATCTCTTTCTAAAAAACCGTGTGGGAGATGAGACGAAAGCAAAGAAAATGAAAACAGACAGGCTGATTAACCACAACATGCTGATTTTGGCTTCTGTTTTCGGCTGTTCTCTCTTTCTCTTTCTTTATAAATGACAGCAGAAGATGTCTGTACTCGTTTAGCTTGCTGTGCCATGCGATATACGGCATTTTGTTTACAGTATGTGTCGATGTGAGAAAGCATACTGTATATCCCCGAGTTTGTCCACCTTTCTCATAAAGCATCTTGGCCGGATTAAACTGCACAGTGTTATAATAACAGTATTAAACACGAGGTGCTCGTAAAAAGCCGAATTGTACAGTACGACTTTTCGTGAGTCACCAGGCAGCTGCGGTTGCCGGGAACAACTGACCAAATTTCCGCACACCCCTACACCAGGAGGATGTTTCCCCCTGAGACATCTCTCTGATCATCAAGCCCTCCTTTACTTTTCTTGAGTAAGACCTTAATCATCAAGGTGCCTGTTGCCTTCTTGCCCCAGAGACATGAATTAGCAGGAAGTCAGAATTATGTATAAATAGCATTTAATGTGTTGACTCAGTTCTATGTTACATTCATCACTGTAAAAGCATCCTGATGTGTGTGTGTGTATATAGTTAGATTGTTTGTGTGTGTGTAAAGAGTTCGAAGAGTAATGTGATGTTTCCTGTGTATACCTGACTCGAATGATTGTAAATGTTTGGATATTTTAGTTTGTCTAGGTGCGTCAGGACATAGTAAACAAATGCTGACAAACACACACACACATTTTAAAGTTTAATCCTCTGCACTGAGTGTTTTACTAACTAACAAATCTGCTCACAGCCCTTCTGCTCCACGCACACACTTAGACTGAACTACAACTATATGTGGTATGTCACTGCCACCTACAGACCGTATGTTTTTCTGCCTCCAAAGACATTTCAATTAGTTAATGTAGTTTGTTAACATTTTTCTATAACATGTTTATATACTCTAGATTTTTTTCTAATTATTTTCTTGTTATTTTGTATTCTTATTGTTGGCTGTAGCGGCATAATACTATTGAATTGGCTTGCATTCAACAGCACAAAACTCTTATTTTGAAACTGGTTTTGCACACACACACACACACACACGCACTTCCAAACTTCTGACTCCAAACCTGAGACTGACACTCAAACAGGATGAAGTTTTAGATTAATTTTAACCCCTCACATTACTTGTATGTGTGTTTAAAAAGTTGTGTTTTGTTAGGTGTTTTTGGTGTTCTGTCATTAATTAAATGTGTGTGTTTTTAATGGAGAAAGAGACTATAGTATGTTTTTCTAGTGTGTGCGTGTAACGATTTGGTGTCCACACAAAAACAGTAATGAATGCAACCCAAGTGAATAACAAACTTCCAGAAACACGACACCAGGACACACACACTTGCAAATACAACACTCTTAAGATTTAAAATGCAAAACTCTCTGTAAAAACGTTGGGTTTTTGGCTGTGGGTTGGTCACAGCTTGTATTTTTGGGTAAACTGTAACAGGATTTGGGAGTTTGAGTTGAATGTTGCATTAAACCAGGCCAGATTTTTTTTTATAGTTTTGCCATTCAATTTGTTTGCTTCATTCACATTCCTACCTAAGAAGTTGTACGAATAGTTTGCCTTCTGTGTGTGTATGCGTGTGAACACGTGATTGTTTTGTTTGTGTTTGGATGTGGTTACAGATTTGTGTCACAGTAACCATCTTCTGGGCAGCAGTGACATTGTGGGGAATGTGGCGTGGTCCTGGTAAACCCTACAGTGTGGGGACCAGTTGTCCCCACAAAGATAGTAATTTTTGTTTCCTGTGATGGAAAACTGCTTGTTAATCATACTAAATGATGTTTATTTGAAAATGTAAAAAAGCAGAAATGCAGGGGTAGTGTGAGGGTTTTTGTCCCAATAAAACATGGAAACCCAACACGGTAGTATCTAAATGATACAGTTTGCATAACCATTAAATTACAGGGAAGAGAATACTGGTGTGTATTTACTTGTTCGTTCTTCAGAGAGAAAAGGAAAGCATGAGCGTGTTTGCATACTGTAATACAAACAACAGTTCTCTGTGTTGATTATTTTACATACTGCTTTGTTCAAATCCAACAGCACAAAACATGACCGAGTCACAGCTGTGCTGATCCGCCTTTATCAGATGTTCTGGCCTTCATTTTAACCTGCGGGCCTATAAAACGGACAGGGCTTGGCAGATTGTTTGTTTTTGAGGTATACTGTGGCTCTTTTCCAAACTGTAGTAAGCTACCACTTTGTTTTCTTCCTGAAGTAGCATTCTAGCTGAAATCCAATCTCCAGTGACTGAATTCTCTACATAGACAAAAATGCATTACAACTATTTAATGTCAAGAAAAAATGGTTTAAAGTTTAATAGTAGAAATTTGCTAAGCCACAGAAAACAAACTCACTTAAAGTGATAGTTCACCCAAAAATTAAATGATGTCATAATTTTTTCACCCTTATGTCATTCAAGCCCTGTATATGATTATTTATTTTGTGGAACACAGAAGAAGATATTTTGCAAAACGCTGGTTACCGGCACCCATTGACTTCCATTGTACCTTGTGTCCATACTATGAAAGTGAATGAGTGCCGGTAACCAGCGTTTTGCAAAATATCTTCTTCTGTGTTCTGCTGAAGCAAGAAAGTCATCCAGGTTTGACATGACATAATTTTTTTAATAATAATTTTTATTTTTGGGTGAACTATTCCTTTATGTATAGGTGAGTGTGTGTTTGTTTGCAGAGAATGTCTGTCTCTAAGTGAGCTGCTAACCTCACAACATTTGTGTGCATTATATTTACATCCGAAACACAGATTTTTATATCCTTCCTCTGAATCTATGTTTCATTTCTCATTAGGGAATACTATAGTTTGCTTGCAAGTACATCAAGGTGACCTAGTATATGTGACACACGCTCACACAAACTCAGAGGGGGGCTGGTGTTTAAAATAGAAGATTCATGAGTATGTTCTTACATAAACTTCCCAGACATGGTCCAGACCATCTGCCTTTACCGCCAAGAGAACGTCCTGAATCACCTGTATTATCTACATTAACATTAAAAACGCCTCATTAAGAGCACAGTTATATGCCGTTTAGACCGTGTTCTTTCTTTTCCAACCCCTTCCTCCTTTATTTTGCATTAAAACCGTTTCTATTTGTTTCCTCTTCATCTGTCTGTCTCGTATCCACTTTATATACTCATCCATTGGGCTGTTTTAGTGTCTAGACAAATTGAATTGCATCCCAGTGCCATTCTTTTTTCTTTATCCATGACAACAAAACACAACGGATGTAAACAGCATCTTGTTATCCATTCAGTATTCATCATTTAGCCATCAAGGACTCAGTGTGCTCAGTGTATAGATGAGGATGCCTACTAAATTCAAAAAACGCAAAATTTACACACCATATGTGCAATTTTTATAATTTCTTTTAAAAAAAGGAAATCAAAAAAATGAAACTTACCCCATAATTTTTTCATCCTAGGTGTATTTGATTTCCCTTCTGAGTAAATTAGGGGGTAATTTTCATTTTTGGGTGAACTAACACTAACTAGACATTACATAATGTGAAAATAGTTCATTTAATGAACGTTATGTAATCACAAAAACTTCTGTCAAAACATATCAATTATGTTTTGGTTTCACTACCAAAATAACATTTTTCCTAAAGCAAGTTCTCATCAAAGCTCTTTTTTAAAGACTTTACTGTACAAAATCATCTGTAGTTTTTGTGATCTGCCTTGAGTAGACGTACCGGTTTTCAATATTGCAGTAATGAACATTATTGTGTTCTTTTGCATTTTAATCAGTTTGAAGCTTTGTTTATATTACAGTTGTTTAAATTTGATCTGTTTTTATTTATTTATTTTAAATTTTTATAGGTAATCATTATTAAATAATTATTGTGATATGAAAATGTAATATTTCAAATGCATAGCCCTGAGCTATTTGCAGGTTCCCATGATCTGCTCTGCTATATTAAGTCAATGGCGGTATGCTGTACTTATCTGTTGCTGTATACAGACACACACTGGCCTGCAGTTGGCACGTGTGGACTGGATTTCATCTCTATAAACTCTAGGGAGCTGGACCCAATGAGCTGAATGAAACAGCTTTGATCAGATTTAAGGAGGCCGTTTACAGGCTGATTGATGAAATAAGGTCTAGTCCCAGACTGTCTGTGCTTCACTACAACCATTACATCAGTCAGGCCTTTCCCACAGAGAAAACATCACACACCATATTCACAGTTAAACTCTCACTCTGTATTGTATTATTTATAAAGATAAGAATGACAGTATTGGCCCTGTTTTCACTTAGAAATCAGACAAATCGGTAAAATATATAAGGTTCTCCATTTCTAATTTATCTGTTTTCCAAAGTGTAGCAACAGATTCTCTGGTGAACCCCGGCATGCACATTCCAGACATGGATGATGGTGCGACAAGACGGAGCAATAGTCCACATACCGTCACACTTCTGTCATGTTAAGCTTGAGTAGTCATTCCTGACAACACATCATCTTTGTTTTGTCTTTGCACAGCGTTGCTTTTAGCATTTTTACTGACAAATGATTCTTCTGTGGTTTGCCTTTTTGAAATATCTCTGTTTTCTCACTTTTTTGTCCTGATGGATGACGTCATAGCACAAACCTTGAGATCTAAGTTGAAGATGAGCGGATCTGCGTGTGTTCAAGAGGGTTTACACTCGTCTTTCCGCCTCGATTATAAATGTCCTCTGAAAGGATGACTGATTCCAGTTTTCCATTTTAAACATTTCTTTTTTGCAAACCGATGGATTGCAGTGTTTAAAATCAGTGGTGTGTGTGTTAAAGGAAAACCTTATACAGACTTTTTAAACAATGTACTAAATTCAAATAGGATACAAATATCCTAATAACATCATAAAGACTTAATTTTCATTTTAGGGTTGCTTTCAGAAGAGCGAAGGTAACCAAAGACATGTTAATTTCTATGTTTTATGCAGTACTTTGAATGAGTTCGGCTCCTGGCCTTTTTCAGCTTCAGAATCTTCCCTCACACTGAGATCATGCTTTTATATACATAGACCTTGTTTTTGGAGTTGTGACCCTTTTTAACAGCCAAAGGTATTCTTGGGGTACTTTGTTTTTACAGCCCTTCCATATAAAAGGCTTCATGCATCAAACATACACACATCAACATCGTTCCTGTAGCTCTGTGCCCACAACAACAGTTCCCCCCACCACCGCCCCCCATAAAAGGCCTCGTCCCCCACTATCTTACCCCAGAGACTCTGCTGCCCTGAGGGCTATAGAAGGGCTCCATTGTGTGGGGAAAGGCACCTGGTTTTGGTTAGTGCCAAACTAGATACACACTCTCTCACACACACGTACACAAACACACACACAGCAGGGTCAGCTCCCTCTAGAGGCTCATCTGGAGGTCATTTCCTGTCTGAGACAGAAAGCCATTACAGGCGTGGCCTGACAGTCTTTCGTGATTGGATGAGAGACCAAAGGGTGGGGCAAAACTGCACGGTCAGTTCGTTTAGGATTTCTGTGCAATTTAAAGTTTTTACACGGAACGTATTTAATGGGGTATCATGTGTGGCTGATGCACTAAATAGCCTAGCCTCATATCCTAAATTGCCAATTGGAACCCTTTGAAAGATCATATGCTTTTTTTCGCATTACCATTAGTATAGCGACAGTTTTACTACAGATACAATAGTTACCCTATGGTAAAGGTAGCAAGACCAGGGTTAACTTGTGGTTACCATGTCTTTTGGTTATTTTGTAGTAAAACCATGGTTAATTTTTGTAAACGAATTCTGGGAATATTTTTATCAAAATTATGCAGGACATCCTCACTACTGCATGAGATCAGAACAGTATATTCAATGATATTTTTTGTTTATACAGTACACACAGCACTGAAAACATTTACTCACTGTCATTTAGACACATTTTAGAATAGAATAGTAAACTCATCAAAACCATTAAATAACACAATCGTAACTGTGAGAATTATGTTGCAAGTAAAAGTATCCAAAATAAATGAACACTATGTTATAGTGATCATCTTTGAAAGTAGTCACCTTTTGTCTAGAATTTGCAAAATCATGTTCTTGGCATTTTATCTAACCTGTGAAGTTGGCTGCTTTTTATTTATCATTTGGTCCAAATAATCCATTTCAATTTTTTTATTCAATTTTAACTTTCTAATTAAACACATGAATATGCAACAAATATATTTTTGTCTACAACATTGAAATATACACCTTCAGATTGAAAGATTTTAAAGATCATGAGAAACATTTTTGCAGTTGCGTCTAATCTTTTGTCTGGTACTGTATTTCTTGTGTACGTAGGTATTACTGTACCTAGCCTAAAATGCATAATGGCGACAGTGTGGCGCTAAGTTATGCTTCACTGTATCACTTTATCAGTAATTACAGATAATGATTATTGTAGCATGTAGCGACAATAGTGCTCCATTAGCTAATTGTGGTTAATAGTTGCACTAACGCATGGTGCCGCCGTCTGTCCTGTTAATAACTGTTTTCTATGCCAGCATTAGCAATGCTAGTCTTTTCTGCAGAAAATAAACCGTGCAGAAATTTTGAGACTGATGTGGCATTACAAAGCTAGGAAGATCCAGGATATTTTTTAATATAACTCTAATTTTGTTCAGATTTATACACCCAGGATGGCATGAGTATCACTTTTGGTAACTATTTTATTGACTTGACAGTGTATAACTGCAGTACAGACTGTGGATCCAAGGTTTTAAACCGCATGTTTCCACACAATTATTTTTAGCCAGATATATCATTCATCCCCATTCATGTCTCATTTAGTTTGTAAATAGTTCTGTATACTTCACACTTTATTAATCCGAAGATGTCTAATAAAAAAATTGCCTTTTAATGACAAAGATATTAGTTGTGAAACATTTTGCTGTCCAACTTTTCTTCTTACTCAATTTATTCAAGCACAAGAAAAACCCCTGGACATTATTAGAGAAATAAGAGCCCAGATCACTACGTCAACAGCTGTTCATTTAATGTGTGTGCCTTTTTCTTCTGTGTGTGCGTGTTCACATGTCGCAGCAGGTCACTTTATTGAACGACCCAGTTAGGTGGATCTGACCCTTACGCAGATGTCAGGTGCTCTAAAGAACACAAACACAGGCCATTAGGACTCCAAACACTCAGAAAGAGCTTTTAAAAACATGTCACACACATGCACTAACACATGTAGACGTGTACACACTCTTACAGCTCATTTGTTCTCATGACAAATGTTAACACAAATCACATTCAACGTCTTTTAAACGCACATGTACGACATGAGAGGGGGCAAATATATTTTACCATCATGAGGTGGTGAAAACATCAGAAAAACATCCCCGTTTTGTGTTTTAGTCTTTGTCTTTCCTCTGTTGTGGTGGAGGATTTTCTCTCTGAATCTCTCTCTTGAGTATGATTTTTCTTTCCAGTAAATGAAATAGAAAAGAGAGCAGCTAAGGTCTGTTTTACAAATATTTGGACTAGGGGTTCTGCATGGTTTCGATTTTAAAATGTCAGGGGATAAAAATCTATTCTGTGTTCGGGAATTGTGTGAGTCAAGTGTCTTTGAGGGACTTTTTGTTGTTTCCCTCAAATGCAGTTTGTTTTCGAACATGGATTTGGGCTTTAATTCAGGTGTTTATTGAATAAGACCTAATGGTGGCGCTCGTGTTAATCTTGAAAACTAAATTATGTTATAAAAACTGGTAAAATGAGGATACAGTTTCCCAACTATGAAACATTTTTGTGGCTTTTTACTTAATAGTTTATACATCCAGATGTTTTTGTTTTTATTAACTACAGTTGTACAGTTTTAAAAGAAATTTGCACAAGGCAAATTTTTTAAACAGCCCAAGTTGCAATCACAAAATCATCTAAAGCTCATGACAGTTGACTTAAGAGACATCGATTTTTGATTAATTACAATCTATAGATTGAAATTTCATTATACTCTAGTTCCCTTCTAAAAGCTGATTGACTTTTTCTCATCACTCACATTTAAGCATTTGCCACAACACAAGTGTGACTCGTTCCAAACCCGGTCATCCGGCAAGTCCATGTCCTCTGTCCGTTTTCAGACATGCATTAGATTTATTGGCTCTCTATGGAGAAAGAGTGAGTCCCTCACATCCAGGCGGTCCGGTTGGGAGGTTACATGGTCTGAAGATCTGAATTAGCCCATTGGGGCTGAACTTCCTGCAGATCTTTGAGTTTCTCCAGATCAGATCTTCATGGTCCAAAACTTCTCATTGTTGTAAAAAAAACTTAAATGAATCAGACCCTTGATTGGACCACTTTATGAGCCAAACTTTAATTTTAGTTCCAAATGACATACTATAGATTATGCATTTAAACTATATTTAAACTGTACTTTGCCATCTAGTGTATGTATACTACACTATTTGTACTAAAAATGGCATAGAACAGTATGCAATTTGTGAAGCACCTTCAGATCGTGCAGAAAATCATTACAGTCTGGAAATACATTTCATATGAAATAATAACACACTTCTTTAATTGATTGAAAATGATTACCACAAAAGCTGATTCAGGTGGGTTGCTTAAACTCAGAAAGACAGATGACACGTATGGGGGCTCAGTGCAGCTGAAACTCCATGTTTAAGTGCTTTGGTATGTATTGTTTGGTTGTCGTGGTGCTCTTCAGCTCAGAGGGAGGATTTTATAGTTTTCAGAAATGGGATTCTGTGGCTGAGCCAGTTCGGATCTCTCCCGAGAGAGAAAGACCGTGTTTGTGTTGGGTAGAACACCACTGCTGAGCTCAACAGAGACGTTTTCATTGAAAATGAAATCCATCCTCAAGGTTATTAGATTTTGCTGTGTTCTAATACACACATGAATGAACACACACTGCATTGGTATTTTTTTTTTACTTTTGAGCACACAGAAACACATCCCTCTGCATCTGCCCTCATGTAACCTGAACATTTTTCCCTTCGATCACAGCTGAATTTGTTCTGATATCATCTGTTATAAACAGATGGCACAACAACACAATTGTTTATTGAAACCTTTCAGGGTCATCTGCAGCACACTGCACTCTTGTTGAGAATAAATGTTGGACTTCGCCCACAACAACTAGTCACTTTTCTTTCTCCTCCAACCTCTTATGTTTATTTATTAAAGCTGAAATGTGTTATTTATTCAATACTAGGTTTAAACTAAATGGCAGATAGTCTCAAACATTGCCCTTGTCTGCGGTTGGTGGAGAAAATTGATACATTGATGGAGTTCAGTGTCATTATGATGAATTTTATGGCATGAAAATCAATGAAGTGGAAATGTTTACTAGATAAATGTTATAGCTCTAATCTGAAGGATGTGATGTTACAGTTTTAATAATCTTTATAATGCTGATGAATATCTTGTCTTTGTTCTTCAGGCATTGGCCGACTCCGACCTAGCAGAAGTTCTGAAGCAGCTTCTCCCCCTCATCAAGTCCAGTGAATCTAAAACTGGTTCTGACTCTGGTGAGCTGAGCGTGGATGATCTTCTGGTGCTGCTGGTCTATGTGTACTCCGTGGCCCAAGAAGCGTGTCCAGGTGGCGCTGAGGAAGATAAACATGTGGAGAAGATGGAGAAGGAGCTGATTGGAGCGCTGACACTGAGACTCACACAGCAGACCACACTGAGTCCACTACTGCAGGACATTACAGGTTAGTGGAATATTAATTCACTAAAGTACTAAAGAATTAATATTTGTTTATTGTAATGAAAATTTGTCAAATATTTGTCTTAACCATTCCATCCATGACAGAAATAACGATTGTGAACTATTGTGGCTGTTCAACCTGATAACGGTCATTGCACGTATTGAGTATACACTGAAAAATGCACTATCCACAAAGTTTTTTAAAATTTAGATATTTTAAATTTAGCAATAATATATATATTTTTTTAACTGTATGCATTTTTTTAAATATCATTAACATTTGTATATTTTTGTTTGTTTGTTATGAAAATCAGCCAAATATTTATTCTTGAGTCTTTAACCTTCCCATCAGTATATAGTTTGTCATGATTAGATCAGAATTCAACTATGAAATATTAAAGTGAATAGGGAAATAGCATATGTGTTCCTCCTGAGGAACGGTGACAGTTATAGGGTTAAATACATTTGGAAAATGGTTCCTCCCGAAATATGTTTACAACATATTTTTTGCAATTATGAGACATTTTTATACAGAATTTCCTCTGGCTAGCCGTAGATTTGCTCCCCTACACTAAATCAAATTATGCATATTATTCCAGAGATCCCAAATCACAGTTTTAGAGGAACTGAGATGATGATAAGACACAGTAAATGAACAGAGAGAAAACTTCCCTCTTATTCTGTCTCCAGAAATCCTCTCTCACCCCCATCGCACTTCATCATCCACATATAGGCAGGGTTACATGCTGAACTTTTTATGATGCAGTCCGCTTAGAAAAATAAAAGATTAAGGTTTTTGATTTACTTTTTCCTCTTAAACTCTTTCCCTTTCTTTCTTTTCTTTTTACTTCGCTCTTGCTCTGGTGACAACTGATGGAAGCCATTTGATTCTGCGGTCCACATGAGATCCTTTAGACCTGATTCGTCTTGATTTGTGACTGCAGTAATGAACCCTATACACTCCAAGACTTAATGCACTGCAATTCAAGCCAGCTCGGTCCTGAGGCTTTAGTTGCTTAAAATCATTTTTGCTTGGCGCCTACATAATACTGTTTATTCATGGAGGTTTCTTAAAAGAGTGTGCGTCTTTTGAAACATGAGTACAAGTTAAACCCTTTCCAACCTTGAACGCTGCACGGTCCACACAAAACACGCTCTGCTGTGAGAGATCTCTGCATGTGTGTGCTGCACTTAGGCTTGTTTTAGTTCGGCGATGATGTGATGTTCTAGCTACAGTGAAATTCAAAGTGCCTATTAGGTTTGCCGGACACACCCGGAGAGGGTGACCGATCACCGTGGCCTTCACAAGCGTGTAATAGATACTTTGCAGCAGTGGTCAGACTGCCGTGTGGTCCTCCATTTTTGTAATGGCATTTTGAATTGGTGTGTATGTGTGCCGGTTAAAATGAGGGTTTTACGGATGTTTCCATACCTGTGGGGTTCCCTACCAGGAACGAGCTGGCATGTTAAAGTATTGCGATCGTTGGAAAATATGTTGTTACTTGAGTGTGTCTGTTTTGGGTCTGAAAGTGGAAATGGGAATCATTGTTGTTCCACATTTATGGATAGTGCCAATTACACACATCTGACAAATACAGAAATATATTTTCTTTCTTTCTTTTTTTTTTTTTTTCTTTCTTTCTTTCTTTCTTTCTTTCTTTCTTTCTTTCTTTCTTTCTTTCTTTCTTTCTTTCTTTTTTTTCTTTTTTCTTTCTTTCTTTTTTTTCTTGTCTTTCCTTTCTGCTCTTGTTTTAATAAAGAATGCTTTGGCTCTTACTAACTTCCTGCTCTACTTGGCTAAAAGCTCTCTCTCTCTCTCTCTCTCTCTCTCTCTCTCTCTCTCTCTCTCTCTCTCTCTCTCTCTCTCTCTCTCTCTCTCTCTCTCTCTCTCTCTCTCTCTCTCTCTCTCTCTCTCTCTCTCTCTCTCTCTCTCTCTCTCTCTCTCTCTCTCTCTCTCTCTCTCTCTCTCTCTCTCTTTTATATAAACACTGTACTGCCAATTACCGTGCCAACACACACCAGGTGTGTCCAAGAAAATGTATGACAGGTCATTGACAATCATTTGTAGGTTCTAAAAGAGTGTTTGAACATGTGTGTGTGTCTGGTCACACATGTAATGAACCTTGAGCCATATGTTTTCGCCATCAGTATAACAATGAAATAATTTAACAATGAAGGAACGTGCAGCTGCGACCGGTGTTCTTACCGGACTCGCATGTGTTCAGTGAAATATATATTGATTGTGACATTGAGCTCACTTAAATTAGTTTAAATGGAAAACAGGCACAGCTTGAAACCCGGTCGCTATGGGAACGACTTTCTCACACATACTTAGCCCTGGTCAAAAGGGAACTGCTCTGTCTAAACCCTTATTTTAAATCCCACCCATCACTAGCAGAAAATCAGCATTGAAAGGAACACACACACTTTCATAATGAAACACTGGCAGACTCGCACATAAACACACAAACTCACAGTGAGCTTTAATAACAGGACCTGCACCCCAACACAAATACACACCGAAGTAACATGTCTGCGAAACAACACACAGAGGGTCTTGCACAGGTCCTTCTCAGAGGAGGTGAATTACAGAGCCTTACCGGACAGTAGAATTACAGAGGAAGTGATGCTGTAAGTGGCACGTGTGTTACCTTCACAGCTGTCTTTCATTATGTCTGCAGTCATGTTTACCAACATTAACATCAGCTGTCCAGGTTTCTGTCAAAACCTGGAATATAATTTCTCACAGAATGTATTGGTATTACCAATATATTGAATTGTCTGTTTATATTTTACTAAAGCCCTGTTAAAAGAGTCCAAACATTAAAAAATCAGTCATCTATTAAAAAAAAAAATATATATATATATATATATATATATATATATATATATATATATATACATACATACATTGTAGATGTGACATTAAAAGCACACATGTTTTGAGAGGCTACTTTGTAGGATTTAAACTTTTGTGTGAATTAAAACTCAGTGAGTAAATCTCCTCAAGGCACATCTGTGTTAGATCTGAAAACATGAATTCATCTTTCTCTTCGTCTCTGATGCGTCTCTTCGGAGGCGGCCCACACTTTACAGTGTCACCTCTGACTCTCCACTCATTGATCTGCGAAGCCACAAGCCCTCAAGTTGATGACAGCGATGAACTGCAATAAATAAACCAAACACGGAGCAGCATGTGCTCTGATCTCTGTGGTTCAAACTAATGCAAAACAGAGACCAGAATCGCAAATAAAGAAAAATCAGTGAAATTGAGATTTTGTTTCTCTGGTCTCTGTTTGAATTTATGCATACAGACCTAACACAGATGTGCATTGAGGAGGAGAATAACTCGAATAAGAACCTGTCTGGCTTCAAATCTGGTCCTAATTGCTGTCAGTAACCTCTTTGCATTTGTCTTTGCTTTTAATTAAAGCACGAAACTTTGTTTATGTAAGAAAATGTTTCAGACTTGCATCATAGGAAGTGCGTTTTTAGCCGAGTTATTCGCAGCCAACTCCACATCTGGGACATGAGCTATTGGAACCGCTATGAAACAAGAAATATTATTGGATAAGAAGGCTTCCTTTTGGATTGGAACAGCAAATATTATTGGATGGCCTTAAACTTGTGTGAGATAGACGATATTATTGGAGGAGGTGATGACTGTATGTCTAATAACAGTCTAAGAGGGTTCAGCCCCGACTGCTACTGTGATTGTTTATAGTACTGGACAGGCCACATCAATAAATACAACTTTGAAGACTGTTTATAGAGCAGTAATGTCTGAATTAGGAACTGATGGGTAGCATATGATCTACAGACTGTGCTTTAAGAAAATAATAAAAATAGAAAAGGATTCGTTTTTTTTATGTTATTGATTATGATTATCAGTCACATTTTGGTTTATATTCAACATGAAGGGATGTTCACAGATCATTTTTATCAGTAATGTGACATTTAAAAAAGAAGCAGTACTTGATATTATAGTGATTGTTGTGTCAAAACGTTGCATGACGTGGTTGCGGGAGAAGGTTTGATGATGTCATTCTAGTGGTGGAGCAAATTGTTACATTTTAATTGTAAAGAAAAATATCTTAAAGAGATGATCAATCAAAAATCTATTTAAATGAGGTTTAAGTCCCGACCTAGCATTCAGAGCCGTGAAGCTCATGTGGGCGATGTAAATTCAAATCTGTCTTGTCTTCCCAATTCTTTTTTCTTTTCTTGACTGTCACTTTTAATAACAACAGCAAAAACAGTCTATGCAATGTTATTGAATTTTGCGTCAGTATGTTTCTAAATGTTCCTGACACTTTATATACAGACAAACATTTCATCCACACATACACAAAAATGCAAATGTATATATGATGTATGATGTATGTAAACACTCTTTATGAACATAAATACTCTTTATTCACTCTTCCCTGCCTTTTTTTACAGCAAAAAAATCAAATCCTGTTTCATTCTTTACAAATACACACGCCAAAACCAAACACACTCTCTGCTTTTGCATTGCATCTACACACTAACACACTGACACAGTTCATGGTACAAACAATATTTCTTAATTAATATTTAAGTTATCTTCCTCATAAGCAGTAGGGATCATAACCCCCACAGGAGCATTCTGGGAGGTCTTTCTTGAAATGTGCCACATGTGGGTGTCTTCCTGTGTACCTGCCCTCATTTTCTCACAGCTCTTGTGCGTCTTTGTGTGGATGTGTTTTTCTGAATCTGTGTGTGGCCTTGTACGTGAAAGTAACAGAGTGGATTTGTGTGTTTGTTTTGGTGAGCTATCGGATAGCATGTGTATGGTGTTCAACCCACGATATGTCCCTTCTGTATTCATGTTCTTGGTGTTTCTGGTTTAAATTTCGAAATAATATACAGAATACTTGAGCCAAAAACAATCAGTACACTGATTTTGTACGGTTTGAAGACAGTCATGTACTTTGCAAGGCTGGATCAACTACAAACATGTTTAATTTTTTCATTATTAAAGTGCTGAATTATTTAGTTTTTTATTTATGGTCTATTTAAATCATTTAAATTAGGTAAAGGTTAAGTTTATGTTGTCTTAAGAGGACCTTGTTCCTGGAATCATTATTTTTTGGGCTTTTTCAGCCATGTTGCTACCATCACTTTATTGATTTGTTTTTTGTATGCTAATAAAATATGCCATACAAATATTATTTTTAAAATTAAAATATAAACATTTTGAACATTTGTTTGAATAACCTTATCATTATTGCATACAACTGAACAATGTTGGTCATTCTCTGACTCTGATGTTTATGTTGGCATGACATATTTTGATGGTTTAAGGCATTAAAAGCAAATATTGTATGTGTTTAAGTGTGTAAAGTTGTTGGTGGTTTGTGTATCCTCTTGCTTTCTACATAGGAAATTAATAGTCATGCTTTAATTAGAGGGAAATTAAAAATCTTTTCTCTAATTAAAGGAAATGAAACACTCCCCAGCAGGACAGGAAATACAACCAGACACACTCTCTGATTGGAGGATTACACAACTCTTATCTTCCAATCAAAATCTGCCTGCAGGATATATCACAAACATTTGAACTTTGTGTGTGTGTGTGTGTGTTTGTGTATACTGTATCTTCATGAGGAAGTAAAAGTCTAATAAATGCAGTTAGCACTTATTTGTGACAGGAAACCCTCCAGCTCATAAAGAGGCTTTAAACCGTAATCACAGCCACAGGGGCCAGTGTTTCTCATGTACACACAAACGCACGAGCGAGGGGACGGTCCACGCTGTCGTACACACAGCCAAACACACGTCCACATTCTTTCTGGTCATATCAGTCCTTTGGGAATAGTTACAATTACTCACACAACACACACACACAGTGTTTGTTCTCTCTCGCTCGCCCCTAGCACACGCTTCCACATGCCTGTCTCTGTCTGGGTCACTGCAGAGATGGGACCTCTTTTTTTCCTCTCTCTTCATCTCTGCGTCTCTCTGACTTTGCATGTCAGGGTTTGTGTGCTTAATGTTTTCAGGGACTGATCTTGGACTTTTTTCACAGTTGTTTATGGCCAGTCAGAACAGTTATAGTTCACTGATGTCACATGAATTTTAGGGTCCCCGCTGTGTCTTCTGAAGTGGATGTAAAACTATGTTAGTAACACATTTTACTTTTGTGACATTACAGAGTGAAACTCTTCATTTTATCCCCAGATATTGGTTAAGTTGTGAAAAGGGGTGTTTCATAGGTAAATGTAATTTCAATTGGTAAAAGTTTTCTAAAATAATCCCTAAATTGCTTTTTGTGATTCACTTGTAGGAATGAGAAATACCATTTCAGGGAAGAGCATGATGAACGATTAAAAAATGTTTGTTGTGAATAGTATGCACTGAATAATAAATAACAAATAAATTATGATATTCCAAAGATGTATTTGTTTTGTTAGATGTGAGTCAGCTTCACTTTAAACAGTCTCTGTTATTTTTGAGCTTCTTTACACAGAATCTTTTTAATACTTTTTGTTCCTGGTTTTTTTGTTTGTTTGTGGATTTCATTGTTTGCAATGGTAGACTCGTCTGTAATGAGTGGAATAAGCAGTGAAAACATTTTCGGTTTTGGCGAAATGATTGTCGGGTTTTATCGCTCTGTTGTTCTGGTTGTTCAGATGTGTGTGTTTGAGTCTTGCACAGCGCTGGGCTCCAGATGGAAGGCCTCCTGTTGCTCGACGTTGGCCGGGTCATTTCCTGTTTGGAGGTCTGGTGTTAATCAAAGCCTGAGTCAGGGGGAACGGCCCCTAAATTTCTTCTACTCTTTTTACCTCTTACGACATAACCCATCTATTTACTCCTTTACTGTACATTTTTCAGTTTACCTCCATTTCTCATTTTGCCTTTTCTCAATTTTGAAGTTTTCCCTTTCTCTCTCACTCACTCTTTCTCTCTCTCTTTCCTGATTTCTCTCTTTTTCTATTAGCTGTTTCATATTTTGATTTGATCCCTGTCTTTTTTTAAATTGTTTTAAGGCAGTTGTAATTCTTTATAGACAGTAATGATTTGTTACTAAGTCATCTCTGGGTTGTTGTTGTTCATATTGTTGCTATTACTTAGTCAGAATTTTAATGGTACTATATTGTGGGGATCTTGAACCCATCCTGCTATCTTCGGGCTCTAGGTTTGACCATTCGTAACAGTATGAACAGCTTGAGCTTTGGTTTTAGTTTTTCACATCGCTCTATTGTTTCTTTTTAATGAAGATTCGAGAGTTTAAACATATGAACACTATGCTGTTGGTTTCTGTGGTAATAAACTATGGTCATTTAATGTGTTTCATATCCATTTTAGGGGCCTGTTCTCCCTCAATCTGGCAAACACATACTTTGTGTGTATTTTTGCTGTTCTCTCTCTCTCTCTCTGTCTTCCTCTGTCCTTTTCTCCTTTTACTATATTCTTCACTCTTATCTTGAGCAAAATGTGGACCACTGCCTTGTCTCTTCATTCTACTGACACACACTTTCTCTTACACACACACACACACAAGGTCATCTTCATTCTTTGATGCACAGAGCTGCTTTCCATCAGGGGCCATGTGTGTGAGTTCACTTCTTCGGCCCAGATAGTGATAGTATGTGTATGTCTGAATACACTCATTCCTCTGCACTTTTTCAACATATAGCATTTCTGTGTATTTTTACATTTTATGAGCGCACAACTGATCTTCTTATTTCTGATTTAGTCATCTGTATAGTTGTCACACATATCATGTGTCTTATTCATTCATGCTACATGCCTTACCATTACATAGCTCAGTATTATTATTAAGGAAATAATAGGTTAATATTAAATTTTTTGATTGTTAGGCTTGTTGAAGAGAGGTTTGCTGCATTAATTAGTTTTGCTGTGATAGTGGACCGCAAATTATTTCAACTTAAGTCATATATAGGGCCAAAATATCAGAGATGCCTGAGAATGGATCCTTTTGCCAGTTAGCAACCACCCTGAAACCCTTTGACAACCTCTCAGAACTCTCATTTTCTAAAGCAGCACTCATTTTCTTCTGCAAATTGTAAAAATCGACCTTTGTGTTTTCAGTGGTAGTCACACACCTCTACAGCTTTTATCACAGACATTTTCTATAAATGCCCCCTGTGACTCTTGCTCACCCTGCTATATTTCACTCTATGTGGGCTCATTTTTTAATTTCCTCAGCTCTCTTCAGAATTGCCTAATCCCGCTATACATCCACATTACCCTCCCTGCCTCCACTGGACTGCAAAATATGCTTCTCATTTACGTCCAAGATTGCTCATTCATTCACTGCTTTCTTGTTCTTCTCTATTATTTTTTTGCACTCACCTTGTATTTTTTCTTTTGTATTTTGATCTCCTGATGAAATCTTCAGCATAAACACATGTATTGACCTTATATTATTATTTTCCTTTTACTATGCACGTGCATATATTTCTGGTTATATGTTTCTTACACATCTGTGGCTCAGGTGGAAATGCAGAGCTCCTCACATGTCTGAGGCCCATCAAAGGGCATACATACATTCTTTAAAGCACATGTAGTACTCAAGTATTGGCATACTGGTCAGTAGTCTGGCCTTTCTAAAGATACTTTCTCATAAACAATTAGCGCTTGGATATTCCCATTTAGCACACATACGGTACACACACAAGTGCAATCTAAAATACACATCCGCTGGTAGACTCTCAACCCAGACTTTCACTGGCAGCCCACAGTCTGAGACACTATCCTCTATTGTCCAGTTTGGCCAGAAGAGCCTCTTTCCCAGGGCACGTGTGTGTGTGTCTGTGTTTGTGCACTGTGTTACTCTAATCTAATTCAGTTAAGTTAACTGCCCCTGGCTAAGGTTCTGTCATTGTGTTGGCGTGCATGTGTGTGTCTATATATGTGCAATTATGTCTGTGTGACTGCAAAATTATTTGTGCATTTCTGTTGCAGACCTTTTCCATTAGTCTAATAAAGATGCATTAGACCTCAGTAGCATTTATAAATGCTGCTGCAAAAAATGATAAACCAAATAAATGTAGATGTCATCCTGCAACATTTAGCATGAGGGCAGTTTGTCAAGCCAGAGATTTAAGTGGAATAGTTGACAGTTGCACTCAGAAGAGACCAAGGCGTAAGACCATCGTGTAACAAACAACATGTAGAATTGATTGTCTCTCTCTGTGAATGTTTTTGGAGTTTAGGGTCTTAAATAATAGCTGAAATATCAGATGAAACACTATGTTCACAAGATATGTTCATAACCCATAAAGTTATGAGTTTATTATTATTTTAGTATTATCATTTTTTACAGCAGGGTCCATAAATCTACTAAAATTTCATTTTTATAATTCAGTAAATATTTTTAAATTACAAATTATATTACCAGGATAACAATTTAAGCAAAAGTAGTTGGTACAGTATGTCCCTTTTTTGCTTTATTAACAGTATGTATTTCAGATGGCATGGACTCTCAATGCTTCTTAATGGACCAAATTACTCAAAATTAAATGAATTGTTTGAATACTTTATATGTATATTGATATATATACAAAATGTATTTATTAATTTAATTTTGAGTAATTTATCACTCAAATCAATGTGACCCTGTGTACCTACATATATATTGATAGTCAGTGTCGGTAGCAGTTCATTTTTAACTTTAATTTCATTTTCTGCAGTTCTAGATCATATTTTAAATTTGAAAATGACCAGTTTGGCTATTAATATCATCAAATATTACTATAAACAGTATCTAAAAAACAGCAGTTTCTTGTCATAGCACAAACTTGTAAGTCTTTACTCACACACACTACATAATACTGTACATACTGTACTTTGCACAAACTCTTAACTATGCAGTTAACATTACATAACTATTAGATCTAAATCATAACTTGCATAACCATACTCATTATATGTCTCACACACATACACAGAGGAAAGATCAAAGGTCAATCGTGTCTTTTCATCAATCAGACCACGTGGGTCTCTGTCTGTCCTCCCATGGTGATGAATTAATGACTCTTTTCTGCATATGCTGCTGTGGCTCTATGATCCAGCTACAATGTGGCGCTGATGCTTTTTCACACATTTCACACAAGAAAATATATCTTGTGATTGCCCTCGTGATTTCATCCGCTATTTCCTTCTTTCTGTTTCCCCCTGGAATCCGTTTCTCCCTCATCGTAAAGATTTAATGCCAGCCCGCCTCATAAAACTCAACATTGATTTGACAAACACTCTTACTCAGTTCAATACTTTTGGTTTTGTAATAACTCACAATGTGTGTTGATTTCATAATTGCAGATGTGTTTAAGAAAAATGTAAATAACAGAATAACACATTTTTCGACTATATTTTACACAGAGACTGAAGTCACTGAGTTTGTCGTACATTCTCAGACTTTGCGTGCAGTAAATAATCTCTTCTGTGCCTTAAACAGGAAATGGTGTTTTACCCATTTGGTGAAAATCTCAGATCAGCGTCTCTTAGCGAGTAAACAGCAAGTACAGAGTGTTTTTGAGAGATGCTCTTACCTGAGATGGAGATGGAGCCTGTATTTCAAGCTCTTGTGAAGATTTTTGGTAAGGAATGTGCAGCGTTGTGCACACGATTGTGTCTCTGTGGGTTTGTAAAAATAATAAGAGCTGATGAATAACATTGAAGATGGGACACACACATGCTACTCTATAATGTTAATACGCTTACAGTAAGTTACCCAGTTGTTAAATAAATTGACCACCTAGTTTTAATTAGTCAATATATTTTTTTGTATTTGAAGTGTGAATTGAGTGCTAATGTGTCTGACTATTCAGAAATATATAAAAGGCATTTTTCCATAATAATTCTAATGTATTTGTATGTGTAATGTAGCCTGATTGTTAGTAATGAAATAATGTACCAATAGCTAGTTGTAATTGCAGAATAAACCCTGACAGAGTGATCGCTTTTGTGTCACTTTAAACAGAGATTTATTTCACAATAACAACCAGCTGGATGTCCATTATTCTACATGTTAAATGGCTTGCAAATTATTGGACACAAAATACTGATTTAAAATGTTTTATTAGCTTATTTGTAACAAATACAAACCTTCCAAAAGGAAAAAAAATCCTATCGGTCAGCCAAGGCAGAATGTTCAATTTGATATAATGATTTTTAATATAATCTCATATATGTTATCGTTAAGGCATATTTCTATACAACTTATTCATAAGTAATTTTTTTTTAGATTGTTATTGGTGGACAACATACCTTGTAATGTTTCAACTGACCAATCACAATCAAGCATTCCAGTGAAACAAGTAATAAAGTAGCCAATGATGTCATAGCCTAGTCCCAGTTTTTACTGTCCTGTCATAAAATCAAGTCATGTTCTAACTTTGTGATAATGCAAATCTATATTTTAATTTTTATCTTCTGTGCATTTCATCTTTTGTAAGTGATTCGTCAGTGTTACAGATGAATCCATATGCTAATACACACACACTCATGCTCAAGGGTCCATGTGGACTGAGGGTGTGTGTGTGGTTTGGCAGTGAAGCAGAATTTCATGCTGGATCATCGGTGAAATAACTGTTAACCATGCCGCGGTCTAATCCTGCAGACCAGCCCGGCAAAACCCTGATGACAAGTCACTAAATAGACTTCATGTTTTACTTCAGAGAGCACACACAGCCCCCTGCTCTTGCCCTTGTCCATATTTCATTTCAGCCAGCGGGGGTCATGATAGCAAACACATTCATATGCACACACACATACTCTGTTATGAAAACTGAAGTAAGTGCGGATCACGTTTCACTCATGAGCATTAGATTCAGGGTTCGAGCCAGAGGGTTCGGCCTCGTCTCGCATTACACACGCACACTTTGCTGCACTCGTCGGCTAATTAGTACATCATGTCCGATTGCGCACATACGCCCACTTGAATGATGTGTGCCGTCAAGACTGATGTAAAGTGGGTCAACTCAAGAAGTTTCATACTTATATAGTTATAGAGTCTTTGCAATCTTGCAATTCGATATCCCAATTGTGAAAGAAGTCGCACTTCTCATCGTCTTAGAAGTTATTGTTTGCCGCTATCGTCTCCATGTAAACTACAAAAAAGCAGTGCAATTTGTGAAAATTGATGATGTCATAGTCATGCCTATTACTCATATGCATCATATTTCTTTACAAAGTGACATCACCAGCTATTGGCCTGGTATCCATTATACGGCCTTTTTAGTCATTTTTGGAGATCCGTGTGAATGCAGAACGTTTTGACAACGTTCTTGTCTGTATGCAACGCTTTCCAAAAATCCAAAAGAAAAACTTTTTAGTTTATTGTTGTTCTGTAAACATACTTTTCGTAAGAGGATATTTAGTAAGTAATTTACTGCAAACAACAATAGCATCAGTTAAACAAGTGTACGCCGTATGAAACATAGGAATATGGTGATCCAAATAGTACCTTTGTTGTGAATATATTACAGCTATTGATCAGCATCCAGTATTAGAAATGCAGGTTTCGATTATAATTTCCCTCTCCACTTCACACTGCCAAAAATTTGGAAAATAGTTTTTATATAGTTTAGTCATTTATTCAAATAGGGTTTCGTAGCCAGACGCATATAAAGACTGGACTGCACAGGTACTACAAAAATGTCCAGCCTGATCTCTCATTTTCCAAACGCCTAGTGACTCTCAGCCTCAGTTTGTGTAATTTCTCACACTTTCTTTAGTAAAATCAACACCAACATGTGCATCAGACTGTGAGAAACAATGTAACTCGAGTTTGTTTGTGTTGAAATCCGGACAGAAAGTGTTGGGAAATTCTGTAGCACAACAGACTGTTTCTCAGGGCTTTCGTGTTTCATGGGACAGTACTCATGATAAGAGTGTGCGATAAAGGCATGATGGGAAGAAAATAGGTAATGGAGAGGGAGGAAATGGAAGGATGGAGAGCGGGATAGAAAGTGGATAAAGGGAGAAGTGAGTGATGGAGAGGAAGTGGAGCAGGAGAGGAGCGCACATCTGGGCCGCATAGTCCTTGCATTTTTTCTTTCATTTTTTGTTATAAAAAGAGTGCAGTTGGACGAAGCAAGACTGACTCTAATCTCCTAGAGGAAAATTAAATAAAACAGCCAAGTTTTACTGCAGGGTGAGTGTGTGGAAGGGTGGGCATGTGCCGTTGGCTTGTATCTCATGGCAGTGTGGGGGTGGACAGAATAAAACCTGTCACCAGTTGACCTCACTGATTCTTGGAACCACAGTGCCCCCTTGTGACTCAATAAAATAAAACCTCAGGATATCTCTAATGCATTCCCATGAACTCACTGTCACCACCCTTGTTTGTGTTCTCATATATTTTCATTTGTGTTTTTTAGTGTGCGTGTATGAGTAGATCTATTTGTGGGTGTTTTCTTTTGTTGTGTAATTTTATGAAGTACAGCTTATTCTTAAATTTAAATTCACATGTAGATAGGTTACCTGTTATCATACCGTTTTTATTTTCACAGGCATCCGGTGTTTAACTTATTTTAACAGTGTTGTACCTGTTGTAGCCTAGAGAGGGCAGTAAATGAAATGAATCTTTCTAATACAAATGATTCTTTCAGTACTTGTTGCATGTTATGAATAGTGTTAATGAATGGCATGTGTTAATGAATTTTGCATTTTAAGTAGTTTAGTACTTTATTACGTGTGTGCGTATGCACAATAACGCTTGTCCCATAATGCACTGGGGATGTTTTATCACACATATTGAGTAAAGATGGAGGGAGTGAAGGAGAGATGTAGACACCACAAACAGATGCATGAATGAACTCAGAAAGAGTTTTAGTCATGAAACAGTCGAACAAGAGAGGATGTCATAAACATGTCTTTCAGTGCTGGTCTCGAAGGATACACACAGTGTGTTCATTCAGATTGTCAACAATCATCTCTTACAGTTGTGTGTGTGTGTGTATGCGGAGATATGCTTGTTATACTCCAGAACCACATATTTGTTTTTGGAAAGTAATGGGAATTCCAGGTGTCATTTAACCCAGTGGGAGAAAGAGCTTTTTTCCTCTAAACACACACACACATGTTGTGACCCTAAATATGGAAAGCAGTTATTTTTTCATCCGTAATACGTAATGACGGCACAGGGTGGTGTGCAGGAAACATCCCTTTCATTTTAGGTTTCTTTTATGCTTATGAGAAAATAAATATATGCTACAAGAAATGCCTTCCTGTGTTATTGCTGTATATAGTTTGATGTGTAGGACATTATGTGCACTTCTACATGCTGAAGCCAGAGGGCAGTGTTTCGTGGATTTTTGTTGTGGATGCCCATCACACACACATTAGGTGTTCACAATACTAGACTTTCTGTGTTTTCATCACACATTTAGTTCTTCTTTTATTCCATTTCAATATCTGCTCAGACACAGTCTTTATACACATCATAGCTTTTATTAGTGCTTCTCATTAGGTGTGTTTGTATTAGACATCCAATGTGTTGTGTGTCCTCTAGGAGCACACTTTAAAAATGCTGGGTTAAATGTTCAAAACACACAGTTGGATTATAATTTTGGGTCAAAACAAACCCAGCATTGGTTAATTGATAACCCTGTGTTCTGTTCATAATCCAGCATTTTTTGGGAACCATAACAAAGAAATGAATTTCTCATAACCATACTGTACACAAATAAAAAATAGTCGCTGTTATTATTAAAACTACAAGACTAACCTCAAAGAACCTCAAATACATTTTTTTATTTTATATCACAAATTTATTAAGTCTTTCCTGTAGGGGGCGATCAAATCACAGAAGTATAATCTGAGGTTCTTTAGGGTCATAATCTGTTCAAATAGGACAAAACAGTGCTGAAACTAAAAACATTATACCTTCCTGACTAATATAAAGTGATATAAACACACTCAAAGTTTTACTTAAATCCCAAACCTGAACATTCATAGCCATAATAGGATCTTCAGTTAAATATTGCTGTTCCCATCTGTGAGTTTTTCAAGAGCTCAGATTAAGTCTTTCATTAAGATGATCAGGAAGGAAACTGTTAATAATCCTTGTGTCTTATGTGTTTTTAATAACTACTACTTGCATGATCTGTGCCATTCACAGTAAGTCTCACTGGCAGCATGTTACATGAATGGATTTACCCTGACTTTTTCAACACATACATTTCTTGAATCATAATTCCTGCTGTAACAGCAGCTGACCTATATGCAGGCCTATTCAACAGATAAGATAAAGTTATGAAACTGCATGGCTACTGGTATTTTATGGTGAAACTCTCTTATGCAAGAATTCACCTCACCCGTCTGTGTTTAAAGACGTTTATAAGTATTTTAAACACAATGTCATGGCAGTATTCCAGATAAAGTTTGCTGTAAAAAAAAAAAGTGTGCATATTTACACATGCATGCTACTCAAGTATGCCAAATGTCCAGATACGTGCGCACATCGACAGTATTGCCAAAGAAAATTCGTTCATCTCAACTGCACTAAATGTCCAGTTACACGTGCCCTATATGACATCATCACCAAGCAATTTGTGGCTTTAACCTCAAATATACAAAATGTCCAGCACGGTCACATTATTAGCGCAAAACCATAATTTTACCTCAAGTGCACCAAAAGTTTAGCACATGTGCACGAAGAAATCACACTAACCGCACAAAAACTTGCTTTTGCCTCAAAATGTCCATCATTAAATAAGCTTTTATTTCAGAAATGTCCAGATGGTGTCCAGTCTGCACTACTAGCTTTTTCTTCAAGTGTATTAAATGACTTGCCACATGTGTCCGAGGGAGATCAACAGCGTTTAATGTAAGTGCACTGCTTGTCTAGCTACAATCACATGTGTCATTATCACCCAACAATTCACAGTTTTCCCTCAAGTGCTCTAAATGTCTAACTATGCACGTGCAGTGGCATCATTTCCAAACAAAACTCAACGTTTACCACAAGTACCCTTAATGTGCAGCTACACGTGCCCTGTGGAACCATCAACAATCAAACTTGTGCTATAAACGTTGTTACGAGCTGCCTATTCCAATTATTTTTAGCCGAAGCTTGTGGAAAATAGTTTTTCATCTGTGTTTGCTTGATATGCTTCAAATTTGGAGATACATTGTCATCCAGGCTCAGTTGTACTGCATTCTGCATTTCTCTTAAATAGAGTATTAATAGGATACAATTTTAAAAACAATGACACACACGTGAAGCTCATAATGCATCTGCACCTGTGTAATGTGATATACACAACCTCCTGCAGAATGACAGAACTCAAATCTATATTTGAGAACAGCAGGACAGATTGTTTTAGAACTCATGCTTTCTGCTTTAGTCATAGCCTTGGTAAAAGGGGAACGAGATGGAAAGTTTGTCATGGTTTGTATGTGTGTGTGCATGTGCGCGTACAGGAGCTACATAGCGTGACCGGCCGTAATTGCGTCTGTGTTCTAAATGTACTGCACACTGCCTTTATTTTAAATCTATACTTCCTATCAAACATAATCACTTTGAAATACTACAACGGCTGAAATCTCATTTCCACATCACACGCAACTCCAGTTATGGAGGAAACACACCATTGGCACCTAGAGACTGAAAACCCTCAGCCAAGGCAAACTGTTTGCGTGTGTGTTCGTGCGTAACGCTATGTTTATTTGTTTTCAAGATGTGCAATTTTTTTGGTGTCTATGGCAGCCTATTGAGCCACATGATCAAAAGTCAAATTTGGATTCTTTTTAAAGAGTTTCTGACCAAGTTTAGATTTAATTCATAATCAGACTTTCTTGTGCCACTGTCAGTTTAAAACATGACTAACAATTTAAACTGTGTTGATTAAAATGATTTGTCTTTGACACTAAAGTATATGTCACTATATGCAGCCATTGAATAATTATTGATACATTTTAGTATCTTCTTACCAAGTATTGAAGTAGCACTACTGTAATTTATAACATTGCATTTGGGATCAAACCATTTTTCTATAACATGCCAAACAAAGTTGACAGTAAAGATATCAATTAGAATTCTTGCTGTCTGGGGTGATGCTGAAGTTTGTACAGTACCTCTGTTGTTCTGGACTTTGACTTGTACTGTATACAATATCCCTATAATTGCTAGTGGCTAAATTTTATTTATACTTTAAGAGCTTGCGATATTCTTGGGTGCTTGAAGATTTCAGGGTTCAATCTTTGTGAAAAGAAAGAGCTCAAAAACTTATTCAGGCCAGCTGTGTTTATTTTTCTTATGTAAGAAAACTTTTTGGAATAAAGCGGCCTACATCTTGACCTACTTCAGAATACTTGTGTGCGTAAGTGTTTGTTGGTGAATAGAGGCGAGGCTGTATTTAAACTCTATTTCCTATACAGTGTCCATGTATATGGTAAATACACATATACAGACAGGGCTTTGTGATGATGTGCGTATGGATACCTGATCTAATATCTTCATCGTGATTTTTATAGATCTTATAGAAGGTGTAAGATGTTATAGAAGGTTGTGCACTCTTAAATATATGGATGACCTCTCTACATACCAGTAAACACAAATAAAAGTAATGCGTGAAAAGTAATGTAAAAAATTAGGGGTGGGAATCTTTAGGTACTACGCGATCCGATTCGATTCTGGGACTCACGATCCGATTCCAAAACGATTCTTCATATAATTTTTGCAAATATGATAAATTTGCATTTTAAATAAATAAAGAGTTTTTATGCTTTTTGTTTATAGTTAGAATCTCTTTGACAGTATTCCCATCTTGAAGTTTCATTTCATTGCTTTTATTTTAACAAAGTTATATTCAGGATGAACAAGTTCTGACACAGAATCGATTCTGAATCTTTGAGAATCGATTCAGAATCGTTAGAGAAAGAATCCTGATGCATCGATGCATCGATTTTTTTTTCTCCCACCCCTAGTGAAAATAATTTTTTTTGTGCCTTTTCTTTGTTTTAATCAAGTTCGTTGTTGGGAAAAAAAATCTAAAAATAGTTTTCGATCACAACACAAAATGCTTGCACAACCCTTAAAGCTCAGACCCTTTGATCTTAATTTCTTCCAATTAAACTTCTCTTCTACATGAATTGACACGCACGCTTAAGTAACAACATCAATACATTCATTTGCCTGCAAAAACACATCACTTGCCCGTGAACACCTTTGTGTCTTTGAATGTAAAACAGAGGTCACGTAAATCCCTCCCGCTCATCTCTCTCTGTTATTTTCTGTCAACCAGGCTTGTTTTAAAAGGATTATTATGAGTCTCCCATCAGGGCCAAACGGTTATGGCTTAAAGGATTAGAGTAGCAGAAGTAAAGAGGCTTGAAATGTTCCTGCCGGAATTCTCTTTCCTGGATAAATTTAACTTCAGAGAACATCACAGATTTCCTGTCTTTGATCTCCGGTACTTTTTATGCAAAGTATGCAAAGGTGGCCATCATGCCAGCTGCCGGTCAAACTCATTGTTATATCAATGTACACAAACAGTCGCACCTGTATGCTTTTTTATGTTTATCTTTTTTAATCTATAAAATTAAGGACTGTTCACACCACAATAACAATACAGAGCAACGATATCTATGAAAACATTGAAAGCCTATCAAAAGTCATTCGGATTTAAAGGAGGCATGTGAGCTTTTAATGAATTGATTGTGGTCTGAAACAAGATCTAGCTTGTGTTTCGTTCCCGGCGTGGACGTGATCTCAGCTGTAATCGTGAGCTGTATGGTCTTAACTGACTAGATAAGGTCAGCAGAGTTTCTGCTAACAAGAACCATGAATGCGAAGCGGCCTGTGATTCATTTTCCATTTAGCCAGCCGGATGATTGGACAGATGGGGCAGCCGCAGCCTCCTGGAGCTAAACGCACTGACGACAGTTGAGATGATTCTGAACCAGCAGAGGATGTAAAGAATTTTAATCTTTCCCAGGCTTAATGGCCCAGTTTTACGTGGCTATTATTGGGTCCATCCACACTTCATTGGTAATTGTTTAGTATGGGCAGGTCAGCAATCGCTAGACTATAGTGTATCAGTCATTTAGTGAACAACAGTCACTATTAAACTTTGTCAATGCAGATATCAAGCACTTACCATATACATGCAGTCTACTTATCTACTGCTTTTTACTATTTTTATTGTGTTTCGGACCAGTTCTGCAGATTTGTTTTACAAAATCAGCTCAGAAAATGCTGCCATCATTACACATAATTTACATTTCATCATCTATTTTAATCATATGTTGTATGTTCACTGTGACTATGGGAATATATTACCACTTAAAAATGACTCTCGATACCATTTAAAACGAGGGAGATATTATGGAAAAACCCAGGGGGTGGTGAAGTGTAAAGTATGGAATGTTGGAATATTGTTTGCCACTTCTGGAATGCCGTGTGAGAGCCAGCAATGCTGTTGATTATTTGGAGGTGTTGAAGACTACTGAAGCTACTGACAAACCTGGTTGAATAATTTATGGTCCTTGCCAACCTTACGGAATGTAGATGCATTATTTTGGGCATCTTGCAAATAGGCACCATCTGATGATGTTGTCAGTACAGGAGGCAAGAGATCTGATTGGTTAAAGACAATATGCTAATCACTCTCAATGATTGGTATGATGCGCAATTGTTGTAGTTTTGGAAAAGTTGAGTCAGTTTGGAAAAATCTTGATCCCTAATCTCATATACACACGCATACTGGTTCTTCTGTCATTTCTTCTTTTATAAACACATTTTTTGCATGGGCCATGTGTGTGTGTGTGTCTGGTATTACCAAGTTATATAATTCTCTGTTAAAGATTAGAACTGCAGGAATTCAAGTAAGAGTCAGCATTGGCATTAGCCTTTGAATGGGAATGTGTGGCATTTTTCTGTCATTTTAACAGCCAAGCTTAGCTTAGTCGTGTGTTTGGATCTTGCGGTGAAGATTATCAACCCAGTTTTCGCATTTTAAGCTTTCTTATTGTTAATTTCCATAATTGGCTTTTTAACAGCTTGTAGACTTTGCTAAACTTTGCTAAATGGTATATGGAAATACTACGGTAGCACTATGTGAATTCATGGAATTTTATAGTAAAAAAAATTAATATTTGCCCAACAAATATGTTAATAAATAATCATTTTTATTAACAAATCTTGCACATTTATAACACAGTTCCAATTTCACATTGACTTTGTATCGTTATGGACTCAAAACCTGTGATTTGTACTTTCCCATGTGACAACTAGCCCCAGACTTATATTATAGCACTACAGTACTGTATTATCATCTGATACTATACATGTACCATGGAACATCCATAATGGTTAACCATTTCATTTTATACATCTATAATTATTAAACAATGTAATACTGTAGTAAATCCAGTATACTGTCATTCATTTTCTATGCTGAAAACATTTTATTTTTAACACTACTGTGTTTAAATTCCAGCTTGCAGCAACATTCCCAATCCTGAGCCTGAATTCCATAGTAGATTAACATTATACAGAGATGTTCACATTTTATTCCTATGTCAAGACAACACTTTCATTCACTGACTTATTAAAACACACATGGCAGCGCATAAATACACACACGCATAATTCTTCCTCGTTCTTACCTTTGCGGAAATGGAATTTCTTCTATAACTAAAGTGTTACTATTAATAGTAACAGACATTTTATTTTTCTTAGAGATTCTCGAGACTGAATGTTTGTGTGCCTCTATGAGGAGACAGAGATGAAAAAGTAGGAAGTTTATTAAGGTGTTTACATTCCTGCTCGCCGGAAGTTCAGAACCGTTTTAGGAGTGCTGACCAGAAGATGACTTTATTTAGTCTGATTTCATAGACATTATTGAGAAATCTTATGCTCTTGCCTGTGGTCTTTAGTTTTGTCTGAATATTTCCTCCAGCACATACTATGGGGTGTGTGATCACAGTTGAATAGATTATATGTACTATAATCGATAAGCCTGTATTTTGGTTGACCCAAACCTGAATATTTTGAAGTCATTACCCAACTTCTATCACTTTCAGTGGAACACATAACGGTTAAGACTGTGCAGAATACTTTCCATCTGATCAAGCGTTGTCATGTTTTTTATCATGATGATGATGTGGTGGACTGCTGGTTCTGCTTAACCTGATTTGGATTCTTGTCCCAGGGTCAACAAAGATGTTGACCTGAAAATCAGGAAATAATCTGCTGCTTCTAGTATTGTTCTGTTCCTTTTTTAATGGACCATACAGCAGTAGTGCCACATTTAATTTGACACACTTTAACTGAATTTAGTCCCTTTAACAGCATACGTCATTATGGAAGCTGAATTATATTGATCTTCATGATTTTTTAAGTTGAGTTTTTTTAGTTCTGCTTCAGAGGAAAGATGGCTAAATGTGAATAAGTGACAGACATAAATACTTTCTTTAAATGCAATCTGTGAGATTGCATTTAAAGACAACAAACAGAGGAAAGATGGCTAAATGTGAATAAGTGACAGAAATAAATACTTTCTTTAAATGCAATCTCACATTTAGCCATCTTTCCTCTGTTTGTTGTCTTTCTGATCATCTCCTTCAGTTCTTTCTTAAGGTCACATGCACCGTTGCTCAGTTAAAGCAGACAAAAGACTAGGGTGTTTGTTTCTGTGTTTATAAAGCAAACAAAACGGACTCTTACATACATACTCACGCACTTTCTACGTCTTTATTTCAAAGGCAAGGGGTTGCGTGAGAGGAGAATGTGGGAGATATGCACACGTGTGTGTGTGTGTTTCCCGTCTGTTTTCACACCAGCACCTGGCTGTGTCTCAGAGTTTGGTGTTGTGATCACCATTACCATCTAAACCACAGCCAACACCCATTCGCACGGCGTGCTGTTTCTTTTGGCACATGCTCAAACGACCGTCTGTAGCTACATATAAACACACACACATACCCGTCTGCTGTAGAGCTCCTGATTCTTCTTGCTTTGGGGAAACTACAGACAGAAGATATAAGTTGTGTGGAGATGTAGATTAAATATTTATTTATTTTCTCACAGTATACTGTTTTTGCTTTTGAAAGTTGTGGATGTTTCATTAATTGTACATATTTGATTGGTTTGAGCAATCACATTTTGTGTAGATGGTTCGTTTCAGTGAGTTGGAAGAAAGCAGGGATTTATAATTTCATTACAGTTTTACTCACAAACAAAGTTCTCCATTACAATCGAGGGATTCGTGAATGCTTTATAACTTGATTCAGACGAATCATTAAAAAGAAACAGTTTAAAACAGCTATTTGTATCTCAGACATCACTGGTTTATGTCATTCAGACCACAGAAACACAAAAAATGTTATATAACTGGCTTGCTTCATTGTTTTACTGCACTTTAAAAGAATTCATGATTTTCCTTGATATTTTTGGATAAAAAAGACAAAAGATATAGATTTTGAAAAGATTTTGTTCACATAGAATTTTTTTATATTATGTGTATATACTATAACCTGGAAGAGAAGAAATTCAGTTTGGTTATTAAATGGTTTATACCTGCACAATCAAACACATTTTGTGGCAACTAGTTGTTTGTCTCCCCAAGATGCCTAGATTTTCCTCAGGCATGGTATATTTACCAAACCTTTCCATCTTCCGGAAAAACAAACATTCACATCCGAATCTGCCTGCATCCCTTCATCCTTATCTCCTACTGAGCTGTCAGGAGCAACAGAGCAAGAGAGGAGAGCACAGACAGAAGAGCCTAAATAGCATGACATTCGCAAAAGAAAACAAGCACTCAGCAGGCTAAATATGACTTATATTTGGGCTGATAGCAAATATTGTCATAACACAGATAATGCCCAGAGAGAGAGAGAGAGAGAGAGAGAGAGAGAGAGAGAGAGAGAGAGAGAGAGAGAGAGAGAGAGGTTTAGTCATATCAGGATTTTTTTTAGATCTCTGTTAGATGCTTCTAACAGAGATCTAAAAACCACTTGTTGCAGTTCAGGACTCAGAAAAGACACATCTAGGCGGCTTGTTATTAGATCTTGACAGAATTAACATACTTATCCTAATAAATATTTATCCAAATGCAGATTACAGCTTCACACAAACACATGGAGGGCTGTTTGTGTTGGGATTTTCCCAGAAGGTTATGGTGGAGTGGGTTATATAACTGCAAAAACACACATACACACATCATTTCTAAAGGGACACACTGTTTGCAAAGCTGTATTTTATTTTGCAACTTTACAAAGTGCATACAAAGGTAGACTGCATAAGTTCTGCATGTATTGTATATGTCCTGCTGTATATTTACAGTAAACATTTTGCACAGCTTTTGTGTATGCAGTAACTGGATGATGAAGCCTACAATCTCAGAAGCCTAAATGACTAGTTACTTTAGTTATAGGCTTACAATGTCCTGAAAAAGCGTTGCATAACCGCTGTGTATACGTTCATGAAAACAGTAAGAGGTTAATGATGGGGCATGGAGCCATGCAGAGGTCAAGTCATAGTTATAATGGGGCTAAATTTCAAAGATTAAGATGACATTTAGTAATGTATATAAAATGGAAAGAAAGAATGGTCTTGTTTTTTGTCCAAATTGTGCACATGGAGCATTGTAGTTGTTGAGACGGGAACAAATGTCTTATAAAGTGAGATTTGATCAAATTAAAGTAATATTTCAGTCAGTTCCTCTGTCATGTGGCTTGAAAAGATTTGGAACATAGTGCATGGGTCATATTAAATCAGGGATTGTCAGTTCTGTTCCTGGAGACTCAGTATCAGCTAATCCAAACATTGCTGTAGTTGTATTTTGCAGTGCATGACTAAAACATTAAGAGCCAATTGAGACATATATGGAATTATTGGAAATCACATAGTTTGTCTGAGTGAAAAGGACAGTTCATCCAAAAATAACAATTCTGTCATCATTTATTTGCATTCACGTCATCCAAAACCTGCCATGACTCTCTTCTGTGCAACACAATAGAAGATATTTTGAAAAATGTCTCGGTGGTTTTATGTCCGTACAATGGAAGTCAGTGGGGTGTACTGTTGTTTGCTTACTAAATTTCTACATAATGTCTTGTTTTGTGTTTTGCAGAGGAAAGAAATTCATATTTGGGTGAACTGATCCTTGGAAGTAGTTATTTTAGTTTTTACATTTTCATATGCATTTGATGGATGCTTCAAAGCAATTTATAGTTCATTAAAGATATACATTTGAGCTATTGTAAAGTGTAGTGTTTGGGAGCCTGTATCAACACATGCATACTTTCATATGTCGTCTTCTCTCGCTGCTGTTTGTCAGGCTCATGCTGGTTATTGGCTGCACAGTCACTTTGGTCTTCCGCATCACCATGCCAGAGTCTGCTAGTACTCTGTAGCACATTATGTTCTCTCTTCCACATCAGTACAATAACACTACTAATACAGAACTTGCTAGAACATAATACCAAAAAGACATTTTCATCACTTAAATTAATCTAGTCCATATATTACAGCTAAGCTGTGGCTTTGGGAACATTAGCTGTTAGTAATGGTACAAGTTGCTCCTTCTAGCATTGCTAATCCTCTCCGCTAATGCATCCGTCATGGGGCTTTCGTATCGTTTACACAAGTGTACCAGCTCTTGTGTGGTCAAGACACAAGACCAGAGTTCGAGTCCCGGCTTGGCGTCCTTTCCAGATCCCGCTACCCTCTCTCTCCTCCCCTATCACTTCCTGTCTCACTCCACTTTCCTATCTGAAATAAAGGCGAAAATGCCCTAAAAAATAACTTAAAAAAAGACTGCAGGTTAGGTTTGGCAGGATCGTAGGGGTTTAATGCCCTATTTCTCAGGTGCGAGGTATTTAGATATGGCTAAAAAATGGGCGTCTCTCTCGTATTACCCATCCCCTGCATTCCACAGCAGGTACAAGATCATTTGCCAGCCTTACCCACCCATGTCGCTAAAGACCATTCAAAATCATCCATCTTTCTTTGCTTTCAGCACCATCAGTGGTATTGGAATGACAACAAAGTTTGTTTTTGTCTAACACCTTGCTTGCGCTTCTCTCTCTCTTTTTTCCTACTCTGCGTGTTTCCATTTCCATTCCATTAGACTTTTTTTCCCAACCAAGGTATGAATTATGGTGGTGTTCAGCTGGGGGATCTGATGCCAACCACCAGTTGATGCTGCTGGCATGATGACTTATATATACATTTACATATCATAAAAATATATGTCTTGTAGATAATTGATATTTAGCTATTCCTTCTAGGGCTGCAAAATTATAATTTGATCAACACTTTGCAACCTGAAAATGAACTTTAGAAATTTCTTTAAAAGTCAGTCCTCTTTTGGAGATTGTTTCATAATTCATACACTATATCTTGTCTGAGTTTACCGGGTGCACTTTAAAATTTAATTAGTTTAGGAGCTGTTTCATCCAATGAAAAGAGTTTTTGTTCTCTGACTTTCCTTTACAAATGTAATACAATGTAATGTATAGTGCCCACTACATCCTAACAACACCCACATGCAAACATAGACTGCCTTTGTTTCTGTGCATGGGGGAAAAGACAAAATGTCTTGTGTGTGTCATTTTATGAGACGACTTCTTGGTTCTTTGCAGTTGAATTTAAGAAAGGGAACCAGTCTAAACTTTTGTCTAAATCTTGCCTGATTGAATGCAGGTCACATCTTGTCTGAACTTGTTATTATGTATCAATGTATAATCACAATAAATGGATGTAGGTCAGAGCTACACTAAACTTTTCTAACAAAATTGCCACTGCCAAAGTCTTAAATAATAAAATAATACAGTACTACTGACACTGGATTTACCCGTGAATAAACACTTACAATACACACCAAATACAGGATTTAAATCAGGTTTGGATCTTTATACAGGCAGTCGGGTTCTGTGTCTTATTTGTGTCGAATCAGAAAACCTGAATCGTGTTGTTAATGCATTAACTGTATTTATTTAAAAAATACTTTCACTGTTTCTCACTATTTCTCTATTTTAGCCTGTAACTCATTTGAACAATCTTGAAAACCTAACATGTGTGTGTGTATGCATCTTTGCGTGTCTGAATATAGTTTGTAGCATTGTATACTTACTTTTTTTCAATGCAGTTCTGTTTTAATACCGTATTTGCTAAAGAAATTCTGCATTTGCTGATTTTAGCTTGTTTTACAGCCTTGTTGGGTTAGGCTTGAATGCATGTAAAAGTTTCACAACTGTTTAATAAAGTCTTTCTTTACTTTCTGTGTTCCAAGGAGTGTCCAGCCCTGAAGAACTGACAATGGAGCGTGCTCACTCAGCCCTGGAGAATGTGTTCGAGACACTGAGGGGTATCAGTCACTCCCGAGACCACCTGAAGCAGTTTAGCTCTGTGTACACCTCCAGTGATGGAGTACATCAGGTCAGTAACCCTTGAGTGACATTTATATAACATGTAATTTATGTTTCTCAAACACGCAGCACCACATATTAACATCTGACCTGCCTGCAAGATAAAAACAGAAGTTCTGAAAAAACGAATCTGATGTCTGTTAAGACGCATCCTGTGTCTTAAACCTTAAACGTATTTGAATTCAGGGTCTTAATGTAATACTTGCAGGCACCAAATGTGAGCAAAAACTGTAAGAATGGTAATCAGAATCTTGCTGATATGTTTTGACACACCGTCTACTAAAGAAAACATCTGTCGCGACTCGCATGCCTGCTAGCAACTTTTACCTCGGTGGAAAAAGTTACCATCAGAGGTCTATCTAAGATGCCGGGAAGTGTTTTGGTTCCCGTAACTCCATGTGACAAGACATTTGTGGAATATTTGTCTTATTAGGCCACCTCGACAAAAATGGGAGGAAGAAATATCACAATGTGTATTAATGATAAGTGCACTTTTTCTAAGAGATGG
This sequence comes from Beaufortia kweichowensis, assembly GCA_019155185.1. NCBI lineage: Eukaryota > Metazoa > Chordata > Actinopteri > Cypriniformes > Gastromyzontidae > Beaufortia > Beaufortia kweichowensis. The sequence continues at coordinate 13,547,453 of CM032807.1, forward strand.
AGACATCCTGTATCATATGATGTTGAGAATGACACAATGGCCGTGTTGTGTCTCTCTCATACACAGTGAAAAACAGCTGAATGCACTTCCATTGTCATAAGAACAAATTACTTACTTCAAATAAAAACATTAACAATTCAAGTTTCACAAACTTTAGGGCTGGTACTGTAAATGTTCTCAGATATAATTCGTTCTGGAAACTGGTTAGCTGTATCTGAACAATACAGAGCAAACTGTATCTGTGATTCATACAGATATTAGAATAATTGTCTGTCATGTCATGCTTTTGAATTAATGCAACACTGTGACAGACTGTCTGTGACTGTCTCTGATAACTGTAAGCCCTAGTGCGTCACAGCCTTTTAACTCGGTTTTGTGAGAACTGAACCTCTCTTGTACCTCTGAGAGCGTTTAGTGCGCTGAGGGGAAAGATGAGATTATGTAACGCTGTAATGTCTCTTTACATGTCTGTTACTTCTACTTATCCTCAAAAAGCATGTTGGTCACATTTAGACATGTGCTTTATTCAGTCATGTGCTGCTGATGCTGTTGCTAGGGTCAGTGATCTCAAAATAATTAACATTGAATCAAACTGAAAGAAATTTGCATTAATATTGATTTCATACAAATTACAAGACCTGAAGAGAATGTGCAAGCCTGTTTTTGCCATTTTCTGTAATGAGATATCTGCAGGACTCTGCAGAATGGATTGAGCATGGTAAAATGTGTTGAATAGAGTTTACACCATATTAAGGAAACACATGAAAATGCTCTATTTGAATCTTTTATTTAGTCTTTTTGAAAAAAAAATAGTTTGTTTATTGTTACAAAAATTAGTCAAATATTTATTCTTAAGTCTAAGACCTTTTCATCAATATGTAATTGTCATGATTAAATTAGAAAAAAAACAGGTTAAGCCTGATGTTTTATCACCACCATGAATGCAACAGACCAGAAGCCTATACAGTACTTTATACAAATTCAAATTACTGTACACACCTAGTGGTACAATAATTTATTTTATTTTTGTTTGCGCAATTGTGAGAACATTTTGTTCCAGTGTTTCACCACCAAAAATCAATCTCTTTGTTACGCTTGTTGCATGGAAATAATACGTTTTGTACCGTAGTTTTATCGTAGTAAAATCATGTCTGCTGTGCTACAATGAAGTCTCTGGAGAAGCACTTTTGGGAAGTGAAGCTGTTTGGCAGTTGTGGGCTTTGATTGCTTCTTTAGATATTTGACCCTTTAAAGGCTTTGAACTGCACTATGTGATAAAATGTTAAACTGACAGTGGAAAATGTTATGTTGACGTTGGAAAAACGTTTAACGAATGGGAAAAAAATGTAAGTGCTGGCAGAGAAATGTCAAAACATTTGCTCACCCCTCAAATCTTTGTGAGTATATGTGTGTATTTGGTTTGCCTTTATGACATCACTTTGTGTTGCAATGTTGTTCTGTTGGCTATGAATAGCGAAAGGTCAGACTGGAGTTGAAGGCTCAACTGGATTTGACTGGGCTTCTGGTCCTGGCACTGTACTGATTGTTGTCTGGGCATTTTTTAGTGTACTGTTTTGCATTAGATTTTTCCATGGAAACTGGACCCTTATGAGTGATGTTCTCATGGGGGGATACATATGAGTTTGACCGCTGATGTTTTGTAATGCCATTTCCATTTTTTTCTCAATAGTTTCCCGTCACTCAATGTCCTATCTATTTTCTCACGATTTGTAAAATGTAGTTTGACAAATCACTTGTTTTCTAGCTAATGACAGTAAATTCTCTCCTCTGTGTCTTTCAGACATATACCTTCTTGTTTATCAACTTCATCACATTAAAGGTGGAACAGAAATTATGCAACAGATTTTAGCTGATGGATCCAGAATAAGAATAATTAATTTGTCAGAATGAAAAGTTTTACTTATAATTGTATTTATTTATCTTCTTTGATGATTATTTCAGCATTCACCCATGATTTGTTTTTAAATCAAAAGATTTATCTGTTAACTTTAGTTAATGCACAATGAACTACAATAAACAAACAATGTGCAATTGTATTATTAACATTAACAAATATTCATAAATACTGTACGAAAATATAGAGCTCACTGTTACTTTATAAGAACTAATTAGTGTTTTTACTAGTGTTAATAAATTAATGTTAATGACCTTATTGTAAATCATTACCCACACTTTTTACCCTCCTCGCTGTGTCTCTCCATTGGTGGTCATTGCGTGTTTGACACGCATCAGCTATTGAGAGATCAGTTTACATACTTAAAAGAACACATTCACTTAAGGGACACACACTTGGCAGCTTTAACACTTTTATAAGACAAAAACACACACATCAACACTGAAGCTCGGGCATCTAAATGTGAATATTTACAAAAAACACACACTCTATGCCTGACGTGTTGGATGCTAAACAGATGAGTTTGGTCAGACGTTTGGTACATTGCGTGACTTTGGCGAGACACACAGTCCAAGAATGTTCCTTGCAAATATATTCAGTCATCAGAACTTATTTATACACATTGTGTGTGTTTGGGTTGTCACTTTCTTTCATAAATCTACATCTAATTTCTACCTAAACACAGGCACAGACACTACCTGGTTACCTAGTTTTAATGTTGTTTGTATCTCACAGCAGTGCAACAAGGTCAAATGTAAACCAGCTTTTATCATTTTGTTTCATCTTTATGACTATTTTCTGTAATGAGGACACATTTAGCATCCGGTGTTATGTCTTCGAGCAGAGCTCACTGCTGTTCTTTATTTACTTATTACCCACAATCCCTCTCTCAGACACCGGTGCAGGAAAATACATGATTCACTCAAGAATAGCAAGCCTTTTTCAATGTGCTTGTTTTTAACCTACTGGTTTGAATAATCTTTCTCATAACATTTACTTTTTTAGACGTATGATCTAATAGTGGTTGTACATCATCAGCAGGCTAATTTTATCTAACCAATGGCTCCGTGTTATTGTGTGTAATCCATGTCAATATCCCTGTGAAAAATCAAAAGATACCACATAATACGTATATGATCACACATATTCTTAGAAATGGATTTTTGCTTGCCTGACTAAGAAATTACAATATCCGGAGATAATTTTAGATTATATAGTGATGTCATAAGAAGTATTGATTTTTTCCTTTCTTCGTTTATGGTGTATTTGTGTATATTGAGCTTGTATATATCAGTGCCTGGCTCAGGTTTTCCCCAGATGAAGTGTTGACAAACATGTTATTTGCGTGTCATGGTGACCTGGGAAAGCAAATAATTATTTTGTTTTTTACAGAAATGTAATTAAATCGTTTGTTTTGCGTATACAATATTGATGGCGGTGAGTTTTCAAATGACTAATTTAGATGACTAAAAATCTGTTATTCTTAATGTGGGTGTTGTCTATTCGGGTTGTGTATCGTGACTGATTCAGTATACATATGGGTGTGTGTTAAAAAGTTCCTAGTGTTGGTGTTGATTTTGAGTTGTTGTTTTCACTCCCTGATGGGGAGTTTGAAGGCCAAGTGTGATTTAATGAACCATTTAGATGCATCTGTTATAAACAAAAAGTGCTTTCCTCCGTATCTGCCCTTATATGGTCATATCTCTAGTGGGAGGGGTTAGGATTTCAAAAAAGCAGGATTTCAGCACTCATTTATGATAAGAGCAGACTTGTTACAGACATTATCCATCATCCCTTGTATAGGTGCCATGAGAGGCGCTTTCTCGTGTTGAGAAAATTTTGCTGTGATTCAAGACGTGATTCACACCAAGACACCACAGGTGATTCCTTTGGGCGCATTAATATTGGCGTGTCTTCGAGTAATCACGGCCAGGTATAAAATCTTTAGCCCCAGGTGCTGATTTCAAAAAGATTCATGAAACGAACACAACCCTGACAGGTGTGTGCGCGTCTGTGATTACTGGAAATCTGTGTCTGGGTGTGTAAGGTTGAGCAGGTCAGATCACGCTAAAGCATTTCATAACATTCATAAACCCTTAATTGCTAAAACGTTGGTGTAAAAACACATGCTATAAATTGTTATTTGTTTCAGTTCCTTTTTAAACACATTCATGCACCCACATATACTCAACACAGCCCTACAGAACTACTTAACATTTATATAATCCATTTTTGTAGCACAAACAAACAGAGTAAACAGGCTGATAGACCTGGATCTGTTGAACTCGTCAATACCGCTATTTTTGTGGCGTATCTGTGAATTTAAACGGTAGGGGCCGATTAAAGTGCCCCAACTATACATTGACATTCAGGGAATTGTGAATCATCATATTACCGGGTCTTTAGTTCCACAGGCCCCCACAGCTGCTGTATCTGCCGCCGATAATAACAGCTCTAAATGACCGGCTTTTGTCTGCCTCCTCACTCGCTTTACAACAAACATAACATGAGCATCAAAACAAGTGAAAAGTCACTTGCAAGTGGAACATTATGGTTTCCGAGCAGTCCAGTGTATTACGTTTGGGGTTCCTGTCATCTCATTGTGGAATTATTGGAAATAAAAGTGTTTGGGGATGTTTGTTTGTTTGGTTTGATTCACCAGGAAATCATGTATTCTGTTAATAGTGATGCAGTTTTGTCCAATAACTAAATAAGAAAATGGGTAGTTGACAAATAAATATGTGACTGTGTCCTATGGTGTGACAGCAAAAATGTAGAAAAAAAATATACAAATAGTATTAGAGATTATCTTCATTACTGGAGTTACAAATAGGATGAGAAAGATTTAGCTTAATTGTTGGGGTTTTTCATAATTTTTTTTGTATGTCACACCATAGGTGTTTTTTAGACATTTGTCAACTACCCAAATATATTTAACATGTATAGTATATCTTTATGCAGAAATGAAGACTTTGGTGTACAGCATGGTTTGGTTCTGGGGTTTTTTTCTTCTGATTTTCTTTTTGTCACTTTTAAAAATGCTTAAAGTATATGCTCTGTTATAATTTTTGGTCTCATTGCTACTCCGCTCATACTCTATAGTCCTCATAGCTGTAATCATGTGCCATCATCTTTTCTTGAATAGCCTAAGTCTTTTCTTTGAAACAGAAAGATTGCACAGTGTTGCATACTAAAAGGTCTATTAAAATCAACATAAGCTGTTGGATACCTGTAAAGTGTTTGTCTGTGAGTGGGGCATTAGGCGTTTATTCCTAGTAATGTTATGCATAATTCTCAAAATCTCAGAATGTATCCAGGAATTTATCCAACACTTACATTAAGCCATAATTGTCCCTCTGTTTTGTATAGGCTATGTACCGCCCGATCCTTAAGCAAGTGCTAGAGGAGATCTTCCACCCAGACAGACGTGAATGCCCTGATATGGAGCACATGTCGGGAGGACTCACTGACCTTCTCAAGACTGGCTTCAGCATGTTCATGAAGGTACATGTTCAACCATACGACTCCAAACAAGCACATATTCCAAATCAGACTCAATCAGTGTAGCATTCAGTGCCATTCTCATCTCTCTCTCTCTCTCTCTCTCTCTCTCTCTCTCTCTCTCTCTCTCTCTCTCTCTCTCTCTCTCTCTCTCTCTCTCTCTCTCTCTCTCTCTCTCTCTCTCTCTCTCTCTCTCTCTCTCTCTCTCTCTCTCTCTCTCTCTCTCTCTCTCTATATATATATATAAACAATACTTGTTGTAATGGCTTAGTTGAACACGCTGATGCACATGTAAAAGCTGTGTGCTTCCCCCTCTCGCATGCGCGTGTGTACACATTTATAATGAAATTTCTTCATTCACTTGCAGTGTGCTGCGGCTGTGTGTACCCCAAATCACACGCATTTTCTTTTCAAAAGGAACGTATCCACCACCACATTCATGCTCCCTCCCGTTTCTCTCTCTATTACACATGTTTGTCCATGCCAGTTTAGGGTCCAGAGTGGCACGTGACAGGACAGCCCTGCCTTCAGATCCACCCACCTGGCTGTGCCATCTAATTGCCTGATTATTTTTCGAGACCACTTTTTTATTTGGCCAATCACAGGGTACGATTTTGTCTAACCCACCAGTCACACACAGTGTGCTCAAACAGAGCATCCGCATGTGTGCGAGAGCGTGCTCACGTGTGTCAGTAAGAAACGTGTCCAGATGCTGTTAGTGTTTTTGACAATTGTGCCTGTTTGATATTTTGTGTGGAACTCAGAGTTAGCCAATGCATGCACATATCTACTATAGCGATTTTAATTGACATATTTTCAGTTGACAGTTGCTTATTTTGTACATATTTACTTTAAGGTCCGCTCTTTTTTAGCGAATACTTGGTTTTATTTTGTAAGAAAACATTTATGTATACCTCTTGCATGGTTTACTAACTTTTTCACGTTAATACTTCATACAGGTCAATCGGCCCCACCCAAGTGATCATCCACTCTTATTTCTTTTCCTGGTGGGTGGAGTTACACCATCGGAACTCCGCCTCATCCGTGAAGTTGTTTCCTCCCACAAGTCTGGCACTCAGGTGGGTCACACCCCTCTTTAACTTATTCTTTATATTAGGTATTAACCTCTCATCCTTAATATTAGATAATAATAGATGATCAAAGCTCAACCTCACGTAATCTTTCTTAAAGTGTTGAACATTCTAACATAGAAATGTAGTGTTTAAGTGTTAGTAAATGAGCTTGTGCCATCTCAAGACATCTTATTTTAGTATTTGCTGGGGCTAAATCTTTGTCTAAAAAATAGTTTTTCATTATGAATATTTGTGCTTAAAGTTATGAAATGGCACTGCTAACATAACAAAGATAACTATGTGAAGGGTTAGGGTTAACTTCTATGTGACTTCTATGTGAAGAGCTTACTTCTTGAAATAATGATGTCATTGTCACAATAATAGCACTTATTGAAAGAGTTTATTACTTTTTAAAGGTAAAATAAATAAAATGTATAATAAAATATATATTTGTTATATATATAATATATAAATATACATTTTAATTATACATTTGTATATATTTCATATTATATATATATATATATATATATATAAATATATACATATAATATATAGAGGTATATATATTGTATACCATATGTTTTTTTCTTATATTACAGGACTCTTTACTTTGTTTACTTCTTTATGTATGAAAAGAACAGTCAATAATGAGAATTATTGTAATGATAGATATTACAGGACTCTGTGTGTGTTTACTGTTCTTGTGTGTGACACTGTTCTGTGTGTGTGACACTGTTCTTGTGTGTGACACTGTTCTTGTGTGTGACACTGTTCTTGTGTGTGACACTGTTCTTGTGTGTGACACTGTTCTTGTGTGTGACACTGTTCTTGTGTGTGACAATGTTCTTGTGTGTGACACTGTTCTTGTGTGTGCTTAAATGAATAGAGATATAACTGGGTCAAATAAGTATGAAAGGAGTGTTGATGATCAAAGTTTGATGTCATAAATAATCATGAATATAATGAAATAATGAAAGCTAGAGCACACCCTCAGAGAATAGAAAGCCCACACATAGCCTGACCCCAGCCCACAGCTGTGCTAGTGTTTGTGTTTGAGAGAAAGAGAGAGAAATACATTGAGAATGTAGGGCATCTTCTTCTCAATGAAGCTGCAAGACACTTATTAACACCAATAATTCATACTATTCACGCTTCTTGTAAATATCACAAATCTATTATTCTGTTAAGCCATTTTGAAGTGTTTTTAAATGAAGATCCAAATCATCATAATCTTCATCTTTTCAACATATAAAAATAAATCTACTCTCCTCAGCACATGCGTCACCGGGTGTATCATGTGCAGTCTTGTTCACTTTCAATACCTAGAAAATAATAAGCAACAAATATACAGAGTCATACCTTAAAGCATGACATACAATCTGGTGTACTTTACAACTTATTTTGCCCAGTTAGACAGAAAGACACCAGCTGATTGACTTGCAAAGTGGCTAACCAAAGTTTATTTTGTTTCATTTTAAGTGCTGTTTAGGGACGGGTTTATCTGTAATCAAGATATTGGTGTGAACTTGATCGGAGACTAGAAGAATAAGCAAGCTAATAAATGTAGAAACTTGCTAGTTTATTACAAAACTTTTCCAGCTTACAAAGTTTCAGAGTCCTGCTCGTCAATTTGTACTTGGTAGTGCTTCAAGCTAAATATCCTTCAAAGATTAGATTGCACAAACTTTGACACATCTAGTGATTAGCCCTTCCTCAGAAGTGTTCATTGTTGCATTCATCCTCTGTTTCAGCCCGATACAGTATGAATCAGAAGTTGGGGAAGTGAAAAACAGTCCAAATTTAGTAGTTTGCTCACAGTGTCCGTTCAAATGTTACTGATTTCTGTGTTATTTGTACCCATCAGTTACTGACACTCCTGAACCACCACAGATATATAGAAGTAGCAAAGGGAGCTCAACCATTTGAGTGTCTGTCTGATAGCGTGTGTTTGTCATTGTGGACTGTCTAATCATTTTTTATCTTTTCTCAGGTACTAGTAATGTCCACTAGATTGCTAAGACCTTCTGATGTTCCTCACTTACTCTTCAACACAGACAGACTTAAACCTGACATCGGAGTGTGAAGGCACTGACCAGACACACACTTCCCTTGCTACTGAATACTTTCAGTCAAACCTAAGTTTAATGTGTCTGGGTTTCTGAGGTATCAGATACACAGTTTGGGGGATATTTAGGTGACAGAGATCATTAAAAATGTTTCAACAAGCTCTTGTTTTTGTAAATCTCACAACATCTCATTCCAAAACTTTCAACATTTGTTGTGATCCATGTGACCAATGACTTTAAAAGATTGTCTCCTCATACAAAATCAGAAATGTTATTTCTTTGAAATAAAGTGTTTATGATTGGCCCTATACTCAAGTGTGTAAAGTTTATTAATGTGAGTATAGTGAATGATAATTATTATTGCACACAGTCAGCACAGAGTGTACATCCTGCACATTTCACTCTCTCACAGATGTGATGAAAACTACATGCACACAGTCAATTTCTCATAGTGTTGGCAACAGGTTGAACACATTCTGCACTTTAATGCTCGCCGTACCCTTTTTCTTCATCTTTCACCCGATTCAGCATTGTTGTTGAGCATGTTGATGGACAAAAAGTGACAGATGGACAGAGGGCAGAGGTCAAAAAGGGGGGGATTTCTTTAGAGCTGATTTTTTTTCTTTACTTGCACATTTAGGGTTTGTTTCAATCACACTTGATCATCCCCATCACAGGGGGTTAAGAGGGTTTAGGAGTGTGAATATGAAATACTTCTGTTTTTAGGAACTTACAACATAGTTACCACGATTCTTCCTTAGAAGTGCATTTTCCCTAACATTATACAATAGAGAGTTAATGAACACAAATTGGTTTGTTAAATGTATATGTGGGGTCTTGGTTGTGAATCCATTGTTTGTCACATGGTCAGTTTCTTAAATGCATGGTATAGCATAGAGATGGATGGGGATGCTTGTTTAGGAAATGGTTATTCATACATTATGAAGTACAGTAGTTTCATTCACTCTAGTGAAGTAGTCTGTAAATCTCAAGGCAGTTTGAAGAAAACACGCAATTGTGTGTGAAATTGCAGGACTTAATCTGTGCACATTTGTATGTTCTGGTTTAACAAATATGAAGAAAACGAATCAAAACCGATACAATATCTTTCTTCAAAAAAAGTCTTTATTTCAAATCACAAAATGATCAAATAAATAAATAACTCTGAGCTCTAGCCCCTTGGCTTTTTTAAAGTGCATTTACAAAACAAGTCTTCTATTCCACTATAGAAAAGTGGCACAAAGCACAGTTTTACACAAAACCAGAAGAAATATTCTGGCCTCGTACAGAACAGGACCGCAGACTGAGCAAGAGATAAACACACACACACGCACGCACACTTTTTGTATGCTTCGTTTGAGTGCCTTGTTCTTTAACAATGCCTGCATTCAGACCGCCTATGCGGTAAGAGGTGAAAGCCTTGACCACAAGAAAAAACCTCGCTCTCTCTCATGCCTTTCAGAAATGCAGTTCTTAATATAGTCAGTTTTGTGGCTTTCAGTCTCTGTTGCCATGAGAACATGTCTAAAAATTCACAGGTAAGGCATATTGAATTAAATAGTGTATGCGTGTTTTATTCAATTCAAGTCTATTACTGTCCCTCTTTAAGGCGCCAAGACATCTCCCAGGTTTCTGCCGTGTCCACACAGCTATATGTGACAGCAACAAGTGTCCACTGGCACTGAGATTGTCAAGTGGAAAGGTAAGAGTTCACCCGGCTACGGTTACAGCCTCTGTTTTTTTCAGCAACCATGACACAATCAGAGGTCAAGGTTCAGGGGCCTCTGTTTGTAACTGGTCTGCGATCAACAACAGGACTCTGGAACTTCAAAGGAGCGAGACCTTCTCGAGATCTTCTCTTTTCCTTAGAGCTTCCTCTCTCAATCCCGCTTCTTTGGCTTTTATTCAAACACATCAAACACGTCTTTCTCAAACTTCACACAGATGTGACGGTCCGGACCTTGGCAGATAGCACCTGTTTGAAGCGCCTCTTCAGGTCCTGCATGTTGGGGGATTTGGGCCGTGGGATGAGAGGGGATCTTTTCTTCTCCGTTCCAGCTGAAGCTGCGTTGATGGGGGTCTGAGACTGCATGAGAGGAGGCTGCTGCTTGGCCAGATCCACGCACAATCTGTGGAAGGCACCGTGGACCTGGCTGTAGTCCTCACTAGCAGACACCTCATAGAAAGAGCAGCCTAACGCTGATGCCAACAATGGACCTTCTTGAGCATCCACCCGCCTGACGTGGAGAAGGTCGGCTTTATTGGCCACCAGGATGATCGGCAAGCTGGTGGACCTGTCCATGAGGGTGCGGCTGACAATCTGGTGGAGCTGGCCAATGAGATCGAAGCTTCGGCAGTCTGTCACAGAATAGACCATAACTACTGCGTCTGCCCACTGGATGGAGCGGGCGAGATGATCAGTGCAGCTCAATCCATTAGCATTCACCTGAAAAAACAGACAAAAGAAAATGTAATTAGCAATTGTTTTATTATGGTCTCTATCTAGACAGCATCACATATTCCACCTCTTATGCAACACTCGTCTGTATTTTTTCAATGGTATTATACAGACAAATGGGGTGTGAGCTCTGTAGACTATAATGTTTCATTGAGGAGCTGGGAAAGAGCATTTGCTTTTGGCTACAATTGGCGTTACACCAAACTGGAAGAAATAGCCGGCTAGACTTACAGAGCCTTTCACCCCACTCCGAAAAAAAGCCATTCAGCGCTTTTGGACGACTGCCTGTTTGAGAAAATGAACCTCGCCTGCCAAACTTGGCACTGAAAACTCTGACTAAAGCCATCTCGAGAGAAGTCTCCTGTAATTAAATTAAAACCCGTTCTCCAATTTTGAAAGCTGAGGGGTAATTTAGAGGGGTTGGGCTACTGTAACTGTGCTGAGGCGCTTATATGTGTCTTTAAAGCGGCTGGATGCTGCTGAAACAGCAAAACCTCCAAACCGCTGCTTCGAATATCCCACAGCGCAGTACATGAACGCGCGTACACGCACCCGCCTCTAACAGCAGGCGTCCCGCTGGCCAATTAACCCCGAGTGTTAAAAGCAAACCCCGAGAAACACAAAAGAAGAGCTAAGACAAAAGACGAGGTATGTGCTCTTTCTACACATCTCATCCGTGAAGAAACAGCGTGGGAAAGATGCTCCGAGACTCGCTTAACTGGCTAACAAAAACGGCGTTAAATCCCATAAAGAAAAACGTATTCTCTGTCGAGCAAACTTACTTGAACTCCCGGTGTGTCTTGAACTTGAATGGCTACTTGTTCTCCGCCGATCTGCACCTCTCTGGAGTACAGGTTGCCTGTAAAGCAGAGAGATATTTTAGTATTTTGAAAACATCACTGCCTGTAAATATATCAGACCCTGTCTGTGAAAACCACGCTAGAGTCTTAACATTAAAGTATGAGATAACAAGCATCAAAGTTTGATTTCACCTATAAATATCACTATAATTTAAATGTCCTTGACATGTCAATACTTCAATCAATATTGAAGATATCAATGTTATATTTTCACAGAATGCCATTATTTTATGTAGAAGACCGTAAATCACAAAAAAGAACTTTAGCTGGGTTTTCACAGACACCGTCACGTGTGTTTACAAATCAATATTAGTCGTTTTAGAAAGATTGAAAAACTTACCGACGTTTCTCTCGTAGTCACCGATAAATCTCTTTGTGAGGAAACGAACCACCAGTGCTGCATAAAGAAAGAAAAGAATACATTATCATCCATGACCATAACACACTTTACCAAGAAATTGCATAGTTCAAATTACATAAGTATAACGTCAATAAAAACCGATCCACAAACATACCGGTTTTTCCAACCCCGCTGCCTCCGATCACGGCGATCTTTATGACCCGGCTGGACGGGCACTCGGCGCTCGGGTACTCCGCAATGGTAGACATGTTGTGAATCAGGCGCATTTTGGTTAACTAAGCTATTATCCAAAGCTATAACAAAATATCCAGAGATGCCGTAGACGTACTGTCGAAGTCAACCGACAGCATACAAGGTGGTTTGCTTTTCGCTGATGAAGTCAGTAAATATCCTGAAACTTCTCTCCGTTTACTCCAAGTCAGCGCGTTGGTTTACTGAGACAAGAAAGGATCCTGGGCTTATTTATACGACCACAGAGGCGCTCGACTCTGATTGGCTCCTGCATACAACGGGAACGTTCCCTGACTCCGCCCTTCTCTTCACGTGTACCCGCAAGCAGGGCTTATAGGCGAATAAAGAACGAGAGAGAACGACAGGTGGGTCCACCCGTGTAACTGTCAAAACATCTTCTTCCTTAGAAGCTGCCCAAAAAGATATTTTTAAAGATGTAACGGGAAAAATCAAACATGGAGTGATAAACTGAATGCTGTTGAGAGAAGCGGTGTGATTGCTGATATGGAGAATATAATCCAGTTGTAAATGAGCGACTTCAAACGCTTGTAATGTGAATGTTATCTTCACTCGATCATCTCAAAGCGCTTAATGTGTCACTTGTAAATTGTTGTTTCTTTAGCCGATGAGAACGAGCTATTGATCAGTATCCCAATGACTCGCCTCAGGACCTGTAAATAAATAATCTATTCTCTCCTTCTATACCTCCCTCTCTCTCATCTCTTTCCAATCTTTAGTTTCAACGTAGAGTTTCATTTGTATTTCCAAAGCAAGCTTTGAATAGCATGCAATAAGAAATTCTGCAGAATTGCATTCGGCAAACATCTCTTTCGGTTTACAGAGAGCTTTGTTACAGCTGACAGTTGCATTTTTTCTTTCACTTGTCACATAAATAAAAAATAAAACATATTTTATATGCAAGATGAAAGCGTTTGACAAAGTTAATCAGTGTTTACATGAACCACAAGACTCAATGTTCAGCCAAGGGATTTGTTCTTGCTTATATCAGTAGGAGTGTTCTTTGTTTTCATTCACCGCATCAAGAGCCAAAGAATAAAAGCTCATCATCACACATATTTATTGGTCCTAATTTAGTGCACTCACCAGTGTGTTAAATTGATGGTAAACATTATAGATGGAGGACCTCTTTATGCTGTTGGGTGTACCAAAGCCTTGAGGTAACACAAAGGAGTGTTTACATTTGTGTGTGCATGGATGGCTGTACTTGTAAAGACAGACATTAGCCAGGTATGAAAACAATGGATGTATATGAGATACGTCCTTACTATAGTGACACAAACGTGTGTGTGTGTGTGTTTTGGTGTCTTCAGCATGTTCTGACTTGTCCTGGACCCTCAGTATAGAAGTGTGTGTGGGGGGTTAATGTGTGTATGTCGTTTTGATGCTCACTGACATCTCTCAAAAAACCCATTGACCCAACCCCCCTAAAAACAGAATATAACCTACACTGAGTATATTGATTCATCCGTGCAGGTTGTTGAAACAATAAAGCAAAACACTTAGTGGAATTATTAGACTTATAATGTACAACAATTAGTCATGTTGAAAGTACGTAGGCCTAAGTCATGATGCATTTGGGATGTGACTTGTTTTAGCTGTTGGGTTTAAATGAGTGCTCATGAAATGTTAATGTCACACTCTGTTACTAATTAAGACATTGTTTCTGTGTTGTTTTCTCTGAAGTCTCTCTAATGTTTGATCTGGCATTGTTCATGTTCAATGTCAGTGCGCTACAGTGTTTTGAAGTCCTGTCGCATCAGATTCAGAAGATCAAAGAGTAACCGTGTTTTTGAACACGCCTTCATCTGCATGTCATAATGAATTATTTTCTCTCTGCTGGTAAAGCTACTTGACACTGTTTGTGTGCATTGTTAAGAGGGCAATCTTAAAGGGATAGCTCACCCAAAAATTTAAATGTTATGAATCAAACCCTTACTTTAATGGATCACAAAAGGAGAAGCTTTGAAGAATGTTTATGCTTTTATATAATGAAAGTCTTGAGAAGCCATAAAATGTTTGTGTGTGAGAACTTTTCACTTTTCACTTAAAACTAACCGCTCCATGGGTAGAACACTTATGTTATTTCACTATTCACTTTAATATTTCATAGTTGAATTCTAATCTAATCATGACAAACTATATATTGATGGAAAGGTCCAAGACTCAAGAATAAATATTTGACAAGTTTTCATAACAATAAATTTAAACTAAAAAATATAAAAATGTTAATGTTATTTTTAAAAATACCAAAAATAAAAAATAATAATTTGAAAAATAAAATATCTAAAATCTTTGATTCACACTTTCATGTGTATACTCAATATGTGCAGTGACAGTTATCAGGTTAAAGACATGCAAGTGAGCAAAATATGATTTCTTTTTTTTGGTGAGGGTTGGTGAAAAGAGGAACTATTCCATTACGTGTACATCCTGACATCTTTTAAGGCCTGTTTTACATCAGATAAATTTTGTCACTGGCTACAAATAAACCCACATGTTTTCCCACTATCTTTCTCTGTTTTGTCCCACTTTCTTTTCTCAAACCTTTTCTCCACTCCACTAGCCTTTCTGCTTTCTTTGCTTAACGTTTACACATTAGTCTGAAGGTATGCTGGCAGTGGGCCCATGTGATTATGAGCTGGTATGTATATACGATAAGAACAACGATGACAGGAGGCCTTTGCTGAAATATGAAACTGATGGTGCTGATTCGTCAGTAGACAGGTCCTTGCAAGCTATAAGTACATGGAAGAGAAAAACACTAATACCTTTTCCAGACCTGTTAACCGTTACTTAAATTATTGTATCATTTGAGGTATGTGTGTTTAAGCATTTAAAGGAAGCTGTTACAACTATGTGGCTGTAAGTGCGTGTTTGTGGATACATTACTGAAGTACCACACATCATTTGCAAGAAAGACAGCAGGGGGAATTTATTATGAATTTAATGCATATGCCATCTGTACAACATGGAGGGAAGTAAAAAACATGTCTAATGTATTGTATGGTACAGTGGTGGTTTAATGGTTATATCACACTACTTTTATAAAAAAATAGATGGAATGATTACCATAATCAGGAAGCATTGTATATACATGGTACTCCAAGGTACTATAGACTTATCTGGATGCACGAGTTCACATACAGTATTACCAAAGTACAAAGTTGGAAAACCCTGGTACTTAGTGTTCTTAGGTTCTTAGTGAATTACATCAATTTTCGCACTTTTAGGTCTGAATGTGTGACTTCTTTCAACTTTTTGTGATATTTCTCCAGTGTTAACTAGACTCTTAATACATGTTAATTTTAACAGATTTGCTGAAACTACGGTAGCTCTCACTTCTGTGGAAAAGTTCCCACTCTTGTAGTAGTGTTTATTTGCGGTCTGCTGTCTGTAGTGCTAATGTTCAACGCAGTTCTCCACTCACTGTCAACGCTAATAAGCTTGTGGTTACTGTTAGCCTGTTGTATGTTAACAATAGGCCCAGGTGCTGTACAACAGGAAGTGTCAATGCTCTCATCAGAGGTGAAGACAGAGTGCAATGTTACGTTATTTAACATGTTGTTGAGGACACATCAAATCGACCCTTTTATGTAAATTGACACCTTGTTAGCATTGTGTGGGGTGGACATGTTGTGCGGGCATGTCATTGTGTATTGCCAGATTCAATGGAATTATCATCTTTAATGCATTTTTCAGTATTTTTGTGTTTGTAAGGCAATATAGCCTGGTTTGTAATTAAGATGAACCATCAAGGAGCTTGAAATTACTGTGGTGGCCAAATGTGATATCCAACTTTGGACAATTAAAATGTCTTTTAATTCAATTAAATTAATTATGTTGCACTGGTGTGTTTTTATGTCAGCTTTGAAAATAATTTAAAGAGGACGTGGCAAAAAATGACACATAACATTTATGAAGACAAAGTCCAGGATAACAGCCACTAATTATTACCACAAGAAAAGATCACAAAAGAAAATAGCAGATAAAAACTAAAATGTTTGTTTTCCATGCATTTTTTTGTATATACAATAATAGCCATATCCCCTGATATGCTGTTGTTTGCCTATTTACCAAATAACTTTGTTCCATTGATACCTTAAAAGGTTATTGTTTTGTGCATTTTGTATCATACACCTCATATTTTAATGGTTTAATCCAACTTTAGGAGTATTAAAAGCAAATATTGTACACATATATCTCCCTCAGAGATCACTTTTGGCCACTATTGTATATTTTTTAGGTATTCATGAAACATGTTTTGCTATTGAAGTTTTTATATAAAAGAGGACCACAAGGACTAAATGTATAAACTAGTTAACTTTACCAGTTAATACAGTTAATTCAGCTTTCTTTCTTTCTTTCTTTCTTTTTTATATGGGTACTTAAGGGTGCTAAACACTCCCAAAAAATGGAAAGCACTCTCAGATAATTGAAGTTATTAATTTTGAGAATGTATGCATATTTTAGTTTTATTTTTTTAACAACTACCCTCATTTATTTGATTCTGGAATTGGGTCTGTCTCTTGGTTAAAAAGAAAGTAGCAGACACCTGACAGGAAGAATCCACATCAGGAGAGGACAGGTTACCAGGAGATGAGCAGGGAGGTGTCACTCACACAGGGGTAACAACAGATCTCGTGGGGGGTGGCAGTATTGGGGTAATGGAACCTCCCCTCCCCACAGGGGTCCAATCAATGATCCTGAGCAGTAATGACAGGTACTTGATATCAGGAAATATATTTCATAGATGAAAATAAGCTGTACAGCTGCCACTACATACAGGACATGGCACAGGGGTGTTATAGACAAAACATGCCTTAATTTTACCAAAGTTAACATTTTGACAGACTTTGCTATCCAGCAGAGGCCAGTCAAAAGCACATGCTCAGGGGAGCTCAAACCTTTTTATTGTAATCCACAGAGAGGGCTCCTCTCTGTCTGTAAGGCCTAACTTCTCGGAGGGGGTCAAATCTTTTCACAAAAGATACAATCATGTATTGAGTAATAGTCTATAATTACATTGCTGTTGGATAATTTTAGCCTGCTTAAGTAGTATCCAAAGGCACACTGAGATATGTATTCACATACACATACATATCACATACATTCACATACATATACATATCTTATAGCTTATTATTGCTTCTGGTTTGTAAATTTATATGCACAAACCAGAAGCAATAATAAAAAAGCAATTGCTCTTAAAACATAAAATAGTTACTTTATTTTAATTGTCATGAAAGCGGCACTTCCCTGACTATGGAAAATAATGCTTTAAGCATAAAAAAAGCTTTACATTTTTTTTTAAACCTCACAGGGGTATTTAAATATTGACATCTAACTATCAGTTGTAAAAAACTTTTTTATATATTTTTTATGATAAGGTTGACATTTGCGTGGAATTCCCCAGAGACTAAACTATACTGTTTCTGTACATTTCAATGTGCAGGTTCATACATTTATTTCAGCTTTTGTATCTAAACGTAATATAATTAACTAAATTTCTCTGTTATTCTTACAATATTTCACTAGCAGTTCCTAATATTTTGCATATAATTACACTGGCAGTTAGCATTAAGACCATCAGAGCAGTTCTTTTAGAGATGCAGATGCTGTTGTTATTGTCATTTTTATTGTTGATAAGGGATCATTGTCAGAACAAACATATTGTCAGGGTACTGAACCACTTTTCCCATAAAACTTCCTAGGATTCTTCCGAGAATGCTGAGATCTCCTGATAGCTCTATTCTTCCGCGTTGTTTACCTCACTCACAACACCGTTAGCATCTCAACAGCTATTGGAAATTCTTTAACCTGCTTCTTTCCCCCTCCAGTTTGACAAAGGATGAGAGATTGTTTTTTCTCATTGAAATGTAAACACTCAAACATGTTTACTGTATTTGCATTTGTCTGCATGTCAACACACTGCAGCGGGCTTGAGGATTTGAGGGGAGAAAACCGAGGTGGGTGGGGGTTCTTGTTGGTGTCTGAATTACAATAGCTCACAAAACACACACACACTCTCTGAGGAATGTGCCCTAGGCTTGTACAGTATTGTGTCCTGGAAGCTCAGCAGGACAGTAGCACATTCACATACCAGAACAGAGCTGAAGCGTGAGGTAGATCGGACTGACTTTGCCAGTCTTACAACATTTCCACCTAAACAGATATTGTTTGGAGGTTTACGTTGGAGTACACTTTGGAGAAACACTTTGCTTGTATGCATTTGTATGTTTGAGTGTGTTCTCATTTAAAGGAACAGTTCATCCCAAACATAAACAATCTGTCATCATTTTTAATACACAGAACGTATAAATAGAATGAACGGGGATTGGAGCTTTAAAACTTTAAAAAAGCACCATAAAAGTATTATGAATGACAGTCTGTTCCTCACACAAAGCTATAAAATAGCTTCAGATTACTTACAGTAATTACAGTATAGAGTACTTTTATGATTAATAAGTTATTGTCCTCTTCCATTGTAACTGCATTGAAAAAAGTGACCAGAAGTCTTAAGTGCAATCTCAAAACAATTAGGACAAACTGAAGATGACAGAAATCTATCCATATACCTTGTGAGTAACATCAGTCTTTAAAACAGTTTAAAAATGTATCTGTGGTAAATTTGTGATTACTTCTGTAGATGCAAAATTGCACGTGTTATAGGATAGAGACACTGGTTTTAAACATTGGCATTATATTGTTTTTCTTCCCTATGAAAGTTTTGCTTTTAAGTTTTTGATTGGCAAAATAAAGTTTCATACAAAATAAGAAAAAAATGCACTTCCACAAAGAAATTACCCTTTTATCCCATTAATGAGACTTTTAAAAAGATTTTCAATTGCTTAGTGGGAATCCTGCATTTTTATTAAACACATATTTCAATAATATCTGCTATTTTGTGTAGTACTATACTGCTTGGAATCATATATGTTTTATGTATTTTATTTAATAACTACAAAAAACATTATATGGTCAAGTCATTATTTCTAATTTTGTAATACATTTTACTATACTTTAAAAAAGCTCTCTGCCTAAACAGCCAAAATAACCGGTTATCAGCTTGTTTTTCCACCTTTATTTGATTTTGTATCAGCAAAGACCATTATCATCATTCACTAGTACAAAGATGTTTGCTTTATCTCAATGACCTCTTAAGTTTGCAACACTTGAATGCAGACACAAACACATTTTTGACAGTCTTGTCTTGCCGTTGTTTGGTGTTAAGGTACAACATTCACAATGACAGCTCAAAACATGAGCTCCCCAGAAACACTTATGGAAATTCATTGTTCCTGTAGCTCAACTGGTAAAGGTCATGAGTTTGAGTCAACAAACATAGTCATAAAATAGCTTTAAATGCAGTGCCAATTTCTTTAATACATTATGTATGCCAGATGTATAAATGTCAAATGTCAAAAACAAAAGAGCAGATGAACATCTCTGGTTTCCTCAGTGCTTCTAAACAAAGATGCCAGCCCATGATAATATCCTGGTAATCATCCAAAAAAATGCGGTTAATATTACTTTGGTAAAAACATGAAGTAACATTCTGTGATTCTGTACAAACTACCAATTTAAGGCACTTTGTGCATCATGATATGCATCAACTACTCACCCTGAAAGCTCTGGTTTGAGAAATTCATGATAGTGTTGAGGAGAACGGTCAAAGGTTATCTGTTTGACACACATTAAGATATGATCAGAGACAGTCAGTTGTGGCTACACATTTGTGCACGTATACTTCTGAGTCAACAAAGCTCTTTATATTGACGTATTTGACAGCATTTACCATATTGCCACAGTGTATAAAATACCAGTCGAAAACAGAGAATATAAGTAAGATGAGGGAAATAAAAATGCAGGAAATAAACAAATAAAATAGTTACTTATTAACATCAATGTGTGTTGTCCACTGGCTATAGCTATGACATGCTGATCTGTGCATCTCTGTATTTTCCTCTTCCAGAATGAGTTTTAATTGTTTGTCATACGGACAATTCCCCTCTCTTTGCTTTTAATTCAACATGTGAATATTATAAAAGACACACATCACCACACACAAACAGACTTCTAAGTTTCTAAGACTTATATTTGAGCGATGGTCTCTGTCAGACACCCATGTCATTTGGTTCAGCCCCAAGGAGTCAATCGTCTAGCCTGCTTTTACTGCTCCGGCTGCCGAGAGCCAAAAAGAGAGCGTAAGGGTTGGGACAGGGCAAGAAGCTTTAATTATGGAGATTTGTGGGTTCCAGGCCTAGATAGATGTGAGAGAAATATGAGAGCCATAAACTGGGGAATTGGTTAAGGGGGAGTAATGATGGAGTGACGTTGAAAATGAAGGAAAAAGCTGAGAGCTAATATAAGCATAGGATGAGCATCATGACAAACATGTTGAATAGAGCAGGTCACGGAAGAATCATCTTGAAATTACTGCTGGTTTATATACAATCAGGCACATTTTGCCACATTCACTGTGTGACAAAGACAGCCAGTGACATTTATATAAATAATAAATAATACACAAGGGAACAAGGCTTTTTGTACCAGTCTGTCAGTCCTAGGAGTTCTGTTTGTGTTTTGTATTGTATGTTCTGTTGCAGTTTTTGTGTCTTTGCACACATAAATATGAGTCAATTGTTTGGTTCCCATGAGGACAACAGCTTACAAATCATACTACAAATCATACATTTGAAAATGTAAAAAGCATTAGGTTTAGGGGATAGAATATACAGTTCGTATGTACAGAACTACAGAATGTACAGTAAAAAGACATTATGCCTAAGGTCCCCATAAAAAACCTCATCATGTGTGTATGTGTAATTACATATTAGATATTTCAGATATTATTCTTGTGAGGTATGTTTGTTTAGCAAGTGTTTTTCCACACTTCCTAGAGTGCGTTCATGTGTACGTGTTGATATGTGTTCGACTACATAAGCATAATACTCATTACTGTCTGCTGTGTGCATGAGAGAGTGTCTGGAAGAAGCCCATTTGTTAGACATGAAAGACACAGCGTAGACACTGTTAAGACTCGGCGGGTCTCCCCTCACTGTGAGATACAAATCAGCCTTGGCACTTTCTGTTAAAAACATACAAAAGAGATGTTAGCTGAAATGCCTGCCGGGATCATGCATATTTATAATTCATTTGTCACAGGCCATCCTTTGGTTTGTTCTTTTCGTTAATATAAACAGATTGAAAAGTCAAAAAGTGCAGTGCACTTAGACACCTCCAAAACATTTTTTGGTTTATTCTTTGGCAAACACTAGTTGAGCACAAACTGTACTTTTCCATACAGAAATATTGGTACCCTTGGTAAATATAAGTAAATAAATCTGTACTGTTAATCATTTTGATCTGTTATTTTTTAAAAATCACAAAAAATACAATGTTATATTGAAGTAAAACAATTGAAAATAGGGGGAAATCACATTATGAAAAAACGTTTTTCTCCAGTAAACATTGGCCACTATTATTGGCATACTTTTCTTCAATACTTTTTGAGCAACAAAAACAGCTTTGAGTCTTCTCCTATAATGCCAGATGAGTTTGAAGAATATGGCAAGTTATCTGAAACAATTATTCTACAAAGAATTTCTCCAGATCCTTTAAATCTCAGTGCTCTCTCTCCACTATAGTTTTCTATTGGGTTCAGCTCAGGGAATTTTGTGAGATTTTTATGGCAGAATCTTGGTTATACACTTATATTTACATTAAAAGATTTGGCAGAAACTTTTATCCAGGGCAACTCGATATGCATTTTTGGAATCAAAACCATGACCTTTGTGTTTATATCACAATGCTTCAAGAAAACCCATTTTTCTGTTGATTTTGATGTTTGTTTTGGACCAAACATCTCAATCCCATGTTTATATACATTAGTAGTGGTGGTTTACTATCATCGTTCTTTAGGAGGGTCACCTATGTTATTTCCTTATTATCTTTAACATTTCATTGTTAAATTGTATTCTAATCATGACAAACTAAAAATTGATGGACAGTTAGACTTAAGATGAAATATTCAACAAATTTTCATAAAAATAAACTTAAACAAAAATAATAATTTTTAATAAATTATTGGAATTTATAAAAATACATCAAATGATTTTTTTTAAAAGACTTGAAAGTTTGAAAAAATATCTAAAATCTAAAAAAAAAAATGTAGTTCAGCAGTGCATTTTAATGTGTATACTTAATTTGCTGTGACAGTTATCAGGAAAATGTATGTTGGAAAATTTTGATCCTAACTGATCCTTAGCTAATTCAAGCTGGTAGACCAGCTTTTTGACCAACTTGGACAAGCTAAAAACCAGCTATGATTCTCACAACCATATTTTAAAATGTCTTCATTCACACATATTTGGCCGTAATAAAAGAACGAGGCCTACAGCTACACAAGAACACCTAACTGCACACTGAGGGTTTCCATTAGTCAATCTGTCTTCTCTATTTTGCTTAATTGCAGGGCACATCCCTGCTGCTCCCTCTGGGTATTTATATTTACTTCTCAGCTATTGCTGCAAATGAAACCCTACTGAGTGTGTTTTCCTAGATCTGTCTCAGACAGGGTCATTTGCCTTCCAAGCCTAGTTTTTCTCTTTAACAGTTCAGTCTTCATATGGGTGGTAGCCACACAGAGTTAGATCAATGGTGGCACACCTCTGAGGAAATTCTATGTTTTGAGAAATCTGTGTGTGGTGTCCTAGCTGTGCCAGGGATGGAAAGGGGTGGCTTGGTTTAGTGGTGCGGTATGTCCAGAAGTTAAGTCCTAGGTGGTCTGTCCAGATCTGTATTGGACCGCAAAGACACCTGGTGCATGTTGGGAAAGATCAGTCTTTGTGAAAAGAGAGAAGAAAGTCTTAATTTAGGGTTGTGGTGGTTTCACCACTTGTTGCAGTCACAACACTGTTTGGCCACCTGTAGCTATAAAGGGCTTGTAATGAACTTGGGATGGTTAGGGTGATGATTGTTAAAGTGCAGTGTGTCACAGTGTGTACAAATGTGTATAAGGACGACCCGGGGCTAGTTGTCACACAGTGACGAAACTATTTGGGGCATATTGTCACAAATGCTTAAAGAAAAACCACAGCCTAGGGACAATCAGTTAGGTGTTACTTTAGTGTGAAAGTCATCTATACATTATTTAGAGTAAACAAAGAATTTTCTTTTGAGAAAGATGTTAGAGTCTACTATTTGAGCCCATATAATAACTGTCAAAGTCAAAGAATGTATTAGCTGGTCTAAATCATTTTCCAACAGCGAAGCGCAGCATGAACTTAAACTAACAATTCATTTGTTTAAAATACTGATATTATCTCTTTTCAGAGCAATGTTGTACTTAAATTATGTCGTATATGACGTCTGGATGAGCAATACATTTTTATCCAAACTTTGTATGAGGAAAGACACACACTTTAGAACGCCCCCGGCACTCTCAAATATTGAGAAGCCTGTTTAGGCAGGGGGTGTTAGTGGTGGAAGAGACTTTACAGACATTAGGAATGACTCAGGATTTAGTTTATGTAAGCATTCAGACTAGACAATATCATCTGCTGCAGTCACGCTCGATGATTTCTACACATGTGGACCAGACAGACAACTCTCTTGTACACAATGTTCATACAGACACATGCAGACAGCAGACAGACATACCATTACAATTAAAATAAAACATAAGCTGTCCATTTGGAAAGGTTTAATAACATGCTCTCTTCCTCAAAATATACAAATAAACAAAAATATGTTAGGTGAAAGAAAATACAGCGGGTTAGTGAGTTATTGTGAGGCGAGGGTATAAAACCATCAAGACATCAAAGGCATTTATTTATCCTATGGCACGTTAATAATTTTGCCTAAAGGCTGGGCTTATGATCCTAAAAAATCTAAAAGTTAAATTTCAATGTTTAAAATGACTTTTGCAGACAAAAATATAATTGTGCCAACATATTAATTAATTAACTAATAATGGATTACTTGGACCAAATTATGAATAAAAAGCATCCAATCAGAGTCCAGCATAAATAGAAATTCCCAGGTTGAGACCTCAAGAAGCTGGGTGATAAAATGCCAAGAGTATGATTTTACAATTTCTAGTAAAATGGTGACTACTTTTATAGATGCTAAAATATAACATAGTGTTCATTTATATTGGATGCTTCAACATAATTCCCAGTTACAATTGTGTTATTTCATGGTTTTGTTACTATTCTAAAAAAGTGGAACTCTAAACAACAGTGAGTATGTGTTTGCAAACCGTTGGCAGGTGCTGTATATGAATACAGTTTATGAATGAAAGCAACTAGGCCTACACACACAGACACAGAATGATTGTAACATTCAGACTTATTCGATAAATCATAACTGACGCTCTTCTTTTATTCAACATAAGGGTGACACTGACGTCCGTGCAACGCTTGAGGTTTCTGTCTGTCTGGATTCCCAAGGTCACTGTCTGAAAGCGGTTTGCATGTGTGTGTCACAGGAAGTGCGGCGTGTGTAGGTGTGTAACAGAAAAAGCGGGCAGACCCTTGTGAATCTGAAATGCTTAACAAATGCACCTCCACGCACACACGACGTCAGTTGACTTAAGCTGATTGTATTGCAAACATCATCACTAGCATCATAGAGTCTCATCAGAGTCTCAAGGTGGTAATTTCCGAGGGCTTTAAAGGGAAAATGCAATTATGTAAAAAGAAGTTATGCGGGAAAGATTTTCTAATTCATGACCTTGTAGCTCAGCTTTTCCATTAAAGCACATGCATTATCTTTGAGTGAGCTTTCTCTGTTTCTTAATGGGGAGCTCAAGGTTTCTGGTTTGAGCCATGCAGGAGTAAAGTTTGCATGTTCTCCTTGTGTCAAGTGTGGTTTCCCTGCACAGTCCAAAGACATACAAGGTTACTAATAGGTCAGTTGGAGAGACTAAATATTGCTTGTGTATTGAATAACTTTTCTTATCATGAATAAAGCCCCAGAAGCTGGCTTGGTGGTAATAATATATAAAATAATACATAAAAAAGAAACAAATGGTATGTTCGCCAAAATATTGAGATAGAAATCTCAAAAATAGATTGTTAATAAATAAATGGTAAGCAGTGACCCGTGCTGTACATTCCAAGTGTTCTGAAGTCACACAAGTGCCTTTAGTGAAAAATTAAAATATAACCCATTATTTGATCAAAATATTTATTTTTAGGTAAACTAACCATTTAAAGACTGGATAGGATTATGATTAAATGTCTAGATTTGACTGATTGGCCCATTACCCTGGTAGATGCTGGCAATACACAATTATGCTGCCAAAATGCCTGTTTCTCCATTCACAAGTAGCATTCAGTAGTAAAAATAAGTTTTGCAAGTAATATTCAAACCATGAATATTTTAATATATTAATAATATATGTAAGGTGTTTTCTAGTAACATTTTGGCTCTTACGAGCATAAAATGTATTTGTGCTATGTTGCCAGGTTGCCATTTTCTCACCGCTTCAGAGCAATTAGTCACATGACATGGTTTAATCAAATCACAGTATGAGACAGCTCTTTTAAAACGCTGTTTCCCATAAACTAAATTAACTGAGATGAGGAATAGTGTGTGAGAGAACAGGAAATGATCCAGCGGACGTCATTCGGATGGTACAGCCACTGCTGATATAACCAGCACACATGCTTTTCAAAACCTGCTCTATGTTCCATTAAAATTAGTTCGGTTTTTAGTTTGATTATCTATTCAGTTGTGCATGAGGCAGAATTAAAGTAGTATAAAGTGTACCTTCCAATCATGCAGCATATGAAATGAAAATACAAAGAGACAAACATAAAGGAAGATTGTCATTACACAAAGTCCCAAAGTGGGACAAAGAGACAGACCTCTTGACCTCATTTGTGTATTCAGTTATGTTTGAAATGAGTCAAATATAACACAATGGCACGATTAGCTGGTGTAGAAGCAGAAATAGATGATTGAGAGAGAAAGCAGGTCAAAGTCGTACAATGTTTGAATTGAAAGTGAGTTATGAACATGAATCTGTTATCCTAATATTAACATTTAATACGCTTAATTTTAAACGTTTTAAAATTAAATCATTTGTGTGTCACAGTGACCCAGTCAAAAGATCTGTAACAGATTTAAATAGCTGTACTATAAATTAATATGCCAATGTAATTATATCCTTACTAAATGATAAACAGGAAATATATATTTACATAATGTACATTGATTTATATATAGAATAGTTTATATAAAGAAAACCGTTAAATCTTTTATTTGTAGGTCACTGAAACAAAAAATCAAAATTCAAAGTGCATTACACACAAAAGCAGAATGCAAACCCAGAATTATATTACCATTCACACGCTGACAACACAACAATCCATCTGACTAAGCAATGTAAGTCATCTACCAGCTTTATTTTTAACACTGAAATTGCAGAGGGACTTGCACAAAACCTGTCTTTACCATTTCCTCTATCCACACACACGCACACACACTGGAATGGTCAGGGTGAACTCCTGTGCCCTTGTGCACACTGCGCTCTTTGTTATATTGTTGCTATGGCAGCCATCTATGACTCTCAGGTGACTAAATCTTAAGCTGTGTTCGTATTTGCCTGTTTTCAGAGTATGTACTGAAATTGATACAGAACCTATTGATTAATTACATTCTTTAGATGGATACTATAAATATACTACAAATACTATACTATAAATACTTTCCCGTATAAACTACATGGGCCATGTTGACATTGTTCTGTGACATGTTTTTTTTTCATCTATGATGTGCTAACAGTAACTGCCAAAGGAAGTCATTTCAGTGTTGATAAAGAAAGTACAATTTAGCCTACTGCCTTTGCAGGATATGTGTGTACACATATCAATACAGTTATTTATGTGAATACATTAGAATACTGCAGCCAAACATGGCACATTTCACTGTGTTAGATCGATGGTAAAGGGATGTCATAGAGATCATAAATTTACGCAGATACAATTTACACTGTTTATATTCATCTGTTTATAGTGTGTGACACAGCAGGACACATGTGGATGAATTGCAGGTGGTTCCTGGGAACATTTTGTCTCGCATTTGGGAACATCTATTTCTTTCTCTCAGTCTTAACACCTGCCACATCTTCTGTAGAGTTTTGACTTGTTTTATATACCCTCACTTGCACTGTCTGGGTTTGTTTTGCTAAATTAAAAAAAAGATAATAAAATCTGGTATAGTAGGTACCAGCAACAATGTACCAGCTGGTTGTTTAGAAGATCTGTCATTAATTTTTAATTGTCATTTAACCATTTAACCAATAACCTAAATATAAAATATAATCTTACAATGATTTACGTTTAAAGGCATCAAAACATTAGACATAGGAAAAATAAAAGTCTTATTTAACATCAACCCTTTATGTCTCTATTATAGTGTACATTGTGCAGATGCCCTGTAGCAAATAAATATAGATAATAATCCCATATGTTTTACAGCACAGCTTAATATGAAGTTAAACCTCTGTTATTTCCTAAAAGCGTGTTAACATTGAGGGGTGGAAATCTAACACCCAGTCTTTGTCATCCACAAAACAGACAGCTTTAAAACAACCCTAAGTGACTTCTGCAAACTAATCATTTCTTCATGGCTAAACACAACCTTTCATTTCATCAGAGGCTTTTAAACACCATGACATTATGTTTGTGACTGTGCATCAGTCAGAGTCAA
This sequence comes from Beaufortia kweichowensis, assembly GCA_019155185.1. Taxonomy (NCBI): domain Eukaryota; kingdom Metazoa; phylum Chordata; class Actinopteri; order Cypriniformes; family Gastromyzontidae; genus Beaufortia; species Beaufortia kweichowensis. Next base: position 13,575,662 of record CM032807.1, read on the forward strand.
TTAGCCTGATTAATGCAGAATGCATCTATCTAGCCCATTCAGACACAAATATATTGTACACACACACACATACGGTACATGCAGAAAAATGAATGTTTAAGATTGTTAAAAGGGCCCAAGATATGCTAGACAAATACACTGTGTGTGCATTTGGATTTACAAATGGATTTTCATATAAACCATAAGGCAAAGGGTAAATAAAAAAACCCTGAACGTTTTGTCAAAAATCACAACCAATAAGAGTTTATTGTTATTGAACTAGGCTACTCTTTCAAAACTATTCATGAGAAAAATATACAATTTAGTCTTTTAGTTTTTATTAAACAAGACGTTTTTTTCTGTGTGACCTAGCCAAACATTTCCATTAGTGGTTGGTCAGATTCTCCATGCACCTGTAAACCATCCTGCAGGAATTTTGTTTTCCATCATAAATACAGTCAGGCTGACCTATTAAAAACAAATCAAAATCCAAAGAAGCTCATTCTGTTATTGTCACGCCCAAGTTGTTGCAGCCTGAAATTACTGCAAATTTTGTCCAACGAAATGGTAAACAAATTAAATGAGAATCCAAGCTTGTTCAGCTGTGTGATTGTAAACAGTAAAGCAAACTGCATGAGGAAGTCTAAGAGTATTTGTGGCTAAACCACAAAGCTTGAGTCCTCAATGTCCTTTGCAGAACCCAAAACCTTTCATGACTAACTCTGGTTTTCCTTTAGTCTGCTCCTTTGAACAATCAGCGTCTGTGAGAAGGTACAGAACGTTAAATCAGAACCACATGTCCAACATACACATACACAGAGTTTGTATGCGTCTGTGTATGCATCTGTCTGTGATTGACAGCATACTAACCTACTGTATTTTGGATTTTTTATTCTGGCAGCATAATGCTTTAGCTATGAACTTGAAAGGAAATTCTATTTAAATTCTATTTAAAGTTTGCTTTTTATCATTTAAATTTGATCACATGAACCCTGGTAGGACCGATCTTTTATTAAAGAGAATAAACGCTTCATATTTGGAAAGAAAACCTGATTCAGCTCCAAGAGAAAGAGTAGAGTGACCAGCATGAAAGAAATGAGACAAAACAGTGTGTCAGCTCAGCACACAGCCTGTCTGCCCACAGCTCAACTTCTGGTAGACCAAGAAGAGATGAAGTGTGTGTATATGTCTGAGATCCATTGAGTAAGATGAATTATTATTATTATTTTTTTTCTATGTAGAAATGTAGGAGAATCATACTATCCATTTACCAGCAGACTTCAAATGTGTTCTATGTGTGTTTGAGAGAGACTATAAGTTGCATTTTCGATTGTAGATATAAAATATCATCATTATATGTGAGAGCCACACAAAGAGACAAGGGGGACAAGGCTAGATGATTCTTCAATGAATTAGTCATTTTAACCTGTTAACTGTCCTTATTCCACACTGCGTTCTTCCATATTCACTTTAATATTTCATACTTAAATTCTAATCTAATCATGACAAACTATATGTTGGTGAAAGACAAATTTTCATAACAAAAATATAATTAAAAAACATTAATGTTTTTTTAAATATGTAAAATTAAACAAAAATAAAAAGATAAAAATTTAATTATCGAAAATTTGTAAAAAGTTTCGTTCATATCACGGTAAAAAAGTAATTTTCAAGAAAAAATGCTTTATTTAAAAATAATGGTGTGTTGTTTTTCTCATCTAATTGTTAAATGTGAGTTAGGAAGTTCAAGACTAATAAACTTTTTTCAAAACAATTATATTTTCATCACATATTATTTCAAAAATCAACACATTCACAGATTACAATAAATCCCAACCAAAACAATTTAAGTTTTACTATTAATAAAACATGGTCGTTTTATGAAAATGTCCCTATACTGACAAATCTGTATTGCTATATTACAGCAAAAGAGTTTCTTTATGTGACAGGAAAAAGACCACTGCTTTTTAGTGAAGGGTAGTACATTTTCACTGCTGTGTGTGTGTGTTATCCAAATACATCCTGTTGTTTCCCTCAGTTGAAATATGTCCAAGTCATTCAGAGCTGAAATTTTACTGAAACACTTCTTTCTGCCAAAAACATGCAGCTCGGCCCAAAAGCGACCCGTCGTGTCCAATCCTGAACTGCATCTCACATCTGGGTCACATCAAAGCAACTAAACATGGAACTGGAAGACAGCCGACTGGCACTTTGTCTAGAACCAATCACATTCCTGTTAGTGTTTTTCATCTCTGTTAGACAAAGTTTTCACAACACAGGCCAAACATAGAGAACAATGTTCTCCTTAGCTTTCAATTTGATAACATTGTTGTTTGTTATTCTCAATGCTACATAACAAAGTCAAATCAAATGCCCTTTTTTTGAGTGGGCAAAACAATATGTGAGCTATATTTACTGTTTTAAATTACTTTATAGTTCATAACTCAACCCATCCAGTTGAAAACAATATGAACTCAGATGGAGAATACAATGTTTTCAGACGTCTTAATTGTTTACCTGTCTATCAAAGGCAATTAAACCACAGCTCAAGCGAAAAATCACAGTATACAAACACAATAGTTTACTGTCTGGAACATTTGCCCATTTCCTAACCTCTGTGGCAGGAGAATCGCCTTTATCCTTCCTTAAATTAAAGCCTTTCCTGACTATAGATGTGTAAGTGCTAAATTTTAGAATTTTTTGCTTTGCTAAGTGTACGCAAATTCTGTGGGTTTCTCTCAAAAAAATGTCATTGTTCTCTCTCTCTGAGTCATTCTGAAAATCATGTAACATTTCCATCATCACAGTGTTTAAAATATAATTTCCACATCTTCCTGTCTGTTTTAACCTGACAAATTGCAGAAAACTGTAAGGAAGTCATTAATCAGCAGTGTGCTCTTCAATCGCACTTCAGCCTGGCATAACGTTATATAACCAAACCTGTGCGTCATTCTGTTAAACAGTTCAGACCATTCCTTTTTTCTGTTAAATTTTATTTACAGAGTATAAACAATGTTAACGTTTTATTTCTTATATTTTGCTACGGAATGGGCGTAATTGTATCTATGCAGAGTTCACTCATAAACCTCCAATTCATTTTGCAAGTCAAAGAGCCAAGAGTAAAAAAATAAACACATTTACCAATTTAGTCTAGTATCTCTTGTGCTGCTTGTATATGGCAGCAATATAACTTTACAAATCAATTAGAAAGCACTGTGCAAAAGACACAGACCTTTAAAGGCCATGTGTCAGAATGTACAACAGCATTTCCATGTGCCTAAACATTAAAGTGCCCGCCCCCGATTAATCTGTACCAATCAGATATGCCTTAATTGCTACTGTGATTCAAGCCTTGGATTACACCCCCAAAATGTGCTACTGGTCTGTTCTGATAACATCATGAACAGCATGGAAAACAAAGCTAGATGCGAAAATATATTTGCAAAAATACAATTTAAACATGCAAAATAAGTGTACAGTATAATATATTTTTTGCAAGTATATAATATAATTGAGCAAGTAGTCATCTTTGAAAAGTTTCTTCTATAAAAGGAGGAAGATATCAACATCTTAAACAATAATTACTCAGTTTCAATGTTGTTCATGGTTATACTGATTTCAGTTATTACTTATGTATTATGATACGCAACAGTAATGTGTAGGGTTAATGTCAAATTTGATGCAAAAATCTGCTAGTGCCATTTTTGCTGATTCAACCCAGCACCATCAATACACTCTAAATTAACCATGACATTAGATTTAGATCATGACAGATTATGCAAGCATCTGTACCTGCAATCTTATGTGCAGTAAAGACAATAAATTCAACTCAAGGCATTTTGCATCTCAAATCTTCATGACACCAGAAGTATGAAACAAACCTCTGCCCCTGTAAACAAGCTTTCCATAGGTGAACCACAAATAGGATTTATTGCCTACAGTAAATTTATTTCTTGAGAGGATTGTTCAGAACACAAAAGGCAGAAAAGTGTAGGCAAAGCATCTCGTTTAAAAAAAGACAATACACATATGCAACATAAATAAAGTTTACAATTTATTGCAAGTTCTTTACAACTTCCCCCACTTGTTTCAGAGGTACACCAAACATAGAAAAACATGTTGTAACTTCTGATTGCCAAGGACCAAGGCACCACCACCACTGAATGCACACGTCCCAGAGGTAAGGCAGTCATCTGTAAAAAAAAAAAAGCACACAGCATTCAGGCCAAGTTACACATTGCCCAAATGATAATAGCTTGCATGTTAGTAGCTCATATCTAAATCTCATTTTGTATGCATGTTTCTTGCGACAGGATCCAGGCACAGAGAAATGAACTCCGACCCAGGTTTTAGCAAGAGGTCACTATACCCTCCTGTTATGGTCACTAGAGACACTGACAGCCTCCAGTGGGCAAAGCATAAGAGGGTGCATGACTGAAACAATCCTTTCAAGATGACATGTGGTCAGTGAAGACACCAAACATCCCATCAACTACCAACAACCCACCTAAATATATGACTACAGTCCTCGGTTTCTCTGCCAGTCCTTGCCATTCACTACCTGCAGAAAAGAGTCAGACAGACAAGATTTAGACAAACTTAGTAAATAGTATGGCTAAATATTAGAAAGATTGTTTCTCCCGACAGGATCCGAAGCAAGGAAAAGTAAGCCAGTACTTCAGGTTTTTGAGAGAATTTCTCTACCCCCTTGCGTTAGTCATCAAAGACATAACAGGTCTTAAATGGGCGATAAAGGGGGCAATCTGACAAAAAACATCAAGAACTTAAAATCACTTACAGGTTAATAGATAGTGGATGGTTCTTTAGTATGACTTTCTTCTTTAGTATGGTTCTTAAGGCATAACCCACATCAGAGTCTAGATTTGAGAGAAAAAAAGAAGTTAAAAAGTATACTACACAAAAACCTTTACTTATTTAAATTCATAAGCAGGATCTTCAGGAAACGTTTACTAGACAAAAATGTTGCCACCGGTTTTAAGTCACCGAGGACTCACGTGGTTCTTACATAATGAACATTAGTAATAGTAAAATAGGTTTCTTACCCACGTAACTAAGAGATCAAAGTAATTGACGAGACTCCCTTCAGTCGGGGGGCTCAGATGACCGATCTAAAACAAAGTATAAGGTTTGTGTTACAAAGGGCCAAAAGCTAGATAGGCCGCACACGTGCAGACAGACCGGATCCAAACTACACGTGGTCATCATTGCCGCTCAAAACGACAATAAATACTCTCACTGTTTGAGAACATAATACAAAACAATAACGTTTTATTAGTTGATACTACAACCATTTTGTGCACTTATAAACCACATGTTAACTGCTCACAGATTTTAACTGATTGCTTGGCTTAACTAAAGCATTTATTTACTTACATTTACATGCATTCATTCATCCATTCATTCATTCATTTAGCAGATGCTTTTATCCAAGGCAACTTACAAATAAGAAAGCATTACAAAAAAACATGTTTCTCCCGACAGGATCCGAAGCAAGGAAAAGTAAGCCAGTACTTCAGGTTTTTGAGAGATTTTTTTCTACCCCCTTGCGTTAGTCATCCAAGACATAGTAGGTCTTAAATGGGCGATAAAGGGGGCAATCTGGCAAAAAGCACACTCACCTGCAACCATACTGCCTCCGCTCCTGCTGCTTGATCTTCTGTGCATTTGTGCAAAAGAGAATGAACTCGTGTACTCGGTGCATGGAACTCTGGGAAATTTAAAGGGACCGGTTCATGCTATGGCGGTTCCTGCATTAAAATAAATGCATGACTGGGTAAATTGCGTGTAAAATATTTTAATTATTATTAAATGTAATATTACGTTTACAAACTGCGTTGAAATTCGACCTTTTCTTTTAATAATGCTAGATAAATTGTAATATCGGGTATATAAAAGAAAAAAGGAACTGGGTATTTAAGATTTGGACGGTATTAATGATGTACAAAACTGTGTAAAATGTACAAAAGGTAAACAGATAAAATATGCTTTTGTTGTTGCATAGTGTCTATTATACTTTATTATGATTTGTGAATGTGATGTAAGTGAACTGCCTGTTACTCTATTGGCCAAAACGAACGTTTATATGAACTTTTCATAGGTGGATCAATCTGTCAATCAACTTGAGCCGCGTTTCGTAGGCACCAAATACACCAATCCCGGTTCAGTGGGCGGGGTTTGACCGCTAATCCAGGATGTAAGTGTGTCGTATAGTACGTGCATCTGGCAAGATGTTTACAATAAATATATTCGGCATTTTCATTTATATTTACCGTGACCATGAACGAAACGAGTAGATGAAAGCTGTAGACGTTTCTCTCTGGTTTTGACAGCACTGTGCATGAGCAGTGGGGATTGAATGGTCACTGATTGCTGTCCTCGGTTGGGATTGCAGCTTGGCCTGTCAGACTGCTCCTACAATCATGTTTATTTCATGAAGATGACAACGAGAGGCACCTTATGAACTAAATGACTGTCAGAAATATCGCCTCCATTTGTAATATGGTGAGTATAAGGATGAATAGCATGCTGGCTAGCTCTTACGTAATGATGATGATGATGATGATGGTTGAATGGCTTCATTCACAGTCAGGTGCAAGACCTCATTTGTTAGTCGATGTATGTGTAAATCACCCCTCTAAATAACAAATCTATAATAACTAGACACTTTTACATGCTCAAATAGTAAACATGGCTTTTAAAACATGATGTAAACGGAAATACTAGCTGTATTAGTGATGCCCTCTTGATGTTGTGATAGCTTGTTTTAAACCTTTTGTATAGTATCTACGTTTTTAGTCTTAAGGTGAATGCAGTCTTATAAATAAAGTAATACGCTAATTTGTGCTAAAAGGTCTCTTTTCTGATCACTGAAAGGTATGTAAAGTGTTTTCTAAAAGGATTTGGCTTTTTTCAATAATTGTGTTTTAAACTACTGTCAGCATGATCACTGGGATCAGAGCACAGAAAATGAATGGACAGGGTTCATTTGTTCATGTGTGTGTGTTTGGGGCCTCATTCTGTACTGGAACATTGACCACGGGTTCAAGACAAACTGATGAGAATTGCTTCTTTGTGTTTTTCATGTACAGTCTCGTCTGAATTACAGCAATTAGTGTGTATTTGGTGTGCACAATTGCAAACTGCATTTCAGTTTGAGCACATGCATCTCTTACCTGTACTCGGAGAACATGCATCTATTACCTGTGCTTTATTCTGACAACATTTGTCTATTGCCTGTGCTTCTGCACATCTGCATCTATTACCTGCAGACTGATTTTGGCACGTGTGTCTATTACCTGTGATTTTGTTTGGGAACTCGCGTCAGCTTACAAACATATTCCTGTGTAAGAGGGTTTTGATATACCAGAGGCCAGAGATGCATCCGTCATGTCATGTGGCCACTGTCTACTTTCCCTGTTTGAGCCTTTAATCTTAGCTGAAGTACACACACCACTGATGTCAACTGACTGAGGGTCATGCTGACATATATATGTGTATGTGTATAGTAGGGCTGCACAATATATCGAAATTATGGAAGTGTGTCCATGTGCATATCGCAATATGCATGTCGCAATGGTTTGCAATAAATGAGTGATTTAATTTTAATACTTTAAAAGTTTTAGGTCGAAGCGGATAATATAGTATCTAGCACATGGATGTTAGTTTGGATATGCGTGCGGATATGCACACTATAATGGTGTGTGCAAGACAACAAGCCACAAAGCTTTCATAGCCAGCTGATATTTTCTTTTCACAAAGCAGCTTTTATATTGTAACGGGCAGTAAAGGTCTATTACTGCCAGATATGAAGGTCTTTGCAGATTCTTATTTCCATGAGATAAAAAGAATGCTGTCTCGCTCAGGTCAATAACACTAGACTTGACAATGCACTGAACCTGATTGCGACCATTTTCACCTTTCAACTGTCAGTCATGGTCCTAGTTTGTGTCTTTGATCTCTGTTTCAGATCTGAACTGTCCAACTGGATCCAGTTGTGGTTGATGTAGTCATTACCTTCTCTTTGTTCATTAATCAAAGATACTTAAGTTCTAAAAATGTGTTGAAATTTAAAAAGCAGACATTTATAGCCATTTTACTATGAGATTACTATGAAAAAAATACCTATTTTTAACTTGATTTTCAGATGTGTTTTTTGAAGAACATATTTTTTCTTACTATTAAAAAGCAAGTTATCAATTATACCCATGCCAAACACTTCAATGACATAATTATGTTATCTGTTTGAAAATGTATGACTGCCAAAGTAAGCTTCAATTACAATTTTAGTTTAAACACTTGTGTGTACTTTTATTATACGTGGTTGATATCTTATGATTAACAATTGCGCATCAGTTTTCACATCTGTCATTTTAGTTGTAGCAAATGAGGAATTCCTTAAGCAGCTAGAATATCACTGAACTGGAGCCAAAGTGAAACTCAGAGCCTGATTCAGTTACACTATCATGGATTCTTATCCAGCAGAACTTCCTGGTTGGTTGGTTGTTTTATTCATTATTTAGTATTTTGTACGTCAACACTTCCTGCCGTGGATCTCTGTTACCACTTCTCTCTCCTGTCACTCTGAGATACTTTCACTGTAACTCACTGCGAGAGTATCGATTAATCGTGTTGACTCATGATGAGTCAACCTAAGTGCTTATTATTCAAATAGCCTTTTGCCAAATTGACTGTTGTTAGTTATTGTGAATAAATTGTGTGGATATTATGCGATGTGTGGGGTCTGTTGTATTAGAGAAAGTTTTTAATTGTTTCTATAAGCAACAATTAAAACGTACAACAATCAAACTAAAGATCCCGAATGTTGTGGCATAGTTAAAGCAAGCTTTGGCCAATCAGTTGTTTGTTATGCGTAGAAAAGACTTGGTCAGCAGTTAGTCTCAACATCATTAAACTAAATTACATTCTTATGACCAGAGTCCAAAATTAGCTCTCCAAATGTGAGCAAAATTTGCTTCGTAAAGAATACATTCCTCACATGAATCCACTAAAGTAATATTTTTCTAGCACAATGATGACCTGTGCTGTTTGTCTCAAACACAAAAAGATATTTATTTGTGTAGGGTTTTTTTGGCAAATAAAAATATTATGTGTGCAAAAAGGTATTTTTGACCCTGTTCAAATGACTTTCTGAAAAAAATCTTTTACAGCTGTGTATGCACACTGCATTTAAAGAAATTTAATGAATTTAATTTAATTTACTATGGGATTACTATGAAAAAAATACCTATTTTTAACTTGATTTTCAGATGTGTTTTTTGAAGAACATATTTTTTCATATACATGAAGTATATTTCATGTCAAAATGTATAATACAACTCTCAATCTTTCTTTTTCTTTGCAGGGCACCAATGCCTCTGCTCTGGAGAAAGACATTGGTCCAGAGCAGTTTCCCATTAATGAACACTACTTTGGATTGGTCAATGTAAGTATCACACAGTACTGTATAAACCCTTAAACAGATATACAGGTGTGTGCATAGGATCTTGATGCGTTATATTTTACAATATTATTAATTGCAAACCTCAGGGAGCACCGCATGATCACAAATATAATAAACAGATGATGGTTCACGTCTTTACTTTCCACCTTGTTTTCTTAGAAAACCATAGTTTATTTGTAGTTCTCTGCTAAATACATTAACATTTAATATTTACCGCAGGGCAGGTCAGCTTGACAAAGCAGATTTTATTACTGAAGCCATTAAACTGAAGATGAATAATAAATATTATGTTGCTGTCCTGTTTTTTAGCTTTGCCAGAGCCACAATCATCAGATGCCAAGCAGTAGGTTATGATTCAGTGAATCATCAGGAGATCCAAAGAAAACTAGGTCATGATTATTAACGTTTTTATTGCACCGTATTAAGAGTCGACGGAGAAATATGAGAAATGCAATGAGAATCCCAAGAGAATCTCACAATATTACAATGTAACAATAAAACAAAGCAATAAAAGAGAAATTTAATTAAAGGTAATTTTTGGAGAAATTTTTGGAGAGTGACACAAAATGTCCATGTCCTTATATATTTAGTCAGATATAAAGATGCTTATATATCATATATAGTAGTTCTTTAAAAAAACATTTAAATATGGTGTTTTTGGATAATGTCAAATGCTACCACAGACTTAATATTACATTGTACAGAATTAATGCAAATCGCTGTCTGATGAAAAGTTATGGCCAACAACCAATCACAACGAAATATTTTCTGTCATCCCTCCATAAAATGCCAAAAAGTCTCCAAGTCAACACCAGTATCTTGGTGAATGGTCAGACAAAGACGTCTGAAACCCAAAGAAAGCCCCGCTGTCAAGACAACAGCAAGTGATTTACTTGCAGTCTGTACTGATCATGTTTTTAAAGAGCATATGATCCCACCGTTATTTTATTGTAGCTCTTTAATTTGCTTTTAGCATTGAGGAGTAAGTCTCCTTTGTTTTCCTTGATAGTAAAAGTCTCATCTAGTTCAGCATTTGGTCAGGATCTCTGCGTTTCCTCCACGCTCGCTTCTTTACTGGCTCGCCCCAAGCATGCGACGTTCCCGGTTTTATCCCTCATTTTCATAAATCAATTTTAACTGCGTCCCGAGTATCTTTTGTTTGCGATGTGCTCAATCGTAAATCTCTCCCTTTTCTTTCTGCAGTTTGGAAACACGTGTTACTGTAACTCCGTGTTGCAGGCTCTGTATTTCTGCCGGCCCTTTAGGGAGAATGTGTTGGCGTATAAAGTCCAGCAGAAGAAGAAGGAGAACCTTCTCACGTGTCTGGCTGACCTCTTCCACAGCATCGCCACGCAGAAGAAGAAGGTTGGGGTCATCCCTCCCAAGAAGTTCATCTCACGTCTGAGGAAGGAGAACGGTGAGGGAAACAAGGTTTAGGGTTTGACTGGTTAGCACTGACCAGTTAGTTCCTGCTGGTGGGACGCAATTATGAGGTCACAAAGTCTTTATGTATGTTCCAGCTAATTTGTTAGTCTACGCAAAACTGCTAGACTGTCTTTAGACAAGCGTTGAATGTTACACATACGTGCTGAAAACCTGTCAAAAATGCCCTGCGTGTTTGTAATTCAGCAAAAGTTGATTGATAGTGAAGATATTATCGTGCATGCATGAGCTCATAGTAATCTAGCTGTAGGTATGTGAAAATCAGACAGTAAGCCTCTGTGTCATATGCCGAATGAGAAGCAGGTGTAAGAGATCAGGTGTGTGTTGGGGAGAGGGAGGGATCATGTATAGTATAAAAGGGGATTTGTTCTGCTGTCTCATTTTTTGCAATGAATAAACAATAGAGACCTCTATCGGAGAGACTTTACCAGCACACACACATACTGTACAAATGAGACTTAAGGTTGCACATGTTGCTCATGTGTGTGATCATGTGTTCATTCAATTTCTACTTGGTTTTGTATTAGTGATAATGTCTCTATTTTTGTTGTTGGCTTAATAATCTTGAATCTAATATAATAACGCTCTCCTGCTTTCCCCCCACAGACCTGTTTGATAACTACATGCAACAAGACGCTCACGAGTTCCTAAACTACCTGCTAAACACAGTGGCTGACATCCTGCAAGAAGAGAAGAAACAAGAGAAGCAAAACGGACGGCTGAAAAACAACGGCATCGCCACTGAAAACGAGCCAGAACCGAACAAGACCGAGCCCACCTGGGTTCACGACATCTTCCAGGGCACGCTGACCAATGAGACGCGCTGTCTAAACTGTGAGACGGTATGAGCTTTGTCTGTGTCTCTTACGTGAATGTAAATCCTATTGCATGACTCTATCATATTCCAGACTTCGGTTTATACATAACAACAAGATAATTGCTTCCAGCGGCGTGGATTTGATGAGTTCAGATTATTAATTCTCTTTACTAAGCACACTAAAGGGTCTTATGAAACAGTATTCAGACAATTATTTGAACGGTTCTACCTGAGGGAAGAAACCATCATGAGGTCTGGCCCACTTTTCAGTTAATTAACCTACTTTTTTCTCATTCTCAATGCACCAACACATGTGCGTAACACATCCTCGTTCACATCTTTCCGTGTTAACTACTGTAAGTAAAAGGCAAATCGGGTTACCAGAGTGCAGCCGGGTTCAGCCTAAATGACTCGAACTGTTCGTAAAAGGGACGCCTGATAAACATCACCGAAGAAACGAGTTCCTGGTAACTCTGACCTTAGAAAAATGTCTTTTTAACCTGAATTGCAGGTCTGAAGAGGTTCGCCAGTGGGGTGCAGGAAGCTTAGCTGTTTGTATGTCTGAATGGTTCTGTCCTGAAATGGCCCACGCAGGTGTTCTGTGTGTAAAATGCTCGTGAACTAACTTCCCCTTTCATTATTTTACAGGTCAGTAGCAAAGATGAAGACTTCTTGGATTTGTCTGTAGATGTTGAGCAGAACACTTCAATAACACACTGTCTCAGGTACACATATAAATAACATGACAATACTCATCGTTAATGGCAGTGTTTTATGGTTGTTTGATGGTTTTTACAGGGACTTCAGTAATACAGAGACCCTGTGCAGCGAGTATAAATACTACTGTGAGACGTGCTGTAGCAAACAAGAGGCACAGAAACGGTCAGTATGAGCAGATTTGGATTTCTTTATCTGTGTATGCATACAGTGTACTACAAAATACAGAGAAAACATGCTTGATGTAAGCGTGGCGACCGTGTGCTTGTGTGTGTTGCAGCATGCGTGTAAAGAAGCTGCCTATGATCTTGGCCCTTCATTTAAAGCGCTTTAAGTACATGGAGCAGCTGCATCGCTACACTAAACTGAGCTATCGGGTGGTGTTTCCGCTGGAGCTCCGCCTCTTCAACACCTCCGGAGACGCCGTCAACCTCGACCGCATGTACGACCTCGTCGCTGTGGTGGTCCACTGTGGCAGGTACGAGAACTGTCAAACATGCCATCTGCAGTGTATCAAACCGTGTTAACACAGCATGCCATTTAGGTACATTATGTCATGTGTTTTATAAATATAAACTGTATAAGCAGCTTCAGTCTTAACACACCGTGGTTTATAAACACGAATGCATAAACACTATGATGTGAGTATATTAGATCGAGGACACTATAATGGGAATGTTCACTAACTAACTTCCATACTGAGAAAATGTGAAGAAATATCAATTTTTAATTGTTGAAATGTTACAGTTGTATAATTGTTTGAATGTTACAGTTATGTTATTGTTAAAATGTTACAGTTTGATTGTAGTTATAGAAATATGAATGCCAACATTTTACAGTCCCTGACATTTTGTGACCATGTGTGTGTGTGTTCATATTAGTGGACCAAACAGAGGGCATTACATCACTATTGTCAAGAGTCACGGCTTCTGGCTGCTGTTCGATGATGACATCGTAGAGGTATGCACCTTAATGTTCAACAGAGTATAAACTCTCATGCACACAGACCGCATTGTTTCTCTCATCATTTCTTATTTTGTCTATCCCAGAAAATTGATGCACAGGCCATAGAGGAGTTCTACGGTTTGACCTCTGACATTTCCAAGAACTCCGAGTCGGGATACATTCTTTTCTATCAATCCAGAGAATGAAAGAACAAAAATTGAAGGCAATGGAGGAAAGAGTGTCGGAGAAAGGACGCACATGACATCCGCTAAATTCCTTTTCCACATCTCTTCCCCTTTCCTCATCTCATACTCAGGGTCTCCAGCTTAGACTGGGTGCCAAAAGCCCTCTGTAACCCATTTGCCAATACTACATTTCCCATTTCCCCAGCCTTGCTGCATTCTGGCAAATATACATTTTCAAATCTGACCTGAAGTCAGTCACCTGCATTTTGAAGGCACTTTATAAACAAACAACAATAAATAACAAAAGCAACACAACCACAATATTCAACTACAATACTCTTCTAAACTTGAAGGAATTAAACGCAACAAAGGGAGCAAAGACTACAGAGTTCCTCCTAGACTCAAGCCCTGGTCAAGAATCACTGTTTGCCTCTCATCCTGGGTGTTCGAAACCAAGGAAGAGGGTTTCTCTCATCATCCCCGGCTTATAGGGTCAGCGATCAGGGTCCCAGTTTAGCATCACGTGAAATGGTTTTGTACTTTGACGCACATCCATCAGTTTTAGTTTGTCACGCTCTTAGAAAGACACTTAACCATCCTCAGTAGCTAATATGTCCAGTATGACCGTTTGTTTCGGAGTATCGATTGCTAGCACGTTATATTTGTTATGCAGATTATGAGGTGCGTGTGAGTATGTGCACTTGGACAGTAAACACACAATGCTGCTCTTGAACAACTTCTTCTTTTCACCCTAAAATGGATCGTCCAATCATTAAGAGAGTTCGAAGTGACTGAATTTTTTCTTCACTAAAAAGATTTGTACGACTGAAAGCTTGTTCTCTTCCGGTAACAATGAAAAAGCTCATTGTAGTCCAAATGCTGCTTTTCTCTCCTACATTATTTCATTCTTATCTAAAACTGTTGTTATCTAACTTCCATTGTAGGTAATGGCCTTACATTCAAGTCAGCTCTGGTTGAGGTTTTTCTGGTTCGGTCTAGTTCTGCTGTTGTGTAGTACACTCATTCATGTGGCTGAAATCTGCCCTTAGCCCAACTGGCTTCATCCCAGTTAGAAACAGTAAGCCAGTCTGCTTCTCTTGGGTTGAGTTGCAGATGATGTCATTGAGTTCATCCTTGATAATGAAGAATACAGTAGGGATTTATTATTCATTTGTTTTCTTTATTGAAAAGTAGCCTTACCTGTGTACGTACATTTCTGTGTTGGTCGGCATTGCAGTGCAGTGGCCAGACTGTGGTTCATAACATTTTTATTTTATAATTACTAATATACTGTATTAAAGTCTTTAAGGGAGTAGTTCACCCAAATATGACTTCATTTTTTCAGTTAAACACAAGTAATTTTATATTAAAATGTCATCATGTTATATTCTTATATAGCACTCAAAATTGTGAAATTTGTCAAAAAAAGCTCATAGATTCATCAATAAAGGCTATCTAAATGGCTTCAGAGGGTTAATAAATGACTTTTGAAGCGAAATCATACATTTGTAAAAAAGAAAAATGATGACTGTGTGGTTGAGTTTTTTTTTTTTTTAGTAAAATTAAAACTAACAAGCAGATCCAAGTACTTGATTCAATTTTATCAAAGTTATCAGTGTTCCATTTAAATTTGAATTTAGAAGATAACATGACAGCATTTTTATTCTAAAATAATTTATTAATGAATAAATATTAACATAATAAATTAATTATATTAATTATAAATTAATTAATTAACTAATATACAGCTGAAATGATTTAATGATTTATGACAGAATTTTCAGCTTTGGGTGAACTATTCCTTATAACAGAGATCAGTATTTTATCATTGCTTTGGTAGGAGAAACTTAAAATGGAACAGAAGGAGCCCTAAGATTACCGTAATGCAGTCAGTAAAGCTCAGCTGTTGATTTTATCAAAGGATATACTAGAACATGACTGTTGCGATAAGAACACACAAACTATCATTTCAAATTTGTGATATAAATGGCATTTATTAGAGAGGGCTTTTACGATTTAATGTAGTTTTATTAGTTCTCAGAGGAAGAACTATGAAGAAGTCTTTATCTACTGTGTATATGATTTAGCCTTCACACAGAAGGGAATGCTCTGTGCTAGGTGTAATACAGGGAAACGATAAACATTCCACACTATGACGGTCTTATTTTCTATTCATGTTTTTACACATTTTCAATATATGCTTGAGGTATTGAAGGTATGTGTCATTTAATTCTCTTAGAAATAAAATGGTTTACCACAAACACGTACTCTTGAGTAAATACAGCCAGTGATGGAATTAATTTATTAGCATTTTTGGCCATTCAAGGCACATTCTGCATAGATATTTCAACATGGTAAAATAATTGTTAGTTTGAATGAAATCTTAATTCTGAGGTAATCCATTACTGCACACTTGCTCTACAGCTCATTGTAGGATTGTAGTACCTGTAACGTCACACTCCTCAATCACATTGTTTATTACATTGTAACATGTAATTATGTTAATGAATCACTACATGCAATATAGTGTATGAACACTGTAACAACACAATGTAAGACTGACTATGCATTGTTTGGTAAAGTTATTTATCCTGTTGTTTCCTAGGGCTAGACAGATGCTGGAGTTTGAGTTGTGTTACATTTTGAAAGTGAAAATGTAGAGAAAGAGCGTGTGAATGTGTGTTTCATTGGTTCTACGACCATATTTCTTTCCCCATCTTCTCAGTTCTTTTGATTTGCAAGGTATCAAAATCAACAAACGTGCCAAAATTATAATGGAAAACACTTTTTTCTTCAAACTGGAACACGAGAGAAAAAACTTAAAAGTCATGAAACTGTACATACATAATACGTATACATATTGGTTAGAAATAAATTATATTTTTAAAGCAGTATAGATGATTCTAATAAAGATGTCCTATTATTTGCATGGGGAGAAATTAAGAGATAAAAAGCTGATGAGAGTGTTTTCATCAGGTCTCCTATGGTGACCTGGATCATTTGAAGTCAGTTCCGTAAAATAGTTTATGTGTTCCCATTTAAACGAGAAGTACTGTAACTGTTGTGGATTGAATCCCCACACACACATACATAAACACCTCGGTACGTTGAGTGGATAATAAATCTATTAGTCCATCACTTAACAAAGTTATTACAAATACAAACCTTGTATGCAAAAAAACACCTGTTTTGTTCTCTTCTAATGTGAGAGTGTGTTTTATAGGTGCAGAAAAGAGATGTGTAACGATGTGTGTGTTTGTGTGTTTGACTGAGACACACCAGGACTTCAACTCTAATGGAAAGTGTGATAACTGTAAGTGCACTTTATAATAGCAGAACCAAAACGGTTTCTCGTAGGAACTGAAATCCAGAGATTCTTTTGGTTTATTTTCCTCTCCTCAATAAATATAACGTAACTTTACCAGCTTTGGCTCAGCGGTGCTTTATATTCATTTGTTTGTTTGTCCTCTGTGTTCTTTTTAATGATTGTTCTGCTCTTTGTCGAAGCTACGCGTCTTATTGCGTGCCTCATCTCTGACTAATCAGATAAAACGTGGCAGTTTTGTACTAAGACACAAAGGGCCTCTGGCTGAGGGAGAGGGAGTGAAAAGAAAAAAAATCGGCTCCTCAAGAGATTGAAATGACGAGAAATGAAGAGCCAGATTTACGGGAAGATCCTTTATGAACCTGAAATGCTGATGCTTCGGTAGCAACAAGCATTTTTTGGGATGTTCGGAGGGAGATGTGTGACTTCCTGTGTGCGTGTGTAAGAGATCTTACGTCTTTATACTAAAACAGAACAAGTGCACCAGGCAGTCGTGTTCTTCTAGGAAATCAATGGCTTTTGTTTTTATTTGTGTATGTGTTAGACCCTAACTGATGTGCGTCACATTTTGCTCACCTTGAGTGAGGTGCAGTTTGTGTATATGTGAGACTTCCTGGTTGACAACTCACTGATTCTTATAATCAGCTCTCCTACCCAACTACTTCCTGTCGTTTTCAGAACATAACCTGGTCAAAAGCATCTTAATCTGTCTGTGCTTTCTGTTCACGTGTCTCTCTTTAAAGATGAGGGAAAAGGGGCAATTGCAGCAGTTATGATTTTATCATAAATCAGCCCGTGTGATGACTTGCTGCACACGCTCAGTAAAGTTTAGCATGATTGTTTATTTTGCCTGTGACATCGCAAACCATTTTTAAACTACCACGATATAATGATAATGCACATTATTTCATCAAAGTATTTAATTATTTACTGTTTTTGACTCATTATCTAATCTTTAAGTACCAAAACATTTACATGTTAATTGTGATAATTGTCTCAATACTGTATGTGACACTTATTAGGTTAAGTACAAAGGTATTTCACTTCTGATGATGTTAATGTAACTCCCAAATATTTGTTTAGTTTATTCTAACAGTTTAAGTAAAAATTTTAACATAAAAGTAACTGTATAGCAACATCAGCATCAAAGCAATAATAATTATTAATATTATTACTCAGATAAGATACAGAGAACCAAAGGGATATTTTCCCCATCACAGCTCTGCTGTTTTACATTATAAGCATGTTAATGTTACACTTAAATTGACATATATAAATGTTTCTTATATGTATTAGTCTGTGAGTCACAAATGAAAAATGTTCCTGCTGATCTCCTATTTTTCTAATTATTATCTGCTCTCATTTATGATATGATTGGTCCACAGAAACTCATTATCCCTATTTATAAAATTCACAATCACCTCTGGCTCCTTCCGGGAACTCATACAAACAGATGAATATGGGCTACATTCATAAGACTGTGTATCCTTGGGTAACCCCATCGCTGGGATGCATACTGCTATGCATTTGCATCTAAGCACCTGATAAAATGTAGCCTTGTTTTTATTCAGCAGGCAAAAACCTTAGGACCTCTATTGGGCAATTAATAAAAGGCTGAAAAAACATTTTCAAGCACAAAGTTTCTAAGAAAATACACATACAACATAATTGCTTTTCAGCAGGAGTTACTTTTAACTGGAAAGTGATTTTTTTTACATCTTTGAGAATACCAGCTTTGTCTCTGATGTCTCTCCAGTTGTGTGTGATTTGATGAGGAATGTGATCTAAAACAATTTATCAGTTTCATTTAGTAAACACAAAGTAATCAAACTACTATTATACAATTATTCATTTATACAAATATTCCTTTCTTCGACTAATCAAAGAGTAATTATCAGAAGCATATTTAAAAAAGGTATCCATAGGTAAATTAAATTACATTAAATGATATCAAATTACATTAAATGATATTAAATTACATTAAATGATATTAAATTACATTAAATTAAATTACACTATAATATTATAATACAATAAAAAGCATTAGTAGTCCTATTAGTAATTACTTTGATTATGCATAATTAGCTACAGTCAGACAGTCTGTAGTTTCTGGTTTTGGCATTCTTGTCTAGAGCTTGTCTGGATCTTTCTTCAAATATGACAGAGATAAGAATCAAAACGGGCTTTTATTGGCAGGGTAAAATTGCATTAGGAGGAATGTGGATAATTTAACTGTTGACAAATAATACAGTAAATTAAAAGTGTAAGAAAGAATTAACGGCTAAATAAAGTACAATACTTCAAAATCTTTAAAGATGTGGGCAGTGTGACGGGTCATCAGTTATTATGATCTTGGATATAGGATGTTTCATGTGTCATGTGGTGGTTGATTCAGAGATGTCTATGTGTGCTATTGCTGTTGTTTGTCTAATGAAGCATTACACTTTTACCAGTTCTTTTGCTTCAGTAAGAACAAACACTTCGCAAGCATCCTGCAATCTTTTCTCTCATTGGAAGTGGATGTTCCAAACCATTCCACGCGTGCATTAGCACAAACAACACCAGATGCATACCATTAATGCTCTGCTGTAATTTTCTACAGTTTCATTGTAACACTGATCAGCAAATAATATTTGTGTGCTGAGTTCCAGCATTCCAGTGACTTTTTTGGCATACGTGTTCCTATTTCCCAGAAGCACACACACAAAAAACCAAGGAATTAGCCATTAAACTTTACAAAGTGCATTTTTGGGAGGACTCTGAGGTCCAGGCTAGCAACCCTGCTTAACAACACTGAGAGTCTGAATTATGAGGAACCATTTCCTAGCCTTCTATTCATTTACGTGTGTGTGCTTAAGCTCTTCATTGTCTAATCCTGACTGAGACCATTTTCCACAAAAGAAAAGTATATTCTTCTGTGGAAAAGAAAAGAAAGTTACATAAGAAGACAGTTCACTTAAATATGTTATATCACATTATGATTTTTAATATAATTTCTCACACAAGTTAAAGAAAGGGCAAAGGCATGTGTTAGAGGATGTGATCAGCCTTACATAACTTCAATAGCCTTTTTATAGTTTTATAATTTTTCTCTGCTGCAATCAAACTATTTCATGCAGTGAAGAATAAATGTAAAATAAAAAGATGTTTACGCAGTAGTTCTAGTTTGTTGCAGTTCTCTTTCCAGGGCAATCGCTGTTTCGTTTCTTAATGTATGATGTAATACTGTTTACTACCTATAGAGTTTTAACTACTAGTTTTCAGCTACATTTGGCACTTGTTGCACTATCAAATACTCTTTTAAAAATAGACGTTCAGTTTGCAATTACATAATTTTATATTTTTGTGGTCCCTTATTTTAGAGAGTGTAAGATAGCCACACAGCAGTGTTTAGGCCTTCTCTGTATTTATAATAATCTGCTGTTCTTCAGATGTGGAAACACCTCAAAGCTTCTCCAATCCTGCTTGAGCAAGTATGTGACACTAATAAGCTGCTGTGGGTCTGAAACTCTAATGAATAACAATTAGTGTCCTCTGCTAAAACGCCAGTGCGGGCACCGGGGCTCATTCTGCAGAACTTTATCATTTTATATTACTCAGTACAAGAAAAAGCAGCAGCTGTCAGAGACACGTGGAGGTTGGCCAGGTTTATGTGAGACAGGTTGCAAGGGTGAGCTTATGGTCATAGTTTCATACAGTGATTAAAAAGTAACCACTAATGATTTACTATGAATATTAGTCACCGCTTTATAATGACGTGTGTTCAAGGTCAGTGAATCACTGCAGTCTAAAACGCATTCCAACGGCTCTGTAGTGCACATAATCATTGCTGCAGTCATATATCTTATTATTCTGCCTTCTACGGCATGTAACGCCATATCAGACAGGCTTCAGGACTGACTCATACCTATTTCTGTTCCACTCAAACATATACAAACATAACCCAAGTCTCTGCAGTGATGTAGGTAACATGACTATATATAGCTCATAGTAGCTGGCCAGATAATTCTTTTGAACTTTCTCTGAATACACAGTTTTAGGAATGTTTACTTCATATTTCCTATAGGCCTTATACTCATGTGACACTTTTGTGTGGTTTCTGTTAAGTAAGCGCCCTCTAGAGGATAAACTGTGTACTTAATTCTGCATTTGTCCCATAGATTTGTTTCTTCTTTTGACCATTAACTGCAAACTTTTCCTGTTGTTGATCAAACTGCATTATTTCAGTTGGTAAAAATATGCGAATTTTGACTTGATCTTACATAAACCTGTTTGCTTCTTATAGCATTACGTAATTGTAGTGTTAAGTGGGTATTAATTGTGCTCCATTGTTTCAGTTCTTTTTTTTACGTTTTCTGTTTTTCTGTTTTATTGCCCTCTGTTGATTTAAAACCACTAATTCAGTATAATTTATCATACATAAACAACAGGATGATTTTATTCTTTAGTTTAAGTATTTATTAAGTACCTGGCATTACTGACAGAAATGGACAGTTCACCTGTAAATTCCTTCATTATTTACTCACTTTTAAGCTGTTTCAAAATCGTATGACTTACACTTTGGGGTTAGTAAGTTGACATGTACTTGCAAAGTTACTTGTAGTCAGTAAAATGTCTGCTGGAGGAATATATACATATAAAGTGTTAGCATATATTAAACAAACAGTGTAATAATACTCCTGTAAGTGCATCGTTCCATATAGTCAACTGTCTATTTGAAATGGTCTGAAGACCATTTTTGTATCAACTAACCTTAAGTTTATAAACTGAGAGCAATGAATTGTCTAAATAGTCTTTAATTACTCATCTTTGTTATCAACAGTTGTGTAACATATAACACATGACATTTGACAGTAACCCAGTCCTGTGTATTAACATGTAACTAAATCGTTTCGAGGCTTTAAAAATAGAGTACCAACCCTTGAGTTTTTAGTCTAATAATTGTACATGGAATAACATTCACATGGTTGTGTTTTAGTTATAGTTTTAGTGGTATAAAATTGAAAGAATATAATAGTGTCCCAGAGGCAGTGAAGCAGAAAGACTTTTGGCAGAATTATCCACTATTTTATTTTTGAGTCACAGGAAATGGACTTGACCCCAAAGTGGGCCAAAGAAATATACAGAGACCCATAAAAGTGCACTAGTTAATAAGGAAGGAATTTATTCATTGCTGGCACTGTCGCTTTTAACTGTGTGTGTGTTTTATAGAAGAACAAAGACTAAAAACGTTCCTAGATATTAGCAATCTGTGATGCTTGATATTTAACAAAAACACGCACAAATTGCACAGATTCGCTTTAAATGTTTTATAATTGCCGCCAGAATCAGGGCTTTTGGGATCCTGCTGCCTCACAGGTTCTGTTTTGCTCCACACTGAGCCAGAGACAACAGGACCGCACCTTTCAGTGTGTTTTTGTTTAGGCACTGGGCCTGCTAGTGCACTGAAACCCATGGCCATAATCTGATCTGGGATCATATCCAGTCCAATGAACTTTAACACCCCCTGAGTTCATATAACTGGTATGCACAAATCCATCAACACAAGTCTTATACTGACAAGTTCATCACAAATTTACCCATTTTTCTCAGTGTTTTCTAGAGTTTCTGCTAAAATGTAAATATTAAAGTTAAAGAGCATGGCGCTAAAAAAAAAAGGACATGGGTTTGATCGAGCAATTGCATATTAAAAAAAGATGTATAGTGTAATGCACTGTAAACCATTTTGGATATGTGAATATTAAACACAAATGCTACTAATACTGATGGAAGTACTAATAGTACACAGAGAACATGACGGTAATTCAATGCAGGGGAATGTAAGTGTTTTTACTATGTACATATGACATGATCGAGATGAACATGTAACATTCAGAAAATAAGAAGCCATATCATTTGATCTGATTCACAGTTTTTAACATGCATATTTTAGGAAAGCAAAGATGTAAATTTAAGTCTATATGTAGATAAGGGTTTAAATATTTTTTCAAAACAATAATCAATAGCCTCACACACATATAAACACATACGAACATATAGCTAAAGACATGAATTCCCTCGACAGGCTATTAATCTCTGTGACATGTGCACACATGGAGTCTACAGCTAAGAAAACACAGGCGGCATGTCTTCCTATGTCTACATATGCAGTTGTTCAATGTTTTGCTTTTTAAGTTGTAAAACCAGAAGAGCTGAATTCATGAATTTCCATCTTGATTTCTAGTGTAGCCCACCCAAATACTGGTCAAATCCCATGCAAAACATATTTTTCTATGAAATAAACACAGACATACAAACGGTAACACAAAAAACATAATATTTACTTCCGTGTTAATATGTATTTTCAGATCTCCAACAATGTGTTTATCAGGTTTCAAAGACCAGTTTGTTTCCTGCTTTTAATCAAATATCCAAACACATTCCCTTAAAAACTTTTTGTCATAATCCGCATAAGTGAAATGCTGCAACCAATCTCAAAAATGGATTCCCTGTCAAAGATCACATCAGACAAATCCTGTGAGCTTTAACCTTGACAACTGACCAAAAGCTCCTAGTGTGGAGACCTTCGGCGGAAGCTCTGCTAACAGCAACATTTGTCTTCTTGTTAAAGTCATTTGTGGTCTTCCTTGGGGAGTGCTGGACCCTGTGAGGAACCTACAAATGATCTTTATCACTGGCCCTCATCTAACAGCCTCTACTTCTTTTTGAGTTATATTTGCAGCAATAGAGCTCTTGTGAGCTATTTGTCTGAAGGGTAACTTTGAAGCAGTATTAGGCTTATTTAACTGCTCTGTGAGCCAAAAACAATCCCGCAGTAAGGTTGTAGGGGCACTCAAGGCTGTACTTACAGTCTAAAAACATTCATTAAGATGTCACAGCAAAAATACATTGCTTTCATTTTAGTCTAAAGCTATATTTTAGTTATATATATTCATCTAGTAGATATATAGCACAGTGCACTGTATTTAGGGATATGATCTGGTTTTGCACTCGTGGCTGCAGGACGGCAGGTGAAGCGGATAAATTGACATAAATTGATTTAAAACCAGTTGTAATTGAATGTCAGCGTTCAGCTTTTATTTATATGGCCAGTATGAAAACTGATCTTGGGTGAGCAATTCTCCCCAAACTGAAGATATTGCAGATGGTATTGAGATCAAAAGGGCATGTTAAAGAAGTTTAGTGAGTGATATGTCAAAACATTTCAGGTGTAGCGTCCAAGCAACAGTTGGACTTTACGGGTGGAGGCTGGAGTTGGACAGTTTCATACGGGATTTGGAAAGAGGCAACGATTTATAGCATTTTTGTTTATGTCAAACTGCAGATGTCAAATGTGTGCATGCGACGATGGCTTTTCCCTACAGTATATCACAACTGTGCAATAGCTAAGACCATAACATTCTGTTGGTATAACACCTGTGGCTGGTTTCTATAATGACATAGAAAGGTCGAATGGTCCAACTTTATTGGATTTGGCTCATTAGGTCTAATTTGAATCTGAAAAGAGTAACTAAATACTGTTAGTTGGTCAGATCAGTTTGTAAGACACAGTCTTAACTAACGACTATGTTTATGCAATTGGCCCCTGTTGTATTGTGCATCTGCATTAAATCCGGTCACAGCAGAGCTGATTTATAAATGAACATGAGATCATGTATTATCGTTTAAGTACATACTACATTCATACATAGAAGCTCTGTAACCCTGATGAGACGTTTTTCTGACATGGTTTACATCTAATCCTATCTTTTCATTGAAAATCAATTTTAAAGCAAGACCATCTGATTTGGACAGTGGAAATTAGACTTTCGCTCTGACCTGTTTTTTACCTGCTTTAGACGGTTGCCATGTCTGCCAGTATGTGTTTTCAGAATGAGCAATTATTATTGAAAAAGAGATTTCTTAATTGCTGAGGAAATGAAAAAATATCGTTATTTTCTCAAGATCATAGTCAATTTGTGGTTATCTTTCTGTGTGTACTACACAGATTTAGGGAAACATGTTTGCTCTATTTCTGTTTCTGACTCAGCTTCATTCTGTTATTGTATTTGACGGGAAATAACATCAGATATGTCCTAGATGTGGTTTATTACCTCCGCTTGCTATTCATCCACAGATAAATAGCTGAATTGCCGTGAATAAAAATGGATATCCGATGGATATCCGGTTGCACTCTGAAGATCTATGCATGTTTATGATCCACAGCTCATGTTTTCTCCAAGAGACGCGTCAGGATATACTGTATATGGACAACAGGAGATCAACGAAAAGCGCATCGAGCATAGAGTGATGCTGCCTTCAAGAGGCAGCGTGTGGAACTGCACTTGTTTTCTGTGGCATACGATGAAAAACTATGACGGTATGTTTGTGAAAAACACCAAAGCACCTGTGACAGTGGATATATTGTAGTTGTAGAGAGAAACCACACATGTATCAGTAAATTTGAGTTGTAAACTTGTAATTTTTTTCTCCCCCACAAACACAACAGTTACGTCTTCTGGAATGCAGGTGCACAAATCCTGTTCTACGAATCACAAATTATTCACATTTTTGCTACTGTTGTCGCAGTAAATTTGGTGCAAGATACATTCACACACCCGCATCATAAATATGAAGTCACGAACAAGATTTGCACATCTGCAAATCAACATGTCCAGCACAAACACAAGTGCATAACTACAACTGCTTGAATCTGCTGCTACGAGTGCAAATACCGCTTTTCGCTTGCAAATGACTATGTAATATTTTGTGCAAAAGTGATTTGTGCATCTGAAGAGGTACCTGTCTCCACAGTGGTCACTTTGCATGTGTTGATCTGAAACAACATTGACAACTATTCAGACAAGCATTAACGAATTACAAACATGTTGTTTCAGTTATGCAAGAATTGTATTGAGGAGTAATCAGCAGATGTCCAAAAATATTATTTGTTCAGTGTGTGAAACACTTTATACACCTTGTCTATAAACACCAGATGTTTTAGCTTCACATGTGTGTGTCACAGTCTCTGTCTGTTCCCCTCTGGTTTCCCTGTTTTTGCACTCGAACTCCACTTCCCAGAATTCTCCACGCTTCCTCACCTCCAGTTCCCTAATCATCAGCTGCCAGCTATCACCTTATTATCACTCCTATAAATGTTTCACTCACTGGTTGTCCCGTCTTGTTTGCTGTTAGTTAATCTATGTTTGTATCTAATTATGTATCTAATTTGACATTAAAATCCCATATTTTATTTTGTATCCGGTAAATGAGACTGCAGTAGGTGATGTGGTGTTGTCATGGTAAGTGATTCTCAAAGTTCTTATGCTCCCATGCTGCTGCTCTGGTCAAACTGTATTGCATTGCTGCTGCTGCTCTGGTCAAACTGTATTGCTCTGGTCAAACTGTATTGCTCTGGTCAAACTGTATTGCTGCTGCTGCTCTGGTCAAACTGTATTGCATTGCTGCTGCTCTGGTCAAACTGTATTGCATTGCTGCTGCTGCTCTGGTCAAACTGTATTGCATTGCTGCTGCTGCTCTGGTCAAACTGTATTGCTCTGGTCAAACTGTATTGCTCTGGTCAAACTGTATTGCTGCTGCTGCTCTGGTCAAACTGTATTGCTCTGGTCAAACTGTATTGCTGCTGCTGCTCTGGTCAAACTGTATTGCATTGCTGCTGCTCTGGTCAAACTGTATTGCATTGCTGCTGCTCTGGTCAAACTGTATTGCATTGCTGCTGCTGCTCTGGTCAAACTGTATTGCATTGCTGCTGCTGCTCTGGTCAAACTGTATTGCATTGCTGCTGCTGTTCTGGTCAAACTGTATTGCATTGCTGCTGCTGTTCTGGTCAAACTGTATTGTTGCTGCTGTTCTGGTCAAACTGTATTGCATTGCTGCTGCTGTTCTGGTCAAACTGTATTGCATTGCTGCTGCTCTGGTCAAACTGTATTGTATTGCTGCTGCTGCTCTGGTCAAACTGTATTGCATTGCTGCTGCTGTTCTGGTCAAACTGTATTGCATTGCTGCTGCTGCTCTGGTCAAACTGTATTGCATTGCTGCTGCTGCTCTGGTCAAACTGTATTGCATTGCTGCTGCTGCTCTGGTCAAACTGTATTGCATTGTTGCTGCTGCTCTGGTCAACCTGTATTGCATTGCTGCTGCTGCTCTGGTCAACCTGTATTGCATTGCTGCTGCTCTGGTCAAACTGTATTGCTCTGGTCAAACTGTATTGCATTGCTGCTGCTCTGGTCAAACTGTATTGTATTGCTGCTGCTGCTCTGGTCAAACTGTATTGCATTGCTGCTGCTGTTCTGGTCAAACTGTATTGCATTGCTGCTGCTGCTCTGGTCAAACTGTATTGCATTGTTGCTGCTGCTCTGGTCAAACTGTATTGCATTGTTGCTGCTGCTGTAAACTGTATTGCATTGCTGCTGCTGCTCTGGTCAAACTGTATTGCATTGCTGCTGCTGCCTGGTCAAACTGTATTGCATTGCTGCTGCTGCTCTGGTCAAACTGTATTGCATTGTTGCTGCTGCTCTGGTCAACCTGTATTGCATTGCTGCTGCTCTGGTCAAACTGTATTGCTCTGGTCAAACTGTATTGCATTGCTGCTGCTCTGGTCAAACTGTATTGTATTGCTGCTGCTCTGGTCAAACTGTATTGCATTGCTGCTGCTGTTCTGCTGTATTGCATTGCTGCTGCTGCTCTGTCAAACTGTATTGCATTGTTGCTGCTGCTCTGGTCAAACTGTATTGCATTGCTGCTGCTCTGGTCAAACTGTATTGCATTGCTGCTGCTCTGGTCAAACTGTACTGCATTGCTGCTGCTCTGGTCAAACTGTACTCTGGTCAAACTTATTGCATACTGCTCTGGTCAAACTGTATTGCATTGCTGCTGCCCTGGTCAAACTGTATTGCATTGCTGCTGCTCTGGTCAAACTGTACTGTATTGCTACTGCTCTGGTCAAACTGTACTGTATTGCTGCTGCTCTGGTCGAACTGTACTGTATTGCTGCTGCTCTGGTCGAACTGTACTGTATTGCTACTGCTCTGGTCAAGTCTATTCAAAACACAACTGGCCTTTACTCCCTCCACACATTTAATAGTTTTATTACTACCAAGATGCAAAACATTGCTATCATGCAAGTCTTTACCTAGAAGATCTTTAAAATAGGCCTTTATTATTTAAACTACAGCATTTAAGTTAAAACGATACAAAACACTGCTCTGATTTAAGTTGAACTGTGCAGCATACAGGAAAGAAACAGAAATATGACTTTGTAATACTGTACGTCAACATGTATAACTTCTGTCAAACATGCACTGCACAAGAAGTAAAGCACTTAACTTTTTTGACTTTTTAATTAATTTAATTATGCACCACTAATATAACACATTTGTTTAAAGCTAACCGATAGTAATTATATTGCTAAGGTGTGCAAAGAGGGTTGACACTGTAAAATTGTTTACTAAAAAATGGAACTAAAAAAATAGAAAAAATAGAACCTTCCCGTTGAGATCTGCATTAATGGTTGCAGTTCTTTTTTTATTTTTTGTTTTATGTTTCTTTCTCAGGTGCTGGTTTAAGTTATACATTGTGGCAAATTGGGCACTTCTTAGATTTGTTCTTGTTCTGTTAGAGAGAGAAACAAGTATGAATGCACATAAGAAAAGGAATCCTAATCCATTTCAACTATAAAAAAACTTATAGATATAACATAGATATAAATATTATAGATAGATTAAATGGTTTATAGAGAAGGTTTTGGGTAATACAATTCAAGTCATCCAGTGTAAAAATAGCCTTTTTCTAATTTCTATCAAATCAGACGGACACAAACTGAGTTCTGCTGGCACAATTCCTTCTAAAACATCATGCAGAACATCACATGAAAATGGTGTAGTCTATTCAAAACACAACTGGCCTTTACTCCCTTCACACATTTAACAGTTTTATCACTACCATTTACATTTACATTTAGCTGACGCTTTTATCCAAAGCGAGGGTACCACCAGGTGATGTTCGCTGAGCGCAGGGTTCTGGATGGGTTGTAGGTATGTAGAAGAGAGTCAAAGTATGAGGGTGCAGAGTTTGTGACAGTTTTAAATGTCAGCATTAATGATTTGAATTTAATGCGGGCAGCCACTGGTAGCCAATGGAGAGAAATGAAGAGAGGTGTGATGTGCTCTTTTGGGTTCCTGGGAAACAAGTCTTGCTGCTGCGTTCTGTATCATCTGAAGTGGTTTGATTGCTCGTGCAGGAAGACCAGCCAATAGTCCAGTCTGGAGATTACCAGGGATTGAACCAGCAGTTGGGTGACGTGCTCTGTGAGATATGGCCTGATCTTCCTGATATTGTAAAGTGCATATCTACAAGACCGACCGTGATATCCTTGAGATGTGTTCAGTAAAGAACAGCTGGTCATTGAAGATTACACCTAGGTTTCTTATGGATTTAGATTGTATAATGGTTGCGTTGCGTTGTAGGTGAGGCCGGAAGTACCAGGAGCTCAGTCTTGGCTAGGTCTAGCTGGAGGTGGTGTTCAGTCATCAAAGATGAGATGTCTTTTAGGCAGGCTGCAATGCGTGATGCTATTGTGGGATCGTCTGGCTGGAAGGAGAAGAAAATCTGGGTGTCGTCTGCATAGCAGTGGTAGTCAAAGCCATGTGAATGTTGAATGATGGGTCCCAGGGATGTTGTGTAGAAAAGAGGAGTGGTGTAAGAACAGATCCCTGAGGAACGCCAGTGGCCATGGGATGGGCTTTGGACAGCCCCCCCATTCCATGACACCATCTGTAACATTAAAAAACCTTTTGGTTAATTACAGTAATTTTTCATGAAAACATGTGTACTGTACAGTAAGGGAGGTATCTCGCCTGGCAAAATCTCACATGTCAGTTTAGTCACTGGAAATGATGTGATGTAGGATGTGATATAGGCTGCAGGAAAACAGGATGGCGGATCCAAATGCAGAAACAATGAAACATCCATGAAGAACCAACAACAGACCAAACAAGACTGAAACAAGGAGGTATGTATAAATAGGGAGACAATCAGTGGAAAAGGACACAGGTTAAATCAGACAGGAACATGAAAAAACCCTTTTGAGGACTTGTATGTTTGAGAAATGTGTGTACTGTACATACAGTTAGGGAGAAATATGCAAAATTTCACTTGAAGTCAGGCTAATCACGAGGAACATACTATAACCTTTGGAACATGAAAAACCCCTTTGAGGACTTTCAGTAATATGTTTGAGAAATGTGTGTACAGTACGTACAGTAAGGAAGATACTGGCAAAATCCCACTTGTTGAAATGATACCCATACAGCCAAATAACAAGTAAAACTTAAGTAAAACACTAATTCCCAGCCTTAGTTTACCAACAACACTTATAAAAACAGAACTAATCATGTCATGAAGGCTTTTTAATTAAATTACATTTCTTGAACAAGCAAACTTATGTCTGTTATTTCCATCTTTCATTAAAGAATTTAGTAGTCTTGTTGCTTCTCTTTCAATCATCGTGCAATCCTGTGGAATTCAGAGAGGAAATGACTAGGGGGGGGGAAAAATTGATTCACATATAAACCGCGATTCAGTTTAGAGACTGCAAATCAGAATTCTGCATGTAGGGATAACTTCTGGAATAATTATTCACGTGTCATTTACTGGAATGCTGGTCAGATAGCCAAGACTATTTCGACTCAACTCCGCTGATAGGGAGCTGCTTGTACACGGTCTTGTCATTATTTGCGCCTTTGTGTTATATGTGCTGGTTTTGTGATTTTTGATTGTGCCACAAAACTATAAAATATTTTAAACTGTGATGTAAAAAGAAATATAATGCTGTACACTTGTAACATGTGAAAGTAACCGGGATGAAAGCTATTCTACTAAATAATATTTTAATATGAGGGTAGTATTTTTTACAAATAGCTGCCTGTCCTGCTGTTCATTTCAGATTTGCCCCCATTTTAGAGGACGAGCTTTGATTGGGAGGTTTAGATTTGAGCCGTCTTTTTTTGAGCGTTCATTCTGATTGGATAGCTACGGCTGACGTCATCACGCGGAATGCCCATTCATCTTTGCAGTTGGGCGTTGGACTCCGCATCTTATGAGCGACGAGAGAAATTTGTCCATTTTCTGCACAGTTCTGGGATTTTATATTAAGTATACCTACTTGATAGTGTTTTTATACACTTTACGCGTTTTCCTAAACGAGACTGGCATTGTCTCTTGACCAGGAGGTGGTTATTTTAAGAAAGAGGATTGCCGGTCTTTGTTCTATATTGGGATTTGCTGGGTTCTTTGTTGGAGTGAAAGCATGGGAGCGCAATTCTCTAAAACAGCTGGAAAAGAAGAGATCGTGGCAGAAAAACCAGGAGAAGCTGCAGCTTCAGCCTCTAAAGCCAACGGACAGGTAAAAAAATTTTTATGTAATTTTTATGTATATTTTACGAAGGCTTTGCCCGAAGTTTTGATTTACAAGCGCATTACGGTTTACATTACAAATTATTATTGTCCAAGTATTACATTTTTAGATTTTACAATATTTTTTATGCGTTCGGGTTTTACGAGTTTTGATTTTATGTTTTAGATATATTCGAGTCTTTGTTTATAATTGCAAGTACAAAGATGTTTAACCATACAAACATGCATAATAATTTAGTTGTGCATAATAATTTAGAATGATCGAAAAATAAATGAATAATGCGTTTTTGCGTTTTAGAACTCTCGTTTTAGCCGGGGAAGTTGGTTATTGTCAGGAATAACAATGGCAGACCACGCCTGGTCACAAATGCTCAATAGATGCTTGCTTCAGTATCACAGAGGAGCTCTCTCAACGACAAAACCACTTACTAGAAGTTCTGCTAGTGCTTCAGGCAGATGGCTTGGACAGACATTTAACATTTGTTATTTGAACTGAATGGTGAAAAAGGTTGACATACTGTAATAAATAAGTGCATTTCTTAGTTTAGTTCTTTGGAAGCAATAACGGAAATCTTCTGGCGGTCACAACACTAATATCTCATATCAACGGGAAGCGTGTGCACGATTGACGTTTATTAACATCAGGTCACGAAATCAATACATGATATATTGTAAATGAAGTATCTTTTAGAAACCACGTCTTTATTGTTGGATCCACAGCATTGATCGTTTCTGTTGCTCTTGCTTACTGCATTGAACGCAATTGCTGTGTAATAACAGTTAGTGTTTTGCTTTAGGAAAATGGTCATGTCAAGGTAAACGGAGAAGCATCTCCAGTGGATGGTGAGAGCAGAGAGGAGGTTCAAGCTAATGGCAGTGCAGCACAGGAACAGGGAGAGAAGGCTGAAGAATCACCTGCGGAGAAGGCCACGGAGGTGGAGAAGGTGAACACGGAACCAGTTGCTTCTACTGAGGGGGAACCTGCAAAAGTTGAGGATGGTGCCGATCCCTCCACAAGCAGTGAGACGCCAAAGAAAAAGAAGAAGCATTTCTCTTTTAAGAAATCCTTTAAATTAAGTGGGTTTTCTTTCAAGAAAGGCAAAAAGGAGAAAGGAGAGGGTGGTGAGGAGGCAGCGGCCAGTGAAGAGGCAAAAACCGAGGGAGCTGAAGCTGTGGAAGGTGGTACATCTAAAGAGGAGGCCACACTAGGAGAAGAGGCGGCGCCTGCCACAGGCAGCCCTAGTGAAGCCAAACCTGAGGAGATGCCACTAAAAAAAACAGAAGAGGAGCCAAAGGCTGCCAGTGCAGGCGCAGAGGAGCCTGAAGAGGTAGCGAAGCCCCCAGAGTCGGCAGTGTCTGAGCCTACACTTTCTCATAATGAAGCACCTGCAAGAGAGGAAACTGCTGCACAAGAAGTGGAATCCAGTCCAGTGGAATCCAGTCCAGTGGAATCCAGTCC
Organism: Beaufortia kweichowensis; assembly: GCA_019155185.1. Lineage (NCBI taxonomy): Eukaryota > Metazoa > Chordata > Actinopteri > Cypriniformes > Gastromyzontidae > Beaufortia > Beaufortia kweichowensis. The sequence continues at coordinate 13,608,425 of CM032807.1, forward strand.
AGTGGAATCCAGTCCAGTGGAATCCAGTCCAGTGGCCCCTGCCGAATCCACTGCTGAGTAACAAGCACAATGCACACAAGCAGAAAATGGAGTTGGGGAAGAATGATAAAGATAATCAAAAAAACATTCCCTGTACCTGGGCAAGAGGCTTTGGAGTACTACTACTAAGGATATTTTGGAGCCGTTTCTGTTTTTTTGTACTCCCCCTTCTCCATCTCCCTTCACCCTTTTCTCAAGTCATTTCTTAATCTGTAAGATGGATGGCTAGTTGAGTAACACAGAAAAAGAATACCATCTATATTTTTCAATCAGTATTACCTATTTTTATTTTTGCATTTTTATACAAATAATTTTTTTACTTTTTTTAAATTTATGGACATGCCATGGAATTAAGGTGGCTGGGTTATGGGTTAAAGAGAGAATAAGGCTTGGGAATAGGAATGTTTAAATGTTGGTACACAATAGACAAACGCATAAAGAGTAGTCCAAAGCAAAACAAACAACAGTTTACAACACTAAAGTATTATTATTTTTACTCTGAAATATTCCAATATAATTTCCATTTCTACATTTTAAGGAAACTTTCCACTTCTCTTTCACTGTTACAGTCAGTGATTTTAATAGGAGAATAATTTGTATAGGCTATATGGTTTATTGAGCTTTTTTAAAGTGTAAGTATGTATAGAAGGGGTGTTTAACTGTGATTATTATAGGTTTTTGTAAAACAGTCATCATGGGAAACCTTTAGAAGCAATTTCTGAACTCAAAGCAAGCTGTGACACATGACGACCTCCTTGTTTATATACTCTGCTTTTGATCATTTTTATTTTTTAGTGATCTTAAGAAAATTAAGGAATCTATTAGATGCAATGTTTGTGTAGGATCATGTTTTTCTTTTGTAAATACAGGAAAAGATTTGACCTAGTTTAGAGATGGAATGTAACTTTGCTTACAAACTTTTATTAAACTGCTCTTTTAAAGGTGTTCTTATTTTTTGTGAGCGCGCTTAAAGCAAAATGAATGTGAATAAAATTAAAATTGTTTTACTGTTATCTATGAATAGAATGTCTGCTTTTTCCCTTTAAGTCCTTTTAAGAAGTTGTCACACTCTGTGGCTATATTTAAATATCACAATGAAACAACATATTTCAACCAACCATTAAACTTAAAAGTGTACTATTAATTGCTCAAATTACTCTAAAACACATTTCAAGGTTTCTACAAGGGTAAGATTGGGACAAGAAATTGATCCTGGACTTCAGTTGTTCCCTTATAACAAACATTTATGTATTCATTTAGTTTTAATTATGCATCATGTTAACATTATTGATCTAAATACAGTCAATTTACTGTTAAAATAATAAAATAATATATTTTTTTGCAAAGAAAATGTACAAAATCAGAAGACATGATGCTGATTGAAAAAGAGGGTTTTGAGCATCCAAAGTGCCCCAAAACGCAACAAAAGCTTGCAATTAGTAGTTACTGTTTGATCTTAAAGGCTTTTAAGCCCATTCCTTGTTTGCCATGCTTTACAGAATAATTTGTTATTTCTTGAATTTTAATGTTCTTAAGTATTGAAAAAATATTAATTGATAAACCGTAATTGATAAAAGTGTGTAGTTGTTATGGAAGATGCAAACATTTAAAAACATTGTTCTGCTGAATAAGCAAATATGTTTTTATTTTCTTACTTGGTCATACTAATAAAATTAAACAAATTTAAACATCAATACACCACATTTAAGTTATGTAATTCATGCAAGACCATAAAGAATACCATAAGAATCTCTCACATCAGGTCACATTTTGTTAACTAATAACAAAACACAGACATGAACATTTATCAGTTGTCAATGAAATCAAATGATAACTTTGACCTTGTTCATGCTGCACATACAAAATAAAAATCTGAAGAAATATAATAGATTGATGACTATGATGAACTCATGAACAGGCCCACATAGTTACTGTATTGTAAAAATATTTTATTTATTAAAGTATCGTTTTTTTTCATACATTTCATACAAATCCTTTCTTTGTATTGGTCTTAAGTAATATTCTAATTTCCTGAGATACTGAATTTGGGGTTTTCATTAGTTGTCAGTTATAATCATCAAAATTAAAAGAAATAAACACTTATATCAGTCTGTGTGGAATGAATGTATACATTATACAAGTTTCACTTTTTGAATGGAATTAGTGAAATAAATCAACTTTGATGATATTCTAATTATATGACCAGCACCTGTACGTGTCATTTAAAGTGCACTATATTACAGTAAATATACAATATTTGTATTTGTAGATATTTGTTTCTTATTTTTATGTTCTTGCTGTTAACTGTTAGTTTCCATATTGGAAAACAAAGATGGTTAACTTTCTCTCTAGAAGTACTCCCTCTGATTGGGTCACTCACATCTTTAGGGTGTGACATCCATATAATCTGCCCTTCTCTATGCTTCAACTTCAACCTCTTTCAATGCTAAACTGTTTTCGAGTATGTGTATATGCATGTTAGAATAGTATGTCTTTAGTCAAGTAAATAAAGTCTTGTTTATATCACATGTGGTGGTGTTTATAGTTCATTCCAGTAATCTGGAGTCTCTAATGACAATTATCATTACATGCTTTACAAAATTTTCCCAAATCAAGTATTTGATCCAAACACATATAGTTGATCACACAGACGGCACTGTAAAACATTCTCGTTGCATTGGCTGATTTATTTACTTCAAATACATTTGTATTAAAATAGACATTCTCTGAAAACAAGACTCGTTTTTAGGAATTTCTTCATTTTTACAGTTAAAAAACATAATTCTTCATTTTAAAATCATCAAACACACCAAAGTAATTTATGACCTTATTACCACCCTGTTTTTAATCCTCTCACTAAAACGGTCTGCTTGGTGTATCTCCCTTTCAGGAACCTCTAGTTTACCTTTGGTTTAACCATTAACTTTTATGATAGATAGCCTACTGCTACTGCTGAGAGAGACGGTTTCACTCGCAAATACAGCTTCTTTTTTAAACGCATTATATGTTTATTTATGTCACAGACACCTAAATGATCATATAAGTACAAACGTTTTTTTTAATTAAAGATTTAAGTTTATACCACATAAATGAATCACTAGCAATCGCAGACAACATTCTTCTTGAGTGCAAAAAAGCGTGTCCTTTTTACTCTTTGAAACTGAGGTAATTGCACTTACAACCAACTATTAGCATAGATGTTTCTGCATAGATTCTCACACACATGCTTGTGTGTGTGTGTATATAGTGTTCACTGATCATCAGATCACTGTGCTGGTCTCGATACTGTCTCGCACAATGTTATTCTAAATACACAGATGACCAGGTCATTACCCTTCATAAAACCGTATTTAAATGAAATACATTACTTACTTTTCTTGGTCACAATTAGCACTGATATGACCAGGACATTTATTAATAAACAAACCCTTTCTCTCTGATGTACCGATCCTTTGGAAGCAAAAATGATTTCCAGAGACAGAAACTATACAACATTTGGCAGATATCTTACAACAATCACATTGTGAAAGAGTTGTTATCTTGGTCATATGTAAATGAATTTGCTCATGTCACATCATGTGACATCACAAATGCAGCAATCTCAGACTGTGCTTTGAGTTTGATTACATAAATGTCTTTTTAAAGTGTTTTAAGCACTGAAACTTGTAGGTTGTACTATTGATACCAAAAACCTTTCATATGTAAAAAGTTCAAAGGAAATTTGATTTCTCATGTTATCACCTCTTTAAAAAAAAATTCAGTCTGTAAATTAATTGGTAATTTACTACAAATAAAGCTTCATTTACATCAATCTGATGGTCACAGTTGTCATCATGTAAGTGTAGTGTCAGGTCTGTCTGATATGCAGTGTGACACCCTTTCTAAACTGCTTAATAGAGTTTAATCAGGCAACACTGCTTCCTTTTTATGCAATCTGCATATTCGTTCTTTAGCAGTACCTGCAGTTACATATACATTTCCTGATAATTTTATCACAGTTTACAGGTTCAAAGTATTAGCATTAGCTGCACTTCAAACACACTTATATTAGATCACAAAATAAAAGAACAATTAATTACATGGTCCAGAATATATGTTTGATTTAACTTATGCAGTATTGAAAAAATATCTGTTGTTCGTGTTACCATGCTTTAGCTTTAGTCCTACTTGTAAACATTGCTTGGTAAACCACAATTATTTTTCATTTGTAAGTCACTTAATAGAAGTGTCTGTTAAATGAACACATTAAAGGTATTGATACATTAAAAAAAACACATTTAGTTTTTCTTCTGGTTTCATTAATACTAAAACATTTTAGGTGTGTTTGTGGAAACCCCACAGGTCCACTTGTGGAGTGGAATAAGTTGTTGGTATGCAGATTACTTTAGTAGCGGTTTGCATCATCGTAAGAGCTGATATCTGCTTCAAAAAAGTCCTCGAGTTTCCATTGCAGTGTTTCAAAGGTGGGTCTGTCTGCTGGGATCTCCCTCCAACATTCGCTCATGATGTCATAAAAATATTTGGGGCAGTTAGGGGGGCATGACATCCTGTAGCCAGTGGGCAATTTTTGTACCACCTGATAGTTTGACAGAGCTGGTGAATAAAAGCATGAAAATCAGTGTTAAAATTCTTACGTGCTGTGATTAAAAAATCATTGTAGCATATAGCAGTAGTCAACTGTCCAAAAGAGGTGCTTTGCTGTGATGGGGTCATGCACAGAAAAGAACAAACAATGCTAAATGATATCCTTAAGGTCCACTTATAATATTAGTAACTGATTAAATTGTTGAGAGACCCGTTTTTACAACCTTTGATATAATTTTTTGACCATCCAAGCGTTTTAAAAAGCACATATGTATTTCAGGGAAATAACATTTTTCAGAGGGTTTTGGTCCCAGTATTTCTAAAACCCTGTGTATGGTCATGCATGTGGGGTAATTAAAAGCAAATACAGTGCAAATATCACACCAGGCTACTAATGTAAGATATTGAACACAACATGCCTTATATCAATATACTTTGTACAGTCATCATGGAAAGCAATTAAAAATTATATATTGCACATAACAAATATGCTAAAACGGAAGAATAACCCAGTGTTTACTAACTGTCAGATTACAGTTTCCCACGATTCTGCTTGGCCAACATTTAAAATAACCCATGGTGCACTATTTTAAATGTGAAAAGGTCATAATTATGTGTCACCACTAATCTCAACAATTTCCTAGTTACTGACTATAAACAAAAGCTGCTACAAATAAATTTATTTCATGTGCCTCCTTAAGGAAATCAGCAGGTATAAGTCAGACATTTAAGTTAGAGGTTTGCCATAAGGCAAAATAATAATTCTGCCCATTTGCAAGGGTAGAAAGCTAGTATGGCTCCATATGCTCCTCTCCTTCCAAGAGACCGGATCTAAGGGCCATGATCTCTGGTAGGATGACTAAAAAAGAAGTCCTGATGATCACAGAGCCATCCTGAAGGCCAGTCCTCTGAGACTCCAGGGCATACCTAATTATATCGACAATTGGCTAGTAATGGCAGTTGCAAGACCTGGCGTCATGCCATTGAGATGTTATGCTAGCTCACATTGTTGGGGTTCACAAAAAGTATGCTTTCTCTGGTTTAAAGAATCACTCTTTTAGTAGTAGTGTGGGATTTGAACATAACGTGGCCACAGCTGCTTTCTGCACGTGTAGATTAGAGTACCGATGTCTGGACCTTTTTATTAAGCAGTAAACAACTAACATCATTATAAAAAACCTCCAAAAAGGTAACTCATCACTGCCCTAATGCCTGTCAGAGTAATATTTCTTTTCTCATTAGAAATGAGGAGTTTTGGCTTGATAACACAATCAGTATTATTAAGACAAAACTCCTAAATTCTAATAAGTGCAGTAAAATATGAGAAGGACATACTTGGGTAGGGCATCTGTCCAAAGGTGACAATTTCATACAGCAGAATGCCGAAAGACCAGACGTCAGATTTAATGGTAAATTTGTTCCCATGGATGGCCTCGGGTGCAGTCCATTTCACTGGAAACTTGGTTCCTTCTTTGGCCTCATAAACATTGTCATCACTGTTCTCATTTTCAATCTAAAAAGCATATACAAATGTAAAAATATTTTACATTTTTGTAATCTATCACAAAACATCTGAAAACAATTAACTTTTTATTATTGTTCTACACAACCCTGCACTTACAAAAAATATTTATTATCATTAATATACGATTTATTAAAGATTTATGTTTAACAACTGCAGTTTTAACTTGCGGGTCTAACACTTGAGTGCTGTTTGCTCAGAGGAAAAGCATTTAGTACGCTTTTATAACGGATCATGTCAAAATATATGTGCATCTTTAAGTTACTGACATGTTAAATAAATAAACATGAACTTATTAGAAAATAAAAAGCAAAATCAATCTGACCATAGCTCTTCTGTGTGTACACACTGCGATTTGTTGATTAGTATAATTTTAAATCAAAAGTTATATCTGTTAACATTGGTTAAAACACAATAAAATAACATGAACAAATAATTGTTTTGGTATTAACCGACTTAACTGTTGTGGTCATCTCTAATGTCAAGTCAGCTTTATAATATTCACTTCAGTTATAGTTTAACTGTATGTTATGTGATTTTGTAGTTATGTAATGATGGCTCTCTGAGAAAACATTTCCCTCAAATTCTCTGTTTTGTTTCCAAAGAACAAAAAACATATTGCTTACCAGAAAAACCCGTGCCAGGCCAAAATCAGCCACCTTGCACACATTATTATCTCCCACCAGAACGTTTCTTGCTGCGAGATCTCTGTGAATGTAGTTTTGCAACTCAAGGTAAGCCATGCCAGCAGCCACCTGTGCTCCCATATCTATCTGATCAGAAAGACGCAGATGAGAACCCCTGTCTTCTGTACGAGAGAAAAAAAGAAAAGTAATGAATAACATCACACACTGGACTTTGCTATTTAACTGAAATTAGTTTTTACAGTTATGCCACATACCGAGTGTTAGAAAGACACTTGCTGAAAGCATTTGGTCATTTGATTCATATATCATGTCACACCGCAATGGCATGTCTCAAAGCACTTAAACCCAATAATTGCTGCTTGTAGTTACATTTATTATCATTATCCTTTTTTTTGCCCTAAACATGTCTGGGCATCAGAAACCCCAGTCGTAGAGACACCAAACCTTATCTTGTGAACGTAAAGTCCAAGAATAACAAAACTTGGTGTTAAACATAAGACATTTTGTGTAAGCGCATCACATTTCATCATATTTCTCCAATAGGGGGCGCTACAACAAACAATCCTTTATAATTTAATATAGACGGTTTCAAGGACAACAAAAAAACAAGTTATAATGAAACAGACTATATATTATATATACGTCATTTTTGGTGTCCATCAATTTCACGTAGACGCATTTAAAAACATTTAAAATTCTCCAGCTGAGACTATGTTTTCCATTTTTGTAAACCTGCTTGGACCCCAATTATTGCTGCTTGTGGCCATATTTTATTGCTGTAACAGAAATACAGTCAGATATGGATATAAGTACATGCATGCGTGTGGTAGTGGTAGTCTTTATTTATTCGTAAGGGTCATTTTTTAATGACAACACATACTCTACTCCCCTTGCCCATTCATTCAAGTTGTTTAGGTATGTTTTCAATAAATTATCTGCTTGTGGAAGAATTTTTTAGTTCTGTTTTTTTAATGTCTGCCGACTTAACCCTAATATTTTCTCAGCTTTGCAGAGAGAGTTGGATTAATGCATGTGCTTAAAACTTGTCAAACTACCAATTATTTTACATATAGTGTTTAGGACTCTCCTCACTGAATTTTTGTAAACCACAGTACCATTTCTATTTTAGCAAATGTATTTTTAATAAATGTTTATAGCAATTATTTTCGGTTAATATTTCACAGTTCTTGTTTTATGTCATTGCTTTCTGGCTTATTTTTATACTGTTTTTTTTCATAATGTCTACTGTCTGTACTAATGTATTTGGGTAGTTGACAAATAAATATGTGACTGTGTCCTATGGTGTGACATACAAAAAATGTCAATTAACTCAATTAAGAAACTTTTCTCATCGTATTTTTAAGTCCAGCAATAATATAAATCTCTCATGCTATTTGTATATTTTGTAGGTTTTTCAAAATTTTTGCTTTCACACCATAAGACACAGTCACATTTATTTGTCAACTACCCATTTACTACTTTAAAGCTGCTTTGCAACAGTGCAAAATTGTAAAGGTGCTTTACTCTTTTTTTTTACATTTAACTAAATAGAGAAAGAAACAACCTTTTAAGAAATATTTGTGCAAGCCATATATCTGTTTGTGTCTTACTCTGGAGGTATTCCAGAAGGCTTCCGTTGCTCATGAGCTCTGTTATGATGTAAATGGGCTCCTCCATAGTGCAGACAGCATACAGCTGGATCAATCTTGGGTGACGGAGTCTCTTCATAATTTGAGCCTCTCGCAAAAAGTCCTTTGGATCCATAGTTCCTATCACACACAGACATACAGTAGGCCCAATATGTCATACAAGGAAGAACTAGTAAGAGTGCTTCTGTTTTGCATTTCTCTTGTCAATTAAAAAATATATAAAGCAATTTGAGTGACAAGACTATTTTATACACTATATAATACTATTTCAAAAAATGACATGATCGCTTTTGAACAGGTCATAATGTTTTTAATGATATTTTTGGCTTGTTTTACACTGGTTATCCAGTGTAATTCATGTATACAGTACATTAGGTGAAATTATATCGTTAGTTACTTATGGGTTCAGAAACCGTTTATTAAACCATTAATCTAAAATACTGTATATTTATGTATTTTTAGTGTTGCTTGAAGAAAGACACACAGGTTTGTTTAAGCGTTTGATATAACATGTAACATGTCATGCTTGGAGGATCTGTTGTAGGTGGATCATGAGTCAAGCCCTAAAAAGTCATTTTGGTCGGGATATTATATTACATTTACATTTATTCATCTAGCAGATACTTTTATGTTAAAGTAACTTACAAATGAGAAAGCATTTAACATTTTGCCAGCAAGCTAACAATAATTCCAATATACAAAACTATGTGCATGCATGACTAGTGTTAAACTTAGAGAAGGATAAGAAAAGGTTTTATTTTTACATTTAAGCAGCTCATTCCATCAAGAACAGAATGTATATGTGTTTTGTGAGTGACCTGGGAAAAATTCAGGGGTAAATTTTGCTATTGTCCTGAACGCCAACATCAATGACTGTCATCTATCTGTTTATAATGCGCAAAGTAGTATAAAAAAAGTTGAAAAGCACAGACGTCAGAAAACAGACTACAAAACTGCTCCTGCCTGATGTGTGGTGTGTCAATGGGTGTGAAAGCACATCATCTCAGCAATCTGGACGAACAACAATACCTCCTAAACAAGCATATATTGTACTACAGGATACAAAGTTTTGAACAGATATGCCACTGGTCGATAATGGGCACAGTGCCACTGCGCAAAGATCCCAACGGCCCTATGAAAAGGCAGGTTGTAGTTGGACGGCCCAAGGCAGAAGCCTTCATCATCAGGTTTCTCAGTTCATTGTACTGTTAATGCATTTCAAGTCCAGTCAATGGGGTCATTATGTGAGGTCCTTGAGTCCTGTAACACCTTATCATGTGCTGTGCAGTCTGGTATCCATAAGCGGCAATAATTAACCAGAGGAAGCTTAGTACAGTATCAGCATCACCGTTCAGGAAATGAGTGAATGAGCTAAACTATACGCACAAATAAAGTGCCCATTTAAAAACAGATGCACACAGCATTTCCCATAGTTGTTTTTATATGGGTATGTGAGTGTCTGTAAACATGCAAGAATTTATATCTTAAGATAATGACGTAGTCAAGACTATATGAACCGAGACTAAGACCAAGACCAGGGATTTGTTCTTTGTGTGTCACTAACTGAATTAGCTAGTTAGCACGATCTTGGATTGTTTGGTTTTTTCAACGCTCATCCTGAATCTGCCATAACAGGTCTGTAAGCTTAAGCCTGCTTTGGAGCAGGCTAACTTCACATTAACAAAATTAGATTGTGCCCTCATCACAGCCACGCCAGCTTATTTTACAAAAGCAACATGATTAATACAAAGAGCTTTTCAAATTTATTGCGTAATGTAGGATTGTTTGTTTTTATAAAGATATAGTTGTTGTCATGGGAGAATTATTTACCTGATTAATTTGTTCATTCAAATTTAATTTCAACTAACCACTCCACAGTGTACATTCTTGTACACTAGTGGAGAAGCAAAGAATTTAATAACAAAGTTGTCCTGCCATTACACTTCAACATTTCTTTTTTATTTATGGTTTTTCACTCAAAAAGACCCCAGCCATTTGTTTTCCACAAATTAATATTATGAATAATACTGAAGATCATGCAGTCATGATCATGCCATTGTGTGTCCTCCAGACTTCCTTAATCAATGCCCTATAAGCCCTCACTGAAGGCAATTTTCTAAACATTGTAAAATGTGCAGGTAAACTATTCATAATAATATTTCAGATATATTAATGTTGAGCAACAGTATATTAGGCAAAAAATTAAACTAATAAGTAAAATGCATTTGACTAAAGTATCTTAATTCACTAGCAAAAGGCCCAACTTCCCATCATTTATTTAAAATATCAACAAAAAGTGTGTGTATCTTTAAGCATGTATAATAGAGTTTACAATCAAAATGCTGACTTCATTTAGTAGAGATTTCTGGTGGAAATCAAACCGCTTTTACAATAAAAGTGACAAATGTTCATTATAACCAGTAGATGGGAGCAGAGGACCAGTTTTTGGCTCATTCTACTCACTAATATAATTCTTTTCACAGGTTTTACTTTGGGATTTATATTCTGAAAATCACTATTATAACATTTACAAAATGTGCACAACTTCATTTGTATTAAGTAGTCAAACTGGCATCCAGGACTCCGGGAGGCCCAGAGTTATTATGAATGGGGCGCAGCAAAGCTTAGGTATAATGAATAATGGTATAAAGTCATTTAGAAAGTTCTAGAATGAAGTTCTGAACTAGTTAATGATCTAAAGGAATTTAAAATGATATAACAAACTCTAATGTTATATCACTTTATTGCTGCCATGACAATGATGAAAGTGTGTGATGTATGAAAACCACATTTAAAATTGTACTTTGCAAATAGGAAATACAGTGTGTGTGTGTGTACCTGGTTTGAGTGTTTTGACAGCAACAGCTGTTGTCTCATTCCATATTCCTTCAAAAACCTCCCCAAACTGCCCTGCTCCCAACTTCTTCAGAAGTTTGACAGAGGTGCGTGGGATCTCCCATTGATCCACTGTGTTATATGAAAGACCATGCGTCTCTGGAACCACTGTCTAATACATATACACACACAACCAAAAAGAGTTACACATGATATTCATGTTCTATAATGTAATTGACCAATTTAATTCTACGGTGAACTTTTGTATGATACTTAAGTTCAAGGTCAGACAGAAAGCTATTGCAAATGTTACTAGCATAATGAAACGTGCACAGTTCCTGTTGGCTGGATCCTGGATAATAATGAATTTAATGAATTGGAGGATCCCCAGGTTTTTCAATAAAACTATAATACTAGAAACACAACACTATTTTAATCAAATGATCAAGCTGACAACATTGTCGATTATTTGTCCATATTCTAAAAGAAGCCAATTAAAATGATAGTTTAGTTCATCCCTCGCCACCACTCTCACTTCCATGGGGCTTCCACCAGGATTCAACCAGGATCTGTATTTTATTGTTCCAAAAAAGGACAGAGGTCTGTGTCCTATCCTACAGTAGGTACATGGATATAGTACTGGCCAAGCTGAGGCTCTACTGTATAGATGATTGACTAATACTAGCACAATTGAAAGTGCTGGTGGTTCGGCATTAGGATGTCATCCTTGGTGCCATGAAGTGCTTAGTGTTAATAATCAATCAGAAAACGCAATTGAACACCCCAGCAGAGAACATGGGATGGGATTTGGCCATAAAAAAGCAGTAAAAAACATCCTAACTCTAGCTTTGATGTATAAGTGATCACATCACTTAATAATTAGTTAATTCTGCCACTGTGGTTGCAGTGGCAGAAGAATCAATCAATCACAGCATAAACATGAAAATGTGTTTTTGTTGACAAATAAATCAAAGCTTTGAATTTAAGCCCCACTTTGACAGAGATAATTATTAAAGAAATAGTAAATGTTAAGTACCTTTCTGCAGGGTTCTCCTAAACGGACACAGAGGCCATCATCACGTGTGGAGTAGTGCGTCACTAGTTCTTTCAATGTGGAAAACGTTCGAGTTCTTGCTACAAAGTAGCCACCAGTATCCAACTTTCTGATCTTGTAATGCTTCACCTTTCCATTGTCCAACACTGCAATAAAGACCACATTTTTCAGAAATTTAGTACAATCAGTTATCATAAAAAATGTTCATTATATATAAGGAGCTCAGATGCAAAACCCTCTAAATCTATCAGACCTCTTTCAGAAAAATGTTTTATAGTAATATACGCAAACAAAACAGTCGGCTCTGAAGCACACTGCCAAAATCATATGATTCGATTCACGCCTTCTGATTGGTTCTCTAGACATAGAGGCTTTTGCTGCCAAAAGAAGTGGCGTTTCTGTATTTCATAACGTTTAGAGGCAAAATTATATGAGTAACGTATGGACAGTTGATAAATGTCTATGTCCTATGATGTGACATAAAAAATTTATTAAAATAATGAGCAATTAAGATGAATCTTTTCCATCCTATTTGTAACTCCAGCAATAAATATAAATCTCTCATGCTATTTGTAGATATTTTATTCTACATTTTTGCTGTCACCCCACAGGACAAAGTCACATATTTAGTCAACTACCCGTATACTATGTGGGAAGAGAATTCACTTAACATTGTAATCAAATTTTTAACGGTGGTGGTATTTAGTAATACTTTAATGCAACTGTTTAGAAACCTTTGTGAGGGAAACAAATGTATATGCTATCTAGTTTCTTTCCTCTACAGGTGCTATCGTTCACTGTTTCGCTTTGGATAAAATCGTCAACAAAATGCCTATATGTATATGTATATGTATATATATGCATATGTTCACAGTTTTCGTGAGTATTTGCTCTAGTTTACCTGTGTTTATTTTTTATTTACCTGTTGTTTTAATCCTTATTTAGGATTGGTAAATTACAGCACTGGAGGTTACCAGTTCAGTTTTAATGATATGTTTCCTAATAACTTTCATTAACTTTAGAACCATAAGCCTTAGAATGTTTTTTGTTCATGACTCATGATGATTCAAATGTACCTTATGACATTATTTTCGGTCATTGAAATATTTCCAGCATTTTTTAAACCCTACTTTTTTAACTCCACTACGGCATTTGTCTGATTTGCGAGAAATTTGGTAAGAAGGATCTAGAGACACTTCTGACAAAAAATTTTTGATGGACCAATCCGTTCTTGTATAGCATGTCAACAAGCATGCCAAAATGGCCAAAAGCTTTATCTTTACAATGCTTAAGTGTAGGGACATGAGGCTTTGTATATAGAAAAGTATAAAAGTATATAGAGGTAACATGCAGCGTTTCGGCATAGCGCCACCTACTGGCCCAGAGATAAGAAAAATGGCTATACTGAATTTTACTGAATATTTGTTTTTTAAACTCCTCCCACAAAACTTATACAATTATTTATAGTGTATACACATTTCTCTATGGTTTAATTCTCATCTATACTTTTGAACCTCTGGTTTACGTACGTATTTCTGTTATGTGCTTGACGCAGCATTGCTGATTTCAGCTATATTTATTTTTTATTAAGGGCGACAGGTTTGCTCATTTCCAACACCTGGAAGTTCACCCCTCTATCTTCCCTCAAAAATAGTTTGAATATCATGCAGTTACCATAACTACCTCCATTGAAAATTCATTTTGTTGTCATTTACCACCTCCCATGTCAACTGGGCAACTTCTTAGAAGAACTCAAGCAGCTGAATTTCTCATTAGGCTCATTCAATTTCTCAGCTTTCTCATCTCTTCTAAGTCCTATGCCAATAAATTAATGCAGCTTTACCTGTAATTTCAGCCCCTATGACCCCACCATCTCTGCTTGTATCTCTGCATGCCTTCTGCAAATCTCTTCCTAAATGAAGGAACATCATCGTCAGCTGAACCTTGCCAAGATGGAACTCCCTGTAATCCCGGCCAACCTATCAATAGACTAATCCTTTACCATTCATCTCGGATCCTCAACTTTAACACCAAACAAATCTGCAAAGAACCCGAGTGCGATGTTTGCTGATCAGCTAAAATTCACCACCCACAGGACAACAACCACTTGTTCATGTAAATACGATGTGATGTGTATAACATCAGGAAAATCAGATTTTCCTGTCTGAGCATACTACACAGCTCCTAGTCCAACCTCCTGTCATATCAAGACTGGACTAATGGAACGCCCACCTGGCTGGCCTTTCTGCCAGTACGACAAAGCCCCTGTATATGATTCACAATGCAGTAGGACGTCTGGTCTTCGGTACAGCTGTTCAATTGCTTGTTTGTTAACTCAAATTGCTAATCAGCAATCACATGTCTGCAATGCTCATTTAGGCAACAAGACATTGTGCAGACCAAGCATCAGAATGGAGAAGAAAGGGTTTTGAAGCGACTATGAACGTGGCATGGTTATTGATGCCATGGTTTTTTCCATTTGCTCTCTGTTTCTACTTCGGAATACCCATCCTGAGATTATGCCGGTTCTGATTCAGCTTCTTCCAAACATAGAGCAGATAACTCTTGAGGACCTTATATAACGTCAACTCTAAATCAAAGAAGAAAACTGAAAATCTGCCTTGCATTGTAATCATGATCACAGAATATAATAATCGTTTTAATAATGTTCAGTTTGCTTGAATACCGTCATTACCTGCATGAATGTTTTTATCTTAGAACTGTACATTTCTGCAATATGGACATTACTTTGACATAGCAACCTCTGATAAATACTTCACTTTAGGTAATTGTAAAATAGAATCATACATATCATAAAAATGCATTTAAACAGAAAACAACTATAAGAAATGCATGAAATATATAAAAAAGAAATGTGTGAAAAGCAAAGTGAGTAAATACACTCTCAATCACAGACAACACACATATATAGACCATTTCACAATATGTAAACAGCACTGGTCCAGAAGCTTCTGGACCAGTGTTGTTTACATCTTGTGAAATGGTCTATACAGCACACAAATACTCACATAACGCATATGAACACATTTATACAACATGCATGCACAAAACAGACATACACTTGCAAATACACACATACAGACACAACGCACAGGCACAAACACACACACACTGAACAAACACAAACACACATCAACCACACATGCATCACACAAGTATGCCAAAAAACACAAAAAGAAATATACGTACACATACAAAAGATGAAAGAAAAAAAGAGACACGGGTAACATATTACACCATACTGAACCAACATGAGTCTTATGCATATTGCCCTAGTTAAGTCCTACGTAAGATTCATATGGGTAAATTCAAATACGGCCGACATGAAACATTCGGACACACCTACTTGAGGCCCATCCATTAAGCCTACATGGGCCCTACACTGATCCCACCAAAACATGTCGACATGGTTTTGTTAGCATTCTTTAACATATATTTTTTAATATACCTGAGAGTGAGAGCTCCCCTGTCTGGCTTTCACAGTTTCTAATAAGAAAAGCTCCATTCTGGTTTCCTTCCAACAGCAACATCTTCTCTGCATCCAAGCGCTTTGTTTCTGGGAAATACCACCTGCAATGGAAAAGCAATACAGCATAAATTGAAAAACAGTGAACACTGGAAGTCACAATGACTGTCAATTTCTGTGTTCGACCAATCTGAAAAAAAATGACAAAATAATCATCTTTGTCTATAATAGTTGGTCTCGACACTAAAAGGAGTCACAGGTAGGTTCTAAAAGGGTTATAGATACCATAGAAAAACCCACAAAGACGATTAATGATGCAAATCAAACGCTTCCAGTGTGTGTTATCATTCTTCATTCCTATCATTTAAATGAAACTATACCTATTCTGATATTAAATCTGTATATTTTCCAGTGAGAGATTCTGGGGCTTCGAATTTGGAGAATTTATATATACAGAAGGAATGAATATCTACATAAAATGAACAGAGACCCCAATGATGATGGCTAAAGCAAAAACGAATGTGTACTGGATAAGGCAGATAGAAAATGATGTACAGCACACAATAAAAAGGGAAAATGTATTGAAGTATCTTCTGAAGCAGTTACCAAAATCAGAATTTAACTGCACAATGATATATGATCCTGTAAAAGATGCTAAGCTAGAAAAGAAGTGGCAGGAGGAAACTGAAAGATTTATTTCTATTGAAATAACCTCACAATACATCATACTAGGTATACAGGGAGCCGCACACACTGTGTTTTTCTTTTTCTTGCTTACTTTCTAGTGCATTTCATATAAATATCTACTTTTAGATATAATTTTGATTGAAACACTGTTTTTGTACTTTAATTACATGCCTTTATGGTGAAATTACTACACTGATGTCATTAATCAAAAAACAAGCTCAAATGATACCAACACTCAAACGGATAGAAAATATTGATGCTGAATTATTTAAGTGTAACGTCAGGTAGTGAATTATGCACAGAAATAAATAAATTACTTTCTATGTATATTAAATGAGTTTTGAACCAAGTTATGAGAAATAATTATTGTCAGTTGGAAAACTTTGTCTTTTTGCAAATGCATGTCAATCTGACACATGCACAGGTTTCTTGGTGCCAGAGATGTGTGAGATCCAACAATTTGCATAGTAAGAAAGAAATATTTCCTTGTTGGTTAAAAATAGTGGTAAGAAAGAAATATTTCCTCGTTGGTTAAAAATAGTGGTGACCATTATGCTAAAAATGTGACTCTGTCTGTGAAAATCAGAAGTCTAAAAGTCTAATTCTGAGATAACGAGCATTAAAGTTTGAGTTCACCTATTAATTACACTACAATTTAAATCTTTGACATAATCTTACTCGGTCAATATTAAAGAAATCTAGGTTATATTATTACAGAATATTCTTAACAATTTTTAGGAAGATTTTATGTAGAAAGCAGCAAATTGCAGAAAAATGTCATATATAATATGCTAAATGTTTAATTGTTCACGCTGTACAATGCTCTGAACTGGTTGTTCTGAACCGTGCCCGAGAGCGATTGCCACCCCTCTCTACTCCCTCACTGGCCTGCACTCACACTGTACTTGATTACGATCCAGGCCCGGGCACGCTTTCGTCATTACAGTGCAACTGTTTGGAAGAAAACCAGATGAAACGCAACTTTCACAGCACAGTCGAATGTAAAGTTTGTGGCGGTTCCAGTGTTTCTTTAGCTTTGAAATGAAGCAACTGTCATATGCAATGTACTAACCAAAGCCACATTTAAAGCAGCCTATTATAAAATGGGAAAGCCGATAGAACTTTATTATAAATAATCATTTTAAAAGTTATTACCATAGTTTAGGTCATTCCTGCAGGAAAAAACTACTATATTCAATCCCCTTCAACTTGTACATCATAGAAATAAACACCTGCGTCTCATTAATGCCTCTTTGAACTTCTCAAACTTTTACACTTTTACATAAGTTAACAAACACAATACTGAACTCTGCAACCTCTCTCAACACCTTCTCCTTGGTAAAAAAGCGATATGTCACATGATACCAAAATTAACGGACACTAAGATTCTATGACGTAGAACAAAACATGTGGTAGTGCATTATTTTATTACTTTTTTATTATATTACTCGTGATATCGACTTAATTTTCTTGTCATCTCGAGATAACAAAAGTTGTTTTCTCATGATCTTGATTTATTTTCTTATGATCGCGACATAACGAAAGTTGCATTCTTGTGATGTGCTTGTTTACTCGATAGAACGTGTTGTTTTGTTTGGGGACAACAAAAGCATATTTCGCAAAAATAGCATGAGTGAACAAATTTGGTTTTATTCGGATCAGGCATTCGCTCAAGCTAAAAGAGCTTGTCACTTCCAGTCGTAAATTTAGGGACTGTCTCTAAAGTACAAACACATTATTATGCTAGATTTAACAGAATTTAAATGGAATGACTTACAGTCAACAAACAGTCACAAAACCAACTGTACATTGTTTATGTTGTTGTCAGCTAACACATATTTTAGATTTTTTATATTTATTTAAATAAACTGTTAAATGCTTTTAAAGTTCGAAACATGTATATTATAACTTTAATGGACATTCACGAATCGTCCAACTTTATTTATGAATCCATTGGGGACAATTATTAGCTACACTTATGGTGAAAAAAATAAGTTGAGAACACAAGAAAACAACCTTTGTTATCTTTAGGATCAAGAGAAAATTAAGTAGAGATCACAAGAAAACAATACAAGAAAAAAACCAATGGATGGTCGCTTATGACTTCCGTAGTGGTGACTTCAAGTGCAGGTTGACAAATCTGATGCAGAGTAGGCTTATGTCCCTTATGTGGTTTGTGAGTTTAAATTAAATACAATTTAATCAAACAATGTAAACAAATCATTTTGTAAAGTAAAAAAAAATTAATCACTTACCAACAAAGATATATTTTTAAGTGTTAATCTGCATGTCATGTGACCATTACACATGTCACGACTACAATATATCAGAAAACTGAGAAGTCATGTAAAATGGACACATACGTTTTATGTACCAATAAAAAAATTTGCAGATAAAGGTCCAATAATAGGTAATGATAGCAATAACTCTGTAAAATACTACTGATAAAAACTTAAAAACAGATGAAAAATGTTTTTGAAGTTGCAAATGTGCTAAACTATTGAAACATTTACTTAAAATTTTAGAGGGTACTTCAAGTAAAAACTTTAGGTCAAGGGGGTTAGGCTAACAAAAATTCTAAAAACTTCTGCCTTATATAGTAGTAGTCCATATAATGGATACATATATAAATAATCTGCATACCTAGAAAAAAATTATGTTAGGACTTGCTGTGAGCTAATTTTAATATTAACTATAATGTTCTTGTCAGTTGATGTGTTACAAAGCTTAAATATTAAAAATAGTTAAGAATATGGATGTTGCTGTTCTCTTACTATTTCATTACAGAATTCCCTTATTGAGCTAGTTTCCAAAAAACCTTCAAGAATGTTAATAAATAAAAGACTAAAGTTATTACTTATAAACTGTTGTACTTTTCTCTAGAGACGCACTATCCTGAGATGAAAATCAGAACAGTGAAATCATCTAGTGGAATCGATCTGTGGTCAGACGAGTTAATATTTCGAAGTTTTTAGAAAAAACAGCCATTGTGTTCTTTATGCATTAAAAATAAAATCCCAATTTTAGAGCAACATGATCTTAAGGGGCGTTTCTGCATTTTCCAGCAGGACAACACCAGACCACATGTGCATGGTTGCATAAGCAGAATGTGCAGGTACTAAACCGGCCTACCTGCTGCTCTGACATCTCTCCAACTAAACACGGGGCACATTATGAACTGCAAAATACGGCAATGAGGGCTCTTTACAATTGCACAGCTGCATGATCGATGAATGGGAAAAATTCTAATTGCTAAAGTTAACCAACTTGAGTCTATGCGTTATCAAAAGACATGGCCATGTTACAGAGTTGTAAATGCTAATGTTTGCAAATACATGATACTGTAAACTCTAATCGATCTTGAAATGCATGAACCAGGCTAACCAAAATAAAACACTCACATACACACAAGCAGGTTATGTAGATGGTGACTAAGCCTGAAAAACTGGAAGTTGTTGCCTTTAAAGCACCACCCTAACAAATTCCATTTGTCAGGAACTCAGATAGTGTGAAATGACATCAGAATGACAATGCTATTCACTATCTGTCCCAATAACAGAGAGCAGGTCATACTAACAGCTTTATTAGGTGTTGCGTAAAAATGAAAGATACATTTTTGGTTTTTTCATCAGTGCATTAGTGCATTATGCCTAATTTAAGACATTTTAAAAGCTAGTTTCTATTGATTTATGTCACCCATAGTGCACAAAGCTTAGAGATTATTAACAGACTATACTTCCTGGTCGAAGTAAACATTAACTAGCTTTCCTGTAAGGAACAACAGATTTTTATTTGAGTCACACCAGATAAAAATCACACCTCTGCTTTAAAAAATAAAGATACAAAATAAATCAATAAAGTTAATGAAAACACACATTTTTATTATTAAAAACTTACTGTGTTTTATTTTGTTATGATAACTGATTATCCCTGTCTTTAAATAAAATTAAATAAAACTCTGTTCCCATTGATTTTGACAGCATATTTCCATTACTTTCTTAGTCATTCGTGGATACTGTATGTAGTGTTTTTGGAAGTTGTTTTAGTGCATTAATTACTACATTATAAAAAAAATCACAATTTGGACTCACGGTTCTGCGTCGAGGCTTTCCACAGGCGCAACATAATTAGCAGGAATGTAGCCCTTCTTGTTCGCCGAAATCCCGGTGATCCCTCTTGCGTACCACCAGTCATCTTTTTGATTCAGTGGCTCTAATTTATCTCCTGCGTTAAAACTCAAATCTTCCTCAGTGCGCGCCGTGTAGTCGTACAGTGCAATGTAAACCGAGCAAGCCTTCGGTGTGACCCTGGCTGGGGGCTCCGTGTGTACGTTTTTAATCACAATAATTTCCCGTTTTCCGTTGGCAGGTAATGTGTTAGCTCCTGGATCTCTGAAGCAAGGGAAACTGTTTTGACAACATAATATAAACCTCTCTCGGAGATCCTCCATCGTTAAATTCCGTTAAGTTCAGTTTCGAAGGTGTGGATCACGTTGAAGTACACTATACGATCCGTAGCCAATAACACATAAACAGATTCAACTTTTGTTTAATTCCACTATCTTCTGGAGATAACAAAAACAGCAGATTTTTCATGCATGTTTCAGTTCGAAAAAACCTTGAACCATTAAAAAAAAAAAGAAAAAGCCCAACCTGAAAGCAAACAAAACTCGACAGTAACTTGTCAGAGTCAGATTTACTGCCCGCAGTACCTATTCGTATTTCCTGGTCACATTATTTCTGAAACACCTGTCAAGGCAACTATTCAAGTATGGCAACCCAAGTAGTTCAGATTTACCGCGTTATAATAATGCGTTTACTTTCGAAACGTGTTCATTCTACAGAAACTTTTAACACTTTTGGAATATGCAATGGTAATGTTAATATTAGGTAACCCTAGCAGTTCATTGGATTTTATGGCTGTTTTAATAAAAAATTAAGCAAAGCACGCTATTTTTGTCATATTATAACCACATTCATGCTTTTGGCAACAACACAGACTTTTTTTGAATTCTGTGCATGTATAAAAGTAGCACTACAATAAGGTGGTATTTGTCCAAAGTGAATTGTAAATTGTCTAAAATTTCGAAATTTTCATTTTGATCACTATTCTAAAATCCCTCTTTTTAGAATCTGAATCTAATATAGAAGCCTAATCTTTCTCGTTTTAAAGAAGACAATTGGAAGTTTATTATGAAGTTGAAAGAGTTGACAACTATTCAATCTTAAAAAAGTTATAGCAGTTTATTTTAATAAAAACATTTAATAAAAACGACATAATAAACATATATTCCATTCTAAAATTCCCCCAAAAACAAAGTCATAGGTCTAAACAAGTTTTCTTACAAATTTGGGACTGTTTCAGTGACACTTGTAGCTGCTGTACCAATAAATGCCACTAGGGGCCATTCATGCTCTCTGTGCATAAATAGTGACATTTAACAAATGCATATTCCCTATTGCAAAGTGAAAAAATACACTCTTAGAGTTTTCCAATGATATATAGTTTGTATATATAGTGGTTAATAAATAAGTTTAGCAACAGACTATTTATGTTATGAATATAATAACATCAAATGGGTCCAAATTGAGCCATGACATTTCACACATTTAACGAAATTACTCTTATTATTCCTTTTATAAAAATCTGATAAAAAAATCAAAACTACACTCTTTGAGCTTTTCAACAATACAGTTTACCAACATTTTTTAGGTTTTATTATTTTATTATTTTCAACTTTTAGTGTTGTAAATATATAACAAAAAATAGGCCAACCTATGGGGCTTGTGATTTTTATCAAAATTACTCACACTACATTATTCCTTTTGCAAAAATGTGTAGAAAACTGACAACTACACTCTTAGAGCTTTACAACGATATATAGATTGTCAAGGTTTTTAGGTTCTGGAACAGGCTATTAGTGTTATAAAAACACATAATAACAAATGTGACCCCCCCCCAACGATCTGTGATGTGTCACATATTTGAGCAAATTTTATTCACCAAAACTTTCACAATAATATAATCTAAACACTACACTCTTAGAGCTTTTCAACAATATATAGTTTGTCTGAAGTTTTTTAGGGTTTTTTAGGACTGTTAGTGTTATACTATATGATATATAATATATATATATTATATCAAAAAAGCCCACCAGGATCCATGATCTCACTACATTGTTCTTTGTGCAAAAACGTGATGGACCTCCCACGTTTTGCTGTGGGTGAACTGAGAAAGAGCACACAGTACAACTGAAGAGAGCACAACTGAATCTGACCAGTTGTTTCTGTGGGATGAGACTTGTTTACTACAACTTATATCAGTGGCTTTAAGAGTTAAACAAATAAAATGTAAAATGGCATAATTACTTATATTCTGACAGAATCTGACAGGAGTAACATTACATTTTTAAAGTGCTATTTAATGACAGCATCACTACCTCATGGCTCCACAAGGTGACATCAGTTTTACTGCTGCCAGCATCACTACTTCATGACTCCACAAGGTGACATCACTCACCTCTCACCTCAGTATACTCACCAATCGTTTTCTGTTCCCAAAGAACACACATATTTGAGGAAGAATGTCAATGTGCAAATTTTGCAAAGCAGTGAAAAGTTTATTTTAAGAAAGCTGTAAAACACTAAATGTTCCCAGGTAAAAAAAAAAAAGAGGCTGGTGAATTTTAAAATGTACCAGGTTTAAATCAGCAAAATGATAATCTGTTAGTCAGCTGTCAGTTAACAAACCGAGAAATGTTGGTCTTGACTAAAGAGAAAAAAATCTTAACCTTTTCACAGAGAATTTGTTTTCATAGATGGACAGATATAGTGATGTATCATTATAGGATTGTCTAGTAATATATGGATTATCACGGAATCGCTGTATTGTGATAGTATCAGTATGGAAACTATCATCTCTAGTCATGTCAATAAAAGAATAAAAGACCAAAATCCATGATCAGATGAATAACATACATTCTAATTCAAGTGTTTTTGTTAATGTTTATTTCACTTGTCATTATTTAGATTTTTTTATTGTATGCAGTGTCCACTAGCATTATTCTAAGTTATTGTTGACTGTTAATAAAAATTTTTATACAGGATAAAACAAAATCTGAAAAAAAATACCAAGTGACACCCACAACTTTTTTATACTCAAACAGCAATATTATGCACTAACTGAAGTTAAAAAAAAGTGAAAACCGGATAATAGTAGTACCCATTTAAATCAGTGAGTTATTGAGTAATTCACTGAGTAATTCGTTCAAGAATGAGACAAGTATTTATGAATTGACCCTTAACTCTTCTATATTTTGAGCACCTGCCTGGGCTTGTTTTTATCTCTGACTACAGTGAAACAAACATCATTGCCACTAAATCTTTTTCGTGTTCAATATAACACACTTCTTATTTCAGTCAAGGTGTATTACAGGGTTAAATGGAGAAATAACAATGTAGTTCCTAACCTATTTAAACTTACATTTGTAAACATTTTAGTTTTTATAGAGGCCATTGTTTGTTAAAGGATTCTGTCTCCTAAACACACTAAACACAGGTATTTTATTTTAAAGCTTGAACACCAAACAAGGAAAACACACAGCACCATTTTTCAAGTACATAAGCAAATTAATAGGCTGCTTGATTTATTCATTATCTGATTTCTTTAATTATTTGGATTTTTCATCTGTAATTTATTTAGTAATGTAAATTTTTAAGCAGATACCAACTAACTAAAAAACAATATGTCCTATAGTCATTTTTGTTATATTCTGTCTGTTTTTTATTAACAACAGCAATATAAAATATCAATATAAAAGCAGACATTTATTGAATAAGAAACTTTTAGGCTTTCATAGGCATTCTCAACGCGTGGAGGCAATCAGGAAACCAGAGAAGGAACAGTGAACATTATCATCAGCATAAATGCCATTGGACTGATCATCTGGAACCTGGACATACACTGTGTCATGGACATGCAGCATGAGGACGACACTGCCAGACATCTGATCAAGGAAACCCCTGTTGTACTCATCATAAGAAAACATGACTGGTTCTCTGTTTTTGTAAAGTGCCACTAATGCATTTGCTCCATTGACATGCATATGAAACGAAAAATAGTAAAGTCCTTGAACTTGACAGGTAAACATGCCGGTGTTTGGATCATAGTGATTCTCTCCATTGTACACAATCTGGTTAAATATGATTGGTGTTCCAACATTGGGATACGCTGTGGTAAGAAGAACTGTAAATGCTGACATGGGTGTCTTAATCAGCTCCTGACTCACAGGCATTGGCATGTTAGGGTATTTAATAGGCAAGCTTTTCTCATTGTAGTATATATTGTCGCCTGGGGGGCCAGGTGGCCCAGGAGGTCCTGGGCTGCCTGGAAGACCATCATGACCATTGGCACCGGGTATACCAGGAAGACCCTGAGGTCCAGAAATCCCCTTAGCTGTAAGACCTGCTGGACCAGGCGGGCCTGGGAGTCCTGTATGGCCCTTAAGCCCTGGTGGACCAACTTGTCCCACTTGGCCTGCTGGTCCTCTTGCTCCAGGGATACCATTTTCACCCCTTTGACCTGGTGGCCCTTGAAGTCCTGGATGTCCCTTATCTCCTGGTGGTCCCTTAATGCCTGGGATACCTGGAGTACCAGTTAATCCATGTTCACCCTTGGAACCCTGGTGTCCCATATGACCCATTTGGCCTGGGGGACCTGCTGCTCCTGAAATACCAGGCTTTCCTGGGAAGCCTTGGGCACCTTGTTCACCCTTTGAACCTTTTGAACCTGGTACTCCATTTATTCCAGTATCACCTTTAGGTCCATGTACACCTCTTTCTCCTTGGAATCCTCTAGCACCATGCAAACCTGGTGGACCTGTTGGCCCAGTAGTACCTGGCTGACCTGTGTAACCTGTTGGCCCTGGCTCTCCCTTTTGGCCTGTTGTGCCTGGTGTTCCTGTTAGTCCTCTCTCTCCTGGAAATCCAGGTGATCCAGGTTTGCCAATACCAGGCAGACCTGAAATACCTGGTTGTCCTGCTGGTCCTTGAGGACCCTTTTGGCCCATTGGCCCAGGCAAACCTGGAGCACCATTCTGACCTGGTTTTCCTGGTGCTCCTATACCAGATGTTCCTGTGTGACCCTTTTGGCCTGGCATGCCCATAGGCCCTGGTGACCCATCCCTTCCCGGCATCCCTGGCTTTCCAGGCTCTCCAGGAAATCCAGCTGGTCCAGGTTTTCCAATTCCAGGCTGACCAGGAGGCCCCTGAAGGCCCACTGGACCTGGACCACCAGGTCCCCCTGGAATGCCATAGCCAGTTTCTCCCTTCTGTCCTGGCAGCCCAGGAATTCCAGGCTGCCCCTTCAGGCCAGATTCTCCACGTGGGCCCATTAGCCCAGGAAGACCTTGAGGTCCAGGCTTTCCAGCAGCAGAAATGCCAGCAGGCCCAGGGATTCCAGGTAGTCCTGGTGCTCCTCTTAAACCTTGGGGTCCTGCAGGCCCTGAATGTCCCCTCTCACCTGGAAAACCTAGTGCACCCGGTTTACCAGGTGCACCCGGACTTCCTGGTTTACCTGGTAAGGCGTAACCTGCTAGACCTGGTGGACCAGGTGGGCCCATTGGTCCAGTGTGTCCAACACCATTTTTTCCAGGAATTCCTGCTGGGCCAGGGGGGCCTGGGGGACCAGGCTCACCTGGGGATCCTGGAATACCAGGTTCACCAGCAACATCTAAAAGTATAATAAACAATATAAGATATTTGTAACACAGCATTATATCATTTGATTACATCACTTAGATAATCCTTAGCATATTTTACTGTGACATACCATAATTAAAACTATGTAATTAAATGTTTTTTTTTACGCATGACTTTAATAATGTTATTATATTTAGTTTTTGACAAATAAAATTTTCACAGGTTGTTGTCTATGTGCTATATGATTCTTTTAATTTCATTGATAACAGCCAACATGCTCTACTAGCTTTAGTCTTTCAAATAGCTTATTCATTCAGCATGTTTTTTTCACCAATGATTTAGCCAAACATGTTTAGAGTACATTATTTTAGTTTAAACAACAGCATTTTCTTCTGTTGTACTGCCTGCAAAGTGACAGCATGTATTTTTTTTTAGATTTGAACCCCAAATAGTGCACCTATGGTTAATGACGCCACCTTGTTTTGGTTTTTCATGTTTATATATACAGTAGTATCATTGTTTTCTTTTGCTGCTGCTGTATCAGTTTACTGTTCCCACTTCTCTTATGCCATAAACACTCTCAGGGGGTCAGTCATAGGATTCAAAACCCACAGATTAGAGTTAATGTATTGCCTTGAAATCTACTGGATTTAGGGTAAGATATTTGGTTACATGAGCAACTTTGGTGCAGTGCTATTAATAGTGTTACTAGTCAGAGATACTAATCCCAAATGAAATTTTTGAAGACATTCAAATTTTCTCTAAGCTCCAATTTGCAATGTGCACCTGTTATCCTATAGAGACATTAAAGGGATAGTTTACCCAAAAATAAAAATAATTTTATTATTTACTCACCCGCATGTCATGTCAAACCTGTATGACTATCTTGCTTCAGCAGAACACAGAAGAAGATATTTTGCAAAATGCTGGTAACCGGCACCCAATCAATTTCATAGTATGGGGTCAAGTCAATGGGTGCCGGTAACCATTTTGCAAAATTTTGTCTTTTGTGTTCCAAAAAAGAAAGAGTCATGTACAGGGTTTGAATGACATAAGGGTAAAATTGTATCCCTTTTTTCATTGCAGAATGTAACACTGATGAAATACACTAAAATACATAGAATGTATATTAGCGTTAAACAGAAGTCGCATACTTACTGTGAGATTTTATAGGATAAGCCATCTTCACGTGATAATATCTCTCAGAGGTTGCCTCAGCCAATACCACAAGGAGAATAATTCTTGCTACACTGAGGTCCATTTTTTGAAGCTAAGCCTGCAAAAAAGAATGAAATGAATGAAAAAGAGACGAGAGGACACGTGTTATGTCCCCACTCAAATACCACTCGAAGCTAATCATAATTTGGAAGCAGTTTATCTAAGCATCAACATAAGCATTAAATCAATGTGTAAACAATCAGAAAGCTTCCAAATGAAATTAGCAAATTAATCTTCTCAAAACTAAACTTATCCAGCAATACCAAACAGTTTCCTTGGGCAGAGGGCCATAATTTTGTTCTACCCACCAGCAGCCTGGAGCTCCAGAAATCAGAGGGGATAGGCTGAGGTCCTAATCAATCTGTGTTCCAATAGATTCCATTCGGTCCTTGGAATCTCTAGAGTTGCAAGGCATAATATCTGCTATTTATACAAATTCTGCTTCTCTGGAAGCCCCCAAAATCACCCTCCTCTTATTGTGATGTCAGTCTTGATAAAGGGTATAGTGTCCGTTGGGAATGCATGGGTGTTTACCATAATTTGGTAGCGCCCATCATTTAAACCTGGGGTCATTCTTTCTTTAAAATATCAAGGGAGTCTACTTCTTTTAGACTTTTGTCATCTTTTTTTCAATAATTTTTGTTCCAGAGTATGTTCATTTTGCAAATAATTTATTTTTTATTTTAAATATTTTCAAATTCAAATTGTATTAGTCACATATGCAATTATACACAAAACGACATGTAGTGAAATGCTTACAAAATGCTAAAATCCCTAGCTTTAACCCTAAACTTACTATTAAGAAAAAAATATTTTGATTAAAATGAACAACTGAACAGAATTAACAGTAAACTGATATATACGGGAGATAATGGGATGCACTGTGAGATCTGTACAGTAGTAGAAGGAAATTAAATGTAGAAAAATGTAGAATTGTGACATATGGAATGTAGAATCATAACATTGCTTTTTTACAAATGTGCAATGCAGTTCAATTGCAGACTGAAATGTGAAAAGGGTCCAGCTGAGGTAGTGGCTGTTCTGATAAGAAAAGTCCAAGCTCTAAGTGTTGTTGTGGTCGAGGGCTTGAATGGTACATTTAGCTGATCACACCACCCTCTGTAGTGCTCACCTGTCCTGCTTGGTGCTATTTGCAAACCAGGTTGTTATGCTTTCCGTCAGGAATTAGTGAATGCTGAACTAGGATTAAAAATGCTGTAGAAGTATTGTTCATTGTTAGCTCAACAAAAAAACTATCCGTTATTTCCAGAAAGCATAATTTCTGCCAGGTGCAGACATTTTGTATTTTATGCTTTACTACTGAAACTATGCTGCACCCTACAATCTCCTCATTTAGATTTGCAGACTGCAGTCTAACTGCATTGCCTGCTAGTATGCTGAAACATTTGGAAACTTGCAAAAAGTGGTGTTAAAAACATCAGTCTTTCTTTTTTTAATCAGCTGGCTTGTGCCACATTTGGACTGCAATCCAGAGATTTAGATAACTCTTATGCACTTGTTTCTGATGAAGACATTTCAGAAGCTCCATGGCTATTTGATGGTAAAAATGAAAGGTTAAGGGTCTCCTGTGCCATTTTCATTCCAGAGATGTCTGCATCTCCTTCCTTGCTGAGTGCCTTCTCAGTGTCTTCACAGTGTTTCTTCACTGTATCTCTTGACATGGATGCAACATCATTAAAATTCAAAAGGATATCAAAAGTGTAATTGTTTATCATCTGAAATCTCTTTTCAAGAGAATTAGAACTACACCCACAACTGTGTTAAAAAAAGTTAATTCCAGGCTCCGCAGTGGATTAGTCAGAGGTTCATAAGCAACCTCGTAAGAGAACTGCTTCCTGGTGTCTTTGTGTATGGGAACTGGCTCTATGTTGATTTCCTCACAAAGTTTCTTTGCAGTTGCATGTGGTGCAGCAAGCCAAAAAAACTGTTTTTTAACATAGTTAAACATTCATTTTAACAATATTGGGAGATTCAATTAATATAACTAAAAATTTTTTTACTTTAAATGATCTATAAAATGTAATTTAAAAAAAAATTAAATTTCTTGTGAGGATAAAGTAAGGACACCCCCAAATTTATTTGTACTTAAAATGGCTAATGGCTGTAATGGTCAATTGTAAAGGTCCTATTCTTGAGCTCTTAACAACATGTTCCACAACAAATCATATGTAGGGTGAAAACATAATTATGGCATGCTTTGTTTATATTGTTTATTTTCTATTTCTATTTACACAGAAAGATTTTGTCTTATCTTGTTTTGTGTATTATTTTTCACCATTACCAGAATGCACTTTATACCTTATTTGCAGCATTACATACAGATTGTTATATAATAATCATATACAGTATATTACATACTGTTTAATTACACAGTTTATTGGTCATTGGTATCTGCACATTTTACACCTTCCATATGTCTATAATGTTACAGTTGTCTACATTATTGGCAAATTACAGTTGTTCTGCACTCTTGCGCAGAAAGTGTTTGTAATGATGAGTATATTTTCCTGCTCCTGCTCCAGAATAGCTGTCTGTAACTGCAGTCCATGATTCTTGTTGAAGACTTCTAGAGATCAGGGTGATCTGAAAGCTGATACAGTATATACAATGGTTATGAATGATTCTTGAATTTGATTGGTCAAATGGACTATCCCATCCTGGAAAAGAAGCTAAAAAGTTCTTCTAAACAGTAAAGTATAGTTCCTTATGTGTAAACATGATGAAAACACTTAAAAAGCAGAAACAAAATCCAACTTTGACAGATTGGTGGTGCTAGACTGTAGACTATTCTTAATTTACTACCATGATTACGTAGATGAGGACCTGTGGTCCTTGTTACAATAAGCTCATAAAACCAACATACTAGGATTTGGCTCTGTAAGCACGGCAAGCGTGTTTTATTTGCAAGAGAATTTTCACAGGGATCCCAATGTGTGGTAATTGTCTCTGGGTGGGAACATACACAGCGTTACAGTTAATGTAAATACTGATTGATGTTGTTTGGGCTGTAGTCGTTTTAGCACTGGCTATGAGGTAAGCATGCCAGTTTTGTTATTCTTCAAACAAACACCAAAATATGTAATGTTTACAGGCAAACTTAAGCAGAAACACGGTCCTTGGTTTTTGTAGACACAACTGGCAATATTTGTTTTTGGGAAGGGTGAGGTGATTATTTTTGAACTTTTATCAAATATAAACGCTCAACCTTTCTTTGTCATGCAATAACTGGGCATTGGCAATAGGCACAAATTTCAGAGTAGGTCATTTGTGAGCTTCATCATTAACAATAAACCATCTATAAACCATCAAACACGTTACAGAGAAAGTTCAAATCTAAAGTGAAACTTTTAAATAACACTTTTCATAAAGCAGTGGTTTTCAATTAGTGATTTTCAAAAATGGGTTAAATGTCTGTTCTGATAGGGTTGCAGACAACATTTTTTTTTTTAATAACCACAATCATTGTGCACATTCGAAACTGATCACTAAGCCACATATATGGTATATAATAATGTATAATACTGTGTTTTTTAAATAGGTAGGACAGTTAAAGGAAAGCATGAAAAATAGAAAAGAATGGGAGCTTGAATCTCTCTGTTCTGCTGGATCTCAGGCGTTCCCATCCTTGTGGGGATTTTTGGTGGTCCTCTGCTGCCATCTACTGGTTTTAATAGCAAATTAATGTATTTGTTTTGCACCAGACTTTTTGACTGTTATAAAGGCATCTTTTGTCCGATCAGCATGAAATAGTGCATGCTTGTTTATATGTACAGTTATATTTATAGTTACCTAAAATCAAGACAATCTGAGCATTTGTTCAGGCACCTTTTTTTTAAATGACTTTTTGAATTGTTATAGCTAAACAAATGCATAAGTTCATGTTTTCGATCATTATTGAACTATACAATACACAGAATTGTGTCCACTGGAGTTTTGACGTTGACTGAAAAACATAGGACTAGTTTGCAAAAGTATTTTTTAAAATAATATCAAAAGAACAATTTAATTAACAGCAGTGGTTCCAGGGGAAAAGATGTTCAGAATGAATTGATCTAACATATTTTCATTTTGTGTATAGGTCAAGAGTCACGTGATATACAATGATCCATCCAAAAAACATGACTGCATCCCCAGATTTAGTGTCCTTTAGGGTCATGAGTCAAACAGTCCCTCCAAGT
The DNA here is from genome assembly GCA_019155185.1 of Beaufortia kweichowensis. NCBI lineage: Eukaryota > Metazoa > Chordata > Actinopteri > Cypriniformes > Gastromyzontidae > Beaufortia > Beaufortia kweichowensis. The sequence continues at coordinate 13,640,044 of CM032807.1, forward strand.
TTCAATCTGTTAACCTCATCTAATAGGTTCAGTGGCTGATGATGGCCATGTTTTAAAAGAGACACATGTTAAAGTCCTTTTGGACAGTCATAATACATTGGACAAAGACATACCAAGTTGAAAGTTAATTGTACCAACAGTTGCACAGTTATATGTGTATATATATGTATATGTGTATATATGTATATGTGTATATATGTATATGTGTATATATGTAGCCTATATGTGTATATATGTATATATGTATATATATGTATATATGTGTATATATATATATACATTGTTTTGTGAGTGTGCTAGGCTTAAACATTATGGATTTATGTCAATAGTATAGATTATTATATTATAAATATTATATATTATAATTGTTTGACTAAAGTAATGCAAACAGATATAATAGGTTAAGGTTTTTTACGTTAAGTGCTTTGTTGTTGCATGTTTTGACGGTTTTAAATAAAAAATGGTGGACACTGCTTGTCAAAAGTGTTTGATTTCATTGTTTCACAAAACTGTATTAAGTGACATGCTTAACGTTTGAAGACTGAGGTGCTATTCAGAAAGTAAAGTAAACGAGCAAAGTAAAATATATATTATTGTAATACTATTCCCGTTTAATTGTTAATAGTTGAGATAATTCACTTAAAACAGCTGTGTGTTTTTGACTGATAGTGTTTCGAGGGAATCCAAAAAGGACATTTACCCCGCGGTATGGCTGTGGCTACAGTTATTAACCACGAAGAAAGACGCCCCCCTCCTTCCGCTCCAAAACGCACCTCCTTCAGCAGATGTGACGTTAGTTGGTTTAGTTACAGTATTCCTGCGCAGCTGTTTTGCCGAAATACTGACGAAAAGTTCTTCAAACTCGACGGAGGCCTTTTAGTAGGCATGCAATCGACGATCTCGGGGTATTACGGCAAGGTGAAGATAACAAACGGACCGGAGAGGTAACAAACTGATTGTAACTTTCTTCGTAGCAGTTGAGTTTTACTATGTTTTTGGAGAATACGAATATGATTTGCCATACAAAATGTTTTTTAAGTTTAATAGTAATATCGACTATTAGACTACTATGTTTTCTTTAAATCAGGTGTTAAAATTTTGATCGACTTTTTAGTTCGGGCTATACTGTGTAGCAAGGAATTACGCATGATAGAATTGTCAGCAGGACAGACTGGAGTGAAACGAGCCAGTTGCAACATCTTTGGAAGTTCATTTAAACAGAGTTTACGAGCATTAGCCATTTGCCTATTGATTTACAGCTGGAATAGCTAGAAGGACCACTGCTCTGATTTGCACTGATTAGTTTCACAATACTAGAGTCTGTGCACATCACTGCACTGTTGTGTGTGTTTTGTGATGTGTCTAGACAGCCTATAAAACTGGAACAGCTACTTTCAATTTCCCTGATGGAGTGTAAGAGGAGGTGCAGAGAGCTCACATTCCTCCTTTATGGAAAGATTGTGGTTTGCTATTTATTTTGTGGATTTTATAGAACTCCTCACAATTCCTGCAGATCATGTAAGAATGATTTGTGGAGAGATTGTCTTGCTAAATTGACAAAATAAATACATTATTTAATTTATTTAAAGAGAATTTCAGAGGGACCATTTAAGATTTTGAACAATGTTAAACAATTGTAAAAATTTGGCTGATTAATGTTCATGCAGCCCAGACACTTAAACACAAACTGATTTCAGTTCATTTTTTGGTCTCGTTGTAATACATAGCCTATTTATTTACAGCCTGTTTCTGTGCTCTAAGAGAGTAAGAAAAGTCTGACAGGCATTGCACCCATTTTAGTCACATTTCCTGCTTTAAATGACTGTTTTTACTTGCATTGGTGCAATTAGCCAGTGGAAACCAATGAATAGCTGCATTATACGATTAGAGAAAATACATGTTTTTATTTTCTTGTTTTCTGTGTGTTGTTATAAACAGTATGTTGTTATGCCAACATTTTCAAGTATGCTCCTCTGACTACCTGACAACTGCCAGCATGAGAAGGTGTTACCACTTGCATATGTATATATAGAGAGAGAATTAAATAGAAGTAGAAAGTCTTTATCACAGCTTCAAAAGTCAGTGGATGATTTTTTTTGTTTAAAATGTGATTTGTGGGGTTAAACTATAAAGAGCATTGAGTTGTTGGTTAAGATGAGCTACGTCTGGGTCATCTTTTCTGCTATATACCATCCTGCGATATCGTTGATGCTCTAGTATTCAGTGTATTCAAGATAATGTTTTTCTTTCAATGACGTGTTTATTGTCATTTTCATCTATTGGAACTCTCTATTGCCCGTTCAATGTTGCATCCATTCCTGATATGAGACAGAAAATCACTTGTTAAGCACAGTGGAGAAGTGCTCTTGGAGAAACTTTATCTCTTCATGGTCCAAGAGCTCCAGCTTATCTTCTGGTCAAGAGTCATGGTGCCAGCTTTTAGTGGGTTGACTTACTATGATTCCTTAAATGAAAACTCTACAAAGTTTTTTTTTTAACATACTAAACGTACTAAACATTACATTTTATTTTTAGTCCATAAGTGTACTTCAAATTTTAACCTCTGGCTCCCAGTTTCTCCTTGTTTCTGTTGGTGCTGCTTCCTAATAGCTACCAGGGACAACTGATTTTAATGAAATAATATCCAACTTAAAGCAGTGAGATACTAACTCTCCTTGTTCTGCCAGTTATGTCTGCATTGGCCAACGCACCAGCCAGGTTGTCCATGTGCATATGTACTGCCTGGGGATTGCCATCCTTGCCTGATATTAGAAATGTGTTCAAACTGAGGGACATATCAGGCAGGCACCTTGACTCTTTCACCTCACCTGGTGCATTTACTGTGACTCCAATTTCAGCTCCCAATGCTTTAGGCTCCCTCATTGATTTATGGCTGAAATGGTATGTTTTCCAGATGAGGTGGAGCATGTCATATACCAATCATAGAGACATCCTTTTGTACACTCAACAGCTCCAGCCTTTGTGTGGAAACATAATACAGAATGAAATGGTCAGTTTTAATGTAATTTTATTTGGTAAAAATAATACGTATACAGGCAGATGTTAAACTGCAACACCACCTGGGTGACATGCTGTGGATAACAAAGGACCCCACCTATGCTTTGAGGAGGGATATCAATCCACCTTTGATGCCCAGATTAACAGCAGCACCATCAGCCCCCAAGGCTATGGCTTTTTCCAATTCTCACATTTTGAACCAAAGCTAGCGAAGGCTTTCTTGATTGCAGCCTAAATACCTTAAATAGAACTTTATATCTAATAATTTAAAAAAAAACATTAAAATGTATACATTTACATTGTTACATTATTATATTTTGCTGATACAAATTTTTCGTTATCACATAGTTATTCTGCATGGGCAAGTTGAATATGACCAATTAGAATATTTGGAGGTTTTTTATTGTCGATGAAGTGGGCATAGACAATTTCTCAATCTTTGGTGGAGATATCCATATCACCATTATTCTTAAATGATAGATAGTGGGCAATTTTGTCAGGTGTCTTTTTTCAGAGATTGTCTGCTATCACTCCTATAAACTGGGCACACGCCATGTTCTGCATAAGTATGAATAACCATTCTTTTTTATTAGGTTGTGACATTTTATAATGAATTCCTTTTGTTCCGCTGAGTGATTACTCTAATTTAACTGTTTAAAAGATGTTATATTTTTGGTTACGTTGTGCAGTTTAAGAGACTTGATCTTAAATTGCATAGATTTCCGTTTTGTCATCAGTGCGACATGTGCGTGTACATTACTGATAATGCATGTAATTATAATGCGTTCATGCAACAATATAATGATAAGCGAGTGACATTTGCACAAATATGTCCACATGAAATTTTAACTTTTACATTAAAATTTATCATGCCTGGAGAGTTTTGAAATGATGGTTTAGGTCATACCTTTCTGGTCGCACTGAGTTCATTTAATTAAAAACTTACCAATCAAGGTCATCTACAGTCACCACTGGTATACCCAGAGTATAGATTTATTATCCATATACTATCTCTTAGTCATATTTTAAGGAAGTATGGTATTAATTTTCATTGTTATGTAGATGACACCCAGGCCAGCTGTACATGTCTGCTGTCTGCCAAACCCACTGGATTTTTTCTTCATATGTTCTTGTCCAGTTCTCTGGCTGAAATTAGAGACTGGCTTTTAGCTAACTTCTTGAAACTAAATGGCAACAAAACTGAGGCCCTACTTGTCGGCACTAGATATATTCTTACTAAACAGATTTTCTCTGGTTATTGAAAACAATGCAATCTGTCCTTCCTCAAATGTTAAAAGTCTGGGTGTCATCGTGGAAGCACACTGTGCTTTGAAGCCCACATTAATAATATTACGCACTGATTACTTCCACCTGTGTAATAATAATCATTTTCGCCCTTCTCTTACAATCAATAACACAGCAGTCCACACCTTAAAGTTATAAGACTCATTTTCATAACAATAAACATACAGTATTATTACAAATTATTATTATTTTTAAATGTTTATGTAACATACTATAATTTATAAAAATATTTTAAATTAAACTAACAATTTACATAAACAAAAAAAATGTAAAAATGTTACTGTAATGTATAAAAATACCTATAATGAAAAACAAACTTAAAAGTGTTTGAAAGAATATCTTATATCTAAAAATAAAAAAATTGTAATTCAGAAGTCATGTCATCATTTTATGTGTATACTTAATTTCTGCCGTGACGGTTATCAGGTTATTTGCTTTTATTATACAGTATAGCTCGTATAGTATAGAGAGTATAGACTTGTAAGTCACTTTGGATAAAAGTCTGCCAAATGAATAAATGTAATATAAATGTATGTCTCCTATATTTTTTACACAATTACTTTATTTCTGTCTTTTTGTGTGTATGATTAATATTGAACAATTGAACCAAGTGCTAGTCTTGTCTCATAAAGAAGAGTCTTTTAAAGTGCTGTATGAAGGAAACATTCAGGCATTTCCTGTGAACTAGAGCTGCACGATTCTGGCTAAATTGAGAATCACGATTTTTTGTTTCAAATAGAGATCACGATTCTCCCACGATTCTGAACAGCAACTATAAGTCAATTTACTAAATATCAATTGCTGCAGTATATTTAAAATGTTTCATTTTAATGATTTCTAAATCCGTTTTAATGATTTTTTATTACTCACTAATAAATATTTCACTTGATCAATTACTGGATGAATCAGCATTGAATGAATGATTCATGAAAAATACATTTTTAGAGTCGTTGTCTCCACCTAGTGGCGAAACAATGTAATCGATAAATGCGTTATTTGAAGCGCTAATTTACGTTCAAAATGTGATGTGAATGTTTTGATCACGTAGACATTAGTGTTTATATCCGAAATGTTATCCCAGTACTTCTGATCATTTGAATATTTCTAACCAGGGTCATAATAAGACCTCAATTAGGACTGTTCATACACATCATACACGCGTGTTTGTCCGCTGCACTGGCGTTTTGGGCGCTAATGCTCCGAAATAAGCCTTACACAAAAAGAATAATGAAAAAGTAGAGCAGTAAAATGGAAAACAAGTTTTATAGGCTACTGCTTTCTCTGCTTCGGCAGAATCACCAACGCCAACGAAAAATCGTTGAAATGTATTAATGAGATCGTATGGGTGTTTGAATCGAGATCGCGATCCTTTAACGATTAATCGTGCAGCTCTACTGTGAACCTGACAAAGCCTGACGAGTGGCTTGCTGAACTTTCGCAAACGCTTTGAAAAGCAGACAGATTAGCACTACAGCTGGGTCTAATTATTGCAGGCATTCAGAGCCTTCAGTGTAACTCTTTCCTCTCTCTCTCCTCAGCTGAGACAGAACAAGGTGATGTGGTCTCACATCTTCTGATGCCAGAATGAGAACTTACACCCGTGGTGCACCAACAGTATTCTTCATAAGTATATTGTCGGTGCTGCTTATCCCAGCGCTGGCTAAAGTAGACCCAAGCGGTGGCATTACATTTCTTGGAGGGATCTACGAGGGAACTCATCCCGTGCTGTACTTTGGCAAAGCAGAGGTTGAAGTGCTGCAGCAGGCAGCAATGGGAACACACAAGGCTTTGGCCCAACAGATCCGCGAGGCCGGAGAGGCCATACTAGAGCAACCGGAGGATTATCTTCCCCCCTGGAACCCTGCAGATTTCAGTGCTCGCTGGAACGAAGTGTATGGGAATAATTTAGGCCTGCTTTCGATGTTTTGCCTGCTGTATCCACACCGTGCTGGTGCGCTAGACGTAGCCAAGGAATACATGGAGCGAATGGCTTCACAACCTAACTGGTATGATAATATATCTGGTATGATAATTAAAAAATAATTAGTACTTCATATCTCTAAGTAACAGGATGCTGTTATTTGACTTACACTACCATTATGCTAAAACTTAAACTTAATGTTATTATTGGTTTGACAAAGCCAACATGCTGTTCTGCTATTGAAACTTTTCTTATTTTAGATCTTTTAAGCTACATCCAAAAGTGTTGGCATTAAGTTAAAATGCTAATATTAAATTGATAATATTGTACTTATTCCCCCCAGACGCCATTTTTACAAAAAAACGAAATGCAATTTCTCTGATTTTTGTGTTAAATATAAACATTTTGCAACTCATGAGCCCAACTTAATGTCATTAAGCCTGTATGTGTATGTATATAACACAAATGTGTGACCTGTGCTGGCAAATTCAGTCGCAAGTGAGCAAAATGTCAAATAGACATTAAAACGATGTGAGGAAAAGCAGAGCTACACCTGTATCTATTTATATATTTAATACATAAGTATATTTGCATTTAAATATGAGCATTAATGCAATGTATCAAACAAAATAGTATTTAGTAATTGGTATATGAGTACAGGAATTACCACGTGAAAAGCTGTATGTTCTGCTCTCTTGCATGTGTCGCAGTTTGTGCATTTCTTGTAAATAAATCACCTGTACTTGCAATAAGCACAGGCAAAGTAATTTGCTTAGATAGTTAACATTCAGTTAGCTTCAGTGAAAGTCAGTGTTTTACTTCAGTAAGTATTTTAGAGAGTCTTGTGTGTTTCAGGTTGGTGAAAGATGCTCCATGGGATGAGGTTCCAATGGCTCATTCTCTGGTTGGCTTTGCTACAGCATATGACTTCCTATATGAGTACCTCAGTAAAGTTCAGCAAGAACGTTTCCTGCAGGTGATTGGAAATGCCTCACACTACATGTATGAGAAATCATACCACCGTGGCTGGGGATTTCAATACCTACACAACCACCAACCAACTAATTGCGTTGCTCTTTTGACCGGCAGTCTTGTGCTTATGAACCAAGGTGAGCCTAACATTTTGGTATGTCCTGACAATTTACATACATTTGTATATCTTATTGTGCCAAGTTACAGTCTATTAGAACCGGGAGCAGTTGTGTAACCTTACCGCATTACCACAGATTATAATTGGTATTCATCTCTTAATCTTTGTACACAAACAGGTTTACAGTTATGCAATGAACTATATTTCAGAATTACTCAAAATAACACATTCTGCCCTGCAATTCCTATTGACCTTTTCTGAAAGATCAGAGTTAAGTGCAGGTCCATGGACGACCCTAGTATCACTACACTGACACAATTCCATTAGCGAACAGAGCAACAACACCAAAATGTTTTCTCTAGTACAGCCTTTAAAGTTCAGGTTTCTGCTTAAAAATATAATTTATTCATTTTCCTTAAGCAATAATCCTTAATATCAAAACTTGTACTGAAATCTGTCATACCAGCTAACCGACTATTCAAATTCATTGCTTTTGTCTGTTTATGTTGCACAGACAATTAACCTTGAACTGGCATATGGCATTGTAAGAAAAAACGATGAGGATGATTAAAGATCTTTCAATTAAGAAGTAGTTTAAATTACAGTAACAAAATACATCACCTAAAGTTAAGCTTAGAGTCAGATTAACCCCAGAACAGTATCAGCGCTAGCACTTAATACTGTTTCTTTAAACCAGCTTTTCCAGCTGTGATGCAAATTAAGCATACTTTGAAATGTAAATGTTCTTACGTTATCATCGTCCTTAAATGTGCTAACCAAATGGTAGGGTTTATATACAGTATTGTTTACACAGATGTCTCTTTGGCCCTGTTTAATACGTTAAATACATGTGTAAACAGGGTGTGAAACATTTTAAGCTTGTCCACTTTCAACAACTTCCAGAGGTAGTTGAAAACCCATTCGACCGGATTGCTTTTGTAGTGTAGACGGTCATGTGGTCGAATACGTTTGAACAGACACAAACGACATTATGGTACACGCTCCAGCCAGACAGCATTTAAACTTTGACGGCTGATCTGAAGACAAGTTTGGTTTAACAAATAAACGTTGCACAATGTTATTTTACCATTCCAGGTTTCTAACACACCTGCACAGTGTTCGGCGCGGCGACTTTCAGCGCAGAAATGAAAACGTCCGCTTTCGTTATGTTTTTTTGTCATTTCCGTTTGTATGTAAAGCACATAAACATTAGATTGAAAGAGCTGAAAATACCCACACATTTATCCTCCCATATCCCCTCCCCTTGAAGAGATCAAGACAGAAAGTGTACAAAAGAGTCAGATTTAAATACCAGGTTGGAATGTTCTTCGTTTGTCCACTTGTGATCCGTTTGACCAAAACGGATCTTAATACTAAGTGCAAACAGGGCCTTTGGCCTGAGTTGGTTCTTGAAGTTTCACTGTCATTTTCATTCTACATTATAATTGTAATATCATTATGTGTATTTAGCCCAGATGGCTAAGATTTAGATGAAATTTCCCCTTTGATAATGAGCCAACAGAGGGTCACCTGTTTTACAAGTGACAAAATGTTAATCATGTCAGTTATGGTAAAAATGTGTCAACACACTCAGTGCATCACATTCTGCTGCGTATGGGGCTGGATAGCCACAGATCAATCAGAGTGCCTATGATGAATCCTGTCCATAGTCAAAAGTGCCTTAAATGGACAAACAAGTGTTGGAACTGGACCTTGGAGCAGTGGAAGAAGGTTGTCTGGTTTGATGATGTGCTGTTTACTTGGGGAAGTGTACTGTGGAATGATGATGGAGTGTGTGTGTCATGCTCTGGTAGATGTTCTGCTAGGAAATCCTGGGTCTAGTCATTCATGTGGATGCAATTTGATACACCGTAATGTTTTGGCTCATCAGTGGACTGTAAATATGAATTTAAACATTAAAATGAACATTTCTTCAAAAGTCCCCACCACAGCTGTCTCTGACATCAGGTAATTTATTAAGCAATTTATTAAGCAATTTATGCTTAATGCAACATTGTTAAAAACCACTTTTATTTAAATTTTCAGAAACATTCCTGCAGTATTCCATGTGATTCTGTGTGACAAAACCTGCAATGTTGCATGAAAACATGTTCTTAATGACCACATATGTAGTAGTGTAAAATGGGGAAGCAAAAACACTTAATGTTTAACTTAATACCTTTTGGAAATCACATAATGAAAATCGCCATTTAGTCGCTTCGTTACTCACAGCAATGGAAATTTGACCATTTGGCTTATTGCATGTCACTGTATATTAGTTGATGAAGTTTGATAAATGCATTACAAATGCTTTCCCAGGTTAATCAATCGTGTGAATATAAGGTTAGAAATTTCTGTAATCCTCCAATATGAATACAAAGGAGTCCCTTTTGTTCCCAATGTGCCAGTGTTCTTTGGCCGTAATAAAGAATATCTTCCTGTAGACAAAAGGAACTTCTGATTATGAAATATTTGTCTTAACAGAATCTGTCTTTCATTACACTGTGCACATTTAAACAAATAACACCTAAAAATGTTTTAAAACAATAATCCTAATCAAATTCTCCATAATCTCTATCCTTTTGTTCATTTCAGGATACCTCCAGGAAGCATACCTCTGGGCAAAACAGGCTCTTGCCATCATGGAAAAGTCTATGGTCCTTCTCCAAGATGTCACTGATGGTTCTCTTTATGAGGGTGTGGCCTATGGAACTTACACTACTCGTTCACTCTTTCAATATATGCATTTGGTGCAGAGACACTTTGCTATTGGTCACTTCAATCATCCTTGGCTGCACAAACACTTCGCATTTCTCTACAGGACATTGTTACCTGGTAAGACCTTGCTCTGCCTGATTCTTTAAGGGAAATAATATTACATGCATAGCTTCGTATGAGGTTTTTTGGTAATTACAACAATCTAGAGAATAAAAACTAAAGAATTTAGTTTTTTATTATTTCATTTTCCCCCTTTCTCTGACTCTGACAATGCCAATAGCCACAATGTATTTTATTGATATAAACAATGATTCATTTTATATTTTATAAATTCCTGAACAAAAATTCCTGAACAAAATAGGATGTAAAAATGTTTTGAAAGACTGCATAGAGGAGGTCAAAATGACCTCTATACATTCCTATAAAACTCAACAACAACAACAAAATAAAAGTGCAAGCACCCCTTCTCCCCAGGGGGGAACCAACCAAAACAAAGCATTAACAACTTTTTCCCAACTATATTGCTCACCTGAGATCACAGTACAGAATTTAACTTAGCAATTTAACAAGCTCCACTTCCACCAACTTAGCCTGCAATCCCCACAACGCTCTGTTGTCTCTTTTAAACAGAGCCAGGCCGGAGCAAAGCAGTCTTTTCAGGAGATGCACATGCACATAGCCACGTCCCTTGAGAGCTGACCGAGCGTGCTCTGCTGCCAAACACATTACAAACCACTGAAGTGTGTCACCTTTTGTGAGATAGCAGTGCAGGGCAACACACAAAATGTAAACTTCGCTGACATATTTTCACTTGTGTTTTGTGTTTATATATTTCTGCCACCAAACTAGCATTAAATGAACTCTTGTAAGCAACCCCACTAGAAATACACATTCGTATATGTGTGACATTTAATACAGTTCTTGGACAACAAACCTAAAAGTTGGTCAACAAAAACATGTAGGGCCTGTTAAGACTTCGAAGAAACAAGGTGTCTGTGTATTTAACCTGAAGAGAAATGGCATGTGATAATGATAACAGGTTAAAGTATGGGGAGGATTGGGAGTCATCTGACCTTGAACCTGCATATAAAAAGGCATGATACACATGCTCAGATGCTGGCGCATGTCAACAAACATGACGCAGCACTAAGTTCCCTCATGTATTTAATTTTACAGACTATTGCCTTTTACTCCTTCCTGACATTACCCTGTTGAAAGGTCATTAAAAACGATTCATGATCATTTTTATTCTTATTGCAGGTTTTCAGAGGACTGTGGCAATTGCAGATTCCAACTATAATTGGTTCTATGGACCAGAGAGCCAGTTGGTGTTTTTGGATCGGTATGTTATGCGAAATGGCAGCGGAAATTGGCTGGCTGATGTTATCAGACAAAACCGTGTTTTGGAGGGTCCAGGACAAGCAGGGAAGGGTCAGCGCTGGTGCACACTACACACAGAGTTCCTTTGGTAAGACTAGCGTTGTTACTCACCAAATCTATCCATAGACACTATTACCTGGGGGCTGCATTGCAACTGTTAAACTGTTAGCTACTAGTTAGCAATAGTATCTATAGTCATCTTAAGTCAATATCTATAAACTATAAACTCATGGAAGTCAATGAGAGATGTAGCATTAAAAGTCCCTTCAAACAGATTTCACAAAGTTTGGTTTATCAAAAACCTTAACTTATAAGGATAACAAGGCAATAACTAGGGTTGGGTATCGTTTTAATTTTAGCGATTCCGATTCCACTCATTGAATCTGATTCTTATTGATTCTAGGTTCCAATTCTAGATTCCGAAAATTCTGGTTGTGACAGATCAGCCGAAAAAGAAAAAACTACAGCTGTGGCACCAGGTGTTACATAGATAATGAATCGGTTTTTAAATGGATAGAGAGAAGCTGTAAATAAGGTCGTACAGTCAGGTTTTTGTTCTTTAAAAGCAGGAAATATGACGAGGCGTATCTTTCTTTCAGCTTTACTATTAGCAGTCGAATCCACCGAGCGCAAAACTGATGCTTGCACAGAGGTAAATTATTCGTGCGAGCTTGTATTGTGTGCGCACAGGGAGATGTCATGCACGTGGTGTAAAATGAGCTTGTGGGCTCTTATTTGCTTGTGTGTAGATCTGCAATTTACCTGCGCGCAAGCATCAGCTTTGAGCTCGTATCTTTTTGGCATTAATTTGCGGTCATAGAAAAAAGTCAGGAATCGATAAACACAATCAAAATGTGCGTGTCGCATTGAATGCCCAGTTCCTTAAAATTTGGAACCGGTTTTAAACCGGTTTCGATACCCAACCCTAGCAATAACAATATAGAAATTTAGCTAATGAGTTTTAAATTTTGTGCCTGACCTTCTGCCGTGAGTTTTTATAACATGAGTATAGTATGAGTAATAGTATGTGTCAGTAAGCACACTATTTCAGGTGTAAACATCATCACTTTGCTGCTGACACAATAGAAGACAACAGTGTCTGCGATTGAGTGATGCAGTTAAATGTACAACTCTGATTTTTTTTAATTAATGCTAAATCATGTTAGCATCATGTTAAATTATGCTAGCATCAATCTAACACAGTTAAATCATGTTAGCATTGTTAAATCATGTTAGCATTGCTAAATGAGTTTAGCATGTTTTACAACATGTTCAATCATCCTAGCATAATTTTAAATGTTAGCATTAGGTTTTTTGCCACAGCAAAAACATCAGGGATTACTATTCTTATCCTGCACTTATTATTGGTTCTTGCCAAAGCATCATTATTATAAATTATGTTAGTCTCATGCTAACGCGTGTTAGCAGTAGAGCTGCACGATTCTGGCTAAATTGAGAATCACGATTTTTTTTGTTTCAAATAGAGATCACGATTCTCCCACGATTCTGAACAGCAACTATGTCAATTTACTAAATATTCATTGTTGCAGTATATTTAAAATGTTTCATTTTAATGATTTTTAAATCCGTTTTAATAATTTTTTATTACTCACTAATAAATATTTCACTTGATCAATTACTGGATGAATCAGCATGAATTGAATTTTTGATGAATTTTGCCCTAAGGGCAAAACTACTGTATGGGCAGAAATAAAAGTTGTTTAAAACAGTAATTATTTTAATATTAAAAAAGTTTTAATATTATTTTCATTAATTACATGTTCCCCTAAACATCTTTTTATTTCATAACTAAAAATGTCAGTGTTTTGATACTTGTGTCTGCTGACTAGTGTATATTGCATATAAATTTGCAAATGCTGCAGTACATAAACCATACACCACCTGAAATGTAAGTTTCAAGCACTGCTGACATACCCAAAGCACCTGAATGTGGCTTAGTATACAGTATATACATCAGTTACTGTAGTTGTAGTCCTAAGTCCTAACATAATTGATCATTATAATATTGTTATATATTACTATGGTAAATTGAATTTTCCTTTATTTCTTAAAATGAACACTTTATCTTCCAGATGTTTAATCCAAATGAAACGCTCATTCCAATTAAAAATACATTTAAAATTATCTTTAAATAAATATCTGAAATCAAATATAGAAAGGCAATGGTTTACTGCATCACAAATTTTGTGGCTTTATTACAATGTCCTTTTTATTCTCTTTCCACTATGTAGGTATGATGCCAGCCTTCAGCCCACCCCACCTAATGATTATGGTACACCCCGTCTGCATTTTTTTGAAGACTGGGGGGTAGTAACATATGGAAGTGCCCTACCTGCTGGGAAAAACCACACATTTTTATCCTTCAAGTCAGGGAAGCTTGGTGGACGTGCTATTTTCGACATTGTTCACCAAAAAAAATACAAAGACTGGATTAAAGGGTGGCGAAACTTCAATGTTGGCCATGAGCACCCAGACCAGAACTCCTTTACTTTTGCCCCAAATGGAGTTCCGTTCATCACAGAGGCATTGTATGGGCCCAAATATACTTTCCTCAATAATGTTGTCATGTTTGGTCCCGCTATGTCTGAAAGCTGCTTTGCTCCTTGGGAAGGTCAAGTTACAGAGGCTTGTAACTCAAAATGGCTGAAATATAAGCATGGGCAAGCAGCAGTTTGCCAAGGTCAGGTGGAGGTGGCTCTGGAACAGCATGGCATGGTGTTTATACGTGGGGAAGGCCAGGCAGCTTACAATTCTCAACTGAAGATCAAGAATTTTCAGAGGAACTTGTTGCTGCTTAATCCTCAACTGCTGCTGATGGTAGACTATATTCAGCTGCATTCTGGCAGTGCAACAGACAAAATAAGTGCCTTCTTTCACAACACAGACCTGCCCTTCCAAAACACGCAAGTTGATGGAGTGCATGGTGCTCTGATCAAAAACGGACATGAATCATACAAGATGTTCTGGTTGGATGATACAGGCAGTAGTGAAAGGGCAGTAGTGGGCTATAGGAGCTACCCACATGGATACCCATATAACGGGTCAAACTATGTGAATGTCACTATGCCACTGAGGAATCCTACAAGCAGACTGGCGTACATCTTCTTTGGGCCTGGAGTGGATGTGCAAAGTTTCAGTGTGCATGGTGATTCAGAAAGACTAAACGTATATCTGGGCACTGGGAAACACACTTATACCATCTATATACTTACAAGTGATGTTCCTACAAAAGCTCCATATGCAATGGTTTTGATGGATCGGAAGAAAGTGGTGTTTGAAAGTGCATTAGAAATAAAGCCGGTGAAGGAAGTGGAGGAATATGTAAATGTTGTTGAGGACAATCTTCAACATGTCAAACCAGTCTTCCAGCAGCTAGAAAAACACATCCTGTCACAAAATGTTAACATGGGCAACTTCCACAAAACCGATGGCTTCCTAAAATTCTCAGACAAGAGAAACATACAAGGTACGGTTGAGAAGATGTTTGGTCTCTATAAGAAGCAAGGAAAGGGAAAAGGTGGCAAGAAGGCAAGCTTTTCCGACAATCTGTCGGACATCTTTGCTCGTGTTGAAGCAAGTGAGAAGGAAAGGCAACTGGCGATGCATACTGATGAGGAGGTTCCAGACGAGACAAATGTTGATGTAAGGGCATTTATTGATTACAGCGATGTACAAAAGGGCAGAAAAGTTGGATTTATAAAAGGGCGAAAATTCAAAGAAGTGCGAATGTTGGCAACGACAGAAAGTGAGGATATGCCTATCTCCGCCTCATACATACGACTTTTCCTGATTTTAAATATAGCCACTTTTTTTCTCCTGCTGGCAGTGTTGCTGACACGCTTTGAGAGGGCTCAGAGTTTGCACACACAGCGTTGCCTCTACTGTGTCCTCCTCATAGACAGCTTTATCCTGCTCTGTCTGTACTCCTCTTGCTCTCAGACTCAGTGTTGACATCGTCATTGACTCTTTTCTGCAAACAGTGTGGTAGTGCTTGTACCAGAGCTGGAACCAGTTTGGAATTGTTTTGTATGTACTGTTTCCTTCACAGAAAAATTGGCTCTGTATTTGCCTAAAACCTCAATGTCTCAAACAAGAAACCTGGACAACAAGATATACAAAGTGTATATTAAAAAATAATTACAAAAATTAGAATTTCTTTTTCTGTTCTAAAGTTTAGACACACTTGGTAGATAGGGGCAATTCCATGCATGTCAACTTTGAAAAAATAGTTTTTACCATACTGATAGCTCAGAAGTCGATATTTAAAATACTCATTATAATAGGTCTTATAATCAGTGCCTTATTCACAGTTGTCATATACATACCATTCCATATTTCTTATTATTTGTACAGGAAAATAAAATAATTTTGTGTTCTTTGTGGGATTTATGTGACTTAACATGCACAAACCACAAGCAATAATACCCAACAAATGGAGAAATCTACCCAACAAAAAAAAGCTTTTTATTACATCCATAATTCATGTAAAGTATATTTCCATTCTTTAAAATGGATAACTCGTGCATAGACTGATTTTTTTTATGTACGGACTTAACAGGGGTTTAGTAAAATATTAACAGACGATTTAATATATTGGTAATAAATACGTCCTGTGAGATTTTATATTTATACTGAAAATGTCACATCCATAATGCTGGAATTGCCCATATCATGTTGCCTTTATAGCTTGCAATGATTTGCTTGCAGGCCTTTGTGATAGTTATGAATCCCTCAGGCCATTGTGGTTGAGATGACAAACAGTTAAATTATGTAAGAAAACTGAAGAACTAGAAGAATTACATGGTTAAGGATTCATTGGTCACTTTTTTGAGATCTTTTTTATCAGATCAGGCATTCATACATATTATTATTTTTTTTTTAAACATTGCTGATTCTGCAAACATTTGTATGTACTGTAAAATGAGTGCTATGGATTTTATTTGTTGTTTGAATAATCAATCATTGCACCATAACAGCAAAAAACACTGAATAAAATTACATTACATATTAAAAATGTTTTTATAATTACTTTATTTTCCAAGTTTTTCTTAAATAAAAGAGAGGTAGACTGTTATTTACCAGTATCAGTGGTTAATAGGGCACAGCCACATCAAATGATCCAGAAAGCTATTCAAACATATTTAACATAAGTAAATGATATATTGGAATATAATTATGAAATCAAATAATTTGGTTATACTATGTGCTTTGTATTCATTTATTTAAAATGTTATTAAAGATTATATTTGGTTCTTGTATGTGTTAATACATAACGCATACAAGTGGGGAAAAGAGTGTATTTGCCTTCAATGAGCACATATATTTGAAATTTAAGTAAGAGCGGAATAGAAAATCAGGAAAGCACTTGATAAAACAACTCACAATATACATTATATACAGACTTTAAACAACTGACATGTTTGCACATTGTAGATTACAGATTGTGTGGCTCTTCCATGAGAATATAATTAGAAGCGGTTTTGGTCATAACTTTTATATGGCCTGAGAATAATAAACTGGACAAATTATTTAGAAATGCAAAATGATAAAGTCCAGAGTGCAACTTTAAATTGTTTGTGCATCCAACACATTTGTAACATTTTTAAGAGAGGTGACATTTGGTTTATTGTTAAATTCGATCATAAAAGAAGTGCTATTACTCTCACTCATAAAAAGCATGATTATTCTTACACTACAGTTAGTACATGTAACTAATGGTAAATATCATGTATTTTTTACACTTAAATAGTTTGGTAATGTAATGTTTGTTCAATGTCTGTTAATGAACCACGCAGTTCTAATTATGTCTACTGGGATGCTGAGGTGCTCTATCAAAATTTAAGTACAGGACAATTAGATTTGATTCATAGTGGTGCATTATGGAAGCAAATAACAGTTAACATTGTACCATGGTTGTTAAACTCTGGAGGGTGCTGGAGGGCCACTGTTTTGTAGAGATTTGTTTTAACTGATTAAACACACTTGATCCAACTAATCAAGGTCGTAAGGATTACTATGAACAGGTGTGCTGGAGCTAAACTGCAGGACAGTGGCCCTCCTTCTGTTTGACACGTCTGTTTTATACTATAGTATACTACAGTATACTATATACTATAATGGGCTTTACTACACTGGGTTAAAATTAACCCAATATGGGTTGTTTTGCAACCAAATGTTGGGTCAAAGATAGACCAACCCAACCATGGATTATGTTAACATTTTTAATTTTGTTTAAGTTTTTTAATAACCCATTTTTTGGGTTGTAGTAGCTTTTTTGTTGGGTTGGGTGTGTTATATAAATCCAACACACCCAACTCAATGTTCCATAGACTTTCATTAAAAGGCATATCTAAGATAGTGGATAGAAGTGGGCTTGTTTGGCTTGGGGTAGTAAACAGCCAATGTTAATTATCTTCCATGCTTTCCTCACACATCGCTTGAAGTAAATGTCTTCAGGGAGGAAAGCTTACCCCCAATGACAGTACATTTTACCATGGCATTGTCAATTTTAATAATGTAAAATGTAATGTATTTTTGGTGTGTTTTACCCAAGCACCCCAAGAGACTTGCTGGATAGGAATCAAGAAATGAAATAGTCCATCTGCTTTCTATATCTCTGCTATAGTGTTTTTAGAGATGGCCTCAGGCTGAGAACCTGAAAGTATCAGGTCAATATTTTCCTTTCTTACATATAACAGAAGCAGTATGTCCAAACATATGGCTCAACACATTTTCTTCAGGGCATTTAAAAGGCAGTTAAAGAGACAGAAGTGGTGCATCTCTTGTGCTTTATTTGATATAGAAAGCCAAACAGAAGAAAAGTCATGCGTTATTGTGTCAATTGACACAGGATCCCAGCTGATTAAGAGAGAAGAGAAAGATTGGATCATGAGGTAGAGAGGGCCTGAGGGGAGGGGCTTACAGCACTGAGGAACAAATAAGAGAAAACACCGAAAAGAACATCACCTCAAAAAGTCCACTGGCCAACAAAACATCAGAAGTCTCAGTGCTTTTGAAATACTCTAAACACATTTAAAAGTGAAATATATTTAAGTAGTGTCAAACCTATTTGAAATGGTAATAGATCTTAGGTGTATCTTAAGAAACTGAGGATGATATGAATCCATGCAGAGTTTATTCTGAGAAAATATCTTCACATTTGCTTATCACAGAGGAATGATCCATCAGTGTATTTCAGCAAAATCTCAATTGTTTATCGGGACGTAATTTAAGGCATTAAAATTTTAATGTAGCATTTATAATTGTGCTGATTGACTTATTTTTAGCAATATAAATGATTTACAATTCTGTAGATTTGTGTCTGTGACAATTCTGTGTCTCCCCATAGTAGTACATTTATTAAACGGTTATAGATAGCATACTTAACAATAAATACAGCTATTCATAAATCATATAATAAAAGATAGAATTTCTGGTCAAAATTAGCATTTTTTACACAGCACGTGCCATTCATTCATTTCACAAAATCCCATGAGCGTAGAAGCCTATTAGTAGAACAAAGTTAGCCTCTTTTACAATCATGTTGAAGACATCATTCCAAAAATCCATAAACCATATGCACTTAAATTACTCACAAATCACACACAGAATCATTAATAAACTTCAGAAATAAACAATACAAATAGTACTGAGTGTTACAGCTCCTGTAAAAACATGACCAAAGCATGTTTAATCTTTAAAAAACATGGTACCAGGTAGAGAAAAAGGGAGAAAAAAATAAGAGAGCTAATGCACTGAAAATATTCAACATCCCTTAATGCTTTCAGCTGTAACTGTAGCTTCACATTCAAAGCCTACTCACGAGAGGCGGTAAACCATAACCCTTGGTTTTAGTTTAGTAATGTACCATAGAGCTGTGCCTTGGTTAGACTGTCTTTACGTGACAGTCCTAGTGTGCCAAATTTTTGGTATGGTTGTTGTGGAGGAGGTGGTGGGGTGGTTCCCTGAGGGGACACACTGCGCCTTTCGGGTTGATAATGCTGAAGGTCAGCAGCTATCTCTAGAGATCCATGGTCCAGTGACTCATTTGAGCTGTTGGGGCTTATGTCAACATACTCAGTTGCCTGGCCTCCAGATGCCACTCCACCGTCTTTGGGGCTATAGAGACTGTGCTCGGACTCTTGACTGTCCTCCTTTGAGTGGTACAGATGAGGCTGACTTTGCTGTTGACGTAGACCTGGGCTGCACTCAGGACTGGGACTAGAGAAGGGGTCTGGAACGTCTCCATGATGGTGGTATACATCAGTACCTTCTTGAAAGCTACTGTAGAGAGGACCAAGACGAATTTTAGCAGGTCTGACAGAGAAGTGCTGCTCAGAGAAGCTGTAAGGTGAGGCCCGCCCTGGGCTACGATATGTGTGAGCACTTAGGTCCTCCACACTCAGTTGCCTCCATCGACCAATCAGCTCTTCTTCCTCAGGAACAAAAGCACTTCCACGGCGACTGTCTCCATAGGTGATACTGGGTGAGGTTGAAGGTGGTAGGGGCTCATAGGGTTCACTGTAACAGGAGGACATTGTTCTGCTGTAGATAGGTGAGCTACCATTTTGATGGTGGCTGGACTCTGGTGGCTGAAAAGTATGGGCCTTACTAAAGGCACTTGGACTCTCCCTTTCCCAGGAGGAGTCGCTTTTGTGCTCATATTCACCACCATCCCTCCAGTCCATGTAAAGAGGATGGTGGCGTGGAGAAGATGCAGCACTACTAGGAGGATCCTGACCCTTATCCTCTGACCCCCCTCCACTAAAGCTTGAATAGGAGCTGGAGCCACCTCCCAGAGAGGTTGTAAACTTTTGGAAGTGTTCCTGTGTGAAGCTAGGCTGCAGTGACATGGAACCCTCTTCTGGGTTGCTATCAGTGGAGTTTTGGGGTTCATAGACCTTCCGCTGCCTGTGGAGGTCCATGCTAGGTCTGCGCTCTCGCCTTCGTTCATCAGGGCAATAAAGTGCTGTGTCGCTGCTGTACAGGTCAGACTTGTATGTAGCCCGGAGACCAAGACGCTCAGTGCTGCCTACAAGGCTGGTGCCCACAAGAAAGCCCTGACGTTGCTGCGGCTGTGGGCTAGGTGAGCGAGATGCTTGACTGCTGCAGACCTCATCTGGTTTCTCCAGGACCTTGGCAATAACAGAGGCGGGCACTGTGTCGGCATATGGGGAGTGGCAAAGGGAGGAACTCTCCATGTGCACGTTTACACGCTCCTGAAACTCTGCAGGCAACTAAGAAAAGGAAGAAAACAATATTCATATATATATATATATAAACTTCTATATCTCTTTTCTTTTGCATCTTTATTTACCTACACTGATATCAGTCTAAAATATTTCGCTTGTAACTAAGTTAGTGGTAAAAAGATAATGCACTAAAGAAGATAGTAAGGTTTATTTTGATTTAATATCTTTTGAAAAAGATAATTTAGGTTCATTCATCAAAGACAAATTGTACAAAACTCACATTGTGATATTTATTTAAAAAATGCTAACTTACCTCAGACAGCTGGGCTCTGTAGTGAGACTTATTGCACTGCAAGAGCTGGGCAGCTAGGTTACAGTCTTTCCTGTATAAGTCCTATTGAGAACAGAGGCACAAATAGAACATTATGTAATATGACAAATGGTCCTCTAATAGACTGCTATTAAGTATAAGTGTGTATACAAAATCATATTGTCATTATATGTCTTACATTATCCTCTCTAAGTTTCTCAATGGTTATCTTAGCCTCCATGAGATGATTGTTGAGGACGATAATTTCTCTGCTGAGAGCCCGTTTCTCATCATCATGGTGCTGTGACTGGTGAGGGAATCACATTAAAGCTTTTATTATTGCACAATACACTTTAAACATTCTGGGTTGTTTTAACAAATATTAGGTCAAATATTAACTTAATTAACGATTTGTAAACAGGCATACTTTTGAATTTTTGTTTTGTATTTATACATCATAAATTGTGCATGCCAAAGAGTTCATTTTTTAACAGGTGACATGTACCCCACTCAGTACCCCATTATGACATTAAGTGAACACTGTTTTTTAGAAATGTTTGCAAAAAATAAAAACTGATGTATCACATTGGCACCCTCTGCAACAAAGCTTGAAATTTAGCTCAGAATTATCTTGCTGAGATGTTTCTACACCTTGATTGTGATAAATTAAATTGATTGAACATGATTTGGAAAGGCACACCTCTAAAAAAAAAGTTATAAGTAATATATAACTTATGACAATAAACAAGCATGCAAAATTAGATGACAGTCAAACAATAGATGGTTCCATAACAGGTAAAAAGGTGAGAAATGTATTTCTAGGATAAATCGTATAACCATTAGATAGGAATGCTACTCACTAGGTTTTTTTTTTACAATTGCTAGGACACATTACTCAATTCCAATTAGTGACATTTGACGGCAAATATCACATTTAAGCTGCAATTGCTCTTATAACTTTATGATAATAATTTATTTTTATAAAGTTGGTTTACTGCTGTATCCTATTTGTATTTTGGACATATGGTGTGGCGAATGAGCGCTGTGATGTAGCTGACCAATGAAATTGAGGCAGAGATGTGAGTCTTGGCTGCGGGGTGGGGTTTGCATTTAACTGGTTTGAGAGAAAAAAAATCACGCTGGATAAAATATTGTGGTCAATACTAATACTGTGCTCGTTAATAAAATATTGTTCGCACCATAAATATACACAAGAAGCTTGAATGGCGTAAAGAATCTAAATAAATAACTACAGTTTTAAACATTTTTAAAAACATTCATGCCTCACGGCTCTTACAATAGAACACAAACTGACAGTTTTATACTGCAAAGTGTATATTTTTTATTTGTTTAGACAAAACTAACACATTGTGTAATGTTTGTCAGGCTTTTAAAAATATGCCTCAATATGTGCACTCACATTTCGGTGGATTTTATCCTCTAAATCCTGGTTGATCCTCTGCAGTGCTGAGTAACTGCTCTGTATTCTGTGGGAGACACACATTAAAAAACATCTTTCTTTAAATCCAGCACTCACAGGAAGGCTTTTTTTTAGGTAATGGTTTCCTTATTTTCTTAGGATAAGTTATTGCTAAATGTTTTACCAGTGCACCTGTGCATTATCTTATACTATATATTATATTAGTTGTTACAGTCTCAATTTATAACATTTATTTTACATTGGACTGAAGTGACAAATACAAGCCCAAGCAAGAACTGCATGATTTACTCCTAGACACATGACATTTTACTACAGATGCCTAGATGAAACCATTTTTTTTACATAAATGGTATGCAAGAGGAGTGTATTCCAAATTACAGTGTGCTGAAAATGAGCCTAAGGTGTCTAAATGATATACATCAGGGTTCTTCAAATCTTGCCCTGGAGGGCCAGTGAGGGATCACACGAATATCACAGGTATAGGTGAGTTTGATCAGGGTTCATAGTAAACTCTGCAGGGCACTGCACTGAATAACCCTGTTATACATTTTCATTTTGTGAAAGTTTTCATCCATCCGTGTGTGATTTTTTGCACAATGGAGGACAAGTTGAAATGAGAAAACTAACAAGAAGAGGCTAAAGTGGTCACAGCAAAGCTATGTAGTCAAATAACACAAAAGATAATGCATTTTAATATTAATATAGCTAAAATGTACTAAAAAGTACATGCAAACACACATGCAAATACGTCTCTGAAGCAATTTTATGATGTGGCAAATATCACAGCTGATCACCCCACCCACTCTATTACCTTCTTGCAGTTGGTCACGCCCATTTAAAATTGCATTTTTCTAAAATATTCTGTAGCTGAGCTGAGCTGAACAAAGAGGGTTTCATTACCCTTTAAAGAGAATCTCTGTCTATTCTGCTATCAAATGGGTAGTTTGGTATCCCTAAAATGTATATGTTACCGGCGTAATTTGTCTGTGAACTTGTCGAGCTCCTCCTGGGCCCGTCGCAGCTCAGTCTCCAGATACTGCCTTGTAGAGTCAAACTCGCGTTCTAACAGCTCCAGCTTATGAGTGGTGTAAGAGAGACGCTTCCGCAGGTCCTCCTTCTGTTCTTGCAGAGAGCTGTATACAGACATGAACGTAAAACAGTTTCTTGTTATTTTCAATATGGATCATACAAA
The DNA here is from genome assembly GCA_019155185.1 of Beaufortia kweichowensis. Classification (NCBI taxonomy): domain Eukaryota; kingdom Metazoa; phylum Chordata; class Actinopteri; order Cypriniformes; family Gastromyzontidae; genus Beaufortia; species Beaufortia kweichowensis. Next base: position 13,663,631 of record CM032807.1, read on the forward strand.
AATACAAACTCTATAAAAGATGATATAGAAATTAAAGCTATTGTAAATATTGTTTGATATCAGTTTTACTAGATTTACAAACCTTCCTAAATCTTGGACTTTAGTACAGTTTATTTTCCCTTCATCTTGAAATGTCATTGACATAATCAGTAACCATAAAAAAACTGTCAAAACAATGGCACATATTTTTGCAAAATAACTCTAATAATAAAGTATTTGCAAACAAAAATAAAGTATCAAGTAAAAACAAATAAAGTACTGAGTTTAGTTATTCATTATAAAGTGTTGAATTAGTATTGCATTACATTTATATAGTATAAGACACATGAGCTGAAACCTTTCAAAATTAAAAATATATATTTTTTCTAATTTAATGTAACTGTGAAAAAATTGGGGTCCTAAAGTGTACTTTTGTGTTGTTATATAATACAGAAACCTTTAATACATGTTAGCGCTTAGATGTAAACCAATGCAACGTTTTGTTTATATTTATTAGTAAAAGTTGAAATTAACATGTAGAATAAAATCAGGTTAAATATGTAATTTAAATACCTAAATGTAGTTTTTGTAATTTTTTCCTTCAAAGATTTTCCTTTAATTTGATTTGATATAATCTGTTATAATCTGTGATGGTATACACCAAAAACATTTTGTAATCATGGACACTATAATTAAGAGATTAGATATCATTATGACAAATGGCTTAAACACACTGTATATTCTTGACACAAACTCATACCCGCAACGCTGCAGCAGGCCAACTTTTGTTCCTTATTTCACAATAACAAAGTTGGCAACCCTACATCTGAAACAAATTTTGTATACAATTTTTCAACTTCTGGCATTATATGTTGTATATCTGCTAAGCTGCTTGGTGGATCAAAAATGTTTGGGCAAATTTGTGCTAAAATCTTGAGATGATGCATTCCATGCTTTAAGCAAACTGGACAAATGGCATGGTAGGAAAAAGTAGATTAAAAAAATCAAGATTGCAAAAAAATTGGAATCAGAAAAAGACTGAAATTAACTTGGAGATATGTTTTGTAATGCAAGGATTTGATATTAAGTGAGGAAATATTTTGATTCTAGCCCACATGGTTGAAGAGATATTGACCAAAATGTAATAAATTAGCTTGTTATAATGCCAATATATACCTATGTATATTACTCATAACTTTTGATTATTAGGTCACACTGTCACCAAATTAATATGAGGCAATAAAGATATAATGACACACAAAGTTTCATGAAGATATAGCTGCATAACTATTTAGCGTGAGCCAGCAAATGTGTAAGTAAATGTGTAAGTTAAATGTGTAAGTCAAATGACAGTATGGCAAAATTTTCACATTAGAAGCATTCTTGTAAATTTCGTTATATCTTTTGACCACAAGAGGGCACCAGCCCAAACCTTGTGTGTACTCCGTGTTATTGCGTTTCTAAAATTTAGGACCAAATCCAAAATGACTGACGTCCAAAAATTGCATACCAGGAACATTGCATAGCAAATGACTCTTCATACAAGACCATTCTCATGATTTAAGAGGTATTCAAAAGTTATAACCAAAAATAATGGCTTACTTTATCTGATTTCCCTAAATTCACACTGTAAAGACTGACAAATGTTAACTTATGTTAGTGAAAGGTAAAATGTTGAACTATGATATTAAATTCATTCTAAATTTTTATTCAATCTTATCTTCTAAGAGAAAGGGATAACACTGATTGTTAGTTAGTTAATGTTAATACAATTGTTCAATATTATACAACTTGTGAAGTGTTACTATAATTCTTTTTAAACAGCTTTATTTAACAAACTAATAACACTTCATGAGTCACTATTTTGTTGAAGATGATTATTGTATGTAGTTTGTACCACGGCACATTCATTGATCAACTCCAGTGGTCGTACATTGTGAATATAGGTGGATAAGGGTGGCTAATCTGTCAGTGAATTCCAGGTTCAATGAAAGATGCAAATGGTAGATGAGATGGCTATAGTGAGAAGACAACTAGGCTAAAAGAGCATCTTACCTTTTTTTCTGGTGTTTACAACCATTTCTAGAGGTTTTATGAGCCGTTTTCCCAATATATATCTTTTTCATTGTTTTTTTCAGTAGGCCACCTTTCATAAAGGTCTGTTTAAATTCTCCGTTCCCTAAAAGGGATCCCACTTAATCCTTGTTGAGTCTGCTACCTTCTCTATGCAGTCATGACAGACCACTGGAAATCCTGCCAAGAGAACAAAGAAAGTGGTGGATGACAGCTTGCAATCACATTATAAAACAGTAAATTTTACAGGACTGTGATGATTGCATTGTGACAAACTTTATTAACCTATTTGGGCTGATGCACTGCTGATGTTTTGGAGTGACTGGGGTCCCTTCCACAGTTTTTATGTGAACATAGATGCATCTACATATAACCTAAATATCATCTATATAGTAAACATTCTATAAATACAAAAAATAAGTGTTTAAACTTTAAAACATGTTGATTTTATATGAGCTGTTTCATTGTATATTTTGTATAAGTTCGCATGTTTTGTATGTTTTGCATTTACATTTTTGAAACACAATTTATTATAACATAATGTATTATTCAATGATTTAGGTAAATCATCATGAAAAAAAAAATCATAATGTCTTTTCCTACCCATTCATAGCTTGTTTGATAGTGGGTTATCTAATACATGAGGTTATTACTTCTAATGCTTTGTAGTTATGGAGCACCAAATTGCCTCATGTATTCATTATTGTCCTTTTTTCATTTACATTTGTTTATTGAACACACGCACACACACACACTCACTCACTCACAAACATACTGTTCCTTTAGCTTTATTGGCAGAGCATTGCATTAGCAGCACAAAGCTTATGGGTTCAATGGGTAAAAATAACATACTTTTTTCTGTCTAGCTGTGTCCTACAGTATTTTGATATAGGATATATTATCTGTGAATCGAGAGAATTATGTGAATTAATTATGTGTTGCTTTAGTTTCCCTCTGCCGCTGACTTATCAAACATTGACTTGCTTCTCTTTCCCTCATGAATCACAGCAGGTAGTCAATACAACACCATCTACCTAAATCCCCCACAATCATGAGAGGCAAGTTTACTCCCACAACATGTGTCTTATATCACAGGAAACTGATCTTTCAGAAATAAAGGATGACATAGGAGACATATAAAAGAAGGAAAACATTTTGCCCCTATCTAACACCTCATTAGGCACTTGGTGGGGCTTCCACTCTCTTGATGATCTATATGGGGCTTTTCTTTGCAGGGGAGATTATATAGGGTCTTCAGCTTTTCCACCTTCCAGCTGGCAAAGTACACTGTAAAGTAGGAATGGTAGTAGATAGCGATCTGCAGGCTTGTTTGACTGCTGTTTTCTGGATTGTGTTCAGAGTAGCACTATCACTATAGAGGCTTCTCCCCTTACACTTGGTTTTAAAGGGGTTGTAGTTAGCCTAGTAAGGAGGATGGAATTTCAAGTAGTGGTAGCTAGTTTTCAACCTTTACTATGTAAGATCCTCCACTCCCCAGAGAGAGGAACGTTTTTTTTGAGTGGTCATAGCTAACCCTTTGCTAGCTCCCCTTGGATTTCTGGTCCTATTTGGCGAGTGTGAAGCAGTACCCTTACTACAAAGGGTCTTCCGTTTGTTAGCTTGTTAGCTTGTTAGAGAGGAGAATAGTTTTGTGTGGTGGTAACTATTTCAGTGTTAGCTCCCCTTGGAATTCTTGTCCACGGAGTAGCACCCTCACTGTCGAGGCTTTTCTGTTCCCTATAAGACCCTCAGGAAGTGGAAGGAGGGCATTAGTTCCAGGTGGTACTGGCCAACCACTCACTTGCCCCCTCTTGACTTTGTATTCCTCTGGCATGTGTGTGGCATATGTAGCACCCTCATTATGGAGAGTCCTCTGTCCTCCCTACAGCTGGACGCAGGTTGAGTGGTACTCCGCTCGCCCTAGAGCAGCCAAGCCTGTACATGGCTGGCCCAGTGGCATGCACTGATGGCATTTTAATACTAGCCTGGGAGAGCCATGTTTGAGTACCGTGTTAAACACCTCCCAGCCGCTCCCCTTAGCATGCCACACAGCAGTTGGTATTCCGTTCTCCATACAAGATGCCATGTCGAGTTCCATCAAAAGAGAAAGTCTCTGGCCATTTCGGTAACCTCGGTTCCCTGTAAAAGGGAATGAGACGCTCGCTGCCATGCCTCAGGGACACCTGCTTACAAAGAAGTTAATGACATGCTCAACAGGTGCCCTATTATACCCTTGTGTGTATCTGTTGCACATCAGGCACGTTTATCATGTGGAGCAGGGCTATTAAAATCCGGTCCTGGAGGGCCACTGCCCTGCAGAGTTTAGCTTCGACAATGTTCAATCTCACCTACCTATGATTTTCTAGTGATCCTGAAGACCTCGATTAGCTAATGTAGTTCAGGTGTGTTTGATTAGGGTTGGAGCCAAACTCTGCAGGGCAGTGGCTCTCCAGGGTAAGATTGGAATAGCCCTGATGTAGAGGATCATTATCCTGATAGCAAGCAACCATTTAATCAATGTTAAAAACTGTTGGTTTTTCAATGTTGATTTCATTGAAAACATATCACAATTAATGTTGAACAAATGTTGACGTTTCATCACACCACCATTATGGTGATCAGTGTTTGCTTTTGATTGGGCTCTTGATTTTCATTAAGTTAATTATTTTCTTTCTAAGTGTTTGTAGTAGTGTTTCAATAAGAGCACACAAGAAAGAAATGCTATACAAGAGTTATCAACCTTCAATAAAATGAAGGAGCTGTTTTAATTAATATTGGGATTGACCCTGTAATGAGTAAATGTTCTTTCTGGTTGACAAATGCAAAAATACTGTGACAAAATATACAGAAAAACATACTGACACACTTAGACATCATACAGACCTTAACAATGGTGATGATTATCAAAGTAATTCAGATAAAAAGGTTAACTGCAATGCATGCCGGGATTCATGAATCAGTTTAGTACTATGTTGATACCCAGCATGCATTGCAGCATGAAGCTTTTATTTGTTGATTGTCACCCTTGTTGAGTTTCAATCAGCATTGCTGCTTTTACCTCTGTCTGCACTATCATACACCATTTACACATTAATAAAACAACACACTTAAAAACAATTATATTATCCTTAAAAAATCACCAGATCTGGATCTGACTGATTCTTAATGTCTTTAGCCATAGCAAATGCATTGTAGCACAATGTTAAAGCCAAAGAAAGAGTCCAGAGCCCAACTAAAGCAAAGGCGTATCACCATAATGATGTTTTGATGAAATGCAACATTTTGGCAACAATAATTGCGGGTTCAAAGTGATATTAATTCAATGAAATTATTATTGACAAATCAACAGTTTTTTTTTAACATTGATTCAATGGTTGCTTGCAATCAGGGTTATGCATCATCCAATATACTATCATTTGAATCAAATGGAAAAAAACAACAATTTAGTTATAACAGCGCAAAAATAAAATGATGAAATATGACCATTTAATCTTATCTACAGGCCAAATTAACTGTAATATTTTTTTAATATTTGTGATTAACTTTGTACTGTATTGTAAATCTTAAAAATGTAATTTAATTTAGGTTATGATGATGTTTACAGTAGATTGTTATTGTTATTAGGCTATGGTACTATTAAATAACAAATTAAAATACTTCACTTTACATTTACTTTTCACTGCAAAATTCATAAACAAATTCATACACTTTATTTTCCCCATATTATTTGTAACTTTCTGACTATTTTATTTAGAGCTAAACACCCCCAATTCACTTGTAATATTTGTAAAAAGTGCAGATAAATTGAAGCTAACACTTTCAAAGAATTTTCTTCATATCTGGCTGATACTGTTCCTAACTGGAATCCCAACTTTTTACAATTCAAGCCTGTACATTATTTTCTCGTTATTTTATTTTTTTAATATTTCACAAATTCAATATTTACTCAAATATACTTCGAAACATAGGCTGTGAATCTTGATGAGCAAAAAACCCATATAATACACAATGGAACAACACAGTCTATCTACACAGACTCCATCTGTTGTTACTCTCTCTTGCCCTCTAAATCTCACTCTCACTTGCAAAAAATCTCACATCATCCCTCCTTCCACCAGCCACCCACTTGCAAACAGCAGGGAATAATTATGGGTTAGGTGGATTATGCAGCCTGCAGATAGCAGATAAACAGACAGGAGAAGAATCAGGGCAGTCTAGAATTGAAAATGAGCAATGAAAATCTGATTAGTGTAGAAGCTTCAACACTGCACCCAAGGCCACTTTAAAGTGTGTCATGCTGCCTAGCCAACAAACTGGGATTAATATTTGAGGTCTGCATTAATTTCAGTGGAATATTGCTTTTCACAAAACGAGTGAAAAAAATTAAAAAAGATATATTTTACTAACATAACAAATTTACTTCATCAATAGTCCGGAGATATATGAAATATCACAAAAATACTCTCATACTGGTTAATATCATAACCTCAGTTCCCAATGAGATGGGAACAAGTAGCTATGGGGGAATCTCTTTCACCTAAATCTTCCTGAAGCCTTATTGATCAGTGTCAGTGGAATTCCCTCTATTTCGTGTTTGAGCTCAGCACTGTCGTGTTTTACACCAGTATTGTCACTGGGACCACACCGTTAAAGTGGGGCGGTCTGCATCAAAATTGTAGCCACTCCGTATTTTCATCAGGACCTACTCTGAGATGCCGAGCAGCGATCACCATGTGCTCAAAGCTGACATAGTGGAGAAAATCCTTCGCCATGAAAACTGGAGCTGTCCTGGAGCGAGATTTTATTCGGAGAACAATATTGCAAAGTCTCAGCACTCCATGGAGTTTAGGGCTGAAATCACTGCAGTTTTTTTCTGTCTTGTTTATTTGACATTTTGTTTATTTGATTATTATCTTTAATCTTATATGAATTACATGCAGGGCCTCATTACTATTGTAACACTTTATAACTGACTACTATTATAACTTTTCAGGAAAGGTTTACCCTAAAATCAAAAGAAAGTCATAAAAAAATCATTTGTATTGATCCGTGTTGGCAGAACTAAAAAACTAAAATTCTATATAAAAACATATAAATTAAGCAGTAAGAAACTTGATCATAATGTGCATTTGAAGAAGAAAAAACAGAATATGCAGATATGTTACATCCAGAACATTTTATTTTATTATTTTTAGTTAATGCATTTTGTTTACTTTTTATAAATGACCTGGACATGTTTTGACAGGCTTTTTAAGATTCACCCATTTATATGTGAAGAACCATGGTAACTATGGTCTTTTATTTAAAATGGATTTCAGAAAAAGGACTAAGAAGAAACAATTTCAGTATGTTACTGTAAAACCAAAGAGGTCAGGGGTGTTTGCAATAAATTTATATAGTAATTGGTGTTTCACCTTATGTTTGCATGTTAGATCTGTCAGCCCTTATAAATGAACACATTGTCCCAGCAGTCAGTTCCTTGTGGCATTCACAGCCACATTACATTGACAAATGATATTTTGATTACCTGGTAACATCTTTAAAATCTTGTCCAAACATGACTGCAACAAACTAGCATAAATGTGACTCCAGATAATGACATAAACAAAGATGTTTATTGGTACAAAAAATGCAATTGTTTAAAACTAGATAAGTATTAAATTTGTTTTAATTCATTGTAATCAGATTCTTTTATAAATGGATCGGATACAGATGTTTAAAGAAATGCAAGAAATGTTGTACTGCAGGTAATGCACAAGAGCTTCATGTTTTCAAGAAGCACAACATGGATGCATAGAGCCCTTGCAAGCACATTACTTTAATCCTTCCCACTTCTCTTAGCAACACAAAAAAAATTCTGATCTGCATGACTATTTCGCTCTATTTTGTAATCTATTTATCATTTATGTGAAGGGGAGAATCCCCAATAAATCCATTTATCCTCCCCCACAGAGCTTGAGTCATACATTTTCCCCACGTGACTTATATACTATAATATACAGCAGCGACTCCGAACACTTATCATCCACATAAATAATTGCCCAGGTTCCATCTCTGATGTTGCCTTGGGAAACAGCAGTCATATGACAGCACATGTATGTCATGAACGTTGTCTTGTGAAAGATGCCAAATGGTTTAAAAATGAGCATTTTTTGCCCAGTCAGAGAACATCTACTGATCTTGTCTTCTCAAATAAACCTGCAAAATGAAGGGCTATTCGTTCAGTATAGAAGGGAAGAATATGACAAACACAAAAACGCATTTGGACGTGCTCTGCAACACATAACCAAACCAAACAAGACATTCTGCTTTTATTGGAGACTAGAGCTTTTCATGCACCAAATGATTTAACCTCACGTTATCTTTTTAGTGGATGAAAAAGCTAATACTGCTTCCTACATCAAAGTGAGGATAATTCTGCTGCAGTTTTGCTTTAAACCTCTCAGAAACATTTAGTCCACAATGAGAGGAAACTGATATGGGCGAAGAACCAGAAAATTACAGAGTATGAAGCTGCTTACCTTATGTTCTGCATCTCCTCATCCAAAGCCTGGGAAGGAAGAGAACGATATTACTGATGCGAACAAGCGGCTGGGCTCCGAAGCTGTCAAGGCATCACTGCGCAGTCTGAGGCACATACAGGCACAGTCTCTCTCCCTCTCTCATTCACGCTCTTTCCATCTGTCTCGTTGTTTTTCTCACTCTCTCTCTCTTTCTAACCAATAGTGCCAGTACATTTCTACACCAGTATTATGTGCGATGAGAGGAGGAATCTTGACAGATTAAGTGCAAATAGAAACCGCAGTTGTAGCCAGAATGCAGATACACAACATAATACACACCACCCACTCTTCTCCTACAGATAGCAGACCAGCGAGAGGATGAGAAGAAGAATGTGAGAGAAAAAGATGGTGAGAAAGGAAGCGAGAGGTTTGGGGAAAAAAACAGGTGAGCTCATTTGTTGATGAAAAAACCTAGAGAAGGGATGGGCACCGGTTCTCACATCAACTGCGTGCAACATCTCCCCCTCCTTCTCCATGAATAATGCAAGAGTACGATTATGTCAGAGGTATTCACATTCTCATTCAAATTTACTGATCAGCAATGACCAAGGGAACACTGGGGGAACACTGTAGAGAGAAATGAACTGAATAAGGCCTTTATGCTATTTCTGTACATTTAACTTAATTAAACTAAAGCAATAGGGGCTGTGCTATTTAAGCTCAGGTTAGACTATTTCTATAGCACTTCTCACAATTTTGAATTATTGCGATGCAGCTTTACATATATTGTATATTGAAAGTGGAAATAGATATTATGAAAAAATAATAAATTTTTATTTTTAAAATAAAAATAAAAAAACGTTTGGATTCGGACTGATAGTAAACGCTGTATCAAATTTTGCATGGAATGTATTCTACTATACTGTATATAGTACTGCTGTACTACTGTACTGTACTGCTATATAACAGTATATAACTGTAAAAATAATTGTCTGTAAGATTATAGTTATAATATATATATATATATATATATTCTACTTAGAAAGATTTCTGAATTGGTGACAAATACAGCAAATTTAACCCTTTTGTCATAGAAGAAGGGTCTGTGTTGCTAATTAATATGCATGTTAAACAAAAATGCCCTCATAATCTTTTTTTTTCATAAAAGATGAAGTTTTACTGCTGAGGAAAAGCTATCCCACACGTACACAGACATTGTTTTTTTTTGCCCATGCCAGCATTCCTGTGGTCAAATGAGTGTAGATTAAGTAAAAAAATGAAACTAAACAACTGTAGTATCAGGCTATAACATAACAAAACTGACAATAGGGGAGGAGGTTTTAATACTTTCTGAATGTATTATATTACTATAAAGTGCAGCAACACCTCCCCTTTGCCTTTTGGAATGGGCTTATGTTTATAACAGTAACCTTTCACGTAGCCTCATTTAAAGAAATATAATAGCTGATTTTAGCCATGTTTCTGTCATACATATCACATCTACAGTTTAAACAGGCCGGGTCTGCCCCAAAAAACTAGGCACCACATAGACATCCGGCCGTTTGGTAATGACAGTGTGCTATACATTTTGTAATTACGATAAGCAGAGAGGCATTCTACAATGTTTTACATTGTACTTGTGAGTACTTGTGAGTGTGTCGTGTGCCATCTCACAGTCACAGTTTTCCTGCTGCAGGGGTCTTTTACTCTTTCAGTCATCTCATAGATAATGCGCACACAGGTTGTTTCTAAAAAATAACTCGGATTCTATGATCATTCACACTGCAATCAATGTATGGAGATTATAGGCAGGAGACTGTAAGTCCCTCAAAAACCTGTGGCTATATGCATCAGAAGTTTAGCACAATTGTTCTGCTTTGGTTGTTTCTATGTATAGGATAGGAGATATTATCCTGATTCAGACATGTTTTTTTTTTTCATTTTAAGATATGAGGCACGTGATCATAGGTTCCAGAACTGTTAGTAATTGTATTATATATTGTAATTGAGGTTGTGTAGATGCTATTATGATATGTGGTGTTCATTATTGAAGTAGTGAAATCTGAACCCAGTACTCTGACATTCAGGAAACTTGATATTCTGATATAAAGAGCAGAAAAATCGCACTTTCCGACAAATGTTTTATTTGACAGGCACACACTCACTCTTTTTCAGACACATACAGACTTGTCTCTCTGGACCCTCACCACCCACCTTTTTTCAAGCAGTTGCTAAGGTGATGGCAAAAACTGTATTTTCATCAGACAATAAATGAAGGAAACTGTTTTTTCTATTTATTTTTTGGTAAAGTTAACAAGGATTAACCAGCAAATGCTGCATAATAAAACTTGTGATGATGTAATTACGGTATCTGATACATACAAATTAATAAGAAACATGTCTGCTTCAGCACTGAATTTGAGTGTTTTTAATGAATTTGAGACCATGGGGAGAATATAAACAGAATACAGCAAACAACCAGTGCATGTTTTACACAGTAAAGTGCTGCAGTATAGTTTATTTGGAGTTCTATCTCTAATAGAACAGAATCAAATAGTTTATTGCAGAGAACAGCATGACTCCATTCAACAACAATGCCTTCTGATACATTTATTAGTCAGGGACAGACTGCATTGTTTACTACTACTGCTTCTGTTTGCATTCTGGATACCACATTTTGGATGACAGAAGATTTAAGCTTAGTAGATTTAATATTGTTTTTGTCTCTATCTTACAATTCCTTCCTAATAAAAACAAATATTTAAGAGTAAACAACACATTTGACCTGGTATACACTATAGAAAAAAACTGCCACCTTGTGCACTTGGATTACATCTCTATTATGCTAATTCCAGCAAACAGACTACTTCTCAAATTCCACAAACCGGTTAAAAACTGATCACAGTATGACCAGATGAAGCAATCTCTAAACTTCAGGACTGCTTCCAGGACACAGTTTAAAGTGGCAGCAAATACCACCCCCCAAAATGCCCAGACTACCCTACTAAAAAGGCAGTCCTTTATTAGTGAGGGGCAAAAAAAGAAGACCAAGCCACTATCCCCAGACTCAGGCCTAATGAATATAGCCAGGGATTGGGAAATGCGAGTCGACCTAAACCGACTTACTTTCCCATTGGAAATTGTAGCTGCTAACCGGCGCCCAGATCTGGTTCTTTGGTCCAACTCCAGTTGGATTGTGATCATAGTTGAGTTGACAGTCCCTTAGGAAGAGACCATTAATGAGTCCTTTGAAAGAAAAAAGCTCCAGTATGCCAACTTGGCATCTGAGGCAGATGATTGAGGCTGGAAGGTGTTCTCGGTGGAAGTGGACTGCAGGGGCTTCGTGGTCAATTCCGCTACAAGGCTGCTAAAGGAAGTGGGGATCAAAGGACAGGCCTAACGAAGGATAGTCAAAGATCTTGCCACTGTTAGCGAGAGAAGCAGACTTTGACTGTGGTTGAAGCGGAGGGACGTGGTATGGGCTGCAATGCGACACACACCTAGGTCTGATCAGCCTGTGGTGGGCCTCCCTTGGCTGAGGGTGTCTTGTGATAAAAGGCCGAAATACCCAGTGAGGCTAAGGTACACAAATGACGATGTGTCGCATTGTTTGGTTCAGCAGCACCTTACCAAAATGGCATCCTTCACCCAGAATAGTGCTGAAAGAGGGACCGGAGACACATCTGATGAGCTGTCCCACTGAAAGTACCAAGAAAAGGTGTCATATCATCTATGACCATTTTGATTATACAATTAACTGTGCTGAAATATCGAAATAATAACACCTTATTCTATTATTCTAAATGAACTACAGTACAGCTCTATTCTTCCCAAAGTCATGATGTCATTACTTCTAAGATTTTGAATAATCTCTGCCCCTGGAAATACAAAAGGGGTATGTTGCCATGACGATGAAACACTTGACAAAAGCAGTGCTTACTTTCACTTTTGTAAACCTCTGATTACTGCTGTTGGTTCTGATGATAAAGATTAAGTTACGCATATTCAAAGATAAGTCTGTAACAATTAACAACATGTCCTATAAATTCCTTCTAGCACTTTATCATCTGCTGTGAAAGCTGTTTTTTGTAATACATGGATATTGTGTGTGTGTGCACAAACCTCTTAAAACATACTTCTGTGAAATGTCCTGTAAAGTCCTTTGTAAAATATGTGAAAAAAGTGTTTTTTAACAATTAAACAGGAAAACTAGTACAGCCAAAAACATTATAAAGACTTTGTAAAAAGGCATTATATCACCTCTTTAAATTACCACATGGGTGATACAGTGGAGTACAAGCGCAAGCCTTTAAAAATGGGAAATGGACCAACAAGCAAACAGTATGTGTGAATAGTGCTCATGGGAGTTGTATTGTCATAGTGTCACAATGTAATTTGTTTATTATATTGGATGCTTGGATCAATACTGCTTGTAAGATGTGAGATAAATTGTAGACTTTTTTAAGGAAGTCTGTTTTATTATGTTGTTGACTCTCTTTTCTTGTTGGCACAGGCTAGAGATCTATTCATCATTAGGTGGCACAAAAATGAGCATGGAACTGGAACTGGATCTGTCAGCCTCGTGTGTCCTTGGGAACCTGATGCTGAGACATAAAAACAAGCTATCTTTGACAATAGGGATAGCTTGACAATGTGCACGTTGTTCTGGTGCCTTTAGCCATATCCATTCATAACAGCAGTGCATTATCAAAGAGAGTTTGGGAATTTTGTAGTTGTATCAGCGCAACCTCTAACAAAATTAGTTGCACTATGAAATGAACATTTTAGCAAAAGATGGTAGTCGCATGCCAGATGTCTTTCTTGCTATTGCTATTTACTGCTGTGGGCACAACTAAATATAGCATTGGTTGGAGTGCAATCTCATGAATTTTCCTTTTTGTTGCGCTACAAGCACAGGGAAACAAGTCCTTCTGGGCTTCTCACTGTCAATTTTGGTATGAGCACAAGCTAAAGTGACCTTTATTCCACAAGGTCTGCCAATTTACATTATATATAACTCATAATAAGTAAATAGTTAGACTATTCTATGAGAAATGCTTTTAATTATCTCTCTGTTCTGATGGTGCTAGGGGTAATTTTGGCCTCAGAGCCTCTAAGAGAAAGACAACAGGCTATGGGACCCTGGGGAACTAGTAGCTGGGAAATTCATGACTGTTACATCAGCCCAAAAAGGGATAATTGGTGATAGCTTGGCAGAAATGTGCTCTTTGTTTTCTGCAATAGCAGTCTGATCATTCTTTCACTACCAGGAAACCCCAGCAGCCTAGCGGGAAATACTGAAACAGCTGGCTTTGGGATGCTGTGTACTGACATTAAATCCCAGCTGTTAAACACAGGTTAATGAACTTCACTTGTAAGGATGTATGCTAAGTATTTTATTTGCCATCTGCAATGCACAGCAGTAAACAAATTGCAATAAACACGATTTCTCACTAAAATCTTAATACTGTTTGCTTTCTTCATGTCACTGTTGCATACTTTTACCCTGAGACGTCCTTGAAAGCACTAGCTGGGTATAAAGATATAGTATAATTTATCTTTAAATATAATTCAAAGATGGAGAACCCAATTGCTGGAAACTAGACTTATCAACCAAGTTTTTATTAATCTTTTAAATGTTTAATTGGCTGCCATTGGTGCCACGTCTACTGACGACTGGTTCTGGTTCCTGTTGACCTGGAAACCGTGCTCTGGGAGTCCCACAGGCGAGGCTAGGGTTGGTCTGACCTGAATGCATTTCATTAAATTAAAGAAAATGCAGGGAGAAACACTAATCTGTGGTTTTGGTATACAGAATTAACATGCGAAACATTCAAGTACTCATTAAAATAATGATTATGATTTAGTAAGGAATCATTCAAATAATCAGTTTTAAAATATTTGGATTTACATTTTGTTAAAGTACTGATAATCAACTGGCTATTAACATTTAAGTCAGTTGGAAAATAAGATCATAGAATTGTCTACTTTGCCCTAAATCTTAAAACTAAAAAATGTTTTAACTAAAAATCTATTTTTGACCCTTAAATTGATCAGATCTAATATTTGCTATAAGCTTTTCTATGTTCTGTTTTGCAAATCCATTATGATAGATAAAAGCAATGTGTAAGTAACCCTTTTTGAATCCAACACATGCTCTCTGTAAAGCCAAAATTCATCTTTTACACACAATCTCAGTTACACTCAGAAATATCTGAGCTGCCAAGCTTGGCTTTCTAATACTGTTACACCCACGCATGTCACAGCTACACTCTTCCAATATACCAGAACATGCAAACTCGCACAAACAGTACAGACATCGCCTCGACTAACAAAATATCACCTCTGAAAGATGGCAATTCTGCCAGAACTACGGGTCTGTTTAATGTTAAGTCCTTTTCATGAACACTAATTATAGCCTATGTGAGGTTAAGCTTCTTTTGCACAAGTTCAGGGCGCTCACTGACTGTAATCCATTATCATTAATCATGTCTCAAACATACTGAGCCCACTCACTTCTCCTGGATTCAGTGCTGAAGTATCCATGGAAACTAGAGGACAGGCAGAGCTCACGAAACGAGGCAGTCTGTTGCCCAACAGAAGACGGTGAATGTTATAGATAGCGAGGAAGTGGCATTGATAAAACACTTGTGGTTCAGTTTTGGTCATACTCACTTTGAAATATGCTTTACATTTTTAAAATAAACAAAATTACATTTTAAAGCTGGTTATAATGGCCTATGGAAGGCGTTTGGATGAAAATCACAAACATACTTTGTCTAATCGCGCCCTCTTCTGGTTGTTACAGGAATGTTAATGGTAATGTAGAGTAAGGAAATCACAAGGAATATTCTATTAGTTTACTTAGCCTTATGTTGTTCCAAACCTATTTGATTTTCTTTCTATTAAGAATTTACATTTTAGAATGAACCATTCCTTTAAATTTCAGTACGTTTCTCAAATGAAACTACTGCTTCAGAGGACTTGCACATAAGTTCTTTTGACTATTATTATGGTGACAGCAAATGGTTAACAAAGTATATGCTTTCATCCTACAGTAGAATATCATACATCAAATGACATAATAATAGATCATTTATTTAGTGTTTACTTGTCATACAAATTACAAATTGGTTTTACATGGCAAATATGACGAACAAAACCATTGATCATCCATACTGAAGAGAAGTGCTGCATCGTTGAACGAAAATAAGTTCAATTGTCCCATCACAATTTAACACATATACATAAATAAAAACAACAAAAATAGTTTATTATTGTTGCCTTTATGTAAAATACCCTGTAAAAAATAAAAATGTAACCCAGTAAATATGTGTCAAAATGACTCCAGAAAGAATATTTCTAAATTTTTTTGCATTTTAAATGACTCATTAAAGTAAATATTGTTGAGCATAAAAAAAATCTAAAATAATCCACGGATACATTTTTTTAGATTTAGATAAATATCTAAAACACACATTCTTAAAATGTTTATACACATATATAAACTATATACTGCATTGAACAGCATCTGTTATTAGGGTTGTCCCATAACAGCTCTTATTTTTGCTGTTTTTCAGTTTGTTCAATTAGCTTTCCTTTATTGTATTTCTGTCCTATTCCATACGGCACATGAGCAGAAATAGTGCCCATCTCTTTGGCCCCCTCAATGTGAAACATCTGGTCATCGAAAAATATGTGTGGGCGAATTTTCTGCAGCAGAGGCCCTTTTGGGGCCCCAGCAAGGAACAGAGCCTCATCAATCTCCAGGCCCCAACTTCTAAGTGTCTTAAGTACACGGGCCCCAGAGCTGGCTGCACTTCTGGCAGTCACCAAAAAGGTGCGAATAGGGCAGTTCAGTCGTTCATTTTTGGCATAGAATTTCTTCTGAAGCTTCCCAAGAGCCTCAAGGAAGCACTTGAGAGGACCCTGCGGAAGCAAAGGCAATGTTTGTTCTGGAGCAATCATAACTATCCACTTTAAGATGAAAATTAGTAAAGAGTCAACATGTCTGTTGTGTGTGGTTGCAGAAATAGTGACATAACTAGCTGGTGTAACCTCTATACTCATTAATGAATGAGTCGTTAAGAATGTGCTGTGCCCTCTCCATTCACTATTAAATAACGATGACGAAGGAAAAACATGCAATACTTAAAACCATGGGGACAAACCTGAGCCAGTGGCTTGTTCTCATGCTGCTTTTCATGCTCAAAAAACATGTCCAGCCCATGCTGCTTTACAATAATCTCTGACTCATCGGAGAAAAGCACAGCGTCCCCATCGAAGGCCACACGCAGCTGAGTTTCACTGAGCTGCATCTCTATATCGGGCTTGAACATTATGGCTGCTGCAATACCTTTACGAACAGAACAACCAAAAAATGAGTTAATTAGAATAACCAGCAAAATATTATGGAAGTTTAAACAATCCCTTTAAAAGTGCACTGAACTTTTTTCCAAAGAAATAAAAAGTGATTTTAAAAATATGTTTTCAATCTTGTACAATAGCTTCCAGTCAACTCGGTTATATATTATGTTCAGTGTGGACTGTCAAATTGTTTATCACTAAAATCATATTGTGTCGCATTTGGCTGGGACATGGTGTTACTTAGGTAATCTTGAAAACCTGCCATGAAATTCACTGCTAACCATGATTAATGTAATACATAATGTAATACATTTGGACTTTATTACATTAATCATGGCTGGCAGTGAATTGTTCATTACTACAACTGCAGCAGACGCTGCATCTAAATTGCTAGGTGTCCATGCCAAATAAATAAACTGTACATGTAGTTGGACTAGTGGGTACAGCAGTGGATTTACATCATGTTGGATTTATACTGCTTAAATGAGGCATTACACGTATATTTTAAGGAAATCAAACAAAAGACACATTTTCACTATGTTTGGAAGCACCAATACATTTCTACGATTTTTCTAAAAATAAAAAAACAAAGGCTGTTTTTCAATCAACAGAAACTGACACCACATCTATCCTTCTGCTATCATCAGACAATCACAAACTTTGGGTGCTAAACCTAATCTATTGTCAGAATTCTGACATACATTTTTTGTCTAAGCAGTCGAGGTTAATAAATGAATACATTCATAAAATCTGAATCACAAATGTGTAAGCTAAATCATTTTAACGTTTTATATATTCATTTCAAAAATTTATAACCTAAAATATATTTTACACATGCTGAAGAAGCATAATTTTTTAAAATACTGAAAAAGCATAATTTTAAGCTTTAGCTCCAAAAATTTCCTTTCCAAAGTCAGGAATTGGAGGGAGTGGTCCATTGTAATGTAGATTTCGTAAATGTATAAATTGACTTGGTAAATGTACACATTTAGAGACTAATCTGACTTTATAATGAAATACTTCATTTAAATATTATGTACTGTAAATGATACTGTACTTGTTACATTACAGTTGTCAACAATTTACCCTCTTCAATGGCCTCCTGGACTTTCTTTGTGTCTTTAGAGAGATACAGGTTAGTCATGTAAGCCTTGAGGTATCCGATTGGGCTCTGACCTCCAGTCATGCAAAAGCGCTCTATGGTCAGATCTGAAAGGTTGGAATTAAAAGAATTAAATCATAAACATGCAAAGCATGCAGTGCATTCAGACCCCCTTCACTTTTTGTGTGCAGAATTTTGTTGTTGCAGCCTGAAAATATAATTACTGAAATCTCATAAACCTACACTTAGTAGCCCATAATGACAAAGTGAAACAGAATTTTAGAAATCTAGGTGAGGTGCTTCAACAAAGTACTAAATAAATTACATTCTGATCTTTAATCATGTAACCTT
This sequence comes from Beaufortia kweichowensis, assembly GCA_019155185.1. Taxonomy (NCBI): domain Eukaryota; kingdom Metazoa; phylum Chordata; class Actinopteri; order Cypriniformes; family Gastromyzontidae; genus Beaufortia; species Beaufortia kweichowensis. The sequence continues at coordinate 13,682,006 of CM032807.1, forward strand.
CCCCACCTCTTAAAGACTGTGAATTACATTACTTGGTGATTAATGTAATTCAAGATTACATGTTCCATGTCTTTTAGAGTCCAAAAAGCAATCTTCAGAATGACTGAATTATGTTTTCCCCCACTTTACATATAATCTTAGTTTTTCTATAACAGTATGCAGAATCAGCAGTGAGCGAAATGCAATGAGGATTGCTACACATACCATGGTGATTTATACTGTTCATGAGTCGCACTCCAACCTGGGCATGATTATTGGTCATGAGAACGATGTCAAACAGCTCTTCACTGTCTGGATACAGAGTCCTGAGCCGTTCATTTACAGTCATAAGCGCCTGTAGAAAGATATATAACTTTTCAGTTCAATTTTGTTTCATAGCACTTTTTTCCATTTGCACTGTTGCAAAGCAGCTTAACAGAAAATACATTATTGCATAAAAACAGAGACAAATGATAGAGAAATAGAAAAAAAACATAAAAGGTTTGAAATAATAATAACAATAATAAAAACAATATTGGATGTTGATGTGACATTACAAGCATTTCAAAAATTGGGTAAGGGACTGTAATCAAACAGTGTTATACACAGTGTTATTAATGACGTATGTGTCCTAATATACAGTACATACAGTATGTGAGCAGTGTCCTAGTGAGCAATCCAAAGGCAACTAATAATGCATGTTAAACATTGTTAAAGTGGAAACAAACCTGGAAGAAACAACAAACAATCAGGAGGATTCATTCTTTTCTAAAAGGATAACACAAAACTGGTGCAACTAGGCAGAAGTAATGCTGTTTTAACCATGTTTTAGAACTATACAGAAAGCACTACAATCAGGCAGTTATTAAGTCGTTTGCCTTTTAGCTTTGCAGGGCTGCAAACTTGCATGTAACAGGGTGTGACAGTGCACCTTTTACGAACAAGTTAATCAAGTCAAACCAACACATTTCATTTGTATTATTCATAGACGGTGTGACATTTATGCCCACCTTAACGAAGGGGAAAGCAGGACCAGGTTGAAGCGGCTCATTCTCATGTTGTTGCTGATATTTCACGTAATTCTCCAGCCCTTCTTCCTCAAATAGCTTCCTCTCTTCCACCATATCAAATAAGGTCCGAGATGAAACTGCGACTGTAACTGCATTTTTTGGTTTCGGCTGTCCAAAAAAAACGGTGATCACTAAAATGTTCAAGTCAGCTATACAGCAATTGCTGTATATAAACATATTAGTTGAACTTCACAGTTACTTACGGGCCTCGGTTTCTTTGATTTCAAGTTTTCATAGTGCGCTTTCGCTGCTGCCCAGTCTACTTCCTCTGTTGTAACCTTTTGATTTGTTGAGAGCGCTTCTTGCTTCATTTCGCTCATTTTTGTCTTAAAATAAAGCCTTAAAATAAAGCGTGCTAAACTTCCTACTTTAAAAAAAGATGCCAAACATCACGGAAATGTGAAAGGGGTTGGATCGGATGCTGAAAAAGGGGCGTTCCCTGTGACGCCGCACGCTTGGGCGTGGGAAATATTTCAAGCTGGAACCTGGCCATGCAAAAGCGAAAGATATAACAAGGGAAGTTTAAAATAGTACGTGTACGTTTTAATAGTGTAATAAATAAATGCAATAGTGTAAATAAATAATGTAATAAAATATTTAATAAAAAGGGACTTCTTTTTAGCTTTGTTTTTAGTTTTTTAGGTTCACAAGTTGAAAACAAAAACTCCTATGTTAGTTAAATCATGTGGGCGGGCACGAAACGCCCCTTTCTGTTGATTGTCCAACCACAGATCACGTGACGAGAGTATTACAAGTAATACAAAAACAAGTATCAAAATAAAAATACAATCACAGTGGCGGGCTCCTTTCTGTATATACTTTACAGACATTACAGTGCTTTACAAAATGACAAATGTAAACCATAAATCTGAATTTAGACGTCACTCCAGGAGTTTAGCTCCAACCATCTTCAACAAACCTGCTCTTCAAGTTTTTAGTAATCAGATTTACATTTTGGATTGACAGAGAGCACTGTAGTTGTTCAATGATAAAATTAATCTTCTAAAATACAACTTGCCTAATAGTTGTGCACACAGTGTATATGTCAGGATCTTAAGACCTATTCTTGGCATGGCAACCCCTTCACTATAGTGTGAATCACCCTGACACAGACGGCTAGGCTATAACATGATTTGAGGAAGTCCCCACCTGAACCTGAGGGTGTTTTTGCAGAACTGGTTCGTTCATTTGTATTGCAATGTTGACATCTGGTGGAAAACATAGGGGGAACATGAGGTTGCAGAGAGATGTTCTCTCTCAAAAATTAAATTATTAGATTCGAAATTATTGGATTCGCTTGTGCACTTACTCTCACTTCTCCCACCGAAACGGGGAAATCCCCCAACATGTTTTGAAAGGGGACACATACACTGGGCGGCATTTGGAACGGTTTAAACCACGAACGGTTGAAACCACGAACTGCAGGTGGCCACGAACTGGCATGGGGAGGAGGCTGACCCCATTGGCCTTCTTATTTTGAACAGGCGAATAAAGAATAATAACAGGAGTCCCAGTACTTTGGGTTTTCCTTGAAAATTATTTTTAAATTGACGATTACACATGTTTTATATTTAAAATGCTTTAGACATATTATAAAACTTAGACATATTCGTTGTATTAATCCTATTCAAAAATCATCAAAATGCTATATCCATTAAATTCTTAAAATAAACTTATATACTTCTATTTATAAATATATATAATTCATAGATAAAATCATAAGATTTTCATTACATACTGTACACATAGCTGATAGTGTCCTGGTGTCCATACAAGAATCACAACCGTGTCTTTATAAAGAGCATCATCCCAGAGCAAAAATAAAAGATTATATCTTTATGTATTAACTACATAACTATGTATATGTTCCTTCTCTTCTATGTAGCATTATCATATGGCATCAGCAATTAAAACTTAAATTGATAATAATATAAAAGTAGCCTTGACTGCAATTCTCTCTACTCAGCCAGGTTGTTCATATTGGTTGCTTAAATTTAAATTTTCTTTGGTCTCCCTCTGGTCTGAATGTTTGAAACGTCTTTCTGTTCACTGTCCACTATGCAAACTTATATTATACTTATATTAATATATATTTATACTTATACTTATATATACTTATAGGTCCACTGAATACCTTTGCTACCTGTATCTCTGTCTAGTGGCTAGTACAGTTAAGGCACTCAATTTTTCACAGGATTGTGGGTAGTGCTGTAGTGTGTGTTATTCAAGTCATAAATAAACGTTTATATTGAGCTTTCTGAAAACAATTGGGTTTTATTACATTGTTTAATACCATCAGAATGTTTGTTATAGAATGTTATGTTTGACCGTCTGTTACAGGTTTGTTTTTAAAAATGATGTTAATAAAATAAAATAAATAAAATAATGAGAATTCTGCGTTGAGGAGCGGGGGAAGCTTTCTTCCAGTCGAAGTCAGAAACTGAATTATGGCTACAAAAAACTGAAAATGTAATTGGATGTCCTATTTTTTTCACATGACTGGATGTCTGTCCATGATGCAGCCTTTTATATACTAGTTAATCCAGTTAAGTTAATGCAGAGTAGGTAACAAAGGATGGTCAAATGGTACTGTGCAAACAAAGTGTGGAATGGCATCCAATTACCTTAAGTTAGTGAATTATTTATTGCTGGGAGAGTCACATGGAAGATGAGTTCTGTAGATTCACAGCAAGAGCTGGAAGTCAGAACCTACATGGCCTTAATAATAATGTCTCATCTATGCACAATAGAATAGAACATTGACAGAAATAAAGGAATCTCTAAAAACTTATTGAACAAAGAGATCATTGGATTTAAGAGAAATCAATGGACTCCTGTCACCTGCAGTTTGTGGTAATACTTGCTAGACTATCTAGTGTTTCTTTTTTTTTTTGCAGTTTTGCTGATTGAAATTTTTATAAGCTTTGACTAATGTTTGGTGGCTAATGTAGAATAGAATACATAGTGCATCTTACATAGTACATCTTACATAGTGCATCTTATTATTGTAAAGATATTTTTAACACAGAGTGAGGTCCAATCATTTGAGACCACATTGAAATGCTATTCAAAATTTTAAAATCTATTACTTTGATTAATTAAATAACTAATGGAGTTTAATTGGGGGTACAAGGTTGTACAGGTATACATGGTCTAAGTGCCTGCTGGCAGTGTTCTTTTCTTATTATCTTGACCAAGGACATTACTTAACCTCAGGCAACTATCTGAAAGTTTAGGAAACACCTCTACTTCTGTCAAACAAATTTCTAACTTTGCCTAAAAAATGTATTGTTTCATTTTGTAAGGACAAACAAATGATTTTGAGTTAGGACTGTAGCTGGGAATTCTGACCCCCGACTGTTAAATACACTGAACCCCTTTAATTTTTAATGTTAACATGTATTTATAAAGTAGTGTCCACTTCCTAAAAGGGATATGGACCCATTTGAAATATAACTTTTATCAACTTTTATTTGTTGGTCTACATTTTTTTATTGTCTATTCTGTAACATTTCAAAATAATGGTTTGTCATTAATAACTTTGCAGCAGGAAGTAATGCACAACAAATGACTAGTACTTCATTAACACTTTAGTTGAAACTATTAAATTATATAAAAACAATATTAAAATAATCCGTAAGGAATAGCAAATTTAAGATTGAGACAGTTCTTTAACATGTAATCTGAAAATTAGTTGAAGCTTTTTGTAAATATTTAACCCTAAAACAGCCAACAAGCACCCTGAGATACTTACTTTATATATTTCATGGGGCATAAAAAATATTTTTTTCATCAAATCATATGTCATTTATCATAGCTTGGTCTGTCTTGAGTATGTGGGTCACATGATTTGCTTCTAGTTTTCTGTGATCAATTAGTCAGCATGACCTAAATCCAACATGTCTTCTGTAAAAAAAGATAATGTTACTGCTAATATTATTTGTGATAATTGTCTTAAGGCGCTGAAGAAGAAAATAAAGTTATATGGTGTTATTTAGCACATTTTGAAATATTTGTATCCCCTGAGACATGTTGCCAGATTAGGGTATTAAAAAAGCGATTAACCGCTTGTGATTTGGATCTTCAAATTAATGTAACGCTGAAATGCTTTGGTCTAGAAGCCTAAACTGGTTTTATTTTTTAAAAGACACTTGGAAGTTTATTATAAAGTTTAAAATAATTAAATAAAACGTTATAGAAGTTTAAGTTTATTTTATTAAAAAGGTACTGCAATAAAACTTGTTTTTTTTATGACAAATTACATAAATAAAATGTATATTTTACTTACAATTTACTTAAAAAACAGCCTTTAAACAAGTTTTGTTTAGGCTTTAAGTTTTTGTTTATCAAGTTTTTTGATACTCATAAAATCTATAATCTATAAAATATTTCAAAAAATGTTTTGGATATGTTTTACCCAAGAAATGATATGAAATGCTTTTTTGTTGTTTAAGGATTAATTATTAAGGTTACATCTCTCAAATCACTTGGCTAGAGTAGTTACGGTTGCATCTGCTACTGTTATTAAATTCAATTCAGTTTTATTTATATATCGCTTTACTTACATTATAATTAAAAAACAAATAATAATAAATTACAGAAATGAAGAAAATGTGGTATTAAAATGTAGAATACATGGTATTACTGTAAGTTGTTCTCTATGCAATGTACATTGCTGGAACTAGACTGAAATAAATATGGTGGATTGTCAGAAAGTATCCATTGTTAATTAAAGTAAATTCTAATCCTATTTACAATAAAATAGTGTGTGGAATATTCCCAAATTTATATTTACAGTAAGTAATATTACTGTGACAAACTTTTGTCTTCCCGGTGTGGAAATGAGGGAGGCGGGGTCTGAGAGCAGCTGTGCAACAAAATTTGACCTTTTATTGTAATACTTCCTTATAAACAAATAAAAAGAAAGCACGAGGGCTTCTCAAACAAAACGAATTTCAAGCCAACAATTGTGTCCCAATTCGAAGATTTGGGCGATGCGTGTGACGCGAAACGTGTGATATTTGCCTTAACGCGTCTTCCACGCAAGTTAAGTCCACTTCCACGCAAGTTACTCCTCCACTTACGGTTGAATGGTATGCACATTTTGTAGTAATTTAAAGAACATTCTGTAAAAATATAACCTTGACATTCCTAATATTGACTGAGTAAGGCCATGTAAATTATAAAAAATTTTGTGAAATTAATGATTGAAATCAAGGGTTACAATTATGAACTGCCCCTGACCTGAGACAGATGGACGCTGAAAGAAATGCAACAGTAGTTTTATCCAACATGACAGAAATTTGACAGAAGGAAATGTTGTGTGTGGCGAACAAGTAACCCGCACAAGTGTTTTTTTGTTTTTTTACGTAGCATGTTTTGCTATGTACCTTCTTGTCACGTCTGAGCACCGCTTGAAAGACACCGCTGGTGTCCATTTAATAATGCATGTGTTGTGATGCGTTTGTCCGGTGTCAGTTTACAATGTGTTCGGTTTTAGTTCATAACCTGCTCATTTTTTAAATACATGACGTGTTTGTCTAGTGCCAGTTCACTCAGAGAACAATGTGGTTGGTTTTTAAAGACATGACACATTGCTTCTTATTCACTTCATGTGACTCTCTTTAGCATTAGCTGTAGCCATAGCGCACAGGGGGCAGAGACCAGCAGCTCAGTCAGACACACACACCAAAAACCTTGCATGCTTAATGAGACTTAACAATGGAGATTTAGATCATGATATAATAAATGATCTGTGGTGTATTTTGAGCTAAATCTTCACAGACACATTCTATGGACTTCTAAGACAGTATTACATCCTGTATAGGTAGTTAGTAATGACAAACCATTCTTCTAAAGTGTTACTGTTCATACAGCATTAACTTCATCTACGTTACTTGTATGTTATATTGGTAGATCAGATTCTAAAATCTTGACCTTTACTTTACTTTTATTCTTTAAAATTCTGCTGTCTCTTTCTTCTAATTTTCTTTCCTCAGCATGTCTAGGGGTCATGACTTCACGGCCGTAATTGCATTTTTTTTATCTCAGCAGTAAGCTGACAGTGGAGAGCCCAAGCAGTGATCTGCCATGATTTGAAGGACTTAACAAGTGTTTGAAAGGTATATACTTTTAGAGAATTCATTTAATGTCTACTGTTCATAGTAAATTTGAGTGTAAAATGTATCATTTCATACATTATGATTGTTAGCAACCTGTAAACTTAGCTACATGCCAATGTCACAATCATCTGTGGGCATACTTACATTGGTAATATGCAGAATACACATTCACATAAAAGTCATTCACTGTTGACCTTTACAAAAAAAGAAGTATACTTCAAGTTTATTTTAGTAAGTCTACTTAGTTTAAGTATTGTTTTAGTGTACTTTATGCAGTAAGTATACTAATATCAATACAGTGGTAGTGTACTTTTAACTGTACTATTTCAGTACTATTTTGCCCCACTTGACTAATTTGAACATTCAAGTATATTCAAGTATACTTTAAGTGTAACAGAAGTGAAAATTTTAAAAACTTGAAAAAGTCAGCTAAACTTATAAAAAATGGACTACTTGCACTACTAGTTTCGGCTCAGTGACTTCCGGTAACAGCAGTTCAGCGCATTCACATGCAGAGATTTATTTATCACAGCAGATAAATTACCCATTTTTAGGGTGGTCACTTGATTTAAACAATAATTACAATGTATAAAAATATTATAATGTATAATCAATTGAATAAAAAATCATGTACCTGCAGCAGTCCACCGCTGTCCTTTTCAGTAACGGTGTCATCTCATTCACACATTCACAGGTCCATTTTCTCTCATTCATACACTGTATGAGTTCATCTATAGTTTATTTCAAACAGCGCTAGGGATGACACCCTTTATTAATGTGATGACTTTATTATTCTCATTCAGCATTATGTGATTTTCGGCCGGTTGATACACGTCTCCAGCAGACCTCTATGTGAGAAATAACAGTGAAAAGCTATTGATTACCAAACATTGCTCAAATCGCTTTGTGTTGAATTAAAGCTTTGATGTTAAGAATATTTCTTATCAGGTCACTGCAAATGTATAAACTTAAAAATTGTTTTTCAGACACATTTAGATTCATATTCAGCAACAGTACATAGTAAATGCATACAACTTACAAATCCGTACTATTTCAAGTCGGAAGACACGAGGCTACGTGCAAGTAGTCCATTGTCAATTATAAGCAGGTTCAGAAAAACAGGAAACGGGTTTCAACTCGACAAAAAAACAAACAGATCTTGTGGGATAATGTGTACATACAGTTGCTAACATACAAATAGACTTATTTGTAAGATGTTTGGTTAAAAGTGTTGAGTGTTTGTCTAAATGTAATACTACAGCCAATCACACGGCTAGTATGTGTCATTATGAGCATATTGGGTCACTTCATCTGGTTTACTATACCTATTAAAATGGCAAATAAAGCTGATCTCATGTTTACATTGTCAACACTAACTGGTGAACTGTGGAAAAACGTCTTAGATAAACATTACAATGAGATATATGCTTCTTAATGTAAAGAAATAAAAAGTTTTAATTTTGTAATGGCAGGCCATTCAAATTTGATGTTATTAGCTGCTGAAGTTTTATTGGCTACTGGCAGCCATTTTCTAATGTATTTGAGGGAAATTACCTTTATATTAATAATTATATTAATTGAGTCATTTTAAAAAAACAGTGACTTTCTGACTTCAGAAATTTAAAAAATTAGTTTTCCACCTTAAAATTCTTAAATCCAGTATTCTTTGGCATGATGATAGTGTTACCAATAATAAAGATAACTTGAATCTTGTTTCTTATTTTCTTATTTAATTTATATTCTTATGTGCATTAGTTCCTCTGTCATTGCCATAACACCAGTGACAACATGCGACCCCCATCTGCAACCCCCACGAGTGCAGCCACAGCCATGGGGGCTGCAGATGGATCTCGCAGAGGGGTTGGAGACAGGTGGTGCCTGGAAACGCCTCTTCCTGTCACCAGCGATTGCTGTAACTCATGTCGCCAGAAATTGCAAGCTCTTTATTGAAATCAATGGTATTGCATTGCTTTGTCGCTTATAATGTGAACGCAGCATTAGGGTCTTTAATTCCCAAGCACTTTTAGGGCAGGAAAAAAGTAATGTAGTTAGTAAATGTAGTTGCAACCAGCAAGTTAAGTCCACCAAGGACAAAAAAGGAAATATATGTGGACATCTCTGATAATGAGTTTTAAAATTGTTGTTAAATTTTATTACAATTTTAATTTAAAAACAATAAAATTGTTTAGAACTTTTGACCAAGGCGATCAAGATATGCTCATAATGTTCTATTCAGAAAAGAAATTGTTTTCGCGAATGTTCAAATGAGGATCTTTTATGAATGTTTATTATCTGGTATTTATGTTATTTATCATTGTTATATTTTTATTTGTATATTATTATAAGCATTGTTAAATTATTATATATAATGCTCATTTTTATGAAGATATTACTTATTATGGTGATACTTATTATGGTGTTTATTGGTATGTTGTAATAACTTTTGCCATGATAATAGCCCTTGGTGCTAATATGGCGTAAATACAAACAATAATATGCTTATAATGACACATACCAAGCTTGTGCCCTTTTGGCATACTTACATTCATTTATATCATACAGTATGTGTTTGTTAAACAGAACATGATTATACACAAAATGTTACTAAAGAAAAATTCTGAAGATTAACATTAAAGCTGACTCTTTAACAGAATTTGCAGTTAGTTAGCAGAAACACATCCCAGACACAACGCAATGGCATTTTTCAAGAACTTCCAAGAGAACCTTCCTTCAGTCAGTTCCCTTCTGGACTCTGTCTCAACCACTGTTTCTAGTGCCATGGATGATTTGTCCTCAGCTGTGAGTGATGTCACCTACACGGTGAGTGACCAACTTACAGAGCAGGTCAATACAATAATTAACAAAGTGCAGACCGAAGAAGCTGACAAAAAGATGAGGGTGAAGGTTCTGCTGAGGATGTTCAAAAGGACAAGAGGAGGCAGCAGGAGTCAATAGCACATGGTTCAGACCTAGATACCGATGGAGAAGGACGAAAAAGCAGAAAATTAAAAAAGAGTTCTATGTGGACTATGGAAGTTGATGAAGAGGAAATATTGAGAGAGAAAGAAAGGCAAGAGGAAGCCAGAAGAGCTGAGGAAGAAGAATGGGAGTGGTGTTATGCCCCATCTAAAGGTTGGTATCGTAAAAGGAGAGACCCAAGCCAACCACAAACTGCATCTCAGTCTACAGACAACCAGAAAGGTATCAGTGACCAAACATCAAAAGAAGAGCCTGCCGCTCAGGAAAGACATGCCTCCTCGCATGACAGATGTAAGAATGAAGGTAACAACCATAATGAAAATGGGATGCACTTAAGTAATAGTCAGGAACTGCAGGAGTCTCAGGAAATGCCTGGTAATCTTAATACCTCGAAAGAATTAGCAAACTGTGAAGAGAATGGAAAAAACAATAACGTTGAGGAGGATGATAGTCCAGAAAGTCCTGAGAAATCAATAAAAGGCACAGGTGAAAGACAAAATGGAAATGAAGAAGAAAACAAATTAAAGAAAAAAGTTTACAGTGATGAAGAACTGGACACTCAAGAAAAGATCTCAAGGTTTGATTTAAAGAAAAAAGATAAAGGTGAGCAAGATGTGATGGGCTTGCAGTGTTGTTGTCTTTTTCACATGTTGTTGTCTTTTTCACTCGACACTGCATCTGAAGCTTACACTATGGGGACTCCCTTCCTCATTAAACCTACCTGAAGTTTTAATGCACAACACTAGTGAAAGTTCAGCCTCGCACTAGCCTATGCCACTGAAGACGGCGACCGGGGGTGCTCCCGCCGCTATATAATGTGCTGTCATAGCGGCATAAACTTCCAAACACTATGTGCGACTGCCTAAAGTTATGCAGTGCACAACGTGTGTGTTAGCTCTGCTGAGGCTGAGATGTCTTCGCTGTTCTCACAGCATTGTTCTATACTAGTAACCATAGTGTCAGTTTCTCACACACGTCGAATGAACTGTTCTCAAAAGGGACTGTCTCCAGTTACTGACGTAACCTCTGTTCATTGGGAGACAGGAACAAAACATTGTGTACGCTGCCCTGTTAACTACTACTAGCATTGCGCTGGCATTGTGCCATAAGACCTCAGGTAGGTTTGGACAGGAAGGGAATCCCCATACCTTCACCAAATGTCTCGTCTCTCAGGGAACCAAGATTACATTTGTGTTAGTGTTATCTCTAACTTGTGTTGTGTCACCTATGAACAATAACTGTTAAAATGCTTCAGTTTTGTTTGACTCATGTAAGAAGTGCATACAATATAAAAAAATTGTTTATTTATTTTTTATGTATTTTTTTTACTGTTTTTACTTTGTAACAGGAGTGGTCGCAAGAGAGCTTGGGAAACCTGATTGAAAACAATCATATAGCAATTTCTATAGCAGTAATTTTATTTGGAGACACTAGTTTTACAGACATTATGCAAATTGCATAAAATTTGCAGAAGGGTGTTGCATTTTGCATTTTTGAACTTTTAAGAGTATTTGTAATACAGATGTTAATTTCCTCTGTCCTTCCTTAGACAAGGGATGTCCAGAGGAAGGTTTATCTGAGAGTGAGGATGAGACACCAAAAAACCATGAAGACTTGCAAGAGCAGAGAAGTGGATCAGAAACTAAAGACTCAAATAAAGATTATAGCAGTGATGTCAACTGAGAAAGGTATTTTAGACTTGAGGCTAAATAAAAAAAAACATTAGTTTAAAAGTTACAGTAAGTTTTAGATTGACAAGACAAATCCAACCCAGGTTCGGTGGTCTCACTAAGCTCACCATAAACCAAGATTAACCCTCTTATTAACCATCTGTTTACATTGAAAGGATCAGAGTGATTTACCTCTCCCAAAATTCACTGGCACTTACCTAAAACAAGTGATCAATATTAAAAATATGAATATTAGAAATATTCAGCAAAAATAAACACTGCTACTGTAATACCAACATTACAGCATTACAATTTACAAATTCTTAAATAAAGTACAGTTATGTTATAATCGGGATGTAATTGTATGACATTTCTATCTCAATATCCAGTGAAAAGGAAAAAAGGTTCAAGTTCCCACAGTAACTCAGCAGATGGCAGTGGAGGCGAGTTCAGTGAATGCACTGAGGACCCTGAAGACACAGAAAGTTACCTAAATAAGGGCTGTGAAGATGCACCCAGTGACAGCACAGTTGTTTTGGGCCCGGAGGTGAAAACCTCTCGCCGCTTTCCTCGATGTGTTCTTCTGTAAGAATGCAGCCCCTGCCATAACACAATCCTACTCACCGTTGAAAGTCCACACAGTGTTGTCACATCTCCTAGAGAATTATTTGCTTTATGTTCACGGCAGTTAACGTGACAAATGTTTGTAAATGTTTTGTTGACTTTTTTTATTATCGTTTAATTCTGTTTCTGTGTTTATGTATGGTGTAGTGCCTGAGACAGATCAGACACAATATCTAGTTATATTTCTTAAATATAATTATAAGGCCCTCACCCACTAGCAAGCCATGTTTCAGGGTGTCTGCAGAATTATCCTCAAACTGCAATAAATACCCAGATGCAGAACCATACCCCTGGTGACCATAGCAACCAACACCAAATCTTGATGATAGAACTCTTTTACAACTTAAATACAGTAAATGTAGGGATTCATTACTACGCCATCCTCTTAGGACAAACAAAGAAACCCACCTTGTAAACCCATTTATATCTGTATAGAAATTTATGTTAAATCATTTAATTTTTATGTATTTTTATTATTTTTCTTGTAAGTAAAATTCATCTAAACAAGCAACAAATGAAACCAATAAAGAAAGATTCATCAAAACATGATATTGTAGTCTCATATCATAGTCTCAGAGTAGTGGTTGCTGGCCTGCTGTATACATCTGATTCTCCTGCAAACGTCCTCAAGTGAGGGTAGTTGTGTTCTAGTGCTTTCACTAAGCAGTGGGAAGAAGATGCAGCTTCTGGACAGGTTGGTTTTCCTCCTCAGAAAAACCAGATGTGATTTTTTTTCAGTCCATGTGAGGTCCATGTGTGTGCTATGAAATTTAAGGCTAGTTGCCTACGCCACTATTTCACCCCCGATGTACAGAGGGGCATGTTCCTCCTGTTTCTAGTAATTAATGATGATCTCCTTTGTACTGGAGGTGTTGAGTGCCGGGTTGCTATATATTATTCTGAAAGTTCAGACACCTCCTCCCCATTCAGTATTAGCCCCACCACAGTGAATTTCATTATTGTGTTTTTGCTATGGGTTGGAGTACAGATGTGGGTGTGGAACGGTGATTTTCAAACTGGTTGCCGCCCGATGGCATCAATTTTTTTTATTTCATTTTATCTGTATGTACCTTTAGACTATGATGTACATAAAAATTATTAATAAATTTAATATTAACCCTTTTACGCCTTCGTTTTAAAAATCCTAACTGTCCCCCTGGAGTGAGTTTTTTTAACGGCTGTTTTGGTTTCCATCACTTTGCCAACTGAAGATGGCATTTTCGTACAGACTGCGGCCAGAACGCATTCAGTTTCTTTTTTATTAAAACCTTCTTATTTGCAAAGATGGACAAAATCACAATAAAATATTATAACATTAACTAACAAACAGTCTATACTTTATGTAGTCTGTAGTCTTTAGTGCTGTAATTCGTTTTATTAAAATATTTTTGTAATATAAATAAAATAATAAATATATAAAAATAATAAATAATAAAATAATTTGTAATAAGTAATTGTAATACTACTACTAATAAAGAAATAATCAAAAGTAATTTAATGCAATCTCAATTCACAAAAAGATCCATGTGAACTATAGTATACAGTGTATATATAGTCAACTGCTATATATGTAAAATAAAATAAACAAAATAACCACCAAAGTGGTTAAAAACAGACATGCAAGGATAGAGAGAAAGCGCGGTCAGACAAACATGAGTCATAAAAATGCAATAGCATTTTATTATGATTTTTCTAAAAAATATTTTGTCATGAGAAGTAGAGAGGAAATAGCAGCTTTGGAATTCTGCCATAAATACTTAAAAAACTCTTTGCAGACCCATGGTATACCTGATATACGGACTGATTTACGTGAGTGTTGCCTTGTTGCCCCCGGACTTCCTCTTTCTGTTCCCATTTATCATTTATCATATTTCTCATAGTTTTCATAACCTCCCACAGAAGCTGTTATTTGACATAAACAATACTTTGAAGAAAATAAAAACTAGCTGCTTTACAATTAAGTCGGACAGTCTCTTCCTGTTTAAGTGGACAACCTTGTCTCTGCAATATGAACCAGGCTTTGTGTGTCAAAATTCTGGCTACGTAAGATATAATAGAGAAAGAGAAGAGTGATAGAAATAGAAGTAGGAAGCTTTTAGTCTATTCAGTCAAAACATTAGAGGGAAAATTTAACGTGCAAATACTGTAGTAGTGGTACTAGACATCAGACATTCATTTTAAATACTGAAGACAAAACCTGCAGATAATTAAAATATTGTGATGTAAAGACCAGAAGTTCTGAGCAACACGTGCCAAATTTGAGCACAGCACATCAGTCACCACATACTAAACACTGAAACCATGACACCCATAAGCTCTCTGTTGAAAACTGCTAACATTAATATGGTAGACTATCAAGCTTGTTCTTTCCCCTTTTAAAGAAAATATTAGTTTAGGTTTTTGGGAAATGAAAGACTCCCATGCAATTTTTTGCCAGTTTCCAGTTTCAGAAGTCTGGAGATAATTAGAAACAAATGTGAGGCTTTAACGTAGCACTTTAGATGTATTATTCACAAGGAACATTGCTGGCTTAGGTAGAAAAAGAAAAGCACCATTCCTCAAAAACCTACTTAATGCACATCACCACAAACAATCTCATCATGAAACAAACATGAACCATTTATCTTATTGCTTATTTTTCTTCTGCTCTGACCAAAAAGCACAAGCTTTCCGTCTTGCACGTGAGTCAGTTTCTTAGAAACATTTGGTCTGCATAATTTAATGGCATATCAGTTAGCATTTTGAATGACATTATTACTGGGAAGTTTGAAATGTGTGGTAGCCTCACATAAAGAGTTTAAAAGTCAGTGTTTTGGGTTGCTTTGTCTTTTTTTTTAATGAGAAATGATCACTAACACAGTTTTTTAAGCTTAATAGCACATTGAAAATATAGCCGCAGAATCAAGCAGAATTGGAAAATGGGGAACAGGGCCTCAACTGGACAATTTTAAAGAACAGCTTTTTTGGATAATGTGGATACAGTTGCTAACCTACGAATAAAATGATTTGTAAGATATTATGGTAGAACTAAATACCATAATGGGGGGACCGGAAAAGGACGCTGAGCTCGGGTTTCCGGAAAATGACATAAAAACTTTATAGACAAACACAAAAATTACAAATACACTTATTAATGTGGATAATTTTAAAGAACAGATTCTGAGGATTATGTGGATACAATTGCAAAGATACAAATAAAATGGTTTGTGAGATGTTATGCTAAAACTCTTTTGGAGTGTTAGCCTCTTTTGAACTGTATTATAGATCACTTCATCTGCTTCAGCCAATAATATGATACATGAAGTTGGGTCTTCTATTTACAGTTTCAATGACACTAACTTGCAGTAACATATTTCAGATATCAAACATATATACTGTCTACATACTGCATACAATGTATACAAATTATGTAAATGGTAAAACTCAGTAGAATGTCAGTGTATTATACTTCCATAAAGGAATGTCCATGCATTTAAAGAGTGATAACTGTGTTGGTGTGTTATTTTGAAGTCATTATTTTCTGCCCTCCGGTGGGTAAAGAAGGAACTACAGGCATTATCTGGCAGATAAAATGAAAGCTCACTAAAAAAACTGCTGCTCACAGAAAATTTTATAACAAAATTTAAAATATATAAAAACCAAATATAACTCAGAATTAAATATGAAGAATAAACAGGAAATAACTACAACTCCTCATCTTGATTTAAATGTCAATGCTTTAGTGTAAAAGCATGACCAAAAAAGAGTGACTACAATGGCTATTGTATAGAAAGGTGAATCTTGCTGAAGAGGTCAATCCTCACTTAGGATTTTCAATGCACTGACGCCTTCCAGGAAACCAGTTTTATCCTGCTCTGTCTAAGTGCCTTATTTCAACTTCCTTTGTAAAGCAGCCGAGGCAGAAAATAATATCTTGACATATCTTAAGTAAAAGTGATTTACAATTGAACTTAAATATAACACAATAACAAAGTAGTGACCTAATGGTACATTACCAGAATAACTTCTAATATTGCAGAAACCTTTTCTGTGTGAAATTCAATGTTTTGGTTGTAATTTAATGTTTAGTTCCCAGTATAATAATAATCAGCTAATAGTAATTTAGGTTAATTCTGTAAGTTTAATTATATTTAACATCTGACGGGTTCATCTTAGATGGATAAAAATACAACGTAAACTAATCAGTCAATCAGCAGCTAATCTTGAAGATTGTAATTTATTTTGGCCATATGGAATATTTATAGGCCTGTGGTTTAGTTTTTTTCTTTGAGCTGAGATTTAAAAAGTAGCAGGTGATCTTGGGTCCTGCAAACCCCTTTTCATCAGAGAGCTTGTTATTATTTTTGCTGTAGTGTATAAAGAAATGAATAATAATGTTTATTATTTGTTCTGAGCTATAAATTGCCATATTGGGTATAGTCTTATCTGAAATTTTGTCAAATGATAACATGATGTTCCCCTGTCACTATTTTGGTCAGACAAACAGCCAGTAGAGCTATTAGATTAATGTTGATGGACTTGAACTTGACAAAATTTGTTTTATTTACTGTATTTGGTAGGTGTATATTTGTTTTTGACTGCATTATTTTACAATAACTAAGTCTTACCTATCAAAATTCTCAGCAACTGTAGACTAATCATAAATAATTGAAATCAGTTGAAAAATATAAACGTTATTATGCTTTAAATGCCAAAAAAGCGCTGCTCCCCACTTTACATGTATGTGTATCTCGGTAAATTTAGCCACAAACGAGGCGGGCCTATCTATATATTTTCTATGTCTATGGTAGTAGAATGTTGTTGTCATAATGATGAAACACTTGACTGAAGCAGTGCTCACTTTTCCTTTTGTCAGCCTCTAATTATTGCTGTTAGTTCTGATGATAAAGATTCAGCTACACCCATTTAAAAAAGACTTAGGGGTGTACAGAATGTGTCTGTGAAGTTTCAGCTCAAAATACACCACAGATCATTAAGTATGCAAGGTTTTTGGTGCGTATGTCTAAGTGAGCTGCTGATTTCCGCCCCCTACTGGAGAGAGAGAGCAGAGACCGCATGTGTGTGGCTGGGGGTGGATACTATAATGGGGTCGTATGACGTAACACAGCCTCATCAGTGCCATTGAAGCATAATATTAGTCTGTTGAGGTTTTATAAAGATTAAAAGAAAACGAGTGGATGGATTTTTTTATCGCAATAGGGTCGTTTTGTAGACACAAAGCTGACACACATTTATGTTCAAACTACTTATAAAAGTTGATCTTCCATAATAGTTCTGCTTTAAAGATTAAGGTCAGCTGGGCCAATAGCAGAAATGGCTGTTAGATGCATTGGATAAAAACACCTAAATTCCGCCAAAAAACTTTCCAAAATATGCATTTATGCATTTGGCAGATGTGGATCACAGTGCATTCAAAGCATATGTTTTATCAGTATGTGTGTTTCCTGGGCATCAAACTTATGACCTTACTGTTGCTATAACCATTTGAGCTTACAGACCTCTCTTTCCACATTTCCATTGTTTTATTACATTAACAAATATCAGATTCTCTAAATAGATAGGAGCCATGGAAAGGTCAGTGGAGCTATTAATTCACTGTATAGTCACTTGTGAGAGAAAAAAGAGACAAAGCTGCAGTGTAACTAAACAACTTTCAGACACAAAATCCACTCTCCCTAGGGCTGGGAGCATCTATAAATATTTCAGTGACTCAAATGGATGCCATTTAAAGCTGATCCAGCTCTGACATCCACAGGTGGGGCACAGACCTGCTGGTCTCTCCACCCAGGCAATGTGATTTATTTATGGAGATGGAAGGATTGAATTAGTACTGCAACAGGCAATGTTTTAAATCAAATAAAGATGATTTGTGGTGCATTTCAGCATGATGAGGTTTACAGTAGATTTATTTGTAGCACTGGTGAATCGTTTCTTTAGGCTAACAGACTGTATCAACTATTTTAGAAAGTGGATGGCAAACAACTTCCTTCTGCTTAACTTCAGTAAGACGGAGGTTTTAATTATTAAACCTAATAACTCCAAACAAGATGTGACAGACCACAACATCTCTATAGAAGGTTGCACCAACCTAAGAATAAGAACCTGTCTTTCGATAGTCACATTTCCAATATGTGTCCCGCTTACATGTAAACGGCCTCTTGTCTCTTTTGTCTCCTTCTCTCTCTTCTCTCTCTCTCTCTCTCTCTCTCTCTCTCTCTCTCTCTCTCTCTCTCTGTTGCCCCCTCTCTTTCCATTCTCCAAGGGACTGTCCCTTGCGATACAGATTAAGTTCCAGTTTGGCATGATACTGCTCATAACAGTCCCGGCCCACCTGATGCCCATCCTGGTACTGCACAATGAATGACTGCCCAACGACAACCGGACACTTCCTTTGTGCACCCACAGCTCTCTTAAATTAAATTTACTACTATATATATAATTAATTACATATTCACCTCTCTTAATTGGTAATTATTCGGTTTTCTGTAACTTTAAGATGAGTTACAGATGCAACCAATGAGACTTTGTGTCCTCTATTACGGATGTAATTATTATGTGCCACAGATTGCAGCTGTAACATGTCAGGGTTTTTTTTCTCCCTTAAGGAGTTTTTGTATCCCGTGACCACTGACTGTTGTTTTTCAATACCTTGTTAAGCTGCTTTGGTACAATGAAATTTGTGAAAATGTGCTATACAAATAAAATTTAATTGAATAGCACAAAGATCAGTGACTGATCAAAGTAATAGACAACAAACTGGACCGTTTTTAACTATCTTGCAACGTTAGGGCCATTTTTAGGCATAGGCGAACTAGAATCCAATAGAGTCCAATAGATGTGGCTATCTGAAGTGCTGTTGTTCACTAAATGTTGCTGCACTGACATGAGTGAAAAAGTCTGTTGAATTTTTGCACGAATGGTGGGACTGGTGGGACATGTCCCCACCACTTTTTAAAAGTATTTAAAAAAATAGGAAGGTATGTATTAAAGGGAAAACATCTACAAAACATTTTTTATAGAATCAAGTTATTATTCATAATTTAATTAATACATTTAACAAACTTTTTTGCGACGACCAGAACCAAGCTCTTTATAACATAAGTCAGGAACGCTTTCTCGTTATGCTCTATTCCTCTGTAGACCGTTATTATTGTGCGTTCTAGTTATGTTTTATTGCTATACACCATTTGCTATACACATTTAAACAAAATGTTTTAAAATATTAAATATAAAAACTTCCTTTGATCAGGAAGAGAGAATCTCTCCATCAACTGGCAGGTAACAAAACTAAGCAGGAAAATACTCTTGGTTTTCCCAACTTGGCACATTTTTTTGTATTCGAATGATCAATTAAGCATTAAATAATGTTTGTTAATAACTTACTAATGAAAGTTATTATAAAGTGTTACATAAAAATATTCTTCTTCAAATACGTTCTTCATTTGTAGGAGTATTGTTTACTGTTAAATACTGTCAAATTTATAGCAGCTGGGTTAAATAAAAGAATAACTGTAATAAAAGTTCAACAGTTCTGGCCTCTGAGTTTTCTAGAACAAATTACTAACTTCATTCATGCATATTCAGAAAACAATTGATGAGTGTGGATGCTACGTATGCAATAAAACAAAGTAACTAGTTCATGCTAAAAGGTTCCTATGGGAACTAGGTCAGGAGTGTGTGCTGTTATAAAGCCTTGTTCAGTTCAGCCTGTAACTCATTCCACATTCCTGTCCGGGGGAAGAAGGTCTCTTTCATGAAGCCTTTTCACACTGGACGTGAAAAAGTGAAGCAAGAGACGTGTAATACTGAATTATGGAATTATATCATTAAACAATTTTTCACCAATTCTATGTTGAGGATTTTTTGGGCAGGGCTGAAACAGTAGCTCAATGATGCATTGAAGCCACCAAACATGGCCCGTCCTTACCATTATAATAACTACAGCGTATTAGCATCAGTGGTTTGCCCGCTCAGTCGAAAGTTACTGTCACCATTCATTACTATAGCCTGCCTATTTTTTCAAGATTTTGATCACTTATTTTATGTACTTGGTGGTTTATTAATCATTCAAATTTGGCCGGGTGCTTAATAACACATTTTTCTGTGGTGTGACAAACAGAATACAAAATACGTACTGCTTTACATGGACTTTATTATTTACCAGTGCATATGCTTGTTTCTTTTCTATGCACTGCAATTTTAAATACATCTTTAAATCAATGTCTTTAAAATTATAAATATGCACACTGTGATTTTAATCTCAAAATAAGCATACAAAGGGCTTGTTTATGCTTTCTTTAGTTGTAAACATTAAACACAGCAATGAAAAATCGCAAATGTGTATGATCTGCGTGACGGCTTCATTATGATGCCATTTAACAGAGCTCTTCTGGTGCCAACGCCCAGAAGGAAACAACACTCCTAGTAGAAAGAGCTGAGGGGTTTGACATCAACTATCCAGTGGGCCAGCCTCTGTTTGGAGACAGCCTTTCTTTTTTGCTGGCCTCCATAACAGATGAAGAGCTGGTCTGATATCCTGAAGCTCTGCGTTAAGCACAAATGAGACAAAGCAGAGCCAGGGCTGGGTCTGCTTCCTTCAAGGGCAGCACTTGTAATTTCAAAAACCTGGTCCCTGAAAAGTGTGGTGGAAATTTGGGCACGTATCATGGCTGGGGTCTTAATACCACTTAAGAATCATTGTTGATGAAGAATGCATGCAGGTCCCCCATCCTCTTGGTGACCGCCAATGCCATCAAGAGCACTGTCTTCATAGACAGGATGTTAAGCTCTGCGGTCTGTAATGGCTCAAAGGGAGCCTTACGCAGGGTGTCAAGCACCAGGACAGGCCTCTCCAAACTTTCTCATTTTCATTTTCTATATTGCATGTCTACACCTGGAGCATCACTTTGTTTGAGGAGGTAGCACTAGTACACTGTCTTTTTTCTGCGTTCTGTAGGAACAGAAACAGTTTTTACAGTATTTGATTAAATGCTCTTGGCATTTTGTTGTCAATGTCCTGCAGTCAGTAATATTTGGAAAGTACACACTGTGGGCACTTCACGGTGCTACTTTATTTTTAGCAGCAGCAATTAGTAAACCTCATGAGATTAGACAGTTCTAATATCAAGCTGGTTATGCACTTAGACTAAATTTAGACATTTTCACCAACTGACATGTAATGTTTTCCCCAGTCAGGCTGCTGCTGTTTAAAAGTAAAATGTGAAATGTACTGAAATTATTTATCAGCTAAATATACAGTACTGCCTTCTAAATTCAGTAGTTTCAATAACAACCCAGATTTATTTTTTAGTCTCTCTGTTAGGATGGAAAGGGGAAATACAGAAATTATGCACACAAAATGAAAATGCCTTCTTCAGGCAAAACTAAGTATATAGTGTGACCTCTCTTGGCACCAAGCACTCTTTCAGAGGGACTTTTAAGTCATTAAAATTAGTCTTCCCTTCCATTTAGATTTAACAGAGACAGATTTACGTATAGATTTTTTCTTACTGTTTCAATATATTGTGGCTAGATGTGTATCATTTAATTTATTTATATTAAAATTTCAAAGTCAAGGTCAAAGTCTTTTTTTTGTCAATTCTGCAATATGTACAGGACATACAGAGGATTGAAATTGCGTTTCCTCGGACCCATGTGTGAGACAAACAACAATATAAAAATATAAAATGTAAATAATAAGATAGAACAAAATAAGGTTAAATAAAATAAAAAAAAATACAGTATAAAGTAACATTAAATATTTAAGACACATTAGAGTAGAGAATATTTAAATTGTAGTGCAAGCAAAGAGCAGCAGTTGTATGAGTGGTACTATTTACAGTTTTAGTGCAAACAGGGAGAGCAGCAGTAATTAAAGTGACGGGTGAATTATGTGTTTATTGTGTTCGTTACAGTTGAATTACAGTTCATTGCATCTGATGGCAGAAGATAGGGAGCTTCTGTGCACGCGGTTATCTTGACTTTCTGAGCCTTGTTAGAATTAGTTGGATCGCATGAACTTCAACTAACCCTTATGAAACCAATTTAAGCATGGCTAATTAGTTTGGTTTATTAAAGTCATGCGTTGGACATTAATCCCCGCTTTTATAAGCGGCAATTATGAAACAGGCCACAGGTTAAAGTAATTTGCTGTGTTGTAGGCAAAACCACAAATGCTCAGTTGTTGCACTCTGTTGTTTTCTTTTGTTACACAAGCTGTAGTATGATTTTTATCTTTTAGAATTAGGGTTAAACTAACACACATCAAATTA
Organism: Beaufortia kweichowensis; assembly: GCA_019155185.1. Classification (NCBI taxonomy): domain Eukaryota; kingdom Metazoa; phylum Chordata; class Actinopteri; order Cypriniformes; family Gastromyzontidae; genus Beaufortia; species Beaufortia kweichowensis. Next base: position 13,704,721 of record CM032807.1, read on the forward strand.
AAAAAAAGATGTTCAGAACTAAACAAACATGCAAATGATGCCCAGCTAATGTATTATTCAGTTCATATGCTTACACATGTAAATAGTGCATAATCAATGCAATCAATATGCAGCTGTGGCTACAATCAAATCTCACGTCAGTTCTCAGCTCGTGTACGTACGTTTTTCAGTCAGCATGAAGGTCCGTGTACGCTTTGCCCATTTGTTAAGGAATATCAAAAAATAGAACAATGGAAAATTAAATTTGTAATTTTTCATTACAACTTTTTCATATTAATTAAGTGTTTTTGTATTAAATAGGCTTATAGCGCTATATGATCATTTAATTGTTTGAAATTACAAGGTTAACACCAGTACACCACGAGGTTAACACCAGTCTTTAGTGTAAAATCAATTTCTACTGCTGCAGGCCATTAAAAATCAAACAATGTAATTGGTGCAATTGACTGTACCCACGAGTGACTATATGTTCATCAATTGAAAGAATTTTCACTTGATAAATGTACGAATAATTTGTGATGCCAGACTATCCCTTCTAAACATGATAGCCCGGAGGCCTGGGGGAACGCACGACTCCTTCGTTTTTCTAAATAGTTGCGTAGGGACTCTACGGGAGGTCGCACTGCGGGGCCCGAGTCATCTCCTTTTTGAGTAATATTTAGAGTATTTTAACGAGTTAACATTTTGGTTTGATTAACTAGAACATGGCCAGGGGGAGCGCTGCATCGGCTGCTTAAGGGCAGATGGCTCTGTCTTGGATCAGCCGGGGAGCTCTACTGAACACGCCGGAGAAAGTCTGTGACATCATACTTGCCTGTGGGGTTCTGCAGAATATTGGGCAGAGTAACGGGGTGCCATCTGATCTTCTGATGCATCCAGAAGAACCTATGCCCAGAGAGCCCTGGCCAGCACAGCCCCAAATAAGGGCCCTACAAAGGAGACAGGACCTCATTCGTTTTGTTTGGCAAGTATGCCATTTATTAACATTATTCCAACATGCATGTTTTAGTGATTTTTTATTTATTTATGTGATTTTATTTATAGTGAGTGATTAATCTCAGCAATTGACAGACATATTTCTGTTTGTTTCTCCAAGACCTCTGCTGTCAAAACCCAGCGTCGTGGTGTTGGGCCAGCTTGCTTTTTTGCTGGTTATTTTGCTATAATCAGGCAGTATGGCTATTTAAAAATTAAAAAAAATATTAAGTGATAAGGAACTATACCATCCAAGATGGCGCCGAGGATGGCCACCATGTTGTGACGCTGCTCTGCGTGCACTACTTTGTTTTGTCACAATTAGTTTTTCTCACTTTTGCAAGTCAACAAGTCATCGTAAACCAGACTTTGAGTTCTTCAACGTTGATGCTCTGTGCACCGACGCGGCATCAGAGCCCTTTGTCTGGAAGGCGCGGCCACACAGACGCAAACAGAAAGGAAGGAGAGCTGGCATCCGGGTCAGACTTTTACTGGCAAATTTACAGTCCTTAAACAACAAACTTTGCGAACTGAGGGGCGAAATTCCTTCTAACAAGAGACACATGACTGCTGCATTACCTGCCAGAGACGTGGATGTCGGCTGAGGTTCCTTTCTGCTCCCCTGACCTGAAATACCACACGTTACTCTGTCGACCATTTTGGCTACCAAGGGAGTTCACTGCGGTCAGCTGTGTACATCCCCCCTCAAGCTGACACAGAAAAGGCACTCATGGACCTGTACGTAAACATAAGCAGAAACGGAAGGAAACGGCGCATCCCGAGGCTGCGCTCATTGTTGCTGGGGACTTCAACAAAGCCAACTTCTTATTTATCACAAAAAAATCGTAGCAAGAACATTACTAAATCTTTAATAAAATAAAAAATATTGAATTATTAGATTATACAATGCTTATATAATGCTTGTCAAATGATTACAACCTCAGATGCTTATATATTTCACTAAAAGCTTATAGAAATGTATTTGCTTGTTGTGAGACTTTACAGTTGTTATTTCTGCTGCACGAAAACACAAAGAATTTTAATATTAATGTCTGTAGGCATTTCTTTCCGCAGTCTCTTGATGTGCACAAAGCTTCCTGTTGTTATGATCCATCATGGCATTAGATCATGAAGTATTAAGAATAAATGCAGCTTATGCCAGTTAGGAGCTTTTTGGATTCCATCCCACAAACATAAATCAAGTATCATAAATGTTGAAAGGCCATGGAAGTTATATTTTGCTTTTCACTCAGCAACACATTAACACATATAGGCTTTATATACACACGCACACACTTACATACACACATTATATTACACTGTTATTTTATATAGTATTATGTTTACTATAACAAACAAATCTGGACCCAGGTTTTAAGATTAGCAGTACACTCCTTGAAAGGCAGTCACCATAGGGAATTTTATTTTTACAATTTGTGTAGCGCTTTTTACAATTTGCATTGTTACAAAGCAGCCAATGCATTGTATTAGTGCAGTGCATTTATACTATATATTTTTATGACTGTGTGCAAACCCTGGGATCAAACACATGACCTTGGTGTTGCTAGCACTTTGCTCTTACCAACTGAGCTACAGGACAACACATGACCAGGAATCATGGGTATTTGGTAAACCATCACCCACCCACCACGGCTTAAGGGCTGATTCATTTTTTTTTCAGATCTGACATCCTGCGGCGTGCCTGACCCCTCACCCCCAAAACTCTTGCTTAGTTCTGCGGGATGCGACCCCGTGACCTACTCTTTCTTCTCACCTCCTTTCTCAGCCCAACTTTCAAAATCCGCCTGCCCTGCAAAATAGTTGTACAAGGCTGAAATATGAGCCTCAGCCAGTGAGCTCATCGACAGGCGTGGACTTACAAAATAACTCAGATGAGCAAGAGAGAGTGTGTGAGATGGAATGTAGAAACAAAAGACAAGTTACAAAGCAGTAGGATCAGCTCCTGGGGGCTTAAATTACGTACAGTCAAAACTTAAGGCAACACAAAGGTACAGTTCTCACCCAGAGACTCAAGACTGCACATCACCAGAAGACGCTTTATTATTTAAGTAAGAAGTAGCTTTATTATATAGGTAAGACGTCTCAATCCCCCTCTTGGAATCGGTATCTAAAACATACGTAATTCTAGATGGCTCCTATGACCCTTTGACCTGCTGTCACCGAGAGAGTCCATTGGAAGTAAGTGGCTTTCATTTTAATGAATAGTAAAAGAGGAAAAAGTCTCTACTTTTATGGTTTTTGTGATGCATTTAGGAGCATTTTCTGTAAAACTGTTTGTGGCAAATTTCTCAGTTTTGATAATTGTATAATTTAAAAATAGGTCAAGCAATGGAAAGAGTTATGCCAGGATTTTGCAGTTCAACACTTGATTCTGTGAGTCAATACGGGCTTTTTAAAATGCAATATATTGTGATATAATTGGATATACTTAAATGAGTTTTTAGCATTATTCTGGTCTTTTTTTTAGAACAATGTCTGTGTGTACTTTCTACTAATAACATTAGTTTGAATGAAATGTGTGTGAAGATGTGTGTACCTGCTCAAGTATGTACTGTATCTGCAAAATGATCTCAGTAGTATAGGCATTGATATGTAAGGTGTGGTTCTAGCATAAAAATGATTGTTGTATGACAGATCTCTTTACTAAACTACTTCAGAGACGTTTATTGACAAATCCTTTCAAAGTTCATATGTTTAATAATTACAGATTTTTTATTGCACACACATTTGACAGTGTAGGAGTTTTATTCTATTCTAAAAACATTTAAAAAACTGGTGAGAGCACATACCAACACAAGTAAATAAATAAACATACATTACAAACAGATGGATATCTGTTCCATCCAGATTATTTTGAGAAATGTATTCTCTACAACATTTCCGTATAATTTATAGATAAATGGAAACCCATCATCGGGCTAAGTACTGGACATGACATGAAATTTAAGTTTTTATTTCAAATGATTTGTAAACATTAGTACTTCTCTTAATGTTTTATGTAAAAAAGTTCACACATGCTTTTTTATGTAGATGTTATTTCAGTGCCTTTCTAACAGGACATAACTGGTGTGTACACTTTACATGAATGTACTTTAATATGGATTAGATCAACCATATACCCATACCCATATACATACTGTATATGTATATGTGCATATGCTGGAATATTCCTCTAATAATTTTTTTAGTCAAGTTGACTGGAAAAAAGAAAAAAAGCTATACAATATTTTATTAAAAACTGTTAGTTAAGTACAAAAAATAACAAATTTAAAGCACTAAAAATACATTTTCAGTCACACTTTATTTTGAGTTTAGCTACACCGAATAAAAGTCTGTTGGATTAACATACAAAAATATGTTTATATGTTTGTTAAACAAACATGATTTTATATGTAAAACTTTTAAATGTTGGATCAAAGTTCTCAACTGATATATTGTTGTTAATGTAACATAAATTTTAATTTATCTTTTATAAGCTATAAAGTTAACAGAGTTTAAAAACATATCCTCTTACAGACTTAACATAAGCACCGCTCTGCTGAACAACGGTAACCACAAAACTTTTCTAAATCTCAAAGATGAATAAATATTAAGTGCTAATATGTCTTTCTCTTTACAGAAAAACACATGAAATAATTTTTTTTTTTTTAATTACTCTTCGAATGCAGTCTTCCGCAAAGCAGGAAGTTTCAACAAATTTATTTTAAAGCAACATAAATCAATTATGTTGTCCAAACTTGAATGGATTAAGTTGGATAACTAAACATGAGAAATTCATGTTGTGACGTTTTTTTAATTGTATAGAATTAACTTTTTAAAATTAAGTACATTTAAATTAAGTACAGGTTTTTGCTAAATTTAGCAGTCATACTGTAAAGGAAAGCAATAAATTTAGAATAGTTGCATGTAATATAGTTATATTACTCAACACAATAGTATTATATTATATTATATTATATTATATTATATTATATTATATTATATTATATTATATTATATTATATTATATTATATTATATTATATTATATTATATTATCTATTGTATAGTATTATATTATTTTTTACTTTAATTACTTTTAGCTTCATTTTTATCTTCTTTTAATAACATCAATAAAGTCTTAATTGTATAAAACAAGTCCAAAATTAGCATTGTTTGGATGCAACATTTTAGCTATATGGCCTATCCTATCTTTAGCAAAGATGAACACTAAAGACACTAAAGACCTATTGCATGTGTGGTCAGATGAGCACCTGAAGAAGAGAACGGTTCATGAATTAAATGTTGTTAAGCTGGACCTGGCCCAAAAGTTTGCACAAGACAGTGCCACTTTGTGAAATGCTGGCACAAGTCCAGGATTGTTCTGAAGTCCTAAAACCCAGCTGAAACACGTATAGAGTCCCTCCCAGTAGTGTGACAAATGGGCTAATGTAATTAAACTTGCACACGGAGTAGGGCATTTGTTTAATTAAGTAAGCTATGCTTTTTCTTCAACCACCATCAATCATTACAGCTGACAGGTCATGTGACTCTTGGTAGGTTAATCCCCTTAATGCTGAACTATCACAAAAATTTGCTGTGTTTTACAATACACAAGCAGTTTCCTGTATTACTTGTGCCTTAAAGCAAGGATCAGGGATGGGTTGTGGGGGATGAGTGGCAGCTATTTCTTCCCCTAGTTTATGGAAAAGAATAGAGATTGTGAATAATTTGAAAAACAGGTAAAACTCTGAGTAAAACTTTGAGTTTACAGCCAATACACACTGAGCTGAAACATAGATCGCTTAATATGGCAAATGAAGTTAGTTTCATGTATACATATTTCATAATACAGTTTGTCAGAGTATTATGGTTCTGGAAATTAACTTCTAAGAATTTTTACACTGAAGTCAGTGTTAGACTTAAAATGTTTTCTTTCCCTGTAACTTTATAGTATATCCTCTAGTGGACAAAAGAAGGAGCTACAGCCTTTATTTAGAAGTTCAAATAAAGGATCATTAAAAATAGCTGGTTGTCCACCTTTCATCAGAGTTCACAAGAGTTTATAAAATTGTTTATATGTTATACATATAATTAAATATATATATATATATATATTTTTTTTTTTTTTTAATAGTTCATGACTAATTCATTAACCTTGTAATGAGAAGTCACACATCATTATTCCTAGAAAATCTGACTCTGATTAAACCAAAAAACACCAAGATGTCCAAAGAATGTCCAAAGAATGTCAATAAAATCTTTACAAGAACTGAAGTTTGTTCAAAATGGGCACAGTCCAATATGGCTGACTTCCTGCTGAGCAAAATCACTTAAATCAATGTTAAAACTGCTCAAAATCATGATTGCCATGCACATAGAAACTTGTGAATGTCACTAATAAATAATACAATTTTTTTTACAGTGTATAAATTGTATACTCTTTAGTATAGCATGCCATTAAAATTGATTGCCCCCATTACATTATCATTTTAGCTACTTACTATTCATTCACAATTTAACATCACATATAGCGGTAGTTCATTACAAAAAAGTTTCAGAGCTAGAACAATGAATAAGGAAAAGTGCAACACTTATTAAGGCCACTCTAGCAAAAAGTCCCACCTTCAAATAAAGAGCCAGCTGTTATATTAATGATTCTCTGGAAGAGGGGCTCTATAACATAAACATACCTGGAACACGATAGATTTACTAAGAGTACAAAAGAGTTCATATTGGGTGGAGCTGAATCAAGCAAAAGGATAATTTGATCAATATAATGAGCAGAATTTCCATACCAGAGTTTATGACAACTACATTAACTTTAAGGCTACAAGGATGATAAATAGACAATCTTAAGTGTTGCCTCTCATGCAAATCAATTGTCCACCATTAGGTTAGCGTTTTAGCTATTTGCTATTCCTTTAAAAAAGACACATCACATACAGTACTTCTGCAAAAGTCTTTGACACATTAGTATTTTCACCCCCAAAAAGGTTTTAAGCCTGTTATTTATATATTTTGCTGTAATATGTCAGTAGGAAATATCAGTTTACATTTCCAAACATTCTTTTTGCTACTATTTGCAATAATCCAGTGGGATTTTTTTATGCACAACGAGTCTGACATCAGGTGCTTCACATGGAGATCCAACACGTTCTCACTCCTTGTCACATACTGATGCTTGGAGCCCTCCATGTCCATTTTTGACACACATGGTACCCCTTTGGCATAGTTTTCATTTAGCTTGTTACTTCCACTTGTCCATAACTCATTTTCATTCCTCGTTTTACCAGCACAAGGCCTAAAACAAAAAGCTTATCTCATAGCAAATAGGAAAAGGAAATGCATAACTCAATTTCATAACTCAATTTGTAAATCCAATTATTTATTTCTCCTAAAATCGCATTTTCAAATACATTTTGAAGTTGCACTACTTTTTAAAGAAATCAATAATGCACTTTAAAATAAAGTACTTATTGAATGTTTTATGCTACTCTTGTGGTCCTCCATATGGGGAGAATACAAAAAGTTTGTAAAAAACCAAGCAAACAGATAATATGTTCAACTTGGCAAGGGGGAATATACTTGCGTGTGAAAATATGCGTCAGGTGAACTTTGGGGTAATTACAAGAATTAAAAACAGTTAATGTCAAATGTTGCGTCTAATCCATTTTATTTGAGCTATTTACTATTCCTTCACAATTTCTCTATTTGTCCACGATGGCATCAGTGGGGTGTTGTCCACCGAGGTGGGCCTCAAGCAGACTTTGGTCATGGAACAAGAAGTACGCACACTTTTGGCCAAAAGAGGCCATAGATATAGTTCCTACTCCAGAGAGAGAGGCTGGGTTTTACAGACGTTATTTCTTTGTTCCAAAGAAGGATGGGGTCTTGCGCCCTGTTCTAGATCTGCACACGCTGAACCGCTCAGTAAAAACGCTCAAGAAGTTCAAGATGCTTACATTTAAACAGATCGTGGAGGTTCGAGGACTGGTTTGTCACCGTAGACATGAAGGACGCAAACTTCCATGTCTCCATCCTTCCCAAACACAAGAAGTTCCTGAGGTTCGCTTTTGGGGCATACTCCCCGCATCCCTGGGTGCAGTTTCGGCCAAAGAGCCTAAAGAGCCATTCGGCGGATTTGATACACGTGCTTCAGACGCAGTCATGCAGAGGCGTTCCCATAGCATCGCTACGACCACATACTGTATTCATTTTTTGGTCGTTTGTTACTCACTTTTGGAGAAAAGGTGTTTTCACTGCTGCACAGCAGGGTTTTGAAGTATAACAACGTACCTCATGTTTCTCCTGGAACAGCAGACAGCTGTTAGGAATAACAGTGTTGGATATGCTGTGTCAAAAGAGGGCTAGTCATATATTTTCGTTGTTATTCAATTCCAAGACTTATAAACAGGACAGGAGAAGAGCTAGCATAGTAAAGGAATATTGTTTTGATTAAGGCTACATGAAAGACAACCACATACCCAAGATGTTCTTCTCCCATAGACATATGTAGTAAATTAAGGATTTCTGTGTAGATTTTTATGTTGACATTGAAACCCTTGTGAAACATCAGTCAGGATGACAGCAGTTTTAGGTCTCACACATTGCTTTTGATACATTTTATTTGTCTATTGCCTAATAAAACATAAGTACATAGCTCTTAGTGACAATATGTTGAATAGAGACAGCTTCTACTGTATGTATCTTCTGTTTATGTTGTCACAGATTACATTTGAAGATACATTTGGACATGACTGATGGCATCAAAGAGCATGTAATCCAGTCTAGTGCCAGTGGAGGATAAATGCATATGGAGATGAAATCACTTTTGGAATAGATCAATGTGTTTATGCTGTGAGACAATTTTTGGGGTGTCTTGAACTTGTATTGAATTAGTCTAGGTTTCCATTTGTGGTGCAGACAGCCCTTTTCTGGCCTTAGCCAGTTATGTCTGGAGTTAGCTCAGCATGACACAGCTGTAGGGCTCTAAAGCACATTACTGATGCCACCAGCAGTTTAAACAGAAATGAGTGACTAGAAGAAATGTTACCACTGTGCAGACAGTCAAAACATGTAGATGTGCCGGATGCGGGCTCATAATAGAGGTGACGCAGTCACGGTACGCACACGACACACTCTTTTATTCCAGACGCACCAAGATAAAAACATCTCAACTTTTCAGAATGTCGCAAATGCACCGCAGGTTATGTGACAAGAACCATCCAATCAGCTTCACCCTTTCTGTAACACGGAAAGCCAACAAAGAAGAACTGCTGATCATCGCTGTTTATGGTTGCGTAGCAACAACAGACGCAACAGGAGAACAAGCTCCCAAGCGCTTGTGAAAAGAAAGAGGAAAGTCATTAAAGATACCAAGATGATATTTTCGCAGAATGTTCTTTACCATATTGGATGGTTTTATGTAGAAAACGGTGAATCACAAAAATTGACTTTAGCTGTTTTTTCCATAACACAAGACTTGAGTAGGTGGGAGATGCTAAGTGGAAGTGGAGCAGGGAATACAGTATGCGTTTTTTATGTTTCAGGGTAGCTCAGAGCAGAATTTGTTTTACAAGTGACTGGGTAATGGAAAACCAGAAGTCAAATTGGTGTTGAGTCATTAGAGCTACTTTGAATACTCTGGAAAGCTATGCTACTTGGTACAGAACATATATCATTTGGAATGTCTTCCTTTTTCATACTGTTTACATTACCAATATCCTGTTTGATATTAAGGAGCTAAATCAAAGCAGGTAGCTATGCCTAATGCAGCTCACAGATTAAAGTAATGAAAATAATATCTCACATTTTTATAGTTGTTGGGGCTACCCTTAAAAAACAGGTAGGTTGTTCCGAGCATATATATGGTACAATACTCCTGTAAAGTTCCACACCAAAGCACACGTTTTTTGTATGCGTGTGTGTCCAACTCTCTACCCTTCACAGCCTTCATATTCTTCGGTTTGTTTGCTTAAAAATAAGCCCTGCAGGGATGAAATTCTGTGGCTGCATTTGCTAGCTGGGCTGTGCCAGAATCAAATAGCTTGGCTATGATACTTTTTGAGATGGTAGGAGCATCTTGCTGGGTGCAGGCTTCCATTTCAGACCCTCAGCACATTGCCTTGTAATTTCTTACTGGAATATGTTGTGGCAAATTGAAAGATTCCATGAGTGGAGAATCAGTTTGTACTGGCTTTGCCCAGGACCAGTCGGTTTAGTGTCGTCGTATTCTAAATTCCTGCTAAGCCAGCATTTTGGAATCTGCCCTGTACACATTGACTTAAATAATAAGTTAAAATAATATATATTAGTAACACTTTACAATAAGGTTGTATTTATTGACATTAGTAAATACATCTGCTAACATCACCTAACAATGTTAAGTATAGTTTTATAACATTTATCAATTTTTTTAATGTTACATAATGCAAAAACAATTGTACATGTTGGTTTATCAACTGATATTACAGTGGCAACTTTTGATTTACAAAATGTATTAAATCTTTTCCATTACGACACTGGCCGCAGTGGTCGAGAGGATTTCTGTTGTGCTGTGGCCTTATTCGGTTGTGTTGTGGCTTCACTCCGTTGTGGCTTGATTTTGCTGTGTTGTGGCCAGGGTTTGACAAAGATACATCAAAATGTACTTTAAAGTAAAATACCAAATACCTTCATTTTAAGTGTATCAAAATAAACTACAAAACAGCAGCCACACCATGTATCAAAATAAACTACTGTATTTTGTATTTTACAAATACTAAAAAAATACTTTTACAAGGAAGCATGACATTCTATAAATCTATAAAAATATAAAAAAATCTATAAATGCTATAAATCTTACATATGCAACCAGTTAACAGATCAAATATTCACATATCACAAGTTTACATACATCTAGCAGAATATGGAAAATGTTAACAAATTCATTTGATAAAATAAAAACATTTCTTAAAAATTAATGTTTGTTTTTAATTTAGTACTGGCCTGAACAAGTTATTTCACATAATATATTTTAACAGAAAGTTTACGACAGAAAAATATCTATTACAAAAAAATAACTATTACAAAACATACAAACGTGCAGTGAACTTTTGAACTGGGTTATTTTTTAGTGTTGTAGATGTTCTGTAAACATTTCTTACGTGAAATAACTTGTCCAGGGCAGTACTGAATTAAAAACAAATGTTAATTTTAAAAATTCATCTTATTTTTCCACAATCTTCAACATTTTCCATATTCTGCATGGGGGATGTAAACTTTCCATCATTGGACACCTATCTGGAACATATTAGTATTATAACAATTATTAAATGATCAATATGTTTTGATTTTAAATTTAGCAGAAACATAAAAAGTAGCAACTCTATGCAAGTTTACTATTACAATATCCAATTAAAATTAAAATGTAATGTACAACATTTTATTATTTTTTGTATGCACAACCAGCGAACTTAATATAGGCTGAAAGTAGCAAGCTAACGTTAACTGTGGGGCTTGTGCTCTGTATAATAGTTTTCAAGAACATTATGCAAATTGGTAAACTGTTTAGCCTATAGGCTACTAAAACAAAAGGCAAACCTTAACACAAACTGTTAAACATTTTAGCAATTTTTGCAAAACATTGATGGAAAGCTGTCAGCCTGCACATTTCTTACCTTGGACACCCCAAGGTAAGAAATGTGCAGGCTGACAGCTTTCCATCAGTTTTTTGATGGAAATTCTTTTTGATGGAAATTCTTCCGTATTGATACATTTTCTGTTCTGATCTCAACAAGTCTGGGCAAACTACTGAGTGGCACCAATCAGAGGCCGCATTTTTATGATGTCATCTATGTTTGCTTTTTATATTTTGTTGTGTTGTGCACCACTGGGCCATTGTAGGACAGGGATGTAGGTGCCTAGAGTATGTGAGAGGAGTGGAGCTGGAGCATATCAAAGAGTGGAACTCACACATAGAAATAAAATCTAAAGCTTGGTAATACATCACTTTGTCACTCTAAATATTATACAAATTGCAACGCTCTGTCGCCCTCCAACACATCCTGTTTTTATTTCATTAATTTTATTTCTTATGTTTAAATTTTTATTTAGGAGAAGTCAATATTACATAGTTAATATATTTAACTTTTTTTGTTTGGGTAAGTTATTTTATTTTGATTTAATTTTTAGTTTTTAGTTAAAAAATTTAGTTTTACCTTAACAAAGTATTTAATTTAGCATTAAAAATAGCTAAAATAGTCATTTATAAGCTTGGCTCAATAAAGCACGTTGCTTTTTTTAATCCTTAAATTATGTATTTACTTTACATTGAATAATACATCTTACGCACAGTGGTTTGTGATATTTAAAAAAAATATTGAAAATTTACAGTGCAACAGCATTTGCAATGGAGCGAACACACATCTCTGAGTGAGTTGGTCGAAAAATGGTTAAACCCACTGCGGAGCTGAAGTGAATATAAAATGCTGAGCTAATCTGCGCATGTTCTGATTGAAAGTGCCGGCACATGTAAACACCATATCAGATTAGATAACATCTTATGTAAACAGTCCACCGAATCTTTCAAATGAAATGATTTTAATTGAAATAACAAAAAGTGTACATGTAAATGTGACTAATGTAATGGTAAACTTAAAGATAACTTTTTTAAAAATATGTTAAAAATATTTGAAAAATCACAAATTTTCTACTGTGTGTGAATACTCATAAACACTCTCTCTAATGCTTATTCATATTCCATGCTGTGATGTCATATGTCATTGATGTAAAGAAACTGGTAAACTGTGAAACATGAGAAAATCTGAGTTCTTTTTAGTTTTAAATAGCTGGATTTGACATAAAAAATTGACATTGAATTTAACAAAATTGTCTCCATTGGTGTTTGACAAATTAAACAAGTTAAACATTATTATTATTATTCACTGAATAAACAACTTCACAAACTTCACAATGCGGAACTTGGAAGTAAAACAAACTATTTTTCTGAAAAAAGATTGGCTGTTAATATAATGGTGATGTGGGACTGTACACATCGGTCTTGTGCTATTAAAGCAATTATCTCTCAACTGCTGAACCAAGCAATGCATGTCCTATCATTTAGCATCACAGGCAAGGCAGGTCACTTCAGTTAAGGTCAAAATGTGTTTGGCCAGTGAGTAATGTCGCCTTTTTGCTGCATGAGTGAAACTGCTTAGCTATGCTGTGCAGAAAAATGGCTGCATTGACAAGACCAATAGAACATTGAAGTGGAGAGGGTGTGTGTGTATATATGTGTACAAGGTACCTGACACAGCCCGTTTGTAATTAAATGCTGTCAAAAGGCTTTTATTTCACCTGGATTTAGCATAAAAGATTAGCCTGCAAAGAAGAGCGCAGGATTGTTTTTTACGGTGAAAGCTAGGCTAGCCAAGGGTCGAGACAGACCCAGTCGAGGTGACTGGCGGCTTCTGACCGCCTCTCTCCTGTTACTGCGATGACCTGGGAAAAGCTTGCCTTGCCTGCAGGTTCTTGAATTCCATGTCATAATAACAATGACATTCCATTCATGTCCCTTAAAGCACCATGATGAAAGTCAGGAAGAGACACACTGCTGTCAGCAGTGCTGTTATGCCTGCAGGGGTGTAAGTGTGAGAATTTCTGTGTCTGTGTACAGAAAGCATAAAGGGTCCTATTGATAAGAACAAGTTCTTCTTGTTAAGCTATCAGTCCAGCTGGCCCAAAGCCAGTGCAGGCAGTCTTGAAGCATGTTCTCATAGTAAAACATTTAACTGTTTGTGTAGGAGTCCAAAATATCCACACTCCACAAGGTTTTCATTAATACTGTAGAAGGCAAGACTAAATATTATGTGGGTAGTTTAGATACACACTACTATTTTTTTGTATTTTCCATAACTGCCCTTGTTGAAACTTCATGCTAAGCAAAAAACATACCCTTAAGGATAAAATATTAACTTTAGAATTTTGACATTCTTTACAGTTTCAACAAATCTGATTGTGTTTTACTAGGCTAAATCTTAAATATAAGCCTATATTATTCTTTTCTGCAGTTAATCTTTCAACATTATTAAAAAAAAAAAATTTGTAGTATACTTCTATATTTTACACCAGTGCATTTTTGTAGAAAGTCTAGATAAAGGAAATGTGGTAATGACTAAAGTAACTCCAAGGTCACTGTTTATTTGCTCATTCTCTAAATCAATTTCTATTAGCACTGAAGTAAAAATACAATGGTATAACTTGTTATGGTATTCTCCTAACCAAGAAAATCAGACTTGACAAACCCATACATTTATTGTCTTAAAAGCTCAAGAAAGCTATGATAACAGTGTCCCTTTGGGAAAACAGAAAGAAAGAAAAAGCCCAGTACATCTAGCACACACATGCTCAAAACAAAGAAATCGCCAAAGGCGTAAATATTTCTGATCTTAAAGCAGATACGGAAACCTGACTCCACTATGAGGCTTGTAGCATTCAACATTCTGATCTATTGCTTTCAGTAATTACATAAAGGTACAAATAAATAAAATGTTATGTTATGTAGACCGTCAACTGGAAGAATAAATGTAAATACATTTAGCTGGTTTTGCCATGCCAGGAGATTTTGCTTAAAAGATGTAGTGTAATATTCAAAAACATCAATGCATAGAAATGTTGAGCTTCATAATTTGGTGATATACAATTATAGTTCATTAGAAAAACATAGAACAAAATTGATTTTAGAAATTGAATTAGAAATTGACTTTTATCTGAATAATAAAGTTAAATTTATACTATTGAACCTGGTTTTACACAATAACATTAATTTTGTGTTATATAAACATAACCACATAAAATTCTTGTCTTTTGTAGATTTCCCCCAGTTGTGTGGGGAATGTAACTAAGTGTGAGTGGGGGTTTTACATACACTTTAAAAACAGATGTGTTAAAAATAACACAAGATGTGTCTAGTTAGGGACAACACACAAATGTGCTGTCCCTAACTAGACACATCTTTGTGTTAATTTAAAAACAACACATTTTGAGTTACTTTAAACTCAACTTGTGTTACTCAACATGTGTTGTCCCTTTTATGCATTTAACACAAAACAGCATAACACAAAAAATGTGTTAAAAAATAACACATCCTTTTTTAGAGTGTACACTGACAAAACAGCATGTACTACTTATGATGAAATTTAAGTAACAAAAGTCAGTTTTATTTGAATTTAAAAATGTCAGCAGGATTGTTTTATAGTTTTTTAGAGTAAAAAAATCATTATCATTTGCCTATATAACAACAGAAGTCTATGAGAATAAAGTTATACAATACTGGTGGTGCAAGTGTGTGTGTTATAGGAAATAATAGATCAATCCATTTCTCCAGCAAAGATAGAACAATGTTTACTTTTGCATCACCCCAGGTTTGACTCAGGTACCTGGCTCTCTCCAGCTTCTCTAAAAAATGAACACAGGGTCACTGTCTCTTTATCTTGAGACATAGTGGCATGAGGACATGAGCCCTGCAGTCTTCTCTCAAGAAGAGTGCAATTTAAGGTACCATAGTCTCAAGGGTAAGAAAGAGAAGAATTTTAATGGGCGACACATAAGGTCATTTTGGTCTCTGTATAGCTGTAAGCATAGGACGATTAGCAATACATCATTTTTACTGTCATGCCTCTGTTATTTCAGGGTGGCTGGCACCAGGCTGGCACTGGTGATACTAAAAAAAGGCAGAGGATAAAAGATGAGGAAAGGATCATAACATAACACACTTCACTCAAGTGTGTTTTAACACCAGTATTAACATACCCCCAGGGGATATCTGAAGATACCAGGAGAATTTCAATAAATGTCCACTCTCTGCATGGAACAGAAGAGAAATGAACGTTTTGTGCTAAACCACAAGGAGCAGATGAAGGTACAGATTGGGATTTTTTTTGCCTGAGCAAAGCCATATCATATATTTTGCAGATGAGCAACACAATAGCAGCAGATCATAAACAAAACTATCCCATGAGCCTCTGAGTACGCTCCAAAAAACGAAGCAGCCGAATCTCAACCAAATCACTTTGTCCTGAGGCAAGGGAACTTGGAAATTTTTATAATGTAAAAAAACTGAAATCAGAGAGCTATTAAAAAATATAAGAGAGACAGATTTTAACTTGATCAAGCTATAAAAATAGTTCACACCCAAGTATTGTAAACAATGATAAAGCAAACTGAGCAATTAACAACAAATTTAAAATGTTTCAGCACATACATGCTGTTTCAGCACATACATTTGACCCTGCCTGTGAAAACCCAGCTAAAGACATTTTTCTACATAAAATTATTCTACATAATGTAAAGAACATTCTGCAGGCCAGTCTAGTGGAAGCGGTCGTTCTTTTTCTCAAAAAGTTTTTGCACTCACTTTGTGCTGAATACAATATTCCTGTCTGCTGGTATTTTAACGAGCAGTAATATTGAAATGTTATGCATAAAATATTATAGATGTCCCAGTCTAACAAGGATTTTCTTTACTGATGGAACATTTCCAAAAAGGCCTCTGGGCTGCTCCAAATTGCCACTTGTTATCCTAATGATGTAGGGGTAGAAAAAAGATACTGTAAATTATTTATGTGTGCCTATTAGAGTTGCCCTAATATTCTAATATTTTAAAATAAGAAACTACTGAGAATGTACATAATGCAAATCCTCTCATCATGAACAAACAACAAAGTTACTAAATTTGCCTTTCCATGTCATCTATACCAGAACTGATTCAATCTAAAAAGTAACTGGGTAAATAAACTAATAACTAGGTAATTGAAAAGTATTTTTTTTACTTGCTCACCATGTCTACACTGTGATGTTAACATAAGTGTCTGCAGGTGAAAGATTTAGAGCGAGCAGAGCAAAGGGGTTTAAAGGAGGCATGTTTGGCGCTCAAAAAGGTTTTAGAGGATACAACATTAGGCCGGTATATGAGTTATTTCTCGTCATTATTTTAAAGGACACTTGTTTATTACCACAATTCACAAAAACAGACTGAAATTCTGGAACTTTGACAGTAAGGGGTGAGTCATTCAAACTACCCGAACCCCCCGCCTACGGGCATGTTCTGTATAACCTTTATATCTTTAATATTGACTGAGTAATGGCATGTCCAAGATTCAAATTAAAATGAAATTTTTAGGTGAAATGAAACTTTGATGCTTTAGCCTGTTTTTTACAGACAGGGTCACAAATTACTAACTTGGATAATGGGGGTGTCTAAAGCAATAAATCCAAAATAGACAAAATAGACATGGCTTTTGGGAGTGAAATTGATTTTTGAAAATGTAATTTTAGATCAACAAAATAATTATCCTGACAAAGAGAATTGTTGGGTGTATTGTTGTCAGTCCAAATAAAATGCAATTAGACATTATGGCTAAACAGATTCTTTAGAGCTTTAAAACCATCAATCTCTATCTTTACAGCTTTTGACTTTTCCCACACTAAATATAAATATAAACATTAATTACCAAAACCAGTTTTGCCTTTAAACATCACATGAGCAACACGTATTGCCATCTTATGATCTCAGTTTAAGCTTTAAGAATCTAGAGCAGATTAATAAAAGGTATTTTTTATTTAAATGCATAATTACAGCCAGATAAATCTGAATCGAATTTTAGTTTCTAAATATTTTGTTCACCACAGAAATGTATTTATAATTTCTTCTTTGGCTTGATGGATTTATGGATTTCATAAGCAAATGGTTATTTAAAAAATAAAGCTGCCACTCAATGACTAGACAGAAACTCAGTCTGACATGTGAGGGAAAAATGACTGCTCTCTGACTCTGCCTGTCAGTATTACTCAAACTGAGATGATGTCATAATGGATTATACTCTTGCCAGATGACTGCTGGCACACAGTCTGTGAAGTTCTGACTTTTTTATGATGCCCTCCAGAATGTAATCATGTACAGCGACCTAATAAAAGTTTATACATAAACATTGCCATACTGTAACACCGTTGTGTGAGTTACTGTTGTATTTTTAAGGAACTAAAGAAAATAACCTGACAACGCCTTTGTGTGAAAAGATAAACTGTCTCTCCATATGTGTTCTCTTCATCAGGGTAGAGATAAGCACAGGAGAGTTGTTTTAACAACAAAACTGACCGTGAGTGTTTGTGTGTGCATTTGACACACCGTTATTTACAACAAAGCTTATTCCTTCATCGACTTTCATTCTCAATGTTCATTAAGTCTTGATTATTCATTTGTTAAACCTCAGAGTTTTTTAAGACACAGGCAGACAAATGTATGTGAAGACATTGGCTAAGTCTGGGAAAATACCCAGTAGGCACTACACCTGAATGAGTCAGTGGCATATTACCTACAAACAGGTTCAAGCAGGTTCATACAATGACAACAATGTTGTGCACTGTAATATATATGCGGCCCCCCACTTCATATGTAATTGTTCTGTCGTGTTAATCCCTGATCTACATTTACATTTACATTTAGGCATTTGATTTGATAGGCAGTTGATTGATGATCTATAATAAAGAACTGGATTGCACATGTCATCATAACATTGAAACCAGTACGCAACCTCGTTGGTATGCCTAAACACTCTATTGGATGAATAGGAAATTAAGATGAAGATAAACATTTTTTATTGTAAATTCTTACAATGTAAACTTCCTAAGCATGTAAATTTAAAGTCTGGAATTTTCCATGCTTATCCAGTAAAGCAATACATTCACATTCCTACAAATCAGATTAGTGAACATCTTAGATGTGAGTCATCGACATCCATGTTACATGTGACAATGTTCTCATTCTGAAATCTAAATACAGATTTATGCTTCACATTTGCACATACCAATTCACCTTATACTGTCAGTACAGTGCATTGTGTTTTGTTCGTACAGTAGAAATTATTTACGGATTTTTAACACCATATATTAAAACGGTTATGATAACATCTGAATAAACTAACATTTGATTCAACAGTACATACAAATAACACTCTTTTGCAAACTGCCATGCTTGTAAAAACCATAGAATCTTCTATAGATTTTTACAAAGGTGAAGTGGATGTTTATCAGTGATGAAATAAAATACCAGTACATGCATTACAACTTATTCACAGAAATTACGCTAAATGCGTGTGAACTTTATTTTTTAAACATTTACACCTGTGTCAGTACAACATTGTCCAGTAAAAACTTCAACGACTATCCATTGCTTTTCTGACAGAAGTAAATATAAACATTACAAGTATTGCATCTAATGATTCGAGTCATTCATTTACATACATATATTTCCTAAAAATTAATCCCGTGTGAAACGATTTTAGCTAATTATTTTGACTGTAAGTTAATGATGCCCTCTGGCGGTTGAATACACAAATATGGCGGCTCAAACACTTCCAGTGGCTTCACTTTCTGCTGCTAACTTAGCATTCTGTGTGCAATCCAGTCATTTATATTGATCAGTGTTGTTAATAATGTAATGCCTACATAAAAAGTTTAACAGTTGACCAGAGATCACCACTCTGAAAACACTCATGGATACATGTCTGGTTCTGGTGACCCAGTATGAAAGTTGAGCAAGTCGAGAGATCTCAGCAGTACCAACAGGGGAAATCCACCCCCTTCATACTTAATCTTTCCTTCTGCCTGAGCTCAGCACAGGGAAATTTGCAGCAGATGGGCAGAGCCTCCTATAGGATTTGGGTGCTAAATATTACTCATCCATGGCTGCCTCTCTGACCTCTATCTGCCTTTCTGTGGCATGAAAAACAAGGCCTTGCTTATTACAGGTCACTGTTTGAGTTTGGAGACTGTATCTCAAAATCAAATTTTAGACTGTATCTCCTCCTACATTTTTTAAGCTACAACCACCAAACTTTCCACAAACTTTCAAGGTGGTCTGACTCGGGTTGCTACATCTTTTTTAAGCGAGTGGGCGTACAATGTTCGTAGGGCGGGCGAAAAATCCCATAGACTTAACATTGCCTCAAAATGTGACGGGTCATAGCTCTGAGTGAGGATTTTACTGAGCCCCTAAAGGGACATGGTGGTAAAAAAAATATGAGAGGGGAGAAAAAAATATTTCAAAGCTTTGCTTTCCCCAGAGAATGTTTTGCAAATTTTCACCCGCCCTGTGAACATTGCACGCCCAATCGCTTAAAAAAGATAGCAACCCGAGTCAGAACACCTTGTGGCTTCATGCTAAATCATGCTAGCTTCATGCTATATCATGCTAGCTTCATGTTAAATTATGTTTAAACGTGTTAGCTTCATGTTAAATTATGTTAAAACATGCTAGCTTCATGTTAAAACATGCTAGCTTCATGTTAAATTATGTTAAAACGTGCTAGCTTCATGTTAAAACATGTTAAAACATGCTAGATTCATGGTAAATCATGTTAACTTCATGTTTAAACATGTTAATATCATGCTAAAATGTGCTACCATCATGCTAAATGTGATAACATTATTGCTAATATGTTCTAGCAAAATGTTAAAACGTGCTAGAATTGATTGCATCAAACTAGTTTTCAGGCTAGGGTTTGTCAAGCCAACATAAAGTTTGTCTTCAAACTTTACTATCTAGTTTATTCTTGCAACCTTTCTAGTATTATATGATGGAGCAGTTTACTATGTTGAATAAGTTGGCTTTATTTAATTCATCGAATTAATTTTTATACTTTTTCAACTTCTGATATGTTGTTGTTTACTGTTATTTGTAGATACACTGGTAAGATCCCAATCCTGCTACTAATAAATGATTAGAGAACTGGATTTATTGGTTTATTTCTGTTTTATGGACACACCATCCTGGTAGCACATTGCCTGTATCAAACCTTACCTTACCATACTTTACCATTTTTCAAACTGTGCAAAGGCAATAAGGTTTATTTACTACTACTAATTGCATATGGGGTGCCTGCGCATGTTGGTCGGGAAAATGAGTAGACATTTATTTTTTCTTTGTATAGTGAATACATTATACTTTTTTCTGTATATGATGGTGGATTGGCTTCGGAGTGTTGATGAGTGAGGGCTTTGATCCAGATTTTAATCTTTGTCGCCCAGATACCTGCTGAGTCCTCAACCACCAGAATAAATGTCACCTTAAGGCTATTTTTAGTCAAAATTATCAGAAGCAGTACTTTTTAGACACATATTTTATTAAATAAAGACACTGTCAGACAAAGCTTAAAATATTAGATTGACAGATTTTTTCCACAAAAAAATGTTTACATTTTTCACAAGTTTCCACAGGATAATGTGCTACACTATACGCACATATACTATTTACTTGTACTATACACTCGACCATCGACTGTATGAATTTTGGAAGGGAAGTGCTGTCCCAAGTGGAACATTTCACTTTTTTTCACAGTTTTATTACACAGAACCATTCACTACTTTACAGATGAGAAAAATAACTCAAATGCATGAAAAACATTGCTGCTAACTCATATGCACATCAGTTTGTGTGTTTGTCTGTGTGTGAACACACTACCTGCATTATTTAAATTATACATTTTACCTGCAGTTTACCAGTATATGTCAAAACTGGATGGACAGGTGGTAAACAAATTTTGCTTAGTGTTCTATAAGGAGTAACTTAGTTCCAAGGAAATTCACAATTGATATGTTTCCAGTAAATATGGTTTCAGGTGAAACATGATAGCCTACTGTTTGCTGTGTTATTTCTGTGTTCTGTTCAGAGTTTCTGTTGTGTTCCATAAGCATATATCCATATATCCAGCAACAATGGGTTCGGTCTGTGATGCAAGTTTCTGAGACGTGACGCAGTGTGTGTGTGTCCTTATGACTTTGAGTTCAATTTTTGCATAAATGCTGTGTACTTCTGACAAAAATCAAAAAATTACTTTCACATACATTTTTAACATCAATGATGAGATATGGTTGGAGAAATATTACTTACGAATTACGTAACAAAACAACTTTATCACAATCTCAGAAATGGTCAAATCATTGATAAACTTCTGTGTTGGACTCTATGCTGTGGAGCAGTAGCTCTATATCATTTAAGGGGCAATGCACCAAAATGTAACACTGGGAGCAAAACTTTGTTTGACTGGGTAAAAAGGGTGTTGTTTTACATGATCACTGAGGAATTGTAACCTAAGTATGTTACATACATTTCATGAAGACCCTAGAGAATAATACCAACTTGTGTAAAATTGTCATTTGATGTCCCCTTTAAGCAATTATATATTAAATAAATGCTGGGACCTCTATAAATCACAAAACAATAATCAATGTATCTCTTGTACAAACAATATTAACAAAGATTGTGTTTTTAATAAAGACATATGATAAGCATAATATTAAGTATAAATATGAAATATGTCATTAATAATGACAATTTTACCCTTAATCTCCAAATAATATTAATTTAATGATTAATATTTAAAACAATGTACCATATAGTTCTGCCATAATGAACTTTGTCGTAAGGCCATCAACATGCATGTCAAGAAAATGCCACTAAACCCTCACCTATATGTATTGATATAATATATATTTTCACGTAATTGTTTGTGTGTATGTGACATGAATATGTGCGATTGTATGTATGTACCGTAATAATTAAAACAGTGATTATTCAGTAGTGTCCAGATCGTGCACGCAATTGCAGACATGATTTAAAACACATCGTTATAGTGTTCATAATCTGTGTTAGTAATAGTTGTTTGCAGCAAGTGCAATATTTAGGGTGGAAACAAAAAAGAGTGTGTTTAAACAGCGTGCTGTGACTTTTTATTGATTGATATGATCCCTTTTAGTGGTAAAATCTTTATTTGTTGTATTCATCTGATTGTTTCGATGTATGTGACATAAGTAAACACACACTATGCTTAAAAGACCATTCGGCAATTTTATTGAGCATTATTAAATATTTTAAATTGCATTTATACACAAAATGTGCGTTAATAAATTTTTTTAAAGCTTTTAAATTCCTGTCGTGTCATGCACCACCAGGGTCCCTTGGTGCCAGTTTAAGAACCATTGTGATATGATGTAGGAAGCAACTCCAAAATGGGAATCTGCATGTAAAGTATTCACCCCTTCACTAGGAGCATAGCTGCATCAGAAGTTGCATACTGTGACAGTACATACTTAATTAGATTAAGCACCAATTGACTGTTAAAACGGTATTTTCTATGTAGCATTTGCGAGTGCAGTTTTCATTGTCACGTGATCCTATGCTCTTTGTATGATGTGTTAACAACAGCCATAAAAATAATGTACAATTGAACAATCACTTACACTTAAAACATGCTACAGTATCTACAGGTTTTCTGCTATTTTCAATTTATTTTTGAATTAGCGCCATAATGGGATAGAAGAGTCTCCATCCAATACAAACTGTCAAATTTCAGTGGCCTATTGTTTTTTTGCATACTAAGGTTTCGGACATACTACTCATTATACATTACAAATTTCCACCTACTATATACTATGGAAGTAGATTCCAGACACAGGGCATCTGTTTTTTTAGTAAGAAGGGAAACACTTTCATAACTTATAATTCCACACCCCTCATTGTCTTTTTAAAGATTGTGAATTGCTTGCCAGCCTAATAAGTGTGTAGAGTTTTCCATCCACTGGGCCTGTGTACATGAAGTGCGCCTACATTCAAATATCATGTGGCTGCAATCTGGCTCTAATTAAAACCTATAGTCTGACAAGAGTGCACATTCTGGCCGTCTTAAATGCCAGTGAAGGAATAGTTAAGTGAACATATTGTCTTAGGCTAGAGAGAGAGAGAGAGAGAGAGAGAGAGAGAGAGAGAGAGAGAGAGAGAGCATTATCAGTAAAAAAATCTTAATTTTATGTTCTTATAAAAGAACTACACACTATGATTACTGTAAAGTCATCTGACAGAACCTTCAGTTTCAGTGGCGTTTTAAAATTTGAAGCAGATGAAATACAGCTCTGTGTTGCATGATCATTTAATCTAATATTAGATCAAATCTAAAGGCAATAAAAGCAAGGCCATGTTCTTTAAGACACCGGATCGAAATAAATGCATGTGTCATTCCAGCCCTGCCTTTAATCTCTTTACTCAGGACAGAGTGTGGGAGGACCGCCCGAAAAACCAGAAGGAGAGAGAGGAGTGGAAAAAGAAGAGCGAGATGGAGGTGTGCAGTAAACAGATCGTTACCAGCGCAATTTTCTTCTAAACACCTCTGTGAGATTAATCGGTGAAGTCGCTGTTCCGAAGTATTGTTGTGTGATATGTGGTGACGTGGATGTTTTCTGGGTGATGACTCTTAAAAAACGGATTATACAATTGATTTTCACGTAGCTTTTATGGGCTTAGTAGTGAAAAGAGGGATCAGAGGGAGCCACGAAAAAGTACTGAGCGTGGACATTGAGCTCTCCAGACAGGAGTATGCCGTCAAGATCAGCGGGTGGAGAGGAGCATTATGTTCGTTTAAACACTGCTGTGGGAATGGCGCTGGATCTTTATTTACCAAGCGCCTAAAGAACGAGAATGTGCTTGAAGTATACCGTACCTCGGGTTCGGATAAAACCATGTTTGATAAGGTAGGCGAATTTTGATGAAGACAATGCAGTTAAACTCTGCAGAATCAAGTATATACGTATTTACCCGTTAAAATACAAGAACAGGCTGCAAGTGACGTTTCAGTCATTGAGTTTACGTCTTTATTTAGAAGACGTATTTACTCTTTAGTCATCCTTCTTTGTGCTTCAAAGTCGGGGATTCACCGCAAACTCTTCTGACGCTTGTACGGTCGGGCTTTACGTGTACACTTTAAGGCTTGTCCAGTTACGAATATTTTAATATATTAACTAACATATTTATGGGCACTAGTTTAAATACAGATTCATCTGGTCAAACAGCAATGCATATGGCACCGTTCTCCTTTAACTTGGCACACATTTAGTAGCATTTTTTTATTTATTCGACATTTTTCAAGTTCACCTGATCCGCCTTAAAATGTTTTCAACTAAGTAACGGTAAATAAAAAGTAGGCTACACTATTTTTCCCAAAACATTTTAAAATGATTTTTAAAATATATTTTTTTCAGTCTGCCAGGATTTACATCAGGCCCATCTCTTTTAACAACATTTTAACATTTAGCAGTTTTTATTTAGGCTAAATTACACAAATGTCGCCGTCACATGTTGTTCTTGTTTAGAATGAGTAACTATTGAGTATTTTAACTGTATTTACAAAGTATAAGGTACAGGCCACAACAGCATATCTGATGCAAAGGTGCCCGAGGGTCCCAGATGCAGAAAAGCCTTTGTTAATATAGGAACAGTTTGACTGGTTCTCTCAAAATCTACATTACTAAATAATTCTGGCTAGCATACATGCATGCATGCTATTTTTGGAGGTACAACTACACAATTTACATTGTTGTAAAATATGACGGTAGCAAAAGTGTCAGCCAAAAGTCTCATTTCTGTTCCTAGGTACAAAATGAAAGTTTCCATACAGTCATTATTAAATGTTGGCAGCTGCCTTGCCCATTTATAAAAAATTGTGAATGTAAAATGGTAGACATTCAGCTTACTTTGAAATCTTTCATAAACTGAAACAGTAGAACAAATGTGAGTTTTGATTCTGAGGCCTTGAGCTACCCCAAAATTCTTCCACTTGAGAAAAATCCTATTTAATTTGACAGGAATTTGATATTTCCTAGAACTGTAGAGGCACCCCCAGAACCCCAACGTTTTGATGTGAATGTGTTAAAATTGATGTAATGAACAAAAGATCTGCAAAGCAGATACTAAATGGTACAAATCTTAATAAAGCATCCTCGGTATAAGCAAGCTGATAAGACCAGCCCTTACGAAAATGTACCATGATTTTATTACAGTACAAGAGTAGCCATGCATTTGCTGATTGATTATCATTTGTATAGCCAAAGTTTTATTACAAATAAACTATAGTTACTAAAGGAAAACCATTGTTAATATATGATTACTGTGGTTAATTTATAGAACCTTGTTTTTTGCTTTTATTTTGTCGTAAAATCACAATTAATTTTCGTAAAAAATAAGAAATATTACGGTGGCCTAGAAGTGCAAAACAAAATAACAAATCGCTAAACTACAAACAAATCTAAAAACAAAATAACAAATCCAAAAACAAAATAACAAATCTAAAATCAAAATGACAAATCTAAAAACACAATCCCAAATAATCCCAAATAAAACGCAACAACAATTCTGAAAAACTGAATAACAAGTCAGAAAACACTACCACAAGTCAGAAAACACTACCACAAGTCAGAAAACAAAATAGCAAGTTAGAAAACAGAAACGGCAAATCGCACAAACCGGAAAAGGTAGGTACTTTGCTGGATTACAATGGTTACTGCTGATTGGACGGAACTTGTGTCAATCAAGATATACTGCCAAACAACATTAATAAATTACGAGGCTTTGCATTCATATTTTGGGCTTATCTGCTTGATGTACATAGTATGTTTTATCAATATGGCATGCCCCAAATTTTGTCTTTTAATATCACTGTCTAAATGGATTAAGGCACTACAGGCATTTTCTTTATAATGGTTTAGTATGGGAAGTGCTTCTATTATTTTTTACATATTTACATTCTGGGCTCATCTGCTTGCTTGAATGCTTATAAAATAAGGTGCGTATTTTATTTGGTATTTCTCCAAACACATTGACCACAAAATGACAAAATCTCAAAATATTGCAGTTTTATTCTTGTATTGCTGTGATTTTAGAATAATAACTTTGACCTCATTTTCAAAATATTAGGCCTTAAATCTCAATCTTATTTTATTTTTACAGTAAGTGGGCACCAATATTCTTCTGTAGCATTGCTAATAGTACTTGGGTATGTTTTGTTTTTAAAATGTAAACCTATTTACAGTTTATTTATGCATTTTTACATGTAATCAGTTTTGAGCTCCCATAATTTTCAGTGTGGTTATTGCAAGTTTTAAGATTTTTATATGACTGCATTTTGACTTTATCTCTGAATCAAAGAGAAAAAAATGCTGTAACATAAAGGCATAACATTTTTGTTGTAAACCCACAACTGTTTGTTTTTCTTCTTTGTCTTGAAACAGGTCACTGGACCCAAATGTCACATCTTCCAGAAGCAGCTTGGGCAGGGGCCCATCAGTGCTTGACAGGAGGCTGGGATGTTGCTATTGTGACTAGATGCTTCTGCACACACTTAGTCACACCCTGCTTGGGCCCTGCATGGAACAAGAGAATTCTAGAATGATCTGATATTACAGCAAAGATGGCTTAAGTAAGAGCGCCCATGCACTCTTATGCGACCTCTCCTGACAAGGACTAAAAATGATCAAGGATTACCACTTAATTTTGTGGATAATCTGTGAACT
The DNA here is from genome assembly GCA_019155185.1 of Beaufortia kweichowensis. Taxonomy (NCBI): domain Eukaryota; kingdom Metazoa; phylum Chordata; class Actinopteri; order Cypriniformes; family Gastromyzontidae; genus Beaufortia; species Beaufortia kweichowensis. The sequence goes on from CM032807.1 coordinate 13,732,071, forward strand.
GCACATTACAACAACATTTTAGAGAACGTCTTCCTTTGCTGGATTTGTTGCATTTCCTTTTCCCTCCATCAGAACGCTGATTTTGTCTGTTCTTGTTAATTCTTTCCCATCCCTTTCTTTTCTAATATGGAGGTTCAAGCTGGATTTTGGAATAACGATTGGGCTTCATTTGTGCGTTTTTGGTTAACAGTGTTTTTAAGCTTGCATGTGCAGTTTAGCCCTATTTCCTCCTGTCCTGAGGAGTGCCGTTGTGATAAAACATTTGTTTACTGTAATGAGAGGAGCCTGACATCTGTGCCTTTGGGGGTGCAAGAGGGATCTAGGACCATCTTCCTCCACAACAATCAGATAAACAATGCCGGCTTTCCGTTGGAGCTATTCAATGTTGCCTCTGTGGAGACTGTTTACCTATATGGAAACCAGTTGGATGAATTTCCCCTCAACCTTCCCAGGAACGTTCGTGTGCTTCACCTGCAAGAAAACAACATCCAGACTATCTCCAGGGCAGCACTAGCTCAGCTAGCCATGCTGGAGGAACTCCATCTGGATGACAACTCAATCTCCACTGTAGGTGTAGAGGAGGGGGCTTTTAGGGAGGCTGTCAGCCTCAAGCTTCTTTTTCTTACCAAAAACCACCTAAGCACCATACCTATTGGATTACCGGCAGATCTTAAGGAGCTGCGATTGGATGAGAATCGCATTGTTGACATTGATGAGGATGCCTTTCAGAATGTCACCACCCTACAACGACTATTACTGGATGGGAACCTGCTGGAGGATCAGGCCATTGCTCCTGGGACCTTCCAGGTTCTTGTCAACCTCAGAGAGCTGTCCCTGGCACGCAATTCCCTCACCACTCCACCACCATTGCTCCCTGGGGCATCCCTAACCAAACTCAATCTGCAAGAAAATCAGATTAACAATATTGATGGGACAGCCTTCTCTGGCCTTAATAAACTGGAGAGATTAGATATCTCCAGCAACCAGCTTCAGTTTCTTTCACCAGGTGTCTTTGATGGTCTGAGAAACCTGAGGTACCTTAATGTAAGAAACAATCTCTGGCACTGTGATTGCAGCAATAAGTGGGTCATTGCTTGGCTTAGGTCTTTGCCGTCCATGGTAAATGTCCGTGGGTTTACATGCCATAGTCCAGAGCAGGTTCGTGGCATGATAATTCGAGATTTGACCTTAGAAGACATTGAGTGCCCAGGAGGCACCGTGCTGCATCCTTGGCCAACCCGTTCATATCCATCTACATTGCAACCCTACAGAACCACCATTACTACCACCATCAGAACTGCCCACTTCACCACAGTTTTATCCACTGCTGTTAACCCCCTCTCACCCAGCCCCACTCCCCCAGTGCCATATTTCCCTCCTGGACTACCTCCCTATGAAGACCCCTTAAAAATTTCCTTCCATGTTGTTAACTCTACTTGCATTAATGTGAGCTGGAAATCTTACTTTACTGTGACGGCTTACAAAGTGACATGGGTAAAGATGGGACAGAGTATAATGAGTGACATCACTCTAGAAAGAACAGTACCGGGATACCAGCAACGGCTCAGCCTGACAAATCTTGAGCCCCGGACTCTCTATCGCGTCTGTGTACATGTTCTAGATACTCTTAATACTTACAGGCCGGGAGAGGATACAATCTGTTCTGAGACTAAGACTAAGTCCACATCTACATACTCGGAATCGGAGCAGTCTGCTCAGCAAGACAACACCTTCACACTCCTGTTGGCTGGAGTGATAGGTGGGGCAGTGTTGGTGGTCCTAGTGACACTTCTGAGCTTGTTTTGCTGGCACATGCACAAAAAAAACAGATCGTCATCATCATCCAAATGGCAATACAATCGTGGCAGGAGAAAAGATGACTACTGTGAGGCTGGCACCAAAAAGGATAACTCCATCCTCGAAATGACAGAAACAAGCTTTCAGATAGTGTCGTTAAACAATGAGCAGCTTTTAAAAGGAGACTTCAGAATTCAGCCAATCTACACACCTAATGGAGGAACTGGCATCAGAGACTGTGACATTAGTACCAGTAGCATAGGTTACTGCAAGAGCAACAATGTTCCCAGTGTGGACTTCTGCCACACATGATGCTTTTCAGGAATTTATGATGCTTCAGCCATTTGTTTAAAGAAAAATGTAGTTGTAGTCAATATACTGCATAATACACACACACACACGGATATATATCTAGGTGCAGTCAACATGGTAATTTATACTATGGACAAGTATGTGGAATTATGCTATTTTCTATTCTCAGTAAATATAAAATGGTTTTATATTCGGGAGGCTGGGAGTGGTTTGGTTCAAGAATGTTGATTTTTGTTATATAATCAGAGCTGGCTGGCTACCTTTGTTTTTTTTTTTTTTTAAGAAAAAAAGAGCAATTTTTTTATTAAAGTGCACTTTCCTAATGCAGAGCAGTCATGAGAGCAGTCATTCAGAAAAAAGAACCACTGTTTATTACCCTGCAGTTCACAATGTCAGAGGCCAACAGCAGTGAATGCGAGCAATGACCGAAGGGTTCCTGTGTCCACCAGGGGGCAGCTTGTTACAGTGCATACTGAGGTTAGCTACTTCATAGATTTTTTTTGGCTTTAAAAGCATTTGCCTTTGGTATACTGTAAATAGCCTTTATATTTTTTCCTGTGAATTATAAGTCAGGCCATGGAATTTTTAGTTTTGCTTTAGGCAGACATTTCTGTCCAGAACAACTTCTAGTGCTTTCAAAGTATACAATTGATCACTATGTGTGTTCCCTATACCAACATAAGTGATGTGAGCTCATTACATGGAGTTGACTTTGTATCCTTCTGCTTTTAAATGAATCTCATCATTCAACAGCAACATAATGAAAGTTCGCATAATTATCTAGCTTTTCCTTTACTGATCAAAACCCATTTTTAATCACGCATCACATCAGGTGGGATGATAAATGGATATTTTGACAAAAACCCTTTTTCACAAAGTAGAACTGGTACATGCCGGATTCTGTCTTTGAAAGAGTTTTAGATCCCTGCATGAGTGCAATTAGGACTATTTCTTTAATGGCTCACCAGTTATCCAGAACAGAGAGCCAAGTTTGGAATGCGGACTGTGGTGAAGTATTTATCATGCACTGTTACTCGTAAGACTTTGTGGGGCAGAGTTCAAACCCCTGCTGCATAATCCCTGGTCCAAGAAAGGGAGAAAATATGCAAGGTTATTTTCACTTGGCAGGAGGATTGAGGGTTGGGGAGGGGTTCGTAGTTGTGATGGAAGTTCTAATTGACAGAGTTAACCCTTTATCGCCCTGTAGGTTGGCACAAATTGCTGAATGCATACCAACTGTTTTTGCCTTTATTTAAAAACCAACAGATGTTTAATTTATCTGACTAACATGTCTGCATTTATTTTTAAAAAGCTTAGAGCTTGCACAGATTGTCAACACACATTCTTTTTACTAGCACAAACAAAATGCTCTCTAAGAGGAAAAAGGGTTACTGCATTCCAGTGGTCATTACTGTATTCCTGCTAAGCAACTAGATTGGCTGTCCCGTCCACTAAGATTCTCTTGGAAACCGGAACATCCTTAAGCTCAATTTCTCTTTAAAAGGCTTTTGTCTGATGTTTACTCAATTTACAATTCATTTCAAATTGTGTAGCCGTAACTTTATTTAACAGACTTCCTCTATACAGTCTGAAGTCCAGTGTAGTTATCAGGCTCAGGTTGCCCAAGAGGAGGTGGTTATTGTGGAGGAGAGCCAAATAAATAGCTGTGAATTTAACCTGTTAAAGAAAGAATGGATGTATTACACAAAAAGTGTTGTAAGCAGTGGTTTTTGCCCATAATTATACCCAGAAGTCAATCCATCTCTTAAAAAAGCACATTGATTGAGGGTTATTAATTTAAATGACCGTGAAGTCATCTAAACAAAGCACTACCACAAATGTGGCTGAATGTGTCTTAAATAATCTTTGTGTTTCCCTTTTATAGTTTTTGCAAGACTATTTTTGGTTTTATTATGTGTTAAAAGTTTTTTCTTTCTGCCACATATATCTACATTTGACACTTATTTAAGTCAGCCTTAGTAAATGACAGTGGTGTAACAGTAGTAAAATCTAGCTGATATTTGCTTCTTCTGTTTTGGATATTTAGACTGTTGATTGCAATGGCAACCTAAAAGCCATGAGAAGTTGGATAACGCAGCCAGAAAATGTAACGTAAGGTTTTAAGTATTCTGGGTCTGCTTAAAATAAGGATCAGTAGTGATTTTTTTTATGAAACAAGGTATTGAATTTTTTTGTGGTCGGTAAGCTGGAATTTGCTAGTAGAATCCTTTGGAAACCAAAGTCACTTTTATTTTTCTTTTGTTTGTTTACGCTACTATACTGATTTTGTTCCATGTATGTGCCTTGAAACGAACATACAAGGTAAAGTCCTTGAAACCTTTAAATGCTTTTGCACAAGTTGTAAATAGAGATCTGAGTTGTTTAAAAATAAAAGAGCCTTTTAAAAAACACAGATTTTTCTTCATTTATATGTAAATTTATATTTCATGATATTTAAACATGTTTTATTTATTAATACCTATAGATGTCCAACACTGTTGTATTTGTGGATGAGTGAAGTTGTTTGCGTAGACCTACCAGTCAGTTTTGGTAAAAATATAAGTGTGGTCTGAAACTGTACTTAAATTACTTAAGTTATTCGGATTGTTTAAACAGACAGTTTCTAGACCATATGTTGAAAATGTACAGCATTTGTTTATCAGTAGCTTGTTTTTTGGGTGTATATTGTACTTCTTTTCATTTCATTTCATTTGGTAATGTTTTTTCTTAAACCAAAATACACTGTAATTTCAGACCAAAATACACTGTTAGCTGTAAGGGTCTTACTGCCATTTTACAATATGAATTTCACTTATGTTTTCGACACTTAGAAGACGCTATATAGACTAAAAGGTGCTATATAGAATTAAAAAAAGTTTCTATTAGTCAAGAAAAATAAAATCTGACAATTTAACAAATTCAAAATGTTAGAATTTATTAAATTCACAAATGACATTGCATTATATATTTTTCTTAATTGCATAAGTTACGTGTATTGTTAACAGATTACTTTAAATTAGTTTCTATTTAATGGTGCATTGTGTAATATTTAGGAGGATCTATGCAAATGCAAAAAAAATATGCATAACCATGTTTTCAGAGCTTATGTAATGAACTGTTATGTTTTTATTACCTTAGAATTAGCAATTTCTATCTACATTTAGCATGGGTCCCCTTACATGGAAGTTGTTATTTTGTGCTGCCATGTTTCCACAGTAGCCCTAAACAGACAAACTGCTCTACAAAGCATCACATGCTTTACATATTCATCACATATATGTTGTTTCAAGTTTCAAGGTAATTTGTCATGTGTACATCATATCAGAGACAGATATGTACATTGAAATGCTTATGGTAAGGAACGGGTATTCTAAAGCAAGAAATAATATAAAGATAAGTAGAGGGCATGGGTTAAGAAAAAGAATAATAATAATATAATATCCCACTGTTATAATATTACCACTGTTAATGTTAAAAACATAATGTGAGAGTACTTTATCAGGTGTTCCTTGTCAGGAGTACACAGCATTTATGCAAAAATCTAACTCATAAATGCTTTGTATTCCTAAGTCGACATACAAAACGTGTCTGCTCCCACTTTATGTCACGTCGCATCAAGAAATTTCGCATCTCCACTATTTTTTCCGTTATTACCAAACAGATCAATGTATCTTGCATTTAATGTCATTTTAAAGGCTATAGTTTACTTGGGTCTATTTTATTATTTATCACTACACCAAAATCATCAAAGTATTTGTCTGATAATGCAGTTACAATTTCTGTTACAAACCCCTATTAGGTTACATGTGGTCTTCCATTCACACGATATATGATACTGGCGAAGGTTGGTGTGGCCCACATCAATATTTTTAAGGGAGCCACTGAAACCTCTAGGCCCTGAGGACCAGTGTTGAAGCTAGTAAATGAAGCAGAGGTTTCTTTTAAGATTAGACAGTGGAAAAGAAAGAAAGAAAACAGTTGGAGGTTAGTCCGGTGAATGCGAATGTTTTCAGTTGTTTCTTAAAGGTTGTGATAGATTTAGCAGTTTGGGTGGAGGCTGGTAGCTCATTTCAACAAATTCGAGCAGAATGAGTGAGTGTTTTTGTGATTGCGATTGCGTAATAATAAAAACAATAATAATAAAAGGAAAATTATAAGATTATCATACAATCTAATCATATACACAGTACAGTATCACAGTATCCACCTTCCCCCAGGGAACACACACCAAGGCAGGGGGTTCCCAGAGGTTCACTGTTCATTTATTTATATACTCCATTTAGTGGTAAAACCTTTATTTGTTGTAGTCATGTGATTGTGTGGGTAAATGTGACACGACTCGCATGATGTGCTTAACCCTCAAAAGGTCCTCGTTTCCTGTTCACACTTAAGGTCATATTGACCCCAAAGATTGATAGAGTAATTGTAAAAAATATATTCATTTTTAATTACACAAATAATATATCTTTTTTTTCTCATCTATACATTAATGTCTTAATACTTTTGTACCTATTTACCACAAAATACCTCAATTACACCATTAACTTGCATGTAAAGTATTTTATTAAAAAAATCACTTAAATGATGATCTAATTTAATTAAAGTTGTTTCTGGATATTGATCTAGGTGTTAGGTGTAGAATTATGCCACCTGCTGGTTAGAGATAAATCTAAAAGGATTACAGTTTAAGAAAGAAATTGTTTTGACCAGCACAGGGCCATAAAGAGCCATTCATTTTATTAGATGTGGCCAACTGCTCATATCACAACTTTTGTGATACATTTTGTGAATTTATGTATATATAAACATTAGAAAAGACATTAACAATAATTATTTTTCTCAAATAACAGAATTTGTGTAGTTTTTGATGCATTTTGTGTCTGTTTTTGTGCTCTCGTGGCAATCAAAGTGTGTGTATGCGTGTGTGTGAGCATGTCTTTCTACATTGCATTTGTCCTCTAGTACCAGGCCTTCATTTCTGCGGGAAATTTTTTTTTTACAAATGTGGAATCATATCGACCTCAAAGACCACATTTGTAATTTTTTTCATACCTTCAGAACAACCAAATCAAGCCCATGTTTTATGTAAATATATATAGATAATGTAGAAAAGTTACAAAATCTTATTCCACTAATCTTCCTTTTTTTAATAAGGAAAAGTTGATTGGGGTCATAGTGCTTATTTGTCTGTTTTCATAGATGTGTGACATATTGATCACTAAATGATCTTCTCTCACAAACATTTCGTTTTGCTTCAGGAGACATTTATTAACCTGCTGGAGTCATTTAGATTACGTTAATGATGGATGGATGTACTATTTGGAGCTTTACAGTTATTCAGTTCAAATTACATTATTGCATTTTATGATATAATAATTTGTTTACATTCAATCATGTTAAATACACATGTAATGTCATAAAGGTAATTACATCATGAGAGAATTGAAATAAGAAAAATGCCTCATGAAATGTTAATGAAACAACAGAAGACAATACTTACACTATCCACACGGAAGGGTGGCGTTTTCTTTTAATAGTTCTGGTAATAAAATGAGTGCCGCATTTCTAACAAGAACTACATAGATAGAAGATATACAACTTTCAGTAAATTTGGAACAGAAATCAATTCTTTGATTTCACAATATTTTAAATGATGTTTTTATTAACAAAGTTTAGGAGGAGCACATGCAGATGATAACCTAACTTACACAAGAGGAGCACACTCAATTAATCAATTCAATTATCGATAAGAGGTGTATAAACAGCAGGCTTATCTCTGTTCATTGACAGTTTACCAGCATCTGGTTCGCTCGTATGCTGTCATGTCCTAAACTGAACTTGTCCCGTCCGATGAGTCCAAATTTCTTTATGTCTCAGACAGCGTTGCCCGTACCTCAACATCTGCAGCGTCTTGTTTGCCCAGTGTTTAATGAAGACCTTTATAGATGCTTAACAAAGAGAACCTTAAAGTAAAGAGTTACTGATAAACCTTCATTCTACACAATAAATCTGTGAAGACAGTGCTTAGGTAAGTCCCTAATAATGTGTTACTATCACCAATCAATAAACCTCTCCTCCTGAAACATTCTTTGCCCAGACCTTTGAAATGACACCTATCTCAGACACTGATGTTTTATATATGTGTACACACTTTCAAGCTTGTTCTTTCCTTTAACACAAATATACATTGTTCTTTGATTGCCATCTTCAATAGATAACCCCTATGTTCGCCTGATGCAGTTTTATTCGATTTGAGAGCAAGAGAAGGTTATTTCCCACTGAGCATCTAAGAGAATCATGCCCTTGACATTTGGTGAGGGTAAAATAATCTCAGGACAATGCTGGAGGAATGTCTGCTTGAAACAAAATTATATTATGAGAATTTGATGTATGAAAACTTTCTGACAAGACATCAAAAAGGCAGATAAAAATATGATTGTGTAATCTGTACAATCAGATTAAGTTTGGCTTTCCTGGGGCTGGATTATGGTGACAGCTGCACATTGTTTTAACAGCTGAAGTGTTTTGTAATGAATACGCCACTATCTCTGTGCTAAAATGCATCATATCTCACTTTAATAAGTAAGAGGTTTAAACTAAATAGTAACTCATTGAAGCTCAAAAACATATAGCTGCAGGGTAAAGGACTGTGGAAATGACAATTTAATGATTGTCTCTAAAGACACGGCTGTATTACAAAAACATGAAGAATATTGTCACTATTAGGTATTGACAATATTTTTGTTTACTCTTTATACAAACGATTGCGTTAGTCAGCAGTCTAATCAATACATTATGACATTTTTGGATGACACTGTATTATTGCACCTGTTGACAAGAGATTGCAGTATTGATGACTATAAAGTGGCTGTAGAAGGGTTTGTGGGCTGGTGTAATGATCGCTACTTGCAGATTAAAGCAACAATAGAGTCTGTTAAGATATGGAATCCTCATGTAAATGTAAATGTAAATACATTTTTGTAATGTTGCATTTCATGCATTTGATCTCAGTACATTTGACAAAAGAAAACAATAGTTGTATACTGCGTAAAAAATACCGATTAAACATGTTTCACTGGACTGTATAGTCCAGTGTAATTAAAATTCAAAGCAGCACAACCAAACTATATCCCACTGCCTATATGTAGGTAGATAAACTAAATGCCTGTTGTTGGTTTGCAGGTCACCTAAGAAGTGGAAGTGAGCAAACCACAAAGCAACACAGAGCACTTCTTTCAACCACTAACAGGAATACCAACCAATTTTGAAATTTATGTTTTATAAATCACCCTTAGTTAATGCTTATTGCAATAAATCAATTAAAATATAATACTTTGGGTAACTGATTGAACCTCAAATCAAAACTGATTGAACCTTAAATTCGTTTCTTGTTTAGAATCATAAACATTTATTGTAGATTACAATGAGACATTCACAAAGACTAGCAGCCATATGAAGAGGGGCAGCAAGTTGTGTTTGGAGTATGACTTCACTTTATTGGATTAACAATTTTGCCCATAAAGAGAATACTCTTGGTGTTATCTTCTACAATTAACAGCAGGAAAGGCCGGTTGAGGATTACAGTGTCTGGCAGGGACATTGGCATTATTTCTATTGTAGTTGCAGCTGCCGCCTCAGTTCCTTTCTCATCAACACTGAGAACTGCTTGGTGAAGAACCTGGATATGGGGTCAAAATGTAAAAATTCAGAAATTCTCTAGATACATCAGTTTATTTAAATGAAGTATAACTGTATCTTTATTAGCCTTCTTCCTTTAAAAGGTAAAATAGAGATTGGTTTGGTCTACATACCTGTGATGCCTTAACTTTAATCTCCTCTGTAATTCCAGAGAAATCTGCTTTGTCACTGAATGCATCGACTATTCCCATATCCTCCAGAGTTTTTTTCAGCTTGACTGCTGCAGTGATGGAGAACTTGGGCATGAACAGGTCCACAGAGCTGTAAGAAAGATAACATATGGATCACTTAAATCAAAAGAAAGGTCAGGTGTCAATTAATATAAATATAAACATTTTTAATTGGCTAGTAATACCTTCTGAAAAGTTTGTCATGCCAGTCCTTGATATGGTGTCTGCAGATGGAGTCCTCCACCTCTTTCATTTTACCTTCACCTGGGAGAATAATCATCATAGAAGCATTGCCTTTGTAGGGTACCATTAATACTGTAATGTGGTTGGTGTGATCCTGATAGATGTCATAGCGCCCGGTTCTCTTCATCATGTCAACTTCTACAATAGTTTTATTGTCCACATGGAAATTAGCTTTGTGGGTCAGCTTTGCTTCAAATGGCTTGTCCCATTTCCCTACAGGGACAAAATATTCATAACTGCTAATCAAAGTCAGACAAGATTTCCACAAATATCAGTATGTATAGGTCAATATATAATTTAAATAAAAGTCAATTTTATATACTGAATTCCTAATACCTCTGAAGTACATGTAGTTAATCAGCATCATTATCAAGCTTGGGTCCAGGTCCTTAACCATATCAGTTATCTTGTCATGGGTTTTCTTGGCAATTAACTTGTTAATCTCTTGTGCCGCAATATCAGGCTTGGAGAAATCAACGCTGAAGGCTTCACTCTTATAGTAGTGGTTAATATCCTTAAGGAACTTATCAGCCGCTTTGAAGCCTTCTCTTATGGCCACAGCAGCACCAGCTTCCAGCTGCATAGCATCCTGGCTGTGGCCAAGCATGTGGAGAAAGTGCTCATAACCCTCATTAACCTGTTGAGGCTGCAACTCGCTGTAACCAAGACTGCTGTATATCTGGGAATGAGTGTCACCCTTGGCCCCCTCAGCCAGCATGCTCAAAGCCATGGAAATACCAACCGGAGAGAAGAAAATGTTCTTGCCCTGAGCTTCAGGATGAAAAGCAAGCTTCTTGTAGAGAGCAAAGGCAAAATCAGCATTGTGCGGAGCGAGCACGTGGCAGGCATCTTTGTCCCCATGACTGGGGTGGGGTTCATCTTTTCCATGGTGAAGATGGTGCTGGTGGTCAGCCGAATGATCGTCATGGTTATGGCCCTCATGGTGTGCAGCCCAGGCAGTTGCCACAAGCAAAGCACTAATCACACAGAAATATGCATTTCCCCACATTTTTACCTATGTTTTAAAATCAAAGAGCACGTTATTTTCTGCATAACCTTTGGAAATGAATTCCACCGTGAAGTTGACAAATAGAATATTCTAATCTAATAATTTCATTTTACTTTTGTAATTTGCCTTGGATATGCATCAGCTAAATTATAAACTGTTGTTCATTATAATATATTGTCAGTCTCACTTAAATTCATGGCATTTGATTCGTGTAAAAGATCATTTTTTATCATCACTTACCATCTTACCAAGTCCTGTTGACAGGCAGCTGTTCAGATTGAGGTTTGTTAATTTATAGTTTTTTGAGCATCAGCTGAGTAAAATCTTTAAACATTAACCGGTTTCCACCCCCATTCTATGAACCTATGGTTATCTGTTATCTTTTGGACTTCAGTATCGGGGGACTTCTGTATTCATTACTGCAGTTTTGCTTGTTGGTTGAGGTTTATTTGTTAGATGAAACAACTCGTAAATCAGCAGTTTTAGTTTGATATGACTGTTTGAGATCAACTGCTAGATCAACTAGGTCAAAAGAACAAAATACTTTATATCAGAAGGCTCAAAAAATCAATACCCTCTCCGGAGGTTGTATGATAAGGCTGACAGTAGCTACATTTACATGGACACATCGGATTGAATTCATTCAGATTGTGTAATCCGAATGTAGTGTTTACATGAACAATAGATAAAGTGATCGGATTGTAGTGTGTGTTTATATGTCGCATGCTTAAGTCGGATTAAATCGTTTGACATGCGCACTGCCCATGAATGTATTTTCCCGCTGTTTCAGGATGCTGCTACATTTATCCTTTCTCGTACCACTTTTTTACGTTTTAAAAAATAGACTTGATATTTTACTGTTTGGTATGCCATCTTTACTTTAACAACAGGTGCGTTAATACGTCCTGACGTCTGTGCGTCCCATCGACGTCTTTGCGCATGCGCAGTCCTTTCTAGTTCGTTTTTCAATCTGTGTATAAAGTGTATACATGTCATATCAAGCGGATTACAAACGGCATAAACCACCCCTTACAAACAAGACTGAAATTTCAATCGGTTTGGCCATTTTTAATCTGATTGACATGTTTATATGGAGCAATTTCATTCGGATTGGACTTTTAGTCGGATTACAATGGTCAATGTAAACGTAGCTAGTGTAAACACCTGTGCTTCTGACTCTGAGAGTCCCAAAAGTATGTGTTTTTTGTTTTTTCAAGGCAAACTCTAGGTAGAAGGTAGAAGAGAAATTAATGTTCTAGACAAACGCAATGTTACTTTTTATTGGCTCAGATTTATTGGCATGTTTGCAACTACTGAATTCACAATGAACCTTGTTAAACTATGTGTTTATAGAATTACACGTGGCCACAAAAGTTTAAAGCAGCTCCTTCTGTACTAGATTAGTTCCAAATGCATTCTTATGAGACAGAATCAAAGTGTTTAGGCTTATTGTTAAAAAGCAAAAAAGTATCTTATCTATTGTATCTTAGCTATTACAAAACAATTATGAGAACTCAACGTCCCTTGTGGCACAGCAATAAACAGGCAACTGTCTGTGTGCAGCAGATTCACTATGCACTAAATAGTACTGCAGTTAGTGCCATAAAACATCCACCACAATCCTCCCTTTATTCCCTAGAAAAATGCTACTTGACTGTATATTTTTTCATTGATTGAAGCTATTTCAGCATTTGCATGTTCAAAGTTTATGTGACAGGTTTTGTTCAAGGTTTCTAAAGCTTGTTTGGAATACTGGAAATACAGTATATAATATAAAAAAAGGAACTGGACTAATAATTTCCAGTTCAGACGGATGTATTAAATATACCTTAAACATACACAGGCCAGGTTTCACAAACAAGGCTTAAATAAAGCTACGAGTAGCGTTAGTGAAATTATAACATTGAAGTAGCTTTTATAAATGTGCCTTAGACACAGTATTTACACAGTACTGGTGTGCATATGAGACAAAACAATTGCACTGATTAATTTCAAGATATATTAGTGCAAGTTAAAACAGCTCAAACATGCCTTTTAGTCTGTTACCAAGCTTGAGCCTTGTCTGTGAAAGTGGGGCACATTTTGGTCTTTGCTCAACTAGATTTTTAGGTAAGAGATTTCAGGTCACATAGTTTGTTGATGCTGGAACAGCATTTCTGTAGAAAAACCCTATTCCTACTGAAAACCCTAACCATAACATCCTTAAAGTCATAGACAAATGATGACAAATATCAATGGCATAAAAGCATCCAATCCTGGTTATAAGCCTTAACTTTACAGTAAATGTAAACTGGTTGATTGAAATGATATCCCAGGGTCAACGATGATGGGAACATCAGGAAGGCAATTGGTTTACTGGAAAAGGACTCAATTGTGTATTGTCACCAGTTTTTCAGGAGGTTTCTGGTTTACAATATGGTTTTCATTCAGCAGCACATTTGTCATAATTCTGAGAGAGAGCTGTTCTCTACGTGTGTTTCTCCAGGTCTCCTATGAGGTCCGTATGAAGTCGTGTGGTATTCTTGCTATATTCCAGCGGGCAGACGGATTCAGGGAGATTTTCATTTAGTTTATCTTCTTTGAGAGCAAAAAACAAACCAAATGCCACTTGCCCGATTCACCTGGAGAGCCAAAGATACATACCTCTTGCATAAATAAAGCTAAAGTATTCATAATTTCTCAATATCTCACTGTTACACAGAAATTAGGGAAAAATTACCAGGGGCGGAGCCAGGGGTGGCCATTGAAAAAGTGTGTGCCACCCCATTGGCCACCTCGCACGTCATATAATTTTTATAATAAAATAATTTCCCATGCCTCTTATCTGTAATCAATAAGCACGTTTGAAATGTGCCTCCTCTCAGCGGGAATGCAGAAAGCATTTAGAGTTAAGTATGCACATTAACGACACTTTTCACTTCTCATAGCGGATCAGCCGCGGTAGTCGCCTGATTATTTGGTTACTTTCAATTCTTTAAAAGATGTCACTGTCATTCAGCGAGGGTTTAAACATGGTAAGCAGAAGTTATGAAATCAGTGAGCTTTATATTAGGTGTCTTGGATGCTAAGATCTATTGTCAGGCTATGTCTGAGTATCGATTAATTCATTCAATTATGTTTTGATTATGGGATATTTATATAATAAATATCCCATTTTGACACAGCAAGCACCACTCATATTTTTTTTCAGAAAACGCACCTATCTAGTTCTAGTTTGTAGTAGTCTGATGTTGTGTTCACAAACAAACACGACTTTGAACATGAACTTTGAAATTGAACTGAACAGACACGATGCAGCATTAAATTGCATGGAAAGCATAGGCTTTGAAAACAACTTCAACGTTTGCTAGTGCTTCCTTTACACACTTAAAAAAGTTTTATTTGATCAAATCATTTGGAACAACATAAGAGTTAGTGACAATTTTCAATCAAAATACCATTGTTGTAATTGTAATTAAAAATAGTTGTAATTGTAATAGTAATCTTAAATTCCCCCTAAAATACTTTTTAAGATTTTAAGTTGGTTGAGTGCCTTGTATGTTTGTATAGCGTTGTGTGTGCGACCCAGAATAATTGCTGGATCCTACGTGGCCACCCCTATAAAAAATTCCTGGCTCCACTCCTGCATGTAACTGGCCAAACTCCTATTTTGATTGTTTTCCATGAAACATGTTGAAAGATATTGACACTGACTAGTGACTCTGACCCTAAAGGTAAACAAAACCATGTGCATTCTTAGAAGCTGTTGGCTGCTATAGTGAGTGAAAAAATCTCACCCAGCCCACATTTAGTTTTGTATTTGGACAGTTAGCTTAATTTATGCCCCCTAGACCCCTTGTGATATGCTCATTGTTTCATTGCAGAGACAATTGCAAGACTTTTGACTGCTGTTTGTAAACACCAAGGAGAAAATTTGTTATGGTTGTAAATGTGTTGCTCATTGGTTGTAAAATGACTCATTTTAAGTACAAACATTGTCTCAGATGTTTCCCCTAAAATTAAAATGAGACACAATTTGTAAACATAATTACAACTTCACATCTAACCAGGATTTTACTAAAAATAAAAACAAAAAAACATGATTACTGTAGTAAAACCATGGTTTTGCTCCAAGTAATCAATATATGGTTACTACAGTTTTTTATTTTTGAAAGCGTTACCCAGTCAGTACATTTACATTTACATTTAGGCATTTAGTTGACGCTTTTATCCAAAGCGACTTACAAATATTAGGAGACAATGAAGCGATACATTAGTACAACAATAGTACTAAGAAGTGCTTTACTAAGGGTTATTAGGGTCAGTATTAAAGATATCAATGCTATATTTTAACAGAATATTCTTTAACCTACAATAGAAACAATAGAGTATAAAAAACACAATCTTATTTTATCTTTGATTGACCATGGTTGGCATTTTATTAGAATAACCCTTGTTTTCCATTTTTTAATTTCCAAAATGTAACTTTTTTTTTTATAATTTTTTGTTATTTCTTAATAATTTAGATGATGTGACAAAAAGCCACCAGGACACATCATCTTCAATGCCAGAGAGAGGCAATAAGGAAGAAGCAGAAGGACAATGTTTGTTCTGTTCAGGTAATTCAGTATTTAATTCATATACCTATAGTCCTCAGATTTCATTTTATTTACGGAAGGTTACAAAAAGTTTTAGAAACGTAACTTTAGTCTCACTATGTGGTTTTGTTTCAGACTTTATACCGATTGAATGCCCAGTATTCCCACAGTATGCACATAGAATGCCCACTGGAAAGCCCACACTGTGATTCACTTGTGGTGATTGAAATATTAAGTATATATAATGTGCCTCCCCACTATACATCTTTACATCTTTTTTTGGGCTTGTTTTTGTCACATTTAGATTTGTCAAGATCTTCAGGTTTGATGATTATCTGGAAAAAGTTCTGTTACATCTGTGCCAAATATTATATTTTATATTATGTGTATATACATTTTATATTTAGCTAAAAAATGTAAATATATGGTTTCTTTGAGGATATTAAAATTAGATGTTCTAGGACATATGGTCTTACAATAATTTTGAGAGTTTTTAGTTTTAGTTTGTATAAAGTTAAACATTTTTATTTCACATTTATAAAGCCAATGGCAATGGCTTGGCCTCTTATTTGTCTTACTTTCAATATGTTCTTTTAGGGTAACTAACTTGATGAGTGACCGAATGTACACAGACCTGGACCAGTGTACAGTATTTTGTCGACGTGATTGTGGCCCTATTCTGGCAGTGTTGGCTCACTTCTGTCACTCAAACTTAGGACAGTGTACATAGGTCAATTCTGGGGCATCATTCATCCCAAATCTGGCACAAGTCTGGCAACCGCAATTGGGGAGAATTATTTCTTCTGGCCTGCTGGATTTAAATCTCGTGACCCATAGGTGGTGCTGTTCCCAAATTTGGCACGGACCCCCAGATTGAGGTGCTGATGAAGCTTACCAAGTTTAATTTAAATTTCACTGAGATATGGTCTCCGAAACATATTTTGGGTCGACATCATTAATTTCACAACATCTTAATTTTTTTACCCCTACATCATGAAATTCTGTTCAGTCATTTCTGTGCCGCTCAGTTCAAAGATCATCTCTGCTGAATTACTGACGAACTGGACCAATTCTGAAAGAGGAGTAGCGAAAAAAGTGAATACTGTACTTTTCAAAATGGCTGCTACTGTAATAGGTGCAGTCTTAATGTAAGACATGGCATGCGATGTGCATGAAGAGCTGAATCAGATGTACTAAGTAGACCTTTTGTACATCAAATGGTTCAAAAGTTATAACTGTTTGAAATTTGAATATTTGGACTGCTGGTGGCGCTATAGAGTTAGTGCTAGAGACTCCCAAGTTGGTCAAATTGTATTATTTTCCTACATACAGTTCATAGGGCTACCATAGACAGCCCATTCACAAGAAGAAGAAGAAGAAGAAGAAGAAGAAGAAGAAGAAGAAGAAGAAGAAGAAGAAGAAGAAAGAAGAAGAAGAAGAAGAAGAAGAAGAAGAAGAAGAATACTAACAGTTGCAATAAGGGCTTAAGGCCCCTAAATACACAAAACATGCTGAAATCATCATTTGAAAGTCAACATCGCCCTCTGCTGGTTAAAATCCGACACGTGTTAAAACATATTGTCACATAACCTGTACAGGTATTGTTGGCATTTAATTCCTCAAGTCCGCGTGTTCGTTTATTCAGGAAGGCTCAAAAAATATCTTTAAAATGATTTATTTTAACAATCAAAAGTATATTGAAGAATATCACACTTGAAGAAAATATGCAGAG
Organism: Beaufortia kweichowensis; assembly: GCA_019155185.1. Taxonomy (NCBI): domain Eukaryota; kingdom Metazoa; phylum Chordata; class Actinopteri; order Cypriniformes; family Gastromyzontidae; genus Beaufortia; species Beaufortia kweichowensis. Next base: position 13,749,609 of record CM032807.1, read on the forward strand.
CTCTGGGTTCAATCTGTCCCTATCATTTACACAATCAAAGGAGTTCCCCCATCGAGCAATACGACAGAAAGAACCCCGTCTATCCCCCAAAACCCAATTTTTATGGTCTCCTCTCCCCAAGGTTAGCAGGTGGCACCTCTCCACCCTTCCGGTGGGCATCTTCTCATATTTGGTCATTGTTATCTTCTGCTTAGTCTGCGAAGATAGATCTTGGTCTGCACAAATTCAGGGTTAAGACACATATTTAGAGTGCTTAGGGCACTTTGACCTAAGATAGAATACTCTATATATGGTTATACCGGTCCTTCTCTCTCCTTGGTAAATTTCCACTGGCAAGCATTTCATACAAGCACACAAGACTATGAATCTATAAGAGCGAATAGTGATTAATATTGTTTTACTGATTAATGTTATTATAATGATTAATATCAACACCAGAATATATGAGAGTAAATAATGGTTATTAAAGACACAAGAATATATCAATCATGATTAATGTTGAACTCTGTAAAAGAAAGTTAAAACATGATGAATACAATTTCCCTTTAGTATCAATTATTGTTATACAATAATACTGTCTGTTTTACAAATCTCCAGTCTTTGCTCCTAAATAGATTCAGATTTTAGATTTTTAAATAATCACGGTGATTTTAGAGAGGAAATTCACACGGACGCTTCTGTGCTTTTTGTTACGCTTTCTTTTGTTGTACCGGAAGATGACGCCCCGTGACGTTATGATTCCCGACTTCTGATTGGTATAAACACTAGGAGAAAGTGCGCGCACAGTACACCTGACTGACGAAAAGAAGTGAAAGTAAAAGTTAAAGTTAATGTTTGTTGTTTATCTTTCGCCATTTTAGTCATTAATGGTCGATTAATAACTGTGTGAAATATCCGCGTGTTTATTAGAAAGTTATGACAGTTTATCTAGAGATTATCGTGTATGTAGTGGCATGTAAATACTGGAGGATTTGTGAATCTCGTCAGATTGTGAGTGTTCAGGTAAGACGCTTTTCACTTCCTTATTCAGAGTTTCCCTAATCAACCGATTAATTCTCTTATATTTAATCATTTCAGTGTTAAAGAAAATGTTCTTGAAATGTCTAAACATAATTTGTGTTAAGATATTGTGTTAATGTGACTAATATTGTGTAGTTAAAAGTGACGCAGTTGTTTGTTCAAACATCATTAATTTCACAATTTCAATTGTTTGTTGTTTGTTCATTAATCTCATCTGAATTATAAGGTTTGTGTGTGATCAGATTGATCAGGTTTACATCTGAAGCTCCATCATGTACAAAACATCCACAGATGAGGATTTCTATCCAGGATGCAGGTACTTTATCTAAACACTCATTAAATAATCATTATATCGTTAGAAAAATATTGAATTGTTTTTTTACATGGTTCTCATAAAAATAGTAATATACATCAAAGGGTTAAATCTGTTGTGTGTTATAGTTCAGTTCAGCAGAAGAGATCAGATCCAGAGTTCAGCTGTGTGTCTATGAAGAGTAACTGGTCTATGGAGACACCGATGAACTTTAAAAGTGAAGATACATGGCCTGATCAAAGGTAAAAAATGTCTGAGAAACGTGATTATAGTTTGACATGTTATAATATGATGATGTATTCTGTGAAAGATGATGTAAAGTATTTTTCGTGATTGTTTGGAGAGAATTATATCTTCATTATAACACACTGGCATCTGAGAAATGTAGAAGATTCCTGATAGAGACATCTATAATGTGCACTTTTCATACATGAAATGCAGCTTTAGGGAAAGTTCACCCAAAAATTTGCTGTTTATTTACTCATCCACAGACTGTCCAAGATGTAGATGACATTTTTTTCTTGAGTAGAACAATAAAGAAGATTTTTAGGTAAATCCACAGCCCTCTGTGCTTTATATAATGGACGGAATCAGGTGCCCAATCTCTTGTTGCAGAAGTTGTAGACTACAACTAATAATCGTTATAAATGATCGATCATTCATCAAGGAGCCGTAGGGATTAGGATTGTGTTGGATATATGTGCTTTAAGAACTCTGACCGTGCGTTCACACCAACACTGACAAGGGCATCAAAGTGGCCGGAAGTCATTCATTATAAATGTAAGCTGGTGGCGAGCAGCTTGGACAGAGTTGAAATCAGGTCAACTTTATGGTAATGAGCTATGACACTGTTTGGTGGCAGCCAGTCAGTATGTAGAAGTCCTCTGCTTGAGAGGATTCCAGAGAACACAGTCCTGTTATGGTTTCAAATGCTATGATTTCTTCACTGTACTGTACTCATCTATACTGTTCTTAGTTCATAATCAGAGTAATTCACATTAATAATTGTAATCTGTTGTGTGTTATAGTTCAGTTCAGCAGAAGAGATCAGATCCAGAGTTCAGCTGTGTGTCTATGAAGAGTAACTGGTCTATGGAGACACCGATGAACTTTAAGAGAGAAGATACATGGCCTGATCAAAGGTTTAAAATGTCTAAAAAACATAATTATAGCTTGACATTTGATATGATAATGTATTTTGTAAAATAGGTAAGAAGTTCATGTGATTGTTTTGTTATCTTAATTGTTGTACATGCTCACACAGAAAGATACATCTATACAAGCACTCAGTTAAATGTACAGTCTTTGTATTAATATACTGTAAATGAAAAGATCTTAGTTTTTTTGTTCACAACAGTGAATATAGAAAAAACTAAAATAACAAAGAAATAAAATATAATTCACTGATTCTTGGTTTTCAATTGTGTCATCTAGACGAGTCATAACAGAACCCGTCTGTAAGAGAATGACGTTTGATCAGTCTGACAATCAACCACAAGACATCAATAAAAACACACGTTCAGTTTTCAGGTAAATCAAAGGATTTTTGTTTGTTTGTTTTAGATGCTAGAAAAGGGCTATCACACGTTTATAAATCAATGACATGTCATGAATCCTCTTGATATATCTGTTGTTATGATGCTAAAACATAAGCAGTTTTGCTTTGTACATTTGCTTCTTTAACTTGTGTAATAATCTGGTATTTTAACTTTACAGCCATAAGTCTGATCTTGCTGAAGTCCTCAAAAGATTTAAATTACACCTGAGAGAGAAGTTTGAGTGTTTGTATGAAGGAACATCAAATGAGAGAAAGTCAACACAGCTGAATGAGATCTACACAGAGCTGTTCATCGCAGAGAGTGAAAGAGAGGAGATTGGTAATGAACATGAGGTGAGACAGATTGAGACACAATCCAGGAGAACAGCAACAGACGACACACCAATCAAATGCAACAACATTTTTAAAGCTTTACCTGAACAAGACAAACACATCAGAAGTGTGCTGACAAAGGGAGTCGCTGGCATTGGAAAAACGGTCTGTGTGCAGAAGTTCATTCTGGACTGGGCTGAAGAGAAAGAGAATCAGGACATTCACCTCATATTTCCACTTCCATTCAGAGAGATCAATTTGATGAAGAACAAAACGCTTAGTCTTTTAGATCTTCTTCATCTTTTTTTCCCAGAGACAAAAGAAATGGAAATCTTCAGTGCTGAATATAAAGTGTTGTTTATCTTTGATGGTTTGGATGAGTGTCGTGTGTCTCTGGATTTTCACAGCTGTGTGAAGTTGTGTGATGTAAATGAATCAGTCTCAGTGGACGTGATGCTGACAAACCTTATCAAGGGGAATCTGTTTCCCTCTGCTCTCATCTGGATCACCTCCAGACCAGCAGCAGCTGATCTCATCCCCTCTGTGTGTGTTGATCGAGTCACAGAGGTACGAGGATTCAATGACTCACAGAAGGATGAATACTTCAGAAAGAGAATCAGTGATAAGAGTCTGTCCAACAGAATCATCTCACACCTGAAGTCATCCAGGAGTCTCTACATCATGTGTCACATCCCAGTGTTCTGCTGGATTTCAGCCACTGTTCTAGAGAGAATGTTGAGTGAAGCAGAGAGTAAAGAGTTCCCCAAGACTCTCACTCAAATGTACACACACTTCCTGATCATTCAGACAAACATCAAACATCAGAAGGACTATGAGAAGAGAGTGAAGGATGAAGACGTGATCTTGAAACTGGGTAAACTGGCTTTTGAGCAGCTTGTGAAAGGCAATTTGATCTTCTATGAGGAAGACCTGAGAGAGTGTGACATTGATGTAGCAGAAGCATCAGTGTACTCAGGATTGTGTACTCAGATCTTCAGAGAGGAGTTTGGCTTGTATCAGGGGAAAGTTTACTGCTTTGTTCATTTGAGCATTCAGGAACATCTAGCAGCTCTATATGCTCATCTCTCCTTTACAAACAACAACACAGATGTGTTTAATAAAACTATCAAACCTTCTCAAGGAGAGAGGCCTTCAGTATCTGATCTGTATCAAAGAGTTAAAGATAAGCTTTTAATATCTGATCTGTATCAGAGAGCTGTAAATGAGGCTCTACAGAGTAAGACTGGACATCTGGATCTTTTTCTTCGTTTTCTTCTGGGTTTGTCACTGAAGTCTAATCAGAATCTTCTACAATGTCTGATGACACAGACAGTAAAAGCTCCAACAGCAATGAGAAAACAGTCGAGTATATCAAGAAGAAGATCAGGATCATTCGCTCGTCAGAGAAATTCATCAATCTGTTTCACTGTCTGAATGAACTGGGTGATCATTCACTAGTGGAGGAAATCCAACATTATCTGAAATCAAGAACAATTAGTGATGCTAATCTCTCATCATCTCAGTGGTCAGCTGTAGTTTTTGTGTTGTTGACATCAGAACAGAAACTGAATGAGTTTAATATGAATGATTTTGTTGGAGGAGAAAACAAAGCTGAAACACTGAAAGTTCTGAAGAAGCTGCTGCCTGTGATCTGTGAATCCAGATCAGTTCAGTAAGTGTAAACAGACAATTCACACTTCAAACATTATTCATGAGGAAAAGTTTCACAAGTCTTCAGTACTGCAGATGTCATGCAGAGTTTAGTGTTCAGTGTTTTCATGTGTTTTCTCTGAGTCTTAGTTGCTTATTCACACACTAAGAATTTTCAAGCATTGAAACAAAACACTAGATAAAAACATAATGTTGATGTATTTAAATAAACATGTTGTCATTTTCATACGAGGTAAACCTTAAATTTATCTGTACTGTGACACAAGTTCTTTATCTTCTTACCTAAAGCTGATACAGTAAAAACTGCTGCAGAAAGGACATCTGCTACATAAGTTTTGACTTTTAGCGACTAATATACATGTATTCAACAGTAATATAAATCATCTTCACCTTTACTGAGCTGTGTGGTAAAAACACTCTGAAAATAACTTTACCTTATTTTATTTGATCTGTGATCATTTCAGTAGTTGTTTTTTTTGCTGATCTGCTAACACTTAGTTTAGAGATGATCAAAATGCACATAGATTGACAGAAAAAAAGCAGTGGTTTTACCACAAACATACTGTATATAAGAGATGAGTGAAGTGTGTGTTATTGTTCTCTACAGGTTGAAGAGGTGTAAAATCACAGATGAAGGTTGTGTTGCTTTGACTTCAGCTCTGAGATCAAACCCCTCACACCTGAAACATCTGAATCTCTCTGAGAATAATCTTGGAGATTCAGGAGTGAAGCTGATCTCTGATGTACTAGAGAATCCTCAGTGTAAACTGGAGAAACTGGAGTAAGATCATCTCTCTGATAGTCACATACACTGATCAGTCACTGATCAACATTAAAACCATTGACAGATGAAGTGAATAGCATTAATTATATTGTTACAATGACACCTGTCAGGACGTGAGATATATTAGACAGCAAGTGAACAGTCAGTGCTTGCATTAAATGTTTTGACAGCAGAAAAAATGATGATGACGTAAAAAGTGATGTGAGGAAGAGGCATCAGTCAGTGAATCATCATCATCAGGGTCATGAGCGCTCATATCTCATTGATATACATGAGGAGTGAAGACTAAATCATCTGATCTGATCACACAGAAGAACTACTGTAACTCAAACTTAATGATGCTCATAATAGACAGATGTTCATGTGTGTCTTGTGTGACCTGTCATCATATGGGTTGTGATGAAACACACATACGACAACAGTTTACAAGACACGTGAGAACCAATGAGATTCAACATGCTTTCACAGCTTTCTCATTATATGCAATATGCTGATCACTAAAAAGATGAAAATATTTCTCTCACAAACGTATTGTTACGCTTCAGATGACATTTATTAAGCCACTGGAGTTGTGTGGATTACTTTTATGATGGATGGGTGTGAATTTAAAAACATTATGACAGCAGGAGTCAAACTGAAGCTGTGATAATTTCAGCAATCATTGTATTTTTGTTAAGCTGATAACACTTAGTTTAAGATGATCAAAAATGCACATGGATTGACAGAAAAAAGATTTTTACCACAAACACATGTAAACACATGTTTCAACTCTGCAGGTTGAAATGGTGCAGTATCACAAAAGAAGGGTGTGTTGCTCTGACTTCAGCTCTGAGATCAAACCCCTCACACCTGAAACATCTGAATCTGTCTTATAATATAATTGGAGATTCAGGAGTGAAGCTGATCTCTGATGTACTGGAGAATCCTGACTGTAAACTGGAGAAACTGGAGTAAGTCATCTCTCTGATAGTCACATACACTGGGGTTTAGTTAAACACATAATCTTAAATTGTACATCACAGTTAATTATACAGTTTTATAAATAAATATAATTATTAATTACAATCAAACTGGTAAAACACTTCATATTAAGAGAGTAATAAGATTCATCAAGAGTTATAATTTCTGTCTTTTAATATTTCCATGTAGTTTGGAAAATCAAACTACTGGTTTTGTGACAAACTGAGAGAGTAAAGTGTGTGTTATTGTTCTCTACAGTTTGAGGAGTTGTAATATCACAGATGAAGGTTGTGTTGCTGTGACTTCATCTTTGAGATCAAACCCCTCACACCTGAAACATCTGGATCTGTCTGTGAATAATCTTGGAGATTCAGGAGTGAAGCTGATCTCTGATCTAAGAGATGATCCACATTATGTACTAGAGTCAGTGTGGTGAGTAAAGCTCATTTAAATATTGAAAGAACATTCAAACAGTTTAACTATAAAAGCTTATTAGAAAAAAAAATTAAATGACTTGTGAGAGAACCACAAGACTCACTTATTCAAGAGATCAGTTAACTAAGGAGACGTGGAGGCGAAGAACCACCTGATGCTCGGCTGAGTTTAGTAGTGTTTAAAGCAGTTGTTAAATGACTGTAAACACACACCTGTGATGTCACACTCTGTAGTGAGGTGTTACATCACTGATCAACAGCAAACAGTTTACAGTTAACCTACAGGATAATAAACTATATTACATGACTGATAAACTCTCTTTATTCCTCTAATTATTAATAATATACATAATGATTGAGATTTACCAGCATTGAAAAGTGTTCACCTGTGCGGTTAGTTCAATTGAACTTATTTTCACTAATTTTACATTGTTAAAATCTTAAATCCTATTACACTTATTTATTTATTTATTTATTTTCTATTAAATTATTGTTATAACCTCCTAATACATGTCAGCTATATGTTTATTTACTCTAATTATTTGAGATTTAATTCGTATCACTGACTGACTAAAAACCTGCACTAATGGTTTGTTTTTCTCTCTTAATCTGATAATAATAATGTTCTCTTATGTGACTGTTTATTGTTTTATTTTTAGGCCTTACAGGAGATAGATGTCTGTATGATTTTCAGTATCAGCTGATGGTGAATATGAAGATGACATCATAGTGACGTCACAGACACACAGTCATTCAGACATTCTGGTTAATAATCCTATTCTAAAATCACACAATCTCGGAAAATCTCTCATAACAGTAAACATAGACAAATGTTGTATACATGCTGATATCTGTAATATTTACAGGTAAATTTGTAAGAGTAATTGTATGTTCTGCAGAGGGAGAAAGACTCTCAAGAACATGAAATGACTCATGCATCAACCTGCCCACAAGAACAATATTTTTAATACAAAATAAACTGATTGTTACATTTACTATTCCTGATCCACTAGCCATTGCATATGTACTTCCTACCTTAAGAAATGCAATATTTAAGCACCTATTATGCTTTTCCTGATTTTGTCTTTCCTTTGGTGTGTAAGTGTGTGTCTGTACATGTAAATGATCTGCAAAGTTACAAACACCAAAGTCCATGATGAAGCGAGTTAGCGTCTCTAATTGAAAATGCTTTTCTTGGACTATAGCAAACATACAGATTGTAGTCATCAATGTACTTCTGTAACGAGTCAGTGTGGACATGTCAGCAAGGGTTGATGGAAAAAATCATCAGCTGACAGCTGAAAGTACCTGTAAGTGACAGCAGGAAACCCTCCCAATGCTACTAGCTACCAGGAACTACTGTACTGTAACTGTAACGAATGACATTTACTAGTTTTTGTATCCTGATTACATATATAGAGTTTATCAATATTATTTTAGCCTTAGAATTGGATAGTAGCAGTTTAAAAATAAATGGGCCTAAATTTACCCTAGTGACAGTACCCACAGTAGTGACCATCTTTATATTTTGAGTTGAAAAATTGAACAAATTATGAAATGAATGAATAAAAAAAATGTGTATGGCAAGAGGGGAAGTCAGAATCGCATGATCTTTTTTGCTGCAAATAAATAAAATATTTCTAAAATACCTTTAAATGTTTTTTACTTGAGTCCAGATAATATAAGTCATGAAATATTTTTTTGCTCATTTTCCCCTATTGGCCTTTAAGGGTTAACTTGATTACCATTAACTGTTATCTGATTTACTTCATCACTCTCCATCTCTATCACTGCCCAGTAAAAAAGTCACTATAAATATAGTAAGCATACTAATCCATTTATATTTCAAGTTAATATTTACCAAAATGTGTATCTCGCTTAAACCTATTCAAACAAGTTGAGAGTCCGGATTGGTGTGGATCTATTAAGCGCTCCATGAACCATGTGGCAGCGAGATCAAAGTGTATCGCAACTCTGGACGTTAAACAATTTTAAATGCATAGCAATACATTTCGTTTAAATAGACGAAAGTCTTTTTTTTTTACAAATTCTGTCTCTCATTTGGCACCCCAAGTTTTTTTATAATATATCATCGCCTCACACTCCACCCCCGTAGGTGGCGCAATGTGCACCATAAGTTAGTTTACCAACCGCTGACAAACATCAGAAGAAGAAGGCGGGCTTACAGCTACGACGCGGTTCGGCGGTGCCTGTAAAGGAAAGTTGCGAACGCATTTAAACATCTTCAAATCTTCACCAAACCCTTCAAACGTGTAAGATGAACAGCATTATTACATCGGCAGTCCGGTGTCTTCGATCAGGAGCATGGCATTACGGAGCCATTCAGAGTAGTAGAGAGCAGCTGTTTGGAAGGGCCCGACTCCTGTGCTCATCAGCGGGACAGAACAACCTAGAGGAGATCGTGAAAAAGGACAAAGTGGTCGTTTTTATCAAAGGCACCCCGGCACAGCCCATGTGTGGATTTAGCAACGCGGTGGTTCAGATACTCAGAATGCACGGGGTCGACAGTTATGCTGCTTATAATGTGTTGGACGATCAGGATCTTAGACAAGGTTAGTTGCAGTCATTTCCCACGTTTAATAGCGACTAATCATTTAAAACCTCGTCCGTAGTTGCTGGTTAGCAATTGCTGTAAATATAAGTTGCCTTGCCAGCTCAGATTGCTTTTATCAGTCTTGTACAGAAGGGGGAAGGGGTGTTGTCCTTAGATGATCAGTAGTTAAGGCCAAGAAGATTAAGCTACAGTAAAAACAAGAAGTACTGTTGTCTCACAGAAAGGTTGTGTAATACAGTTATGTGTTATACAAAAAACATTACTGATATGTATGGCTTACTACTTTTTTTCTCTCCCTTGAAAGGAGTTAAGACTTTCTCCAACTGGCCGACGATTCCACAGGTCTTTTTCAATGGAGAGTTTGTTGGTGGCTGTGATATTCTTCTTCAAATGCACCAGAGTGGTGACCTCGTAGAGGAACTTAAGAAGCTGGGCATTAGATCAGCTCTTCTGAATCAAGAGGAAGAGTCAAAATAAGAATCTAGAAGATACACAATATTGAAGATACAGGATCATTTGTGCATTTCTCAATTAATCTAAACCTAAAAAATGCTGAGTGCCTTTATCTGTTTAAGATTAGACCACTATGTAATATGAGAAAACACCCAAACCCTGAGTAATCACTGTAAAATGTTTTGTATATTATTTTGTGAATATTACACAAAGTAAGTAAGATATCTGCATCTGTATCATTATTTTAGATAATGTTAGACCACTGCTTATTTAATATGATGTTTTTTGAAGTATATTATTACATCTATTTTAGATTTGATTTTTGTTCGTCAATAAAATATTTTAAAAGCATCCAGTGTTTGCAAATATTGGTTGCACATAACGGTTATGCATGTACAGTAATTCATTTACATGAATATGGTCTTTTTATTTAGGGATTTCTCTGCCTCAATTAAGAATTACTAGCATATGTGTATTATTATTTTTGTTGTCAGATATTTACTGTCTGACGCACCTACATCCTAACCACTCTCTTCATTAGGAAACAACACTAACCCACCTTTCTCCCCTACAGGTAGTATCTAACACTGTGAAACACTGTTAACTTACCAAAGTACTTCTTTGTCTTATTGTTGCCCTTTATGATGTAACATTTTGGCCACACATTAATTTGAATAATGTGGAATCCAAGGCTTTATTTCCTGGTCCTCTATGCATCAGAGACCAAGATATCAGCTTTCCTGCAGTGTAATATCGTCTTATCTCCACAGATGACACAGGCCCTGTTTTTCCTCAAATACTGCAAATAAAGACTGAACTTTGAAGAAAAAAAGAACAAATTAAAACAATAGTTAATTGAGTTAACTATGAAATTAAGCCTCATCATTTGGCTTTAGTATTAGTCTATGATAATACATGAGAACTAACCACAATAACTTTAAGAAACAAAAAAGGTTAACAATTAAATGTTTTTATATGGATAATGTTTAATTGCTATACACAAAGAACTAACCTGAAAAATTCTCTACGAGGTTCCCTGTAGTCATCAGCACTTTCACCAACAAACTCAATTTGTGGGGATTTGTGCCATGCAAAGCTACTTTTTAATGCAGTACATGCACTGTGCAGAAGCTTTCTTCTTTTGGCCACCACAATCATCCTTTAATCCAAAATCACAAATAAATATATTTTTCTATACTGAAAATCTTTACTGACATTTTATACTGATATACTAAAGCAAATTATATAAATGTCTTTTTAAAAGTAGCTTTTAGTGAAACCATAGTTAGTAGTTTTACTTACCTAATGTGTCTAAAATGTTTGAATAGTCCTTGAATAGACCTTTAATGACTTGATAAATGATGAGAATCTCTCTTGCTTACCCTGTTACTTGTTTCTGGAATACCTGTCATTTCTGCTGTTCCACTGAGAGGCTGTAAGTAGTAAATGTCTTTGATTTGATTCCTTTGATGATACATGATCTAACAAAATAATTGTATTATTACATATAAACATATTTAAAGTACATTTGGCTCTATGTAAAAATATTACAGGAAGATTGAGCATGTTTGATGTGCCATTGTGTAGACGGGCTGCTCACTTTAATATAGAAATGTTTTACAGCTTATTATGTCTAGACAAGTACAAAGTCATCATATTCTTTTGTTGTTCATGCTGCCATTTGCAAATATTATGTAAAAATAAACCTATTATTATAAAAACAACATTTGTATGTATTTTTCATGATTTAAAGACTGGTGTACAGTAGTTGAACAGTTGGAGTCATATATGGCGAACCGTAAACTGACTGACACTGACTCTTGAAAATATTTTAATTTTGTCTGGACCGGATACCTATATTTGCAATACAAAACTAGTAACCTACTAAAAGTACATTAAAAGAACACTTGCAAGTGTACTTGCACTACAAAACGTCTACTTTACTGACAGTACCCTAAAAAAAACTTGCAGTATAAAACTAATAAAGTTGTAGTTTACTGTGAGTACCCTAAAAGAACACTTGCAAGTGTACTTGCAGTACAAAACTAGTAGTTTGTTGAGAGTATACCACAAAGTGTACTTTATAAACTAATATTTTACTACAAGTATTACAATAGTAAACTAGTATACTCGTATAACGTAATTGTGCACTAGTTATGCACTTTAAGTTCATTACTATTACAATACTATTACTATTTGTATTTATTTTATTGTGTAGTTGTAGCCTATTTTTTGATTGTTATATTGTTAAAAAAACTGTTGTGTTGTTTTCCCTCTCCACTTCCACAAGTGACGTATAAATATTCCCTTATTCCCTACGCCCTTCGCAGTGCCCTTCAAACTGCACCTGTTCGATCCCTTAAGGAATGGAATGTCAGTTAATACGACGGAATACACTGTGATGCTCACTTTGCAGTCCACATACGGTCGAATGTGACGCATCCGTCGACAAACACCGTGTATGACGTAATGGTGTAGGCGTTTGCATCCGGAGGACATGCTCATTCTAATATTTCTTCCGGTATGTGCACGTCTTATTTGGTGGGTGTTGTAGTTGTCTGAGTAGCTGCAAGTTATTTTCGGTGCGGAAGATGGATAGCAGAATAGTAAGTATATCATAAATATTTGTACATACGTGCATAGTTTGAAAAAGGCTGTGCATGCAGACTTAGCTGGTTGGTCTCTTGTGTCTGCAATGGCTGGAGACTCGGCGAGTCTGCAGAGATCAATCAGAAGAAATAAAAGGCGTTGCTTCTGCAGATATGAAGTTACGTGCGATATTCTTTCAACAGATGAAACATCCTGTTTTCACGGCGGTGACGGTTTTCTGTATACCGTTACCAATCTAAAAACAGGAATAGCAAATAGGTGGCGATTCAGATATTGTCTGGCAGGCGAAGAACACTGTCCAGACACTTGGACTTGCCACAATTTAGCTTTTTGTAGCGAATAGGAAATGCGTTTATTTTCACACTAATATGTTTTCCTTCATTCTCTAGGTTCGTATGGGTTCAATTGGACGCATGGATTCTGTTTGTAAATGAATAAATAATGTGTCTTGTTTTAAAGCAGAGCATAGTGGTTTTAACCTAGCAATACTGTCTGAATTATTGCGACTTTAAATAAAATGTTGTCTTCACTGCTAAATTAGTAAACGTTGGAAGTACCCTGGGTACTGCACATTGTTCATTTGTGGCTGGGCAAGTTACGTGTGTATAAATAAAACAAACCAGTGTCATCTGCAAGCTTTTTTCTCATTTTTTGTATTCATGTTTTAACGAATGTTAATATATATATATATATATATATATATATATATATATATATCAGGTATACATACATACATATACATATACATACACAGATCTCATGCATATACATATATACACACACACATATATGATCATACATATACATATATATACATGCCACTGCATATATACATATACATACACATATATACACACATATACACACATATATACACACATACATACATATACATATATACACATATATATACACATATATACATACTATATATATATAGCCATATATATACATATATATATATATATATACACATATATACATATATATATACATACATATATATATATATATATCTGGGCACATATATATATATATATACATATATACATATATATATATATATATATATATTCGTCCACTATATATATCTTCCATTTACATATACATATATATATATTATATTCCATTCATCCTGTATATATATATATATATATTTCCATATATATATATACATATATATATATACACATATATATATGTCTCCTCTCTCCCCACACATATCACAGGCAGAGACAGAGATGTGTCTCCTGTGTCTCTGCTGTCTAATTGAGAGATGTGTGTTAGAGAGATTTATAGGAGAGAGACAGACAGTGGCAAGGAAAGAGAGTCAAGGGCCCATGCAGACAGAGAATAATAGACTCATAGGACTCAAGCAGGTCAAAGAAATACTTAATTTCTTTTTGTAACCTGGTTGTGAATAAATCTAAGGAAATTGAGTACAAAACAATATGTGAATTAGAAGTATGTGGATTAAATAAAGAATTTTTATATTTTTTTATTTGATAAAACAACATAAAGGATAGACAGGTGTGAAAATTAGGGTAAGCGTTCCCAACCCATTAAGTCCATCAAAATCCAAGTTTAGGTGTTTTTCGTAGATATTGACATGGTTTATGAGAAAATAATTGTTGAAATGCAATTTTTATCTCTCATTTGAAAATGTTTTAATTGGCTAATGTATATTTTAAAATATAAAAGTAAGATATTAATTATAAAAAGTCTGGCATGGGCTTAACTGGTACTTTGGCACCATTGAAGCCTGTGTGTGTTCCAAATAAGCCCACATATATATATATATATATATATATATATATATATAAAACCAGTTCTTTCTCTGTTAAGTTTACAGACATTTCGTTTAACCATAACACAGAAAATGTTCTGTTTTTCATTAAACCTAAAATATTGTATGCCTGCAGTAAATCTGCCTGCATGGCTTAATATCAAATATGGGTCAAATAGGTTTGATTTTTAAATGCAGTCAACATTCATAATGGCTAATGTTGACTGGATTTGAAAATAATATGTCTATTTAAGTTCAAGCTAAAATATTGGCACGACAGATATTTTTGCTCTTACAACATCTTATTATTTGGCGTTTTTACATGCAGCTCAATGAAATAAGCAGCTGCCTGGAATTGAATTGAAATTGTTTTGCAGCACTGTCACTGAAAGAGTGTGTGAACAATAAAAAATGTACATAACTGCTTTTTACCTGTTACTGACCTTTCAGATCCGTCTCTGCAATATGCAGTTTGAATTATCACAAAATGAGACAAAGAAGGAAATAAAAACCTAAATTGGTAGTTTAAGGCCTTTTAATTCAGGGAAGTACTAAATTAAAAAGAAATGCAATTTTATGATCCATCTTATTATTGTTTATTTATCATCATTTTTCAGAGAGTATTGCGTTAGCACTGCGAAAGATGTGGGTTTAAATATCAGGGAACACACATAGAATGTATACCCTAAATGCATTATAAGTTGCTTTGGAAGTGTCTGCAAAATGTGTACATGTATATGGTACTGTATATGTAATACATACTAGTACTGGAAAGTCAGTATGTAAAACCTGGAAATAAATTTTAAAGTAAACTTCAATATTAAAAAAAAACATTTTCTTTTTCAAAATTAGTTTTTAGCTGTTTATTTTCAAAAGGCACTCACTACATTGAATGCAATGGTTGCACAATATACTGCTGACAGCCATTTATTAGGATGTGCATCCCAATGTAGAGCTCAAACATGGACATTTCAAAGTCTCAAAAAGCATGTTTGTAATACAATCAATACCATAGCATGAAAACATATTAGCACATATTAGCATGTTTATAGGATCCATGCCTTTAACTGAATTCTTTAAAAGGTTTACATTTTTGTCACAAATATTGAGTCCATCACTAAATTTACTCCAGACTTTTGCAAAAAAAGACTTAGCTTGACAGCAAGCGCTTTGCTGCATTGTAGATGTTTGTATGTGTGTTAATGATCTGATAGGAATGAGGTACTGGTAGGGCGTTCTGCCTTAGGGAGTTCCATTTAACACAGTCCACAAGACAACAAACACGTCAGATGAAGCAACGTTTTTTTAAACACAAACACGCACACAAAGCTAAAGCTTGCAGTTATGGTAGGGGGCGGGACATTCCAACACATGTTATAAGCAGGTGACCAATCACAACAGACTGGGCCAGCTTGACCAATCACAAAATATTTAGAAGGAGGGGGCTTCATAAATCAAATAAGCATGAAACTTTACTTCTAGTATATTAAAAAACAAAATTCTTTCAATCCTAAATGGAAAAGTATCCTAATTCTGCTAATTTTTTAAGAAGTATTTCATGTGTGTCTGCAAAGGTTGTCCTTCATCCTTAATTGTACAATGTCCAGCAGAATTCAATTAATCCTACAACAATTTAAAAACGCCACCCTGGTAATTTAAGTCCAATGACATAAGATTGTTGAGGGGTTTCAATGACATCAGGCAACAGTAAGGTAAAGGGAAACGTCAAGACATAAAATACAAGGATTAAAAACATTCAGGGACTTGACATTAAATCCTACTAGGCATTCAATGCCTTACATGATGTCCTGCTTTTTACCCTATAACTTTCCTTTCATTTCTATGTTTTAAACTTTCATATCATGAAAAGTATCCCCAGCTTCTAAACAGCTTTAGATATCAAATGAAAGTGCAGCAATTTGTATGTCAGGCATACCAACCAATTTAACTACTAGACTACAAGACCTGAGATTTCATCACATATCAATGCACGTTACTTATTTTACAGGACAGTATAGCTTCATGCATATACAATTCCCATATTCAAAGAGGTTTTATCATCTTTCATCTTAGGGAGTAAGTCTCTTGGTAAGTTTGTCCACACAGTATGGGCGGAGCATGGGTCAAACATGGTTTTTGAAGAGGTTGTTTTCTTCCAAATTATCTTTAACACAAAGCCAAGCCTGGTAGGAAAAATTCAAAATTGCAGCACTGTCAGTCAGTTGCAACTAACTTTCAACATAGCTTGTCATGGTTTTGAGTTGCTGTTCACAATTTTTGCAGTGATTCTTTCCTACACCGCTGCATGCAAATATTATTATAATTTAGTCAACCAAAGGAATGGACCAGTTTATTTTCAGGTGCAATATTTCCATTGCCATATTATCAGGTCACAGTGAAAAGTTAAATTAACAGCAGAATATGGTATGGGCACACAAGGCACTTTTGGTATATGTTATTTTCAAACCACTATTCTAGTGTGGACATTTCTTCCTCTAAGGTTCTATCTGCAAATGGAACTCCTTGTCTTCGAGTTCTTTCTCACTTTCTTTGGTCTGTGGTGGTAGAGGAATTAATCTATTTTGTTTATTTGGGCTTTCCACAAACACAGGTAAGTTGGTCAGACTGGTGTTCACCTCAATATTAAGCTCATTGTCCTCTACCTGTTTCTTCTCTTCATCCATTGTTGGATTATTACAGCTGAGAGAGTCTAAAGCTTTTCGACTGTCATCTGGGATATTCTTCCTTAACTCTTTGCTCTTGTTTCTCTTGGTTAATTTTGTGACAGAACTAAGGCGGTTGAAGATGTTATCTTCAGAGTATGCCTGGCTTGGGTCACTACATCGATGATGTTCGTTCTGCTCAACTCGTAGCCGTAGGTTGTTGAGCTTGGTGTCGATGCTCTCCTGGGAGGATGTCTTAAAATTTGTGGCATCCAAGCTATTGAAAGCAGATCGTCGTTCAGGGGAAAGCATGTCGAGTGAATGGGCTCGCTGGTCGAAACCCAGCTGTCTGCGCTCCATACTGCGAATAGTGGCGGCCCGCTGTAGTTTGTCGTGAACTTCCACACTGAGGCGACGCCTGGTCTCGCGAAGCTCTGCTCGAACGTTGGCCTTCCACTCAGCTGCGTGAGCCTTAATTTCACCAACCTAAAACAGAAGGACAACACCATAAATCTGGATGCCTTTAGCTGTCCATGCAATAATTTCTTCAATTTACATGAAATGTGGCAGGATAAAACTTTGCCTTACTTAAGGTACAAAAAAGATCATACCTCCTCTTTTGTTTTTTTAGAAAGTACCCTTAGCCAGTCTCCAATCATGCTTAAAACTGCAGCAAAGTAAGCCAGTCCAACCAGGATCCAGAACCACACCAGAGGCCTGTACCATTTACGGTACTCTATTCGCCTATTTCCTCCTGAAAGACAGAATGACATTTCATTTAAATTTGATTGCAATCAAACTTACAAAGACACTTTTCTAAGGCAAATCAAAACCTCTTGTCAAATCTCTTCAAACTATTTTTCAAGGAACAGCAATTTGAGAGTTTGTTGCCCCCCGTTTAATTTTGGAACTGAAATTGGGGGAAAATTGAAATCTTTAATATATATTATTAAATAGATATTTAATACACTTATATATGTAATACTCTTAATTCTCTGTTGCGCGTTATCTGTTTGATTTATTACGTTAAAAGTGAATCTAGTGGTGCCATAGTGAGATTGCAGTAGTGTTTAAATAACACCTTTCATTAAATCCCTACAAATAAGTGTCAGCAGGCAACAGTGAAGCGTAGTAGAGGTTACTTTCAAATGTGGGGCTGCATTTTTGCAATGCAGTTGGAGATTAGGTCAGAATGAATGGTTTAATGATGAAAAATACAGGCAGAAACAGGGCCATGTTGCAACCCACTACAGAGAGTCACAGCGGGGTTGATGATCTACTAACTGCAATCTTTAAACCAAAATCCAAAAAACACAAGCAAAAGGTCAAACCAGGAGGTCAGTCTAAAACCAATCTAAGCTTGATGCGTAAAGTTTCTTAATAACAAAATGCAGGCTACCGGAGTTATGCTTTCGTTTTATTAAAAAGCCCTGGATTTTTATTAAAACATGGAAAAACCTGAACTTTAGTATGGTTTATTGTGCATGCAGGTCATATTTTAAGTTGTTTAAGTAAAATCAAGAAATTTATAAGACAAGTTTATTAGTTCTTTATACTCTAGACATGTGGAAAATATCCATGTTTGTGCATCAGTGTCTGTAATGTGTGCTATAAGTGTGAAACTTTTATGAATCTACTCTAAGTTGTAGGCTAGCCAATATTGGTCAGTCGTTTCTGACATAAAGGATAGGAGAATGAAACAGTGACCACAAACAACATAGCACATAAGTGTTGAAAAATAAAATGCATAGTGACACCAACGCTTGATGATGTCATAACCGATGAACCACCTTTATGTTAGTCCAGCAAAGGCTTAGAGAAATGTAGTGTAATAGAGTGCCCTCTGGTGGAGAACTAAGGCACTCCCAAATGTCCCTGGAAGAATAGTTCATTTACTTTCCATTTTGTTAATTCATACAAAATAAATGATTAACACTAACAATTTCTTTAAAAGCATTCTTACATTACAGCATTTTCTTTAAACCTACGTAAACATGTGCACAGTACTGTATATATAATACATATAAATTACATTCTGTATGTACCTGCAACATAATCCCCAATGCCAACCGTAGTGAGGGTGATAACCACAAAATATATGGACTCTAGCCCACTCCATCCTTCAATATGTTTGAAGATGATGGCTGGTATGGTGACGAAGAGGACACAACCAGCCAAGATGAAAAGCAATGTTGAGGCTACTCGAATCTTTGTCTGGCTTATCTGATTGTGTTTGCGCTGCGGGGATGAAATAGAAACAAAGCAATATCATTATGATAAATGTAGCAATGTAGTATGAGAACCATTGTTAGTCATGCACAAGTTAGTTGATATGCTGACTTTGATATTCCAGATTAACCATTGTAATACTAGAACGTTTGGCATCAAAAAGGTGCCTAAATCACAGTGGTGGAGTGATGCTATACAGTATAAAACACACCTATAAAATACAATTTCAGATGACAAAATCTCAAAAAAGAGCTGTTAAATGTAAACCTGAAATACGACCTTAAGACAGTACAGAATGAATTGTGTCATAGCGGTACTTCTAAAGTCTATTGACACAAAAAAGATATTGCAGTTCGACAGCTTACAGTTCACTTACCCTAAACATCTTCTCCACTTTTGCTATGCTCTTCACAAAAATAGTCCCCAGTTGATCACCAACACCAGCTAGCAGAAAACCAAAGAGTGGGATGCCAAATATTGCATAGAGGATACAGAAAATCTTCCCACCTTCTGTGCTTGGGGCAATGTTGCCGTACCCTTAAAAAAGGACAATAAATTAATGGTGTAAATTTAGATGCATTTGAAAAGGACAACAACAGAGTTAATAATAGAAAAGAAACTTTGCAGGCAAACTTTATGTTAATGTTAACGAAATGTTAATTTAAATTTTTTAGGTTTGACATTTTCTAAGATAATGGCAACAAATAACATGTTTTAACATGTTGGTAATACTTTTTAACTTGTATGTTAACATGTTTTAAAATGAACCCAACATCTCTCAGTGTGGTGCTACATGATTTAGCACAATGCCGTGTTAACATCAACAGGATGTCAACATGTTTTAATCCTTAAACAAGCAACGTGCATCACGAGATACATACCCTGCGTCCAAAATCGCATAAAAAGTAAATAAATGGTAAATAGCGGAAAACTTTAAGGTGGCCAGCTTACTTTTCTTTATGTTGTCTTTTAGCACATTACACCCATAGAAAAGGGAATAAGCACAATATTGAATATTATCTTTGTATTTTGCGTTGAAAAACTAAATTATTATAAAATTATAAAATTCACAGGCTAAACTGATATTAGTATATTTAGGTGACAGCATCTTGCTATTTTTAACGTTAACTGTATACTGTATAACTATATATTGGGGGAAAGGTCTAAGACTCAATTTTCATAACAAAAAGCATTTGAATTAATAAAATAAATAAGAAATGTTATTTATAAAAATATCTAAAATTAAAACATGAAATAAAAGATTTAAAAATGTTTACAAACATATCTAATATCTAAAATTTAAAACATAGTTTGGATAGTGCATTTATATGTGTATGCTCAAAATCTGCAGTAACAGTTATCAGGTTAACTGGACATTTTCTTTCAGGGCTTCACAACTAGCTCTTTTTAGATTTGGGTTCTCAGAATAATAATAACTAGATTTTTTTCTGACACATAGAAATGTCACTACCAGTGTCATTAAATTTGTGACGCGAGACACCAAACTATATTTAAATAAACAATTGTCAGCAGCTACCACTGCAGTATCACCGATTTGCACACGGTTTTAAAATGCACGAAAGTTGAATAAAGAAATGGCGGCATCGTGGTCAGTAGACGGGGTGCAGACATTCATCTCACTGGTAGCTGAGGAGCGAGAGGATAGGGTGACACGGAATAAAAACGTTTTCAGGAGGTCGCTTAGCTCTTGGCCGCACATGGCTACCACTGGTTATTTTAGAATTAGATTTTAGACTTTAGCCTGGTTTTCACAGGTAGGGTCACATATAGAATATATATTACAATCTAAGATTAAATATAAGATGTATTGTACTCCAAAAAACTGTTCATCAAAGTAAAACCTTAAAAAACTTTTCTTTATTTTGGTCCAGGCAAGAGGAAACAAAAAAATTTACTACATAGGTGTTTGCACATTGTTATAATTTGCTTAATCTACATTTTAACTTATTTGTTTTGTATTTGTAGCCTATATGGCTTATGTATATACTTTTTACATTACATACATTTGCACATTATTCAAAGTTTGCAGTTTTACTTAAATTTTGGTAAACTTAAATTTTGAAATGGAGAAGGGTATAACTGTACCCTGAAGAAAAACAGAGCGGAAGCTCCAAAATTGACATGGCCTCTTCGCATTGTCAGACAGACATGATATTTCTTTCCCCCGTGCAACCCTATCTCTAATCTTAACTGCATGTTTTTAAAGGTAGCACCCAATTTTGGAGTCCACACCCCTCGTTTGTGATTTCCAGTTTGTAGTTGTACGACTTGCTGAAATGTCTGTAAACAAAAGATAACTTTGTCCACATCTGTTTTATCCATAATTGCCTAAAAGTCCAAAATAAACCCATCTGTGTTTAAAAAGCACCATAAGGGAACACAACATAAATCAATTAATTACTCCAAAAGCATTGCTAGATTTATTTTTTATTTACAACATATATATATATATATGGTTGCACTGTGTGATGTGTTTTAAGGGATATGTTACATCTAATAGGTTACCTATTGTTGTGATAACGGTTCCAGCAAAGAAGAATGAACTTCCTAAATCCCAGTGACTGGAGTTGTACGACGTGTCTCCAATAGGACTCACTCCAGCATTTACCGCATCTACAGAGTGCTGGCAAGAGATTAGACACAAGCATTTTAGCATATTACATGAGAAAGCCATAAAGTACTCAAGGCTGTGCTTTATCATGAACAAGTCATAGCTGAAGAGTGTTGTTAGGCACAATAAGAAGTAGTGGTGTGACATACTCATGATAAAGCACCAGCCTTATTGTTTTTTAAAAAATGGTTACAACACAATATAAATATAAAAGGATACAATTATGTATCAATGCAACTTTCGTGAAGTAAAATCACTAAAAGCCTTCCTTCCAGTGGAAAAATAGTACCTGACCGACAGTTATATATGTTTGCTAAGGGTGCTACGAAGTGATACACAGAATTGTTGGAGAAAGCGATCATAGCTTCCTTTATCATAAATAAAACACAGATATTGACCAATCAGAATCAAGGACTGGATCTAACCGTTTCATAAGAAACAATAATTAGCAATGAATGATCTTTCTTTCTTTTTTTTATTTATTTGCTGTTAAACTGAGCAAAACATACTTTATAACAGCAGATAGCAACTTACACAAAGGAAAATGATACACAAAAAACAAGTATACGGTACATGAGGATCTCCTAATCATGAGTACATTTATGTGCATTACCTTTCACTACAGTTTTTCTTAAAAATGAAAAAGTTCGGATAATTAAATAGAAAGTGTCAAATCTGTTTCACTAACATGGATCAGTCAGTTGTGAACATAATGTATAAACAGCTACCCAAGTTTTTGGTATACAAACTTTTTTAACCTATTCATTGTTTTGTTTAACAGTGCCCTATAGTTTCCCCTATAGGCAAAGTATGCATGTTGCATAGGCCCCCTATACCATCTGGCTCTCAAAGTGGCATATTACAGTCACTGTATGACATAAACATGGAGGTAAATGCAAATACAAATGCGGATTTAACTTTAGAGGAGTCATACAGACATTGCTTTAGTACTTTAATTTAATTAGTTAACTATTCACTTTAACTTTATGCAGCTCAGCGCAGACTAATTGGCATTTGACATTAAACAATCACAATTAGAAAGCAGAGCTTTACTGCATCACATGCAGTCTAACACACCTGTGTGGTACACAGAATTGTTGGGTAAAGCCATCATAGCTGTGCTTTATTGTAAATAAAACACAGATTTAAGGACTGGAACTGACCGTGATATAATTTTAATTTTAGTCCAGTGTGCTTGATTAGAAATGTCCCAGAATGGAATGTGTACACCAAGTGATCTTATCGTGTTTTACTTTTGTTAATTAATCACACAATTCAGCTATTGTTGTAGTTTTTCTGACAACTTTTTTCATTTTTGCAATTTGTTCCTTGATTTTTGCGTCAATTATAGAATATTGGCAGTTCATCTTTATTATCTTTCTGTAACAAGTGATGGAAACACAGAGGAGAATCCAAATGCTGGCAATGCTCTTTAATGAAGAAACAAAGATAATCCATTAAATGCTAAAGCAGATCAACCGGAACAGGGAACAGAAACAAGACACACGGAAACAAAGACCGACCAACAGAACTGAACACAACAGAAATGAGCGGAGCCAGCAGAGCAGGGAGCCAGGGGACGGCCATCTTGACTGTGGCAGGGAACTCGGGACGGCAATCATTTGTTACCTAAGGGCACTTTGAAGTTCCAAAAGTTTGGTTTGGAAAAACACACTAGTCAGACAAAAAGCTCTATAGCTGTATTTTGGACATAATATGTTTTGGACATAATAATGAATATCTTTAATGATAAAAATGAAGTTATGCAACAAAAATTCCAATGTACTTTAGCGTCTCTAATTTTTAATAATTTAGAAACTTGGAAAATGAAGCTCAAAGTGTCGTCTTTGAGATGATATCACAATTATGCATATACTCCAAAGGGTTCAGGAAAAACAACCATTTAAGTGAAAGTATGTCGTTTTCATGGGTTGGACTTATAGTGGGGGTGCATTTCAGGAAGTTAATCCAACCCCAATATCTCTATGACATTCTGATTTATAGACAGTCTATGGAACTACTTGCTATGGTGCTCTAAATGGTTGCTAGGGCATGGAGTGATAGCATCCTGGGACAATGATTGTTTGTCTGAGTTAAATGAGTCCTAGCTGTTGCTGACTATTTTTTTTTATTTAAATATAGCGGGTTTGGTGTCTCGTGTCGTAAATCCAGTGACGCTGGTAGTGCCAATTCTCTCTGATCAATCAGCGATCTGAAGTTTGTTTACACGTCACATTTTAGTATCGGTGCAGCTTGCCTGGAACCTCAGCCGAGGTGGTACTAAAACAGTGGAAAACCCCTTAAAAAGTGATCAGAACTGTCTCATACCGAGCCTTACCATGCAGTGGAAATGCACCATTAGCATTGTCCAGCTAATGTTCCCTCCCTTCTGTTGCATGAGTGAGCTCACATTTCAGACAAATCAATAAAGCTCTATAGTTACACTAGATCTGAGATCCCTTTAGGGATACTGGCAGAGCTCTACCACAGTCAAGCAACAATCTTACCTTAATGAGCTCTTCCAGCTCATCGGGGGTCACGCAGGGATGTTTCTGCAGGAAGGCAGCTTTCTTCAAGGTGATGGTATCTTTTTGGTTGCTTTCGAATGGTTGCTCCAGTGCTCTGAAGACGAGACCTCCGGCAACCAGGAACGCAACCACCACCACGAACACAGCTACAACAGTCTTCCACTTCATGACTGTGAGCAGATCTGAGCCGTCTGCCACCGCTTCCATGCTGGCCACCATACTTGCGGGCCGTGAGACAGAAAGGCGAGGTAATGAGCATCCCATAGGGTTCTGCATGGTGGCCACACTGGCCTGCACCAAGCTGGACTGCAACATTCCTGGCTGAACCTTCTTTGGTGGCACCAGGTTGGTCTGCACTGGCACTATTGAAAAGAGTCAAGATAACATAGTGGTCACATTTTGTGGGGTAAGTACCCATTAAAGGTACCCATTAAACCCATGTACCCTTTAAGCCCACTTTTAACTTCTACGTCAAATTAAAAAAGGGAAAACCATATTTTATGCTGCCCATTATTTTAATTAACCCAGTGATTTGTTACTTCCGTGACATTTGTATTGCATACCAATCATATTTGACAACGTTGAGTTATCCCCATCCATGTGCATGCTGTCTCAGGGGACCTCACACAAAGACTATTTTGGGACCCTTTAGATATCAACACATTTCTCCTATTTCTATGGGAAAGAAATGGATATTGTGTCAAATAAGAGATAAATGTATTGTTTACAAATAGTACTTTAAAATTTTCTATAATTTTCTTACAAATTAGAGTTTTTTAAGCTTGCACACAAAGCTATTATCAAGGACAATATATCAATTTTTTTAAAGATGGGCTCAAATGGTACAGTGTCACAAAACACAGTCCACAGTATATTTAAGCTCCATGCATCTCCATGCAACTTCCTGTTGCTCCTCAGGCGCTGCAGCTGCCCACTGCTCTGGGTGTGTGTGTGTTCACGACTCGAGTGTGTGTGTGTGTTCACTACTCACTGGATGGGTTAAATGCAGAGGTCATTTACCTTTACTAACCTGTTACTTTACCTTACTTAATATCTTAATTTACATCTACATTGAGAGATCTACAAAATACCCAGTGTAGCACCATTATATAACAGATGTTTCCTAGTGGTGCCAAGGTAGCAATTAAGCTCATGCCAATTTTTTTCTTTAATCATAATTTAAAGAAAAAAAGTTCTTTAAATTCTTTAAATTTTCTTTTTTCTTTCAGTTTTGTAAAGAAGACTTCTACCTAGGAAAAAGATGGATAAGAGTATCGTTCTTGGCCAATGAATTCTGGCAAAGATGGAAACTTAAAATTCTGCTCTACAACAAATGGCAGAGAACATCTCGAAATTCACAAGTAGATGACACTGTGATTCTATAAGATAAAAGTAGTGCTCATAGAAATGAATGGAAGATTGCCAGAGTAGTAGAAGTTTACTCTAGTGCGAATGGCATTGTCAGAGAGCTATAGCTGCTGGTCAGTGATAGTGCACATGTTAAAGGAAAACCATGTAGACATACTGACATAATGATAATGACTTCTAAACTTTATTTTAAACTAACGTAAAATCATACTACACATGGTCAAAGTTTCAAATAGCGAGTCGGGCGTATGACAGAGTATTTCTGTGCCAAATGCATTTCATTTTGGAGGTTTTTCATATATGGCTTTGTCTGACTTCATACAACAACACGAACATATAGTAAATCAAACATTATCCAGGGATAATGCGATGTTGTACTGTGTCTTTCTGCGATTGTTCTTGCTGTTCAAAGTCACATTTGGGATCCGACTTTGGGTCAAATATGTTTGGCTGGATCTGAATGATGGCCATAGTTATTTTAAGACAAAAAGTTCTGTTTTGATGTGGCTGCTTAATGAGCGCTGCGTGTGCTTGTGACTCTAGCTCTGCCCAAGGAACGCCCCCAGGAGCTCGGCTGTTTTCGGATGAGCTACTTCTTGACAGCAAAGCGGCACAAAGTCTAACACAAAAAAAGTTAATGTATCATTATTTTTTATTATATTAACTAATGTACAAAGTGTACAAAGCCTTTGTTAAGGTGTCAGTTTACAGCCATATAAGGAGACTCTGTATATGTCTCAGGGGTGGTAATATTAGTAGACAGTTTCTTACTAAGAAGGGCAGCAATTCCTAACAAGAGTAACTAAGAGTAAAAGATAACCCAATTTTAGACTCAGACAGCCCATTACAATCTGGCTGCACATTTTCTTTTCAGCTTTTCTGAGCTGGCTAAACTAAACTAAATCTTAAACTAAATGCAAGAAAAGCTAAAAAATTGAAAATTTCATCTGATGTCCCCTTTAAACATCTACTAAAATAATATTAATACTAAAATAAATCAAAAAGCCTGTATATGTAATAATTTATTAAACATACATCGCATTCAATTACATTGCTTTATTTATACAAAATATACATTTACAAATACATATTTAGAGCATATAAACCTTCTATATAAGGCATTCAGGCATTGGTTTTAAATTACTAAAATATGCTTGGGAAAAAATATGTGATCAGAATGATGATCAGAACATTGTCCATAATTATTATGCATGCATATATTATATCTAGTATTATATTAGCAAATGTAAGCATCTGTGACGATGGAATTTGTAGAAAATATTGCAGTAAAGTATTTTAAAAAAGCATTCCACTGCCCAGGTGCTCAGTTTTGCTATAATAACACTTTCATAGAACATAGTAGTAGTCAGCCATCCATGGAAAAGCAAAAAGGTCAATGTGGTGTACTGCACGGCAACATCTTATCTCTTCATGTCTTCAGCTGGGTCTCACAAAAAAAAAAGATCAATTTATACCTATTACAAAGTGCCCCATCTAGTCACAAACTGACACAAGAGTATTGACATAATTGTAACACCAATTATTAATCTTCAATTAAAAGAATATTCTGAATTCAATAAAAATTGAATTAATCAATCTCATAAAAAGTATTTTAGAGTAAAAAGAGAATTTTCTATTTGGTCCATACTGGCCACATACACACTGCTACTTAATTCTGCATGTTCCTGTAGATCAATTTGGCTAGCACCGCAGAGGTCGTGGGTTTAATCACAGGGTACACATACTGATAAGACATGCAGAAAGGCATATATATGAAAAAATATGTATAAAATTGTCCACCAAATGCATAAACGTAACTTCGGTTGCCACTTTACCTTTCAGTGCTTATTTCTGTTCATAATTTAGTAATATATGGGAGTTAATTGAAGCCTTAAACCAAACTGATTTCATAATGGATCGCAATATTACAACATTTAATTCAAAGGTCTGAAAAGACAACCAGGTCAACATTGTCAATTTAAGATGACAATTCTTTAGTCTGAGCTTTGTAAAACTCACAAGGTCTAAAATTATAAAGAAGAGACCTCTCTTACACAATTAATGGTACTGTCACTATATGGAGAGAGAGGTACACAAATTTATTCATTTAGCAGACGCTTTTATCCAAAGCAACTTACAAGTGACTTACAAGTGACCAGTGGTGCCATTACAGTAATATGCGCTTAACACTGACATACAGGATTTTAAAGATTAAGGAATTTAAAGTATTATATATTAACTTCCCTCTGACAAAAACAGTTACATTTAGAGTGATAGCAGAATTTCAGTGTTTCTTTGCTGTTTTAATCTTCAGTCTTGTGTAACTCATCATTGTGTACACCTCTGATTAGGTTATCTCTTCTCTGAATAATGTCATACAAAAGATGAGAGCAACACATCTGAAATCACTGAATTTAGCATGGCTGTTATGTGAGCATCTGTCTCACTAAGTCATGATGAATAAATAATGATAAGCATTAACATTTTTAAAAGTTGTTTCCCTTAAATATTACTACTATATACTATGAAACTTGTATAATGTACATAGAAAGCAGTTCATAAAATAAATACATTTATCTTACCTTCAGATCGTGATACGTGAGTCAGTCGTCCACAGCCAACTGAAGCGTGCATGAGCAGAACTCTGACTCCTCCTAACAAGCTTTCACATTGAAGTTATGATTTTAACCTTCAAGGTTTTATAGACTTCAGGGTCAATTTGTTGATGAGTCAACCACGTTTCGATATTGAATTAATGTTTCATTTCCTCCTTAAAAACGATCACATGTACATTTCTCAAGAAAGCAGTTTTTAAATAATACAGCTAAAATTGTACTTGTAAGGATATGTATGCACAGAGAAAAGCCTTACTACAGAGAAAAGGCTAAACGCCATGTTGGTTGTAGTGTTTTGTTTACACTGAACACCAGCGGCACGGCGAGACGCAACAATAAAACCCATTACAATCAATGATATTGCCTATACTGGATGCGGCACAACATGACACGAAAAAGCCCGGAAAGTAAATTAATTCCCTGTACTATTTCTGACGTAGTCCAAGCTCTTTGCCATGGTCATTTTGTCGCATCCAGTGTAGACAACTTCAAGCTGTTGTGGTCACCCTGTGACAACGGACATGGTGTGAGTTGTAGACATATCTGTCAAGCAGGTAACGTTATTATTGCTAACATAGTGAAATCATCAAAACATACATTAACACCGGACTTGTGTGTGTGTGTGTGTGTAGGTGATATAACAGAGGAAAGCAGACATTTGGACCAAAATGTTTCCAAACCTAAAAAGCATTTTTGCCCGGTTTGCATTGGTTAGGGCCTACTTACACAATTATTTAAAGCATAAAACATTGTTATTTACACAGCGTAGTTTTTAATCATATTTTTAGGAGGGACAACCCTCAGAAGTCCCTCAACCCCCCGGGACTTATGCCTATGTCTGGGGCTATATAATGTATCCCCTCACCTTACTCCTTAACCTAACCCTCACACAGACCTTTATGTTTTTCTTTTTAGTACTATTTATACAGTGCACAGCACAAATGAGTACACCCCCATTAAAAATTTGGATTTTTATCCATTTCTCACTGAATATGTGACTAGTTTGCTGCATTTTCACAAAAACATTTACTTTAATTAACATAAGACTGTGATCACCTAGCCAAATACATTCAATTAACATGAGGTGTTGCAAAAATGAGTACAACAAATTTGTTAAGCACACATATGGCGTGCAACTATAAGTCGTTTTCCTTATGGGCACCTAAACATCCCCCCACAAAGTTAAAAATTACTGGTATAACATCTTTGTGGAGACATTTGGTGTGTGTTTTTAAAATCCCATTATAGTAGAAAGCAGCAGCAATAGGGTGGAGCAACACTGCTGTACAATGCTTGAATAAATTCATACATTGCATTACAAAAGAAAAACTGGAAATCATTCAAAAAATAATTTTGATGAGGAAATAAGTGTATTTATTTAACCGTGTTTTCAGACGTTTATATTAAAAACAACCAATGACTGAAGGAACAACATGTGAAGAGTAGGGTAGCTGCAAATCATATTTCCCAGAATTTATTATTGGCATAAATGAACTAAATGATGTAGGATTTAGTTGTGTGTTCTGCCTGACAGCAATAATTTACAGTGACAATACAAGCTGTTTTCCCTGCAGGCATTCATTTAGTTCATTACTGGAACCTTGTGGTGGCATTATGCTAAAATACTGTTGTTGTTAATTCATTAAAATAAACATTAATTGCGTATTAACATGTAGAACATGTGGAATATTAAACTACAACACTGTTTTGTGTAATGCACAACTATTGACTCTCTTGACAAGATAATCGTGTAATGCAGCGCATAGCTAAGATGGAATGCCAATGCCATCAGAGAATACGCATTTTAGAAATAAATTGTACCCACCTGGTGGGGGTTCCAGTTCCCTGGTTTTCTTGGGTTTTCCGTTGGAAATTTCATTTTGAACTGCAATTTAATTCCTGAAATGAACACGTATGTTTTAAAATGTAAAGAAGGGTTTCAGTGAGTCTATGGAATTATGCAGCGAATGCCCGTTGACGCATTGCTTTCAAACGAGACAGGGAGGTAAACGAGCGCAAGCATGAAAACATCTTCATCTTCAGGTGTTTGTTTTGCGGCTTACGGTTAAAAGAATGGAAACGATACCAGACTAGCATGATTCTGCCTCTGCCTTTTCATGGTAAGAGTGCCAGACTCCCAGATCACTCCGCCTTTTCGCCAGTTGCACCATTTTCCACGCGTCACCCTTTGTGTGAGAAGTAAACAGTGAGGGTGCAGTGGTCCACGCGCTGCTGGGCGCATCATTGGAGCGCTCCACAAAACGGCCACATCTCTTAAAACGTTTTTTAGCGCCGCATTATAGAGACACAGCGGATAGGGCTCCAGCTATAGCTCTCCTTCTTTTCAATCTCACCCGCCTGCCGCACTGTTGAACCAAGATTGATTCTGTGTCATGCGAAGTTCACCTATAAGAGCAGGATTCGTGTTACGCAGTCTGCATCTTTTAAGATGCAAAGGACATTTGATGCAGACATTGATAGCAGACAGATTATTCTGTTTTGGACTTGATTTTGAAAATAAGTTTTATCTTGTTTTTTCCTTCAAAAAATTAAATGAACGGAAAACAATACAGCAGACAGGAAATGCGGCAAAACACAGAGGGTGCCAGCATCACAGCATTGAACGCAACACAAAAGTGATCCCCTTACCTAATGAATAATCAGTGTATTTACGAGCTGGTGGCATATTTAACCTTCTGTTATTGTTTAAGACATTATGGTAAAATCAAGCCAATAAAACCATAATGACCATTTGTAGTTTTTATAGAATAAGATGCACGTTAAAAGTGTAATATGCTATTGTGACTATATATAAATCAAATTTCGCCAACAGGGAAACATCACACTGTTTGTTGGATTAGTGTGGATTAGCCTTAAAAAGCTTTCAAAATAAACCATTTCACCATTTTTCTACCCTAATTTATTTTTTTGGTTTTTGTTACCATGGTAACATGGTATGGATTAGTATGCTGATGTAATACAATATTTCTTCTTCTGGAAAGTTTCTGATATGAACATATTTTCTCTTTATTGTATGATAGTAGCAGAATTCCATGAGGAAGTCAATTTCAGATTTCATTTGTCAGTTTTAGGCCGATAAGCATGCAGGTGGAAATTCAATGCACAGTGCCTTCAGTATGGAATTGATGTTGGGCTGCTAAATTATTCAAAAATAATGCACACCTGAAGATTATGTTTTTAATAATTCAAAAGAGCAAATAATTATTATTATGCAATGGTTACCACATCACAAGACATTGTTTAAATGTAATGCCCTTTATAGTCAGAATATTGATCTTAATATTCACAAGTAGGTGTATCAATATTTATTTATTTATTTATTTAATATTATCGGCATGAAGTTAAAAAACAACAAATAGGCTAGCAATGTTTATCACTTTATTCTGTAATTTACAGACACATGAATTGCACGTTTTTCACATTTGAAAAACCCATGTGAAACGTAACACTTTTATGATAATTCCATGTAAATTCCTACGTGAAACCCATGGAATCACATGTAAAAGGTGTGGTGACATGTTGTCCACATGTGAATAAATTCATCACATGTCATCACACGTCATCACACATTTAACATGTAGAGAGAGTTGGGTCATAGATTGGGTATGGTGGGGATGTCTCCTCATGACTTTTGTGTTAGCACTTTTTGAGGGTTCCATAAGTGACAGGGTGGTTTTTCATCAATCATGGTTTACGTTACTCTTAACGCCTGACATGGCCATCATGGTAGACAAGGGATTCTTGATGCATGACCTCGTACCTGGGACTGTTCATTGTCCTGCGTTCCTCTCCAAGAGGTCCCAAATGTCAGAGGTGGATGTTTTGAAGACGTCCATTGCCCATTTGAGGGTGCACGTCGAAAGCATAATCAGAAAAGTTAAAATTCAGACATTTGTGATCCAGTCTGTGAAAACTAGGCTAAAGTCTAAAAATCTAATTCTGAGATAATAAGCATCAAAGTTTGATTTAACCTATTAATTTCATTATAATTTCAATCTTTGACATAACACTACTCAGACAATATTAAAGATATCAATGTTAAATACTCACAGAATATTATTTACATTTCATAGAATGATGTAGTAAACAAAAAAATCACAAAAAAATGACTTTAGCTGGGTTTCTACTGCCCAAAGTGACGTAGCTCTGAAGGGTCGAAGATTAACCCGACTGGAGACGTCCCCGTCCAAGAGCATCAGGTTGAACTACAAATCCACAGTGGTTGACACCTTTCATTTGGCAATATTCCTAGATAGCATCTGCATTATAGCTGCCGTCTGGTGGGTCACTTGCAGTATTTAGTTCTCTCGAACCTGGCAGATCTCCCTAAAACGCCAGGCAGTTAATCTAAGCCTCCTTAGCTGATGCCATTCAGTACATGAACTTTGGTCTCTGGTAGCACATTCAAATTTGTATGCAATGTCCCAGGTGACCTTCAGACTCCTATGGTGTAGCTGTTGTGGTTCAGTACAGACAAATATGCAACTGGATGGCTGTAGGCAGTCATTCTGAAGAGGCACAAAAAGATGTGGTGTGGCGGCATGGAAGGACAGTTATCATGCTAGTAACTTTCCCTGTAATTTCTATCCACAGTATGTTGCACATTATGCATGGCATAAAAGTTAATAATAGAGGACCCTTGTGTGAACATTTTCCAATTGATTTCAATTCAACAGTGTTTTTTTCTTCAAAGCAGAATGCATGCTTGTATAATCGATGTGCCATAGTACTTTTAATCAAAAGGGGAGGAAAAAAGATAAAATATTTTATTATACAGATTTGGTTGATCGTACTGAAATCATACTGTACTCTGAAATTTGATATTGTTATCCCTACTCATCTAAAGGACAGATAAATCAGGCAAATCTCCACTCAGGCCTTCATATAGTGTGCTCCTGTGTAGAATATAAAACTTTCATGAGTGGAAAGTGGCATGTCCTCAGAGGTATTTTAATTCAAACATGCAACATATTGTATTAAATCTACAATATTCAGCTGTTACCTTACACCCTCTGTTGTTGCTCTACACTTTGGTTTAGCAGACAGCACATGCATCTTATCTATAGGGCCTGGCTTTATACCCTATCAAGTTAATCAGGATACAGTTAGAAGTTAAATGTATTTAGAAAATATAGCCAACATGTCTATAATTTTAGTGCAAGGGAGGGACTACTAATGTGCTGACTGCAACAACAGTAATTTATTTTATTATTACATCTTATATTTATCAAATTTTTGGCTTAGTCACTGTTTAACCATTTATTTAATACATAATCTTGTTTTTAAAATATTTTTCATATCTAATATTTTATATAAACAAACAAATGTCATGTAGGATATATGTCGGTTTACATTATGTTGTATATGCAAACTGCATTAGATCAAATCCCTAATCGTTATTTGAAACATTAAGCCTAATACCTTTAACACAAAATTGTATTTTGAAATCGTAATTGTATTTTTGAAACCATTGTAGGTTACTCGTGTAACCCTGGTTCCCTAAGATATTTTCCCTGAGATTTTTCACGAGCATTTAAACTGGAAGTGGATTCAAGTGAGGTGGGAGCAGGTACAGTCCTTATTCAGGAGGATGCTGCGGGAATTGATCACCCGGTATGTTATTATTTCAAAGAAATTTATGAAATCGCAGCAACATTATAGCACAATCGAAAAAGAAGGGATTCCACTGGAGGGCGCTCTCTGCATCTTTAATTACTCACGGTCGTTTGTGTGTTTGATACTGTGTTAGCGCTGGTGAATATGTGATTTATGTTCCACCATGCAGAGTGCTGTTAGCCAGCTTTGGTTGTGATAGCCTTATTTCTACAACATCATGTCCTGCTGACAGGGGCGTAGCAATCTTTTCAAAAGTGCGGGGGATGGATGTGGTTTGTTTGTTAACAATAAAAACGATGAATACAATGACAGAAGGGTACAAAAGGTATAACATACAAGATATAAAAAGCTTCCCATTTAAATGAGTGATACTAGAAAAGTATAAAAACACACTCGGAACACACAGAAAACAAGTCAAAACTCTGTTGTGAAAATACACAACAGTAGACTTGCTAAAGAATCAGAATCAGAAATACTTTAATAATCCCAGGGGGAAATTATTTTTGTTACAAACTCCAGATATACAAACAACATATATTAAGAACAAAACATAAACAGAACATCTTCCCAAACACATATCAAGCTTATTTAAACCTCGAAAGCATAAACACTCATTCAAAGTACCTGGAAAAGGAAGATGTAAATAACCATAACCATAACCTCCTCAGCACGAGCTGACCGAGAAATCTAACACACCAAGAGAGGCGGGACTTAAGGCAGAACAGCCAATCATCAGCCGGTGTCATGTTTGAGAGGGAGGGGAGAGGAGGCAGACACAGAGCGGCCAGAGAAACGGAGGAGCGACTGCTGGAAGGCGTTTGTGCAAAACTGCGGAAAAACTGCAGAAAAAGTGTGGGTGTTGAACCCTCTCATTGGGAAAAGTGTGGGTGTTTTATCCCCCACGGGTGCGACGCCCCTGCCTGCTGACCATGTTTGTAACTTCTTAACTATCTTGGGAAGAGGTGAGTGCCTTTTTTCTTTTTGTAGGCCAACAGGCCACTATCTTTTCTCCTGGTGTTTTTTTTGTGCAGATAATTGATTATTGATTTTTGAATTGATTTTTTTGTCAATTATTCATAGGGAAGTTAGTTTCTGTTAGTTTCTGTTTGTTTGTTGTTTTAGCATGATTATTTGTTTCTTTCGTTTTCATGATTTATTTTTTTTGTTCACCACAAATTGTATCACAACAAAAAAATGAACAAGAGAAAACTTAAGAAAATAAAAATAAGTAATTACGAAGTCATCATTGTTGTGTCATTTATGTTGCGAGCCTGACCTATACCAGGGATCGTACCACAGAGATTCTGTGAGCTTAAGTTTATCAAAGTTTAGC
Organism: Beaufortia kweichowensis; assembly: GCA_019155185.1. Lineage (NCBI taxonomy): Eukaryota > Metazoa > Chordata > Actinopteri > Cypriniformes > Gastromyzontidae > Beaufortia > Beaufortia kweichowensis. Next base: position 13,785,090 of record CM032807.1, read on the forward strand.
TGAAATATGTGATATTATTGAATAATGCTCGTAAACAACCTTTTAAATAGTAGCCTCATTGTCCCATACGTCCCTTGAGAATTTCACTGTACAATGCAAACTCTTCTTGCAAGTTTAGCCTCATCACTCACATGAAGGTGCTTGACAGCCAATGAATTGGAAAATGTGTAAAGTTTAATTAGTTGTTGTTCAGTAAATTTTATTAAAGTTATTTATTTGTTTCATTGTTTATCATAGTGTCAATAGTGTCATAGTGTATTGGTTTAATAGCAGTTGTTTTGTTTATATAAATGCACATTTTCATCATTCATGCTTGTCTGATTATGGATGGACTACAAGTTGCTGCCAAGTGACCCAATTTGTTTTCCTGAGACTGAGATCATAATACTATTCTGTTATTAATTTTTTGACAGCCTTTAGCTGCATCCATTTGGATAAAACTTTCAGATATAATTTGACAGTTGACAATTTGAGGTGAATGGTTAAAGAAAGTTAACATATTAATATTGCTGATATTGCTGATTGCTTCTGTTTATATATTGTTTATGTAATTATATAATTGTTTTCTTGATTAAATATTGCTATGCAACACAGACACAAAATTTTCACCTACCACTCTTTATGTCTTCCACATCTAGCCAGCTGCCACTAGATGGGGCTCCAACCAATGCAAACACTCTCACACTATAACGTGACATCTCTGGTCATGTGATTATGCACATCAGTGGATAAAAATGGTTGTTTTCCCTAAGCAAGTGTGGCATTTTCAGAAGTTGAAGACTTTACAATAATACAAGACATTTATGTTCAAGTGAATTTTCCCACTGTTGTGCTAATGTGAATCCCCTAAAGTTAAAGTTTACTAAGAATTGGACAATTTTATGTGGACCTTGTGTCATACACACACTGCTTCTGCATATGACCCGTACATTACCAACCAAACTCTAGTATACTTTACTGTTTACTGTGAATACTAGTTTATACAGTTTATTATAGTGAATACTAAACTATACTACAGTATTTTATTCATATGGGTGACCTGACTGATTGCATACTCATTACTGTTTTTTCTGTTTATTTTAAAACTATAAATTATACATGTTACAAAAATACCCAGTGAATGTCAAATAATTTAATAAATTTATGTAGAATTAGTGAAGATAAAATGTGGCCCGCTTTACCTAAAACCCAATGGCCCAGGATTTGTGTCATGCTAAAGATTGGAAATCTCCATAACTCAGTCAGCCTTCTCATCATCACATATGACTGAGTAATGTTATGTCTACATCAATGCTATACCTACAAATCAGGAGCACATGAGATATGACAGTGTGGTGGAGTATTATAAATTACCCATGAATGAGAACGTTGCACTTTATTAGCATCTTTATATTTTATTGATTATATAAACTCACAATTTTGCAGGGAGATTTTCTGACTTTTTAGCAGTCCGAAATGTGCTTGTTTGCTTTTTTATGCTTTGTAGTGTTTACAGTTCATCTTGGTGATTCACAAAAATTCACAGCCTGGTGGATGTAATACTGAATGTTTATATATAAATAAATATATAAATAAAACATTAATTTTTGGGATTGGTTGTAGATTGATACAGTACAACTTAGTTTAATATTCTGCAGTAGATAAGAATTGAGAAGTGATTCATGTCTTCATTTCCAATTATTAAAACCATATGGGGGATGCAGGCTAGAGATAATCAACACTATAAATCTCAGCAAAATAAACAGTCAAATCTTCAGAAAATAAAATCTCCACACATTAATACTGCTGCATACACACACACACACACACACACACACACACACACACAGATAGACATTCCATAGACATAATGACTTTTATACTGTACAAACACTCTATAATGTATAACGTAACCCTCACCCTACCCATAAACCTTATCCTCAGCATATCTTTTTGCATTATTAGAGAGAGAGAGAGAGAGAGAGAGAGAGAGAGAGAGAGAGAGAGAGAGAGAGAGAGAGAGAGAGAGAGAGAGAGAGAGAGAGAGAGAGAGAGAGAGAGAGAGAGAGAGAGAGAGGCCGTTCGAGGAGAAGGTCTGGATTGATTACAGTGATGATTAACAGGGTATATGGTTTTCATTAAGAATGTGATTTATCACAGATCATGGGACTGAATAATGGTAATGGTCTGCTCTTCCTCATATCTCTCTCTGCACATGAAAATCCAATGATTTACTGTGTTTCACTTCCTGTTCCATGTACTTTTCAATCCAAGCCATCTTTTTTCTTTCTTTCTTGCTTTCTTTCTTTTTGTTTAATTTCTGTTCCACACCATGTCACCAAATATATTATAATGATTTGTATCTGCAAAAAGTGAATTTTGTCAATATTTGGGAATATACAACTGCATGCAAATAGACCTTAGATAACACATAGGAAAATTATTATCTCTCTTTTTTAAACTTTATATTAAGTATGTTTTCTTAATTGGCTATAAGATGTTCTTTTAATCGCAGATGTCCATATGATGTCACTCTTCCAGCTAGTGTTGGATGCTTTATTATACATGTCTGTGATCAGAGCCACTTTAACATTTACATTCTTGGCAAATAAATCTCCCCTTATTATGTTATAGGTCACAGTTCTATTTCAGTTGGAATGTAATTCCTATACTCCCATTTTACTCTGGACATTATGATGTTTGTTGAGGGCTCCTCCTGTACTGTCCGGTTAGAAGACACACTGGATGTACTTTAAACACAGTCATACACAAACATACACTAAAGTTTTAATTTAATTATGAGATAAAGAGCGACAAAGTAGTCAAAGAAAGATGAAAATAGGCTATGTGTGTTTATTGGTATAAATTATAGATTATATGATAGACAGTAGACCTACACAAGTTTTAATTTAAGATACTGGAAATTATTATTTATTATATTATGTATATTTATTATATAATTGTATGATAAAATACTGAAATGAATTAATTTATTGGCACTATGTTTTATTGTTTTGCACAAACCGATATTTGAAGTTGGCTTCCTAAACATTGATTTCAATTTTTGACACAGCCTTACTCAATATTAATATGAAATGTTATTTCACACGTTACTTTAACTTTCATAACATTATGTAGAATTGTTTTATGTAGAAACTGTAAACCACAAAAAAATAGTATAGAGTAGTTTTCACAAACAGGGTTACATGCATATGTACATATACAAATGTTCAAATATGTACATATTTATCAGCAACAACAAAGCTGAGACAGGGAAGTAGGGTTTGCTATCCTTGTCTTACTGATTTCAGGGCAGCAGAGGATGAGTGTTGACTCTTAATCAGGCCAGGGTGTACACTGTACAGTATGTAGTAACAATCAGGGAGACGACACGAATCAGTCAACATGAAGATCACCAGCTCACGGCTCATCCATGCATACGGTAAACAAGAGGCACAATACAAAGGAAGAGATGACGTGAAAACGAGAGCTGGAAGGAAATGAAGTCGGAGTACCCAGAAATAATGTGCATTGGAGAATTTTTGCCTCCGGCATTGCGCGCTCAGCCCGTGTCCGTATCATTAGCGTATTTATAATTCAAATGTATGCCTTTAATAATTTACGCGCGCTGCTTTTCAAAGACTGGAGCTCGAGCTTATGTACAGAATGATGAAAGGAAGTAACTTTACAATGTCTCCTAAGAAGTAAATAAACCACCTCATAATAATACCACGTACTCTCATTTTTTGCTTTGGAACATTCAAGGACATACTTGCAACTATTTTACAGTCTGTTTAAACTCTCAGTTTAAAAATAACCTATTTGGGTGTTTTTATGTTTGTAAAATGTAATACTTAAATAGCATACATTTTTTAGTTAAATCCTAAATCTGGCTTCACCATTTTGCATGGTACTTTTTGAAGGAAGATGCTACCACTAGGTGGTGATAAAAGGTAAACGGACTTTAAAATTGATGCGATGGAAGACGCGATATTGGTGCCGAGCTTTGGGTAGCAGAAGACGCGTTAGATCCAAAAGCGCTGGGAAGAAAATTCGGCTTATAAGCAAACATCCTTACGGGTAAAGCAAAGATCAATACTTTTCCAGTTAAGATGGATTATCTTCGTTATCAACATGGGCAAGGGAAGTAAAAAATCCTGTTAAAGAAAAACAAATTACAATAAAAATAGGTAGAAAATGCAAATAAGTGAGACTTTTTTCCTAATTATTATTATTAATAATAACAATAATAACGCCAATAATAATGATAATAATAATAATATTTACATTACATTTAGGCATTTAGATGACTCTTTTATCCAAAGCGACTTACAAACATTAGGAGACAAATAATAATAATGATAATTATATTAGTTGTTATTATGTACATTTCTCAATACATTTTAATTATTTCACTTTTTATGATATTATCTATTGATATTAAAGACCCGTTATTGGTTTCTTACTTTCAATAATGTGCATGTTGACCCGCATTTGTTACTCAAAATAATGAATATGTAGACAACAATGTGGACGTTCTGTGGTTTATTGAAATGCTATGTTTACAAGACTTATTCTTAATAAGACACTTTTAACATTATGTGAAGTTTATTTAACAGAGATTACATAATCATGTAATCCATCCAATCAGCGCTAATCAGCTCACCGTATATTTATCAGTTCTTCACTCCTGTCCTGTGACAGTTTTGCTGCTTTTCAGCCCATCTCCTCACTCTCGTCTGGTACCTATCACAGTCGAGGAGGAGGAGTACTCTGGGTTCGGACCAAATGTCGAGCTCGGAGACCTCCCATCGGACAGCATGGCAAATACACATTTGTAACCATATTTGATTAATTGCGAGTGAGAATTCGTGAATTTAAAACTTCACCGAGGACCAAATATAGGCCTGCAGGTCAGAATTATGTTTTTACATGAATTAGTAAAACAGGAACGATGAACTATTACTTTTAGTTCACAGTCATTTTAAAAGGAAATAAAATCAAACGACCCCTGTGTGGGATTTAACTTTTTTTCTTCATATAACTGTTGTGAACAATAATTGAATTACATATATAAAATAAATATAAAATATGTTTGCAGAAAAATGTTTTTGCATAAATATTTTTACACAATTTACAGATTTTTATGACATCGACCCTGTTATTTTAAACAAACATTTATATAGTCCATATAGCTTATTACAGGTGTATGTACAATTTTTAAACCGAGTAATTTAAGTGCTTCTGCACATATAGCTAATGCTTTAATTACTGTCAGTGTCCCTGCCTCAAAAAGAGAAAAAGAAGTGCTGTTGGGGATGATTTTGTCACGAAAAATAATTTGCCTGACAGAACACCGTAGAGTGACCACACTGCGTTTTAAGTTTCAAGAATTAAAAATATTGCTTATATTTCATACATGTAAAATGAAATATAACAAAGATATACATACAACTGCGTAAACATATAATTTAAGAATAAATGAGGGCTAATTGTTTTGTCCAATTATTTGTATCCTTTTAGTGAACAAGATACGACTTGAACTTGATGTTTTGTTTACTGTAGGTTTGAAATGAAACAAGCAAAATAGCTGTTACAATTGTATATGACTGTCGGGTATAGTTAAACAACAAAGAAATCGAATTAAGAGTGTGTCTTTCTGATGCTCAGCAATTTGTTTAAAAAAAGGTCTATTCGCAGTGCGACTCAGTGCACTAATCTGATTTTAACACTTTTAAAAAGATACTCCACCCCTAGTAACAAAACGCAGAGTAGCCTATGGTGCGTCATTTCTGCGCGTATCCAATGTGAACACTCGAGTTGTTCGTGGTCATTGAGCTTTTATTTCTCTTCCTTTATGTAGAGGTGTCGGACTGGTAACACCCACCACGTTTCCCAGGATCAGTCATAATAACAGGATCACTCTTCAAGTGGAAGCTGCTACGACCATCAACAAAATCCAAGCGTGGTCGCAAAGCGCTGACACATAAGCGCTGCTCTGATGCCATGCTAACCACAAACATTTCCGAATATGGAGATTTCTTTTTGATTTAAAGAAGTCGGTGAAGAGGTAGATTGCATGTGACGACCAGAAAGACAACTTTACGTATTTGTATAAAAGGTAACTGTGCTGTCCTTTATTTGTTGCTGTCCCGTATTCCTCAAAGCGTCTGGCAATACGGTTTATTTACATTAAAAGCAGTTGAAAGGAAACAGAAACTGTTTACAGGACATGGTCTATCATCTCAGCGGATTACCAACAGCTGGATACACTGGATGAACAAAAGGAATTAAACCACTCAAATTAATTGGGAGATAATAATTTGCATCAACTTTAAGAAAAGCTCTATATGCTGATGGCTCAACGGGTACGTCCTTTTACAAATCCTTCGCGTAACTACACTACACTTGAACCAACTTTAAACTTTTTTGCTTTAATTTTAAATATTTGTATTTAGATGACACATATTAGGCAACAAATGTGTTTTAAGTTATATAACGATACAGCCATGTCTTGTTGCAGTACGAAGACCTTGCCCACTACGGTGGAGGTATGGACGGACTCGGGGTTCCGACGCCCATGTACGGGGACCCACATGCACCGCGGCCCCTGCCGCAAGTTCACCATTTGAACCACGGACCACCACCACATGCCAACCAACACTACGGGGCCCACGCACCACACAGTATCATTCCCAGCAGCATGGGCACAGCTGTCAACGACGCACTTAAAAGAGACAAGGACCAAATATATGGGTAGGCTACTCTGCAATGTAATACATAACATTCTTCACACCTTAGAATTTAGAGGGGTGGTTGGCATACAACAATCACTAATATGTTAATAATTTCTCTAAGGCACCCGTTATTTCCCCTACTGGCGCTGGTTTTTGAGAAATGCGAGCTTGCGACAAGTACGCCGAGAGAGCCGGGGATCGCTGGAGGAGATGTGTGCTCTTCTGACTCTTTTAATGAGGACATCGCTGTGTTTGCCAAACAGGTGATTGACCACAAACATCCCGAGTAACTCATATGATTATTTTCATATTAGGCTACCTGGAAACACCCCTTTGTTTCAAGCACAATAAAAGTAGTGTTGCCTTGGTAATTGTTGCATTATCCAAATTATTTTCTATTATATTGTATTGTATTGTATTGAATATGTGTAATTTATGAAATATTTGCTATTTGTGATTTTAGGTTTTAATTGTGTTATTTTAAAATTGTCTTATAGATACGCGCAGAGAAGCCGTTATTTTCCTCGAATCCAGATTTAGACAATTTGGTGAGTGTAAAATGTTGTTTGATAAATCTCGAACAAAGCTTGTTGTAAGTAAATCGTGGGTAGCCTAAGTCTGCTGCAAAGGCGTGGGGTCTTTACCCTTAAAGCATAGACTGCCTAGATTTACACTTCTGTAATACCATGACAACAATTACTATTGCTGTTTTAGCTGTTATTTGGATGTTTTATTATTTCGTTTGTTAATGTCTTTTTCTAGATGATACAGTCAATACAAGTATTACGATTCCATCTCTTAGAACTCGAAAAGGTATGTTTTTGTCTTTTAAAATTAAGTCAATTGTATGGTTAATGTATTTATTATGTATTTATATTAATGTATTTTATTTTTTATATTTGATATAATATATATATATAACATATTTTATATTATATTTTGTTTAATCTTATTACATATCAGGTGCACGAGCTTTGCGACAATTTTTGCAATCGGTATATAAGCTGCTTAAAGGGAAAAATGCCCATAGATCTGGTAATTGATGAACGGGATGGATGCAAGGGAGACTTCGATGACCTCTCAGGATCCTCCACAAATCTCACAGATCACGTAAGTTTTAATTGTTCGTCTGTGACATCATCAAGTTGACATTTTAGGGAAGTTGTTAGTACAGGCTGTTGACGGTGAATGTCCCAAGCCTCTTTTCCTTCAAAATGTAGGCCACGTTTTATATTTTAGGCTAAACTAAACCGTGATCCTCTGTAAATAATGACTGTATTAGACAATCTTTTTGCATGTCACCTTAAATACAAAAAACTTTTTATGTTTAATGTTTAACATTTAACATGTTAGGTTTCACAAATTCAAACAATAAGTATAAAAAACAAGTGGTGTTTCTTTTATGCATTTTGCAAATTCAGCCTGGTCAATTTAATATGATTTTAATATGCTTTGTTTCTCAATATTTACCTCTCAGTATTTGTATTGTCTCAGATGTACATTTCCCTTTTCTTTTTTTTCTGGGCTTTCTTCATTCATCTTCACAATTATTTTAGTCTGGTAAAAATAGTAGAAGAGTAATTACTCAGGTAAATATGTTCATTTACAGTATGTAAACAATATTATCTAAAACCACTTTTATTTGCTTTCATATAATTTATTAAGGCATTGCCTTTTCTAATTTGATCTTATAAGGACATATCTTATTTTAAAAGAGGTATGATGATGATCATGCACATCATGTTGGGTGCAGGTGTTGCAAAGGATCAGAGTTTTCCCCCCTCTGTCCAGCTCTGTTGGCCCTAATGATCAGCGTTTCATTTGCACGTGAATGCGCTATTGTCTTTGAACTGATTGGATTGTTATTGTTGAGCGGGGGGGACACTTCTTTCACTCAGGGACCAACAGTGTGTTCTTTACAGTTGTGCTTCCTATTATCAATGCACCACCCCCTGTCACAGGAACAAAACCAAAGAATTAAGATGAACAGAACTTTACATTCTGCTGGACCTGTTACAAGTGAAATTGTTTTAAGAGAAGGAATGAGGAAAGAGGCTATAAACTGATTTAGTATAAAACTGATCTGTTTTACATTAAAACCATTCAGCCATTTGCTATAATATTTCTTGCATAATCAAGTTTATTTTTTAGTATATAATTATCATTTAACATTAGACAATTTTCCACATGTAAACAGTGGAATGTGAGGTCTAACAATCTGAACTTGGTCAGCTAAAATGTTTTGTTGAGGATGTCCTTTTGTGTCCTCGACAATAACTGTAATATTTTATTGATGTTCCTGTAATATTTTATTGATTTACAAGTGTGCTGTGTGACACAAAACAATTAGGTGATGGGGAAGATGGTAGGCTTCGGAAACGATATTAACAATGCACACATAAAGACATAAGCCCACAGACTGCTTTTGTGTGTACTAATGAGAAAACAGTAAAGGGTCTTTATTGTTGTTGAGGCTTATTTTGAGCTTTCCTAAAGCTCTTCAGTTGATCACCATCAGGCAAACAGCTGACGCTAAGGGTCTGAAGAGGAACGGCTGCTGTTTGCCTTCATGTTGAGCCGATTTAAGTGTTTTACATCCAGTTCTGGTTAAAAGGGGGACCACTGGTTTCTTGCGGACATTTACTGTCAGACACTGGGAGAAGCAGTTACTTAGGTCTTGGCTTGATATAGTCCGTGTTAGGTACTGCATGCTGATTTCTGGGTTGTCTCGACCTTTTTGTGCAACTTTTGTTTCAGCTAATTTTTTTGTAAATTGGCATTTTTCAGCACTGACAAAATAGAAACTAGGTGTTTACAATACCTTATTGTGTTTTGTTATTGTCACTGTATACTATACTTATTAGGTTGCCTGTATTTGTCTTTTTTTTCACATACTGTGTAATGGGGACTAATGGATATGCATGTAACTGAACCTCAGAATCCAACATCTTGGAGAGACATGGATGATGCTCACTCCACTCCTTCAGTCGGCACCCCTGGGCCCTCCAGTGGAGGACATGCTTCTCAGAGTGGAGACAACAGCAGTGAATTAGGTAGGAACATTTTACAATTACTAGGTTTAGTTCTGCAGTTTTTACAATTTGTGTTGTTGCAAAGCAGCTTTACATATATAATAAAAGTAGTAAGAAAATTCAATTTTCCAGCTTTACTAATACAATGAAACAACTTTACTATTATAATATGCTTGGTTGAAAAGGCATCTTCTTATGCTATCATCTTAAAGAAAAAAATTTAATTAATATGTGTAAATGTGTGTTAACTAATTCAGTCATGTCATAATTCATTTAATATTTTAATATAAATGTTCTAGTTCACTAATTTAACTGTGAACACAATAGATGTTTCGTGTTCAAAAGGTTAAGAGTCCCATCTTTCGTTTACACTATATATTTTGTCAGTATAAAATTGTATTTCAGAATCACTTATCCGGTTACTTTTCTCTTTTTCACTCTTTTGTGACTCATACTTCTTAATTGTAGTCATTCAATTTTATTTCCCCCCTTAGGCCAAATATGCATATTTTTTGTATAATTGCTTTAAAAAATAACTTTTAGGGTTTCTCACCTCCTTTTGACCATTAGACAACAATGGCTTGAACGTAATGCACAATAGATTTTCTGCAAGAGAACCTGAATTCAATGACCAATTCTAATTCACAATTCCAGTAATTTACCCCATTTCCTTGTGTGATGGTATGGAATCTCTCATACAATGTATCTTTAAACACCCCCATTAAATGTTTGGCATAACAGCCATGCCAATAGCGTTTCTGTATTGCTATTCTGTCTGTATTAGAGAAAGGCATCAGGGTGGTGGCATTTTCCCCACACCAGGTTTTTTAAACAACAGTGGGGGGACATCCAAAGACCATGGCCTTTTGACCCCAAAGACCCTGCATTGAAGTAGGAGAAGAGGGATGACCCCTGCCGGCCTGAAAGACAAAACACTTTAAATACTAGTCACAATGAAGGGGTGATATCTGGGGTGATCACAGGCAGAGGTTGGACTGAGATCAGGGACATCTACCTACTGCTTCTCCAGAAGTAACTTTGGTCCTTGCCTTTATAATTCAAGAGATGGGTATAGCAAACACCTTTTTACATTACAAGTGAATGGGGGTGTCTTACGTCAGTCACCCAGTTCCAGTTAACAGATTATTGGACCTCTTCAAAGCACCTGTCTCTTGTTGGGGGGTCTCTTTGTTGCTGACACATCAGTAGAAGTTCCTGCTGTTGAGCAGCGTCATGTCTTCACCGTGTTAGGTTATTAGGTCAGGAGAAGAGATTGATCGAGGCCCTCAAGAACCCGAGTCTCATGATGCCTTTCTTTTATATTAGTGCTGATTCGCCTCTGTGGGAGTGTGTTTTTATTAGTGTGTCTGTGATGGAGGTGGGGGGTTTAACACAAAGTGTGTGTTTTTGAAAATGCAGAGTCTAGGAATGTCCATCAAAAAGGAAACAAAGGGAAGCTGCTGGACATTCCAGCCCAATGTTCACCTCTATAGCCACTGAAAGACAGAGACTGAGACTGAGACAGGATGTTTACATCTATATCTGAAGGTTAAATCCCAGCATGATGTTTTGCACAAGTACAGTATAGTGGACCAACAACAAATGTCTCTGTTTTACAAAACATCACCAAGCATCAAGCATTACTATGTTGTCTTAATGTCAATACCAACTGTGTACCATTCCCATGGTTGCTCAGATCATGGCATAGCCGCAGGAGGCAAGAGTCATCTAATCAATATGCTTTGAGCAAAACGATTTGCGTTTAAAAAAAAATCTGTGTTCGTCATTAATTCGTAATTATCCCGTTTGTTGTGACCAGTAGTCAGAATTATGGTCCCATTGGAGAAGTATAGTAAGTGATATATTGGGGTCATAGTAAGCTCATTAAGCAAGCAAACAGGATTTATTCTGTGATGCATGTGAGGTGGCAGTAATCAGACTTGGCTATGTTGCGTCGGGCCTCTTTGTCTCTGAAACATCATCTATCTCAAGTTCATCTAATTATCAGCATCAGCAGAAATCTGCATTTTTATTTTGGACCTCGTTGTCTCATAGATTTGCGATTTTAGGTGGTCTGAAGGATTGTGGGAAACGTTATATATGTTTTTGCTTTCACTTCGCAAATTAAAGGAAAGAATTTTTGTTACCAAAATCACTTGGATGAAGTGAATAAAAAAAATATATATATATATATGTTTTATTCACTTCATCCAAGTGATTTTTGTTAGGAAAGAATTTTTGTTTTTGTTACAAATTTTTGTTACCAAAATCACTTGGATGAAGTGAATAAAAAATATATATATATATATATATTTTATTCACTTCATCCAAGTGATTTTGGTAACAAAAATTCTTTCCTTTAATTTGCGAAGTGAAAGCAAAAAAGGGCATAAAAGGAAACTAGAAGCCTCTTCTCAATGTCTTAGGGTGATGTTTTTTCCCAAACAGCCTCAGGGCTTACTCTAGCCTTTCTCTAGGCTGCTGTGGCCCCCCTCTGCGCTGCGCGTGCAGACTTTCAGGACGGGGAAGTGAGGTAGGGCTCTGGGAGCTGCAGAGAGCAGCAGCCTTTAAAAAGAGTAGAGTCACTCAGGCAGCATGGGTCAAGTTGCCAAGGAACAGTCAGAAGCGATTAGCGTCGGGTTGGATCAGCCCTGTGGCCTTCGTATTCTTTAACAGGAGGAGAGGCATGGGCTGGGGGGGTGATCTGTTTGAGTTCTTCCTTGGATGTGAACATCTTAGCTTACTTATTCTATTTATCTTTCTTGATTTATCATTCTTTTATTTTCTTTATGTACACATTTTATATATACATATATATATATAAATGTATGTATACATATATTTCTCTATATAATCTTCTGAATATAATCTCTGTTTATTTAATATTTAATTTTTCTTTTCCTTTTTAACTTTGTTAACAGAAAACCTTTCATAAAATACTTTTTGCACCATTACAACCTTTGGGTTTTTGTTTTATAACAAAACCTTTGGCTTCCTTTGCTTGTCACCATGCAAATTACAAATGCAATAATGAGAAGAAAAAAACTGTCTTGTGTAGAAAAAAAGCCAGAGATCAGTGGATTGCATTTTGATCACAGCATCAGGTCTGCCTAAAGTCCATCTACCACCACCCTCCTCCCTTATATTTAGAATGTCATTATTCATTAACTGAAATATAAATGCATGAATATGGCGCATACAGTTGCCTTTGATTGATGCATTCCCAAAAACAAGGAGACACAGCAGGGCCAATCTAGGAAAAGTAGGGTTCCTGTCCCGCCTCTGGGGAGGAGTCCCTCTGATACATTATTCACACACCCTCCGGGCAAGCTTTCTAGACATCTCTACCCTCAGGGCAAGAAAAATAAGCATGATGGTTAGAAAGTAAATCATCTTGCCTGATGCACAGTAAATGGAAGAGGGAAAGAGGGATGGAAGGGAAGGAAGAGAAAAGAGTGAGGGGAGGAGGACAAACCTTAGTTTAAAAGAAGACTCTTGCCTGAGTTCAAGCATGCTGCTGCTGAACTAGACAAATAAATTAAAAGCTGGTTTATTATGTTTGCATATACATGTTTTATTTTAGATATATAATATGTTTAGAATTTAACCTCTACAGTGACATAATATACACTATTCTGAAAACTTTGGGAGTTTTGACAGCTGTGTGTCAAATATGGGAGTGAATGCCATAAATTATCAAGTGTGCACACAAATCATTTCTAAAATTGATTGTGATGGCTAATATAATCAAAAGAGAATAGAATTTTAACTGCTTAAACTATAATTACTTCTGTTTAAATTACTATGTGTTTATAGAACCAGATTTAGCATTTAGAAAATTAAAAAAACATTACAACAATTTGGGGTAGTTTTTAACCCATGGCTGGGTGAAATATAGACAAGGGTTACAAATGAACCCAAACATGGTTGTCAACAACATATTTTCCATATTTTACCCAGCCATGGTTTAAAAACATCTCAGGGTGATATTTTGTTGCAGGTTGTATGTAGCCACTGACTAATAAACACAGTCACAACTTGCGGTGATGGTTATTGGTCACAGTAAGATGTAAACAGTAAATCAAACCTAGCAACGTATTTACTTTCAATGCTTTAATTGTAAGGTAGTACCCAATATTAACTTGAAACGAACAGCAAAGGTCTTCTAATGGGCTTTGCTTAATGTTTTTTCAAGTTTTTTTCTGTATCTCTTTACAGTGCCAAATCTTCATTTCCTATTCAGGCATGTAGCCTGGACATTCATTAGCCCATGCCAAAGACAGAACTTAAATTGAATTAATAGCACTAGAGTTGTTGCAGAGAAAGATAAAAGACAAAGAGAGGGAGAGATGGCTTTCCATCTCGCTCTCGTTATTAACATTGTCCTGTTGCTAATCAAAAAAACTCCCGCGATGTGTTTTCACATTGTGTTTGTGAGAGGCACTGGCGATCTAAACATCTGTGCTTTGCTGAAGGTGATATATTATCATCATTAAAGTACCTTATCTTTCTCTTTTTCTCCTCTTGCTCCCTCTCCCTTCTTTCCTGCTGTTGTTTAATAGGGGATGGCTTGGATAACAGTTTGGCATCTCCAGGTACAGGGGACGAAGACGACCAGGACAAGAAACGGCAGAAAAAGAGAGGAATCTTCCCAAAAGTGGCAACCAACATCATGAGAGCGTGGCTCTTCCAACATCTTACAGTAAGACGTGCATAACTTCTCTTCCTAGTAATATCAGGAGTAAGTCTTTAGGAATTGGGTTGCCGTGGAGAATTGGCTCTTTTCCACTGTGCTCAGCTCAGTGGCCGGAGTCCAAACTGCATTAAAACTAACAGGGTGTATTAGCATCCATTTCTTGGTCTGCCAAATCATTTTCCTTGTCGAAACTTTAGAAGGCTGTAGTTGCTCCACCACAATTTCTGTTTTTGTGTTACACCAAAATTCCCATAAATCTTTGCACATAACGAACATTCCCAAATTCCCACCATTCTCTTCCGTCCTTCTGTTTTTCATTCACTTTCTGAATTGCTACACTTTCTAAGGTCTACACAGGTCCTGTACACATAGTAATCCCTTTTACCCACCTTTAGAGTTTAGAGATAAAAAAACGAGAGCCTAATTGAATTATCCTCTCTCTGTCCCCAGCTCCTTTTCAGACCGATTTGTGAAGCAAAAGAGTTTCCCATTGCAAAATGTGTCCTCTGACAAAAATAGTGGAGGGGACTTTGGCCTTTGAATGGCCCCTATTGCAACACCCAGGCGATCAAGCATTCATTTGGGGTTGGGACTGAATGAAAGCTGCGCAGGATTACATCTTGTCGGTTTCTACTTTGAACCACTGTGCAACATTTTAGATGGGGGCTCTCGCATATGGTCTAAGCCTCCATCTTTTGTGACCTATTCAGAGGTCTGTGATAAAGACCCCCCTGTGGTTCCAATCTTAAAGAAAGGTGGAACATTAAGATTCAGTAGAACATTACAGTTATAACTGTTAGACTCACTGAAACAAGATAGGGAGATCTCCATTGGCATGCTAATTGGGAAGGGAGGGGGCTTCTTAATAGACATAAGTGTAATTAATGCAAATATGCCTGATGCTAACAAATGCAGCGCAAGGCATTGTTTTTATTACCACATTTCACAAATGTGGATGAACACATGCATCTTTAACACGGGTCTCAAAACTAAAATGATCTAAATAATTTTAACAGCAAACATTCACTGTAAACCCAAGCTGAAAGGTTTTGAGAGGTCTCTAAAGATTAATCCCAGAGCACAGCTCAGATTTGATTGTCAATGGGGTGTGTAGAAGCAGGGCGGGACTTACAGTAATTCATCAGCAGAATGACAGCTAGCAAGCCAGGATGTGAGCAGGGAAATTGTCGGCAGCACCCTCAGTGTGTTAGACAGAGAAAAAAGATATAGAGGCAGACATGAAACCGGACTCATCCTTCACCAGTGACCACAGAAGGTGGGGCCACGACAGTGCCAAAATTGTGCACACCCACTACCTTGTGCTGTTTATAAATTCACCCCTGCCTGCCATCTGCTGCCCTCCCTCTGCACTCACGGTGAGAGCGAGAGGATCAGGGGCCACTGAGAGCCAAGCCATATTCAACCCTAAACAAAACTTTCCATTGTCTTTCTTTCACACCCACTTGATCATTTGTCAAGTAATGTCAAAAACTAGGAGCGCTCAGCCAATAACACAGGAACTACAAGAAAAATCCTTAAACTCAGTACTGCATATGGGAAGTCTATCATACATGATGTAATTTCCTGAAAGAGTCATATGGGTTCCACAGTTCTTGCCTCAGTCCCACACGTCACCATTTGATTTGATGTTTGGTATGATTAGTCATTTAAACATATTACTTTAAAAATTAGGTAATATTATCTAATAATATCTAGCAATATTAGGACTCTTTATCATGTATACATTTAAATGTTTGCTTCTTTACTATGTATAAATCCTCATTCAACTTTATTTTCTCATCTATTTTTCTTTCTCCCTTTTTTTATTTTGCAGCACCCATATCCATCGGAAGAGCAGAAAAAGCAACTTGCACAGGACACAGGACTTACCATCTTACAAGTGAATAACTGGTAAGTAACCTTTGACCTTTGACTTTTGACTTGCCAGTCATTTGCCTGACCCCTTAGAATTCAAAAGGGTTATGGATGTCAGCAGCATTTCCATTTCAAGTCTAGTAATCCTGATTTCTCACACTTTTTAATTGTTTAGACCAGTGAGGCAAATCATAAAGAAAAGGGGTAATGATGACTTTGTGAAATGGTATCACAGTTCAGTTTTTTACAGCTAAACATTTAGTTCTATATTACCCATCTTGTTTGGTAAAAATGTTACACTAAATTGGATTTCATTCTTGTGAAATGTAACTAGCATGATTTCACACACCCATATATAAATATGCAACACTCTTCTTAGACAACTCTAAAACATTTGTTATATTATAAAAAAGTTTACCTTTACTAATGCATTTTTGAGCTGTTGGAATTTAAATTATTATAACTGTAGAAAAATCTGTGTAGCTTGGCACAAGTGTAGACGTGTTTCTCACTGTCACAACATTATATTTTACACTTATATTTAAAATCTCAAACATCAGTTTAATCGAATTTATTATATATTCTGTCAAAATGATTTAGTTGTGTATAGCTGAATTTGCCAACAAAAGGTCATTACAGTATTTCCAAAACCATTAAAAAGTGTCACATACTAAATCCACAAATATTTTTTTTACATTTAATAAATAATTTTTTTATTTATATATTTAAAAAAATCATTTTTTTATTTTTTATAAAACAATATTTGTTTATATAATAAATATTTGTAAACATTTGAATACAAATATTTTTTATAAAATATACATTATTAGTATCTTAATTTTATGGCATGTTTTTATTATTATTTAATTAAAAATAAAATACAAATATTTCTTTTAGGACAATGTATAGTAATACTCTTATAGTAAACACTGCCAAGAGTCTGTAAACACCTTATTTTACTTTTTTCTTATTTTGCTACAAAGACCTATTGTCTATATTTTATTGTGTTTAAGTAATATCATCTTCCAGTGCATGTCAGGGGTACTTTCTATCTCTCTGTTACTGACTGTTCAAGCATATTAGCGTCTCAAAAGCAGTTTGACTAATCATACCCTGAGGCTACTGAGCCAATGCAATATCAATTGAATATTTGAGAGCAATGACCTCTTTATTTTATTTACTATTATACTGCAGTTGAGTCAAATCTTTAACTCTGGAGCAATTAAAGCAGGTCTTAAAAAAGCTTTGGAGTGCTGAGGAAAATATAAGTAAATATTTTTATTGTGTGTTACTATTAAATGTATTTCTCAAATGTAATTTGGTAGGAACACAATATGGTTGTATTTGTTAACATTAGTAAATGTTTGCTAATATTTATTTATTTTTGCAAATATTAGTTAATGTCAATGCAATTGTTCATATTAGTTCATGCATTAACTAATGTAAACAGTTACAACTTTTTTTAAATGTATTAAATTAACATGAACTAAGATGAATGCTGTAGACATATTGTCCATTGGTAAAGGTGTTCTCTTTACTAACAAAACATTTGCTTTTTTACATTGTAAAGCATTTCATTTGTCTAGCACTAAAACAGTGCATTAGATTCTGTGGACTATTGACAGGTCCATTAACTTGAAAGCATTAATGAATATTTTGCAGTAAATCAAAGCAAAAAGCTCATAATAATGTTTAAATACACTGTGTGCAGTTAGTAATGTAAATAGATTTAGTAAATGTGTTCTCTGTTTTCTGCTTAACAGGTTTATCAATGCTCGCAGAAGAATTGTGCAACCCATGATTGATCAGTCTAACAGAGCAGGTAAAGACTAATTTTACTAGAAACTCAAAACAACTTTACCTTTGATGTATGCAGTGTATGTATAATGCGTCTTGTTCTCATTTTTAGTAAGTCAAGGAAACGCTTACAGCCCTGATGGACAGCCTATGAGCAGCTTTGTGTTAGATGGTCAACAGCACATGGGTCTTCGGCCTGGCGGTAAGTGATGATAATAACAAACTTTAATCTTTAACAATTACAATAAATCTAGCCATAACTCAGAATTAGTGTTACCCAAGTGTGTTATAAAAGCCACTTAACAATTACATGTCTTTTTGTTTTTAATTTTGTTTCTCCATCATCCAGGTCCCATTGGAGGTATGGGTATGAACATGGGCATGGATGGACAGTGGCACTACATGTAAACGTCTCCCACTTCCTGAAAAACGGAAACATGAGGATATGGGTTGGTATTTAGAATATTCCTTCCTTCCATCTGTCTGCGTGTAAAATCTGATTGTGGTGGCAGTTATCCCTCTGATAACCCCCTGCACGCACACACACACCTTCAATCCCGGGCTCCATCTCCACTGCCTGTGTCTGACAGTCCACAAATCAAGATGTATCACTCGCCACGGGCGGCCTGGCATGGAGAATTTTATTTAATACCTACGCCGTGCTGCCCATTGAGCTCCGCCATAATGACACTTACCTTGATTAATAGAGCTCTTTATATGTAAATAGGCACTGCATCCAGTTCTTCATTTGCACCAATACAGCCCTTCCCTATCAAATAACAACCACAGCCTCTGTTAATAAAAGAAAGAAGTGGGGAGGTGAGCTGGGGTTAACGTTCCCCACCAAAACCACAAACATATAGAGATATCATGAGCTCCGGCTCCCAGGAGCCTGATAAATGTAGATCAAATAATTTCCAGACAATTTAATCACACTTTTTATTGAATTAACATTGGGCTGTTAGTGATATTGGATCATTAAAGAAAGGTTTTCTGTTTTTAATTTGCTCTGGTTAAACACCATATGCTGATGGGTCATTGAGATCATTATGCAGATCTCCTGTATAGAAATAAAGTAAACAAAGACACAGTTATGATCTAAGAGGTATATATTTGCATTTTAAACCATTGATCCCTGTAATATTCTTTAAAAAGTATATAGATGTGTGTAAAATAATTTCTCAATATTTGATTTTTTTGTCAGGCCTTGGTCCCAGCACAGTTCAGAGGCATGAGGAATGAGTGAGTCCATTTCACATTTATTTGGATCTGATGACATCCCCATTGCACACCACCTACCAGTTACCTTCTCTTTTTTTACTGGACCTCTGGAAACTCATATACCCAGCCAAAAGACTGTCTACAGGAGCACTAAAATGTCACAGATAAACTTGAAGCATTTTTGTCAGAAGAGAGACTAAAAAGACAATTGGGGATCCTGGTCTTTTCCTTTTTAATTTATTTATTTATTTATTCTTTTTACTGACAGGAAGCATAGGGACCACAATATTTGTGCACTTTTGCTTGGCTGTAGAGTGGCTGCCCCACATGAAAATATTCCAAACTTGCTCATGCACATGTGCACACACTCTTATTAGATGCATTTGTTCTAAAATTGTTTCATTTGTGTACACACAAAAATGGAAAATTTGTAAAAGATGCTAAAAGCCATGAAGAACTCTGAATTTTTTTGTAGAAAAAATGTTCTATGTTTGAGTTTGTGTCATTGACTAGTTTTAGACCCATTTATTATTCCACATAAGAGTGAAATAAAACACTTGACAAATTCCAGTACCTGAAATAATAAAATCCTCAGGTGAGTGTTTTAAAAGGTATCACTGATTAAATGAATTGTCAAGCATTATTTGTTGATGTGATATGGAGAGCAACAGTACCCTTGTAAAATTAAGAATGTCTGGAGGAGTTTTGAAGCAACTATAGATGTCCTATTGTACATAATTATGTAAATAATATTCGGTATACACATCACTGTCAAAAATGACATTCAGTAGAGATCCTTTAACAAAAGAGATGGGATATTATTGTACTTTTGGTCAGTTCTCACCTTTGGTTTTCACTATGGAAATGTCGATTATGTTTGTTGATGTACTGGTACTGTATGTTTGATCGATCCTTTTGCGCAGTGCGTTTTCCTTGCAGTAGTTTTTTTTATTATTCTTTGGTATTTCTACACAATCAAAAGTCGGATTCTTGTAATAAACGCTTCATTTTTATGTTAAGTTTGTTTTGTTAAATATTTGTTTCTTATTGTTGACGTGTTTTATACATTGCTTCTGATGCAAAATGCAGTTCTGGTGCATAATAGTTTTGAAATCTCAAAATATCCACATCCACTCGAACAATTAGTGGAAACAATATATATTTACATTCAAATTGAAATTAAAGCTCAATACCAGCTCTTAATTTTAAAAAAGTAGCCTACATAATAGAAATTAGTGGAAAATAATAATTTAGCCGAAATACTCTGTAATAAATCCTCTAAGATTTATTTAAAGGTATCTTTCAAATGCTTAAGCTATAGCAATGAGAAATAAGAACATTACATTAAATAATATTTTTATAACAGTGCGGCGGGATCTCCCAGTCGCTTTTTACCCTTATTAATCTGGAGAATATCTTTTAAATGTATTTTCCGGTGACATTGTAAAATGGCTTTTCTCATGCTGTTTGATATCTTAGCTGGAACTGCCTACTGACGTCCCCCTTCTCATTTTAACCTTTCTGTTTCTGTAGACTGCAGTATGGTGAGAAAAAGCTGTGCTTTTGTGGTCATTTATCAATGTCAGCTGCGTAACGATCTCCACAGCAGTATTGATGAGGAGAATTACATTGGCGCTGTAGGCGAACTCATATGCACATAATCACACACGCGCACGCACACAGAGGATTCAAGGTTTTATGGGGAATTTACAAAGACATAACGAATTTTTTACTGTACAAACTGTATTTTCTATCTCCTACACCTAACCCTCACATAAATCTTTCTGCATTTTTACATTTTCAAATAAACACAAATTTGTGTCATTTATACGCTGTTTTTGTCTCCACAAGATTACAAGTTTACTGGTATTACTGTTTGCTGTAGAGTTTACTGGGACACACACACGCGCACACATACGCGCAATAAGGCAAGGGCCAATGCTATTGAATATAATATATTTTTACATAATTTATTACGAATTTCCTTTTGCGTTTGCTTTTTCGTTTTTTGTTCGAAATCAAATGAGGCTACGATCATTGCACAATTTGTTCAAGAGTGCATGAAATATTTTTTGTGTAATATTCTTATGATATGGCAAAATATTTATATGTAGTTATACAATACGTTTTACTTTATGCCTGAAAATCACCTTCACCAATTTGTATAAAATAAGATGTTTTTTCACCCTTTATAATCTTAATAATTCCTCATATTCCTTAAATTCTCATATTCTTAATAATTCCTTAATAATTCCTTAATACATTTTATTTGTCAGGCTGTATGGTTGTATAAGGAACTTTTAACATCCCCAGAATCTTTCTGCACAAAAAGGGCACAAACAGCTGACTTTCAATTGATTCTCAATCGCTTTAAAAGAGTCATTTGAAACCCCTATATTTCCAAGAGTGTATTGCTATACCAACATAGTGTAATCTAAATATTGCTCAATATTAAGCATATAAAATTCATAAATGAAAAGGAACATTAAAACTATTTTAAAAATCTATTTTTATCTTGACCAGAGACAATGATAGATATGCTAAGTGGATATATCTTGGTTAGAGATAAATTCGCACAGGCACATGAAATATGGATAATCTTTTCCGACACTAAGAAACATCAAGAAACAAAATAGTCTTTTCTCATCGTTTGCAACCCTGTCTGTGAAAACCAGGATAAAATATCAAAATCAAATTTTGCATCAAACTAGTTTTAACGTTTGGTTTTACCTATCACTATAATTTCAGTCTTTGACATGACAAGTCAATACTAACGATATCAAGGTTATATTTTTATATCATGTACATTATGTTGGATAATTTTATGTAGAAAACAGTAAATCACAAAAAAGCCTTAACTGGGTTTTTACAGGTAAGGTCTTATTTATTAGACCCTCTCCGATACCGTTCACTTATAAAGTATAAAATGTTGCTTTAATGTGATATTTAGTTAAATATTTTGGATTCTCCATATTATTTCACAATGTCAAATATCATAATAAAAAATACTTAACAAAATACTTAACTAATAAATGCCAAGGAATAAGAAATAAACCCGTAAATTTCCTTAAAAGCACTCCAATTACGGGTTATTTCTTATTTTTGTCAGTTTATTTTAATTAACCTTAATATTGTATTAGCGTCCATTCTGGGATATTTGCATTTCTTTTAATTCCGTCAACTATCTGGCTCGATTCACGGAGCACAGTTTTGGATCCGTATTAAGTAAAGTAACCGTAAATCATCGGACTAAAACGAAAAGGGTGGTCTTTCAAGATGTGTGATGATATCATATTAATCATTGTTAATGACTGGTGCAACCACTTAAACCACTGCAGACTATTACTGTTTATGGCAAATATGATTTTTTAAATCAGCTTTTGCATTTGGTTTTTGCACCCCTTACATTTCCACAATATCTGGGTTTAAGTGAGCCACACCCGCCGAACCCAGCTTGTCAAACATCCTTTCTATTGTGTGTATCTCAGGATTGTTAAGAACCAGGTCCACTTGAGGAGGTCACTCTTTGGCTTTATTTACAGCAGTGCATTTGCCAAGAGGTCAGGGGTTAAAGTTGAGAATGAGGTCAGGAGGATAGTTATCTTGTTTCTGATGCTGATTGTTCCACATACCTGGAGTTTTGTGCATTTTGTCTTTGGAAAGCTGATTAATGAGTTCTTTATACAGTAAGCAAAAGTAGGGTCTTACATTCAATCAGGAAAACAAGTAATATTTGCTGATTGAGGGGTGTCACCATAAAATGGAGACACAGTTTATGTTTGGTATTTTGTCATTAATATTATAATATAATGAGTTGTTATTTTGGTGTCCACCACTCCCAATGCAATTTATTGAAGGAACTCAAGCATGCTATAAAGTAAAGTTTTCTCCAGTTAAAAATGGTCAGATTTAAGATAAGAAACCACAGAAAGTCCCCAGCTGTGGAGCTGAAAGATTTTCACTTTTATTAAGATCAGAAAGAATTAAATTCGGACAGTCATACTGGACAGTGGACCTCTGACCTTGGTTAGATATAGCAGAATTAAAGTGACACATGTCGGTCCAGGTTTTTTCACCTGACAACATTATTTCCACGTTTGTCTCTGTGATCTGACAGCTTATACACTGTTAGTATGTGTTCCGCTTTTGATTTAAGCATTTTTTTTGTTATGGTTTAGATCACAGAAACAAAAAATGAGTTGTTCTTGTTGTAATTGCCAAAGAAAATATAAAATTAGTTTTTGTAACATTGGATACTTGTGGATCGTATCTTACAGTAAAGATTTCACCTCTTGGACTCAGTATACAGCCAGTTTCATTGTGGCAGCACATGTTAATAAATACTTATCAATCAATAGACATTACAATATAGCTCCTGCTTCCATGACTGATAATTTAGTTACTCAATTATGTTTGCCATTATTTAGCCTTATATTAGAGTGACATCTGTGGAAAAGGTGTTTGTATTAGTAACTGGTCTATAGCCTAATTGCTCACACATGTGTGGAGCTGGTTAGATGTGAGAATGTGTTTATAAATTAGATATAGTTTATCTGGATAAGATGATGAATAATAGGTAAAGGAGTGAAACAAGAAGAATGACTTAAACATGACTATTAAATGAAAATGGCTAACTTGCTTAAACATAAAATGCATCACTGCATGTCATCATTGCAAATAAAGTACTGTACTATACTATACTGTACTATTTAGAGTTTATGAATCTATTTTTCAAAATTTTTAGTGACATAAAATCTGTTACAAATTTACTGTTTTTTTATTTTATTTTAGTGTAAAATAGTTTACACTAAAAACACAACAAAAAAACACAATCAGCACTGAAGCAGTAAATACAACCTTCAAAAGTAAACTACACTCACTTGAAAGCCAGGTGACCTCTGTTTCATACACAAAACACACACACCAATCATGTGATGTGTGTTTTACCAATGTCAGTGTTTTAGAAATCAGCCAGCACATCTGGTTCTGCATTAAGGCATCAGTAGATCAAGCCAAGCTGACAAACAGCACAGGGCAGGCAGAGGTAAAGTACACCCTGGTTGGGGGTTGGGAAGGGAAGTACTATACGGTTGGCCAGGGGACATGACTCCAGTTGACATCTAAGTCAGATTTCTTAGTGAGAATGACTTGTCTAACAGAAAATAGTGTTGTAAAAAGATTTTATGGCTTAAAAATGTGAACAAAAAATGCTTTATTTAATATTTCCAAATTTAATAATATTTGAGCTTTTTGCAGTTTACTTAATTAAATTGATTTACAATTAAAGTACATGTTTAAATTTGCACGTCATACTGCTGTAACTGCTTAAAATATTGTGCCGTCTTAAACAGATTTCCAGAACCAGTATTACTTTCTAAAATTCAAGAATATAATACTGATATACTGTACACCTATTGTGTTTTATCCCTTAAACAGGCAAAAGATTAGAAAATAAATCATTTCATGTCCCTTTTTAGATCATCTGGACTTAAAAACATACTCAAAGGACTTAAAATATTTAATATTTTCAGGCTTTTATGAGTTATATTTCATAGGATATGTTGTCCTATTAGGATATAAAAAAGTCATCAATATTATTATTAATTTGCAGTTAAAAATGGTAAGATGCAGTCACCTAAACATACTAACATCTGTTTAACCTGTGAGTTTTATCATTTGTTGTCATTTTTCAACTCAAACTACAAAGATGGTCAATATTGTGGTCAATCCCTTTTTTATACCCTTATCTGTATCTCAGGCAATATGAATGTTTTAAACTGTGCTAAATAACAACATGAAGAACTTATAACTTCATTTTCTTCTTCACCACCTTAAGACAATGTTCACAATTAATAATAGGTGTAATATTATTTTTTTTACAAAAGAAAAGTACGATTATTATATATTTATATACCACAAAATCTGACTGTCCTGCTCCAACGGCAGCCACGTTGTATTTAGGTCATGCTGACAAATTGATCACAGACAACTTGAAGCAAGTCATGTGACCCATATACTCAAGACAGACCAAGCTATGATTAAAAATCGTTCTTATGCCCCAAAAAAGACACTAAAGAGTATGTATCTGGTGGTGCACATTGCCCGTTTAATACCCCTAGTAAACCCCCTGCAGGGGATGCAAACTTCTGGTTAGGAATCACTTCTGTACTGCTGCTATATAAGCACAAATATTTGTTAATGGTTTTGTTTAATGATTCTTGGCAAATCTAATGATTTTTCAAGCAGCCAACTCCACAAATGTTCCACCCATGCATCCATGTTATGCTAGCCTATGGTGAGAATCTCACACGGATGACGAATGATTTTGCCCTCTGTCTGTAACTAGATCCGACGAGGACAGAGAAGAGAGAAAGGGCAAAACTCTTCATCTTTCATAAAACCTACCATGATAAAACAGGCATTCTTTCCGATAGCATGGACCACTTTTTAAACATGAATTTCTCACTGCTCTTTTTATGTTTAGTATTAGTCACTATTTTGATTGTGTTTCTCAAGAATTACACCGAAATTATGTTGCAGCCTGATACTACAATCATTCGAATAATTATTAATCTACACTCAGTACCTCATAATGACAAAATGAAAGTAGAATTTTATAAAAGTCTGTAAATTTAATAAAGAGAAAAAACTAAAATATCACAATTCACACAGTCTTTTTGGGTATGACGCAAGAAGCATTGCACACCTGGATTGGGAGATTTTCTGCTGTTTTTCTTTGCAAATCCTCTCATGCTTGGTCAGGTTGGATGGGGACCGCTGGTGGATTTTCAGGTCTCTTCAGAGATTTTTAAAAGGGTTCAAGTCAGGGCTCCAGCTGGGCCACTGTAGAACATTCAGAGTCCCTCTCCTCAACAACCCCTGTGTTGTCTTGGCTGTATGCTTAGCGTCATGTTGGAAGGTGAACCTTTGGTTTTCTTTGAGGATATCTCTGTATTTTGCTTCATTCAGCTCATAGTTCACTGCTGGAATGGTATTGGGCAGATGATGAGCGGTGCCTGGTTTTCTCTAAACAGAACATTTAGACATTTACATTTTGGGTTCATCAGACCAGAGAATATTGTTCCTCACAGCCTGAGAGTCCTTCAGGAGCAATTTTGCAAACTCCAAGTGGGCTTTCATGTTTTTGCACTAAGGAGAGACTTCTGATCTCATGAGCATCGGGTCTTGGTCACCTCTCTTACTAAGGCCCTTTATCCCCCAAATTGGTCAGGCAGCCAGCTTTTGGAAGAGTCCTGGTTGTTCCATTTGAGAACTGTGCTGTAATTTTTTTTAGCCTTTCCTAGATATGTGCTTTGCAACAATCCTGTCTCTGAGCTCTGCATGCAGTTCCTGTGACCTCATGGCTTGGTTTTGCTTTATGTTGCATTCTTCTTCTTTAGTTTTTAGTATGTTGCAGTTGTGCAGTCATGGTAAATGTAAAAACTTGTATTTCTACTCTTCAGAATACTTACACTGTCCTGTAAAATCTAGAATAAGCTACAGCATCTCTATTTGACAAATCCTCTCTACAGTATATATGAATTTTATTAGTATTTTTTCTATAAGTAAAAGTTTGAGAAACAGGAGATTTTATCTCTAGAAACTGTGATTATCAGTAATGATATCATTTCTTTTACCATTTCTTTTCAGCGTGTGGTAAGACCTTTCACAGTCACAAAGTGGGAAAAAAATAAACCATATACCTTAATGGGAAAGCCATAGAGATTTGGTTATCATAAAAAAAACAAGTGGCCAACCCCACACAACATTTGCTCACATTTTTCGGACTTCTTCATCTTAAGAAAAATCACTGTGCCTAATTTTTTAAGTGCCACACAAACAAGTCAGGGGGGATGATGAACGGATGTGCTCTGCACAGGGTCATCCATCACCTTTGCTGTCCGATGCCAGCAGGAACGTGACAGGAACGGTCAAATAACGTTTAGCACATGGACCCGGTGTTGGAGGGGGAGATTACTACTGTCAGGCCCATAATGGATTAGCTTAGGCCAGCCAAGCAGCAGCCAATCAGAATCCAGTGGCTGCATTTGCATAGTTATCAGAGGGCCAGCCAGTCGGCTACGGAGCAAACTTTATTGACAGATGGAGGTGGCCGCCCGACAGACATGCAGCCAGGCTGAGACCAAACAGAGAAAAGCCAATTATGGAGGGATGCAAGGACATTCATCATTCAGTTTGACACCTGTCCAGCTCTTACAAAGGAGAGAACCTCCATCCCTGCACACAGAGGATGCTCATTAGATTGGACTGGAGGAAATAAAGAAAACCGGTGCTTTATTGTCGGATCACAGTGCGGTAAGACAAACGTAAAGCTGGGCTGATGGATGGTAATCCACAGATCTATGAAAGTATAAATTTGAAACTGTCCTGTATCACCACATTTTTTTACCCTTTATGCAATAAGATATCTATCTCTCTTTATCTCTCACCTTCTTTCTTCTGCATCTCTCCTAATGTCCTCATTTGAATAAACAATTTGACAACAGTTGAATTAGGTCTAATCACCAGCCTACCCTTCTTTATTACAGCTAAACTCAAACACCTGTAACTTTACACGTAACGTCAAATGTCACTAAAAGAGCGATGATACAATTAAAGTTGCATCCCTTGCAGAAATGTAAGTTTAAATGCCAGATTTAGGTCGTAAAATACATGTTAAATTATACAACTTTTATTATTTCCAATAGGCCAAATTAATATACAGTAGCAATGAATTTTACCTCGATAATAAAACATTAGGAGCTTCACAGCAGACCCTTGAGGGTGCAATCACAAATTATTGTTTCTGTTACACTGGATAATGCGTCAGTTATTTTGCACAGATTTTCTCATTTTAGTGACCAACATAAAATATGATTTCAACATATCGGTCTGTATATGGTTACCCATATACATGATATAGAATAAAGCAGATATTGTTAGGCTATGGTTTTTAAACTTTAACATGTCTTTCACTCTGCTTTCATTGCTTTGATTTCTTTTAGTCAACTACTACTGCAAAGAAATATTTTGCTCCTTTGTGAATGAGTACACCAACAAGAAATATTCTTCTTACCATTAAAATTGATTCTTAGAGATTGATCTTGTCTGGCTGAATAATCAGTTTCTCACTGGGGTCATGCCTAATTGGTGTAGGTTCCACCCCCTCCACTGATAAGTCATCTGCTGCAGAGAAATTAAGAAACATTTGACATTTGTTCCACATCCCATTGCTCAATAGCCATAGCTGAGCACATGTTTAATCAACATTCATGTCCCCCAGGGAGCTTTGGACTGCTTGCATCATCACCCTCTGACACATTATCAGCCTGTTCCCGGTGCACCCTGGGATGTCGACCAGACAGTTGGCACACACAACCGACTGCAATTGAATCCACATGGGATTTTAATGTGGGGGTAAATATTGTCTTTTCATTCTATACTGTATTGAAGAAGATACTAAACCCAGGACCCATGTGGTTTAATTGAAACTCCAATGCTGAAACTCTGCAGGATCAAATGTCACTCATGCATGAGTGCTGGTATCATGCTGGGACGCAAACTAGCTTCAGGGGCATGATGGGATATGGTGTCATACCAGAATGTTCACCATTGTGAGAGGTGCATAAGTAATAGGTGGGAGAGTTGTAGCTGTAGTCCCTAAGTGCAAAGTCCTATTGTTCTTAACATGGTTAAAAACTTGGCACACACATCAAAGTTGCTGGCCATTAGGCCTAGGCGAAGGTTGGCATGTGGGCGTGGCAGGGGGGCTCTGTAGCGCCCCCTGTAATGGGTCATATAAAATTGGTGCGTAGATCGTGTGTACATGTATGCACATGCACAAAACCCGAAGTCGGCTATTTGGGATTTTGTGAAAAGTGTGTGTGCCAAACCTTTTAAATACTCATCTCAGGGGATTTATTTTCACCAAACTTGATCAATATGATGGCAAAACACTGATGATGCAAAATTGCGAACGGATTTGTGATATCTCGAACATTGTTGCCACGGGGTTGCAATAAATGTATGGCAAAATCAGGGAAAATTGGAAGTGTGTTATATCTTTGCCGTACATTGAGTGATTTCGATCAACACAGTTACCAAACTTGGTGTATGTATTGTTCTCACCAATCCGGATAGCTTTTTAAATTACAGTAATTAGCCCCGCCCAAAAGGAAGTCAGCTATTGTGGATATAATGTGGATTTTTGACAATGCATGAGGTGAACTTTTATACTCATCCTAGTGAATTCACAAGACTGTCACTCAATTGGTCAACGTAATGCAAAGACATTAAAGATGCTAAACTGCAGACAGGTTTTTGATATATCAAACGGTGTGGCCTTGGAGATACAAAAAATGTATGGCAAAAACAAAAACAGGAAATTTCTTATATCTTCTGCATACATTGAGTGATTTGAATGATGTTGCTGTGGCAAAGCAATATATTTATGGCAAAAAATGAAACCAGAAAGTGTCTCATATCTTGTGCATGCAGTTTGTGATTTAGATCACACTTACAATGTATGTTTAGTCATGGGTGCTGATCACCTGGAAGGGCCAATTGTGAGTCACAGTCACAGCGCCACCAGGTGGCAAGCAGGAAGTGTGACACCACATTAAAATGGTACATTGATATTTGCCCACTTCAATGCATGTGTCCACCGTGCATTGTTTCTTGTCATCGCTGCTTGTAGCTATAGTAATATATTATTTCTTGAAAAACATGTAAAGTCTGTTTAAATAATGTAGATGAGCATGTGCACATACTAGAATCAAAACACACAAATAGTAAGATTCACAAATGCAAAAAAATTCGTATTGAAAACATAGTGCTCCTCAATGCACAACAATATATCCGTGCACAAACACAAACTGTGTTATGGCTAGGACTATGGTAGCTCAGCTCTCCATGTGGAGAATTACATCAGTATGGGTGTGTGGTGCAAACCCTGTATAAGTGGATGTGCCAGAGGATGATGAATGACTGAGTAAATACCCAGCATCCCAAGAGCCCTGATACAACCAGCCAAAACCCCCATCCATCTGAGCCTGGTCCACATCACCTCATTTGTCAAGGAAAACCATTTTCTGTGCAGCCAAGCAGCCAGTTTGGGGTTACCATTCTCTCCTTTATTACAACTGAAGGGATACATGGAGGTCTTGAACACATCTTAGAAATTTGTACTCTATGCAGCATTTTTGCAACAGCTTTTGAGAATTGCATTTTCATTCCTCAGTTAATATTTATCCTATTTTTCTCTAATGAAAATGATATGGGTCTACAGGTGCTGCTATGTTGTATATGGGTGGGACAAAAATGATAAAGAATATGTCTGCAAGTAGCAATGACGGGCCCAGGCACTACTGCTCCTACATGGTGACTCTATGTCGGAAAATAATAAATAGGAAATGTCACTAAAATATTGTTGTAAGTGAATCATTTCCTGCTTGCCAGTTGGTGGCTCAATGACTATGACTTAAAACAGCCATATCCATGTGATTACTCCTTTAAGCCTAAACATAGTGTTTACCCTTAATATAAATGCCCAAGGAGGCATAAGACACTTTCTGTTTCATAAGTTAATGCCTAGCCATGTCAACATCATTCAAGATATAAAAAACCTGTTCACACTTTAGCATCTACCCCTCCATGTGCATGTCTAAGCTTGTGTTCATGCCCAATGCTCAACAACTAGTAAGGGCACACTCGAAAACACAACTTAAAATATAGTATTATAGTTTGAAGCATTACCATGGCAACACTTTAATATATCACAAAGGTTTTTTTACAAATTATCATCAGCCATGTCTCAGAATTCTGACAAGAACTAACATTCAGAACTTTTTCAGGAACAGTTTTATAGTGCTGCATTTTACATCGTTTTAATAAAACTACAATTAAAAAATTATATTCAACCTGCCAAAATGGCTAGTGAAAGTGACTGTCTTACCCACCACAGTTGAAATCTAACCCCATTTGGCGGGCTGGGTGTTAATGTCAAGCCCTGCTTGGCATCACATTGAATAGGTTTGGTGACAATCGCATGAATCATAAATAAGCCGTATTTAAAAGTTTGCTGCATGCACTTTTTACAAAATCCAAATGCCAGACTTCCTGTTAAGTGGAGCTAATGGATGTCAATGCAAAAGGCTATCCATGTGCCGACTGTACATGTTTCCTCTATCTATGTACCAAGTTCATATGACCCGTTACAGGGGGCGCTACAGAGCCTCCCTGCCATGCCCATGGGCCAACCTTTGACTGGGCCTAATGGTGCGTATGCCACATTTCCAAGAGTTTTTTAACATGTTAAGGGCCGCAAAATGCCCCCAAAATATTAGGGTTTGTGCCCAAAAAAAGCACCAGGAAAATATCAGGACTCTACACCTCTGGTGCAGGCTGCTGGTGCTCGGGCCCTAATAATTCTGACCAAAACAGAGCTTGGGCACTAATTAAATCTACAAGCAGTGTTGCTCCTTGCACCTGTCCCACCACCACATTGCTTTAAGAAAACAGTAAATGGTGGACAGTATGCATTTAAGCAAGTAAATAGGCAAGGACTATGTCAAAGTCATATATCCACCCCATTACCTGCCGCCAGCTGGTGGTGCTCTATGACTACAAGTGAATATTGGCATGTGGATGTGTTCAGGCCATGACTCTTAACATCCTGTTTCATGACGAAACACTGAACTTTGGCAGGGCGTCATTGACACAACCTTTAACAAAACTCAAAAGCATTGCATAGACCTTTAGATGAAATTGACCAATGATGTTGATCTGAGTAAACTCTAGGTGGAGTTTGTTAAGGTATAACTTTTGTAAATGGTAAAAGTTAAATGAAAACTGTTGAGAAATTTTAAACAACAGACTTCCTGTCAGGTGTACAGACTTTTTTGTAGGTGTTGTTACAATACATGAGTCTAGAGTACTAGATAAAGTATAGTACATAAAACACAGCGTAAGGGACACTTTTTTATTTGTGTAGGTAGAACTAAAGCCATAGAGGTGTCGCTTGATCTCTAATAATAATAAAAATACTAAGTTACAATAGGGTTTCAGTGCTACATGCTAGAACCCCTAACGGTAAAAATCCTACCAATTGAAAAGCAAAAAATTTCAATAAATGTTTTTTAAAACTCCTACCAATTAACACAGGGTTTCAGCGCCACACGTTATTAAATCGTTAGAAAATGTAAGGTTTCGTATGAGAACTGTAGGAATGACGGTAACCACAAAGGGGATTTAGGTACAGCTCGACACAAGCACAGAGAAACAAAGACTGAAAGCCGTCGTCATTAATCTAAGTCACTGGCCGGTGCTGGCGCAATCTGCATGACCAGGGCAGTGACAAATGTCACTATAGACTGCAGCATCCAATCTCCCCTGCTTCATCCCCCGTTAATGTCACATACATCAGAGCCAAGCCGCCCGCACCATGTCGCAGAAAATTAAACTGCTTACAGATAAGGGCTAATTGCGTGGACAAGCGAGCAGTGATGGGGGATGGTTGCATAAACAGTTTTTCTCGAGAATGTGGCTTTAATATGCATTTGTGTGCGTGTATATAATTAATACTTGTATAAGAAATAATGAAATTGCACAAATTAAGCATGACCGTTTTGTGCCTATAAAGGTTTATTCTAAAGCATTTGTATTATTTGACATGAACTTCGTGAGTAAACTAAAATTTGACCCTGTCTGTGAAAACCAGGCTAAAGTCTCAAAATCAAATTATGAGATAACAAGCATTAAACTTTAATTTTAACTGGACATGTCATTACTCAGTCAATATTAAAGATATCAAGATGATATTTTTTACATAATGTAAGATGATTTTATAGAGAAAACATTACATCACAAAAGAATGACTTTAGGGTTTTCACAGGGAGGGGCACATTATTTAAACAGGTCAATCCCGTCGAACAGCGCTCTATGTTGCTTCATAACACTGCCATCTGCTGGCACAAGAGTTTAAAGTCCACACAAAATCAACCTTTACCCTATTACTTTGTTATCTCGTATTACTAGTTTTGTGGTTAACAATTCATTTGTGCAAGTCAAACCACAATTTTGTTTTGCAATCTTTAATCAATCTTTATTCATTAATCATTTCATATCTGAAAATAAAAGTATGCTCTGTAGCTTCCTTGTTAGCAAAGGTCCAAATATGTTTTTAAATAAATAAACAATATTTATTTAATAATTAAATACAAATTCAGTTGAGGCCTGTTGGATATGCATATTAAAAGATAAGATTATTATAAGATTACTACAAGCCAAATATTTTTACAGTCAGATACTTACGTATGTATGGAACATGCAAGGCCTTGTAATTGAGAAAGGACATGTTGAAAAAAGGGTATTTTGCTACTTGTCCAATATATTTAATTTACACCAAATGAGACCAAAATGCATAGTATTTGGGGGGGCAGGCCTTCGGGTTGATCCATTGCTCAACCCGAAGTGTGTTATACATCTTCGGAAGGTTGTATTTTGGGGGAACCAGTTTTCCCAGGCCTTCAGGTAGATCCGTTCCCTCTGTGATCTCAGCATAAGAGACATGATCTGTGGATTACAAGTGTTATTTATAAAGATGACACTTAAATACATCACCAGTATCACTGTAGATGAATTTTTCTGTGTTAAAACTGTTACACATAAATATAAACCTTAAATACATCACCAGCATCACTGTAGTGTGTTATACATCTTCAGAAGGTTGTATTTTGGGGGAACCAGTTTTCCCAGGCCTTCAGGTAGATCCGTTCCCCCTGTGATCTCAGCATAAGAGACATGATCTGTGGATTAAAAGTGTTACACATCAAGAAGACACTTAAATACATCACCAGCATCACTGAAGTGTGTTATACATCCCAGAGATCACCAGCATCACTGTAGATGTATTTGTCTGAGGAATAAAAGCGTTATACACCAAGAAGTGAAGTGTGTTATACTTCCTCAAAAGGTAATATGAGAGAAAAAGATTTCCCAGGCCTTCAGGTAGATCCGTTGCCCCTGTGCACTTAGTTTAGGAAATTTGATCTGTGGAGTAAGTGTTACATATAATAATGACACAAAAATACATCACCAGCATTACTGAAGTGTGTTATACATCCCCGAGGTCACCAGCATCACTGTACATGTATTTTTCTGTGAATTAAAAGCGTTACACATCAAGAAGACACTTAAATACATCACCAGCATTACTGAAGTGTGTTATACATCCTCAAAAGGTAATATATATGAGATAACCAGTTTTCCCAGACCTTCAGGTAGATCCGTTCCCCCTGTGATTTCAGCGTAAGAGACATGATCTGTGGATTACAAGTGTTACACATCAAGAAGACACTTAAATACATCACCAGCATTACTGAAGTGTGTTATACATCCTCAAAAGGTAATATATATATGAGAACCAGTTTTCCCAGACCTTCAGGTAGATCCGTTCCCCCTGTGATCTCAGCGTAAGAGACATGATCTGTGGATTAAAAGTGTTACACATAATGATGACACCAAAATACATCACCAGCATCAATGAAGTGTGTTATACATCCTCAAAAGGTAATATATATGAGATAACCAGTTTTCCCAGACCTTCAGGTAGATCCGTTCCCCCTGTGATTTCAGCGTAAGAGACATGATCTGTGGATTACAAGTGTTACACATAATGATGACACTTAAATACATCACCAGCATTACTGAAGTGTGTTATACATCCTCAAAAGGTAATATATATATGAGATAACCAGTTTTCCCAGGTCTTCAGGTAGATCCGTTCCCCCTGTGATCTCAGCGTAAGAGACATGATCTGTGGATTAAAAGTGTTACACATAATAATGACACCAAAATACATCACCAGCATCAATGAAGTGTGTTATACATCCTCAAAAGGTAATATATATATGAGATAACCAGTTTTCCCAGGTCTTCAGGTAGATCCGTTCCCCCTGTGATTTCAGCGTAAGAGACATGATCTGTGGATTAAAAGTGTTACACATAATGATGACACCAAAATACATCACCA
The DNA here is from genome assembly GCA_019155185.1 of Beaufortia kweichowensis. Taxonomy (NCBI): domain Eukaryota; kingdom Metazoa; phylum Chordata; class Actinopteri; order Cypriniformes; family Gastromyzontidae; genus Beaufortia; species Beaufortia kweichowensis. The sequence goes on from CM032807.1 coordinate 13,820,457, forward strand.
GCATCAATGAAGTGTGTTATACATCCTCAAAAGGTAATATATATGAGATAACCAGTTTTCCCAGACCTTCAGGTAGATCCGTTCCCCCTGTGATTTCAGCGTAAGAGACGTGATCTGTGGATTAAAAGTGTTACACATCAAGAAGACACTTAAATACATCACCAGCATTACTGAAGCGTGTTATACATCCTCAAAAGGTAATATATATGAGATAACCAGTTTTCCCAGGTCTTCAGGTAGATCCGTTCCCCCTGTGATTTCAGCGTAAGAGACATGATCTGTGGATTACAAGTGTTACACATAATGATGACACTTAAATACATCACCAGCATCAATGAAGTGTGTTATACATCCTCAAAAGGTAATATATATATATGAGATAACCAGTTTTCCCAGACCTTCAGGTAGATCCATTCCCCCTGTGATTTCAGCGTAAGAGACATGATCTGTGGATTACAAGTGTTACACATCAAGAAGACACTTAAATACATCACCAGCATCAATGAAGTGTGTTATACATCCTCAAAAGGTAATATATATATGAGATAACCAGTTTTCCCAGGTCTTCAGGTAGATCCGTTCCCCCTGTGATCTCAGCGTAAGAGACATGATCTGTGGATTAAAAGTGTTACACATCAAGAAGACACTTAAATACATCACCAGCATCAATGAAGTGTGTTATACATCCTCAAAAGGTAATATATATGAGATAACCAGTTTTCCCAGGTCTTCAGGTAGATCCGTTCCCCCTGTGATTTCAGCGTAAGAGACATGATCTGTGGATTACAAGTGTTACACATCAAGAATACACTTAAATACATCACCAGCATTACTGAAGTGTGTTATACATCCTCAAAAGGTAATATATATGAGATAACCAGTTTTCCCAGACCTTCAGGTAGATCCGTTCCCCCTGTGATTTCAGCGTAAGAGACATGATCTGTGGATTAAAAGTGTTACACATAATGATGACACCAAAATACATCACCAGCATCAATGAAGTGTGTTATACATCCTCAAAAGGTAATATATATGAGATAACCAGTTTTCCCAGGTCTTCAGGTAGATCCGTTCCCCCTGTGATCTCAGCATAAGAGACATGATCTGTGGATTAAAAGTGTTACACATCAAGAAGACACTTAAATACATCACCAGCATCACTGAAGTGTGTTATACATCCCAGAGATCACCAGCATCACTGTAGATGTATTTGTCTGAGGGAATAAAAGCGTTATCCACCAAGAAGTGAAGTGTGTTATACTTCCTCAAAGGTAATATGAGAGAAAAGATTTCCCAGGCCTTCAGGTAGATCCGTTGCCCTTCTGTGCACTTAGTTTAGGAAATTTGATCTGTGGAGTAAGTGTTACATATAATGATGACACCAAAATACATCACCAGCATTACTGAAGTGTGTTATACATCCCGAGGTCACCAGCATCACTGTACATGTGTGAATTAAAAGCGTTACACATCAAGAAGACACTTAAATACATCACCAGCATTACTGAAGTGTGTTATACATCCTCAAAAGGTAATATATATGAGATAACCAGTTTTCCCAGACCTTCAGGTAGATCCGTTCCCCTGTGATTTCAGCTGTAAGAGACATGATCTGTGGATTACAAGTGTTACACATCAAGAAGACACTTAAATACATCACCAGCATTACTGAAGTGTGTTATACATCCTCAAAAGGTAATATATATATGAGAACCAGTTTTCCCAGACCTTCAGGTAGATCCGTTCCCCTGTGATCTCAGCGTAAGAGACATGATCTGTGGATTAAAAGTGTTACACATAATGATGACACCAAAATACATCACCAGCATCAATGAAGTGTGTTATACATCCTCAAAAGGTAATATATATGAGATAACCAGTTTTCCCAGACCTTCAGGTAGATCCGTTCCCCTGTGATTTCAGCGTAAGAGACATGATCTGTGGATTACAAGTGTTACACATAATGATGACACTAAAATACAAAGTGTGTTATACATGTTTTTCCCAGGTCTTCAGGTACAAGAGACATGATCTGTGGATTAAAAGTGTTACACATAATGATGACACCAAAATACATCACCAGCATCAATGAAGTGTGTTATACATCCTCAAAAGGTAATATATATGAGATAACCAGTTTTCCCAGGTCTTCAGGTAGATCCGTTCCCCTGTGATTTCAGCGTAAGAGACATGATCTGTGGATTAAAAGTGTTACACATAATGATGACACCAAAATACATCACCAGCATCAATGAAGTGTGTTATACATCCTCAAAAGGTAATATATATGAGATAACCAGTTTTCCCAGGTCTTCAGGTAGATCCGTTCCCCCTGTGATTTCAGCGTAAGAGACATGATCTGTGGATTAAAAGTGTTACACATCAAGAAGACACTTAAATACATCACCAGCATTACTGAAGTGTGTTATACATCCTCAAAGGTAATAGCAGTTTTCCCAGGTCTTCAGGTAGATCCGTTCCCCTGTGATCTCAGCGTAAGAGACATGATCTGTGGATTAAAAGTGTTACACATCAAGAAGACACTCATCACCAGCATCAATGAAGTGTGTTATACATCCTCAAAAGGTAATATATATGAGATAACCAGTTTTCCCAGGTCTTCAGGTAGATCCGTTCCCCTGTGATCTCAGCGTAAGAGACATGATCTGTGGATTAAAAGTGTTACACATCATGAAGACACCAAATACATCACCAGCATCAATGAAGTGTGTTATACATCCTCAAAGGTAATATATATATGAGATAACCAGTTTTCCCAGGTCTTCAGGTAGATCCGTTCCCCTGTGATCTCTCAAGCGTAAGAGACATGATCTGTGGATTAAAAGTGTTACACATAATGATGACACCAAAATACATCACCAGCATCAATGAAGTGTGTTATACATCCTCAAAGGTAATATATATGAGATAACCAGTTTTCCCAGGTCTTCAGGTAGATCCGTTCCCCTGTGATTTCAGCGTAAGAGACATGATCTGTGGATTAAAAGTGTTACACATAATGATGACACCAAAATACATCACCAGCATCAATGAAGTGTGTTATACATCCTCAAAAGGTAATATATATATGAGATAACCAGTTTTCCCAGACCTTCAGGTCTTCTAGGTAGATCCGTTCCCCTGTGATTTCAGCGTAAGAGACATGATCTGTGGATTAAAAGTGTTACACATAATGATGACACCAAAATACATCACCAGCATCAATGAAGTGTGTTATACATCCTCAAAGGTAATATATATGAGATAACCAGTTTTCCCAGGTCTTCAGGTAGATCCGTTCCCCTGTGATCTCAGCGTAAGAGACATGATCTGTGGATTAAAAGTGTTACACATAATGATGACACCAAAATACATCACCAGCATCAATGAAGTGTGTTATACATCCTCAAAGGTAATATATATGAGATAACCAGTTTTCCCAGGTCTTCAGGTAGATCCGTTCCCCTGTGATTTCAGCGTAAGAGACATGATCTGTGGATTACAAGTGTTACACATAATGATGACACCAAAATACATCACCAGCATCAATGAAGTGTGTTATACATCCTCAAAAGGTAATATATATATGAGATAACCAGTTTTCCCAGGTCTTCAGGTAGATCCGTTCCCCTGTGATTTCAGCGTAAGAGACATGATCTGTGGATTAAAGTGTTACACATAATGATGACACCAAAATACATCACCAGCATCAATGAAGTGTGTTATACATCCTCAAAAGGTAATATATATATGAGATAACCAGTTTTCCCAGACCTTCAGGTAGATCCGTTCCCCCTGTGATTTCAGCGTAAGAGACATGATCTGTGGATTAAAAGTGTTACACATAATGATGACACCAAAATACATCACCAGCATCAATGAAGTGTGTTATACATCCTCAAAAGGTAATATATATATGAGATAACCAGTTTTCCCAGGTCTTCAGGTAGATCCGTTCCCCCTGTGATTTCAGCGTAAGAGACATGATCTGTGGATTAAAAGTGTTACACATAATGATGACAAATACAAAATACATCACCAGCATCAATGAAGTGTGTTATACATCCTCAAAAGGTAATATATATGAGATAACCAGTTTTCCCAGGTCTTCAGGTAGATCCGTTCCCCTGTGATTTCAGCGTAAGAGACATGATCTGTGGATTAAAAGTGTTACACATAATGATGACACCAAAATACATCACCAGCATCAATGAAGTGTGTTATACATCCTCAAAGGTAATATATATGAGATAACCAGTTTTCCCAGGTCTTCAGGTAGATCCGTTCCCCTGTGATTTCAGCGTAAGAGACATGATCTGTGGATTACAAGTGTTACACATAATGAAGACACTTAAATACATCACCAGCATCACTGAAGTGTGTTATACATCCTCAAAAGGTAATATATATGAGATAACCAGTTTTCCCAGGTCTTCAGGTAGATCCGTTCCCCTGTGATTTCAGCGTAAGAGACATGATCTGTGGATTACAAGTGTTACACATAATGATGACACCAAAATACATCACCAGCATCAATGAAGTGTGTTATACATCCTCAAAAGGTAATATATATGAGATAACCAGTTTTCCCAGGTCTTCAGGTAGATCCGTTCCCCTGTGATTTCAGCGTAAGAGACATGATCTGTGGATTAAAAGTGTTACACATAATGATGACACCAAAATACATCACCAGCATCAATGAAGTGTGTTATACATCCTCAAAAGGTAATATATATGAGATAACCAGTTTTCCCAGGTCTTCAGGTAGATCCGTTCCCCTGTGATTTCAAGAGACATGATCTGTGGATACACATAATATATACATCACCAGCATCAATGAAGTGTGTTATACATCCTCAAAGGTTATATCCAGTTTTCCCAGGTCTTCAGGTAGATCCGTTCCCCTGTGATTTCAGCGTAAGAGACATGATCTGTGGATTAAAAGTGTTACACATAATGATGACACCAAAATACATCACCAGCATCAATGAAGTGTGTTATACATCCTCAAAAGGTAATATATATGAGATAACCAGTTTTCCCAGGTCTTCAGGTAGATCCGTTCCCCTGTGATTTCAGCGTAGAGACATGATCTGTGGATTACAAGTGTTACACATAATGATGACACCAAAATACATCACCAGCATCAATGAAGTGTGTTATACATCCTCAAAGGTAATATATATATGAGATAACCAGTTTTCCCAGGTCTTCAGGTAGATCCGTTCCCCTGTGATTTCAGCGTAAGAGACATGATCTGTGGATTACAAGTGTTACACATAATGATGACACCAAAATACATCACCAGCATCAATGAAGTGTGTTATACATCCTCAAAAGGTAATATATATGAGATAACCAGTTTTCCCAGGTCCTTCAGGTAGATCCGTTCCCCTGTGATTTCAGCGTGAAGAGACATGATCTGTGGATTACAAGTGTTACACATAATGATGACACCAAAATACATCACCAGCATCAATGAAGTGTGTTATACATCCTCAAAAGGTAATATATATATGAGATAACCAGTTTTCCCAGGTCTTCAGGTAGATCCGTTCCCCTGTGATTTCAGCGTAAGAGACATGATCTGTGGATTACAAGTGTTACACATAATGATGACACCAAAATACATCACCAGCATCAATGAAGTGTGTTATACATCCTCAAAGGTAATATATATGAGATAACCAGTTTTCCCAGGTCTTCAGGTAGATCCGTTCCCCTGTGATTTCAGCGTAAGAGACATGATCTGTGGATTAAAAGTGTTACACATAATGATGACACCAAAATACATCACCAGCATCAATGAAGTGTGTTATACATCCTCAAAGGTAATATATATGAGAGATAACCAGTTTTCCCAGGTCTTCAGGTAGATCCGTTCCCCTGTGATCTCAGCGTAGGACATGATCTGTGGATTAAAAGTGTTACACATCAAGAAGACACTTAAATACATCACCAGCATGTGATTCCTCAAAAGGTAATATATATGAGAGTTTTCCCAGGTCTTCATGATCTGTGGATTAAAAGTGTTACACATAATGATGACACTTAAATACATCACCAGCATCAATGAAGTGTGTTATACATCCTCAAAGGTAATATATATGAGATAACCAGTTTTCCCAGGTCTTCAGGTAGATCCGTTCCCCTGTGATTTCAGCGTAAGAGACATGATCTGTGGATTACAAGTGTTACACATAATGATGACACCAAAATACATCACCAGCATCAATGAAGTGTGTTATACATCCTCAAAGGTAATATATATGAGATAACCAGTTTTCCCAGGTCTTCAGGTAGATCCGTTCCCCTGTGATTTCAGCGCGTAGAGACATGATCTGTGGATTAAAAGTGTTACACATAATGATGACACCAAAATACATCACCAGCATCAATGAAGTGTGTTATACATCCTCAAAAGGTAATATATATGAGATAACCAGTTTTCCCAGGTCTTCAGGTAGATCCGTTCCCCTGTGATTTCAGCGTAAGAGACATGATCTGTGGATTAAAAGTGTTACACATAATGATGACACCAAAATACATCACCAGCATCAATGAAGTGTGTTATACATCCTCAAAAGGTAATATATATGAGATAACCAGTTTTCCCAGGTCTTCAGGTAGATCCGTTCCCCAGCTGTGATCTGTGGATTAAAAGTGTTACACATCAAGAGACACCTAAATACATCACCAGCATTAATGAAGTGTTACACATCCTCAAAAGAATACATATGAGAAATACAGTTTTCCCAGGTCTTCAGGTAGATCATTTCAGCTGAGACATGATCTGTGGATTATACATCATCCTCAAAAGGTAATATATATATGAGATAACCAGTTTTCCCAGGTCTTCAGGTAGATCCGTTCCCCTGTGATCTCAGCGTAGAGACATGATCTGTGGATTAAAAGTGTTACACATAATGATGACACCAAAATACATCACCAGCATCAATGAAGTGTGTTATACATCCTCAAAAGGTAATATATATGAGATAACCAGTTTTCCCAGGTCTTCAGGTAGATCCGTTCCCCCTGTGATTTCAGCGTAAGAGACATGATCTGTGGATTAAAAGTGTTACACATAAAGAAGACACTTAAATACATCACCAGCATCAATGAAGTGTGTTATACATCCTCAAAAGGTAATATATATGAGATAACCAGTTTTCCCAGGTCTTCAGGTAGATCCGTTCCCCCTGTGATTTCAGCGTAAGAGACATGATCTGTGGATTAAAAGTGTTACACATAATGATGACACCAAAATACATCACCAGCATCAATGAAGTGTGTTATACATCCTCAAAAGGTAATATATATGAGATAACCAGTTTTCCCAGACCTTCAGGTAGATCCGTTCCCCCTGTGATTTCAGCGTAAGAGACATGATCTGTGGATTAAAAGTGTTACACATAATGATGACACCAAAATACATCACCAGCATCAATGAAGTGTGTTATACATCCTCAAAAGGTAATATATATATGAGATAACCAGTTTTCCCAGACCTTCAGGTAGATCCGTTCCCCCTGTGATTTCAGCGTAAGAGACATGATCTGTGGATTAAAAGTGTTACACATAATGATGACACCAAAATACATCACCAGCATCAATGAAGTGTGTTATACATCCTCAAAAGGTAATATATATGAGATAACCAGTTTTCCCAGGTCTTCAGGTAGATCCGTTCCCCCTGTGATCTCAGCGTAAGAGACATGATCTGTGGATTAAAAGTGTTACACATAATGATGACACCAAAATACATCACCAGCATCAATGAAGTGTGTTATACATCCTCAAAAGGTAATATATATGAGATAACCAGTTTTCCCAGGTCTTCAGGTAGATCCAGTTTGTGATTTCAGCAGAGACATGATCTGTGGATTACAAGTGTTACATCCGATGACACTTCATCACCAGCATGAAGTGATACATCCTCAAAGGTAATATATATATGAGATAACCAGTTTTCCCAGACAGGTAGATCCGTGTGATTCAAAGAGACATGTCTGTGGATTACATAATGATGACACCAAAATACATCACCAGCATCAATGAAGTGTGTTATACATCCTCAAAGGTAATATATATGAGATAACCAGTTTTCCCAGACCTTCAGGTAGATCCGTTCCCCTGTGATTTCAGCGTAAGAGACATGATCTGTGGATTACAAGTGTTACACATAATGATGACACCAAAATACATCACCAGCATTACTGAAGTGTGTTATACATCCTCAAAAGGTAATATATATGAGATAACCAGTTTTCCCAGGTCTTCAGGTAGATCCGTTCCCCCTGTGATTTCAGCGTAAGAGACATGATCTGTGGATTACAAGTGTTACACATCAAGAAGACACTTAAATACATCACCAGCATTACTGAAGTGTGTTATACATCCTCAAAGGTAATATATATATGAGATAACCAGTTTTCCCAGACCTTCAGGTAGATCCGTTCCCCCTGTGATTTCAGCGTAAGAGACATGATCTGTGGATTACAAGTGTTACACATAATGATGACACCAAAATACATCACCAGCATTACTGAAGTGTGTTATACATCCTCAAAGGTAATATATATATAGATAACCAGTTTTCCCAGGTCTTCAGGTAGATCCGTTCCCCTGTGATTTCAGCGTAAGAGACATGATCTGTGGATTACAAGTGTTACACATCAAGAAGACACCAAAATACATCACCAGCATCACTGAAGTGTGTTATACATCCTCAAAGGTAATATATATATGAGATAACCAGTTTTCCCAGGTCTTCAGGTAGATCCGTTCCCCCTGTGATCTCAGCGTAAGAGACATGATCTGTGGATTACAAGTGTTACACATCAAGAAGACACTTAAATACATCACCAGCATTACTGAAGTGTGTTATACATCCTCAAAAGGTAATATATATATGAGATAACCAGTTTTCCCAGGTCTTCAGGTAGATCCGTTCCCCCTGTGATTTCAGCGTAAGAGACATGATCTGTGGATTACAAGTGTTACACATAATGATGACACCAAAATACATCACCAGCATCAATGAAGTGTGTTATACATCCTCAAAAGGTAATATATATATGAGATAACCAGTTTTCCCAGACCTTCAGGTAGATCCGTTCCCCCTGTGATCTCAGCGTAAGAGACATGATCTGTGGATTAAAAGTGTTACACATAATGATGACACCAAAATACATCACCAGCATCAATGAAGTGTGTTATACATCCTCAAAAGGTAATATATATATGAGATAACCAGTTTTCCCAGGTCTTCAGGTAGATCCGTTCCCCCTGTGATTTCAGCGTAAGAGACATGATCTGTGGATTAAAAACTGTTGACACCAAAATACACATAAAGATGACACTTAAATACATAATCAACATCACTGAAGTGTGTTATACATCCTCAAAAGGTAATATATATATGAGATAACCAGTTTTCCCAGACCTTCAGGTAGATCCGTTCCCCCTGTGATTTCAGCGTAAGAGACATGATCTGTGGATTAAAAGTGTTACACATAATGATGACACCAAAATACATCACCAGCATCAATGAAGTGTGTTATACATCCTCAAAAGGTAATATATATGAGATAACCAGTTTTCCCAGGTCTTCAGGTAGATCCGTTCCCCCTGTGATTTCAGCGTAAGAGACATGATCTGTGGATTAAAAGTGTTACACATCAAGAAGACACTTAAATACATCACCAGCATTACTGAAGTGTGTTATACATCCTCAAAAGGTAATATATATGAGATAACCAGTTTTCCCAGGTCTTCAGGTAGATCCGTTCCCCCTGTGATCTCAGCGTAAGAGACATGATCTGTGGATTAAAAGTGTTACACATAATGATGACACCAAAATACATCACCAGCATCAATGAAGTGTGATTTCATACATCCTCAAAAGGTATATATATATAATACATGAGATAACCAGTTTTCCCTCAGATATATATGAGATAACCTTCCCAGGTTCAGGTAGATCCGTTCCCCTGTGATTTCAGCGTAAGAGACATGATCTGTGGATTAAAAGTGTTACACATAATGATGACACCAAAATACATCACCAGCATCAATGAAGTGTGTTATACATCCTCAAAAGGTAATATATATGAGATAACCAGTTTTCCCAGGTCTTCAGGTAGATCCGTTCCCCCTGTGATCTCAGCGTAAGAGACATGATCTGTGGATTAAAAGTGTTACACATAATGATGACACCAAAATACATCACCAGCATCAATGAAGTGTGTTATACATCCTCAAAAGGTAATATATATGAGATAACCAGTTTTCCCAGGTCTTCAGGTAGATCCGTTCCCCTGTGATTTCAGCGTAAGAGACATGATCTGTGGATTAAAAGTGTTACACATAAAGATGACACCAAAATACATCACCAGCATCAATGAAGTGTGTTATACATCCTCAAAAGGTAATATATATGAGATAACCAGTTTTCCCAGACCTTCAGGTAGATCCGTTCCCCCTGTGATTTCAGCGTAAGAGACATGATCTGTGGATTAAAAGTGTTACACATCAATGATGACACTTAAATACATCACCAGCATTACTGAAGTGTGTTATACATCCTCAAAGGTAATATATATGAGATAACCAGTTTTCCCAGGTCTTCAGGTAGATCCGTTCCCCTGTGATTTCAGCGTAAGAGACATGATCTGTGGATTAAAAGTGTTACACATAAAGAAGACACTTAAATACATCACCAGCATCAATGAAGTGTGTTATACATCCTCAAAAGGTAATATATATGAGATAACCAGTTTTCCCAGACCTTCAGGTAGATCCGTTCCCCCTGTGATTTCAGCGTAAGAGACATGATCTGTGGATTACAAGTGTTACACATAATGATGACACTTAAATACATCACCAAAATTACTGAAATGTGTTATACATCTTCGAAAGGTAATATATATATGAGAGAACCAGTTTTCCCAGACCTTCAGGTAGATCCGTTCCCCCTGTGATCTCAGCGTAAGACATTTGATCTATGGATTAAAAGTGTTACACATAATGATGACACCAAAATACATCACCAGCATCAATGAAGTGTGTTATACATCCTCAAAAGGTAATATATATGAGATAACCAGTTTTCCCAGACCTTCAGGTAGATCCGTTCCCCCTGTGATTTCAGCGTAAGAGACATGATCTGTGGATTATAAGTGTTACACATAATGATGACACCAAAATACATCACCAGCATCAATGAAGTGTGTTATACATCCTCAAAAGGTAATATATATATGAGATAACCAGTTTTCCCAGACCTTCAGGTAGATCCGTTCCCCCTGTGATTTCAGCTTAAGAGACATGATCTGTGGATTACAAGTGTTACACATAATGATGACACTTAAATACGTCACCAAAATTACTGAAATGTGTTATACATCTTCGAAAGGTAATATATATATGAGAGAACCAGTTTTCTCAGACCTTCAGGTAGATCCGTTCCCCCTGTGATTTCAGCGTAAGAGACATGATCTGTGGATTATAAGTGTTACACATAATGATGACACTTAAATACATCACCAAAATTACTGAAATGTGTTATACATCTTCGAAAGGTAATATATATATGAGAGAACCAGTTTTCTCAGACCTTCAGGTAGATCCGTTCCCCCTGTGATTTTAGCGTAAGAGACATGATCTGTGGATTATAAGTGTTACACATAATGATTTAAAATACATCACCAGCATAATGATGTGTTACACATCCTCAAAAGGTAAATACATCCACCCAACCTTCACTGAAATCGTTCCCCTGTGATCTCAGCGTGATGTGTTATACATCTTTACGAAGGTAAATACATATCAATCACTGAAGATAACCCTCAGTTTCCCAGGTCTTCAGGTAGATCCGTTCCTCCTGTGATCTCAGCGTAAGAGATTTGATCTGTGGATTAAAGCTTTACACATTTGTGATACATCCATTAATTAATTAAATATTATCTGTTATGTAAAGACAGAAATAAGGGCTATTATTAGCAAGTACACTAATAATTTAGCAATAAAGCATTTGAAAACAACACTTTGTATACCAACACTTTCTAAAGTCTGCATGTTGTTGCAAATGATCTAACAACGTGAAATGTACCTTGTGGTATTGGAAATCATAAAATCATAATTTTCGACCTGATGTTGCGCAGGCGCACTGGAGGGCAAACGGGAATCTTCCACCGGAACACAGGAGCAGAGAGAGGGACCGGTCGCCGTGTCTCTAAACACCCGCACCGAGCAGATGGAATCACATGGGAAAAATGTGTTGAACAAGTTAATTTCGCTTGCTTTTGGGTGAAGGTCACCCACGAACAAACCGACATGTTCGCGGGTATTTCAAAAAAGCGTCGCCATTTTTCAGTTGTATTTGTTTTGACCAATCAACTAACACTATAAGATTTAAAGTTGTCTAACAGTAAGAGTTAGTAGTCATAACAGGCAGTAAAAACAGTATTGAATTCACAATAGCTGTACAAACTGATATGAAATGTATGCAATAAGCTGCTGCACCTGTACTGAAGAGCTCATGTTCTGCTCGAGACCAACTGATGGCAAACTGAAGCGCTGCGCTCTTTATATAGAGCACTGTGAACTGTGACGTAAATGAGAGCGACCTATAAGCGATAAGCCTGTGTTATTGGTGACGTCATACACAGGCAGGCATGTCCGAACATGTTAGGGCGAGTTCATTTTGATGCTGTATCTCCTAAAATCTGTATATTATTTAAACACCACACAAGAATTAAGATGTCGAACAAGACAAGACATGTCGAACCCTATCTAGTGAGATGACTGACTGGAGATGATTAAGATGAATGTTTGTGTTAATGCTCAGACAGTGTTTCTTTGTCTTTCAAGATTTCAGTAAAAGTACAATTCCCACATTTATATTGCGTTTGGTGGTTTTTGATTTACCCAAATATTTGTCTGTCTGGACAGACGTTTCTATAGACAGTGTTTGAAAAGTTTCGCACGTTTCCATATCCTTTTTTGATCATCTAAACTGTGGTTGTGGCAAAGCCACAGTTTTGTCATCATCAGTGTTTATGACAGGCTCGTTTGTCAGTGCTTTATGTTGGCTTGATAAGGGTTACATGTTTACAAGGCTGAAAGTTCATTAAATCGCTCAATATAGTACTGTAATTGAAGTAGTAAAGAAAAATATGTGATTCATATCAATTTACACATTACCAGATTTCATCACAGCGAAAAGGGCCTGGCCTACAGGAATGAACGCTGTATATGTTTCATCTGAATCCTAATATACATACATGCACATCAGGACACCTTTTGGGGGAGCAGCGCTTTTTAAAGCACAATAACAATTGCATTTCTTAACGGATTGCAATGGTTTATGATACTATAATCAACAAAATTAAAAGAAATAAACACTTGAAATATATCAGTCTGTGTGGAATGAATGTATACATTATACAAGTTTCACTTTTTGAATGGTGAGTGAAATAAATCAACATTTTGATGATATTCTAATTCTATGACCAGCACCTGTATGTGAATGTATATACTGTAAAGAATACACATAAACACACACATATATACATTTACTTACGTATTTTAATTCTATTTATAACTGATATTAGGCATATGTTTTATTCATAACTCTGTTTTAAACTCTGTTACTGTTTTGAAAAACTTTTTAAAAACATTTTTAGACTTAAAGCATTATTTGGGCAATTTAAAATAATTGCATTTAATATAGTGTTATGTATAACATTAGTATGTGGAAGTTACTGTAAAGATACACCAAAGATACTTTTATTTGAACCAAAATCCATCTGAGCTAAAACTGCTCACTTTCTTTGTAATTTATAATAACCAAGAAACATAATGAAGTCCTATATTTAGATATCTCCGTTATACTTAAAACCTCCTTCAGTAAAAAGAGCATTTATCTTATCTAAAACCAGAAAACTGGCTGGGGATATTGTCTGGTGTGCACAGGTGTCCTCGGGATGGGCATTATCTCTCCGCAGAGGTCCTCCTGTACACTGCAAGAGGGTTAAGGTTAGCGGCTATACACTATCAGGTTATCAACCTGTCAGTTATGTTTCATTTAAGTCAGTGGTTCCCAACCTTTTTTAACTCCCGTAAATCATAAATGATTTACAATGGACAATTGCAGAAATATAGTAAACAGCTACTGTTTAACCCCAACCTAAACATTTCATGTGTCCGTATCAAGTGCTATTTAATTAATAATTAAATTGTTATAATTTCATTTTGATTGTACAAGATTTTTATATTGCACAAGATTTTTTTATTGCACTGATTTTAATATTGCACATTTCTTTAGATTGCACAAGGGGGCAGCTGAAATGCTGGCTGGGGATATTGTCTGGTGTGCACAGGTGTCCTCGGGATGGGGACGTCTTCTATCCGCAGACTTCATGACAGGTCGTCCTGTACACCCGAACTGACAAACCTTGGGCAGAGAGAAAGTTATTGGCATAGCTACCGTTCATAACAGAAGATTATTTTTTGCACATCATTTGTTATTATTGCACTTCATGATGTGGATTGTAGCCAGTGTAGAGATTGAATTATGGTTATTTGATCATATTTTCTAGCAGCTGCGTTCTGGACTAATCTTTTGAAGAAATCTTTTTAGAAATCATGTGTGAGATCATGTATGAATCTTTTCTGCAGCTGCTGACATTCCAAGGTGGGATGTGATGCTTTTTTGTGTATCAACTATAACATGACCACTTGTAACGTCGGGGTGGCATTTTCCTCTTTTCTCTCATGAAAGTTCCTGGTGGAAGAATTGCAGGAACCTGTAAACAAAGTTGATGTAAAATGTTAGTTTAGCTATAAAACATCAAAACAACATCAAAATGACTTATGTCTGTGCATGGATATATTTTGGGGCCTAGTGGAGCCCTAAACCATATTCTACCATAATCTGTCCTCACAGAAGACGACGGCACAGTTTTGCAGGAGAAAAATCAAAAGAGTTTACATGTCTATGTGTTGGGTTATGTTGGAATTACAAAAGTGAACTTACCTTCAATTGCCAACTTCTCAATATTCTTCAGCTCCTCTTCTGAACTCTTCTGAAGTTCCTGAAACTTCCTCAGAATGGCCCGGAGTCTGCAGGATCTCATCGGCCGTTTCCTGAACCTCAAACCATGTGTGGTCAAGCATCCTGCCCAGTTGAATACGCCGCTCTGGCTTAGTCCGCATACACTTCCCAATCAAACGGAGGCATTCTGTGCAGAAAGATAAAAGAGACTCTTATAACCTTAAACTGTGAAAGAAATGACACTTTAAACTTTACACCAAATTCTTTCATCAAACCAGTCGGCTTTCTTTTTGCTGTGTATCTTTGTTCTGTTTTATACTATTGAGATTAGGAGTTTGAGATCATTGAGATTGGCTTGTTGATGAACTCACCTTCAGACAAGCCCACTTCAACAAAGGTGTTGTTATCGAGTCTGTGGCAGTCATCTTCAGAAGGAAATCTACCACAGACCAATACGAAGAGCGTAACCCCAAGCGAGTACACCGTCGCCGGCTCTGCGTAGTATTCGCTTCTTGTGTAAGCTTCTGGGCAGAAGTAAGGATCTGTGCCTGTAGAAAACAGAATTCATTTTATAAGTTTGCAAAAGTCTGAAAGTTGTCATCTGAGTGTCAAAGGTTGTTCATAAAGGACATGTCTAAAGTCTTACAGCTATTAAAAAAACAACAACAACAACATACCTGCCAACTCAGTGTAAGCTGAATCTTCTAAGACATCACCACAGCCAAAGTCGATTAATTTGACCTCCAGCGTCTCTGGGTTGATCAAGAGGTTTTCTAGTTTAATGTCTCTGTGAAAGACACCTCGTTGACAGCATTCGTATGCGGCTGTGGTTGCCTGCTGAATGATGACTCTTGCCAGATTCTCATTGATTCGGTTTCCATTTCTGGTAAGAAAATGAATTAAGTCCATGCAGGGTGACATGCGCTCCAGAACCATGAGATAATAGTTGTCATGCTCCTCCCAATCCAACATCTGGAGGATTTCTGGAACTCTAGGTTCTTGGTTTGCCAGATACTGGAGCGCAATTTCCACAGGAAGAGGTTCAGGCTGGGATGGCTAAAAGAAAGACAAATTTCATCATGATCAGATGGAGGTGACATACTAAACATGGATTTTGCTCAGTCTTAAAAAAAACGATGTCAATGAAAGTTCACTTTAAAAAACTAGCTGAACAATAGCTGAACATGTTTTAAATGAATAAACATATATAGAATACTTACAATGCACAAGGTCTCACTAGCCATCCCATTCTTCTCCACATATTTTATTGCCACCTGATGAACACAACAAAACAAGAATTGTGTAAGAATGATTTTCACCTAATTCATGCAGAAGTCAAATCATTATTAATCCTGATGTCTGAGATGCAATACGTTGAAAACAACATAGTGAATGTTTGTTAAAATGGGTCAAGAAAACTAAAGAGTGAACATAAGAAGCAAAATATAGAATAATGAGCAGGAGATAGAAATAAAAATTAAACATCTTACCTCCAGGCCATCATAAACACGCCAGCCTTCATAAACGGCTCCAAAGGCTCCTTTACCCAAGACTTTGCCAACTTCATATTCACAATGGTTGATATCTGGTAAAAGATAAATGTAGTTCATTGGCTGTACTGTTTTTTGAATCATTTAAGACTCAGTATAGTATCAAAAGCGTATAGGAGTGTGTTGTTATGTTGGCATTATACTCACCTGCAATTTCCACATCCACATTGTTGTCTTCCTTTACCTCCTCCTTTCTCAGATTGTCCGAGTCACATTTAGTATCGACTGGATTCTGAATATCCTCAGAAAGGTCCGGAGTCTGCAGGATCTCGTCATCTACCTCAAACCACGTGTCCTCAAGCATCCTGCCCAGTTGAATACGCCGCTCCGGGTTAGTCCGCATGCATGCCCGAATGAAACGGTGGCATTCTGTGTAGAAAGATGGAAGAGACTCTTATAACCTTAAACTGTTAAAGTGAATGAAACTTTAAACTTTACACCAAATTCTTTCATCAAACCACTTGGCTTTCTCTGCCATGTATCCTTGTTCTGTTTTATATTATTGAGATTTAGAGATTGGCTTGTTGATGAACTCACTTTCAGACAAGCCCTCTTCAATGAAGGTGTTGTTATTGAGTCTGTGGCAGTCATCTTCAGAAGGAAATCTACCACAGACCAATAAAAAGAGCGTAACCCCCAGCGAGTACACCGTCGCCGGCTCTGCGTGATACCTGCCTCTTGTGTAAGCTTCTGGGCAGAAGTAAGATTTTGTGCCTGTAGGAAACAGAATTCATTTTATAAGTTTGCAAAGTGTAAAGGGTTATTCATAAAGAACGTGTTTAAAGTCAGTGTTAATAGCTATAAATGATACAACATACCTGTCAAATCGAAATAAGCTGTGTCTTTTAAAATATCGCCACAGCCAAAGTCGATTAATTTGACCTCCAGCGTCTCTGGGTTGATCAGGAGGTTTTCTAGTTTAATGTCTCTGTGAAAGACATCTCGTCTGCAGCATTCGTATGCGGCTGTGGTTGCCTGCTGAATGATGACTCTTGCCAGATTCTCATTGATTCGGTTTCCATTTCTGGTAAGAAAATGAATTAAGTCCATGCAGGGTGACATGCGCTCCAGAACCATGAGATAATAGTTGTCGTGCTCCTCCCAATCCAACATCTGGAGGATTTCTGGAACTCTAGGTTCTTGGTTTGCCAGAAACTGGAGCGCAATTTCCACAGGAAGAGGTTCAGGATGGGATGGCTAGAAGAAAGACAAATTTCATCATGATCAGATGGAGGTGACATACTAAACATGGATTTTGCTCAGTCTTGAAAAAAAACTATAAAGATGTTTTCAATTATCAATCAATCAGTTTTGAATACTTACAATCCACAAGGTCTCACTAGCAATCCCATTCTTCTCCACATATTTTATTGCCACCTGATGAACACAACAAAACAAGGATTGTGTAAGAATGATTTTCACTCATGCAGAAGTCAAATCATTATTAATCCTGAAATGATACTAATTTGAACTAATACATTGAAAACAACATGTTTGTCAGTAAAAACTAACGAGTGAACATAAAGAGTGAACATATAATACACTAAAAAAGCTCACAAAGAATGGAATAATGAGAAGCAGATAGAAATAAAATAAAATATCTTACTTCCAGGCCATCATCAACACGGCAGCCTTCATAAACAGCTCCAAAGCCTCCTTTACCCAGAACTCTGCCAACTTCATATTCACAATGGTTGATCTCTGGTAAAAGACAAATGTAGATCATTGTTTTTTAATCATTTAAAACTGATTATAGTATCAAAAGCATATAGGAGTGTGTTGTTATGTTGGCATTATACTCACCTGCAATTTCCACATCCACATTGTTGTCTTCCTTCAGCTCTTCCTCGGGCCAACACTCTGGAGATTGCTGGATTAGTATATTTTCTTCATCCAGCTCTTCCTCGGGCCAACTCAATGGAGTTTGCTGGATTAATATATTTTCTTCATCCAGCTCTTCCTCTGGCAAACTCAATGAAGTTTGCTGGATTAGTATATTTTCTTCATCCAGCTCTTCCTCGGGCCAACTCAATGGAGTTTGCTGGATTAGTATATTTTCTTCATCCAGCTCTTCCTCTGGCAAACACAATGAAGTTTGCTGGATTAATATATTTTCTTCATCCAGCTCTTCCTCTGGCAAACACAATGAAGTTTGCTGGATTAGTATATTTTCTTCATCCAGCTCTTTTGCTGGATTAGTATATTTTCTTCATCCAGCTCTTCCTCGGGCCAACACAATGGAGTTTGCTGGATTAGTATATTTTCTTCATCCAGCTCTTCCTCTGGCAAACACAATGAAGTTTGCTGGATTATTATATTGTCTTCATCCAGCTCTTCCTCGGGCAAACACAATGGAGTTTGCTGGAATATTGTACCGTCTTCATCCAGCTCTTCCTCATCCGAACACACCGGTGTCTGTTTAATTACACGGTGGTTTTTCTCCAGCTCTTCCTCGGCCAGACACGCTGGAGTTTGCTGGTGTTTTTCTCCAGCTCCTCTTCGGCCGGACAGTTTAAAGTTTGCTGGTGTTTTTTCTCCAGCTCCTCTCCAGCTCCTCCAGCTCCTCCCTTTGCCGGTACGATTTTCCTCATTTCTCGCATTCAAATATTGAGATATTTTCTGACGCACCTTCACGAAAAGCGAGTGAGCAATAACTAAAGCAACGAGCGACATGTTGTCAAAACACTAAAGACTGCGAAAGCGGTAAACACTGCGAAAGTTGTAAATAAATGCAAAAGCTGTGTCCACTGCAAACGCTAAAAATAATGTTTTGAATAAATAATGTTCTAATGCTGCGCTATTAGAATGAAATTACAGCTTCAGCAACAACGTCATAGTCAAAACGTTCTATGCAGATGTTTTTTACTCGTTCTTGTGGTTAACTGTGAAAACACCCCTAATGTCATTTATTTTAATGAACAATATCACAGCGTGTTCACTTGAAATAAAAGAAAGACGCTTTTTTAAACATTTAACTGCATTCATAAAGAGTTGTCTTTAATTGTCTGTTGTGAGTATATTAGTGTCCTTTTATTGCCAGAAAAACAAATCTTGAAAGTTGTGAAATCTTTCAGCGTTATCACGCTTTAGTTTTTACCATAGAATTACTACAATGTCGATAAAATGTACAATAGATTTACTCGATGAGAAAACATAAAAGAGTCAAAAAACTCAAATATGAAAAGAAAACTTTATTCACACTTTAACATAATTAATCCATAACTATTCATACTTAAACACAATATATAACTAAGATAGCAAATAGTATTTAACTAATGCAAAGACAACCTTACACACCTTGCTTTTAATAAAAGCAAGTCAGTTTAATATAAAGTCGGGAATTTTTCTTGCTTATAAATCAGTAAATTACATTCACATTAATTACAGTAGTGTATCACGTCAGTAAACGGACGACATATACGACGATTAATGTCATCAAAAAACAAAACAAACAACATTATGAGTTTAAAGTGATAATATTTCGACAATAAAGTCAAAATTACAGGAATAAATCCAAGCATTACAAGATAAAAGTCATAATACTTCGAGAATAAAGTCAAAATATCGAGTATAAAGCAGTTCATTCATTCAATTAAATATGCCATGCTTAGAATTTGCTGTCCTGGCGATTTTTACAGAGGCAAAGATGTTTGTCAGGGAAATGAAATGCACTTTTCTTCAATGAAATCTTATTTAGTGTAATGACGGTGAATGCGTATGAACTCAGTCATAAAGCTTTACATACAAATAAAATAAATAAAGTTACAATTCCATTATGACATTTTCAAGAATTTTCTAAAGCTTTTGCGTTTAGTGGTTTGACAAAAAACTATGACAAAAATTAGTTTCTGTTATCTGCACTAATTTGTTAAAACGACATAGAAGACAGCGCATTGTCCGCCAAAGTCATTGGAAGTGATACGTCAACAGGTAAATAAAACAGTATGATAGTCATATTAGTACATCATATAGTATAGAATATCACATATAGTGTATTAATGATAATAATAATAGATGAATTACAGAAAAATAATGATATGTTACATTATTAATAGCATATGTATTATAAAGAAAAGATTAATTAATTTACAACAAAAAAACGATAGTATCATAGCAAATAAAGTAATTGTAAATAAAGGTAAATATTGTGATTTCTCATTAAGTTACAACATTCAAGGCTAACTGGCGATATAGCTGAATATTAACACTCAGTCTCGGTCTCCGTTTGCCAAATAGATATCAACATATTGTTATAATGACCAAACACGACCAGAAATAACTGTTCAGTCTTACTTGTGAAAGGTAATTCCCTGAGACCTGTTTTGAACTGTGTGGCGGTTTTCAAAAGCCCAAACTGAACACGAACGACTTGTGGCGGGTTTTGTGGCAGCTGCCTCCAATGGTGGCGGGTTTTGTGTCATCTGACACTTCCTTGCCTCAAACAATGGTTAAATTATGCTCTTATTTACACATTTTACTCCTTAACTTATCATTTATTGGTTTTACTGGCAGCTGCCACGACGAAGCGTCAAAGATTTCTCACTGTTTACAGTCATCTGACACTTCGTACTGGCATTTTATGCCTCTGAGGTTAATGCAGAAGCTGCTAACTCTCACGCAGTCTGACAATGCCGGAGTGTGATGACTGTACACAGCTTTTGCCTGCTTTCACATGCACTTTAAAAGTAATGCACAGCACAATAAATGACATCCAATTACTCACGCAAAAAAAACGAGACTCTTTCAAGCCCGACGGTAGATGGCGCTGATGGCGTCTCTGGCTGGCTGCTAACTCTCACGCTTTCGCCGTGTGACACACGCTTTTGCCTGCTTTCACGCACCCTTTCGAAGTTAGCGACCCCCCGAAAGAACAAGAGAAACTACCACCTCCAGAAGTCTGATGACGAGAATCTGAGCTGAGAAGGTATGCAACAATGAAATGTTGTCCAATTGAGTACTCACTCTCTTAAACTTTAAATATTGAAATAAATTATTTGTTTGTGTTTGTGCGTGTGTCTGTGAACATGATTTAGTGTGGTGAATGTAAACTCAGCTGTCATAACAAGCAGCAGGAGAGCACCTTTTTAATTCGTGGTATACTGCATGCTCAAAACATCAGCTCATAGCATTGTTTATTTATTCACATGACATTTATCTTTTTATTAACAGGCCAAAGAAAAGGACTCCCTGTGGATGAAGATTTTTTCTGTAGGACTAAACAGCACTTCGAACCCATCTCCTCCCATACCATGGTCCAGAGGAGCATGACCTTCTGGGTGAGGAGTTTCTAAATTATCAGACCATGCCAATGATATCCCTGCAGGATGAAACTGAAATGGAAAACTTCTGGGCTGAAATGGCAACCCGGAAACATAAGGTAAACTTTTTTTTGTCTTTCCTTTTGGCAGGTGTGGCTTGGCTACATCTGTTGCTTAAAAATTGTTGCATGCATATATATGTGTCATGCATGTTGCAAATTATGCATGTTTTTATCTTTACTTTGTTAATGTATCAACCTACAGTATACTTACAGTATTAATCAATCAAAAATCAAGGTATGTTTTTCCATTGTGTTCTTGGTGCATTTTCCATAGGTGACAGGAGCCAAAGGATTCGAGAGGCTTGCTGTCGTCGTCAAACTGGTCCTGGTGTTGCCCCATGCAAACGCAGATGCTGAGAGGGTGTTTTCAGTTGTGGGACTGAACAAAACCAAGAGAAGAAACAGACTAGCATTGGATGGCACCCTGTCATCAATAATGACCATAAAGATGGCCAATCTGGAGCCCATCTTCAAATGGGAGCCCCCCTCAGATATAATCCAGGCCTCCAAGAAGGCCACAGGCCAGTATAACCATGCCCACAGATCATAGACAAGGACTTTACCCAGCTTCTGATCTGCATCTGATACTGATTATGCCTCATTTTTAGTTATTTTTGTAATGCATTCATCTGTTTTATTGCTTGAAAAAGTTGTACTGTTTAAGGACTTTATTTGTTGCACTTTATTTGTTTCTGATGGACCATGTGGTAGGAGGCTTTGAATGAAGAATAATATCCCTCCCTTACTAATCTTGTGTCGTTTTTGGCTGAACATAAATCATCAAATGCTCTTGAGAATACAATTATTCACAACATAGGCTAGGTTTCAGTTAAGAATCAGTTTAATACCATTCTAATCAAAATATTAAACACTGGTCTATGAATAATGCTTTATTGTGGTACATAGGCAGTCATTTAGGCACAACAATAGTTTTCTGGTTGAATGCTCAGCTCAAGTCTAGAAGGCCCTACAAGTCATGATGACGAACATGAATCAGAATAAGTTCAGGTATTGCACATCTTTAGCAGACCACCCAAAAATCCACTAGAATGCCAGAAATCACATCTACTTAATCCAAAATTTCCTGGGGGTGGACCTTCAGCTATGTCTGCTTCACAGAATGTAACCAATATTGTCCATCTCCGGTCAACGGCTTTGGGCCTCCCCACAAACCACCAGAATGCAGGGTACAACATCAAATTAATTCCAGTTCTCTGATATCTGAGCCACCAGCATGTGTGCGCTGCATAATTTTGGTCACCCCTGACAAAATCTCACTCCAAGGTTTTTTGAAAAGTTGGCAGGTATGCATATAGTATGTATAATAATAATAATAATAATAGATGAAATACAGAAAAAATAATGATATATATGATATTACATTAATAATAGCAAATGGCATATGTATAGTACTTTCAAAATACTAAGAAAAAAAAATTTACAACCAATAAAATGATGGTATCATTAGGTAAGTGTAAATAAAGGTAAATATTTTGATTTCTCACTAAGGGTCTTAAGGCTAACTAGCGATCGCTGTATTAACACTCCGTATCTCCGTTTGTCAAATATCAAAATATTGTTATAATGACCAAATGCGATCAGAAACAACTGTTCAGTCTTACGTACCTGTGAAAGGTAAATCACCGAGACCTGTTTTGAACTGTGTGACGTTTTGTAAAAGCCCAGACTGCACACTAACGAGGCATTTTTCCTCTGAGGTTAATGGAGAAGTTGCCATCAGTAATATGGCGGCGCTTGAGACGTACGATTCAGCGTCAATGCGCTGTCTATATATATATATGTCTATGGAAGGTCCACACTCCAGCCCAGTAGGTGGCAGGAATGCACCTATTGTTTGTTTACCAACCGGCATAAAACGCCAATAGAAGAAGAATGTGACATTTGAGTGAACAAGAAATCAATGCATTTTCGTTCATTTCAAAGATTAGTTCAAAAAGAAGTATTTATTTACGAACTTGCATCACTAGCAAGAACAGAAGACTGATTGAATTTGTCGGGATAAACATCTTCAGACCAGAAACGGTGAAGGAGCCCAACTGCTGGATACCAAGAGCTCTAAAAGGTTAGTGCACTGTAGTGTTGTTCATGTGATGTCGTGCTCTGAATAATAAAATATTATCCGTTCTAAAGAACTCGGATTCATGATATTTCCCATCCAATTCCTACAATTACGCCTGGAATTTGATGCATCACGTTTTACGTTCACGACAACAAAACTCAACAAAATAATCTGGTCACGAAGTACTGTCAAGTTCTTGAGAGTTGTGCTTTAATTTTTTAAGTGTTTTATTAATCTGTGACATTATAACTGTATGTGCTCTGTTTTATATTGCTGATAAACTTTTTATATTTTTTGATTGATTTTGACAGGATTTACAAGATCACATCTTCAGTAATCCATTTACAAATAAATACAGAAATATTTGTAACATTATTTAAGTGAAAAGCCACTACATTCAAAACATAAGTTATACAAACAAGTCATGTGTGACACAATCCTTAAAATCGTTAAAGAGGACAATGAAGATATGAATGATACAGACTCATGCAGAATGAAAACTGAAGATGCTGCGGAACAAAGAGGTTGGTGTCCATTTTTTAATCTTAACAATTAAGTAAAATGACTTGATTCTGTACCAATAGCTAATAACTGTCTGTACCAATAACTAATAAGATTTTATAGTGTTTACAAAATTAAAAAATAGAAAGTCACATAATATAATTTGTTTCATTTTAGACCTTATGAAGCACATACGAGTCCACACTGGGGAGAAGCTTTTTACCTGCCCTGAGTGTGAAAAAAGTTTTTTACGCATGGAAGACCTTACAGTTCACATGAGAATTCACACTGGAGAGCGCCCATACCCATGTCACCTGTGTGGAAAGAGTTTCACACAAAAATGTAATCTTCTGTCCCACATGAAAATTCACTCTGGAGAAAAGCCATACTCATGTCTTCAGTGTGGAATGAGTTTCACGCAAAAACAAGGTCTTGACCGCCACGTGAGGATTCACCCTGGAGAGCGCCCATACTCATGTCTTCAGTGTGGGAAGAGTTTCACACAAAATAAAGGTCTTGACCGCCACATGAGAATTCACACTGGAGAGCGCCCATACTCATGTCTTGACTGTGGAAAGAGTTTCACACAAAAAAGAGGTCTTGACAGCCATATGAGATTTCACACTGGAGAGCACCCATACCCATGTCTTCAGTGTGGAAAGAAATTCACACTAAAAGTAATCTTCGGACCCACATGAGAATTCACACTGGAGAAAAGCCATATACATGTCTTCAGTGTGGAAATAGTTTCACACAAAAAAAAGGTCTTGACCGCCACATGACGGTTCACACTGGAGAGCGCCCATACTCATGTCTTCAGTGTGAAAAGAGTTTCACACACAAAAGAGGTTTTGACCGCCACATGAGAATTCACACTGGAGAGCGTCCATACTCATGTCTTCAGTGTGGGAAGAGTTTTGCACAGAAATCAAGTCTTGATCTCCACATGAGAATTCACACTGGAGAGCGCCCATATGTATGTGCTCAGTGTGCAAAGAGTTTTGCTCACAAATCAAGTTTTAACCTCCACATGAGAATTCACACTGGAGAGCGCCCATACACATGTCTTCAGTGTGGGAGGAGTTTTACACACAAAATAAGCCTTGAGCACCACAGAAGATTTCACACTAGAGAGCGCCCATTTGCATGTCTTCAGTGTGAGAAGAGTTTTGCACAAAAAAGAAGTCTCAACCTCCATATGAGAATTCACACTGGAGAGCGCCCGCAGTAACCAAAACTTTATATGACTCCACAATGACAGAAATATTTTTTGGTCGCTTGTAGATGAAAAATACTTTCTTTCTTAAAGTAAAGCAAAGAGCAGAAACCAGCAAATCGTTTACTTGCCCTCATTGTGGAAGGGGATTTGGAAGTAAAGGGAACCTTGTTAAGCACATAAGAATCCACACTGAAGAAAAACTTTTTACTTGCTCTTGGTGTGAAAAAAGTTTCACAAGCAAAAAAGACCTTGCAGTTTACATGAGAATTCACACTGCAGAGAGTCCATAACAATGTCTTTAGTGTAAAAGTGTCTCACACAGACTGTTCACACTGTCAGATTTTTAGGATTGACAGCCACATTTACTTAGAGCTTTGAGTCTGGAAACGTTCACGGTCTATTATTCCTTATTAAAGTATTAGATTTGGGGGACGTTATCAGATAACTGTTAACTGTAAATTAAGTTCTTCTAATGAAGTTTCATTGTTGTGTAAGCTAAAGACTCTTAAACATAAGGATGCTTTTTAGGCATTTTGATTATATATAAATTAAGAACACATTACATATGTGGCTAATGGCAGATTTCAAAGGTCGAGTTATTTTGTTTAAGACTGAATAATTTACTTGTTTAGTTTATTTTGCAAAGGTATTAAATATCTGTCAGTATTGTTGGAAACTCTCAGTATTTTTGTGTCAGTTAACGTAAATCCATTTGTTTTCATTGTTTATTGCACATGTCTGATTTATGTTTCTGGTTATTTTTAGGTTTCATATTTGTAAGAAATCATATTTTGTGGTTTGAGAACTGTGCAATCCCTTGTGAAAATTAACCATGGATTTACTTACACAAAATAACATGGTGGTTACTGTTGTAAAACTATGCTTTTTCCAATAATCAATATGCCAAAAAACGTGGTTTCTACACTTTTGCTACAGTAAACCATGATTTTTCGTTAGGGATAGAATGTCAAAGGTTTAACAAAAACTTTGTGTGTTTGTGTGTGACTGGAGGAAGACTGCCTTCTGTCGTCCAAACCAGTTCTTAACAATGTCCTGATATCCGGAAATACTGGAGACAGATAAACATAAGGAGCACTTCTCTATTAGTTGTTTAAAGTGTAGTAGTGGCGGCACGTACTCAAAACACGATCATGACAGTTCTTCAGGAGATCACTGGATGGATCACATATATTATGTTTTAGGTGCTCTGTGTTGCCTTCATCGTATTTGTTGCATATTGTCTGTATGTTAGACATGTTCATCAGAAATATGATCACATAGATTAGATAATTAGATACAGTTATAATAAGGATATTGCAGTCTGATGATTTTGTTATGAACTTATGATAAACTAACGTAACTGAATTCTCTACAGTTTTTTAATGGGACATACAACTTTTATTAGAGCAACGAAATTGGATCGCGTCCTACACGACGTATTTCTGGAATGGTAAGAGCATTTTTATGTAGCCTATCATTTAATGTAAATCGATTAGATTTTCTGCATAGGCAACCCTCACAAATGCACGTCCGCTTACGTAATTGCATGTAGAACAATGTTTTGGTTATTTTTGGTCCTATTATGTACATGGACATTTGTCCTTTTGTTTTATGTGCTTAAAGTCTTTGTGGTAGTTTGTAAATTATAGATCTCTCTCTTTCTCTCTCGACATAAAAATATATTAGCGGTCAGCTTACAAAGTGTTTTAACAATGTTCTTGTGTTTGAAAGGTATGGTCCTGTCTACAAGCTTATAGCTTCCATTTGGTTGTAGTCATGGTTTATTGCCCTGAGACTACAAAGGTAACTATTTAACCTCATTCATATTTACAATGAGAAGACAAATAACCTAATCAAATCTCTGCCCCCTTATATTAGACAGTCTTGATGTCACCCAAGTATCCTAAAGATCCCATTGTCTACAAACGCCTCTTTAACTTGTTTGGGAAAAGGTTCGTTTTTGCTTTACCTTCATTCAAAGTGAGATGAATTTTAAGGCATTGCTCAGTTTTGTCCAATTTTTAACCCCTATTGTCTAATGATGACCCAGCTGTTACATTCTGACAAAATGTTGAATTGTATGTGGAGGGTTGTGTAATTATTGCGAAATAAGCAGTGATTTTAAGGGTTGCTACACACTTCTCAGACCAATGTGGCTGTTTTACGGATAAAAGAAATTCATTTTCATTTGTTTTTAATGAACGTAAAGGGCCCTAGCATCATGAAATTTGTTGTATGTCTGTATCTAAATAAGCCATGTTCCACGACTTGAATTTTAAACTAGTAATATTTAAAGATAAATAAATTTCAGATACAAAAGTACAGTTAATTATTTTCCCTTCCATGAACTTTTGATGGCATAGAGGAGCTATTCTAAATAGACAAAGGTTGCATAAAAAGTCAATGTATTATTTGTTTTATTTCCATATTATATAATCTTTACTAAAAGTTTATTTATTTAATTAACAGCCCTATTATGTGTGATTTTTGGATGTGAGTGCTGTGAGGGTTTCTCTTTTCTATTGGTAAGATTACCTGAATTAGTCACATCATTAAAATCTTCTTAGGTTCCTTGGAAATGGACTGGTGACGGCTATGGACCATGACGTCTGGTACAGGCAGCGGCGCATCATGGATCCAGCCTTTAGCAGCTCGTCAGTCAAATACACAACATATATACGACTCTGAAAGACTCTGCTGGTGCAGTGCAGCTAATTATATCTTATTCATCAGATACCTGCGAGGCCTGATGGGCACGTTCAATGAGATGTCGGAACACCTCATGGACAGGCTGGAGGAAAAGGCTGATAAGAAAACATCTATGTAAAAAAAAATTAATTTAAAAATGTATTGTTTTATATTCTATTATAAACTTTCATACAATTTCTGTACATTTTCGTACAGTATATTTTTCTTGTTTTTTATTTGTTTTATTGCGGCAAATGTTTGTACCGCTTTGGGTATTAGAAAAGCCCATTATAATAAAATTTATTGTTATTATTATAACTCAGAAATTGTAAATCTAATCTCGCTCAGTTTGCACATAGCTTATCTGGTCTTTAAAATCAGGTTTTGGGTGTACATTTGTAATCATCCTGGAATTGCAATGGGTTGTTGTCAGTATTTAAAGCATTTGTTGATTCACAGAATACAGCCTGTTGTTTGCAGAAAATGTGACTTTAATCTTCAAAATAGTTTTTAACCACTGCTGACTTTTTTTCCAACAGTTCAGTTCCTATGTCTCTGCAAGACTGGAAAAGTTTTTCAAAGATCCGCTGAAGTTTGATCCAGAGAGATTTGATGTGAATGCCCCAAAGTAAGTCATTATAAAACACTTCTCATAAACATATTTCAGCAGTTATGTTGTTAACATTACAACATGACTGCTGTTGCTCTCAATTTTCTTTTTCGTCAGGCCTTATTACTGCTACTACCCCTTTGCACTTGGACCACGATCCTGTCTAGGCCAGGTCTTCTCACAGGTGATAAAACACACAAACACATTTGGACTTTGTTCTCCATGACAGAATTTGCAGACTTTCAGATATGTGTAACGGCCATCCGTTGTGTTTCAGATGGAGGCGAAAGTTGTGCTTGCCAAACTGCTTCAGAGATTTGAGTTCGATCTGGTTCCTGGACAGTCTTTCGACATTAAAGACACAGGAACTCTGCGGCCCCGAAGTGGAGTTATCTGCAACATAAAACACTGCACATAGGACATGTTCTAGGAATAAGATTTCTTACTGGACAGTCTACCAATGTGTACTTTATTGTTTAAACATTTACCTGAATTAGGAGTTAACAATCTAATTTTAGCCTAATTTTTGTCTTAGACAAAATATTAAATGCTCACTTTTTGTAGTAGCTTTGTATAAAAGCGTTTGCTATAAATTTACAATACTAAGCAGAGAGATAATTCTGATAATTTCCTTTAATACTGTATTACTTTGTACTTTATTACACTGTATTACTGTATTATACCTCTAATGCATATGTGGGTAAAGACAGACATAGAGTTGGATAAACAAAATAAGACGATGATAAATCGTCTTATTGAATTATGAATTATGACGAAGATAATGAACGATGTAAAAAGTAGTGAAAATGTGAAATTAATTTTGTCTTCGTAATCAAAATTGTTCCTTAATGTATCTCTAAAAGGAAATGGATGTAAAACATATGGGTAAAATATAGGAAACCACTATGTAGTACTGTAAATAACGATAAAAACGAGAGAAAAAAAATCCAGTTCTTAGGCCCCAGCGAGGATCGAACTCGCGACCCCTGGTTTACAAGACCAGTGCTCTAACCACTGAGCTATGGAGCCAATTGCACAAATGAAATCAAAAATTAACGCATTTATTTATACATTGTGTGTTATGTGAAGTTTTGTTTTATACTGGCAGTTTTATTAAGTTTATGAAGTTTCTTTTTATTCCCTTCTATTTATGTGTGTAGTGTCTTTTGCTTCAAGTTTGTTTAAATGTCGTGTAAATCTACTAACCATTAAAGCAGAACTGTTTTGTCTTCGCACATAAACTATTATTTCCACCAAGAAAAGTACCGTACAGAAACGTTTACGAATTGTTTATAGACGTTTTACTCGCTATGGCAGCGAAACGAGACAGTCTGTAGTGACCCGGGTGAATATATATATATATATATTGTCCACAGGGGGGCGATGTCCGATAGCAAAACATTTTAGCTATATCGCTACTTCTTTAAATTACGTGTCTGGTTTATAAACTTATTCAATTTAGTGATAAAGCATTGTTGAAACATTTAAACTAAAAATCTAAGGTTCGAACGGAGTAACAAATGATGTGCTATACACGAGTTTTTAAAAATTTGGTTGTAAAAAGATGTATTTTTAAAAATGGAAACTATTTTGAATGTTAAAGACACCGTTTTAAGGCAACATACTTTGTAGGATTTTTGTAAATTAAAGCACAAACCAGAAGCACCAAATTCAGAATTTTTGACTCTTTAAAAAACACATTTGTTATATATTTTATTTTACTGTGCCTGTTTTATGATAACTATATAGACTGTTATGGATGTGACAATTTTGAAGCACTTTATCTGACTATGAAAAATCAAGGTTTTAATGATTTGGTACCTAATAAACCTACCATCTGATCACGATGGAACATTTAAAAGTACCATTTTATTACTTTTACTCCACACAAATCTCTAGTTGGAATTACAACCAAACGAAAACTTTAAAAGACAGATGGGACAAAATGTTCCCCTAATTGACATGAGGAATGTGGACTCTGTCTCTTTAAGAGGGCTGCTCCTGATCTTCTGTCTGTCATCTCTGTACCTGCTCAAGTCCGCTCGCGCTCGGATCTTTTCACACAGGTCCGAAGAACGTGTGTGCGTTTACACGTGTGAGAATTCATACCAACCGAATAAATATCATCCCGAGGGTCAGCTGCCGGTAAAAATGAACGCCAATATGTTTTCAATATACGAGTAGTAATTTTTTAATGTTGCTCTTGAAACCTGTACGATCGCGCGCGTGTCTTGAGGACTTCTATTCCTGCGACAATCTTCGTTTATAACGATGCTCCCGGATTTATATATCGCGGATGTTTTGGGATTTATAAAATATACACGCGTGATTGCAGAGGTCATGGTAAGTGAGGTGCTTTTAAAGATTTAAAAATACATTCGTCCGGAATCATACCAATCAGTTCATGCTCAGCCATCCATTTTCTGAGGGACTCCTCAGTTTAATTTAATACACGAGCTCTTTGATTTTACATTGCTGGGATCGAAACACTGCACCATGTTAGATCATTATTAAACATTTCGCTCTGAAATAACCTCTCTGTGAGAATCATGATGGCAAAGCATTGTCCTATTGATGACCTGAGCAAGATCTCAGATGATGAACTGCTAAGATGGAGCAAAGAGGACTTGATCAAGAAACTGAGAAGGGTCGACGGCGAGAAAATGAACTTGATGCTGGAACATGGGAACATGATGAAGGACATCAACCGCAGGCTGCAGGTGCACCTCCACGAGATTCGTAACCTAAAGGAGATCAACCAGAAACTGCAGGACGACAACCAGGAGCTCAGGGAACTGTGCTGCTTTCTGGACGACGATAGGCAGAAAGGTAAGAAGCTGTCGAGGGAATGGCAGAGGTTTGGCAGGTATACGGCCAGCGCCATGTGGAAGGAGGTGACCACCTACCAGCAGAAACTTAAGGAGCTGGAGGTCAACCAAGAGAGTGTTTTGCGGGAGAACGTGGAACTCAAGGAGATCGTACTCATGTTGGATGAAGACAGAAACGGCGCTGGATCTAGAAGCTCTATAGACAGTCAGTCCAGCCTCAGCAACCTGAATGGAGGTTCAGGCAATGTCCGAGATGTAGGTGATGGGAGCAGTACGTCCAGCGGTGGAAGTGCTGGTAGCCCGGACCATCATCATAACCATATGCACAAAACTGTAGAGAACAAGATCGGCACAATAAGACGATCGATGGATGATCTGTCCGCTCCACATCTTCATAGGAGTATCCCTAATGGACTCAATGGTGAGTATAGCTGACTTTGCTGCCATTATCATTTAAAACACTATGTGGTTTTTCCATAAATGTATGGGCCTGCTAGTATCGTCCGAACAGTTGACACAATAAAGATCTATATACATTAGGGGAAGAATTGATATTTCAGAGTGCTTAATTGTTGATCTGTACACACAGAATTTGGTTATTTATGGAAATATATTTGAACTCTGATAGCATGAAATTCAAAAGGTTTGTGCTTTTTATCCCAAAATTTGATACTGTGTCATTCAACCTACTCGTATATAATGGCCCAGAGTTTGTCTAGCCAATATTTCTTTCATCATAAATGTAGTTAATACCAAACTGTTGGCATCCATGTTTTTGTTATGATGGTTTGGTGATCAAAAATTAACACACGCAGAAGAATTATTTAGAGAATAACAATTTTATTTCCGCTCCTTTTAATATATTTGTCACCTCCAAACCTTTGCAATGTGTACGTGAGAAAAGATAAGAATGTGCACTGAGAAGTCATAACTCGTTTTCATATTTACCATACCGTTGCATGGCTGGTATGTACGTTTGTAAGCTTCAGTGTAGCTCGGCTGCTTGCTTTCTCACTTCTGTTGTGGTAGGGCTTCAATGTTATGTTTTAAAGGCATTCATTCTTTTGGCAAAAGATTTTTCTTCTATTTAAGATGTCCTGTGTATTTCTCTTTGTGTATGTATACTGTCACAGCAGTGACATCATTGATCATCTGCATCAGTAACTGATAATGTTACACTTGTGGTGTAAACACACCAGTTTAACTATAAATTGACAGTTTTAGTGCCAGATAATGAAAATTCAAAAGTAAAGTTGAGAATAAAGTTGTAATGTTTGATTAAATTAGATTACAAAATAAAGTAGTCAAAAGGGGAACACATTTATAATTGCGAATCACATTCAAGTAGAAGCTTGAATGTGATTATTACATTGTTCATTATTTTATTCAATTTTATTACATCAAAATAGCGATATTTTCATTCAAATTCTAGAAAGAATCAATGGCTAGTACAGTTTTATTGTGTCAAACTAAATGGGAAAACTTCCAAAAGTATTATTTTCTGTAAAAAAAAGGTACTTCCTTAAAAGGTAACAGTAAAATATGCCAATAAATCTTATATGTCTTAAGAATAAAGTGTCTTACTACACAGCGCTCTAGAAACTTGATTTTGATTGGCCAGTCACGATGTTCCAACGTATGTTATTCCCCATAAAGAAACATTCAAAACTAAAAACACAGGCTCACCCAGGTACTGTAAGTCAACTTTGAAAATAATTCAACAAGGTATAAATTACATAGAAATATGCCTAATTAAACAAATATGAGATTATATTACAAATTTCATGTTAGTTTTGTTTAAATGTTGTGTTTTGTCTAATGCCGGGCTTTCCGGACTAAAGAATTCTCAGCCTGTTTTTACCCTGATTTCCCCCTCCTGAGAATCTTAGAAAAACTTAGGTCCAGGAGCTCGATCAGGGTTATCATGTAATGTAAGTCTTTACAGATCAAATCTTACACCTCCTGATCTACTCCGAAAAGGACTGGGTCAGTAGGAAATGTATTTTCCTCCTGGAAGGTTTGTTTTCGGTAAAAATAAGCTAATCAAGATTTCAAGATATCAATGTTTTTTGTCAATAATGTTCTCATGATCTGGGGCCTGATCACTCTCTTTGGGTTTATTCTGCGATAACAACTTACTAGCTGTATATTATCCTTTTGTTATTACACCTGAGTTGTGTGTTTATTGTGGGATTTACAGACACATGAAGCAGAGCAGAAATCACTGCTGTGGCCCTGTGGAGACAGACATGAGCCGGCGGTTTAATAACTGTAATGAAATGACATGTTAAGCCTGACTTTAGCTGCACTCCAACAGCACCGCGATGTCAGATTAAAGGGCAGTTTTGTGCCGCACAGGCTGTACTCTGTGTTCAAGTGGCAATCTTAGGATGTGATGAGAGATTGCTTGGTGTTGCAAAATCTTTTAGGTTTTTATTTGATAGTAAATGTATTGACAGTCTATAAACCAGCCTGGGGTAGAATGTGATGTTGGTGATTCCTCCGAAGGTGATAAACAAGTGAAGTGCGACCCATGAAGGGAACGTCTGGAGATATTGGTGTGGTTATTGTATGTCTGTGCTCCATTACTGACACTGTCCAACAACAGGGTTTTTAACAAATGAAAAGGCACTGCTTAACCTTCAGGAAATGTTGAACGTTTAAATCGATCTAGAAAAAATTCGATTTAAAGAAAAAAGTGTTGGGTTTTTGTTGTTGTTGTTTTTTTCTGATTTTCTACATAAAATATACATAAAGAACATTCTGTAAAAGTATAACCTTTTTATAGTTAATACTGACTATATAAGGCAATGTCAAAGAATGAAATCATAGTGAAATTATTGATTAAAATTAAACTTTGATGCTCATTAACTCATAATTAGATTACAAGCCTGGATTTCACTGATCGAATCACATGTAATAGCTACAATAGCTACTGTAATATCTAATGGAAATTTTATAATATGTGTTTAATAAGAGTTTTATTTTTAATGAAATTGACCAAAATTGGGACATGTATTATGCATTGAACAATATATAAAAACAGATAAATGGATGAAAGGGTTGCATTAAACTGTTGGTTGCTAGGGGCAAACTTGTATTATATTGCTAAAAAATAAAATATAAAAAATTTGGATTTACACCAACAAAGTGGGGATTGGTTCTTTAATAGTTTAAGGGTAAGAAAAAAATCATATACAGGGTATGAATGACATAAGGGTGAAAAAATCCATTTAAGTTTAGTTTATTCATGAAAAATATTCAAACAGGATGTAGTACTACATTGCTGACATATCTTGTGATGAGACATTGAAATGGTTTCGGTTTTGATTGCACCTTAGGTTTTTAAAAGTAGGTCAAGAACAAGACAAGTTTGGGGCTTGAGTGAAAAAGACAATTTTGAATTACAATTTGCTGCATAAAAAAACAAAAATTGAGACATGGACAATGCTAAAACACTGCATTTTAATCACTGTCACTTAAATATGTCGTAGAGAATATAATTATTTTAATTTTTCCAAGGCAATGTGATTTTAAACAAGACAATAGTACACTCCTAAAAATACTGGGTTATTTTAACCCATGGTTGGGTCATAAAGTAAATAGGGTATACAGAAAATCAACCTATACTGTGTTGTTTTAGCCCAAAATGCTGGGTTGTATCAATCAATGGTTGGGTCAAATATAGACATTATCTGGGTTAATTTAACCCAACGGTTGGGTTTGACCCTTTATGACCCAACCATGGTTTGAAAATAACCCAGCATTTTAAATTGTATTGGATGAGAAGTGATTGTTAGCCATAATAAGTTTGGGGGAAATCATGGTTGGTTCATGTTTTGTGTTTTCTTCCCTACTTTTATTATGGTCAATAACAGTGATGTACTGAGGGGTTATTATCTGAGCTCATTAGGGCTGCACAATATATCGAAATTATCCTAATATCGCAAACATGCATATCGCAATGGTTTTGCAATAATTTAGTGATTTTATTTTAATATTTTAAAAAGTAACATACGGTCAAAGTTTTAGGTTGAAGCGGATAATATGGTATTTGGCACATGGGTGTTAGTTGAGATATGCGTGCGTATACAATAGTGGTGTGCCGTGCGCATGCTCTGATGTAAGACAGACAACAAGCCGCAAAGCTTTCATAGCCAGCTGATGCTTTCTTTTCCAAGAAATATGAAATGTTGGTTATATAACTTTTTAAAATATATTTTAGTATAATTTAAATCGGTATTGCATATCGAATATCGTATTATTTAAGCATGCTAATGCATATCGCATTTTGCTTCAATATCGTGCAGCCCTTAGAGCTCAGAGACCAAAAGTGTCCATCTGGTGTGAGACACCAGAGAGGTTAAAGAGGACAGTCAGTCCTGCTGTATTGTGTGTTTTAGGGTCACTTAAATCATTGTGGAAATTTAGACTTTAGGCAATTTTTCAAAACTAAGAATGTGAAATGACCTTGCAGCAACAACTGAATCTGGTCTCTTACTTACCCGATTCGACTGTCTTGGCAGTAATATAGCAATTATCTGAGCCGCTGATGTGACTTTGGGTTTTAGTTTATCCCGATAGATTATGTTTAATCTTAGTAGATTAGATTTGTCACTGTTTGGATTAAATTTGTTTTGCAAACAATGTTTGCTTTACAAATGCACATAGAGTGTCTGTCATTCCATGTAGTGATTCAGTTGAAATTAGATTAGGATCTCTGAAGTCCTTTCTTCCTTGGACTGTCAAAATAATGGCAAAAAAGCCCAAAAAGTAAAACATATAAATAATCAGTAAATGTATTTATTATGAATATGTTGAACCATCAGATAAAAGAGTGCAGGCATAAAAAATCACTCTATGCACAAGTTATCTCTTTTAAAACATTTATACATGCTTTATGAATCATGTGACAATATAAACATACGTTTTTTAAAAGGCAGCATACTTTGTAGGATTTCTGTGAATTAAAATGCACAAACCAGAAGCAATATTACTAGGAAGAGATGACTCTTCAAAGAACATAAAATATGTTTTATTTTTATTAATTTATGAGTAATATGGACTGTCATGGATGTGACCGTTCTGAAAACAGCACTTTACCTAAAAACTAAGATTGACATTTGCGTGGAGTTGCCCTTATGTCACTGGGTAGTGAAATTTATGAACCCGGTGTAACAACCAGGGCAGTGACCTAAATAGGGGTCAAAGTAAAACCATGAAACCAGCTTATCCAGTTCTATACATGTATGTCAATCATTTGCAAAGGCACTTTAGATTGTATCGTAATACATTGGCTGTGTAAAGACAAGCACCAATTGAAACCCATCAGCTTTATTTAAATAATGACCAGTTTAAATATTACAGCATTTTTAGTCAGGCCTGTTTCTCATCCCAAACATATTCCACATGTTTAAAGGGTGTGCCACTACTACTAAGGAAGTGTGGCTCAATTAAAACTTGCTTTTCAAGTACGCACAAGACACGTGAATTGCATCACAATATTTTAACTTCCTGTGTATTGTCAGACTGTGTAGGACATTAATTCTTCTAAGGCAGATTAAATCACAAAGCTAATGCTCTTTAGACCTCATCAGCTGGCTCTTGTCAGATGAAAAGTCTGCCAGTCAAGAATTCCCACATTCCTTTACTAACAACAGTGAGTTCTCTCACAATAATCAAAATTAACACTGAGATAGATGTGAAACTCCTTATTATACAGTAAACCTCATGTGAGGTAACTGCAAATCAATGCTTCTCATAGATAGAGCAGAGAAGGTAAAAATGATCACGCCAAACCTGGGCTTAACTAAACTCTGGGGGATACTTGGAAAGAATTACATGTGTAATTTTGTTAAGGGTGTGTCATAGGGCAAAGTTCTCACATGTTGTGCCTTACCTAGACTGTCACTGTTTTAGCTGATTAAAACATGGCGTCAGTTATAAGATAGATGAGGGGGAATAGTGTTAAAGACATGTGTAGGCTCTTTGATGCACGTCAATAAATAAATGTCCTAGACCCTTTATAAGAATACTTCACCCAAATATGAAAACAAATGCTTTAGTAACTTTGATGTCATTTTAAACTTAATTTGTAAGAGTTAGGCAAACTCTTACAAATGCAAGTACGCTTCAAGAGTTAATTTTATTAAGTATACTAAAGTATACTAAGCAAAGTTCACATATGTTTTTAAGTATACTTTAAGTAGTACAGTTTGTTTATTTCAATGCTACTTAGGAGTAAACGTATAAGTCTATAATTTGGCGTAATTCGGAAATGTTTTTAGAACTTTAAATGGAAACATTTTTAAACGCATTTGGCTGGTTATTTACAAGGATACAGTGTTTTTGGGAGCCTAAAAAAGCTTTCAAAGTCTATGTTTTAGAAAAATCATTATCGTTTTGTTTTCGTGTAAACCACAAAAATGCGAATCTCAGAAAACAGACGTATTACGTGTTCAGTCTATACGTATGTGCAGATACAACCAAAGCAACAATGACACACAGGAGTGTGTTTGTGCTAGTCAACATACTTAGCATTAGCATTTCTCCAGCAAAGTGTAGGTTTACTGCCTCACAATGACCAGCATTATTTACATATGCCAAATTATATACACACATATACACAGATAAATGGTATTAAAACACGCTTTAGGATATGCATACGTCCGCAGGCGTGTAGTGTTTTTTTATTGCCATCTATTGGCCTGGCATGCACATTACAGCTTTTTAGTCATTTGCATGAAATCATACAAAGGCAAGTTGTTTTGACAATGTTGTTGTGTGTATGTGAAACTTTTCAAAAACCTTCTATTTCACTTTCATAATATGGAAAAAATAAGCTTAAATATTTCTTGTCATTTTTTGTTCTCTTGGAGGGGTTTGGAATTTGTGGAGAGTAAATGGCTAAATCTAATTTTTAGCAGAATATCTTTTTAATTCCAGTGCACAAAGTGAGGTCCATAAAAATGTTTGCCCTTCCTGCACTAAGCCAAAATCTAAGATCTATTGGACACCAATCTATTGCATCTAATGATTTGCAACACTTTGTTAACAGTAGGTTACTTTTGTAGTAATAGTTATAATCAGAAAATTGAATGCTGCTTAGATTTTCTGTTTGTTGAGCTGTTTCATGGATTCTGACATGGCTTTAATTTATGCTTTGTCCAAATAGGAAGGCATTGATTTTTGTGTTTATGTATTTATTGCTGACTGAATTGCAGCGTAAACAAGTTGTTGATAAAGTGGCCAGGTGGCATATTGGCACTTCAGAGCACACATTCAGCAATCCAAATCCGTCGAGGTGAAATGTGACCTTCACGCTCTGTCGAGCAAAGTTAACTGCAATGCGTCCCCAATGTCATTGGAGACCAATTTTGAGAGAGGGTTTTATGTGATCGTCAGCCTTTATCTATAATGTGCATTGAAATTATTTCTTAACTAATTCAAAATCGTTTGTGTCCTTACTGTACCTTTGACATCTGGATATTTTGAATGTTATGCTAATGAAAACGTCTAATATCATGGTCCTGAGCTTGTTTTGCTTTAGGATCCAGATGCATGGTGTGTGTGCACTGTATATCAATTTACAATATTTTTTAAAAGGTGACTTCTAAAAAATGCTGGGTTGTTTTTAACTTACGGTTGGGTTTAAAAGACGCAAACTCAACCGTTGGGTTATAAGTTGACCTGTGCCTTTTTGACCCAATCATGTGTTAAAAATAACCCAAGTGTGCTTTGTTTGCATATTACGCAAGGTATTTAACCAACAAAAAAATTACAACTTCACTTCAAAGTGTTCTTATGAGAATTTGTGAAATCTTTCTTAAATTAAGTGTTATGCTTTTAATTTATTTCACTCCAATTCCTAATGTTTTCCTCTAAAATCCCCCAAATGTGCTGTTCATAATACAGTATGTTCTCCTGGAGAAAGTGCAAAGCTGCCTCTCCATGTTCATAGATTATGTTCTATGCCTAGAAGACAGAGATCCATCTGCCCATTGGTTTTGTCAACCAGACAATTCTGAGACCTTCAAATAAAAACTTAAAATGGACTTCTCGAAGTGTCTGCAGGCAATACTAAAACCTGCTGAGCTGAGAAAATTTGATCTGGAATTTGTATGGTGTTCTTCAGAAAATGTTCTTCAGAAAAAGACCCACAAGTATTATTATGATTATTATTAGTTTGTAATCAGGTTCGTTTTATGCAATTGAATCAAACATTTTATCATGTGTTCTATAGAGGGTCTATTATGAAGAAAATCTGCAGAAAAGTATTCATAACACTGCTTTTTACCAGCTTCAGTCAAGTAGCTTATAGCATAAAAAAAACTAGAGATTAAGCTCTAGATGAGTTCTGCATTGCTAAAATAAAGTGAAACAAGGATGTGCATATCAGTTAAGGACATACTTGTCATTTAGTTAAAAAAATTAAGATCAGAAATCTATTCCCTTCCCTTGGCAAATGATTCTATACACAAAATACAAACAAGGTTAAAGGAAAAATATTCCTAAGAGCAGAGAGATCCACACGGGTGTAAAAGATGAAAGTTGCTCTTTTCATGGCAGCTCAAGGTTGAGTCTCAGAATCCGTCGATTTTGCAGCGCAAGCAAGACACTGTTAAGTCTCTTGTTGCTAGGATACCATTTTTGTGTGTTTTTTTTTCCAAGTTAAAAACGGCCAACCGACCCTAGTGGTCCATCACACTGCATGTCCTACAAACACTGAATAGGATGTGGAAGGAATAGGGGTGTTATATAACCCACACTAATTGGAAAACTGGTGAAAGGAAATGAAAGACACCGCCACTGGCTAAGCACACCACAGATGCGTCAGTCAGGGCTCTGTAAAAACTCTGCAGAAGCCCGTTTCCATCAGATGAAGTCAGAGCCTGTCTGAGGTCTCCGCATTGCGGTCTCAGCATCGGCTCCACCAGTGCGTCTCGTTGCTGCCCAGTGGGACGTGTGAACTCTTGAGGACACTGGTTCAGCGACAACGCAGATGTTATCTTCTTTGTAAGAAAAACAACGGGCCTGATGTTATTAAGGCTTTGAACCCAGAAATATACATTTGAATACAAGACCTCAAGTCTTGAAACACAAGCTTAGGTTAGAGAAGGAGGCGGCATGCAGCCATGCATTTATATTCACACCTCCAATATCCCACAAGGCCCAGAAGACACTGAGACAGCTGAGGCAGAAGTAATCCTACCAGTTAATGTTCCGATAGATCTTTCCCTGACCCGGTGCATAGGAATGTGCTTCTTCCCTCATGGAAAGAAGAAGAACGCCGGTATGGCTGTGGTTCATTAGCATGTTCAAGTAATGTTTTTCCAATGTCAGTTATATAATCTGTGGGGAGATAATAACAATGTGCCCTGACCAAAGAAGCATAAACATAGGCGCCATTAGAAATGGCCAAGCTAAGGCCACTAGATATATGATTTTTGACTTGAATATGGAATAAACACAAATCGACCTCTGAAATAAACTATATGAAATTTCTGCAGATTCCCTGAGGCTTTATCTGGATTTACATGCATCTTTGAGAGCAGTTTATTGAAGATGTAAGCACTTCAGTGAGTACTAGCACTAGCTTTGTTATTGTACAAAGCAAGGACTTTTAGAGGAAAACGTTTTTGGCTTCACTGTTCAATGTTTTTGTCCCTTTGCAGGTTTACATCCAAAACTTCTGTCAGTCTGCCACTTGCATACAGAATGCAAGCTCTTCGCCAAATGCAATTTCTGTGAGAAATATTAAACTTATATCAGGCAGATATAGCTTTGTACAGCCATTAAATGAAGTCAAAGTTTTTGTAGCCAAAAAACCACATCCACCCACGTCTCGGGACGAAACATGCATTTGATGATAAGCTTTGTGATCCACCATTTTTGTACTTACCTTGCTGGTATT
This sequence comes from Beaufortia kweichowensis, assembly GCA_019155185.1. Classification (NCBI taxonomy): domain Eukaryota; kingdom Metazoa; phylum Chordata; class Actinopteri; order Cypriniformes; family Gastromyzontidae; genus Beaufortia; species Beaufortia kweichowensis. The sequence continues at coordinate 13,862,227 of CM032807.1, forward strand.
TTCTGTACAAAGCTGTTTACATTTATACATGATGTAAATAAGAATGTTTATTTAGTTTTTTTCTCGTAGAAGACTTTTACTTACTCATCAGAGTTGTATGGATTACTTTTATAATATATGGATGTGCTTTTGAGAGCTTCAAAAGCTTGGGTCCCATTTAACAGAATTACAAAACTAGTATGGCATTTTTTATTTTCTGGTGAACTGCTCCTTTTTACTTCTTTCATACACTGCAATGCAAAGAGAAAAGAAGTAGAACCTTAAGGTTGTCTTAAGGCTTTTTTACATTTTTCATTGCACTGAAACTACTAAATGACATTGTTACTAATCATGCAATTAAAATAATTAAATTAATGGTAGATACAGAAATTTGGCAATGTGTTGTGACTGAACACAAACATATATATATATATATAAAGACATATTTGTACATGCTCATGCATGTTGTTCTGACACTTCCAGTTAAATTCTTAGGAGCCACTGAGACGTTATAGGTTTTTTTTTTTTTTGAAAGAATGACTTCTCTCTCCATTGCTGTGAGTATTGATATCTGTTTAAGTTACGAATGTGAGAAAGTTTGACTACAAAAATTTAATATTTATTCTAATTTAGAAAATTGCTATTTTAGTTTTCACTAAACTAGTTTTAAGTAGCGTTTAGTTGTGTTGTGTTTGTTCTCTGTGGAGCGACATGGAAAATGTCTTTGCTTTACATGTTCTGACCTAAAATGTATAGCACACATAAAAATTCAATCAAATGTCTGCCTTTTTTATTATTTTGTCATACCTGAATACTGGTATATCTGCTGATACTGTAAAACATTTGATCCTCTCTTCTGCCTCAGCAATGTTCGTGCCAAGCGGTCTGTGGCAGAAAGGCAGAAATTTGTACTTGCCCAGGAACAACACAGATAATTGAAGTTCATGTCTTCCCAGATAAACACATTGGCGTCTTGGGTTACATAAGTGTTACAGTTGCCAGCAGTGAGCTCACAGTCTTATCCGGCCACGAGGATGCATTGAACTTCTGCGGTGTGTGGTGTCAGCGCTACTCCAAAAACACTCTTGGGAATATTGTTGAGCGAAATTACAGACGCTTTACCACCCACCAGTCAATAAACAGCTTAATACTCAGACAAACACGACGGTCTGCCCTGTGTGAGCTTGTCTGATCTTAAGAGAATTAGAAGTGGCTACACGTGATCTCCGCATGAATTATATGCATATGGTGAATGGGCAGGTGATTACTTGAAAAACGGTTTTCATAATTACTGTGTTCAGCAGAAGCTAGTGTCTGGTTGATCACACCTTCATCTGAGATGTTTTACAGTTGGTCCACCTTTAGTATTAACTTTGCTATTACCAACAATCTCATACATGTGGTAAGTTAGTGGGAAGTGATATACAATTAGTGCAAATTTGCAGATATTTTGAATATCATAATTGTACTCTATCGCAAATTGCTTTCATTTTCCAGTTTTGTTAAACAAAGACAGACATCCGACCTGTGAACTTAGAACTTATCAATCAACTCCAACCTCAGTGAGATGATGCTTTCAGTAAGAAGATTAATGTAAAAACAAACTTGAAATTTTCAGAGCACAAACTGAAACAATGTCTTTTCTGTAAGTGTTCGGCTATAGCAGCTGTACCGTTTAGTTAATTTCTCTTCATATTCCAAAATCTGCCAATCATGACCATAAAAAGTCAGAAGCAAGAAGCAATGGCGATTATGGCACGATAAAAACATGCACGGTAACGAGTCACGCGTGTTTTGCAATTACACAGCATGCTACAGCAATATCAACGCTAATGCTTACATCACGTCGTTACGGCAATGACTTGCCAGACTGTGAAACAGCATTTATAAACGTGAATTATCCTAAATTCGTTTTGAGTTTTATTTATTACTGTTTTGTATACGTTTTTATATGAACTATAATTCAAATGCATTTCATCGAACAGAAAATCATATGGGATGAGAGAAAGGAACAGAAGTCAGGAAAGGTCCATGAGACAGGATTCAAACTCGGGTCATATGAAGTGCTATTGTGCAATATATTGGCACAGCTCACTTGGCTTTTGGCGCCAAATTAATTAATTTTCAAAAATAACAGTTTCAAACAGGTTTACCAGATCTCTTATTATTGGTTAGATAGTCCTGTCCTAAACTTACGCCATTGGTTGTCAAGATGTTCAAAAACACAAAGCAATGTGTTTATAGCTCTAGAGTCACAGTGGTTACTTTTTCTGGGAAATCAATCTAAGAATGGCCTACTTAATGGTTGACTAAACATGTTTAACTGGGATTGGTAAAAACATAAACATTAGAACCCTTCCCACTATCATGACAGAGTAGATAAATAAGCAGCACTTGTCTCGCTGAAGAGGTGATTCAGCTCTGAGCTAAATTTATTTGTGGCTATGTGTGCTCACATGAGGATCACAAGGTCACTGTTGAAGTCAATGATTAAACTAAAGAAATCCCTCCTAGTTAATGTCATGATTAAGGGTGTACAGTAAGACTGTAACTTTCATCTTCAGTCATTTCACTTTGGGTGTTTGCAGCTGTTTATGTACTTTATGATGTTAGTTTTACCCTGGCCATATCTGGGGACACCTTAGTAGCAACCAAGACATATTTCTGTTAAGAAAAAAGGCTAAAATCTTACAGATGTCTCTATTAGAGTTTCAGAGGAAATCTCAACAATATTACAAACTGAGCTCAGATTTGTCAAGTCTGCAATCAAATGTGAATATTATTGAAGAGTTCATGAACTCATCGAAACATTTCTCTTCAAATGTACCCGAATCCAGACTTTTTTACCTATACAATCTACATTATTTTACATCTCCATAGTCTTAATGTGTTTAAACATTTGTCTAACTTGTCTATTTTGATATATTTATATGTTGTTTTTTAAATAAAATAACTCTTATCAAATCTCGTGAGCTTTGCATTTGGATGCACCCTTTGGATAGCATAACAACACTTTGGCAACCAGTGACATCACCACATCATCATGATGCTAAATTTAATGTTATATTTTTGTTATATCGGGCCACTCAAAGAAAATGTTCATGTTTTTTAAGGAGGTCAGCCTGAAAAATGGCTTACATCTAGAAAATTACACATTAATAAATCCTGTTAATCTCATAGGAATATGTACATATTTTACAAGGTGACTATTTTGATTTTAATTTGCCTTCCCAGTGACATTAGGGGTGGAGTTAGAAGTGAGTTTTAATGGTTGCTTTTTGTCTAATAATCGTATGTTTTGTATGATTCATTAAATAGGTGTGAATTTCTGTAAGATCAGAATGGTAAGGTTAAAGATGACATCGTTCATTGGCAAGAGGTGGCCGGGTGACCGTGTGATGTGGCAGAGGGATGATGACGTTCACTCTTGACTGAAACTGCTAGTTTGACCTTCTACTCAACACTAGGTCTTGTCACATTGAGCCAGTGTGATGATGTCTCATGCTCCACTGCTCTGCTTCTATGTTGTTCTATACTGAACTATTTTTACAATCCATTGATTTACAAATGTTTTTTTAAACAAATCAGTTATTATATAATATTGGGGCGGTCACAACATCAGATTTGACTAAAGAATTCAGAATTCACAAAGGATTCATGATATTCATGATTACATTGGTTTTTAAAGAAATAATGCTATTAGTCAGATTCATTTGATTTATTTTTAAACAAAAAGTCATATCAGGAAAAAAATATCAAAAAATTAAAATTTGTCAAAATAATTTGAAGCGTTGGTGTGTCGATTTTATATAGAATAGATTTTTTATTAGCAATCAATATAACATAATATTAATATAACAACAGAGTATGAAACCATTTTGCTTTTAAGGCAAATCTTTAAACAGGTGCTAAATTATTTATCTATTATTATCTATAGTATTAATATTATCATGATTATCATAGTTTTTAATAAAACTGTTATTAACAATACTGGTATAATGTGACACCCCTAACCTTAATAAAGTTGAAATGGTTGTATTCAGACTTTTGTGAATTGGTTGTCAGGACATTGTTTCTGTATGCAGTTGCTAAGGTTTTTGTATGGCTTTGCTGTATGGTTGCTAGGGTGTGGTGCGGTGGTGGCAATAAAACATTTTCTTTCCTTCACAAACTCCACAATCCTAAAACCTGGATATTAACAATTTAAGCATGAACATGTCGATATCAATGAATAATCTCTTATTTTTTACTTATTTTACTTGTTCTCTCAGCAACTTAAAGAAGACTTCTGTTTGGCTTCAAACAACAAGACTTTTTTTACGTCTGTACTTTACAGCTGAGTTTCAGTTTTAGAAAAACAATAGATTCAGATAAGATTTTCCCTCTGGTCTGTAGCTTTTCTTCCTTTCTTTAAATTAAGTTTCATTGTCTGCTGGGCTGTAGTTTTTGAACAGAATGAGGTCAGGCAACATGGAATGAATTATTGCAGAGACTGTTGTTTCTGCTTGGACCTCCACATCTTGCAGCAATTGATCCTCGCATACGCCCATTTCAAGCTTTCTCTGGGAATTTTTCCTGACCTACACAGTTGTTCACAACAGCGCAAACGTGCTGCTTTGGATTTGTATTCAAAACACACGCACTCGGCGAGGAACGCCCAGTGTCGCAACAGATGTTCAAAGGAAGTGGAACGGCAGCATTCCTGCAGTGTGTTTTTCAAGCAGTCTGAATTTTGCATTCATCTCAAGTGTTACTGTGGACACCGGCAGATGCTTTTGGGCTTAGGGTGTGACTCGTAATGTTAGGATGACAACTTCACAGTTATCCTGAAAATTCCCTTGTGATTGTTGTGCCGCAGCGATTGCTGTGGAAGTGGGTCATGGCATTGCTGATGCGATTGAAAGCGACAAAGCGTGAGGGACCGACTCCTCGCTACCCCACCCCCATGTGCTTACCCAGCATCATGCGCAACACATAAACACAATCATGTCACTTCACTGAACTAACACGCACAAACCACTGATCAGCACAATAGATTTATTTGATGATTGTGATCTATAATGATTTGAACTTTTTATGGTCTCTGTAGTTAATTTAGTGACTGAATATTTTCTGTGGGTGTGTTACAAGAATTCTAGGTGTATTGCTTTGATTCTCAATTACTGTTGTTTTACTTCAGGACATAAATGTATAAGTGGCAACCAAACATTATATTTGGGTTGTCTTGATATTTTAGTTTTTGGTTTCTAAATATCATGAATTTTAGTAGTTTAAAGCTTATTGTGGAATAAGTGAACCCATGTTTTGACCCTACGTCATATTTACTGTTACCTTGTATTGTTTAACTCGTGATTTTTTGCTCATGAATGAGGGTATGCCACACAAACTTTTCATCAACTTTGTGACAGATACATTTGCCCCCAAATACAGTAAAAAAGAATCAGAATAAGAAACACAGACTTTAATATAAGAAGAGAGTGTTATCCACTTTAAAACATGATGACCCACCTTGCAATGCTACCAATATACGATTAAACTCCGAGTTGCTTTTTAGATTTGCTAGTTTGGGTTTTAACCCACCAGTTTAAACCACTACCAAACTTCTTTTAGGGAAGTTGGGGCACTTTGCCATCATGTTTGTAATGCCTCTGGTCAGCCATTTTAGTCATAGCAAGAACACAGTCCTGTTCGGCTGAATGAGTCCTATTGAGCATTGCATTCCATCTCATTCATAGCAATAGCACTGTGGTATCTTGTTAATATCAAAAGAACAGTTCTGATGTCCTATAGGCCCGGCTCACAAAACTACAGCTGGGTCTGGGTCGCTCTTGTGGTGAGTTATAATGACGAGAGCATTTACAGTAGATCCCTGGAATGATGGAAAATGTTTTTTCACAAATTTCTTTGAGGTGGTGCAGTCATATTTCTAATAGTGGCTTCTGGATGGAGTGATTTCGGTAGTGGTTGGTACTGTGTAGTAGAATCCATGGGTTTTATGGATCGGGTTGATTCTTAATGGATTTGGCTCATGCCTTTGGCTCAGTGAACCAGATGAAGTTAGATTAGTGTCACAGTGGATTTACAGCCGTCCAGCGCTGCCTCGCTATCCACTGCTGAGGATTTTACCCAGATAGACGTGGGTTTTGGTGTTGGGCTAACTAATACTGTCCATCTCCTGCACTGACCAAAAGCAGTCTTGTGTATAAAATATGTCTTTGTTGGTTAAGAAATTGGTTAAGAAAGGAAAGTTTTCTATAGCATTTCATGTTTTCACCAAACTGCCTCCGTGTCCTCATTATTGTTTAGAAAAGTTAAAGTAAGTAAAAAAAACACTCTGATTAGGTGGACACTTCGCATCTGGGTCCTGATCAATCTGCTGGGGTTTATTTTGTGATAACAACTGGCTGGATGTACATTATTCTGTTTATTACATGGCTTGACAGTAAATTGTTGGACTATTGTATTAGCTTTTCTGTAACTAATACAAACCTTTAGCAAGGAATAAACTATTTCCTATCAGCTTTAGACACGATTGTCAAGTTTGGTTTAATCATTTGTAATATAATCTCATATATGTTATTAATTTGGTATATTTTAATCTGGTTTATTCATAAGTAAATTATTTTCAAGATCAAGTTGACTCGCAGAACCCGGATGAGCCTGAGTTATTCGTTTTTAGCGGATGTTGTCAGGGGATAACATACCTTGGAATGTCGTAACTGGCCAATCAGAACTATTCCAGAATGCTGTGTAATAATATTCCATATTGTCTGGATTAACCATATTTCGAGTCATGATAAGGATTGTTATTACTCTTCATATGCTTGCATTCTGCGCTACTGGCTTGATAATTTTAGAGTAAACCAGGCAGCAACATTTTCTTTCAATGTGTAATGCCTTTAGCCATATGAATCATTTGAGTAAACAAATACCCGATTCAACTGTGGTTTTTTAGACATAATTTTAGGCTTAAATCTCAGTTCGGAAGCAAATTACCAAAGAATAAACGAGAAACACATGCATGATAAATTAAGTAGGCTAAATCAATCTACTCAGAAGCTACTGGAATATTACGTCATGTCTGTGCTGATTGACTGGTGGCACCACAAGAAAGCTCGCAATCCCAAACTGTTTACCGCTAATTGTCTTAATTTGTGACGGTAAAGGCATTAGACAGAAAAATATTTCATGTTAAACCCATTTAAAAATGTCAAAATATCGTGTAGGTCATTTTGAATTTATATTTAAAAAGTTGTAGTTACAGTATCTACCATGACATTTTCCTGCGGTTTAAGTGTTTAGTAAGGGTTTAGATGATTGCTTCATCAGTGCGAACCTTCCCCACACCCACTTCTAGGTTGTAAATATGCCAGCCTTACAACTGCTATTGAGATAAATGGAAACACTAATGAGTCATTTTCTCCAGGCGCCCTCCTTGGTTTTAATTGTGCTGTCTTGCTGTCTCTTAGATCCATCCTCAAACTACATTCGGCAGTTGGAGAACAAGATCCGGATGCTAGAGGACAATAACAACAAGCTGCTTTCACAGGTATGGGATGTTTTTAACATTTTTTAAAATAACATAATCTGGCCCTGCATTTGGCATTGGGGGTCTACTACTTTGGGTTATTAAGGCATCTCCTTCAAAATCCTTAATCTTTGTTAAATTGACATGCTGTTTCCCCTCCGGCACAAACACAGAGCATCTTACCGTCACGTCATGCCTGCGTGGGCATCCCTTAGCTTCTGTGGCCTTTCTGTAATAAGAACGAGTAGGTTTAACCAGCTGAAAGAGCATTTTTTTTTGAAAGAGCAACCAAAAAAAGATTTCGGGCGGTATTAACAATTGCGGGATTATTACTATAAGTGATTCTTCCGAGTAAAACACAGTCAGAGTTCACCGAACTTGACCTATGTAAGGGGCGATTCACACAGAATGCGTCTTTGCATGTAAAATGTAAGACGCATCGCTCAGGAATGATATAAAAACGCAGCTCAGAATGCAAATGTCTCAAGACGTGCAGTATAGGTAGCTACTATTGCTGACAAATAAAACAGTTGCCATGCCAATTTGCTACTGTAAACAAGAGCTCGCAACGCTTGCCCGCGGGGTTTTGTGATTGGTCCGCTTTTCTGGAACTGACATTGATGAGCTGCGCAGCTTGTAAAAGTTGAAATTCTTTTAACTTGACACGACGTCTTTAAAATGCAGCGCTCATGTGCAAGATGTTAGTGTAACGGTCAAATGCGTCAATCTGGTGCCTTTACATAGAAAAACAATGGAAAAGTAGCGCATCTGAATGGAAAAACGCCCGGCCCTAAAACAGCAAAATGAGATTTTTTTTCGCGTTTGCATGCGTATCAATGGAATATAAAGGAAAGAAAAGTTGTGTATGACCGCAGCATACATATTTTTATGAAATCTTTCACTTAAAAAAATCTGATTTTAGTATGCATTTTTTCAGTAAATATTTAAATAATTTATATTTATTTATTTTTTATTATTATTTTTTATGTTTATTATCATATTTTCAGATTTATCAGATTTTCACAAACAGTAGCGGGAAAAAAAATGGTAATAACATGTAAAACCTTTTGAAAGTTTGATCTTTCTATAACAAAAAGTTCCAAACAAACTCCGAGACCCACAGTTAAAGAAACACCCATGTGTGTAGGTAGGAACGAGATCTGCATATTCAGAAAAGTTAGGTGCAATTAAATCCTTACCGTTCACAGAGATACTTTTGAAATCAACCCACCATGAGCACTGTACTTACAATATTAATCTCCATTGAGAAGAAAAGCACCGTGTGGGCACTGGAATGGCTGACTACAGAGCAGATCTAATGCAAGCCTTTGTAGCTCCTGTAGCATTCATCACAATGCTCATGAAAACAAAGCCGAGAGTGTTGGCATGGCCACAGGCTTGAAAGAGGTTTTGGATTAGTGCAACAATTCTCTCTTTTAATCACATATCCTCATTACATTTTTCGTCGTCAGCAACAGCAGAGTACCGTATACAGAGGTAGGGTTAAATTTTCGCAACGTTTTGAGGCAAAGCTGTGCTAAACACGTGAAACATGGTGCTTTGAAAGTCTAAATGCAGTTTATCCCCAGGATGGAAAGCGCTTTGTACGACTACGATTAAAATGCAAGAGTTACTGTCTCCCTCTGGTCAAATAAGAAAAAATGGTTTGCGTCTGATCGCAGCGGTCTTCTGAGAGCAAGTGAATTCACTTGAAGCATGATTAATTTAGAAGAGACCTCCAGCTTCTGACCGTACATGAACTCTGTCGAAACAATTGATTTCCAAGGATACTTATACAAAGCTTTTCCTAAAAGCTATTTCAACTGTTATGATAGATGATGCTGCTTGGCTTGTAGATTACAGTAAACTAAGGTGACCCCTAATGTTTAACATATGTGTTCATTAAAAAATCTAATATATCCATAATATGTTTTAATTTTATTAGCAGTCATTGACTGTACTCAATAATACGGAAGTCATAAGCGGCCATCCATTGTTATTTTTCTTGTATCGTTTTCTTGTGATCTCAACTTTAATTTTCTTATGGTCTTGATTTATTTTCACATGATCTTGACATAACGAAAGTTGTAATTTTGCGATGTGTGCAAAAGCATATTTAGCAAAATTAGCATGGATGAACAAATTAGATTTTATCTGGATCAGGGATTCGCTAAGCTGAAATACCTTGTCGGTAATTGACAATTCAATAGTTGCCAATTTAGGGACCGTCTCTAAAGTTACAAACACATAAGTATACACGTTTCTACTTCTAACAGTATTTAAATGGAATGACTTACAGTAAACAAACAGTCACAAAACCAACTGTACAGTTATATCAAAATAATGAGAAAATTAAGTAGAAATCACGAGAAAACAATACAAGAAAAAAACAAAGGACAAAGGATGGCCGCTTACAACTTCCGTACAATAATGCTCCATTAGATATGCTTTACAATAGGCAGTCACAGTAATTCAATGACCCCATGAAATAAATATAAGTGGTTTTCCAAACTTTATTCTTATATAAACTTATATTTACCATGTTTTACAATTAAAACAAAAAAAGCCTAAAATATTGATGACCTCTACGACTTACAGCCTAATTTCTGGCAGTTTTATTAGCTGATGATAATATCACATGTCTGAATATTTACTTGCATATTTTTAATTGTTTTATTAAAATGTCTCTTGTTTTCTCCAGCCATGTGGTCGTCATAGCTTATCACAGATATCTACCAAGGTAATTTTACACACTTTTGCCTTGTGGTGGTGGCTCTTTTCTGGCTTTTTCTCACCTGTCTCCTATTGCTAGATTGACACTCAAAAGTATGTAAAATGGCTGAGTGCTTGTGCTGACACGCTGCAGTGTTCTCTGGCGCATGAGCTCAAATGTATGTCCACGTCTTCCCGTCCCTATCATTTATTTAACTGACGTAGGTAGTGCAGCATCAATTTTTAATGAAAGACAAAGTGATGGATGTAAAGATCAACGTGAATAGCTCTGCGGAATAGTCTGTATTGGGCATCGTCCCATTTCTTTCAGTAAAAATGCACTGCCTAATGTGTAAAGAAGTCTCGATAAACTAGTTGACCATAATTGAATAGGCACGACATCCTGCCCATCCCTTCTTAAAAAAAACTATTATTCAAGGTGTAAAAAGTCATGACGAACCAGACAAAACAATCAAAGGTATAGATGTTTAGCGAGCCTATCGTGTTTTGTTGCTTGACCACAGGCAGTTAAAGTCAGATGTTTAACTAATTACTTTATTATTCAGATGCTGTTAGAGAAACAATACAAAATACATGGGAAGTCATTGGATGCTGTTCAGACAGGTTACATTCCATTGTCAGGTGACATTTATTCTGTCTTTCAAAGGTGACAAGAGAAATAATGTCATTCTATTAAAATGTTGACACTCCTTTTGTGCGTTCAGGTTTATCCTGTATATAACCTCATGAATAGGCAAAAGATGAGTCTACATACAAATATATGACTGAGGTATACAGAATAAACACTTGAATTAATCTCAAAAAGTAATTAGATAATAATAATAATAAGAAGAATAGTAATAATAATTAATAATAATATGTAAGGCAGGGCTTGGTTGTAATCCAGTCAGGATTGATTAGATCAAAGTGGGTGTTGTATACCAGAACAGAGCCATTTGTTTGGTTACAATGTAACCTCTCCCCTCATAAATTCCTTTTTGTTTTGCAAAAAGGTTTAGAATTTGCCACAATTAATCTTTTAAGGCCAGATTTGTTTACTGTTAGCTTGCCTAAACAACAAAAAACAAACATGATAGTTTACTGAGAATTAGTAAATAGTAAATCAGCAGGGGACAATATAAAACAATAAAAAGCAATAAAAATATTTTTTTATTTACAATATTTATTGCTTACTTATGCATACAAACATAGAAATTGGTAATAATATAAATATAACTATATAACTTAATAATATATATAACTTAACTGCAAAAATTGAATATACACATGAAAATCTGATATTTAATTGTTTTTCCATTTTAGGTAAATTACAGTAACATTAAAATTTTTATTTTTATGTTTATTGTAAATATTAATTGAAAATGTTTCATCTTTAAATATTTCATCTCGAGTCGTATACCTTTCTATCAATTTATAGTTTGTCATAATTAGATTAAAATTCAACTATGAAATATTAAAGTGAATAGGGAAATAACATTGGTGTTCCTCCTGAGGAACGGTGACAGTTAACAGGCAAACGTAACACTGTTGAAAGGTATGAGATAAATTGAAAATTCCAGCACTTGTGCAGAATATGATTTCAGTGTAATATCCACAGGGAACACCGCGCAACAGTGTACTGGTGAGATAACATTACATTTTGAAACTCTTGACCTCTTGAAACACTGTGTGTTTATGCACAGCAAATACTTAATTTTAAAAACACAGTTTATGGTCCCACAGTGATTTACAACCTCAGTAGACAGTGTCCTCGTTCCAGAACAAATCCATCTACGTCAGCATTGTTGGAAGAAAGCTGCGGCACAAACTGCATTGTGGTCACTTTTCACCGTTCAGTAATAGCTGTTGAATGACGGGATGAATATCCTGCAGTCCTGAGCTGATAGATGATTTATGAAAAAGCCTTTGAGGATTGTGCTTTCTCTTCTGTCACAGTATGGAGATTTATTGCTTTAAGACTGATGAAATGAAGATACATGCGTTACAGGTCATGATCTCCTGAAGCAAAATCCCTTGTAAACATGCTGGTTCATGCAGAATTGTTGCTAAAACAAAATTCTGGTTGTCAAACATTAGTGGAGCGTGTAGTTAATGTGATGAACCACACCCGTGTAATCTGTAAAAACATCTGTGAGAAGTTATGACTTCATACGTCCACTAAAACCAGTGGGTTTTTTATTTCCAGGTGTAGATAGGAATTTGAATCTTTTTAAGTTTAATGTGGACACCACTGTTTTTGACACTAGCAGGGATACATCATGACTTTGTATGTTTGTACCATATACTCAATATCAAGAATAGCTTTTGGGTGATACAGTATTGTTTAGGTTGCAGGCGTAATGTGAAGTTCAAATCTTCCTTGCAACCACCCAAAACACAAATCTCTTCTAAGAGAGAGTGACAGGGATATTTATAGAGAAAATGTCATAAGCATCAGTGGTGATAAGAGATGATGCCAGCGAGAGCCTGTGGGTGTCTCTGTTATAGAAGCATGATGAAATATATGGTTACATTGTTCCGGCATGTCATTGTAAAGGCCCTTTCACAGCAAACATAATAACGGTAACTATGACTGTAAAGATAAAGTCAGATTTAAAATGAAACTGTAGCGTGCAAGCTTAAAATAAACATAATGTTATTGTCTGTCGATGTGGATGCTAATATAGTTATCACTATTCTTAACATTCTTGGTGTAAATGTGCCTTTAGGTCGTCTGTCCATCAGAGCTATTTAACTTTTTAACGTTTTTGGTTGCTATGATACAGAATATGCTAAAGTAATGTATCTGATTTTGTGGATAATTTGTTTAATCAACAAATATGAATATTGTGGTAGTCTGGAAATAGAAATTTGGTATAGAAACAAATACTCAGAAATAATAGAACAAAATAAAAACTATAAATAATTATTAAGTTGTTTTATACAGACAGTTGTTTAGGTAGGATGTGCTCATTGGTTGATTTGGTATTTGTCCCGCCCCTCCTGCACAGTGATTGGATGGCTAAGCAAAAAGTGATATTGATGAGCTGAGCGTTAGTTAAACATTTTTCAGCTCTCGTCACCTGGCCAAAAAAACGTTAAACGCCAGCATTATGTGTGGAACCACCAAATGCTGATGTGTTGCGCAAGCTGATGTTTAGGTGTTCAGCCAGCTGGTGTCTTAAACTGACCAGCTATAAAAGTGCCTAAAGTAAAGCAGTTTTTTCTAAAGCAGAGTGGTCTGTCTCCTCCTTGCACTGCGACTTAATAACTGTACATCATCCTTTTTCCTGCTTTTTTCTTCTGTATTCATTGTGAACAAAGGTATTTGCTGTACACTGAGTTATAATTTACATGCACTGAGTTATTATGTCCGTGTTTTTCTCTGTGTTTCATCTGACAGTGTACTCCGGGTGACCTGAGAGCTCTGAGGAAGAACATGACCCTGTACCACTCAGAATCACAGCTGTCTTCTCTCCCCCAGCGTCAGGAAGCTCTGCTCAATGTGAGTGATCCTCTGTCAGACACTCCAGTCACTGTACAAAGAAATCAATCCAAACAGAGTGGGAAAAGTTGAATTAAAATCATTTTTTATGTCTTGGTTAAACGTGCCTGGCACACCATACTGCGCGTCCCATACTGTATCTACAGTGCAAATTATACAGAGGCCATAATTCGGTCATCATGGTTACATCAACCAATCAAAATCAAGTTTTCCAGAGCGCTGTGTAATAATAGTTAATGCATGAACTAACAATGAGACATTTTGGTAAGTTTAAAATGCAATTGTTCATTGTTTGTTCATTTTAGTTCAATGTGCATTAGTTATTGTTACAGTTAAAGGTTCAACTTTTGATATTAGTAAATGTTGTATAAATAAATTGTATAAAAAGTTTTCTTCATTGTAATTCATGTTAACTAATGTAGTTTACTAATGTGTTAACAATATGAAACCTTATTGTAAGATGTTATCGTTTATTTTAATATGTAATTGGGATGTTTTGTAATTGTATTTGATTTATTTTTTTATTTGTTGTCTGTTTAGTTCAAATCTGTTAAAGTACTACATAAATTATTAATACATTTATTAAAAAAAAGAATCGGATAATAAAAACAGAACCAGATTCTAAAAAACAGATCATTTCAAGCATTATAAGAAAATGCAGAGAGATGAGAAAATGAAATCTCAGCTTCAAACATTCTGCATTATTAGCAATTGTTGTTTTGTGCTGTGTTCTCTGTTCTTCGTTACAAAGGTCTTTGCAAAGTCGTTTTAGATCTCAAATTGAATTTGTTTTGACTCATCACCTCCTGTGAGGTCAAGCTCCCATTCTATTACATTTGACCTTAAATGTTTTATTGATATTGATATCACTTTAAACGGGTGTGTGGTTTGAACAAGAGCTCCAGAACATCATAATCACACTGTTTTAAACCACAACATTACTTTGTTTTAAAGCTAAATTAGCCGATGTTAAATCTAGGACATTGTCTAATTAAAGATGCTAATTTCAGCTCATTTTCTACACTAATGATTTAGGTACTCTGTGTCACAGAGACATGTTTTGTGCGTTCACACAAGATATAAATGAGGATTGATTTATCTTATTCAGATGCTGAATCCTAATTTGTCCAAAATTTATAATATAGGATTATAGTATCCCAAATCATAATACATTTAAAATACAGTAGTTGGATGGGGTACTATAAATAACTTTATATAAGGGCCTTATATTGCCCTTTACATTTACACTTTTTTACACTTTTCACTTTTACACATGGGCAATTCCAGCGTCATGGACTTGACATTTTTCAGTCAAAACCTGACTGAAAAATATAAATTCTCACAGAATTGATCTATTACTAATACTTTACCATCTGTTTATATTTTACAGAACCTATGTTGATAGAGTCAAAACATAAAAAAAAATTCACAAGTTATCCATTTTTTAAAATTGGAAATATACACGTTATGAATGTGACTAAACATACTTTGTAGGATTTCTGTGAATTAAATTGCACAAACCAGAAGCAATAACACCCAACACTTAATACCCATTATTTATTTTATTTTAATTTTTTCATGTGCTCATTTATGAGGAGTATGGACTGTTATGGATGTGACTGAAAACAGCACCTGACTATTAAATATCATGAAAAAACGGAAATAATAACGCAAAAAATTTTTTGGAATTGCCCAGATGCTTAATCCAAAGTGACTTACAGGTGATGATAAAAGTGTTAACAGCGGTTTCGTCCTTTTGACTTCTTCTCTCTCTTAGGGTTGAGTTTGTCATGGATCCTATTGAGCTCCTTTTACTCTAAATACAGTGAGCATCACTTATTCAGTCGCTTAAAAACAGTTTCCATGGTAACTGCCTTATATTTTCTTCCTGGTGGTTTGGATTGATAGGCTCTTACGTGAAACAGCACATCATATAAGACGATGTTTTGCACACAACACATTACAAAGATCGTAATTTGCTTTAGAATCGTTTGAATGGGATATTTTGAGGACTCATCAGAATTAATGTATGCGGATCATATCCGGCTCTTGAAGCATGAATGATTAAATGATACCAGGCACTTTTTGTCCTCTGCAGCTGTCTGGGCTGTTATATTTAATGTTGAGCTAAAATTAATGTTTTAAAGCGATGTAGTTTTAATTTATGAATGATCATCATATCTCTGAGCTCAGTTAAGACAGATAATTAAAGCTGATAAATCAAGTTATCACAAACGAGAACAGAATTATAATGCATGTGTGTGTTGGTGTTAAACTGTGTGCTACGCTTATGTCATCTTCTACTGTCTCTGTATTTTGGCTGGTCAACCACCTCAACCAAGCCGGACCCGCTAATGACCAGTTAGAAACCAACTATCATGTTTTAGTGGGATTTTTTTAAGCAGCT
This sequence comes from Beaufortia kweichowensis, assembly GCA_019155185.1. Lineage (NCBI taxonomy): Eukaryota > Metazoa > Chordata > Actinopteri > Cypriniformes > Gastromyzontidae > Beaufortia > Beaufortia kweichowensis. The sequence continues at coordinate 13,878,358 of CM032807.1, forward strand.
TGTATTTCTTACAACACACTATTACAGTGGAAACAGTGATTTAGTGTGTCCAGTTGTCACCACAGATATATCTAAGTAACTAAAAGACTTCAAGTAAAACGGTGTATTACAGTACATTAATCTAAAAAAAGTGTTTGTTGCAGAACACTGAACGCATTTACAAGTTAAAGGAATGGTTCGCCCAAAAAATGGAATTTCAGGGCAGCTTCACACGTTTTTATGTATAGCAATTTTATACAATTTATTAATTATGATTTTTTGGTACGTTTTGTTCTCCAGGGGACAGGAAGACTACCGACCAGTGAATCTTCACCTTCCACAGGGTTTCTGTCATCTGTACAGAAACCTGAGGCTGTGGTTCATGCCATGAAGGTACACAAATCATACTCCACACATACACACACAGATGTCTCTGTAATTAGATTAGTGTCTTTATTATTGTGATATAATCGCACGGCAATCTTTTAAAAGCTTTAAGCTTATCCAAGAATGAATCTTGAATTGATATAACAAGATTAGTTTTCATACTTTCTAAAAGGTCATTGCAGTTACAGCTGATATATACTTGACCTCAAAAAGTATTTGGACACTTAAGCAACACTTTGTGTTAGAGGATAAGAAAAATAACAGAAAGGCACTTCAAGCTAAACATTTTATGATAAAAATGTTAAATAAAGATAAAAATGATAGAATGAATAAAGACAGTATTGTTACGTATGGGCAATTCCAGCATTGTGGATGTGACGTTTTCAGCCAAAATTTGAAATGTAAATTGTCATAGAATGTATTTATTCACAACATATTGAACCATCTGTTTATATTTTACTAAAACCCTGTTAATACAGTCCAGACATCAGAAATACATGCATTATGAATGTGACAAAAAGAAACTTTTTTGAGAGGAGATGAAGGATTTTGAACACATTTTTGTAGGATTTCTGTGAATTAAAATGCACAAAACAGGAAGCTATAATACCCAACAATAGGAGAAGTGATGACTCTTCAAAGAACAATAAATAGTTATTTTATGCTAAGGTTGACATTTCCATGGAATTGCCCATATAAAGAGTATATTAAGAATATTTTCATTTGCAAAATGTAGTAAAATAATAGAGTGTATGGAATGATATGAAGAGCTGACCTTTAAATAATGCTCTTGGTCATATAAAAACAGGTTCTGGAGGTCCATGATAATCTGGACAAGCAGCTTCCAGAAGAAAGCGAGGAAGACCTGAGTGAGAAAGAAAAGGCTATAGTACGAGAGATGTGCAATGTGAGTGATGTACCTCCTTGCTTTCCTCTCTCTCTCTCTCTCTCTGTGCTCTTTTATTTTTATTATTGACAATTAAGTTCTATTCTCTAAGAATAACATTTTTACACATTTCATTGTAAATCACTAGATGTTCTATAAAAGTTGTGAGAGCAACCATTTGTAACCGAGGGGGCTAGACTTTATTAAAGAGGGTTACAGTTACAGGAAAGCGTGAGAGATAGCGTGTACAAATGCTATTCAGGCAGGTTGGTACACAGACCTCACGATAAAGAGTTCATGATAGAGATAGCCGATAGTTTGATGTGTTTCGGGCCCCTCGGTGGAATGTGGAAAAGGAAGAATCCATCACGAAGCACAATAACACCTCTGTCCTTCTCACCTGGAGCTTTCTCGGCTCGTTTAACACCATTGTGAACACTGTTGATAGAGTTCTTCTTATCTTTGTGGATGTTTTGCATTCTTTTGGAACATTTTGGGAGGGATTCAGTAAGAAAGAGCGCCACTGGCAGTGATTTCTGATCCCATTAGGGATGTTTAATAATGTCTTTTGTGTGTGTGTGTGTGTGTGTTCAGGTTGTGTGGCGTAAGCTCGGTGACGCAGCGGGATCAAAGCCGTCAGTCCGACAGCAGCTCTCTGGGAACCAGTTTAAAGGTCCTCTATAGCAGCTGTAACAGAGGATGAACGTCCTTCCAGCATCAAACTCCAGCAGGGACAAACTAAAAAGCTGTTAGCGCCAACAACGGGCAACACATACACTCCTATCCACGACCATTTTCCATTTGTAGTCTTGCCATTGACATGGGATCACTGCATTCAGAGCAATAAGCAGCATTGAAATAAAGTTGTCCGACCATCGGTTATATAATTTTTATATCATAGTCGTGGATCTCATCTGAATCTGGCAGCTAGTCATATTTAGTCAGCCTTCAGTCCTTTCAGAACAAAGTGGGCATTAACAGATGCAATCACTCCACTGTGCCCTTCCCGTCTGTACAGCATAATAATATACCTAAATGACTCTCATTCACTATGTAAGATATGTACAAAAGCTTCAGATCAATTTATTATTATGTTAATATGTCTTTATAGGTGTTTTAACTTTTTAGTAGTGGCTATTTTTAAGGTACGCTACTCAACAACGTTTGGGGTTTTCTAAACAGTGCAACAATTTTTAGACACAGCAGCACAATTGTATGATTTTCTCTTTGTTCCTGTATGAAAACAAATCTAGAAGCACTCTTTACCAAAACCTATTGTTTTTTTGTATAAGATGTCAAACTTTAAAACGGTGTGCTGGGCATGCTCGACAATCACGTCTCTCAGGTCTGGGAAAAATGACACGTGTGCATCGTAATGTTTAACACAATAGATGTGTCTTTTTCCAGCCCTTCTTTCAATATTATGTCCTTGATAATAATTGGTTAGAAACAGCCGGTGACACTTGCTGAATCCATTTTTTAACATATTGACAGAAATGAACTCACGTGACAAGTGTTTCTCACCTATGTGACCTCTATGTAAAACGGGCTAAAGGACGAAATTGTTTGAGCAACACATCAAGTGAACGCCCATCATTCGTTTAATACTTTCACATTCATGCTATTGTTCTTAATAAAAAGCTGTAAACAAATCCGACAGATAAAGAGCCCTTTCTCTTGAGAAACGGTCTGAAAACTGAGCCATGGTTTTAAGGTGATTTGATTTGGCATGTTTTGCCTCTTTTGTGCATGAGGTTTTATTTGGAGCGTATGCTGCCTGTACCCTGTTTTATTGTGTGTGAAACCTCTGAGGTTTTTCCTGTCTTTAGTGTTAATAGGGGAAAGCATGACTGCAGAATTCTCTCCGCAAGCGATCAGACTGATATTTTATGGCAAATATGTAAAGAAAATTGTACAAAGTGAATCCAGCCCAATTTTATCAATAAACCTACTATTGACTAAGCATTATGTTCTCCTGTTCTTTATTGTAAATGTATAATCTCAGTTTAACTACATAACTGTACTACTATGTACAGATCTTCTCTTAAACAGCTTAAGGATTTGGACCCATAAATTGCAGGTAAATGTTGACTGCAAATGAAATGCAAGCAACTATTTAATTACAAATACAGTTAAAAATGCTGGGTTAAATATGGAAATAACCCGTATTTTGGTTTATAAATTTAACATATAGTGGATTATTTTGACCCATGTTTGAGTAACAACAACCCAGCATAGTTTAATGTATAACCCAGCTGTGTGTTCTGACAATATTTTACGAAGTTTTGGGTTGAAAACAATCCAGCATTTTTACAGTCTAAGGTTAATACTCACTTTCATTGATGCTAATCATCTCCTAATATTTGTAAATCGCTTAAAGCGTCAGCTAAATGCCTGAATGTAAATATAATCATTCATTTTTTTTCTACGTTTCAAAATAATAGAAGTAAACTTTGAAAGAAGACAAGTTTATAACTGGAAATTCTGTTATGTAAAGAGAATACAAATAAATCAAAGAAAATCTTTATTGTAATCAGAATAATGATATCAATATCTAAGGACTTGTTAAAAGTTATAGTTATTAAACAGCATAACGGGGTAGCCTAAATATCTGTGCTCTTATTGGCTGATTTTTCTTCATTAACTGTTTTGTATATTGTATTTTGCGACAGTATAATTATTTTTGACATAAAATTAAAAATATCTCCAAAACGATTTTTTTTTTAAGAAAAACATTTCAGTCAAGTGACCCCAAATGACCGGTTGGTAGAAAACCTCTATTGTCATTTTCAGTCCGTTTATAATAATGTGGGCAACGCAGTAATAGTAATATGACTAAAATCTCATGTTTTAGGGATATTTTTACGTATAAATATTCTAAACCTCACAGAAGGAATTAACCACTGACGATCACGCGACAATGCATGATAAGTTTAACAAGTGCTCCCCCTTATGGTAATAAGGAAAATTACCGTCATTTCACAAACAACCTTACAAAACGCAAACGAACCGCACATCTGTGTGAACTGTAGACTTACCGTATTGTATGAAAAGTCAAGAGACCCTTACCAACAAAATTAAAAAACAAAATACTTCATTTAAGTATGGCAACACACCGATAACATGAAATCTTACTGGTTCCTGCGTGTCTCTTGATAAAGCATCATGACAACTAGACTAAAACCAATGAGTTCAATGTTCTCAAATGATTCATGGCTTTCTCTCACAAATGTTTTCTTTTCGTTTGTGATTTCTTAACCATCTGGAGTCGTTTGGATTATGGGTTATAGCAGTATGGTACAATAAAGATTACAGTCGCAGGCTTAATTAGGTAAGAGGGTCAGCCATGAGTTTTGACACAAAATTAAAGAATCAATACCTACTGCTTTTATAAAACAGTCACCACATTAAAGCCTAAAAATATGCATCAATGCAACTTTCAAATCAAAAAAGTCTTCCTTCCGCTGGAAAAAATAGTCCCTGACTGTGATATGTTTATGATGCTAGAGGTGCTGTGCAATGATACACAAAATGTGTTTGTGTTATCATGAATAAAACACAACTATTGACCAATCAGAATCAAGGATGTAACGATGTAGAAGAAGACTGTTCAAGTCTTATGGCTATACTTTCTATGTATATTTTGGTATTTATTCCAATGCAATGCCTAGTCTGGTAATAGACAGCATGCCATACTGAATCATGAACATTTACATTAGGTGTATCAGAAAAAACAAAATCCTGGAGGAAAAAATACTTTATTAACTGCCTAAAGAACATCACAGAATATAAGGGAGGCTGAACCCAGCCAATCAACTGCTAACCAAACTAAGGCACATATAGAAAAACTATGAAACTGTGTCCATGAATGGACCCGTTTGACCCTCACATCAGTCAAAGATGCTAGAAACGCATCCGAATACAAGGACCGCTAAAGATGATTTGTTTTTTCCATCTTGATAAGAAAATATGTATCAATATCGACACACAGCAACTCAAAAGCAAACGGGAAGATTTAACATTAGGAAAACAAATAAACAAAATGAGCTTGTTTGTACAACCAAAAATTCATAATTCATTTACAGAGTTATTTGGAATGTAAGTGGTGATGTGAATACGAAAATAAGTTAAAGAAACAGCTCACTTGAAAATGAAAATTCTGTCATTGTCCCTCATGTGGTTGCAAACCTGTATATGTTGTTCAAAACATCATTACCATACAGCCAACATATATTCGACATCATTTAAAGACATTCATAGGCTGATAGATTTGATAAATAGAAATAGTAAATAGATGATTTGAGAACTGTGGCAGGATGGAAGATTACCAAGAATAACAGCCCAAATTTCAATCTCTTCTTCACACAAAATTGTAGATTTAAGGTTATATCCAACTAACTAGTCAGATGATCTATTGTTGTGATTTTTATGAAATACAGAAAAGGTTTGAAACAACATGAGGATGAGAAAATAATAGCAGAATTTCTGGATGAACCATTTCTTTAATTCCAGCCAGTGCAGAGGAAACCTACAGAACGTTGAAACCCTGAACCCAAGCAGAAGTCTGTGAAGTACTCCAATTTAACCACAGTACACCTTGGCAGATGCAAATCTGTATTTACCCGTGACATCTACATCAGAACATGTAAACCTGATCCAGATGGAGAGTTGCTCTGATCGTTTTTCATCTCATCCAAGCTCCTCTGTTCATTCCCGTCACAGGCGGCATGGCGTGGGGTGGCAGGGGCACCTGAGGTTGCCCGGGGGGCACGGGAGGAGGCGGGTACCCGGCGGGTGGCAAGCCCATTACAGGAGGTGGTACGGTGTGCCCCGGTGGCATGCGTGGAGGGGGAGGGGGGTAGCTGGGGTTGTAGCCTGGAGGGGGGTAGGACGGGGTGGGCGGGGGCAGGTTGGGAGGGTAAGTGGTTGGAGGCGGAGGGCCCGGAGGTGGAGGGTTTGGATGCGGATAAACATGCGGGTGGTACGGTAGACCGTACGAAGGAGGCATGGGCGCATACGAGGGCCCTTCGGTCTTCATCATAGACTGCAGACTCTGAAATCCTTCCCCTGACATGTACGAACTGGATGTGGACATTCCCATGATATAACTGGAGGGGGGCGGGGGAGGCGGGCGGTGAGGTAAAGGAGGCGGGGCCCCATGCGGCAGAGGAGGGGCTGGCCCCTGTGCTGGGTCCATTTCAGCAGACGTTGCTGGTTCCGCTTCAGCGGGCGGTGCGGGGACGGCAGGTGGAGCCTTACGATCTACATGAGGACATACGTTCAAGTTCAAGTTTATTTGTATAGCGCTATAACAATGAAGCACTGTTTCAAAGCAGCTTTACAGCAGAATAAACAGAATGACAAGCAGGGAAATATAAAAGCTAGCTTAATAACTAATATCTAATATAAGCAGTCTCCTAGTTTATATGTAATAATACTGCTTATAATTTTTCCAAAACCCAATCATACGACTCCCACAAATTTACATTTAATTTTAGAGACAATTCTTCCATTAAAAAAACCCGTAAAACATGCGACAATTGACAATGCCAATAATAATATAATCATCAACAAATTTAAGTATAAAGTAGTTTGTTTATAAAGTTTGTTTACGATAAGCACATAATATGTTTATAATTATATTTGCTCACTTTATACTGCTCATTTTAAAATCACAGCAGGTATTACCTGGAGGTTGAGAAGTAGGAAGAGGAGGCATAGGACTCTCCAGCCGTGGTATCTTAGACCCAACTTGCTCTAAAGTACAGAAACAAATAATAATTGAACAATACAGAATATACCATTAATGATACCACTAAACATCTTATTATGTTTTACCTGCTGGAGCTTTAGGCTCTTCCTTAGGAGAAACCTACAAAACAAAATATAACACACAAATTGAAACTGTAGCAAAAATGAAACTTTCTAAGTAAGTTCTTTGATACATGTAGCCCTATGACTGAGTTTTACATTGAGGTGTATCAAATGCATTAATGGTATATCTTACATGTGGTCGTTTAATCTTGGCAGGTGGACTGGCCTGGGGGGAGTTTTTCTTCGAGGGAGGTTGAGCAGGTGGATTCTGACCGCTGGACTGGCCGGGTTGGGCCGCAGGAGGAGGTGGTGGTGGTGGTTTCTCTTTGTCTTGACTTTGAGGCTGCTGGGGTATTGGCTGCTTACCCTGAGAATACAAGTCCAGGATCTGATGGCAGATGTCTGAGAAACACAAGATGAAGGGTAGGGAAATAAAAAAACATTTCCATAGTAAACTGAAGCTTTATGAGTGCGACATTCAGCTTGCATCATCTACACAAGTTACGGCTTCACACGAGTTTCAAGTAAAAGAAAATGATAGGAAAAACATTTTTAATACAATTTGTTCGTAGTGTCTAATTAGTTAGTAGTAAATTTAATACATTTATTAGTAGTGACTTATATTTTTTTAAAAACTTGCAATAGTGCTGAAAAAGGTTACACACCATTGTTTACATATTTTGGATTAATTCACTCAAATATAAAAATTTAGATAATATGAAATAGGTTATGAAAACCCTATGGCACAGGTTGGGATTGTCATAAATTAATGGATTAAAAAAACTAAAAAAAATATTTTAAGGAAAATTTTTAACTATTTCTTTAATGTACACAGAAATGTTCACTTTTTTTAAATAGTGGCGTTTATTCAACAACATACAAATTTGATAAATTTATATAGGTAATTGTGACATTTTACAGGTATTGATAAAACGTTTTTAATATGAATGATTTGCAATGATTTTGTAATAATTGATAAAAGAAACAGTGTTTGTGATAACCACAATCCTTGCGTGAACAAACTATTCTCATATCATTTCTTTAAATCAGATTTCTTAATTAAAAATTACCCTTTAAAATGTAGAGATATATATAAAGAGTTTTAAATGATCATTCAGAAGTCTCTTACCCTCCAGCAGCTCTACTGGCACGTCCTGTACGAACTGCTCCCACCACCGGCGAGATGACTGCTTGGAGGTCCACTCCTGGATGTCAAATTTACACAGTCGACCGGCAAGATACATGACTGCTACTGCTATGATCTCTGGCTCCCATTGTAGAGACAACATTGTGCAGAGGCTGCTAGAACAAATAAACAAGATGATATTTCATCAAAAGATACCACTGTATTCTAATGTTCTGGTAAAATGTACCTTTTTGCATTCTTTTGTGGCTTTTTTAGTTAGACAAATGCAGGGGTCCAAAATGTTTTTTTCTCTCTAAAACTATGTGGAATATTACTTGGAATAAGCCAGCAAAAAAATATATGATACCATACTTTATGTGAAAATTCTGCAAGTGACACGATCTGTGCTGTCTGTCACAACAGATATACCACTTGTATACAAATGGGGACAAAATACACACTAAAATATGTCTACTGTCAGTCTAAGTTTATTTTGGTCCTTTAGATACAACTGTCTAAAATAGAAAATATATGTCGATATACATGTCCATATCCATAATACAAATATGTCCACTTATAGGTCCATATCCATAATAAAGTATGTCAAAATATATATATATTTTTTAAATCTAAAGTAAATCTAACCTGTCATTGACAAAGGTCCAAGCCATCTGCACAAGCTTCTGAACTTTGTTCTTATCACCTGAAAACCAAACCATAAGAGTTCCATTATATATATGAAGAGAATATGTAATATGAAAATCACTAAAAAACTTTCAGGTACCTTTCAGCTGTTTTGCATAGCGCAGCAAAAACTGGTAAGGGTGCTCTACTTGTAAATCAAACTTGATTGTCTGCAGTAAAATTCTTTCCAAGACCATGACCTCCTCCTGTAGAGACATCCATGAAAACACCAACGTTTAATACTATTTGGGACGTTCCAAGACTGACAAATTGTGTTGAATGTGTTGCAAACCTTTGGATCATCTCCAAACTGAGCAAACTGCACATCATTAAGCAGATTGCGAGCTGTTTTAATAATGTCCCTACACTTCTTTGGGGTTTCTTCCACTTTACCAGCCAAGAAAAGACAGCAAGCCCCTGTAACCTGTGGAGGAAAGCCAATGCTCATGATTTAGTTTATAGGTTGGCACTTTTTATTACTTTACATTACAGATATTTAATAGTGTGTTTTACTCACGTATCTTGGAAACTGTTTAAAGGAATGAAACATGTAAAACCGATGAAAATACGTTATTCCTGTCGCCAATGTATCATAATGTCTTTAATATTGGTTAAGGATAGCATAAAACACACTAAAATAACAATGTGACACAAATCACATATCAAATATATTTTTCAGAATAACTCATGTTATTATGTAAAAACACATAAAAAGGATACAGTCCCAGACGAGTTCCAACATCGAAAATAAACCTGGCTCCCTCTCGCCTGTATCGGGCTTCTGTGGCCGGGTCAAGACCGTCAGATTGGGACGGGGTGTGGGCTAGGTCCTTCTTATCCCAGTACCAGCATGGCTTTGTGTGGTCCAGATTTGTGGCGAAACCTCCAGAGGTGGCGTTGGAGTTCTCCTTGCCGTCCTTCATTTGGAAAGAAGTGATGGCTGATACCAAACTGGACACGAGTCCACCGCTGGACAGCGATCACTGTGCAGATACTACACAACATATTAAAGGCATTTGAACTACCTGATTATATTTCTATAAACCCCTGTTAAAAGAGTACAGACATCAGAAAAATATCAGTTTATATTTGTATTTTCTATTTAAGAGGAAGCAATAAATAGTAAGCCAATACATTCTTCTTATTTTAAGTTTGGTAAATGCTGCAGGTCGTCACATCTATAGTTTAACCTGAACATCAATAAATGTGTTCAAACGATTAAATAATAAATAATGATAAACATACAGTACCAGTCAAAAGTTTGGAAACACTTACTCACTGTTGTTAGATTTTTTCCACATTTTAGAATAGTAGCAAACTCATCAACCATGAAATAACACAACTGTAACTGTGGGAATTATGTTGTGACTAAAAGCATCTAAAATAAATGAACACCATATTTTAGCATCTAGCAAGTAGTCACTCTTTTCGTCTAGAAGTTTTTTAGAAGTTGACATTTTATCATCCAGCTTCTTGAGGTCTCAACCTGGGAAACTCTTTAAACAGCATTGAAGGAATTTTCGACTCTTATTGGCTGCTTTTTCGTTATTTGGTCCAATATTCCATTTCAAAATACAGTTTAGCTTTCTAATGAAAGAAATTAATATGTTGGCACAACTACGTTTTTGTCTACAAAAGTAATTTCAAACATTAAAATATTCATCTTCAGATTAAACGATTTTTAAGATCATGATTTTGTCAATTGTGTCTAAATTGTGACTGGTACTGTTCATAAAATTCTATCACACATATCCACTGAACAGATCGAGTATAGATTTTTGATCACAAATATATATAATTCTGTATTCGTTAAATCTTCCGGTAAAGTTAATGTCAATGTTAAAAAGCTGATTTCGAAAAAAATGAAATTCCTCAATTCACTTCGACATTATTAAACAGAGACAGTAGCGCGCTTTAACTACACTCGAGCGTGATCACATTAATTACACATTCTTCATATCAGATTTCATAAATAAAAATTAAGTTATCTTACCGTAGTAAAGTATGACGGCTTCTAATCCCAGTGATTAAGGCAAATCGACGTTATTTTGTCGTGTAGTCTCTTTCTGTCTCACATTCAGGACATGGAGGTGGCCATTTACAGCGCGTCTTCTTCTGCTATGATTCTCATGCGTCGTCATCATCAAACCAACTGCACACGCCACCTGCAGGTCTGGGGATGAAGCGATCACAAATCAACTGTAACAGGCAGAGCAAATAATAATCAATAACTAGATAGAAAAGTTTGTCAAGACAAACTTTAGGTTGGCTTGAGAAAGCCTAGCCTGTAAATTTTAAGCAGTTGTAAAAGCTTAATCTAATCTTTAAATAGATTAGATAGATGTTTCGTGCATAATTAGCAAGTTACTAGCATGGTTCTAGTTGCTAGGCTTGGCTAGATAGATAGATAAATAGATTAGAAATATTAGATAGAATGTTAGAATTTGTTAATAAATTAACAAAAAGAATACAGTCCCTGGGAAACATGGAAGTACTGATAATATCTGGTGTGGAATACGTTACAGAAATGGTTCAATAAACAATATTTTAGTTGGAAGCTCTCTCTCATATCTACCATCATACTTATATTTTGCATGAGTCGCCACTTTATAAAGCAGCTATTATGCTTGCCTATTTGCTGACATAAACGTTTAGAATTAGTCTCCTCAGTTAAGTCCGGGTTATATTATCCTTTTTTATCTTCTGTGCTTTTCTTACTGTAAAGTTACGTTATGTTTTACTGCTCGCTGAAAATGGATTAACTATTATTATACTGATGCGAAAAAAAGTCATATCATTTGAAAAGCTGCTCAGAAGTATCTGCTACTGTTCTCTACACAAATCTGTGAGTGAACTTCGATTTAAAGAAGAGTTAATAATAAGTAACAATTTCACAAGTTACCGCTGTAAAATCACCTCAGTCTTCAAGAAGTTTCCGTTGCTTTCCTCTGCTTCAGGCTTTGTGGAGTACATTTTATTTGCCTTCTTCATTTTTTCAATTAATTAAATGAGAAAAAAACAAAGAAAATAATTGGACAATTGTGTTTAAATTTACGTTTGTATTTAAGAGCAAGAAATGACAAGAAAACCGCAGGTAAACTTACTAAATTAAGCATGTTAAGTAAAACGACAAAATATTATTTGTTTGAAAAAATAAATAATGAATAAATTGAATAAATAAATTTATTTACAAAAAACATAATTTATTACAGTGTTTGATAATATAATAAAATAAAGTGGTTCAGATTGATATATATATTACAGTATAGTATTGGTTTTATTAAGAGTGTTTTAAGCGATTCAGAACGCAATGGTGTGATGTCATCACGCCACGCCCTTGTAATTTGCATGAAACCACATACGTAAAAACGTGCAATTTCTTGAGAAAAAAACGTTACGAATTCCACTAAAGTTTTTATATATTTACAAAGTATGAAATGTATTTTATACTGTATATATAAATACTATAAATCTAAGTCATAAAATCAACAACACGATTACGACCTACCATCATGTAAATACCAACGGCAAAAGGGTAGTATATATATCAAGAGTTCACAGTTAGTTTTCGGTACGGAGTGGACTCTTAAAGTCCGCGAAGGAACACAGGCACAATCCTTCCCTTTCCGTAGTGCCAGGGACCAGTCTTGCATGTTGACTAACTGCAACAGTCCGTGCTTGAGACACAAGTTCCCCAATTTTTTTCCATTCAGGATCCATTTAGTTTTATACTACGGGGCAGTTGAATGCTTCATGCTTCGTATGGATGTCTTCTTACAGTTTGTTGACATTTTTTTACATTTAAATGGTTCAAAATACTGTGATCTTGACTGGCAGGTGAAATGACAGCTCCGTCCAATGCGCGCCGATTTTAACGCGTCCCACACCTCTCCTATAAAGAAATTATAACACTTTTCTATTCTGCATTTCTTCGTATAGATGTCTTCTTATGCACCATCGACATTTTTTCACGTTTAAAGGGCTCCAAAGGCTGTGATCTCAACTGGAGGTTTTTTTCGCTTGACAGCTCCATCCAAAGCGCCAAACTTAACGCGTCCCACACCTCTCCTATAAAGAAATTATAGTCATTTGTTATTCTGCACTTTTTTCGTATAGATGTCTTCTTATGCACCATGCACATTTTGTCAAAAAAAATCACATAAATGTTTCTATGGCTAAACAATTCTCTGATCTTCACTGGCAGGTCTTTTTTCTTTAACTGACAGCTGCATTAAGTGCACCGAATTTAACGCGTCCTCCAGCTCTCCTACAAACAAATGATAAAACTTTTCTGTTTTGTAAAGTGTGTATTAAAGAGATGGAAAAATGGCTTAGAAATGTACATAGAAATCATTTAGTCTTCAAGTCATTCTTCATATTCCGATTTACACGGTAACACTTTATAACTAGTTTGTCAAGACAAACTTTAGGTTGGTTAATTTTCACTATAAATGTTCAATCAGATTGAGATTGAGATTCTTTGCTGGCCAAGCTGATATGCCTTTCCTTGAGAAAAACACTATTTATTCTGTGGTAAGATGCATCATCATCCTAAAAAATTACTTCTTCACCAAACTTGTTTATTAAGTGTTCAAAATTGTATACCTAGGTGTTGACTGCTGAGGTAATGATTGTCATCTCTTTTTACCTGACATGCAACACTTATAATGTGTGTTATAATGGAGGCAGTCATCTTACCCTGTAAAACATCATTGCTGCCCTAAAATTTTTAAGTACAATTAACTTGCCTTTACAAGTTATTTTAACTGTTTTTACATTACATTCTAACTCATCAAAACTTATTTTACTTCAGTTATAGCAACTCACTACTTGCCTAAATGTATAGAGTCGAAATGATTTGTAAAGCTAAGTTGATTGTACTTAAAAGATTTTTTACAGTATGTTTTATTAGAAAAGCACCAGACAAAAGTTCCAGCATTGTCTTGACATACAGCAGATTCGTAATTTAGCATTAAGTATCACTTTCATAGTCATCCATGCTCCACACATGATTTTAATCCACAAACCTTGTTCTTTTCTCCTTAAGTGTTAGTGCTAATTTTCATTTGGCTTTCCTATATATATATATATATATATATGAATGGGATTTATTTCATAATTTTTTGTTTTATTAAGCATTTTCTTTATGGTTTAATGGTTTCCTTGATACCCATGTTTTCCTTCTTTGCCCTCTTATTTTGTTTATACTTTGACCAAATTTTAGACACAGCTAACTGGCAACAACCAACATTTCATGTTCAATTTTATTCCAAAAGTTTTATTATCCTTTATATTTCCATGTTGTGAAGTCTAACAGGTCATGAAGATCCTTGAGTGTTGACTAATTTGTATTTGAAAACCCATAAAGTTATTCCATAATTTGGAAAAAATGGCCAATATTTAAAGTAAATCAGTTTGATTTGCTTGAGGTATGATTTACAAAGCCAGAATGTACAGCTACTGAATAAAAAAATGTGTTGTTTTTATCTGTTATTTTCTACAAAGTAAAGCTAAGTGAACATCCTCACGGTGTGGCAATTCCATAATTTTGCCAGAGGTGGAATTGAATTTGACTTTATGGGGATGCTATAACGCTGCTTAGCATGAATGTGAATTAAGTGTGAATATTAACTTACTCAGACACAGAAATCAAATGTTAGAAGAACAGTTTAATCATACATAGTCACAATTCTGCTTCCAAAAAATGAGTTCTTTTCTCCTCGTCTAACATCTGGAAATGTACATAAGGCCACCTGAAAATGTACATGACTTTGACAGTGTGACAAAACTCATATGTTCATATTTATATAATTGACAATATCTTACAATTATTTCACTTACAAGTTAGTGGCTGTTCCAAAATACAGCACTCCTTTATACAAAAATAATTCTCGTCGTGTCCTGTGATATTTCCATGGTAGCAGGTAGGACCAAAGATAGTTTTTCCTATTAGTGAATTTCTAATTATTTTATTCAACTGCCACATGTCAAAATGAAAATGTCGACAGAAGGTGTCACTGCTCCAGGTACATAGAGAGGCAGACCTTTTCCAAGAACGGACTAAAAACAAAACCACCTTGAGATTGTGACGCCATAAAAAGTTTTTCATCCTTAAAATAACGCTTGTTCAAAGAAAACTGTATACATTATATTCGAGGGGAAAGGAGTGATGAATATTAACACATCAAACTGCACATTTTCGCTAATTTTTTTCTTCCCCAAAAAGTGTAAAAGACATTCCATTTACAGCGGTAACGTTTACAAATGTACAACTGTACAGACAAAATAAAAGCAATCACTACGCAATTTAGCAAGGCCTGTCCAACATCACGACTAGATTCTTTTTTCATCTATTCAACTAATAAACTTACATTTAATAACTCCACATATACTACATGTATTCTACATTTATTCATAGGAAGCAAAAGAACGAAAGCCATTAATATACTAGCCATACAGAAAAGTTGCGTAGCAGAAGACGGCAGCCCCGCGACCACTCTTCGAAAACTCATCTTACGCAGCCGAAAGGCACGCCTGCCCCTTTCCGTCGCGTCCCGCCTTTAAAACCGTACTCTGCGCTATACGCTCCACAGCTAAAAGTCATGGGGTAGCACCACATCTCGGCATCTGGACGCTGCCTAAAACTGAAGCGCCGCCCCCTACCCCCACCCAAAAAAGAGCAACAATTTAATATTTACTTGTACATAAAGATGCTATACATTTTGCCTAAGCTATTACAATGTAAAGAGATGATAATCAGTACAAAACCATACCGTATCTAGGGCAGTGTTTAAAAAGCTACTCGACGGATAGATGTTTCACAAACATGATGACAAAGAAAATCATTCCATTAAACATTAAATCTAGACACGGCATGCCATACCCCAACCCAACCCAGCCCCCAACCCAGCCTCACGTACCCCCCACCCAAATGGAAAAATTATTCCAGGTTTCAACGGTCTATCACGGTACAACTTATAGCTGTGCTCCTCTTTAAACGTAGACGTCATTCAAAACAGCAAGGGTGAACCAAGACAAGATCTCGGTCATTGACTTGGTCGGAGATGGTCTTTGTGGCGTATAATATATTGCAACCACGCAAATACTCTTTAATCCAAATTGGGTCCGTTAAAAAAGCAACAAAAAGCACTAAAGATGGAGCAGTTGTAAAACAAAAAGAGGCACGCACATGGGGGAGGGAAAGAACAAGTCTGGCAGCACAATGAAGCTTTCTGATTGGTTGAGCAGCTTTGGCATCGTGCTAAAACGGGCCTCAAACGTGCCACGCTTCTTAACTGCCATTAAGAATTCTGGATATAAAAACTAAAGAGAAAAGCAAAGACGGTTAAAAAGGATCACCCAGTTTGGCCTTATAAAGTCACTTGCTGGTGTAAATTGTAAGAAGTTTTCAGCAAACATTATATTTTCTACAGAGAATTTACAAGGTAAAAAAAATGTACAAGATATTTACTAGAAAAGAAAAAGTAAACAGTCAGTTACATCAATTACATCATAAACAAGAGTGTTGTGCTTTACCCAGAAAACAGCTTACAGACCATGCACTCTCTGGTGGGGGGACACTGGTGACAGCACCAGGAACAGCAAAGGGGCACGGTCAGACGTCACAGCATTCTTAGGCGAAGCCCACCTTATTTCCTAATCTTATTTGGTAAAACCCCTAAAGGTTGTGACGGAGAACTCCACGGTGGAGAGGAGATGCCCATAAGAGACGTGATTCGGGGGAAAGGGGACGAGGGTCAGGCATAAGCTCCCCTACATGAGGCCGTTGGTGGGGCCCCCGATAGGCCCGAGGTCTGAGCCACTCTTCATGTAGTACTTCTCCAGCTTAGCCAGGATGTGTTTTCCGTACGTGTATTTGCGAAGAGTGGCGATATGGGGCCGTATCTGAAATACATGAGGACAACAAATGATTTACGATACTGCGGTTCTACATGCATAAGCATATAAATGACATTTCTATACGTTCAAGTCTTATACCTTGTGCATAATAATCTTGCGCTGGGCCGGCTCGGCCATGTCGATCATTCTTTGCACCACGTAATTGGCGTACTGGTCCTTCATCATGGTGTAGAGGGCACTGTGGGGACCGTCCTTCTGACAGCAAACCTCGTCTATAAGCAGGGCCCTCTCCGCACGAGATGAATGAATCACGCACTTCTCTACAACATTACTAAAGCATAGACAAAGTTTAAGAACAGAGTAGCAAAATGGTTTTCACAACTACTGCAGCTGTTCGTTTCAGGTGAATCTCAATACCAGAAAAGAGCACAATGTGGCGAGTGCTGTTAATTTAAAAAGTTTATAAATGATATAAC
Organism: Beaufortia kweichowensis; assembly: GCA_019155185.1. Taxonomy (NCBI): domain Eukaryota; kingdom Metazoa; phylum Chordata; class Actinopteri; order Cypriniformes; family Gastromyzontidae; genus Beaufortia; species Beaufortia kweichowensis. The sequence continues at coordinate 13,895,570 of CM032807.1, forward strand.
TTAGAGTACCAGTTAAAGAGATGCTCAAATATATTTTGACATTTTTTAAAGTAGTCATCCCTTTGACCAATGAACATGGCATTCATTGGTTTTGAATGCTTTTAGTCACAATTTCCACAGTTACAATTGTGTTACTTAATTTTAATGAAGTTTTAATGAGTTTACTACTATTCTAAAATGTGGGGGGAAAACCAAACAACAGTGAGTAAGTGTTTATAAACATCTGTCTAGGTAATACGACTGTACTGTATCTATCGTGTTGCAAATCTGACCAAATTCTTAAGAATGCTTTACGATTTTCCATCCTAAATGAAACCGTTTAATCAGAATTGACTGACCTTGCGAATTTATGCTGACTCAGAGCCAGAACCTTGCCTCTGACCTCCGCCACTATTTTGCTCTTGTCTTCGGGACGCCCGTGCTCCAAAACGTGCTGAATCACGTAGTTACCATACTGATCCTGTAGACGAAAAGAAAGAGGGACGTGACATTATCACAAGAGTCCGACTTCAAGACTAAGGCTAAGCGAGACCATTTTAATGCCATACCATCACAATAGACCTTAATGAGCTGAAATCCAAAACCAGCAACCCGTCGCCACTGATGAATTAACATTAGCACCTTCCATATTTTTTAGGTAAATGACTGGTCCTAATAATTGCAATTACGCATGAACCTATAAAAAACCATCACATCACCAACTCGAGTTGACACGCAGACACGCCAACAATCAGTGTGAAGGTGGCATAAACCATGTCAAAAGCTCAATTAGGACATGTGGCATTTGGATTAAACCCTCCTGTCTGTCTTAACTTTGGAGATATCCCTAAAGGAAGTGGTGACTACCGTTTTGGGTTGGTTCATATGAACAACATTAGTTCAGCTATTAAGGATGCCCGCAACAAATCAAAGGTGGTGGTCCGAGATGCTCGGAAGATGTTTCAGTGCAGCAGAAAAAAGTAAAATAATTGTGAAGAAAGCAAGAAGTACCAGAAACATGAATAACTGAAAGATTAAAACATAAACCTTTAGTGGGGAAAAAGAGGAAATAGGCCTTAGAGAAGATGGCAAATTTAGTTTGATGCAGACAAAAACAAAAATGTGAGGGTTAGAAACAGTTTGTTAAAATTGTTTTAAATGTTCCTTTAAAGTGTCTGCTTTCAGAAAATCAGGATATTTGCTGATGATAGTTTCCCGAACACCTTTCTATCGATACTAACACATAAAAATGAGGTCAAATGTAAACAGTAGGTGTGTCTGAAGCACATGTAAATAGGGACAAATACATATTTTAATTCATTTAGAAAATGAGACTTCAGCAAATGGTATCAAAGTAAATAGGCTGTCTACTCTGAGGTCTAAACCGTATTAAGAGTGGATTTCAGGCAGACAGCAGAGCAGAAGGCAGTCAGGAAGATAGGCAGGCGTGCGAAAGAGGCGGCGTGTCAGGGACAGGAACCCTGCAGAATGAATAGCGACTGAAGAAGTGTTAGACACAGGCTGGTTAGGAGGCAGACGAGGAGGCGCCAGGAGGTTTTCATTAGGAGTAGGAGGAAGACGCGTGACTCTGACCTTGAACAGTGCATCGCTGGACACTGTATAATATGTTTTGGGGGTCATCTCCAATGAAACGCCTTGATACTTCTAGATAAAATAAGTGAGGGTGAAGGAGTGGGTGATGTTTTGCATGAAAATTCATCAAGCACTTCGAACTGGACACATGAACATCCTTCACAGCGACTGATTACAATATAAGGCACAAAGGTACAAATACATACAAGTCATGCAGAAAATGTCATGCAATCGCCTCCACCTCCCCCCAACTACTCCAAACCTGAGCTCTTCTTATTGCGTGACCACTTTTCTATTCATTAAAAGACATTACCCATTTATGTTTAACATCTCTAAATCTTGCATGTATGCCTGTTGGAGACTGAATGCAGGTGCAAACTAGCAAAACAGTAGCAATAAGCAACAGTGAATTTAATTGTAATAGAGTAAGAGAGTGCACGACTAGTCTGCCCATGTTCTGCAAATTGGCACAAAATCTTTTCCCATATGATATGTTGCATTAGCGAGAGACCTGATCACAGTCTACTAGGACCTAGCCCACAATTAATGAGGTTTTTGACTGCAGTGTGTGCTTGACTCAACATTCAACAAATAATCTGGCATGGGATTTAACTGGATATGTATTGACCAATGAGAAGAGACGCCACGCAACATTAACACAGCTCTCTCTTTCCAGATGCAAGTGTAGGGAAATCATACCTGTCCGAGCTGCTCTGAGTGCTGATGGAGTTCTTCCAGGATGGGCAGGGTCTGTTCCTGGGTGCAGTGCTCCAGAATACGCTGGATCACCCTGCAGCCGTATGGGTGAGTGGACAAAACAAACACCTACACAAACACACAAAGACCATGTAGTAATGTATCTTCTTATATAAGCCAGTGAATGAAACTTAAACATTAAAGATACTTCACCCTATAAACATTTCCACTTTTAATTTGGACTATGGACGCTTGACTTGGGATAATGCGAAATGAAGCGACTCAAATTATTCTTTGTCTTGACTTGTAAAAGACACAGGCCAAGTTGCAAGGCTGTGTAAATATTGTAAAACACTTAAACCGTTCACTAAGGGCAATCCAAATATATTAAAATGGTGGAGAAAAACATTTCTGCTTGTGATGTAACACAATGTAGTAAGATAATACTGTTTTATCCAGGGTTACATAGCCCCTCTCCTAGCCCTAAATTACAGTTTTTAAAAGCTAATCAAAAAGCAAGTGATCTACCACAATCACATTTACATTTGGTTTCAGGTTTGATAGTAAGAGTGTATAGAGATGATACCTGGCCCTGGAAAGCATCAATGATGAACTGAAGAGCCTGGGGTTGGACACACTCGATACATTTCTGCACCACATGATTCCCATTCTGATCCTTTACACACTTCAGCACGTGGCCATCTAATTCCCTTACAATATCACTCTGAAAAATAAAAAACAGATTGAACAGAGTTTTGAATGATTAATAGTAACCAAGAACTGCCATGTCTACACTTCTATGCAAGCAAGGGTGTAATGTGGTTGAGGTGTAATATGAAAAGTAAGCAAAAGGCAACTTACAATTACCTGCTGGTCAGAGGAGATGGATTCCAGAGCTTTTTGGATCACTCGACAACCGTACATTTGCAAAGCCAGCGGCAAGACGTGGCCACGGATACGAGTGGCCAGAGCAAGTTTCTGATCCACACTGCCAAACTACAGCAGACAGAGATAGAGAAAAGAGTTAACTGCAAAACTGTAAATAGAGGGGTCTGACAGTCAAAACTAAAGACCAAATCAAACTGTGGAAACCTACTTGCCAGGCTAAAAAAAAAGTTACCTCAAAGAACTTCTGGATGACGTAGTTCCCGAAAACATCAGTCATGAGCTGGTACGCAGCCTGCAGGATCTCCCCAAACACCATCTGTCTCTCTGCAGGGGTAGCACGCTCCAACTTCTGCTGGATAAACCTGCACAATGACAAACAGACATCAGGTTAGACAGAGAATACGTCACCAATTAAATTCACATGTCAACCTTAAAAAGGTTTTAACCAGAGTTTTCATCATGATAGCTCAAATGTGAATATTTGGTGGTTCAGTTTTTCATAGTCAGGTAAAGTGCTTTCAGAATCAAGAAAAATTACTATTTTATCTTCTTTAAAGAGCCATGCCATCTTCATTTGTTGGCCATTTTTGCTTCTGGTTTGTTTTACTTTAATTCACAAAAACTGTTGTGTTACTACTGCCATCTGCTATAATATCAGACATGCTTTGGGTTGTCTAATGTAAATCTATGATGTCCTGCGTGTTTAGGTGTTTTAAAACTAAATTCTATAGAAATCACAAAAACAATACAGATGGATACATTTCTATATATTCTTGTAGAGCTTCTTGGAAGAAAGTGCTTAAAACACTTGATCATGAGGCAGAAGTTGTTAGACATCTAGTCATAGAAAAGTGTATTATGAAATCAGACGCAAACCGATTTCAATAAAACAAAAATGGTGTTAACATGAACGCTTAACAAAACAGAGTAAACTGGTACGCATTTGCACCTGGAGCCATGCTGGTCTTGGGAGAACTCCACCATGTGTCCAGGCAGGTCTCTGAGCTGCAGGTTTGGGAAACGATTGTTTCGAAAGTCCTCCAGTAGACGGCTGCGTCCTGAAGGCATGACATCAGAGCGGCTGTAACGGGCTCGTGGTGGGGGAAAAAGCTGACTGCTGGAGCTGAATAAACTAGAGGTACTGCCTGAGCTCCTGTATTTGGCTTCGGCTCCCGGGGCAGCAGAAATGTAACGACCGCTGCCATTGGGCAACCCACCTGTGAATGGCAGGAAGCAGAAGAAAGGATTAAGGATTACGTTCAATGAGTGAGTTTAAACAATAAGAAACAGAAACTCTATTTGCTCTACAGAGAAAAATATATAACAATACATATCACTATGTGTGTGTGTGTTCATCCATACACTAAACTTAAGGATAGGTAATGTGAAGGGGTAAAACACAAAACCATACAAAGCTCAGACACCCGACAAAACTGGTTTTACAGGGTTTAACTCAATAGTTAAGACTCAGGATCGTGTTTCTCCCAGACCAGAGCCAAGTGAAATAAACAAGTTTGACCGACAAGAAGTTTGTTTTCTTGGTGTGAAAACTGGTTTTAAAAATCAAAATGGTTTTGTAATTTTGCTTCCTCACAACACAGATGCTCTGGTAATCCTTTTGATGTCTTTTTAAAGTATATTCAAAGAAACCCATGTATTGTTCTTGCAATGCACCCAAATAATCAGAATTTCAGCACAAAAAAAAAATCAGCAAAAATCAATAAAATAAAAACATTTACAGGAATAGATCACCCAAATATTTGAACCCATTGACTTTTCATAGTAGGAATAAAAAATTACTATGGTCAAGTCATTGGGGTCCAAACTATTCCTTTAAATGTAAATTAATGATGCACAGACACCAAAAAAAAAAAAACATTTAAAGTGATCACGTGCAGGGACACGGAGCCAGATTGCCGAAACTACCAAATCCAACCAAATAATCAAAATCATACCCAGGTGGAGGCTAGATGAGGATCCATGGGAAGAAGGCAGAGAGGGTGGAGGTGTCAGAGGTGAGTGACCAGGTGTCAGACCAATAGGACTGGGGGAGGAGGAGTATCCCAAGCTGTTGTAAAAAGACTGGCCAATAGTCAAGCTGCTGCCACCTCCTCGCTTGTAAAGGTCAGAGCTGGCCAATAGGGAGTCCCGGCGGGTTGCACTGCTGCTGTTGGAACTTGACACTGCGAAAGAGAGAAACGAGATAAGATTAGGTTAAGTGTGTGACGCCACCAATATCAACAGTTAATTTAGGAATTGTGCCGTATGCCAACACACTTTAAAGGGACAGTTTACCAAAAAATGAAAATGACTCCAAAATTTACTCATGTACCACGCGAGTCACATGACAAAAGTGACTCATTCCAGTAAAACAGACCTGAAGAGCCGAAGGCACCGAGAGCAGAGCCGAGTCCCACGCCCAGAGATCCTCCGGTACCACTGAATCCCAGTGAGCTGCTGGGTGGAGGTGCCGCGCTTGTGTGAGAGAAGAGTGAGCTGCTTTGGGAGCTGGGTGCCACCGAGCCCGAGCCGTAGAAAGAGCTGGAGGGCAGGCCGCTGGAGGGCGGTGGCGGCTGCTGCTGAGGTTGAGGCTGCTGGGGCTGTTGGCAGCCCATGGACCGGTACAGACCATTAGCAGGACCGGACATGCTGTTACCGGAGCCTGAGGCAGATGCAGCCGCGGCTAGAAAGAAACAGAAGCATTTATTAACATAATGTGTAGGTAAGAACAACAAAATATTAGTTAATACAACATTCTGAAACACTCACCAGCCTGTGCAGCTGCTGGGTTGATGAGAAGTGGGGTTTGGACCAGTCGGACAGGTCCACCGAGACCAGTGCGAGCTCCAGGACCCATTACAAGTGCTCCTGTCTGATCGTAGTATGCAGCTGGTGCCAAAACTTGATAACCTTGAAAAAAAAAAAAAAAAAATATCAATGGTCTGGTCGAACTAGAAAGAAATTCAAAATTTACCAGGCCACAATCTTGAGAAATTACATGCTTAGAGTGGCTTGTTAGCTTATTTGTTAGTATAAGTATCCGTACAAGTTAGAACAAGAAGAATAGATCAGAGCATGCCTCACCTGGCATGCCGGTGAAGGCCAGTGCCGGATTAGCTGCGGCTGCAGCAAGAGACTCCTGCTGACTCTGTTGGCTCTGGCCGGGGGTCAGAGGTCGCTGGTTGGTCCCTGCACGCATCACCTGAACGGGGGAGGGAAACGTTAGACAATAGAGCCTAACAATAGAGTAGAGTAAACAACAGAGCCTACTAAACCCCTGACCTAAAAATAACACAACCATTCACTTTAATGCCAATAACGTCTCATTTTAAGCACGTAAGGGGTTCGGTGGAGCATTTCAGAATGGATCAGATTACAAGCTCCCAAACCAAAAACAAGCTGTGAGCTTAAGGAATATAAAAAAATACTGTGCTGTGGGGCTCAAGAGTCATAATGCATTGAAAACACAAGATAAGAAAACAGTGTTCAACTCGATATGTGATTAGCTCAGCAAAGCTTGTCTTATACAAAGAAACCCTAGGATTACAAGCAAACAGTGTTGAGATCACTGCTTTCAACATAAGGGGAACTCTAGTCTTGTGACTGAACTTTAAACTCTTTTTAAAGGATAGCTCCGGGTTCAAAATAACCTACAACAGAATGTGTGGCATAATGTTGATTACCACAGAAAATATTACGCTTTAGCTTATTAGTTTATTAAAAATAACATTCAGGTGCTTTAAAACAGAAATGTAAAGCTAATTGTTTTGCTTTGAACTTAATCTACTCAACAATGTAACTCATGTAGCAGAATATGCATCACGTAAACAAAACTTTATGAAGTATTATGTCATGCTTCTTTCATCACAAAGTTACTGGGTTGTCATCACGCCAACAAACATAAAAGATTAGATGTAACTACACAAACTAAATCAGTAATCACCTCAGTTACACTAGTTAAATACATAATCAAATGACTATATTTTTTTCAGTAGCGCTTTATTGACTTGTCTGTAGGTGCACTACTGTACCAGCAATTTTTGCTTTTCTCAATATTTTGTGATAAGCAAAAGATATTTAGAAGTACTTTGTTTTGTAGTTTCTAAAATACTTATCAAAGTATAATGAATGGGGTACTGCTAATGTCACATGCTGGATGAGGCTTATATGCCAAGATGATGTCATCCACCTGTTGTCCCGGTCCTGGGCCTTGATTGGACGCCTGCTGGTTGGCAGAATGATTGGCGGCAGCTGCAGCCGGTTGTTGGAAAAGGTTGGCTGGATACACGCCCCACGGGACACCATAGTACTGAGGAGGGACCACTGCTGGACCTAAGGGAAAACACTCATCTTTAGATCAACAATCCCAGCATTCTCTTTACTGTGTTTGGTAGAGCAAATACATGCACATACCTGCAAGTGTTGCAGCTGCTGCCAGGCCTGCAGCAGTGTACGGGTCCGCTCCAGGAGGGGCAGCGTTGATGATGTAAGGGTTTGGCACAAACGCAGGTGCAAGGCCTACCGGGAGCATCCACGAACATACAGTAAAGATGAGGAGTATTCAATGCACAACAACACATAGACTGACAAGATGAGATCATAGATCTAATCTAAACAAAAACGCATGGTATAAAATAGGTGGTGTGCAGTTACCGAGGTGCTGCTGCTGGGCTGCGGCGAGGGCGTACTGCTGCTGCTGTGCTGCCGTCAGCTGCTGAACGGTAAGATGACTGGACCTCTGGAACAACTTACAAACAAACTAAATTTTTTAATTTTTACATCGCCACCACCAAATTCTGTTCACATGTTAAATGCTACTCCAAATACATCAACTGTCAACACGCATTCAAAAATAATTCACTCAAAAATAGTGTTTGTCCCATTATTTACTCATCCCCACATTGTTGTAAACCTGTATACCAGTATCATTTCTGTAGAAATGCAAAACAGAGTTATTGTGCAGCTCTTGCCAGAGTTTATTGCACCCAGAGGCTGTCAAACACTTTATTGCTTTTTGCATTGTTTTAAGTTATATGGACAACTGCTTTAAATAATACCTCAAATCATAACTATCAAACTCACAGACAATAAGACAAAAAAACATCTAAAATGATCACATTGATCTACGGTACAAGCAAGAGCCAGTGACGCTTCGACATCAATGACAAAAACAAAGGTTAGATGTGAACTGGGGAATGAAAGAAGAACATGGCCTTAGGGAACATACTGAACAATTCCTTAATGCATCTGTTATTGGCGTTTTTGGAGCTCAGTTATGAACTGCAGTTGTATACAAAGAGCTTTGAAACGATTCTTCAAAAATGAAAAAAGCTTATATTCCATTGGGGGAAATGACAAGGATAAGAAAATGACAACAGAAAAAAACGAAACATTACTTTTCCAGCAGACATGAAGGCATAGAGACAGAGATGCTCGCTTCCATCGCCCCAATCAAATTTATAAAGATAAAATGAGTCTCATCCCCACATTATTTCTCAAATATATCATGTTATAATGAGTTGATATGACTTAAAATATTTTTTATTAATTATATTACATACAATATACAAGTTAATAAGATGTACCTGCTGGGAGTTGTAGTCAAACAGGCCAACTGGAGCACCAGATGAGTCCACCTGAATTTGGTTTCCAGCGTAATCAAACTGGAGTGATTCCATGCCTGTCTGCTGCTCCATGCCACCCATGCTCTGGGCTTCCTGGCTCTGGAAGTCCTCAGTGGGAGGTTTGTTTGTTACAGGGTTGGGTGGCTGTAGAACATGCGAGTGGTGCTGTCCCATCATTTCCAGCCCTGTCTGACTAGGACCTAATCGTTCCACTGCTTCTGTGGGGGACGCCTGCCGGCTACCTGGGGTGGGGCTGTAAGAAAAAAAGCTTTTAATCACAAAATGTCCCCTTTTTAGATTCCCTATTTGATTGGCATCTTGGCAACATCTCCCACCAACACACATGGCATAATAAACTATCATACTTGAAGTCTTTGCAGTCTCTGTCCATTCCGTTCAGTAATCCTCTAGGATTGCCTTTGGATGCGTCCCCTTCTTCACCAAGTTTCATCTCGGGGCTTTTGTCCTCTTCAAACGGAGAAACCTTTTCTTTAGGATCAACCTTTTCCCTGCCATCTGGATCTGGATCTCCTCCACCCTGAAATGATCATAAATCCAAGTTAAATATTCCAATCCCACAATCTGTCAATCTAGTTGCACCTACACCTGAATTATCACCACAAAATCCATTTTTTCTACTGTTACAAATTTATTTTTGTGTGAGAAATGAAGAGAATTTAAGAGATTTAATATAAATACATTAAACTTTCGTGTTCAGCTATAGACAAATCATACCCGAGATGGTGTAAAGATACGTAAATAAGATCATTTTTATTTTTAGGGATGAGCGTTTGCTATAATTCATAATATTTTAGCTAGCAGCATATTTGTAGCTAATTTAAATCAAATGTATTTACAACATGATATATTTAGTTGACATGTCATACAGCACCAGACTAATGTTAAGCATTTTTCCTTTTAAAATACAGATAAATTATGTGATTAAAATCCATGATTACTTTAAATATGTCAAATATGCTTTTTACCAAAAGAATATATATATTAATAGTGAATAACTGATAAATGCTGTGGACTGTCTTAGTGGCATTAATAAGATACTTATCAACTCACATAGCCTCCGTTTCTGTAGCGACCGTCCATCTTGTCTCCAGGAGAGGAGCTGAGAACATACTCCACCATACTCACACCTAGACCACCCCCCTCTGATCGCGGAGACAGCACTGAACTTGCATCTCCATTACCGTTGTAGCCCTGGCCTGGCCGCCTTTGCACCATAATAGGCTGAGATACTGAATGATCTAATGACAAATAAAAGATCTAATCAGAGCACATAAAAAAACATGGACCAAGCGTTCAGGCTAATACTGTTTTAGGAAAATTACTAGGTTTTAACTAGTTCTTATTAATTAAACGAACAGAATATTGCATATCATGATGTTCAGCTGACTATATAAATATAGGAGTGCATGAATCTCAAAATAATTCTTATAAAGCAACATGCAAAAATTTGGCTAAAAACCAAATATTTTATATTGTTCCAGTTACCTGTGAATACTGTCCAAGCAAAACCCTAAGATTTTAAAAGTACTTACGGGAAGGACCCCAGGCATTCTCCCTCCATTCTTCACCCAGCAACATCCCTTTTCGTCCATCTTTTGCCAATTCATCTGATTCCCACAATTTTTTTGCAGGAAGCAGCTGTAACAAAGGTGAAAATGTCAATCATTTCTGTACATAAAAATAAATGCTTTGTACAGAAACTCTGTGATACCGGTCACATAGACTTGATTAGAAACCAATGCTATGGTATCTCATCACATACCTCACCCATTCCACGGGACTCCAGAGCCAAGGCTTGAAAATCATAATTCATATCATCCACGGTGCGTACCTACATATGAGGAAAGCATTTATCATTGTGTGTTTCCATGTTATGTTCCACATAATTTATGTGTTAAAGACCCCATGAAGACACAGCTAATGCAATCACAATATTAGTTGGAATTACTTGTTTTAAAGATAATATAGAATATATTAACAATTAAGATGTTTATTGATGTTTATGATTTATGTTCTTTAAAGAGTCATCTCTTCATTGTTTGTTGTGTATAAATGCTTTTGATTTGTGTATTTTATTTCATGCACTTTTCATGTGAAAATTCAAGTTTTGACTGAAACGTCACATCCACAACGCTGGAACTGCCCAGTTACAATTTTCCAGCGGCTGATGGCTATCCTGCCTGATATTCTATCCTACATTATTTGGCATGCATCAAACAAAAGATAATCCCTAGGCAGACGTTAGTGCACTATGAATCATAGTCACATACCTGGTCAACATGGTTTCCGTCACCAGTGGGCCAGCGGTGTTTGCTTGTGGTGCACCCGCCCAGCTGCTCCCCAGGCTGCCTTTGAAAAAAATAGCCCACAGTGGCATCATCTTGGGAACGGCCACTTAGCGGAGGCTGAGGGGTGCCGGGGTTGGCCCCTCGATCCATGCCTGGCAGAGGGTGTGCTCCTCCTGGCACTTGCCCCGCACCTCCTACAGTGGCTAAAGGGCCACCTGCGTGGACTCGGACCCCTCCGGTCTCTGGTGCACCGTTTGTGTGCAGCATCCCGCCTCGCGTCTCCTGCCAGGCCACGTCATTCATACCTAGGATGCTGCATGGAACGCTCATTCCACGGGGAAACCTGCAGAAAAATGTGTTTTTGTGCAGGAAAGTTAAATGTCAAGTTCATTTACTCCTTGGCATTAAAATCAAGCAGCTTTTAAGGACCTATTATAATTTGATGTAATAATTGACTGAATAGTTTCTCTTAAACTGCTTGATGTGTTTTGAATACAGAATCATTATCAGATGCGAGTTATTCAAAACATTGCCTTACTATCCTGAAATACTTGTTTAACACACTCCCCTTGCATAAAAAGACATATAAAGTAAACAATAATCTACCAACACCACTAAAGACAGGTTACTAAAATTATTACCTATTTGCCACAAACCTCCAACTTCCATACAAATTGAGGTCATACAGTACCAGTCAAATGTTTGAAAACACTTACTCACTTTTGCTTTTATTTTCCACATATTAGAATAGTAGAAACTCATGAAAACTATGAAATAACACAACTGTAACTGTGGGAATTATGTTGTGACAACAAGCATCCAAAAAAAGAACACTATGTTACATTTGATCAGCTTCGAAAGTAGTCACCCTTTGTCTAGGATCTGCAAAATCAGACTTTTTGACATTTTATTATCTCAACATGGGAAGCTTTTTAACAGCACTGAAGGAATTTCTACCTATGCTGGACTCTTATTTGCTGCTTTTCCAAATTGAAAAATCCTTTTAAAATTCAGTAATCCATTTAAAAAATATATTTTTAGTTTGCTAGAAATTAATATGTTGGCACAATTATATTTTTGTCTACAAATGTAATTTCAAAAATTATAATATACACATTAAGATTAAAAGATTTTAAAGATCATGAGAAACATTTTTTTTATTGTGTCTAAACTTTTGACTGGTACTGTACATAAGCAAAAGTCTTCAGATTCACTAAGAATAAGACGCATAACTGTATCATCAGGGCCAAATATTTTGCCCTCTTTGACTCCCAATAAAAGTGTGAAGAATGTAACGGCTAAGACATTTTTATAAAACAAACAAACAAACAAACAAAATACACTGAAGTATCATATGAACGAAGCAGGATTATGATTTCTTACAATATTATAAAAAATGTGGACACTACCTTGCTGTGTGTTCTTTAAAACCAGCAGACCAACTCTCTTAATGGAACTATCAAAATAACACACGTTACTTTAAAGAAAAACATATTTCAATTAACACAGACCTGATGAAATCACGCGTTTCTATGTGAATGTTTTGGGTGGACTGTGATAGCATAATGCTAACGGCTAACCCAATGATGATGGACGGCGATGGAGTCGGACATTATTTTAGATAAAATTTGATAGATAGCTGCTAATAATACTATCGCACTTTAAAAATTGCCCAGTAAAACGTTTATATATTTAGCTCCAGTTGTTGTCTTATTTTATCGAATGTGTTTGTTAGCATCACAGGGCCCGTGACTCCGCCAGCTAGCGCGTAGCTAACACTATACGCCAGTGAGGGCTTGTTTCAACACAAAAACTAATTTATTTATGTTACAAACCCAACGAATGTCGACATAAAACTGATAATCAGCTTTAATAAATATAATAGTAAATCTAAAAATGAAAGTAGGACTTCGAAGAAATCTTGCTTTGCTACGGTTTGTCTCTGCTAATGTGTGTTAGCTCAGATTCGCGAGCCGCTTTGTTGATAAAACAACACACAGGCCTCTCGCCACTAAAAGTTAATTTTACAGCCAATGCACAACTTAAACACCAGCTACAAACAAATACATACCTTTACGCGCCGACCACACGATTACGAACCCAACAGCGCGAATACTTATTGACAATGATTAAATAAAGCCTCATGTCTGCTGCCTGATAGACTCACAACATGGCCCCCCTGCACGAGCCCCTAAACAAAAGGGGCAACAATTGACGCTCTCTCTCTGAAATATCCATCCCATCTGCTTAAAGATACTCACGCGCTTTGTGTGGTGATGTTCAAGGCCGATGCTCCGAGGTTGTGAAGGACGCAATGCTGTGTGTAAGTTTAGTTTCCGTGGAGATGTGGTGTGTGTTTTAATGATTAGGTGTTGGAGGCGCTTGTGTAGGAGTTTGGGAGGATTGGTGCCCTCCTCCCCTGTGCAGTGTGCACACACACACACATAGGGCGCATCCGACATCAGACCTGCGCACTAACATGTCAGTGAATCACATTTATAATCACTAAGCAGCATGCAAACCACATTGATTTTAATGTGTTTGGTGATGTTTGATAGATAGGCACAGGTTTGGCAAGTTTATATATATCACCAAATGTTGTTTGTTTATGGGAGCAGATCTGTTCAATTGACTTTAAGTGCAAAATATTAATATGTATATGTAAAGAAAAAAATCTACCCTGAGAAATGTTCCCTATAAAAAGAGCATAAGAACACAATATATGTTACAAAATGTCACTACATTGTATAAAATAATATAATAAGTACAAATTGTTAATATGACAACTAAATTGGATATCCACAAATTCTGCAGTATAGCAATACTGGCATTATAGACGTGATATTTTTATATATAAATTCTCACAGAATGTATTATATTATCAATATACTGAACCATCTGTTTATATTTTACTAAAGCCTTGTTAATAAACTCCAGACATAAAAAAATCAGTTTATGCACAAGTTATCTATTTAAAAAAATAGATACATGTGTTATGGATGTGACTAAAAAAAGAAAACTACGTTTTTGAAAAGCAACATACTTTGTAGGACTTGTGAAAAAATGGCTCTTCAAAGAACATAAAAAAAAATTATTTTAATTTTTTCCTCATTTATGAGGAATATGGACTGTTATGAATGTGACAATTGTGAAAACAGCACTTCACCAGACTATGGAAAATCATTCTTTAGGTTACACATAAACCTTAAAACATTTTTCATGGTAAGGTTGACATTTGTGTTGAATTGCCCGTTATATTCAGGCTGCCTTACATGTTTTAACCTCTAGTAAAGACTACTGCAAAAGTTTATAAACATTATGTTATGTACCTTTTGATCCAATGGTCCTAAGCTAAATATAAACCATTTTGTGTAATGATATGGTTTTGATTACTTTACTTTACTTTGCTAGCATTTCTAACATATGAAGTAACAATAAAAATACTTTTTTCAAAACCTAAAAGTTCAGGCTAAGTTTTACCAAAACTTTCCCACTGTCTCTGATGATGAAAAAGTCGTCATCTAAAAGGTTTTTTTTCCATTTTCCAGGGTGCTTTCTGTTAATAGCTCCTCTAAAGATGTTCTGACTAAATCTGTGTGAAATAAGTGAACAAACTGTCCCGACAGCGGTTGACTCATGTTGAAAGAGTGAGCTCACAGCGGACCTCCCTTACACTGATTGGACAGCTATATTAGGAACTCACAGGGCGCTTATAAAGTCAATGACACACCATGCTAATGTTCAACAAGACTGTGAGCACGACTCAGCAGTACAGTCCACTAGTGCTTATTTCGCTGCTTACAGCTGCTTTGTATAGCTAACTCTTCACGATGGCAAGTATTCGTAAAAAGCTGGTAGTTGTTGGAGACGGAGCATGTGGGAAGACGTGTCTGCTGATCGTTTTCAGTAAAGACGAATTCCCAGAGGTTTACGTGCCCACTGTATTCGAAAACTACGTGGCGGACATCGAAGTGGACACCAAACGTGTTCAGCTGGCTTTATGGGACACGGCGGGACAGGAGGACTACGACCGCCTGCGACCCTTATCTTACCCGGACACTGATGTTATTCTCATGTGCTTCTCGGTGGATAGTCCGGACTCTCTGCAAAACATCCCGGAAAAGTGGGTGCCGGAAGTAAAGCACTTCTGTCCTAGGGTGCCCATTATTTTGGTGGCGAATAAGAAGGATTTGCGGAGCGACGAGACTGTAAGAAATGAGCTGTCGAGAATGAAACAGGAGCCCGTAAAGACCGAGGACGGACGGGCAATGGCTGCGCGCATCGGTGCGTACGATTACATGGAGTGCTCTGCCAAAACCAAAGACGGGGTTCGGGAAGTGTTTGAGACCGCTACTCGAGCTGCCTTACAGAAGAGATCCCGACCGACCACTACCTTATTTAAGTGTTGTCGAATAATGTGAGTCGCAAACAAACGACACAATGGTGAAGATTCATACGGACGACTTCTGAGAGGTTCGAGTCTGCCTACAGCTGTAAAATTCTCAGGATTTTTGTGGGTTACAGCTGGAAATGACTTTTAGTCACAAAACACACTTTACTGTGTATTGTATAGTGTTCCCAATGAGCCTAAGTCATTTGGGTTATGTGAAAGACTGGAGAAGACCGACCAATAGCAGACTGAAATGTTCCCAGTTTATGTGAATGACTTTATGTGATATGGCACTGCCAACTGAACTGTTTAAACAAACATCCTTTAAGTTATGTATACCTAGATCTAAACAGTAGGCTACAAAACTCTGTATAAGTTTCAAAAGCTACCTGAAACACGTTTTTGTACAACTACACTAAAGAAATTGCTTGTGGTTGACATAAACTTTCTCAATATCAAGGTCATGGGTTCGATCCCAGGCATTACACATACTAAGAAAAAATGTATAGTACAATGCAAGTCGCTTTAAATTGTCTGCCAAATGTGTAAGTGTTCAGTATTTGGTTAGAATTGTAAAAATTGTTCAAAGGAACTAAGTATTGAAGTTTCTATCATATTTTACTTATATTGTAAGTATGAAATTTCTTAAGAATCCACTAAGAATTAAATTGGTTCTTACAGGATAAAATTATGTTTACATTTTTACATTACCACTGTAATATGATCAAATTCCTTGTTGGTAATAGACAGCGGGTTTTGTATTAGGAACCATTTTAAGGATGTATGAAATGGACAAAATTAAATTGTTGTCATTTCCATGCCATTTGCTGTTCCCAGGTATTTATTTATTGAATGTGAATATTCTGTAAATATGTAAGTGGTTGTTGTTTGTCAAAGACATGTGTAATATATAAAACATATATTTCGAAACAAGGACAGTGTTGTATTTATATCTTCAGCACAGAACTTGTGACTTTTATTGCATCCTTAACCCCTAACTGTCAGTGCCCTTTCTGAGCATACATGTGAATATGCACTATCCACACTAAAATGGATGTAACTCATAAATACTTTGAATACAGACATACGGTTGGTCTTGTTTAAAAAAAAGACATTTAAAAGATTATTCCTAAAATGGAATTATTTAAATAAAAATGTATATGTGTGTGTGTGTAAGTAAATATTAAATTTTAGCTTAAAAATGCTAGAAATTCAAAGCCACCAGTTGTTTTCTAAGTTTAAGCTTGATACAACGGTCACACTGCCTGTTATGGATATTTTATATATAGATATTTTTCATGACACTCTCATGTTATAAATAAATCAACTACGGTTCCTACATAATTTAAATTGTGAAATACTGATTATATGCGTATTCTAGAGTCTTAGACCTTTCCAAGAATATATAGTTTATCATGATTAGATTGAAATTTGACTGAAAATTTGGGCTTTTATGATAAATGAATCAATTACTGTTTTTACAGAACTTGTATTTAAAAAAAACTGGTTAAATGTGTATTTAAGAGTCTTAGACCTTTCTAGTGATATATAGTTTGTCATAACTGGATTATATTTTAGTTGTGAAATAGAAGTAAACCTAGGTGTCCCTGTGATTGAGAATGATTTAGAACACAAAAGTGGGACATGTCCCACCCCCCAGCATATCGTAAACTAATTTTTAGTGCTAAGTTGTATCACTTCCTTGGGGTATATTTTAGTACTCATAATCTATTTACATAATTTGTCATGTCTTATTAAATTCCTATTTTAGCCTTTTATCAAACATATTATAGTAACTTCTTGCTGTGAGTTTGACATATTGTAAACCGTATCTTAAAAATACAGTTTCACACACACATATATATATATATAGCATTTATAGGGAAAAGTGGATATTAAACATAAGAAAGCTTTTTGTTAATTTTTACACTTACTCAATGTGGTATGTGTTTTGTTAAACAAATACATTTGAATTTAATTGAAGAAATTGTATGTCTAACATTACTAAGTGGGTATACAAAAGATCCCTTGCAAAAAAGGTTCATTATATTTGTGGTTCCTTTGCATCATAAAGTTTAAAAACCCTTTTGATTATGGTACATTATATTATGTCAGATTAGTGCAATTACAATATTTACCATTCATAATGGTTGTAATTAATTACAGTAGTTGTCATTTAATTATAGACACTTTTAACTAGGTTAAGCTACCTATTCTGTCAACGTTATTTGCTCAGGTTTGTTGAATTAAAGGATCAACATTAATTGAATGTTTCATTGAGTTAAATGACTGCATATAGAACTTTGTTAAGTGAAACCTATAGAAGACTCATTGTTTGAAATTTAACACAAATGAGAAGTTGAGATGAAACAATGGACTGGTTAAATGAAGAAAACAGGGTTACTAGGTCAATACTTTAATTTGGCCTATTTACTTCCTGCAATCAGTTTTTTCAAACCAGAATTGCCTTCTTTTGAGCTAAAAGTGCAGTAATTTACCAAACTCGATTTAAATCACTACAGTGCATTAAACTGGATGTGTCAGATAAGAGAGATGTACACAATGTGAGAACCACTGCTTAACTATTTAAGTTTATTTTTAACAGAACATGTTTTGGCTGGTTGTTTACATGAAAAACAGCATTTTTTGGTCTAAAAAAGCAAACCTTTGGAAAGTCAGAAACTTTTTAAATATTAACATGTAAACCACAAATTGCATATCTCTGAAAACAGTGATGTTATGAGCATGCGTATTACGCTTTCAGTCTATATCCACAGGTACAATCAAAACAACAATGACAAATTTGTGGAACTCAACCTAGTTATAAACAATTTCCCACAAAGTGTAGATTTACTGCACCACAACAACGAGCAGAGACACATTATTTACAAGCAGCAAATATTAAACACACATACAGGTACTCAAAAAGAGTATGCATATGTGTGCAGATGCGTAGTGTTTCTTTACAAAGTCACATCACCAACTACCCAGCCAATAGGGAACATTCCCACAACATTCACTACCGTTCTTTAAAAGTAATGTGAATGTTAGTACAAAATGTTCTTAAAGTGATGTTTTTGGAACGGTCTTGTAACGTTATTAACGTTCTCAAAATGTTGAGAGGAAACGTTCTTAGAACAACATTCTTGAAATGTTTTTGTGATGTTGTACTTTGTGATGATACTTGTTACTTGTAAAATGCTCTAAAGACAAAGTTTTAAGAATGTCCTTTAGATATTTTTATAATGTTCTCACAATGTTATAATAAAATGTTCTTGGAACCAAGTTCTTGGAACATAACTTTGTTAACTGGGTACTGGCCTGGTATGCGTGATAGTGTTTTTGCATATATTAGTATAAAAGCAAATAGTTTTGAAAACATTGTTATCAAAACGCAAACGCAAAAATTTTCAATGTTTTCAACATCGTTGCCATGTAAATTTGGCTTTAAAGACCTAAAATTTATATTAATTATGTGTTTATTTTTTTAAATATATACATTTTTAGGTAAACATAACAAAAATGTATTAAAACATTGTTTACTCATATTTTGTTTTTGGGTGGACATTAAGACAAGTACGAAAAATTATTTTAGGTAAAAGTGAGTGAAGGACCATTCAAGAAAGTCAAAGCATACAGTATGTATTTGGAATGTGCTTTTTTGAAAAGTAGTTTTTGGAATATCCCTATAGTCGTGTAATCGATTGTGAAGTATCAATGCCTGTTTAGTAGCCTACAGTCCAGCCTACAGTCAAATGCATGTTTACAAGATTGCTAAGTTTGATTCAAAACTGTCAGTAATGATGTCAGTGATCAGTGACCAATATTTCAAGTTTATTAACTACTTCAAAGGCCTTGTGTGTGTAGTTTCAACAGTGGAATAGTGAGTCAGCAGTCTCATGTCTCTGTGTATTCCCTCAGAAAGAAAAAGGGAAGGACGACTTTTGGCTGTGACATCATCTATGCTATGTTTAGATCTACAGTTAGACTGGATCATGTGGTGGGGCTTCTGGCTGGATGACTTTACTGGAAAAATCGCCACAGAATAGACAGAGTAAATGTTTACATTATAAACAGTTGAGTATTTATTTTGAATGATAAATATCTGTTTACTCTTCTTCACAGGATGTCCTTTATAGGTAAAAAAAAATCATGTCAGTTCCAGATGTTTTGATGTTATAAATGTAAAGATTTAAATGTCTTTCTGTAACCCTTTTTTGTGGTGACACCTAGTGGATGGGTAATGAAAGCTGTAGGAAATTTTGTTTTCAGTGAATCAATGAGGAACAACATTAATAATCATGAGTGTTGTGTGATTGTCTTAAGATCACTGTAAGTACATAACATCAATACACGTTCTGCAGTACAAATGTTTTTATTGCTACTTTACTGTCATTGCTTTTAAATACAATAAGACATAGATTGTAACATTCAGATATTTACTTTGAAGAACACTATTCTAAATTAGTAATTTACAAAACAAAAAGAGGGAACCAAAGCAGCTTAGAAATGTTTATGCATAACACTTTTAATAAGGCAATCTTGATCATTTCTTATGGTAAATAGTTTAGCTAAAGATAGTCTTGATACAAGTATCAGAAATTATTCTACTGAAGAAATCCCATATTAATGGAAGAGGAACGTCAATGTCCACTTCTGTCTCATCCACTCTCACATAGGATTGAACATTCTTGACAGCATCCTTAAGGGTCTTGATTATTTGATTCATAAGGACTTGCAGACGTGTTGCAATAGAGTCAATCCAGGCATTGATATCTGCAATCAGTTGTTCAATGGTCATCTCAGCAAAGATTTCCTGGGCTTTAGCTTTGACAGTTCTAAAGTACTCTACAATAATTGTCTTAGGTGTCTCAGCTTGCTCAATAACCTTTCTTACGAAGTTGGAGTTGACAGCATCTGTGTAGAGGGTGGTTATCCAAGTAATAGGCACCTTGTCAAGATCTTGATTTTTGACAATTTGGAGCAGCTCCTCTGCTTTCTCCACAGTTAGGTTTAACATTTCTGACAGTTTCTGCACAATGGTCTCAAATCGGACATCTCCAAGAATCTTCACGATGGTGATCATTTGGCCTTGGAGCTTCTGGAAAACAGCATAGAGGCTATCCAGCGTATCTTTCCCACTAATAATATAGAGGCATCCTGGAAATTTGACTTGTAGTTCTATGATACGCTCAGTGACAGATTCAGCATATGTGCTGAAGATCTCTGATGACTTTGTGATGGCTTCCTTGATGACATCAGCAACAAAGACACTGATTTTGTTGTAGACATCAAGTCCAGAGAGTTTCTCAGAGTGTCCAGGAAGCTGAAACTGGGTGTCCCTCATAAATGAGATGGCTGCATCCAACAGGGCCTGAATATTTTTCTGGTATGCTCTTAGGAAGATCACAATGTTGTCGGAAATCTTACCGCTGATTCCCGCAAGATCAGCATTAGCAATCTTTTCAGCTGCTCTCTTGTACATGACTTTACCTTGCGCCTTGATGTTATCAATGGTTATCTCAAGCTTCTCAAACTTCTCGCTGATGTTCTTGTAAACAGCATTGATGTAAAATGTTAACTTGTCTTTCAGACCCTTTAAGGAAGCAACTTTCTCCTTCAGCCACATAAGGATCTCAGCCGGGACATCCTTGTTCCACTGTGTCTGGAAGCTCAGATGGTTTGAGTCTGTTATTGCAATGTTGACCTTCAGAATGTCCACAGGATCCTCTGACTGTAATGAAAAAACAGAGAATATATTATGGTCATGTTAACTGGTAAGTTAAAGTTCATCACACTAAAACACTTAACAGTTTATACATTCTTACCGTGGCTTTGCCGAAAAGTCTTCCTGTGTGCTGAGAAAAGCTCTTGCTCTGCAGCTGAAGACCAAGCAGTCCAGCAGATGGGGAAGACACAGAGACAGTAAGACCCTCTTCTGCATTTCCAGTTAGTTTGTTGTAGAGCATAAATTTCACAACTGGCAGGTTGACTTTAGCAGTGTTTGAAATAACAGCCTTAGAGACTTCGGTGTTGGACTCAAGAAGTCCATTATAGCTGTTCTCTAAATATTTATGCTCCACATTCAGGTTGGTAAGCAGTTTCATTCCTGAATTTCTGTTCAGTGTGGCTTTACCATTGGTCTTGCCATTAAAAACATCAAACTCAGAATTTAAACGTGTTTCAAACTGAGCAACAAGTTCGTCCTGATTAAGAATCTCAGCTTTGGTGTTTGTGGTGATCATAGGTGTTTTAACAGAGAACTCATAGATCAGGTCTCCCATGACAGGAATCATGATTGATTTCTGAATATTGGGAAGAGTGATCTTTGAAAAATGGGGACATGGAAATCTTTCAGATGTGATTTTGGCATTGAAATTAGGTGTGTAAATTGGTATTTTGCTAATGATGGCATTCAGAACTGGCTGCATGTTGAACATCTCAGGGTTCTTCACGTACTTCAGTGTTGTATCCATGTCTAAGGTCTGCTGAGGTGTGATCAAGATTTGTTTAAGTCCTGCATCGTCCCAGAAAGAAAAACTCTCTACATATGGTGTTTCCTTGTTAATGAATGGGACGGTCATTTTAGGAACATTAATCGGTAAGGTCAGCACAGTAAGATCAGCCTCACCATTAACTGATGCAGAAATATGAATTTCCTTCTCACCATTAGCCATAGTGATGTAATGAGAGTACTTGTACTGATTAAACCTAGCCGCACTGGTCCAGCTGGCCTGTTGCACGGTGGGACTCAGAGTTAAAGACATGTCATTCTGCAGATCAACTTTTCCGGACAGCTTAAAGGGAAGCACCAGCTTTGTGTTCTTCTTGCTTTTGGTTTCAAAGATGATTTTATAAGGCATGGCCTTGAAGGTAACCGAGTTGGAAATGGTTCCCTCAACTTTGCCAATCAGTTCAGTATTGTGGGACCCACTCAGGTCAATCATGAGGTTCTTTACGTTAAGATGTCCTTTAACTGCTGCAATGCTGCTTCTCATGAAAGGAGTTTCCATCTCGGAATGTGCATTAAGCTTGATCTGAGTCAAACCAGCAGTCTCAATATCTACTTTCTGCTTTATCTTGATGAGGCTGCTATCTGTATCGCCGCTAAAGGTCAGCTTCAAGGATTCTACATTTATCACAATCTCCAAGTCACTCTTGTGTGTTCCTTCATTAGACAAATCATGAACAGAGTACTTTCCTTTGCCGACATTTCCAACGGTAAAGGTAATGATTCCAGATTCCAGCTGGGCAACTGCTTTCTGGGTCATTTTGACTTCACTGAAGATGTTGGCCACTGGCATGTTCACACTGTGATCGTAAGAGGTCTCCAAAGTACCCGAGAATATATTCTCTGTGCTCAGGAATGCATTGCTCACAAAGTTAGCAGTGTATGGTTCTGTGGTGGCCTTAGCAATTGTCTTTGAAGATGCTTGGGCTAAATCGCTGTTGATAGTCATGGATCCCTCTTGGTCAAATGAGAAAGCCATATGATTGGCTTTGACGGTTTCAGTCAGGGACAGATCATTCATTTTTGGAATTTTAAGATGAGCAGTGGCATCAAAGGTATAGGCTAAAAGATCAATAGGAGTCTGGAACTGGGAATTCAGGACAGCAGTGAAGTGATCAGAGTCATCTGTTGAGTTCCTGAGTTCAGCTGTGGTCTTCAATGTGTGCTCAGAGGCTTTGATCGCAAAATCACCAGACAACATTCCAAAGCAGGGGACTCTGCTTAGGTCAGTGAAAATCTGCTTTGCTTCATCGGCTAGGGTGTCATAATCATAATCAATCAATTTGCTGCCTTTTGTATATAGTTGATTTGTCAACTCACCCACCCATTCAAAAAGTTTATCAACCAGTGATTTTATGTCAAAAGATTTTAGATAACTTGCAGCTGATTGCATGGTTTCCCTTAGTTTATACTGCTTCATTAGGCCCACAGCATCATCTGTGATCTTCTCTAGAATTGATGCAATTTCCTGTTCATGTTCCTTTAAAACTTCATAGACTTTGTAGTAGATTTCATTTATTTTGCTGATGATCCCCGTCCTTTGATCTAAGTTGTAAAATGAGTGCCTGATGGGTTCCAGGATAATGTTAATATCTAAGACTGCTTTTGCCACGTACATGGAGAGAACCCTAATTCTGTCATAAAACATGTTAATGTCAACATTTTGAATTACCTCTAAAAGTTTACCTTTTTTGCTTTGGAGAGTGGCTGTAATGTCATATTTACCATTAATATCATTAATCATGTCAAGACTACGATCTTTCATGGTAAGCACTGCAGTTTTGACCTCTTCTGTGAGTTCAGGGAGCTTGTCTGTGAAGGGCAGGGAAATAAAATGACTGTCACTGTTCTTCTTATATTTCAGAGCACCTGAGATGGAAAAGTCCTGATTGTCGTTGCTGTCTTTATTTAAGAAGTTGGTGGACACAGTGTCTAGCAATGCAATACCAATGTTCTCTGGAGTGTTGAAGATTTCCAAAGAATGGTCAAAAGCATGGTCATTCAATTTAGACTCCATCTTAATGTTAAGATTTTGCTGCTGAGGTGTGACAGTGGTGGTTATTTCATTCTGGAAGTTAGTTTTAATGGAGTTTCTATTGTTTAACTGGTGGGAGGTTGAGGCCTTGTATTGACACTTGTGCGAGAAAGATTTAGGCTCTGCACGTACTAGAAGCATGCTGTTTACCTGGCCACTGTGTTTTCCATACAGGTTGAGCTCTCCGTCAGAATTAAAGGAGCCTTCAATATCCATGCTGAAAGGTTCCGCTTTGGTGAGGATGTTGCTCTCCAGCCGGAGGGAGGGAGAGTTGAAGCGCACCTCATTGCTGAACTTTGAGGTCAATCCAACAATCTCAAGCTCAGAGCTCTGAGTCATTTTAGTGCCTAGAAGTTTTCCATTGGTGCTGCACTTTGCGCCAGCTGTCTGGTCAGCATAGGTTATTTCATATTTATGTATCAGCTCCTCTTCACCAAAGGTTCCCTTCAGAGTTCCAGTAAATTCCATCTTGTAGAGCTCTGCCTTCATCTGGGCATCATTGATGAAGTTGACACCAATAACCTTAAGATCATTGTTGACATTCAAAGATGCCGTGAAGTCACGCATGTCCACTGCAATGTTGTGCTTGTAGAAGTTGTTCTCATTCAGGAAGTTGTCAGACTCAGAGCGGATGGTCAAAGATTCAAGGGTAAGTGTCAGAGAGTCTGTGTTTTCTATTTTCATCTCCTGTAGCGATGCCATTAAGTTGTTGGAGAGGTTCAAGCCCTCTTCGTTCAACTTGACAGTGATCCTGTTTCTAGTGTTGGCATTGAAGATGTCAGCCTTATACATGCTGTTGAAATATACCTCAGAGCTTCCAAATCTTCCCTCAACTTTGAGCTCAGCGTTGTTCTCGTGGACTGCTCCTTTTGTAGATACAGACATTGTTGCGCCAGAGGTTGCAATGCTACCATGGAAAATGTTTTCAAAGGTCACTGAGCTGACCTGAGCACTGGTGGTACAGCTAGAAGTCAAGCCTTCCTTGGTGAAAGACAGGGTGCCCTTGTGGGAAGCATGGTTGGCAGCAAAGCTGATGGTGGCATCAGTGTTGAGTTCCACTCCCTGAGTGTTCAAGGAACCAGCAAGCAGGGAGAAAGCTCGATTTGTGCTGTCATCAGCCTGGGACTCAATCCTGAGACTGGCTTCCTTCATGCTTGCAGAGAAGTCTACCTGGTTGCGAAGTGTGCGCTTAGCGGCGGTTTGCTGAACTGGATCGTTATCGATGTTAGTGTTTGACTTGAATGAAACTTTTCCTTTTGCTAGTGCAGCTTTTATTCTGTTTTGGATTTGGACAATGGAGGAGCTCACCCTGAAAGATGATTCAGCTCTTGCCTCTTTGTTTTTGGGCTGTAGTAGAAATGTTTGTGTAGCAACTGTGCTAGCAGACAATCCGCCCACTTTCAGTGATCCATCCAGATTTCCATCACCTGTAATTTCAGAGGAAATAGAGGCCTGGGCTGTGTAATCCAGGGACATCTTCATACCCAGTGGGCTGGAAGCTCCAGTCTTGTAATTTACAGTTGTCTTCACTACATCTGTAATTGAGACTGTTTCCATTAGTCTGAAGTTTGTATCTATGAGTGCATGCTTCAGGGAAGACTCGATTTCGAACTTTGCAGTGTCCCCTGACATTTCAGCAATTTGAGCAGTTCCTGTAAGACACAGTCATTATGTACTTTTAGTAATGCCTAAAAAAAACCAACAAGCCATATTAACTACATAAAATGAAATCCAATACATCACGTATGCATAGGCTTACCATTCACAGTGAAGGCAAGAAGTTCCACAGGGCAGTTGGCAACTACTGTGTAGCTTGCAATATAGATGGGCTCATTTTCGGTTTTGTTGCCACCGGAGAAAACTGCCTCCATGTCGTAAAAGTTGGTGCTTACTTTGGCAGACATTTCTACCATTCCGAGGAGTGGCACTGAGAGGTCATAGCTAGTGGGGATGGAGAAGGTAGGTAGATTATACTGTTTAGAGGGCACCATTAGACCAAACTGTGGCATATCCAAGTCGGGGGTGGCCATGGTAGGAGGGATTCTCAAGTCCTCAGATGTCTTTCCACCAAGAGGCAAGGGAATGGTAAGTGTGACACGATCCTTGTTGAACTTGTATTTAAATGTGCTCTCACTAAAAATAAAATAAAAGATGATTTTGAAATGTTATTTACCATTTGTAGATTTTGTATGGATAATGCAGATGATAAACATATAACAGTAAGAGAGCCAAGCCTAGCATTAATCTTACGTGTTCATGTACACCCTCTCAGGCATTGATGGAATAGTCAGTTCTGGAATGTTCTGTCTAAGGTTCTGAAGGTAGGGCATATCGGCAGAAATCTTGTCCATCCAAATGAGGTATGCCTGTAATAAGAATAAACAAATTAATATACATTTGTCTTACACAAATTTGCCAACTATGATAACAAAAGCCTATAAAAATTTAGACCAATCATACCTCCCAGAGTTTTGCATATATGTGACGCAGCTTCATGTCAGTTTTGACAACTTTATGATCCATGATGTTATCGAAGACCTGTTGCAGGTGGCTCTGAAGACGTTCTGTGTTAAATTGCCTCTGGATCTCTGAGTCCATGTCAGACTTCAGCTGAACTTTCATCTCATCATCAGCTGTTATAGGAACAGTTTTAATCACAAATTTGCTCGTAATATTCAAGTAATGCAAAAGCTGTGAAAGTAGATATAATACCATATTGGAAGGTGATCTTCTGCACAGAGTTGGTCTCTGGGAGCTTGATTTCACTCTTAAGTTCCAGTGTTAAATCTTCACCATGGGTCATGGTGGTGGAAAGTGTGGCCTCTGTATTTAGTGAAGGTACAATCAACTGAGCTTCCAGCAAACCGTCTTTCATGGATTCAAGCCTGTTATTAGCAGAAACACAGAGACTTTAGATTGCTCATATCACAAGAGATGCACATTTGAGTATAAAATCTACCAACAAAATGTATAAAATACTTGTAAATAATAGTGTGAAGAAGGCATTATATATTAGCATATATAAAAATGATTTGGATCTTTGCTTACTTGGCACGACCAATGAGAGAAAGCTGGGGAATATTTTTGTTGGAGATCTCAAAGATGATCTTTTTCTCCTTTGGAGTGCTGTCAGTGAAACCGACTTTGATTCCAGCCTCAACATCATAGTCAGGAATCTCAATGCTGGTGGTTAACACATTCTTGTTCCGATTGTACTTAACAGTGGCAGTGGCCTCAGTGGGCTCAGCACCTAATGATTAGAATATAGAAAAAATATTATTCACTTAAAACTCATGAAACAAATCCGATGCCTCTATGTGCAATTATGGGGCAAACTGAAATCTGAATACAATAGAATGGCCATCATGATTTTAAACAGCCAAGTGTACATGCCTTCTGCTCTCAGAATCATTTTCAGAGAATCAACCTTGTTCAAGATCTCATAGGCAAAGGTTGCTGTGTACTCTGTGACTTCACCAGTGGGCTCGATATCCACAGCAAAACTGTGGGCAGGCAGTAGTGTAAGTATAACATGTGATGCATGGCAAAACATTGTAAACAAATGAATGATTTAGTTATTATTCAAATCTATACCTGGACTGTCCATTAAGAGGAAAGTATGGAGAAACTGCTCCAGCTCTAGAGTTCATCAAACCGATGCAGTAGTTGATGCCAGAAATAAGAGGGCTGCACTCTGACATGACGGTGTTGTCGCCTGTGTCAGGCACAACCACGACCTGGGTTTTGGACACCATCACCATCTTGTTGCTGTTGATGACAGAAGTCTTTGTTTTAAACTGCATCTTTGTTTTAACAGATCAACGATAAACGTTGTAATTAATGTTTAAAATAAAGAATTTGATTAGGTTGATAAATATATGCAAAATCTACCTCGCCCTGAAGAGTTGTGTAGTGCCCTTGGGTGCAGGGATAGATAACTTTATTTGACCGTTGCCCATGGTGATCTTGGCATTAAGAGAGCTCTCATGAAACATTGTAGTGTGCATTTCCACAGCAGATACAACAAATTTGGGCATGTGGGTTCCCATATGGGTGACAAAATCAACTCCCACTGAAGGTGAGAAAGATAGTTCATGCTGCGAAGAGAACAGTAAAATCAATGAGTAATACATATGCAAATGTTAAACACCGTTTGGAAATTGATTATACAGTAATCAGGTACTGTATTTAGTACCTTGCTGGGCTCCATACGCAGACTACCCTTTACTCCAGGTGCAAAGGTTCCAGACATTGCAAACCTCAGTGGGAATCCAGAGGAAGTTGGCAGGGAGAACTCATTATCCATAAAGATGTAATGAGCAAAGATGTTCTGATCTCCAGACATCAAGGCCTTGGTCATCTGAAACAATATAAAAATATACAATTCTTAGAATATAACTTAACAAATATTTTGCACAAAATCTAAAGTGGTTTGATATATGACAGTGTAAAAAATTATGTGAAAATGCAGCATGTTGTATGTACACACCCAAGCAGGTGAGTATCTGAGGGCCTGAATGTATGTGGCCATTCTGTCCACAATGTCTGACAGTTCACTGGTGCCCTTAATATATCCCAGCTCATTTCCCATGATCCTCAAGTAGGCCATGGCCTCTGGGGACTCCTGGTTGTACAGGTCCTTAGCGAGCTTGTTGAAGCTGCGCACCATTTCTCTTACAATGTTCTCAGGAACCTGTCAAACAAAATCATGGCAATACCCAAGATTAGCCAACCTTTGATGCTTGCATCAAATATCACAAATATAAGAGGAATCAATATAAGTGATGGATAGCAGTACCTGTCTCTTGGTCTTCTCTGTTCTTAGAGGCTCAGCCCACTCCTGCAGAATGTCATTGATTTTGTTTGGCATTTTGTCCCCAGCCCAGTACATTGCTTTGGAAATGGTGTCAGGGAAGAAGCCATTGCTTCCAAAGATAGTCTCAACAGTTGGCTCGAATCCTTTGCCTTCCATGCCAAACTTAAAAAATGAAAGCATTCAAAATTACAAATGAATAATTGAAGTGACAACAATTCATTTTAACAAGGAATTAATCCATAAGTAAAAACACATGAAGTTTCCTACCTCTAAGAAATCAAGGTTGAAACCAAAGGCCTTTAGGGTTGTCTCAAACATAACTTCCCTGGGCAACTTGCTGCTGGGGTCAAAGATGATGCTGCCCTGTGTGCTGGAGCCCATAGCCTCATTTCCTGGCATGAATGCATCCATCTTGTAGTTACGAGAGAGCTGAGTGTAGTTAGAATGGGTAAGCATCTCATTGTTCTGCATGACCATGATTATCTTTTCAGCCAACCTGGTAAGGGAAAATTACAGTAGTGAGAAGAAGACCAAAAGTGATCTGAAGACAATCTGAATAAAAAAGAATCAGCAAAATACATACTCTTGAATTTCAGGGTCCTTGGAATTGACAATGTTGTACACATGGGAAGCCACAAAGGACTTGACTTGCACATTCTGATCCTGGGTAAGGATCTTTTTTACAACCTCTATGTCGCTTGCCTCAGGCTTTCTCATCAAAATCAGATATGCAGCCAGTCTTTTCTGAACAGCTCCTTTGCCATAAAGAGCAACTCTCTGGATGTTTGAACGGACCTGAGTAAAAAAGAAGTAAAGATTTGGGAGTTTTATTTTAATCAAGAGTAGAATAGTTGCATGGTATCTAAGGCTACAGGTCCAATATGTGGCAAAACACAAACGTAAATTGGTAAAACCTACATCAGGAGTCACAGGCATGCGTCTGAAGGCCTGGATGGCAGCCAGCTGGACAGACAGGGTGGTGACAGGCTGTCTCATGCACTTGAGCAGGATGTTTTTCAAGTTGGGATCAGCTGCTTCCATAGCCTCACCCATGTTTCCAAGAACCTATATAATGCAGATCAAAATAAGACAATTGCTCAAAAATGTATAAACTTGGAAATGTTTGTAGAACGAGGATTTTTAAAAATACACACCCTTAAGGTCAGGTAGGTCACTTCCTTTTCTCCAGCACAGTCAGCGCCAAGGATGGAGGTGATGAAGTTGTATACCTCAAGAATCTCAGCAGTGAGCTGACCCTCAGCTTGGTAGTGCCTAAAAAAAAAGTACAAATATTTTGAGATTTTATTAGTTAAATGTAAATCTAACCCTGCTGAAAATTAAGAAATTTAAAAAAAGTAGAATAATTTTCTTACCTCCTCACAATATTGCTGAGAGCATACATGATTGGCTTGCTCTGCTTGGTCTTAGCAATCTCAAGTATGTCTTTCACCAGGAGGCCAGTGGGGCTGTGCATCATTCCCAGAGCATAGACGGCAGCATCTACCTCAATGGCATCAGAGTCCATCGTCTTGAGGATACTCAACATGGAACTTCCGCACTCCGGAGTGCCACACTGGATCAGGGCCTGCCAGGTCAGGAGCTTGTCCTCCTCCACCATCTGGGTGGTAGCCTGTTTCAGAACTTCAGCCTCCAGGCCACGGAGCTCAGACACCAGCCTCTGGAAGGTTCTGGCCCTCTGGTTGCCATGTGGTTGTTCGTGCATGGATTTCAGCTCTCTGAAGATTGTCATCAGAGCATCAGAGGTCTGGACTAGGGCCTTATCTTGCACGGCTTCCAGTGTCAAGTACTTGCGGTCAGTAGAACCTGTATATAAGAGGGAGATATGATATGCAGTCATGCAAATGTTAGGAATAGAAGTACACTTTTAAAAATAAAGGTGCCATAGAGGAACCATGGCTGAATGATTCTATTAAGAACATTTAACATCCATTTAAAGGTTCTTTAGACTATTAAAGGCAAGAAAGAAATGGTTCTTTAAGGCACCTTGGAGTGAATGTTTCTTCAGGAACCAAAAATGGTTCTTCTAAGGCATCACTGAGAAAAGCCCTTCATAGCACCTTTAGTTTTAAGAGTGTACTATAGTGTTTAGCTAGTCAGACTGAATCAAAGATCTCCAACCAACATATACACATAAAAAGTAAAAAACATACCAATAGCAAAAACCCTATCGTTGGTCTTGGTGGTTCCTTGAAGAGTCAGGGTTTGCTTCACAAGGGATGAGATACCATATTCCTTTCTGCAGAGAGGGAATCATAATTAAATTTTCAGATATTTCATTTATTAGCACACATTGTATTCTCAGTTATAGCAAGGGAACATTGATATTATGTTAATGTCACTCACTGGTAAGAGAAGGGAAGGAAGATGTGCTTCTCTGTGCATGTAGCTGAGGTCATGTGCTTTTTCTGGTTGTCAAACTTGTAGTTGCATGATTGGGTGCTGTCAATCAGCTTGGACAGAGGGTATTGCTGTTGACAAACAGATATTACTGTAGAAAAATATAAGAATAAAACTGTTTTATGTAAAAAAAAATATGTAGGCGTTATTGACCATTCTTGACCAATCTACAATATGTGATAACATGCATTTGTCAATATTAGAGATAACTTGCCTAATCGTTACCTAATTGTTTAAACATATTAACTGCCAAAACTAACTCAAACTAGGATGTTAAGGACGAATTTACAGTAACTAAAAACTAAGAAGCTACATTTCATGTCTTTTGTACTACTCAGCCTTACCAAACCAGTGATAATGGCAAGAGGGCTGTAGTGGCTTCTTTGGGTTTTGAAATGATCGCATCCAGACAGATCCCTGGTCATGGTGACATCAGTGGCAATATCTTCCCTGGCGTTGACCTTGACTTCAGTGGCACAGACTCCATGGACAGTTGCCTAGATCAATGAATAAATGCAATATAAATCAATAAGGGTAAACCCTATTGTGTGTTTGCTGACATATGTGGAGAAATCTCTCTCAACAAATCTTGAAATGTTTGGAGAACCTGGTTTATGATAAAGTACAGGTAATATTACAATATCATGAAGTTTACCCAGGTCAGGTTGACCATGTTCTTTAGTAAAATTTATTATTCCAGATAAGAAGATGAGCATATGATCTTATCTGCTCAAATTGATGCTCATGATGGCATTGCTTAAGACTCAAATTAAGCTAATCTGACCTGTATGGGATATGATAAAAAGCAATCAATATCTGTTTAGATTAGAACCTTAAAAACAAAAGGTGATGTTGTTTTGTACCATGTCTTTGCTCTGCTCTTTCTCCATCACGGGTGTGATAAGAGTGGAGATTATACCCCTCTTGAAGTTCAGGATGTAGGTTTCTTCACCTTCAGAGTAAAGTGTCACATCTGTCTCACCTTCAACTACAAACTTAAGTACATTCCTGTCAATAGAACGATTAAAACAGTTGGTAAATCCATGTTGTTGCTTGTTGTAAATTGATTAATTTGCAAATCTTTACTTCTCTGTGAGGTAACACTCAAACATACTTCTCCATGGCTGTTTGGAAGATGTTGGCATCAGCAACAGGTTCATAGATGAGCGTCCCATCAGAATTGACACCTACTGCCTCGGTCAGAGAGCACTCGCTGGTGCGGAGCTCAAAGCTACATGCCAGAGGTACGTCAATCTCAACCTATGAATGGAGGGGAGATCATTATTTTGGAAAGTTTTACATATATCAAAAACAGGAAACTGGAAGTCTAAGTAAAGCAAAACAAAACTGACCAGTCTGGTGAAAAATGACAATTTTAATGTACCTTGCAAGAGATTTTGGGGCCGTTCCTGAGAGGCGACGTCCCTTTTACACCATTCTGGATCTCTGCTTCATACTGATATGTATACTTTTTGTAGATCTTAAATGTTTTAGAAACTGAAAACAAATTAACACAAGGACATGGTGAGAATGAAACATCCGAAACAATGTGCATTTGTATAAGAAAATATTCTTGGTTTTGTTTTCTAGTCCGAATGTCCATATTTAAAACAACATAGATGAGCAGAGGAATGTAGCATATGTGAGATATTTAAACATATTCAGAGAATGTATTTTAATATTAACTACAACAGTATGTCTTGTGGCGGTGACACATTTTTTTCTTAAGGTATTTACAGTATCAGGTAAATAATTTTTGATTTAATGGTGTGTTATGTAGTGCAGTACTATATTTTTTGTACTCTATGACATTTATTGTATTATCTAATCAGGGCAGACATTAAGAAATTTGGACTCTGACATCTAGACTCAGACTCAGACTACATGGCAGGCCCAGTCTTGGTTGGTGATGTCATTTATTGCAGGTTCAAAGTAACTGACAACAACGAAGGTACAGTAAGTCCAATAGATAAAAGGTAAGAATTAATTGCTGGGATGCTGTAACGTTTAAGGTCCTAGATAAATACAGATAACATTTATTTCATAAAAAAATAAGACAAGAAATACTTACGATGACATTCCGGATGAGAATTGGACTCGATTTCTTGCTCTGGTAAGAAAGTTGTTACAAAAATTATAATATATTGTAAATTATGTCAATAATATTTAGAAATAAAAAATGCATAGTACACATACACACAAACTGATAGCTTCAGATCATACTACCAATGAAAAAAAAATGGTTACACTTTATTTTAGGGTGTCCTTGTTACAGTACTGAGTAATATAAAGTACAACTTATTGTATTTACTGTAGGGTTAGGGTTTGGTTTATGGTTATTTGCATTTAATTTTAAATAATTTACTGTAATTTCTAAAGTACGTACACGTAACGTGTAATAAAGACACTGTAAAATAGTAAAAAGTGTTTCAAGTTTTTATAATTTGGGTTCTCAGTTTGCTGTACTTATTTTTAAGATCCTTATTTTTTAAACAGAATTACTTGCGAATAGTGTTATTATTTCTCAATAACTTTATTTCTCAGGGCATCGCCAATAGAATCAATTAAGTATTTTTAGTGCTTGTCTACAGTATAGCATGATTTCAAACAACAATTCAAAGAAGCGTTATACTCACGGGCCAAGGCATACGTGCCAAGTAGCA
Organism: Beaufortia kweichowensis; assembly: GCA_019155185.1. Lineage (NCBI taxonomy): Eukaryota > Metazoa > Chordata > Actinopteri > Cypriniformes > Gastromyzontidae > Beaufortia > Beaufortia kweichowensis. The sequence continues at coordinate 13,929,492 of CM032807.1, forward strand.
GCAACAGGTAAAGCTTCATACTTCCCATGTTGGGTCAGAAGAAGCTCAGAGACTAAAACGAGCCCTCCTTCAAACGGAGACTGATGCTTCCTCTCTGGCTCCCTCCTTTTATATTCGATCAACTTAGAGGTTTAAACAAAGGTTACATCAGGTCCAAAGTCCCATCAGCCAGTGTGGCAGGCCAAAGGCAAAGACTGTTTCATAAACAACACCCAAGACTGGCCCGTCAGCAATGGGACTGATGGAACTCGCTGATTGCATCGGCCCGACAGTGGCTACAGTCTTTAGTCCCCATTCCTTGATTGATTTTTCTTCTCTTTCATGTAAAATCTGTCATGGGCTGAAGGTTGTGTTTAGGGTCTGAGACCAGACAAGTATACTTGTAAAGTGTAACTTTGTATATTTTTGTAAAATAATATTTTGTATCTATACATTTTCTTTTTGAAATGATTTGATGGAAACAAGCCTAAACAAAAACAACATGATGCATGAATGATGTGGCAAGTCCAGCGTTATGGATGCGACATTTTCAGTCAAAACTTGAAATATAAATTCTCACAGAGTGTGTTTATTACAAATATATAACCAATATATGATGTGACAAAAAAAGATGCATGCTTTTGAGATATACTAGGATTTCGGTGAATGAAAATGCACAAACCAGATGCAATAATACCCAACAAATAAAGAAGAGATAACTACTCAAGAACATAATATATAAAATAATAGGGTTTTTTTACTTTTATGTTGGCATTTATGAGAAATGTGCACTGTTATGGATGTGACTTGGCCTGACTTCCCTGACTATGAAAAATCAAATGTAAAAATTTACATTAAACACAAAAAATGCTTTAAAAACCTCACATGGGTATTTAAAACACCAAACCTTTGTTAAAACTGTTTTCATGGTAATGTTTACATTTGAATTGAATTGCTCGTGTCTGATAGGCATCTAAAGTATATTCTTTCAAATCTTAACACAAGTGATCAAGCTGTCCACTGCTGGCCTGATTGTATCATAATAAAGCAATAAAAAGTCTGACTGGTTTTGAAACAGCAAAAGCATGTTTGTCTTGAATTCCAGTGAAAATGTCTAAACATCCTTAAATTAAAACAAGATAAAAGAAATTGATGAGATAATAAGACCTTTTATTTTCTTAGTCATATGCTTAAAACAAAAAAAACTATTTGGCCATGGTGTAAAAATGTAAAAAGCTAATAAAAAAGTCTTACAATTGTATACAATATTAGGGCTACAAAGACAACAGATTTAGCTTTTTAATACATTCATTTTTTTAACAAAGAGAGGCCTTGACTTAAATCATGTCCCAACAGTAACTACTATGCAGTAATATGTGATTCTGAGTGTATGTGAGTCATTTTCTAATCAGAATTATTTTCAGGGAACATGTCCTCTCCCGGTTTACAATCCTTATCATGTGAAACAAAGTCAGTGTGCAAAAGTTCACAGAACATTTAGGATCCTAAATGGACTGTGTTCTGAATTATCTACCCTAAATTATCTAAAGCACAATTAGAACAGCACCTGAATATTCTAAATAGGAATAAAAATACATATTGTGTTGACTTGCTAAAAGTGTATTTTTATTTAAAGTCTAACAGAGCTTAAGTTTCATTGTATTTTATAGTAATACTTCAGAGAAACTACCTTTAAAAAATGTTAATGCTTATCATAATTTATTCGTCATGACTTCTCACAAAACAGTGAGACAGATGCTCACATAACAGCCATGCAAAATTCAGTGATTTCAGATGTGTTGCTCTCATCTTTTGTATGACATCATTCAGAGAAGAGATAACCTAATCAGAGGTGTACACAATGATGAGTTACACAAGACTGAAGATTAAAACACCAAAGAAACACTAAAATTCTGCTATCAGTCTAAATGTAACTGTTTTTGTCAGAGGGAAAATAATATATCCACAAGATACAGTTCAAATCTGTTAAAATAGGGCACTATATACTGCTTTTATATGCAGAAATTTTTTGTACAGTTGTTTCATCTATATTTCGAATTTTGCACAAAATTATATGTTCTATATTATATGAAAATTACCATAGTATATTTTCCTTTTTTACAGTGTAAGGGTGATGAAAATGACACGACTAAGACAAATTTTATACTGAAATGACACAGGAAGTATCAAACAGGAAACTTTCAAAGCTTTTTCACACAACAACAAATAGAGAACCAGCATTTTTAGATTAGATTAGTTTTAAGTAAATCAAAACGATTTACACAGTATTTGAGCACAAAGAATTAAATTATTATTCTGCTGTCAATTGTCAATTTATTCAAAAGTTTCCATTATAATAACATCTAAATAAGATGTTCTTTTTTAAACTAAGAGTTAATCAACATAAATTGAAGATATAGTTTACCCATAATGAGAATTGTATTCAAAAAAATTATACAAAAAAAAATCTTAACAGAATACACGAATGACTTTTTTTCTGGGTCATTGCTTTATTATATTTTAAAAATAAAACTATTGAATGCCTGCAAAGTGGCAAAACTTTGGAGAACAGATAATCTTACCTTTTTACACATGTCGCATTATATGGCGCACGTTGCATTATGTGGCACATCTCTCATTATTTGACGCATGCTGCATTATTTGGAGCATGTTGCATTATTTGGCATATGCTATGGTTGCATTATTTGACGCATGTCGCATTATTTGGTGCATGGCACATTATTTGACGCATTTAATGGTGCATGGCGCGTTATATGTCACATGGCGCATTATTTGGTGCATGGCCCATGTAGCATTAAATGGCATAACACACATGTTGCATTATTTGCCGCATGTCGCATTATATTGAGTATAGCGCATACCGCATGGGTTTGATCCCAGGGATTGCACATGCTAATAAAAAATGTAATGTAAAAATGTAAATATAATATGTATTATAATTTCATACAATACTCACATTTACAAGACTTCTGGGCAAAAAAACGCTTTGGATTCCCCCACACAGTAAGTATCAATCTGGACCCATATACACAGTTTATTTCTGATTTGTGAGGTTATTGCAAGTGATAATAGATTGAAGTTATTTTGATTTAACATTTAAAATTCTTTGTGCTGCTGCATTAGTATTTAATTACAGCTTTTATAATACATACCAAAAATAATGGCATCTTTTGGTTTTGGTCATATATATTCTCTGTATATATATTGGTCATATATATTGCACTCCACAAGACTGACGGAATGTTTTAAACATGCATTTAAAAATGTAAGTATTGAGCTGTGATTACATCATTTATGGTGCTAAAAAAACTTGTGATAACACTGTGAATCAACACAGCTCTTGCTACATGTTTTTAGTTTTTCTCAGGGTTAACAAGAGATAGGTGTGTCATTCTGGCAGCCTCCCTACATTCTTAATAACAAAGGCACTACAAAAGGTTTTTCATTATGATGTCATAGAAGCAGCATTTTTTGTTCCTGAAAGAACCATTTCTTTCTTACTCCTTATAGTATAAAAATACACAAAGAATGTTTTGTGAAACAGAAAGGTTTTGTGGATGTTAAAGGATCTTTATGGAACCATTCAGTCAAAAAAAGTTCCTCTTTCGTGAAGTATCCTAAGTCAAGTATTCTTTTCACACATATTTTTAATTATTTTAATATATTTTAAGATATATCAGTGTACTGTAAGTATTATGGATAGCTCAAACATACTTTTTAATCTAGGACTAGTTCAAATGATTTCACTTTTTAGTACATATCACCACAAGGTGATGCTGTTTTGCCAACTACTGCCTTAATATGGTCAAAAAAAAGTACAAACAAAATAAGAAGTGTTTAACTGTGATAGGATTAAAAAGGATTACACTGAAACAAAACTCTCAAAATATGCACATCTTTAAAATAGTAAATCAATATTAATACTGTAGTTAATGGTAAGCTGAATACATTTTATAGCAATTTACATTTAAATGTTTTCTGAATACAAGACAGTAGACATTTCAGAAAACACTGAAGAGTTTAATGTCTTAATTATTATAATATACACCCTCTGTATTACCATTATTGCCACCCAACCAACCCATCATCCCAAGGCCTATTTTTACTACTTTCTGTAAATAATGAACACGTTATCTTAAACATATTTATGATTTGTGAAGTATTTGAAGCCTACTAGTTACAGAGTTGGACTTGTGACCAGAAGGTTTGATTCCCAGTACCTTTAGGAAACAACTGACCTTACCCCTAATTGCTCCCAGTGTGCCACTGGTCACTTGTGAGTCGCGTCTAGTAAATGAAAGTACTTAGGTACCTCTCTGTATAGTGACAGTAACACTGATTGTGGGTGATTGAGGGAGGTCTCTTTATAATTTTAGACCTTGTGAGTTTTACGAAGCTCAGACTAAAGTACTGATGACATCATGGAGAAGTAGATTACATTAACTGTCTGAGACTTAAAAATAGATATTTATGTTTATGGTAACCTCATGATCTTGCCCCATTATATTCTTAAGAGTACTAAGTGATATTATTCTAACCTAATCTTAAGATATTTTAGAGCTGTACAACTTTTTATCCCAATGGACATCCGGTCATTAAGGGTATAAAATGGCACACTTTTTTAACTCCAGCTCATTGAAACCAATTACAAACATGGCATTCACAAACACTGATCCCTTAATGCAACCAAGCAAGCATGTATTGATTAGTTTAGCCATCAAGGATAAATCAAACACATGGTAGACATAATCAAATCAACATATCTAAACAAAATGTGCTTACACTGATAAGTTTTCTGATCATTCATCTCATCAAAAATATTTTTTACCGTCTTATTGTATTTTTCAGTCCTACAGTATGTATTTTCTTGACAAATTCTTTGAATATTTATTGTACTGTTTAGTTTTTTATGTTAATTCACATGGTTAAAACATGGATTTTTATGTTGCTTCAGTCGTAATGTCCATTGGCACAAATCTTAATTTTTAGATGCATTTCTATATTAAAGAAGAGTTAATATCAACTGGATAAAGATTTTTTGCACAAAGGAAAAAAATCAGGTCTGAAGGGGTTAAGCTGTACTGTAATTTTGATCAATGTTTAGATAAATTAGTGCTTGGAATAGTATAGATGGAATAGTAAAAAAAAGCTAATCTGATTGAATTTAACTGTAACAGACATTGCTCATTTGTCAGTATCACTTCCTGGCCTAGTACATGTACATGTAAAGATTTTAGTATGTAAAGATTTTATTTCCTCCTCTAACTTTACGTTTTACAAATTTCTGCTTTTTATTTACATAAGGTTATCCTTTTTAAAAGATCATTCTTTTGTTTTCAGTTCTTGGTTTTTAGTACTAGTACTTATAAGGTTCTCTGAAGAACCTAAAAATGAAATGTTTTTTGTGGATTTTCAAAGTTCACAGCACTTTCCTATGGCATAAAACTGTAAAATCTTTTTGGTTTTATTCTGGAGCTTCTATTTTGTAAAGTAAACTCGGCTATATTTGTTTATATCTTTACACAAAGTAAGCTTCTGTTTGTCCTTGAATTTATTTTTTCAAGGTCCCTGACATCTTTCTAAGTCCTTGTATTCGATATAGCAGTTCATTAATAAAGTCCTGTGAGAAAACAAAGACGAATCATTAAAAATAGCTTTGAAACTACAAACTGTTTATTAGGTACAGATTATTCTGTCTTGTAAATTTTTTATTCACCTCTTTTGGTTTGCCACAATTGCGTAGAAGGTCCTGTAAACATAGTTATTATTACTGATTTCAAACAAGTAATGTAACCATAATCAGTAATGATCTGTCATTTCTAAAATATTGTCATTTGCAATGCTTCATAAAAATGACAATGTTGACCTTGTCGTCTTTTCAGACCTTTGACTCAAATGTTGTAATATTGTGATTCATCATGAAGCTAGTTGGTTTGGTTCAATATTATTGAAAAACAAAACAGAATGAAAAAGCGGGATGCTCTTTTTAAAAGTTTTTAGATTCAGGTTTAACACAATAAAATGTACAGTGTAATGTCAACAGGAAGATATTTATATTTGTAATATTTATTTTCATACAACCTGCAGTTTTAATCTGCGCTCACAGTCTGACAGCTCCAACAGCTCATCAATGTCAATCTCCAGCTCAGGAATGTCATCTTCCTGTAAAAAAAAGATTTTCTCACTATCACACAAGCAGCTAGCTTTGACATTATTGGGTTTGGAAATCATTTGTGTACCACTAGCGTATCGAAACGCAATGAAATACAAACACAAAAAAATAAATACCTTTCCTGTACCATCCAAGGCGAGGCTTTGTGCTCGACTGTTAATTACAAATGTATTGTTCTGTAAAAAACAGCAGGTCTCTTTGTACGAGTGATACAAGTCAAAACCGCTTGCATTGACATTTGGCTTTGTGTAAAGCCACTTATAATTTCATACAGAACGACCTTGTAACTAAACAATAAATACAGACTGTAAGAAAACGCCAAAGCAGACAGAATACTAACTAGTTGCGAAAGAGCAGCATTTCTCAGTCTCACAATGACATGCACATGCTCACTTCATTTTAGGACACAGTTCTTTTTGTTCTTGGGTCTAACAAGCTCAGCATTGCCCAGCATGCCCTCTGCTCTGTTCACCCCAACTCTGTTTTACATTAATACAGTACACTGGCACATTCATGTAGGACCAAATTACAATCAAAAAGACACATCAACGATAATGTTGCTGAAAACGTGAAGAACAGCCAATATGGTAAATATCTTTTTTATTTTCTTCTTAAGGGAATCAACTGAATAGTTACTTATAGTTGTCTCTGCATTTTAAGCTGGAATCAAGCTGGAATCTTTTCTTTTGCTCCAAAGGTTTATAAGGATTAAACAATGAGCGACACTGCTTGTGTGTGCAATACAACAAGATATTGAAAAAGTAATTGAATAAGAAAATTATTAGGTAAAATATGTGTATCATGAGTAAAGTGTGTGATGTCTGCATCACTAGCAGCACCAAGTGGTAGTAAATATGCAAAAGTATTTTAGTGTTACGAGTTTTATGGGAAATCAGCATAAAAATTGATTGTTTACAGCTGTCTCTGCATAACAAAAATTACTTCAGCTTTAATAAATGTAATACTTTGAATTAAATGATTGTATGCAGGATTTAAAACGTATAAATATTGTTTGCATTATTTTGGAGCCTGTACTTTCTGCTGGCTCATTAAGACAACAGGAAAAGCATGTAAATAAACCCACGCTCTGTCATGTCCTCCTCACACTGGCAGCTTCATTCACAGACAAAGAAACAAGTATTTTCACCAGACAATCAGAGAAAGAATTTCCCATTGTGTGGATTACTGTACAACATTTATTTGTAAACCATATTTTATAGCATTAAGCTTGAAAGGGACAGTTCACACATGAATAGTCTCTTTATCAGCTAATTGCTCAGACATTTCAGCCAACCACTGATCAGACTATACCTGCTGAACTTTCTGTAAAAGAGTTTGCTAGAGTAATTGCAGAGGTTTTAAATGTGTTCTATGGTGTGATGTACTTTAGAAAGATTTAACTTATTTCTATAGCACATTTCACTGTTTTGCATTGTTGCTACAAATAAGTAAAGATAGAAGATACATAATGCAAAAACAAGAAAAATAACAAAATACATCTCTGTTATCATGTGTAACACAATCACTAATCCACAAACATTTTGTAATACTATTGGTAATGATGCCATTGACCCGGCATGATTGTGTTACAGTCAATGCCAATTTTCATACTTTGATAAACACTCAAAAGCAGGTCATCTATTCATAAGAACCTTGTTTATCCATTCATAATATTTATTTTTCCAGGGGAGTTTTATTTCAAGTGATGTCCATAATTTCTATAAGGTAGGGTAGGTTTTAGCAACAGCTTATACAACCTTACACAGGACCACTTTTCTAAACTACTATTTAGCAAACAAACTATGAAATATTGTATTTACTGTATCAACTGTTAAACATGTTGAAACAAAGTATGCTACAATACTTTCAAGCCTCCCTTACTATTCTGTCATCAATATCTCAGACTAATAAAGTGACATGCCTCACCTCACAATCAAACAGCAGATGCAACTGACTATCGATCCATTCCTCAATGTCCAGCCTTCGCTGCAAATCTTTGCGGTTGTACTTCAGAGTCAGTTTCCCAAGCCTGTTCTGGGGGGGGTCATTGTCCTCCTCCCTGGCTGGAGTCTGAAACATCACTCTGGGATGATTCATGCCTGTGCTGGAGTAAAACAGTGTTGGGAAAACTTGAGATGAAAAGCACAATCTCTCTCTCTCTCTCTCTCTCTCTCTCTCTCTCTCTCTAACTGGAGTCCCACCCCTTCTTCTCTTATGTCCTTAGATTTATATATGCATTTTACTTATATTCCTTAATTGTTTCTAAACTTGCTCAGGATTATCCCAATATAGAAGAAATATAGAATATATATAATCAACATATTTATAGTCAAGTCAATATTATTTCTATAGAGCTTGTCACAATTATAAATGACTATTTAAAATAAATAGGCATATATAAAATATAATGATATAAAAAAAACATTTAAAAAAACACAACATGATCATTTAAAAAAACACAACATTTAAAAAAAACACAACATGATCAGTAAATAGTGTCCTGATGCTGTTATGACCTTATTGCCATGTTTTCTTCATTTTTTCACTCTGTTTAATTGAAGGACTTTTATGTTAATATTCATCCATGGACTTTTAGTTTGTATTTGTATGTAGTTTCCTTTTTTCTGTTTTCTGTTCTTGTTCATGATTTGTTTCAATGGTTACTGATTATTCTTCCTTTAGTTTCATTACCTTGAACGTATATTTGTATACAGAGCAGTCTGCTCTCCAGATACTTTGACGTCATAGACCGATCGGTCTGCGCAGCGCTGATGAAGTCAAACACACCTTTTGTCTTTCATAAACCCCTCTTCACTAGAAATTATTACATACATTAGCATTGGAAAATAATAAGGAAGATTAACTATTACATAAATATGTCAAATAAAAAGATTTTTACCTGTGAATGTGTATTTCAATGTGCTTTCAACTATTTAATTATTAACAAAAAAATTAAAAACAACTTTAAAACAGTAAGTAAATTAAAATAATGTTCAATTTACTCGTAAACATTCATAGTATATTGCAATTATATTATATTGAACATGCATGAAAATTAGTTATTTAAAAAAAACTACTCAAGTGTGAAAACAACAATAAAATGGCCAGAAATGCAGTGTAAGTAGTCAGCTTACTAGGATTTAAGACACGGCCGTAGACTAGGCTACGTCACTTTATAACTTCCTCACTTTTACAGGTAACACACCTGAGCAGAGAAAACAACACGCCAAACAGGAATCAGATGAGCGCGCTTCGAAAATAAACACACGAATCTTTCTTTGACAGAACACGATGATAAGCGAATTATCCGGAACTTTATAATTGTGTTTGATTTCAACTACAGCTGAAGGCACTGACGTACATTTTGGAACTGCACAGATACAACCGGATCCCGTCAGAAATGAGTTCGTGTCGGTTTGTTGTCGCCGTTTTGCTCCTGATCTCGGCTGTATATAACGGAGTAACACAGAGCGACACATCTGAACAAGAGCACAAGTGTAAGAAAAATGATAAAACGTTTACGGCAGGTCGGGAAGATTTTGTTTTGGACACAGACGAGTCGATCAAGGATGGGGCGACTTACCTGGTGAACCCGAGCGTCACGCATCGGGAAGAGTGTATTGCTGCGTGCTGCGGTGATGCCAGGTGTAATCTGGCCCTCATAGAAGACGGAAAAGAACCGGACTCCATCACGAACTGCTTTCTCTTCAACTGCTTATATAAGCAGAGATACGTCTGTAGATTTGTCCAAAATCCAAATTTCACAAATTATATCCTAGATTCAGTGTATGAGCATTACCTGACGCGTCACAAAAATGGTAAATTTAAAAGCTGTACTTGTCTTACCCTGATCTAAACTCTATTCTATGTATTGACATATTCTAATGAATCTCTTTGCCTTTACAGAAATGGACCATGGTAAGTAATGGATTGATTCTTAAGTCAAAACGGGTAAAAAATGTATTTATCTTACAATGTTTGTTAAAATAGTAATATAATTTCACCTTGAATCAAGATGATTACAAGAATGCTCCTCACCATCATATCAAAATTGACATTAAATGATCATACAAACCTGTCCTCAGGGCATCATTCAATACATCATTTAAATTCAAATATACATTAATGTTAATATTAGCAATATTTATCTTTCAAAATAAACATTTCCACTATTAGCATGTTTAACTGTAATAAACTTTTGTTTTACTTCTGTAGTCTGTTTACAACAATTTTGGCTACAACAGAAACTCTTAGTAATTTATTATAATCTCACCATGGTACATTTTTGTAAGGTTACATTCACCCAAATACAAGATTCATATGCATATACAAGATTATTTGTTTTTAATCAAGCCAAGGTGCAGTTACTATTTGTATTCAATTAGGTCATTCAGAGTAATTCCCTGTATGAATTCATGTTTTACCTTGAGCCATGTTTAAAAAATGACTCACTGGCATTTCATACTGAGCTGACCTTGTTTTTTCCAGATGAGAAGGACACTCCTCCCATTGCCAATGCTGGGCCGGATGTGGTGGTGCAACCTAATGAGGAGGTGATGCTAAATGGCATAGAAAGTTATGATGATAAGAAGATCACAGACTACACATGGACCCTCCTCCAGGGAGATAAATCTGTTGTGATGGAGGTATCACCCTTATTTTTGGAATATAAGCAGTCGTTATTTTATTATTTCTATAATGTAATTGTGTTTTCAGCGATGTGAAAGGTTATTATGTTGATAAAATGAAATGCATCTTGGTCATCTTAATAGAGATGTAGTGTTCGAGAATGAAAAAATAAGAAAGTTTATGTATAGCTTACTACCTAATTATGTGACAGTGGTTCTCAACTGGTTTTGCTTCAGGATCCAGGTTTTACACTAGATATTAACTGAGGACTCAATACAGTAGCAACATTCTTTATTGTACAAAGTAAACAAATCAAACACAAAATCAACTTTATTAAAGGAATAGTTCACCCAAAAATGACTTGACCATAGTAATTTTTTCCTACTATGGAATACTATGGTGAATTATTCCTTTAACGTGACAGATGAAATTATTAACCTGGCAGAGGCTGAATATGAAAATTGGCAATTTTGAATTCTAAATGTGTCTTAAATTCCACTTTTTGCTCCTAGAAACCAATAATTTGCTGCACTAGACATGATTCACAAACTAAAGTCATTCTTGTTGCATGTGAAATAATTGAATATAGTCTGAATCTTTTTCTTTTTACTTTGGCCGTTATATTTCCCATTCTGTTCCCCATCAGACCACACATATAATCCACCAGTTGAGAACCACTAATAAGAGTATTGCTTTCAATTTTGCTCCACAGAAAACAAATCTGAAGGACCAAATAAGAGTGTCCAACCTGATTCCAGGAGTGTATGTGTTCAAACTGACAGTCACTGATTCAACACATCATTCTGATTCAGCTCAAGTCACTGTTCTGGTTCTGACTCCTGAGCAGTCTGAGCGTGAGTATTACTGTTTGGTCATTTTTTCCAGATCAGATCGTCTGACTCGCTTCTAGTCTCAATGTAATTAGGCTTTTTAATCAGCCTTTTAGTTCGGGTGACTTCAATGGACCTTTAATCACTTTCTGTTGGTCACTATGCCAACCCATAATTAACCAAACAAATTATAATATTAATAAGTAATAATACTAAACTGACAATCTTTTTTAACCTTTTTAGGATGTAAATAAACAAATATTAAAATTGAAATGAAAGGTCATGTTACAATTAACAGACGTTTACCGATTAAAAAGTCTTAAATGTCTAAATGTTATGTGTGATATAATAAAATATCAAACCCAGTGACATTATTTTAAAGACAAATACTTTCAAAGCTAAACATTTCACACCAAAAATGTTAGGCCAATCTATGGCATTAGCTTGATTAGACTCTAAAAAACTATATAAAATAAGTCATTTGGGCAAGTTTTGGTTCTCAAACATTGTGCAACATATAATTGATGTACAGTAATGATGTCTATAGTTGATGTCATGTAACTATGCCTGTGTTTACTGACTTATCGTATCACGTTCAGCTGGTAAAACACATTTTTCAGACTTCTAATACTGTAGTCATTTATTAGTAGTTTAGTAAATGGCGGTAGGGCTTTTTCCGTTTTTTGTTTAAGTGTGTTATTGGACTCACCGCTCCCTTTACAAATGTGTAGAACCGGTTTGACGTGTTGCAGCAGTGAGTCATTGGAGTTTTACAGTATATAGAAACCCTTGCTGTGTGTGAACATAGACAACACACCCCAGCAATGACTTCTGACAGATAAACTTATGAGAACTCAAGAGAAGTGGGTGTATGAAGGGGAGTTGCAGTGATACTGGAGAGATAGATTGACTGTATGTCCGAGTACATGACAATAAACGGAAAGCATTTAAAAATGTGTTAATCATAGTATGAATGAGGTCAGATTTAACAACCACTGAATCATCATATAAGAGTGCTATTTTGCTAGAGTCTAAACTTGTGCTTTGACGCATATTCATGTCTGGTTCATGACTACAGCAGCATATTTCCCGGACCTGTGATGCAGTATGAGTTTGACAGAGGTTAATTTTAGAAACATAAACACTTAATTAAATAATAGGAGTATGTTTTCTGTGAAATAATTGTTTGGAAATATTTTCAGCAATACTCCTGTTATTCAAAGTACTTTGGATCCACAGTGCATTACTGTTAAACCTTTGACAGAAAGTCTGGCCCACAATGCATCGTATTCTCTCTAAACACAGAAACCGGCTGTGCAAATTGTCTACCAACCAATTTTTGTTTACATGCAATTTAGGAGTGGCTGTATATTATAGAGATCATACCACAAAAATAGATGGCAATGAAAAAGTTAACGATTGGAATAATGTAATCGTCAGGTTTGGCAAACAGAAAACAATAAAGAAAAATATGTTTTGATGGATCCAATCTGAGAAATAATGCTGATGACAGTTGATGACAGCAAAAGAATCTGTCCGCTCCAAATTATTTAAAGATATTTGATGTGTAATATACAGCTAAGTGCAGCAAGATTTAGGACACCAAGACCATTTTTGAACGTCTTTTCTTTGTCTCGACTGCTTTTGTACGTGGTCTTATTTTGGTCTCTGACTCAGGATTTTATTTTTAAATATTCAAGACCACAACAGCAGGTATAAGAGTAAATTGCATTGTCTGATTGATTTGCCAAAATGAAGACCAAATTTAAGACACTAGTGCAAAAAGTATTACATCTTGTTTTTAAATATTATATGATCTGATATTATTAAGCAATACTAAAAGAGCAGGAGAGCTGTTTTCACTGGTGTGAGCATGATTAAATAAAATGTGCATTTACATTTAGGCATTTAGCTGACGCTTTTATCCAAAGCGACTTACAAATATTAGGAGACAATGAAGTGACACATCAAAAGAGGCAACAATAGTATGAAGAAGTGCTTTCCTAAGTTTACAGTGTTTTGCAATGCTTGATAAGTACCAGTAGAGGAAAGAAAAAAAGGTTTTTTTCATGATGTCAGGTGTTTGTGGAAGAGGTGTTGTTTCTTAAGAGGTGAGGGATGTGGCAGAACGGATTGCGTTAGGGAGATTAGGGAGAGAGCAGGGAACAGAGAAGGAGAAAGAACGAGAGAGAGATTTATTGCCCTTCTGTGAGGGTACCACCAGTCGACGTTCATTCGTTGAGCGCAGGGTTCTGGATGAGTTGTAGGTGTGTAGAAGAGAGTCAAAGTATGAGGGTGCAGAGTTTGTGATGGTTTTAAATGTCAGCATGAATGAGTTGAATTTAATGCGGGCAGCCACCCGTAGCCAATGGAGAGAAATGAAGAGAGGTGTGACGTGCTCTTTTGGGTTCCTGGAAAACAAGTCTTGCTGCTGCGTTCTGTATCATCTGAAGTTGTTTGATTGCTCGTGCAGGAAGACCAGCCAATAGTCCAGTCTGGAGATTACCAGGGATTGAACTAGCAGTTGGGTGACGTGCTCTGTGAGATATGGCCTGATCTTCCTGATGTTGTAAAGTGCATATCTGCAAGATCGTGATATCCTTGAGATGTGTTTGGTAAAGGACAGCTGGTCATTGAAGATTACACCTTGGTTTCTTACGGATTCAGATGGTTTAATGGTTGAATTGTGAGGTTGTGTTACGTTGTAGGTGAGGCCGGAAGTACCAGGAGCTCAGTCTTGATAATAATACGCATAGCAAGTGACAGATTGTTTGGACATGCAGCCTTTGGCATCAACAAAAAAAGATATGGAAGATCTCTTTTCAAACCCTAAGCCTGATTATTTTGCTCCTATTGATGTTAAATGCAAATAATAAATGGTAGCTTAACCATATAATTGTGCAATATTTTCCCTGCTGGGCACAACCCTATGAGAACATGCGCGCCACCAAAAATCTAACGCAATATTCAAGATTGGGTTCCGTTGTTAAAGCCACATGGTTATTCATTGCTTAAAACGTTTAAATGTGCCTGTTTGTTCATTAATGCAAATAATCCCATGAGTCTTTGAGTTTGTAAGTGCACCCCCACGGTCTAAACATGTGCCAAAATCACTGATCCCACGTGCGTGTTTCAACAATAGCTTTAAAATTCCAAAGATCTAACTGACTGTGGGGCATGTCATATCATGCTGACTAGATCAACATGTACAACATTGTTCTTGGTGTATCTTCATTTCTTTCCCACTGCATATTTATATTTATTTATATTTAAGAAGTGCTACCTATTTTTTTCATTTGTGTGTGTCTTGCTAAGGCAAGCATCACTATTCATCTCGTCTCTGTACACTTTGACAAAAACATAGCAATGATTAAAACGCATTATACCATCATTGCATAAAAGTTTACCCTTTATGAAAAATATGAGCAATTCCTGACAATGTAAAGACATTTTTTTTAATATAAATGGTATTTTATATCTGTGTCAATTCACATGCCTTTTTAAATAAACTGTAAGGCTTTGTTTTTGCAGCAAAATGACATACAAATGAAAACAATGCAACCATATTTAATTCCACAATGCTTGAAATTAACGCACTAACAATTTGATTTCTCATTAGGTCACTGTTTGACCCCTAAGAAGGTGGGTCCCTGCCGAGGATCATTCCCTCGTTGGCATTACAACGCAGCGTCCGGCAATTGTGAGACGTTCTTGTTTGGCGGCTGTAGGGAGAATAGCAACAACTATCTCTCGGAAAAGGAGTGTTTGGATGCCTGTAAAAACACCAAAGGTAATGCATTTCTCATTGTAGAGGTGTGTGAGCGTGTGTGTCTGGTGATGGAAAGCAGTCTATGTTTTTTTTTTTAGTTCAAGTCATTTTGTTTCATTCTGACTATGTTGCAGACTTTTACAAAATAATGCCTGTAAACCATGAAATGTTGTCTGTCTGCAGTGATTCCTGGTGGTGATTCAAGAATGGGGTCAAATGAAGGTAAGTTTGCTTTAGAGCGCCACTTTATAAAATATACAAATATGAATTTCATAAATTTGATCAAGAAACCCCACCCCCAAAATATTGAATACTACAGCAAAAAGCCAAAATCATGTTAATGACAAATAATCGTGGCAGGATGAATGTGGCAGGATGTTTTAATGTTTTTTAATTAATAAGCTTCAATTCAAGTTAGTACAAAGAATACTACCATAATTTGTGAATAATTCACAATTTAAATCTTATCTATATGTTTGGTAACACTTTACAATAAGTTTGTTTTTGGTAGCTAATTAGTAAGTACAACAACTAACATAAACCAATACAGAACAATATAGTTTTTCAGCTGTTTTGATATAGTCAAATACAACCTATTACCTATTTTGCATTACTGTAATGAACAATTTAGGTGAACATGTGTTAAATATCATGAACATACAATAGTAACACAAGTGTTTTTGAAAACATTTTATTTGATTAAATATGACCCGATATTTAAGAGATTCATCTGTTTTTTTGCTTGTCTCATTTGTTTGTTTTTTCTTTGTATGCGTGATACAGACTGTACTTCTCCATGTACTGAAGACCAGTTTCAATGCTCTAATGGCTGCTGTTTGAAAAAAGAGTTTGAGTGTGATGGACAGACGCAATGCAGTGATGGTTCTGATGAAGACAGCTGTAAAAAACGTGAGTCTTTTAGCACCATACTCATACAAGCACTTTGTGATGCGAGTTCTATGTTTATAAAAGGATTTATGTTTGTTTTTGACTTTAGTGAATGAAAGCCTGTCCCGACTTCTTGACATTAAGGGGAATGATAAAGGTAAGTGTCCAAAAGAATATATGCAATATATACATTACAAAATAGTCTTTGTGAGCTGTAAGTTTTATAAAACCATATAAAATAATTGTGTTTGGTAAAGATAATGAAATGATCTTAATTTACCTGAAAATGTTTACTGACATCATCATTGATGTCAAACGTAATTGTTTTGCAATTGTTTGTCCAGTTATAATTCTGCAGCTGCAATTTGCAAAACTGTGAAGGAGAACCGAAAGATAGTGCAGATATACATGAATGTTTTGGTTTATATTGCTATGATAATATATTTTATTTGGCTAGTTCCTTATTTTTTAATGACTGCCTCTCAGCATGCATTTTTTGTTTCATATTTTATATAAATGTGCATATTTTTACATATTGTTTAAATCATTGATTACTTACACCAAGTAAAAAGATTTGCATTTGCTGTTCCCTTTTAACCCATTTTTTCCTTGGTATTGGTACAGCCCACTGCACTGAGCCACCAGTTACAGGTCCATGTCGAGCCAGTTTTACACGTTGGTATTATGATCCCCCTAGCGAGAAGTGCCATCGCTTTACTTATGGCGGCTGTGAAAACAATGACAACAATTTTGAGACCATAGATGCTTGCATAGAGGAATGCTCTGGGGTCACAGGTATGAATGGTGCTCATGTTTGAACTGAAAACACTAAAATGATATTTTAGTAATGATGGTTCAGAAATCAGTTTAGAATTGATATTTTTGTCTTTGTAGAACGTGATATGTTTGCGAGGAGATTGTATAATGTGAGAGAAGAAGAACTAGGTGAAAGCCAATCAGGTAATCTTTTCATTTACAATTTTTAATCTTCTTTTGCATTTAATAAACTCTATGTGTGTTAAATTTCTATGTTAACACTGAAAAGTGTTACAAAACTTTGTCTTTATTTTTAATTGTTTCATCATTTAAAATTTAAACTTTGTTTGCTCTTAATATTTTGGATATTGTATTGTCTAATGGAATGACATTCATACATTTTACATTTTTTATTTTTTTACATTTTTTTTGGCTTTAATATCCAGATACCTTTTAGGCAACTATCAAAGATTTGTCTCGTTTGTCTTTCAGCCTCTGTTGCCTTGGCTGTGGTTTTGGCTGTGGCTATCTTGGCCATTCTGGCTGTGTTGGGTTATTGTTTCCTCAAAAACAGGAAAAAGAATCGTGAACATCAGCGTGTGGCCACTAACAGTCCTCCAGTGGTTTACAGTGAAGATTCCCAACAGCTGGTGTACAACAGCACCACATCCAAAGCATGACACCTTAAAAGCCTTGTGTTTTTCTGCCATATGATCTGCTGCTCTATATTAATTGGCCTGAATGCAGTGCCTGATAGGCAGTGGAAACTTTAAGGATCCTGACCTCAAAATGAAACTGAATGACGCGTTTAGTTTGGGTGTTTTGTCTCAGGTGTGGTTATAGTCAATTTTATAAGCATTTTTTTAGAACTTGTGTTTAAATGTTAAACCTAACCAGGTCCAAACACTATATAACCAAAGAGAAAACGGTGTGTGTATTTAAATGTTTGAGAAGAGCAAATGAGAGAGAAAAGGTTGTAAACTTTTAAATGTTTTTAGAAGTACAAAAAGGTTGCATTAAAGCCATGATTAGTCACGTTAAGGCTATTGTTTTCCCACTGTTGTAAAAACAGAAAACTTGTTTAATTCAAAGCCATATTTTATCATTATGAAAGTTTTCAAAGGGGGTGGACTTTCTTGAATTATGCATTCATTTTTGTTATATTTTCAGTACAATTAAATATGTGTTTTTGTGGTGCGTCTTGAGTAATTTTATGTAAAATGCAATTAATATTTTGTATTATTTGTAACACAAAGCCATGCATACTTCAGCGAAGTAAATGTTGTTTAATGTGGAGTTCTTGCACTGATTTTAACTTGTAATTTTTTCCCTGTATTTGTATTAAAGAGAACATTTTAACACAAGTACTTTAATATTACAGTGATGCATGTTTAAAGCATTTATTTTTATTAAATAAACCAGCGTTTGGTTCTTACTGCTATATCAATGTGGTACGTCTTCTTAGACGTGTCTCATTTTTATATTCGATACCAGCGCCATCTACTGGCAGACCGGCATTATGTCTCGTTATGTAGTATGTGTCAGGTTTTAAAAATAGCACGAGTTAATCAATCATAAAATGATATTGGGACAATATCATTAGCCGTACAAAGGTTGACATTTTATGCAAAATAAGTGAACCCGCAATCTTTCAAATGAGAAATGGGCGGAGATAGTTAACTTTAAGTATATACTTACCATTACCATAATTAAAATACAAATATCAAACTATAGTTACTGTGGTGAGACAATGGGAAAATGATGGATATCATGATTTTCCTACAGATACTGTCGTAAAACGGGCGTCGACGTACCTGATACCGGGTACCTGATTAACCCAGCGCTGTTAAAAAGAAAAGAAAAACAAACGTACCTTTAATTACACGGGGGGGATATATTATTTATAATGTTTAAACTAAACGCAACGTTGGCAATTTTAAATTTAATGTGTAAAATAAGAATTTATTTAATTTGCTTCAGGACATTTTGCGAACTGATTTCTTCAAAATAAAAGACAGATGTGAAATATATTCATAATAGTTTAAAATAATTATTTTTCTCAAATTTGGTCACTACAAATATTTAATGTGTCTGAAATTAAAAATTAAAGGATTAAAAATATTTTTTATGTCATAATAAAAGTCGTTTTACTTTGTTGTTTTTATAAACTTTGAATTACTTGATAATCAACAAACTATAATGACAATGTTAATGTTGACAAAAGCCAAGATGTTTCCATGGAAGCTGCTGTTACTTATAAGCAAGTATTGACTTGTTGGGTCTTGACAGAAATGGCCAATCACTGTTCTTTCAGTGAAACTATTGCATAACAAAACAAACCTGGCCTAAAGGGAAGTTTGGGTTTCAAGGTTAATTTATTCATTGAGTTGCACCTCCCATAAGGGTAAAGCACACAGAGTACATGATGTAAAAGAACTGCATTTGTAATGCAAATAAAAGTCCTTGTTATATTAGTCTCCTATTCAGTGTTGTTGTCTTTTCTCTGAAGCTTTGACATAAAATTTTTCAAGTCAGGATTGTAATCTTTTAATCCATTATCAAAACTTTGTTTGTTCTGCATAAGGGAAAAACCAATGACGGTGGTGTTGTGATGGAACTGACACCTGTCCTGTTTGGAAGGTTGCGTTGGGTAATAAGGATATTTGTGCCATGTCGTAACATGTTTTGTTGTGATGTGCATCTCGATAAGGACAGGTTTGTAGCAATGTAGCATGAAAAGACTATATTTATATTCTAAGAACAATGCCTATTGCATACAAGTACATGTGATGATGGGCTGGTTGATTCTCTATGAATCATGCATGAACATTGCTATCATAATGTCAACAACAATCTCAAACAAAAAGGTCTCAGTTTGTCAGTCCACACCTGAAACCTGTATAATGTATGTTCAAGTTTTAATGTTCAATGTTATAATGTGTATTCATTCCTTTCATTTCATCACACACATTCTTTTCTCTTAGTTTCAAATATATACTGTTTTCAATCTTAAATATTGTTCCCAACGATTTTAAAAGGTCAATGCAAAATTAGTAATGACCACTGTCACATACTGTATGTGTTAGTAAGATACAACAAATTTAGAGAGGAGGTTAACCAGAAAGTCTGCCAAACAGTAGGCTAATGGTCAAAGCAAATGCATCATTTTCTGTAAAAGGATATACTGTAAGGATTTCCATGCAATATAAAGTTATGTAGAGTTAATTTTTAGCCATTAGCATGTAATAGACACGAAAATTAAATGATATTATGATAAAAACAACAATTATCTGATCATAAAAAACTTTTAATAATTAAGTTTTTGGTTTGCGTTCTCTCACACACACACACATTACGCACGTACACGCTGAGAGGCCAACACTGCGGCGCATGCGCACTCGCCCACTTTCGAAAAAAGCGGAGGGTTTGGGTGAGAGCATGATCTGACTGCCTGTCATTATTATTACAGCAACAAACGGAAGAGTTTGAGCAGGACAGTCTTTTCACTGCACTTTTTGGGACGTTTTATCATGCTTGAGAGACTTCGCTAACATAAACGCAACTCTGTCTGGAACTGTATAGTTGACTTCCTTCGAGGTTTTAAGCATTATTTTCTCGTACTGGTAAGTGCTTGCTCGAGTTTACGTTACTAAACTTTATTCCAGGTAAAAAGTTATGCATGCT
This sequence comes from Beaufortia kweichowensis, assembly GCA_019155185.1. Classification (NCBI taxonomy): domain Eukaryota; kingdom Metazoa; phylum Chordata; class Actinopteri; order Cypriniformes; family Gastromyzontidae; genus Beaufortia; species Beaufortia kweichowensis. The sequence goes on from CM032807.1 coordinate 13,950,220, forward strand.
GCGTTCATTTTGTAAGCGTGTACGTGTCTGCACGACGTTTTCTTGGTGAAATATAAAGAATTTGGGCACTGTCCTTTCAAGCAAACTACGAAAGTTGAGTAAAAGTTTGAGCTAAATGCCATATGTTCGTCATCCGGACACGATGACTACTACAACGCTGTCAGTCTCGATCGCTTGCATTGCTCAACTTCTTATCGTGGAAATAAAACTATTTTACAGGACACGTTTTAATTTCCAGGAGTCGTTACAAATTATGATGGACACTTTCCTGTACCAGTACCAAACATGCAGAATGACCTCTGATTTAAAGACTGGAAATAGTCTGAGACTAAAATCCTGAGGAAGAAAAGATGATACTATAGAAAAAGACCACCAGTGTAACCAATGTAAAAGATAATACTGAGCCAGATAATTGTGAAAGAAGCAGTTTATATGACTCAATCTTTAAGGAATGTTCTTAGCAATTGGTACATCTTGACAAAAATAAAGTTCTTGCCAGTTTGCATGTCATGTCACTACATGCTTTGTAGATTTCATCAGGATTGTGTGTGGCACATGCAAAAATATGGACCGTAGAGAATGCTTTCAGTTTCAGCCCAGTTTGTACTCTCAATCTCATTGTCATCTAAGTAGACCACTAGCTGGGATATGATACACAGCCCGGCAATAATTCTTGGCACTTATAGGTTGAGGAAGTCGTTACCAATAGGTCCCATGTGAAAATGAGCCCAAGATAGAATTGTGAACACACCCAGTTCCTTTTCCAGTGCTTGTGGCCGACCCCTCACTAGGGTGATTTCCTAATCCTAGATAGATAAGGAAAAACCACTCAGTTTAAAAAATGCATTTGTCTTAAGCGTGCAGCCAAATTCCTTTTTAAGTAGTCATGGGTGTTTGTTGTCAGTGTTTGCTTATATTTGAAGTTAACACCTCATTGTTGGCAAGCGTCCAGAGCGGGACGTTAAACTAGAAATGGGTCAGTGGTCCAGATGATGTTTTATAACCAGGACTCGCAGCTCGACTCGCAGACTTGAATTTGCCTTAGCCTGATATTGGAGGCTGGTTATTTGACTGGTAAATCTGCTGTACTTTGACACACACTGTTTGGACACACCTACCTATTCTTTGTTACTATGCTCAAAATTTTATATTATGAGTAAAGTCACTGTGATTTTCTCAGCCCAAAATATAATAATATAAGCAAAAATAAGCACATAACAATACCTTATAACTTGTTATAGTATTATATTAAAGGCTTTTTAGGATAATGCTACACCTTAGCAAGTACTTTGGTGGACTGGACAGCTTGGAACAGATGTTTCTCTGTTTAAGAGGAAAGAATTTCACAGTACTTTGACATCTCTCAGATTCCTTAAATGTTATTTTATCTGTGTGGTTTGGGTGAACTAAAAGTGTTTTTTTTTGTAGAAATAAGGGTCTTTACCAGTAGAACCAGTAAGTGACAGGCCTAAAGTATCTGGAATTTTTTTAATTTAGTAGCTTTTCACAAGTAGGACATCATTTTTTGTCTTGGTATATAGTTCAGCATAGAAAAACAAATGTGGAAGCCCAGACTTGAACACTGTAATAGAAAAGATTATCAGTAATTAGAATGATCTTATCACTTTCTTGGAAGAAGCAAGCTTGTCTAAAAGCATTCAGAGAGATGTGAATTGGTGCTTTTTAGTCATCTGTTTCTATTTTTCTTGTAATAGAAATCTACTTCCTCTGGTAGTTATCATCCTTTCAGTTACTAGACTGACTTGGAGACGCTCACAGTCACACCCCTGCTGTTTCAGTGTAATGTTGGTGATTAGTTATTTAATTATAACTAAGTATATGTTTGTCATGTTTATACAAATTAATGCTTTATATTCACATTTTATAAATATGAAATTAGAAGGAGGCATATTATAAATACATTTATTATAAATAACTAGATAGGCTTTGTTGATGTGTATGCTGATGGTTCGGTTTTGTCTTGTCAGGTTTAATTTCATGTAGCAAACCACAGTTAGTGTTTCTTTTTTGTTTATTTTCTAAATGTGCAAAGATTTGTGGAGCCCAATCATAGTGAAAACGCCACAGAGATGTTGGCAGAATAGATCCTCTTGTATCTGTGATTTGCCTTGTCATGTGATCTAGCGCTGGACTGTGAGGGGCTGTTTGTTCATTGTTGTTCTCCAGCTGTGTCATTTAACCCTTATCCTTCCTTTTAGCAGAGTCTGAGATTCAGAGCAAGATTTTGTTTCTGAAGATTTAATGTAATCATGGCTACTTTAACAAGTTTTACGAGTGATTGGTGCACGGTAAGTGTTAGAAACAGTGATACATTTTATGGGATATATAAAAATACAGTTTTATCTTTCATAGTTATCTCAGTCTTTTTGTGCATGAATCATTTTTGTTCATCAGCTTATCGTATTTAATCTTGGTTCTATTTTTATTTCATGGTTTGGTTCATTGTTTTTAAGCATGAGTGCATGTCATGCCTCTTTGGTTCAATTGGATGCACAGACTTTGATGTCATCAACAAAAAAGAAAAAGAAGATATTGTTCCTACTACCTTTTAAAAGTTGATAAGCCTATTTTTAAGACATGATCACTGTCTGGGTTTATTCTGCGATAAAAGCCTGCTGGCTGTACATTATCTCTTACTTATTGTGCTATTCTAACTGTATGTCGTTGAGTAGTGCCGCATGATATTAAAGAAAAATGTGATGTGCAATAACCGAATATTGTAATATATTGTATGACATCATTTGTAATGCAATACAATAATGCTTTAGGTTTGTAAAGTCAATTTGCACTATTTAAAAAAAACATTTAAAACCAGAATATGATATAACCAGCATACAGGTTTCAGATTCTTTCTGATCGTAGATAATCTTCTATACGTCATAGTTTGCACTCATGCACACACAGCATGTTGATCTCCTGCTATCTGCTTCAAACTAAAATTAAACTAAAAATAAACTTTTCGAAGTATCAAAATCATTCAGATATTGAAAACCATTGCAATATGCACATTTGTGATATTTCAATCATTTTCATATATTGTTCAGCTGTCTTGTGGGTAGATGTTTTTAATTCTTTGCATTTAGTATTGTTTTTACCTACTGCCCAAATCAGAAAATATCTGTGACCCAGTTTTGCATTGCAACCCAAAAGGTTTACTTTATAAAAAAAGGTGTTGGTTTCACCTTTTTTGTCCTCAAACCTGTTGAATAGTCAGGTTTTTCCACATAAAAGTAGTAAATTTACATTTGTTGTTAATGTGCAGACAGATTACATTTAAAGATAGGAATGGTGGAACCGTGGAAATCCCCTTTATGATACACAGGAAAAGATTTGGTTTAGATTGACTTAGATTATGCTGTTCTTAAATGTTCATGTTACATGCAAACATTATTGCAATGTGAAACAACCTCATGTTATTGGTAGTTTGTCTTGACCAATCAGAGTTTTGAGCCCTTAGCCTTCTTTACTCATTTATTTAAAGAGAGCGGGACAAATCTTTTATATATTCTTCAGTCAACTCGCTCATTGCCTGAACATTGTCGCAGGATGAAACAGTAAGAGCATATTGTCATTGTTTAAAAGGTAAAGTTTGGGATGACGTCAGTTTTAGTTTTAGTAGTTTAGGCTGTTGTTATGAATTATTTTATTAATCACTTCCCTTTTAGTCTTTTGTGCTTAATAAGGAAAGGGTGTTAACAAACAGTGTGGGTTACTGTGTTGTCCAACTATTGCATAATAAGTACATGTGATACCTGGTTGCTGGCTCTTTGGAGCAGGGGTTGGTCGTTGATTATGATACAAAATGATGCAAGTTTGTCGTCTTCCACTAGGCCTACAACAATAACTATAACAAAAAACTAAAGTCTGTATCAGGTTTTCAGGCAAACTTTTTAAAATACTTTTATTATTGAAAACATTTTTGTGCTAGCAAGCACTTCAAAAAAGCATAATTTAAACGTTTCCTTTCCCCCTTTTTCTAAAAAGTTTTTGATTATACTCGGAATAAACTTGCAGAATTTAGTTTTCTACTGAAACATATGAAGTCTATTTTCCTTGACTTCACGTACCCACTTTGCCAGTCGAGGCACTGCTGTTTCGATCAAACAAAGCATCACAAAGAATGACTGATGGGATATATCACTTGGCAGGATCATTTGTTTCTAAGGAAACAGTGACTGGGTGTGGGATCCTAATGTTCCCGTTGTTTTATGGCCTGTCCTGAAGCAAAGGAAATGGATTTATTTTCATAAATCCATCAAGTGGCTGGTTAGGTGTGCTCTGTTCTAAAGAGCTTTTGCATATTGCTGTCCCACAAGTTTCTCTTTCTGTAAGCAATGTAAGCATTTACGAATGACCCAGTAAGATGAAAACTGTAATGGTTTGGACTGTGGAAGATGTAAATGCTCTGTATTGTTTTGAGACCTCAAACCAAATTAAATGAAAGAAGGCTCAGTTTTTCCAACTATAGAAAGTAAGGCTGGCAGATATTCTTGGTTATACTGTTATATTAACTTTAAATTGCCCATTATCTGTGCATACTGAAATGGATTTAAGTTGAGACTTAGCAAGTTATATAGTCCTTAATAAAATATGGTAAAGAGCTGCAGGGTTAAATCAAAGACCATTACTGTTGAATATTACTAAATTGACATTGGTATTGTGGATTATTTCCCTTAATATTGCTATTAAAATTTGCTAATGTATGTATTATTATTAATGCCTTAGGATGCATTGATTTGATTAATGTTTTACACACTAGTACATTAAAACATCAGACTGATTGTCCAGTAGCATGGAAAGCAAGTGGAAGATGGAGGAAGAGGTCTCCGATACGGACCGATGCTGCCCCAGTTTTGATCGACAGTGCTTTTATTTAGTGAAAGCTGCAGAAGATCAATAAAAGATTAATGCTGTCTTTGCCTACATTCTGATTAGGTGTTTAAGACAGACCTTTAGGTAGGCTCATCCCACCCCTGCCCATGTCTAGATCTGGCTCTGAATCAGAGATGATTTATGATGACATTATCTGTAGGCATAAGCAACCATAAGTTAGTGCTGGAAAGACTGTGTCTGTCTGTTTCATGGTGGCCAGCTGTAAAAATACATTTGTCTGGGTTCACACTCAGTAAAGTAATGAAACCAGAAAATAGACAAAAATCTGGCAGACGTTACATGTTGATGTTTTATGGAGTTCAGAGATTTATTTGATGTTTTACTTTGATTCACAGGAGTGAGGCCTCAGTGCCATGCCAGAAAAATCCCACAGCACGACCCATGACATCCCAATGGGTGAAGGTAAGAAGACCCCACTGCTCCTTTGAAATTAAGAATATTTATGGTTTTTAATGGTCTTTTTGTCAAGTGTCTTTAGACAAGTTTTGCATAAATTACTTGCATCTGGTAAGTATGAGAGCACTACGACAGACCATCAGCAAATATGCCTGAAGTTTTAATTCTTTAAATCTATTTTTACTTCAAAATTTCCATTTTAATGTCTTATTCTCTCATTACGCAATTTTTTTTTGCAATTGTCACATATTGCAATACTTAAAAAAAATCAGTAAAAAATGGCTATTATGTGTTATTGTATTGATACATACTGTTGAAAAAAAGTGGTTAAATATTAATCATCAAGCTTATTTAGTAAAAAACTGTGCAAAACTTTACCTAGAGAGATTAATTTAGCTGAATTGTTACTATGGCTGGGTATCGATTCAGATGTTCCCGTTTGATTCTGATTCTCAAGCTCTCGATTCAATGCATTTAATATTGAAACAGAACAGTTGCATACCTTGATCACAAGATCAGGTTATTTTATATTCAAGATAACAAACAAAATCTCTCAAATTTTAAATTCGACTACACATCTGCATCCACCATGTGAATAAAGCAATGACTGAATGATGTTGTAATATCCACTGATGTGAAAACCAAAGCGACATCTAGTGGAGAAAACTAGTAGTAGCAATACGATTCACGTTTTCGATCTCTTAATGTATGTCAAATGCTTGCGCAAATATGAAAGAAACAATTGATTAACAGCTTGTGACAATCGATATCGAATCGACCACATTTTAATGTTTTTACAAACATTCTTTATCATCAGTATTGTTTCATGTATACATACAGTATTATGCAACAGATTATCATATAGGCATGAACAATAGCATTTTACTGCTTTATAGATCCTTAATCTCTGGCATAAGAAAGTAGTTCTGCACACAAGAGGAGTGAATTGGGAGAATTGTTGTTTTTCTTTACTTATTTGCATAATTTCCGCTGACAATTGTGCTTTTATGGTCATATAACAGCGTGCTTTGATTAGCTGTGGCACTTCAGCGAATACTTGCCATTGTTTGATTTTTCTTAATAATTTAATATTTATGTGTGATATTGCTTTATTATGACTATATGTGATTTATACTAATCTTAATAGTCAATAATTTTGACATAGGTTATATAGTTTATAGTGTGTTTTGATAATTAGGTTTACTGTAAATAGTCCTGTAGAACATCCAAACATTTCCAAAAATGTTCCCTGTCCCTTCCTACACTGTTAAAGGTGTACCAAGTGTCTTGTGTTTGTGCTGTTAAAGTATATTTCAAACTCAAATGTATCTCTAGTATTGAGACGTGTCTAGAGGTTTATAATGAATGCTGTGGTGTTTGAGCCACACGAATGTCTCATTTCTAAAAACTTCAGCATGTGACCTCTGACTACAGTCTATAGGAGTCATCTGTCTGTTCCTGGAGCTTTAGTGTTGACAGGGTTTTCTTTGGCTGTGAACGTAAGTTAGTGGGTATGGTCTTGATTGGTGGCTTGAGTTCAAAGGAAGTGAACTTTGGGAGTAATAGGCTCACAAAACTCCGTATGAAACTGTCATTGGAAACGTTTTCCACAGCAACATATATCATATTTAACGTCATTCAAAGCAACCCGTTGCTTTTTTTCTTTATTTGGCCAATGTTTATGAGTTTTTAATGTCAGACTGAAATTGGGACAATACATTTAGCATTCAGTGGAATTGACTTGGTAAAACATAGTAAAATAAGTTGTATGGGCAGAGATTACTTGTCAAAGTAAAATTTCACTATGAATGAGTTTGTTATGTTTCTTCACCATGTTCATCAGTAAACCAGGTTGTTTTCGGTATATTAGAGGATGGTGATGATGGATGATGTTTAAAAATATATCAACGCTAAAAAAATGTAGATAAAGATTAGGACTAGTTTACCAGTTTTTGCAGCAATCCTGATGTTGGAGGGATGTTTTTCAAGTTGAGAAAATCTGAAGCATTTTTAAGGCATCTGAACTATGTGGACTCTGTCCTGTTGCAGCCAAAATGAAGCATACTCATGTGAAAAGGGCTTGGAATGTGAAAAAACAAAATTTGATCCAGGAAAGTAGGTCCGGGGATTTTCGAATCATCACTTTTTCCAGTTCAGTTGATAAGGGATGCATAACAGTTAGTGTCATCATGATAGGTAATGAATGTACGGTGCTAACAATTTCTGTTGAGCAGTCCCATAAATGATACAGTAACCTGTTTAACCTGACCAAACCTGTCACCAAACATATTTGAACTACAATTATTTGCATTTTAGATATTTAAAAAAATGTTTTTGTATTGTCCAGTCCCACTGAGCTGCTCAAACGAACAAATTTTAATTATAACCTAATTCCATCAGTGGTGCAGAAATTGCCCCCTAAAACTTTCAAATGAAAAAACTCAATTTTAATGAGCTAGCAGTGACAAACATTGGACATTTGTCTCTCTCTTTTTATTACTATTTCCTGTTTTTATCACATTTCGTGAAGCAAAGGACATCTAGTATTTGCTTAATTATGTAAAGCACTTGTGTATGTGTGTATGTTTAACTTCATTTGCATGAGCATTGAACACATATGCATACAGAGTACTGAATAAAAGTACAAAGTGTATTATCATCATGAGATCAATGTGATAAAATTAGGTTTACTTAGATTTATCATTAACTACGGAAGTCTTAAGCGGCCATCCAAATGATATTTCTTTCTAGTATTGTTTTCTTGTTTTCTAGTATTGTTTTCTTGTTTTCTAGTATTGTTTTTTGTGATCTCGGCTTAATTTTCTCATGATCTCCAGAAAGGAAAAGTTGTTTTCTCGTGATCTCGACCTAATTTTCTCAAGATCCACAATGGACCAGTCTAACTTTATAATAAATAAAGTTGGACTGGATGTTCGTGAATTTAGAGACTGTCTCTAAAGTTATAATATACACGTTTCTAACTTTAATAGCATTTAACAGCTTATTTTAATAAATATCAATAATAATAAAAAATGTGCATTAGCCAACAACCACATAAACACAGTTGGTTTTGTGACTGTTTGTTGACTGTAAGTTATTTGTTTTTTGGAAAACAATGATGTCCTAAAAATGATGTCATTTTTCATTCTGAAATGTGACGAGTACATTTTTTGTCCTGTGCATGCCTGTGTTTAGCCCTGCTGTCCTGTTTGACAGACTAAAGCAGGTAAATGGATTAACAAGTTAGATTAGCTGGAGGTGAATGGAGAGAACTTATCCGCTGTCAACCTTTGTTACTGTAAAACCATAACCATCACGTGGGGTGCCAGTAAGTGACTTTCAGTAGCTCTGGGCCCTGTGTGGCCTTTTTTGAGGGGGTGTAGTCAAAAACATATCTATAGAATTTTGCATTAGCACCATAATCCAACAATGAACAAAACATCTACAGCACTTATTATTTTTAGTTCATATTAAAACCTGTTAACTGTCATCATTCCTCAGAAGGAACACCTATGTTATATCTCTAGTCACTGTTATATTTCATAATTGAATTTTAATCTAATCATGACAAACTAGAAATTGATGGAAAAGTATAAGACTCAGGATAATATTTTTGACCAATTTCTTTATAAAAATACCTAAAATAAAAAAATTAAAAGACTTAAAAATATTTAATATTAAAATGTATAATATGTAAAAATACAAAAAATGCTTAATTTTTGTATGTGACAGTTATCAGGTTAATTTTAGCAATCAGGTTAATTTTAGCATTTACTTAAACTTTTTTTTTAGAATATATATATATATATACATATATATATATATATATATATATATATATATATATATATATATATATATATATATATACACACACACACATATATATATGTTAACAAATACAACCATATTTTAAAGTTTTACATATTTTACAATTAATTCCATAACATTTCACAGCAGGTTAAGTCAGAGATTGTTAGTATTTGGATTATAATCACATTTATATCAAAGCATGTGATTTATATATCTCTAAATTACTATAAGATCAATACTTGCTCCAATTAAAAACTGTACCTTATAGCTTAACCAGTTTATGTCACTTCCTGTTGTTACCCTCTTTCATTTTTTCTCAGGAATTCTTCCGAGAGGCCCCTGTAACACAAAACGGATAAACACACAGCATGTGTTATGCAACTGTACAGTTTCCCCTATGGTTATGTTTGCATGTTAAAGTCTTAATGAGTTCTCAGGTGAGCAGGGAGTTGTCCCTCTGTGCTGTTGTCATGCATTGTGTTGACTTTGTGAGCGCGCCGCAGGGACTGTGTTGTCACTTCTCCACAGCTGAGCCATGAGTGATGTGTTGTTTTAATAGGGGGCGTGACAAAGGCAACGCTGGCAATAAACTTTTACTAACTGAATAGCTTCTATGTCTGTTTTACTTCCTTGCTGTGGAGGAGACCGTCTGTGGACATCACAAGGATTTACATCAGACCTTTTGATTTTTTTTGCTGTATGGCAAAAGATGGTGCTTGTCTGTAGACTCGGTTAAATAGGTTAAGAAGGATTTTCCCTGTTCGGTTTTGTACCTGGGTGTCTTGGAAATCTTTTATTTGACAGGCAAAGACACTACATGAAGGTGTGTGAACATTTATTTTGGGTTTTGCTTGTATCCTGCATAGACTGTAAACAACTCTTTTATATTTTAAAACCGACTGTGTGCTGTGATATTAAACATTACTTTGTTCTGCTTCTTACTGTATTTTTGCAGTTGTCATTCATTCGTCGTTTGGTGTTTGCGTTTAACATAGGGTTTAGATTCAGCTTGTTATGCATAACGTTCTGTTGTCATTTGGGTCATTCCAGGCTTGTTGATCAGCCAGTAATGTTCTGCTCTGGACACAATGCTGTTTCTGTCCATCGTAGGCAACAACGAGTTGCTTTAGCAACCCGACTTTGTGCAGTACTGCTGCATAGCACAAATATAACCACTTTTGTCAGACAGCTAAGCTCGTTTTATTTTTGATTTGTACTTCTTTCTATTTTTAGGGTGCTTAGAGGTTGTCACCTGCCTGTGCACCTGTTAAGAAGTGGGGACTGTCGCATTAGATCAGATCATTTTGATTAGGCCAGATTAAAAGAGATGCCATCTTATGTAGACAAGACTTTTCTTTTCTGCAACTTTAAAGGAGATATTTATGTATTACGTATAATAGTAATGCTTTTTATTTCATATAATACATTGCATGATGATATGAATTAATAAAGTACATTTGAAATATATATCTTTATATTTTATTATCTTGGTTATTGGTAACATTTAAAAATGCCTATCTGACATAGTGGAGACAGAAAGACAACAGCTTTATTCCTGGCATCCGGTTTGTATTGATTTCACTGGTCAAGAACATTTTATCCAATATCTGTTGCAATAACAACCATATCTCGTTGCGAGTGCTGGTATGGTTTTGTGGTTAGATATTGTTTATGTGGTCTTCATTTACAAAACTTTTGCTTGCCTTGTACATTCAGTACATTTACTGTTTACTGTTTTGCTTCCGGTTAATAGTATTTTTTAAAGCACTTGGTCAGTCTCTTAATGACACTTTATGATATATTATTCTGCTTTGGTTTCTATGGGGCCATAACATGTTTTGTTCAGTATTTTATAGGTACTTATATAGTTAGTTAGTATATAGATACTTATCTTTGAAGACAACTGAAGTACCTTTACAACGTGTAAATGACAGCTAATTGGCTAATCTCCAGAAACTGCTGTAAACTGAGATTCTTCTCCATTATTTTAAAACATTAATGTGCTTATTGAACCAGTTTAATGTACTTAAGTTTGTGATATCATGGCCATGAATATTTCTTATAGACTTAATAATAATTGCTAGGTGAACCAGGGACAGAGCTACAGTTTTTGTGTAGAATATACAGTTGCATGAATCCAAGTTGCTTTAAACAATCACATTAAAACAGAACATATTATAAGTACATGCATTTCCTGGAAACCAAACCCATTTACCTTGCCAATGCTTACGTCATGCTCTGACAGTTATAATAAAACCCTGTTTGTCATGACGTGACCCCAGTAATCCTGTCACTGATATGAAGCAAACAGTGAATCAAAGAGCATCGTTGGGTGACTTGGCTCAGTGATATTTTATCTAATAACTTATTCTAGATAACTATATATTCCAGTAAGTTTTTTGATATTCTTTGTAAGCCTGAGTGTTTTAAATCTCTTTAGAAGAGTAATAGTGCTGTGGTGGGTGGGTGGGAGTGTCCAGCTGCTCATAATCTGTGTTATTTCACTGTAGATGTCTGCTCCACTGCGGCTCCTTTCACAGCCCAGGAATTTTAAGAATTACTTTACTTTGGCTCTGCTTGGCATCAAGGATGAGCTGCCAATTATATGTTTTCATTTGTCCCAAGATATGTGAAAAGACGTACTCGAACCTGCAGGAAATTGATTGTTATCCAAACTCTAACAAAACCTGTGGTTATCTTTTTAAAACTGATCATTTTATGCTTTTTGTAAATCTGCTATTTTGTTACTGGAATCACACATTCTTTTAAACGAAAAACCTGAGCTCAAAGTGACAGGTGACTTATTGTTCTGTGTTCGCAGGAAAAATAAAACTCTCAAGCCATTGACTAGCAACTATTCCTTATAGTTATTTGGATATTCAAGACACATTTATTTCTATGCTTATGTTGCATAGCATGTTTGTTTTAAAGGAGAGGTATGCTTGTTTTTAAACATCAACAGTGTTTCTCAGAAATCGCTTGCTGCACCTTTAAGACATTAAACACAATGTAATGCTTTAAAACAATTTGTTTGTATTATGACTTAACAAACTAAATAGCAAAATCTACGCTGTGGGCTAATTAATAGTTGATACAAAAATTAATCATACATGGATGGATGGATATTAACTTGAAAAGCAAAAAATTGTAATATTTAATTCTCAGCATTTGTATATATGTGATACCAGATGTGTTTGCATACAGCTGGATATATGAATGACCGTTTAAATAGGTCTATCCCATAGCGACAGCTGAGTTAATCTCAGGGATGTCAGAGAAATGATAGCATAATCCATAGTATCATCCTCTTAAATCAGAATCTTAATCCTTACTGCACTTTCTAAACCACTTTGCCTTCCTAATGTGTTTGTCCACAGATGTTTTTGTGCCTTTTAAAGAGCAGAATACTGGATTGCCCTCCGCTTTTTTCTTTGTACCCCTCGTACCTAAATAGAAATAAAAAGGTTTACTGAACACATCATTGGACAAATGCATAATCAGGTCCATATTCACATTGCTTGTTGCAGATCAATGTTTTTATAGTGCCAATAGTCTTAACTTGTTTTTGAAAAATCAACCGATGATGGTTTTTAAATACTAGAATCATAACTTTCAATTGGATGTCACAAATAATGTCTATACAAAAAAACAGAGTGAAACTGGTTGGCATCTGAAGCATGCACACTCATCATAATTGTCACAGACTTTGCGTCACACGTAATTAGGTGTGATAGTCACACCAAACAGGTACAGAAGCTTTCAGCATAAGAATGTTGAATCTACAGTTAGGGTTCAATCAGATTCCTGTGCTCTTTCTGCTGATGGGTTTGTATCAGTACTTGATCATTTACAGTATGCCACGTAAACCCACCTGAAAAACTAGTTTTGGCATTTTCTTTTCCCTCAGAAAACAAAGAAAGTTGTTTTGAAAATACATACTAGTAATCTTTTAACAATCCAAATTGTACACTTATCAGTAACATGGTTGATCATACTGTATGGCAACATAGTTGACACTGTTGACTGGACATGATAAAGAAGAAACTATAGGTCACAGGTTAAACTTACAACAACACAAATTTTTAATTTGACATCTGAATGAGAAATATGTGCATAAAATAACATATAATTACTTTTGTCCACTATGTTATCTTTACTGGTTACCTTATCGAAAACTTTTGTAGTAATTGTATTGTTTCAATATAGAGTAGAATGAGCAATTTTACAAAATGAGACGGCTGAATACCAGGGTTTTCTAATGTCAATGTGACATGTAGCCATCTTTTGACATCCCTGATGAAGACATGAATGGACAGAGCTGGGCATGACCCGAGTCTCAGTGGGATGGCATTGACCTTCTAACCACCTACACATATGCCATTTGTGTCCATTGAGCAGCTAGCCAGTTCAAAGACAGTAATAGGTCACTAATGACGTTTATCTGTTACCCCATTGGCCTCAGGAAAAGGTTAGGAAATGGAAAGCTTGCTTTTAACTCGGAGCAGGTGAACATTACAGTATGTGTTCTACATGCAGGAATACTGTTTAATGTTGGCAGTTTAGATTACATTATGTGTCAGGGATAACAGTTTATATACAGAGGGGTTGGACAAAAACACCCATTGTTGTGGGATTAATGTTAATTGTGTAGGCTACTGTGAAAATGCGAACATTTTGATTATCTTTTGTTACTACACTATATATTGTCTAGGTCGCATGCCAAAACAAGGTTTGAACAAGGTGTGCCAGAACAAGTTGTGTTCAGCAGTGGTAAGAAACTGGGAACTGGGAAAAGGGGTGACTTCTGATTTTTAAAGAGGACAGATTGTAAGAGCCTATTTAGTAGAAGCATCTGTAAAACACACAATCATTTGGTGTTTCAAGAGAAAAGTGAGAAGCTGGTTTCTACTGTGGTCCAACACCTGTTGTTGTTATTATTTTGTTGTTGTCTAACACCATTATTTTGTCCATCTCATGTATGTATATTACTAATTGGGAAGTATTAAATTAAGCAAAATTTAGATCTAATCTCGGGTTTGTTTATTTCAGTTTTTTTTATTCGAGTTGTGTTGCATCACTTAATTTTAAACAAAAACGTTAACAAATTATATATGAATCCTTTAACTTGTACCAAAACATTTATCTGCGATCAATTTTGTCCACCACGATGGACTTGCCGATGTAAATAAACAGCGAAAGTGTTAACGTTTTCACTGGAAATTGAAATCTGTGTTTGAAGTCAAGGAGCAAAGGGGATTAAAGTTAATCTAGGTTTACTGCATAATTAAAACCCGGATGAAAATGATGATTTAAATGTAACCCTGGTTATTTTTAAAACAAGGTTTAAAGTTGGGGGCAACAGATTTATTAAATAACCCTTGATTTAATCTCAGTCCCTAGTCTTTGTTGGTGCATCCCACCCATTGCTTTTTTAGCAGGCACAGGTATTTCATGTAGGAGCGGGATTCTTAAACTACACATGTATTGTATCAGAATTGCTTTAATTTAAACCGTATAAATCTTTTGTGTAATCTAGTCTTAAAACTGCCATTTAGTGCATTAACCCAAATCCTTTAATTCATGACAACCCGTGAGTGAAATTCTTCATTGGATCCAAAATATCAATCCTCTGGCTAATATGGAAATGCCTAGATTACCTAAGAATGTTCATGTCATCAAGCTGTATTATTATTTCTGTCCAGCTGCCTATTCTAATCCTTTCCAAATGTATTATGAAGGGAGAGACCAAGACTGGTTATGTACTGCTCCCTGTACATTCCTTCTGTCTTACTGAGCTACAAACGTTTTCGGTTTCTTAACTCTATTATGAGTTGAGCAAACACAACCCATAGGCCCTCCCTCTTGAAGAAAAGAGGTGTGCTCTGTTTGTTCACGTGAAGGCGTGTATAACAGAATTCAATGCCTTCAGCTCAGTTGACTTTCGGTCACAGGAGAAGTCGTTACTGGAGCTTTATTGGACAGTACCTAAGGGGACATAAGGAATATGAAAACAACAGATAGAAACCTAATGACCTAGAGCTCAGGAGCAACAGCAGATTCTAGCTATGAGTTTTCGGGGCCATAACAAGGACTGGGGAATGGTTCTCCAGCCGAATGTGGAGGCTGTTACCTTTAGGAATATTTGGGATGAGAAAAGACGTTTCTCTAGCCTCAATCGCAGATTATCAAGATGGTTTGGTGAGTCAAGTGGACTTTTTTTCTCTTCTTATCTATAAGGTTTTTATTTGAGTCATTTAGATGGGTGCTTTGATATCAAGAATTTATTTTCCATATAGAGTCTTGAAGGCTAAAATGTATTTAAAATTAAGGCTATTCACCCCCCCCCAAAAAAATTATGTCATAATTTGATCACCCTTGTGTCATTCAAGCCCTGTATATGGTTCTTTCTTTTGTGGAACACAAAAGAAGATATTTTGCAAAACGCTGGTTACCGGCACCCATTGACTTCCATTGTACCATGTGTCCATACTATGAAAGTGAATGGGCGCCGGTAACCAGCGTTTTGCAAAATATCTTCTTCAGTGTTCTGCTGAAGCAAGAAAGTCATACAGGTTTGACATGACATGCGAGTAAATACTAAGAATCTCTTTAATACACAGGGACCGTGGTTTGAAATTGGTGTTTATGCTCTATTTTTACCAATTAAAAAAACTTTGAGTTTATCTCAGTTGGTAAGTTACATTTGCAGTTATAATCAGCTATGACAGGTTTTTTCAAAGTTGCTACAACTTCTTCATCTGTTTGTCCAAGTGCAGTATATGATATATTGCATAATGAAATATTTAAAGAAAATACTTTTTGCATCATGTTAACTTGTTAAAATTGATTTGACATCTAAAGCAATACGTCTTGTGCATTACCAGCCGGAGAGATGCCAGTGGTCTGAAACTCATAAGACTGCTGTTGTAACCTAAAGCTCGTCATTCTGAAAACCAAACCAATGTGGTGGCGAGCAACTGCTTTATATGGGGGCCTGTGCGGGAAACTCAACCATATGTGGTTTCTAAACTACAGAAGTACTTTCAGCTGTCCAGTGGGACCACTTTAATTCATATTGCAATGATGTTTTACGGTCTCGCTTTAAATTCGCAAAAAGCTTTCCAAAGTTTCATTAAATACCACTGGCAGAGTTGCATTCAACTCTCTCCATTCAGTTATGTTCTGTGTTTTTGTGTTAATGATATTGTGTGATTACATTGTTTATTTGTTGGCGTATTGTTTTTTAAAAGCATGTTGCAATTGACCGCCAATCAATGGCTATAAGATACAGAGGTTAAAGTCTAGTGCAAGGTGCACAGGGGATGGGCAGGCCGTAGACACCAGTGCATTTGAAAGTGTTTACTTTCAAAATGCTTGTATGGAAACGAAGAGAGAAAAATGAATTTCCTCCCTCTATCCCACTTTTGACCTTTACTTTGCTTTTATAGGCTAAACGGTAAATGGAACACACCGGCTCTTAGCTAATATGGGTTTAATGCTTGACAGTTTTTCTTAAATCTTACTTTACAACCTCAAGAAAAAAAAATTATGTGACTGCTAGAATTTTATGAGAAAGGTTTCTTCCAGATAAATAGGGTACATATTGAAAAATGTGGTTCTGATCTTTATAATAAATTAACGTTTTATTATAGGCAAATGCACATTTGGATAGTATTATTGTACTGTTTTACTGTAGAGGAAGGCTCATGTATTTTACATGTGTACAATAGAAACAAAATGACAACAAGAAAAAAAATATTTTCTTTGTACTTTTTGTTTTTTTATTCAGTTTAAACTGATTGCGAGACCAATTTTTATTACGTGATCTGATGAGACTGTTTATCTTCCTAATCTCATCCATGCTAAAGATTTTGAAAGACATGCATTCCATGCAAATGAATGATCATTTGTTGTTATTCACCTCGTGCTTGTGAACACATTATTATGTGCACATTTACTTAGAAACTCTCTTTTTAAGCAGTGTACATGCATTGGTGTGTACTGCTTTTGCATATTTTCTGACCATTTGAATAGGCTGCTGTGTCTGATGTAATATGGAAAGGTCAGACCTTACTTGACGTCATACTGTAAATCCTGTTCAGGTTTGGTAATGCTTTTTTGAGTTTATTTTGTTTTACTTTGAAGTTTTTTGTATAATTTTCTTTCCATGAGCCGTGTTGTGTAATTTTAATTGTTGCATAACTGTTGAATGACACACAAATCCAAAGCAGAGTCGGACACATTTGGAAAGATTTCATAAGATGGGCGTGTAGGTGACAGTCCTTAAAAACCAGAGAGGTGAAGATCACTCCTTAATTGTTTAGTCTGGTTATCTGGTTATGTCATGTTTTCCATTACACTATATATAATATGTTGAATGAATTTAATAAAATTAACGATCATAAAAGTATTGTAGGCCAAAATCTTAAATCTCAAAATCTATTAATTTTTTATTTTATTTTTATATTTGAGTAAACATCAAGGAAATGGACACTGGGCTACTTTTCTGATAAAATCATGAAATTAGGTCTTGTGTTTAAAGATGTAGGCCCTGACATGTCAACATTAACAGAACATTGTTATGCAACCAAAATAATGATGCTGCATAGAAACACACAAAAAAAAAACATTTGAGAATTTTTATTTCCTTGGACACAACACACAAAGATTCATAACAAATAAGTCGTGAAAGCAGCTGCTTTACAGCTAACAAACAAGAAACTAGTGTAAATATTAGTTATTTTATGGATTAGATGAGCCACATTTTGTAACATACACCTCATATTTTGATGATTAATCTAACCTGAGGAGGCGTTAAAAGCTAAGATTGTACAAATATGCCCCCAGACATCGCTTTTGTGTTTTTGTGTATTTTTTGAGTATTTGTTTCCTTTTATAAGATTACTAGTTTCATTGTTCATAAATGTGCTGGAAGTGAAAGTGATTTTTTTGGCTCTCAAATAGGTTTTTTGCTTTTATTTTCTTATTTATGTTGCACACTTGTAGCACTAATAGCTTTTATTAATAAATTATTTAAAAAAATTATTAAATAAATGGATTTTTGTTTAGACCTCCTCTATCAAACATCTGTGCTGTTTTAGCCTCACCATGTCATCATTTCCAATGTATAGATTATTTATGACTGTTCTAATGATAAACGTTGTTATAAAGGCAAATGAAAGCAAAATGTGTAAACATTAACAGACATAGCACGGTGACTAAAAATTCTTAAAATACTGGGGTGAAAAACAATAATCTAAATCATTATTTTTATTGTTGACACTGGTTTATTTAATTACTTTGACAAAAATATTAACATCTAGGCTCTAATTATTTATAATAATAATATTATTAATACTTATACTAGGCTCAAATATTGTTTGAATAAAAGTTTTTATGCAAGATCTTTCAGCCAACAGTGATCAGCCACTGTTTATGTTGAATGATGAATTTCATGTGTGCAATGCTTTTTTCACAAGTGAAGTTTTCTGATCAATAGTGTTTTTTACTGTTTTTGGACAACATTGTACTTGTCCAGAAAGCAAAAATAGCATTTTAGATGGCAAACCGAATGGTCCGTTATAGCTGAATGAATCATTTCACTTTGAGAAATAATTTTGATCATAGATGAATAGATAAATCACATCCTCTCGTTTCTCTTTTTGTCCCTTTTCTCTTCAGAATCTCCTCGGTTATCCACTGCCTCTGTGGGCAGTAATGACCGGGCCTCCACAGCTACGCTGTCTGATTGCTCTGACTTCACAGATGTCCAGAGACCCATAAGTGTAGTGTCCACCATCTCGTCCGGGTCAGGTTCATCTCGGGAAGATGTTCCTCTGTCAGGCATCCCGTCCGCTGATGCAGAGGACAATTTGAATTTGGAGTTGATGCCTGCTGGGAACCCGAGTGAAACTCAGGACACTAACTTGGCTCAAAAATCCAGTCTCTTTTTTCGGCAAAACAGCAGCAACACTGTTAACAACAACCGTAACTCTCAAAAGTCTTTATCTCCGTTTGCTGCTAAAACCATGGCACCCAACCCTGAACTCACCTACCTGGACCGCGTGGTCATGGAGATCATCGAGACAGAGCGCATGTATGTGAGAGACCTGCGGAGTATCGTAGAGGTCAGAACCAACTTTTAAACTTTCAATGTGCAATTTCAATGTGATGTGAAACCATGACAGTTTGCAGAAATTGATTGTTTTTACTTGCATGATATGCTGTTTAATATAATTAATTGCAGTTATTAAGGACTGAAACCAACCGTTTTATAAATATTAATAATATATCATTATATATAAGTAATAAAATCAATCCTTGCTGAGAAAGTTCAAAACATAGGTAAAGTCAATATAGTGTCATATGAATATCCACAGCAATCCATTTCGAATCCAATTCCATTTGAACAAAAGTTTTTATAGATTGTTTATGCCAATTTTAGTGTGATAAATTTCTATACTTAAAACAAAACCTGATTAGGAAATTGTAAACAGTTGTTTGTGACCCTATCGCAGAAACCAGTAGGAGATAACAAGCAGAATTTGCTGACATATTGTGGTGGATGACCACTAGTCCAAATAAACAGGGAGCTGTCACAGTTTAGCTGTGATGGAGCAATGCCAAAAAGACTCTTTAGAAAGAAAAGCAGATTACTGAAGCTTTGGAACATCACAAAGTTAGAGAGAACATAAGGACAAAGAATCTTATTGCATGTTAAATGTCATCAACAGTGTGCATTACAAAGTTTATTTGGCTAGCTTGGCAATAGTATATCTACTAAGTGGTAAATGTAAGGGGAAAATTACTAATGGGTAAGTGACCCTAAACTTTTGACCGGTATTATAAATGAGAATCAGTTCATACAAGTGGCTGATTTTCACACAGAGTTGCTGTTTTAAACATTTTGTAATACCTTATATGTTAAAAGATGCTGATGAGAGATCAGGTTGAGGACAGTTTTATGACTTGTTAGCAGTCGGACATCCAGTGCACAAGATTATCATGTTAAGTAACATCAGTTTTGACAATTGGATTGTGCCGATTGAGTCACTTGAGTACAGCACAACGTCACGTAGCTTGAAATGAGATTAAAAACAGTCATGAGGTGTACGAAAAAACATCAACATGTGTTATCACAATATCATTATTTTATTTAAAAATTTCTATACAATGTATTTACTGACAGATGCATCTACAGTGAGATTTATGAACCTTTGCTTATGTAGTTCTCTAATGCTGTGTATGTTTTAATTCAGATGATTTTGATGATAGGTTAAGGGTTTAGGCATTGTTCTGTGTTAGGCCAGAAACACACAAAGGGTAAAGGTCAAAGCTTTGTTATTCTCTAGATTTAATTTAAAACGCACAGACAACTTTTCTATGTTTTAACAAATTTGTATGTGTGTGTTATCTGATCAAGATTAAAGGGGTCATATGATGGATCTAAAAAGAACATTATTTTGTGTATTTGGTTTAATGCAGTGTGTTTACGTGGTTTTAGGGTTTAAAAAGTCATTATTTTACACATATTGTAGATTATTGTTGCTCCTCTCGCCTTTCTGAAATGTGACGATTTTAACAAAGCTCTTTGTTCTATAAAGCGCAGTGTGCTCTGATTGGCCAGCTATCCAGTGCATTGTGATTGGCCCGAATGCAGAGAACATGTGCTAAAAATGTTACACCCCTTGCCATATTTAAAAAACACACTGTGTCTTTACAACATGGCGGCCCCGGTAACAACTATACAACAGCGAGAATTAATGGTTTCCATCTTTCTTTGCGTATACGTTTGGGCGGTTAGGAAACTTTGCAACAAGCCGTTTTAGGAAGGTGTGGCTGAGCATTAACGTTTACAAAGAAGATCTCTTTGGATCAAGACTTTAAGCTTTGTAACTCTGCAGATCTTATACACAAACAGCTACATAACACACTAAAGAGCACCATATGACCCCTTTAAAGAGATTGTTCACCCAAAACAAAAATTATGTCATAATTTTTAAACCATTATGTCATTTAAACCCTGTATATGATTCTTTCTTTTGTGGAACAAAACGCTTGTTACCGGCACCCATTGACTTCCATTGTACCTTGTGTCCATACTATGAAGTGAATGGGTGCTGGTAACCAGCGTTTTGCAAAATATCTTCTTCTGTGTTCTGCTGAAGCAAGAAAGTCATACAGGTTTGATATGACATGAGGGTGAGTAAATAATACAATTATTTTTATTTTTGGGTGAACTATCCCTTTAAAGGATATGTTTCCCAAAATTCTTATAATTCTCTTATAATTTCCTCATCCTCATGCCATACCAGATGTATGTGACTTCAGTTGAACATAATGATTTTATATTAAAATGCTGACATTATATTATCTTCTTATACAAAATCATCCATCATAAAAATAATCCATGTGTCTCCAATGAGTAAATAAAAGTATTCTGAGGTGAATGTTACATTTATGAGAGAAAGCAATTGAAAGTTTGAGCATATTTAGCAAAATAACAGTCATGTGACAGCTATTCTTTAGATGCAAGATTTATAGTTATTCACTTGTTGCACTGATTTGTTTGTTTACTTTTTATTTGGGATGATAATAGTGAGCAAATTGAGAAAATGTTCATATTTGGGTGAACCTTTATTGAAATCCTCTAATAAAAGCTCTTATACCACCCAATTGAGTGATGATGAGCTGATGATCTCCACTGGAAGTGTTTTAACTCCCAGTTTAGATTATATGATTGTGACAAATAGCTTTTGCATAAGATGCTCATAATAACTTCTAACATATTGTCACACCATATGTACTGTACTGTAGGTCTTCACATGTGTTTCAGATTGTGTTGTTTGGCCCTAGTGGGTTCTTCTCTTTTCATCTGTTGCAGATTTTGAGCGTAAACCATTTCATCCTGCGATCTTGTAGGTTTTTTACATTGTTTCAGGTTCTCATGAGCTGGAATTCCTCACATTAGTGTGAGTTTAAAAGTAACAAAATGTGTCTGATACATTCCTCTGAGGTAGACCAGAAATAATGAAATGATTTTTTTTTCTGATTCGGCTATTGACTTTCTTTTAAAAAAGCGGCTTGTGGTGCTGCCATTTCCTCAGTTGATTCAGGATATATTCTTGATTCTTGGGTTATGTGAAATTTCTCAACTGCATTCAGTCAAACCTCCACTTCCTCTTAGCTCTACAACACTGATCTCTTTTAGTATTTGTATGGTAATATTTGTATTTGATGGTTTTGTTTATGCACTTATGGCTTCTGCATAATGCAGTGTTTTGGAAGAAAGCATTCTTTGACCTTTTTCTTGTTTATATCAAGGAACTGTGGTGTGATGTGGACTGTAAATGTAAAAAAAGAAAGTTTCCAGACACTTTGTAATTTTAGTGGTTTAAACCACTTAGTCAGCTTTGACTGAAACAGACAAAATTATAAGTTGCTTTGTTTTTCCGAAGTGCCTTGCAGATTTAGTTAGCACTTTTACAAGTTCTGTCCTTAATAAGAGAGCATTAATTAAACAGCATTGACATGTTTCTTAATAAATAATAAACATTTTTAAATAAACACAGTCTTTAAATTATGTTAAAAATTATTAAATTTCCATGTTTCCATCCACTTATTATAGGCATTTGGGATATTGCATAAAAATGCTGGCTTGAAACCCCAAAATGCACTAAAAAAGTCAATAAACAAATTATGTTGTCAGTTGAGTTAGATATTTTTTGTCTGATAGGAAGATCTTAAAGATTTGGTAAAAATTCAATAATGTGCATTGAATTCCTATTGACAGGTTGCAATCATAAATGGGTCTTATTGTAATGTATACATTGCAATCATAAAGTTATGTGTTTATTTGTGTTTATAAATGTTTCAGTGTGTCATTTAAAAGTGACATCACAAGACACGTCTGTGTGAGTAGCTATTTAAAAAACAACGTCAATATTTTGCAGTGTACATCTTAGTTCAGAAGAAGATGAAGAGATGAAGTCTGAGTTTATACACATTATTTCTGTCAGGGCAGTTTATTTTAAACTGATAGTAGTGGTGGGAACTTCATCCAAAATCATTTAGGGCACGGAAATAATAAGTTAATTTACATAAATGATTTTCTCTTTGCAGGACTACCTTGCTCACATTATAGACACTGGAGATCTTCCCATCAGGCCAGAACAGGTGTGTGCTCTTTTCGGAAACATAGAGGACATCTATGAATTTAACAGGTAAGAATTTATTTACTGTTAGCCTGCTTTTACCCAACCAATCCAATAAGAGCACATAGCAGTCCTTTAATACAGTATATAGGGTTTGATATATTAAACTAAGAGCTAAGCTAATAACAGAATTTGAATACAGTGATATCTTTCTTTTTCTTGATTTATTGATGAATAAAGTCAACATATTATGATTATTTTCTTGATAATTTTCTGCTAATGGCTGACTTGCTAACTCACAGATCTAATTTTACTTCTTGATGCCAGCTTATCTCTTTGAAACTTGATGGATGCGAACCAACAGATAAGATGTAAATAGTTCACATGTAAATGTTATTGAGCTATCCATGAATAGTAAACTTTGCTGTACCTTCACTTTTTAAAGGATTGGAGACATACATTTATTTTTTTGTAAGCACTCATAACCTAAATGTGACCTTGCTAAATAAGTAGCTAGTTTTAAACAATATCTGTATTACCTCACCTTAAAATGTAGCTTGTTTCACATTAGATGTCTTATGTTTTACGGTCATTAATAAATTGCTATTTAATTTGTTTAGTTATTAATTAATTATAGTAAAAAAAATCACTTATTTGCCAAAGACATAACATTAATCTTTTACTTTTTCTCTATATAACAAAAAGATAACATTCCTTATAATCTTGGTAATATCATTATATCATGTCATTGTTTTTGGTGTTTTCTTATACTACGCTAATGGTACCTTATTTATAGACAGTGGTGTATTTATTGTTGTCATATCAGTGTACATTGCATGGAACTGTTGTGGTTAATGATTATTGCTTTGACCACATTTGTTATGTGTTTTCATCCATACACACTACACAATATTAGCATGTACAATGGCCTGTCTGTTTACACAGAGTCTCTTTGTTAGCGCATATGCGAGAAAAACAGAAGAGAAAAACCATTAAACTTTCTCATACTGTAGCTTATCTACCTTTACAATAGATTTGTTACAGTACGCCTTTGTTTTGTTTATTAACTTGAACAGCTTTATTGTTATTTTATTGGGAACTAAGTTTAACTAACGTAGGTTCTTCCATGTTTTTCTTATACATCGATTTCCTGTATATATTTTTAAAATTTGCAGATATTAAAATTTCTAAGACTGCTCCCAAAGAGGGATTCAAAGTCGTATCGGTCAACCATCTGCCAGCAAATTAGATAGATGGAGCCATACAGGGTTACTTCACGTACCTAACCAGTCATCCATCAGATATTTTATCAATGTTTGCTCATATGTTGTCAGGTGTCTGGCGACAGAGAGATCATTTTACCTTCCTAAAGTACGTTCAGTAAGTGAGGGTATGATTTGGTCATGCTTTTGTTTGGAGTGCTTTGACACACATGCATGTCACAGAAAGTGTGCTTTTCATTTTCGTTGTTTGCTGTGGTGTTGATGTCCACTGACCCCTGGGTTGTTTGCTTTAATGTACATTTCCAATATGGACGTTTATGAGGATGTATTCTAATGGAACGTAAAATGTACAGTAAAGCAAAAGCTCCAGATAATATATTTATCATCAAGGAATTTTAAGATGTATACGATTGCTGCATACTATTTGTTGTTTTTAATATTTTGTAGTTTGAATTATGAATAACATACTGTACAGTATACATAGATGACAGTTAATTTCCTAAATATCAACTGGTAGTAATGATAATAACACTAAACTTCATATGAATACCTACTATGTATAACATTGATAATTATCCAGCTATTAAACTTAGTTTATGTCAGGGACTACATTTTTTAGCAGACAAATGGAAAAAAGATAAATGGAATGCCATTTAAGCTGTTCATAACCTCAGTTTTGGTTACAATGCTGTTAGACACACTCACTCACAAAGACGGCAATGACCCTGATGCTGAAGTTACTTTATTATTGAGATAGATGTGCGCAGACCATGTGGCATTTTCATGATCTTCAGTTTGATTACATGAGCACATGTTTTCATTTTCCTTTTTTTAGTGAGCTACTTCAGGCACTGGATATGTGTGACAGTGATCCTGTGGCCATCGCCAGATGCTTCGTGCTTAAAGTGAGTATTGCTTATGAGACCTGCGTTATAACATTATTCACTCTATTTGAATACCAACAAGCCGACCCAAGGCTTCAGTTTTGATCGTATTTCAGTAATATGGAATTATGGTTTATATGCATAGTCATTAAATTTACTGTCAAATGAACACTGTGTTAGGTAAATAATGGTTAATGCTATTGATTGTTGCCATAATAGTGTTGTTGTGAAAGGCATTAATGACACATTTTTTCCTCCACATTTTAGCGTGAATATTTTGAAATCTACACACAATATTGCACCAACTACCCAAAGTAAGTAAAGAGGCTTTCTAACGATAAGATGAAGAGCTTTTGCATGCTTTCAGATTATTGTGATTAGGTTTACACTGTATAGAAAACTGATGTCAATGCTGTCAATTTAGCAACTAAAGTGACATTGCCATCTAGCTGTAACACTGTGATTATCCGCTTGTTGTGATGTAAGGATTACCGGGTTTCTGGGTCCAAGCCTCCACTTTTTTTAAGCAAGGCTACTATTTAAACAGCTGTTTATGAGCTTGTTTATTCATATTATACATTATATGTTAAACTTTTATAAATGAACGGTATACAATAAGCTCACAGGATCTCTAAGACTAATTTTTTTTTAAGACTAAATTTAAATAATTCTAAATCAATGTCTGGATATTTAATATTTTGTTATTAAGATAAAGTATAGAATTGTGTAGTAGTACAACAGACTTTGAGTGTATATTAGAACTATTTGTTGTTTGGCGTCTGATAAAACATTGACGTCGATGATGATGTCACACTTAATAAGCTCATACCTTTAGATGACTGATGAAATCAGACAAGTACAGTACAGTTGGGTTATATTCCTAAATCTTACATTGTCTCTAATACCGTGTAAAGGAAATTACAATTTTTAGGACCATTAATATGTTTTACACTGTGACATTTTTCTGACACAAGCATATTTATTTTCCCAATTGTCCATCACTATAATGAGAAAAAAAAATATTTAAGTGGTTGCGTATACATAATATGTTCATTTTCACGTTAAAAGTTAAAACATCCCACATATACTGTACACACAATATACATTTACATTTATTCATTTAGCAGAGGCTTTTATCCAAAGCGACTTATTTAGCAATAGAGCCAGTGTTGGTAACACCATGAGTCACAATGTTGATTCCCCTTAAAAGTTTAAACAAATGATAACACACATTACATATACAAACAACACATACAGTAGAGTCTCAGATGCCTTGAACCTCATTTGAATACACAGCATTGCACATATGTTCCTGTTGTTTAGTATTTTTCATTTCCTTTGCATAATTTGACTTCTCTAAATGATCAGATGGTTAATGTTTTGTGCCTGTTATGACTATGTGTTTTCTCTCTTAGCTCTGTGGCTGCTTTAACAGACTGCATGAGAAACAAAACTCTGGCCAAGTTCTTCAGGGAGAGACAGGCTACTCTGAACCGATCTCTACCTCTGGGGTCTTACCTGCTTAAACCTGTCCAGAGGATCCTCAAATATCATCTCTTACTTCAGGTTAACCAACTGCTTCAAGAATAATATTATATGGTATTATAGGTTGCACAGAATAATGTTTGGTGATTCTCTGGTAATGTAGTTTCAGGAATAGAAAATCACTATTTTAGAAAGTATTATTTATGTGATGTTAGTTTAGATCATTAAGATCATCATATCTTGCTGCATACATTGTCAATTCATTGCATTGAACCTAAGTCTGAGAAAATTAGCTAGATTATCAAGAGATTAGTTTGTACATACTAGGACCAGAGTGTGTCGCGACCAAGACAAGATCAAGACTTTTAGGGTTCAAGAGCAAGAAAATTTAATTTTCAATGTTTTATCATCCACCTAACAATATTTGTGCTATAGTGCTCATATTCATGAAAAAATACTTGTGATAATACTTAAAGGAATAGTTTGCCCAAAAAAATTAAAAAGTATTTTATCATTTACTCACCCTCATGTCATGTCAAACCTGTATGAATTTTTTGCTTCAAAAACACAAGATATCTTTACTGCACCCATTCACTTTCACAGTATGAACACAAGGTACAATGGAAGTCAATGGGTGCCAGTAACTCAGGTTTAAATGACATAAAAAGAAAGAATCATATGCAGGGTTTAAATGACATAAAGGTGAAAAGATTATGACATATTTTTGGGTGAAATATCCCTTTAATTATATCACTTGTCATAATATAGAACATAATGATGTTATACAAGTATTTTTTGCAATCATATTTTGAATTTTGCAGGCATTTGCATAAATTTTCACACAAAAATGTTCATTGACCTGACACAACAGTAACAAAAGAAATAAAAGTAGAAATAAGTTACTGATTGTATTTAAAACAACAAGCTTTACATCCAATCACATTAATGATGTTAACTCTAAGACCTCAACAAGACCGAGTACAGACACAGTTGAGACCGAGACGTGGTCTTGTACTGTTATTTCACACTTGATTTAGTAACACAACTGTTTCCAAGGTTGTAAGCATTAAAAATCCCTTAATGATTTCAAACTTTCTCCATTTAATCACTATTTATTAACATGTGTGAATGTTGTTGTGTTGCAGGAGATAGCCAAGCACTTTGACCCACAGGAGGAGGGTTATGAGGTGGTAGAGGAGGCCATATACACCATGACAGGTGTGGCGTGGTATATAAACGACATGAAAAGAAAACATGAGCACGCTGTCCGTCTCCAGGTGTGTGTTTCACAGCTGTTTATTTACACTGTGTCTATAATAAGTGTAAATCTGAACAGTTTTATGATGTATGTACTTCTATCTCAGGAGGTCCAGTCTCTCCTCATTAACTGGAAGGGTCCTGATCTGACCACATATGGAGAGCTTGTACTAGAAGGCAACTTCCGTGTTCACCGTGCTAAGAACGAGCGCACGCTTTTCCTTTTCGACCGCATGCTTCTCATCACTAAACGCAGAGGAGAACATTACGTTTATAAGAACCACATCTCGGTATGACATCATCTGTATTCGTAAACGAGGAGTTGATTTTTGTTTATTCGTGTACTCATGTTTGCTGTGTTTGACATGGAAATGAGGTTGTTTTCTTTGTTCTTCTTCACCGCAGTGCTCAACGCTCATGTTGATCGAAAGTGCCAAGGACTCGCTGTGCTTCAGCGTCACTCATTACAAACATCCTAAACAACCTCATACTGTCCAGGTGTGTCCTTATTAATACAAATCATTCATTTATAAAATGCACCTAAAAACATCGTTTTCTAATCCTCATGTTACTCCGTATTTTTACTGTATGTTGCTATTTTTATTTAGCTGTGGAGGACAAAAGTCATGATGTTTATTTCTTTGTTTCTGAGTGATTTGTACAAATAACATGTGGTTTCCATTAGGCTAAGACAGTGGAGGAGAAAAAGTTATGGGCTCATCATATCAAACGACTCATTCTGGAGAACCATCAGGCTGTCATACCTCAGAAGGTAAATGATGATTAAAAACACAGTGTGTTGAGCTTTAAAACGTAAAAAAAAAACACATTTTTAAGAAATTCAAATTCATTCAGTATTTTGGTGTTTCTCTTTTAGGCAAAGGAAGCAATCTTGGAGATGGATTCTATTTGTAAGTGTTGATGACAGCCAGGGTTGTCATATTATCAGATTTCCACTACACGATTATGTTGGCTATTATCACAATATCTAATGTTTGGTATTGTTTTTAAACAATTATTCAAATTTATTTTTTATTTTGGGTTTTCTTTCTAATTGCAGTGAAATTATAAGCTAATTAATTTTACATTTATACTTTTAAGTGTACTAAATTATACATTTTAAGGAGTTATTAATCAAGATTAATTTTTTCTCATCAGATAAAAAGTACAGGTACAGCCCAGAGAGACTGAAAAAGTCTGTGTCATGTCAATCAGAGGAGTTTACAAACACTAGAAAGGGCCGAAGGCAGTCGGGTAAAGCCCAATATCTTTCTAATTCCGAATATGTTTTATTTATTGACATTTCATTTACAAAAACTATCTTTTATCTTTTAACAGAACCATCCAAAGACATCTTAAAGACCACTAAAGGTAAATTTCAATTGAATTTTAGTATTTCATTGTCTTTGGTTTGTTTTTGAGTTCACTGCAGCACAAACTCAAGCTGGCACGAACTTCACAAATTTGTGCAAAACCCGATAATCCATATAATCCCAGCATGATTTGAATGTTCCAAAGAGCATCTTGCATGTCACAATGAAAGAAAGGAAAATTACCTTTTGTGCAAACGAGTTAACGTCGTCACTGTCACAGATTTGCTTGTATTTGTTTAGTGATTAGTGCCAAATCTCAAATATTTCAATTCATGAGTGTTTTATTTTTTTAAATCTCAAAACTTTATTTCTATATTCCACATTTTTATTGTGCTTTAATACCACTGTATGTTTAATTATTATATATGAAATATACTGTACATCATATTTTATTTATTATGAAGTCTTTGTTAATTTGGTGTTGAACTTTAATATGTATTTTGTAGGTGTACAATCTGCCTTTAAATTGACTAACATTCTCTTTCTTCTTGCTTGATGGCTTATCTGCTGTTTGGGAAAATTGAACAGCAATACTGAAGGTAAGAAACCAATAAATCAACCAAATACATAGAACAGACATGTCTGCTTTGTGTTGTTGTTGTTATTGTGGTGCACAAAACTGTTGAAGGTTTAGATTGAGCAAAATGAAATTCTTGTCGAATGCTTCTAATCATTGAGGGCCATTAGAAAAACATGGGCCAGTTTTTTCTTCTGACGTTACCAATGCTGTGCATTTGGGTCGTATCCTGTACTTCATAACATGAAGAAATCTTTGTGACTTCATGCCCCAGCATGCAGACAGCGATGGGGCTTTGCCTCCTGACATGAGGCCTTTAAAGGCCACGGCTAGCATCAGCAGTCTGGGCTCAAACATCAGTGATTCAGAGACTCCTGCTGTAAAGGAGGACTGTCCTGAAACCGTGATTCCCAGCGATAGTGAAGAACCGGCCTGTAGCTTGCCCTCCAGGTTAACCCAGGAGGATGTAGAAGAAGCGGACGGGGAGGAAAGTGACTCTGACGGTATTCTAATGGAGGACAACCAGGTAGCCGACTTTGCGAGCTCCATGTTGGCTGCCATTTCCTGCTGGCACTATAGAGCCAGGGCTTTGCTTTCCATGGGCTTCCCAACGGTGAGGTTCTCTACCACCAAGGGAATTTGTATATCTACCAGACCTGCCACGTGCCCGCCAAACCTTCTTACCACATTGCATGTGCTGTCCACTAACAACTCGTATCTCCAGAAGCTAACGCTGTAAATGGCACGGCGCTGGAACTGTAACAAGGAATGATCTTGATCTCAACTTTCGCTTTTTGTCGTCATCAAACAATGCATGGATCGCATACTACATATGCTTATAACTAATTCTGTTCAAACTAACGGTTGAGTTGGTTGAGAGAACTGTCTAGTAATGGTGTATTTAGAATATACTACTATAAAAATAATTGGTTTCCTTTGCAATCAATCCTTTGTCAATTTATTTAAATGGTTTTCGGTTTAAAATGAAGATATTTAAATGGTGACACAAGACGTTCCCTTGACTTCCTTTCATATGCCTGCGACAGACTCGCTGCATTCAAGCGGTCAAGTTTGGTGAACCCTTACCTGCAAATACACATGGGTCTGCTTGGAAATTGTACATTTCGAAAGTTTAGCATATATAAGGAATATTGAGCTCATTGGTTTTCACCTCAGACCTTTTATAATTTAAATTAAGTACATATTAACATTTATTCTATAACTACTTTATTTGTAATATTACATTTTTAATCAGGTATGAAAATAACTTGACCCTTTCATGCATACATTATGATTACCTTAATCAGGATTTTTTTCTGTGTTTTTATTGCTCCAAGGGCAGATTTTTATTACACATATTTGTCCTCTATTAGCAAGCTGTTGTATGTGGATAACTGAAAATCTCTTTGAAAGTGTACAGGATGTTAGTGGTTGTGGTTGATGTGCATCTATGCCATCAAAATGCATGTATTTACAAGAAATAACTTTTTAAGTTAGACAGCTATGTGTGAAAGGGTTAAAACCATGTGCATGTAAGAGTTTTTGTGACAATAACTTAAAATGTGTTCAAAATGTGCTTGACCTCCATTATACTGTATTTTAATATATAATTTTAACCCATATTACTAATGGCTCTTTAACTTACACCATACCTAGACTGAGATATAATTGTCCTGCTACTTACATTTTTGTATTACATCTATAACAGTGTAAATAGTCTGTTTGGTCCTAAAGCGTGTTTGTTTTTTGTTAAGGATGAAGAGGTATGTGAGGTCACTGAGAATAAAATCAATAAAGAGAACGGCCCATCACTTAAACAGGAAGAGGATCAAATATCTCAGAACAACTCAGAACAGGTGGGTTATTACTGATCTTTTACAGGATTTTAGTTTACTTCATAAAAGTTGGATTGATGCATATTTTTAGGCTTTATTTTTGTATTATAATTTGTATTGTGTGGTTACTGTTTAAAAATGTACTGGAGTCTAGTGCTTTATCATGAATAAGTCACAGCTGAAGGAGTTGCAAGCCCCTAACAATGCCCTTCAGCTGTGACTTATTCATAATAAAGCACTAGCCTCTAGTACCGTATTTATTATTTTAGTAGATTAATTTAGTTTAGAGACCACATGCATTAAATGTAATTGAAATCGTGCTTTATTCGATAACTTTCTACTTGCCCCAAAAGATTAAGGATTTTTGCTTGTAATTACATCCTTTTCTAGACATTTGAGGACAAGTCACAAACTCTAAACCTAACCTCTGAATGGGGCTCCACTGAAAAACTACAGCCAGACACCTCATCAGATCCAGAATCTTTAGTGATGGACCAACAGTTCACAGATATCCATGATTTGGAACCAGCAGTGGACAAAGACAAGCAGGAAATTGCTAAAGAAGAGGTAGAAGAGACTTCACCTCTCTTACGGCAAGATGATACACCTGGTGAGTCTTCAGAGGAAGAGGAAGACACGGAACAGAAACCAGATTCCAGTAGCATCCTACCATCATCTGTGCTGGACAAGGCCAGTGCCATCGCTGAACACTTTGTCTGCAATGCACGCCGTAGCAGCGTCACCGCAGATGAAGTACGATCTCTTGGTTGCCCGTCTCCACGTCTTCCCAGCAGAACTGGAAGCATATTAAGTTTGGGAGACTCCCATGAGCGCCCACTTCGTCTGTCTAGCATCTGCTCTGAGACACATGCCGTTCCTTTGACCCAGGAGGCCTTTGGATCAGCGGAGTTCACAATTGCATCTCCAAAGGGGGACGACTGTCTTTTTGACTCGGACCGAAGCATTCACAGAAGAAGAGATTCTGCTCTTTCAAGGCAAGACCAACTACTTATTGGCAAGATTAGGAGCTACTATGAGAATGCCGAACATCAGGATGCCACCTTTAGCCTGAAGCGTAGAGAAAGCCTCACGTACATTCCGAATGGGCTTGTAAGAAGTTCAGTCAGTCGATTCAACAGCATTCCTAAGGATAATAGCCTTGCAACGGAGAAGACCACCAATTTATCTGGACCTGACCGAGAATCTTCTTTGGTTACCTCCACTTTATCAGAAAGTTCTGCTGTTAAAACCTCTCCAGATAGCACTGGGTTTGATCTTTTTGACTCTGATGTAGATGGCACCATAAAACCCCAATCCACCAATATCCCGTTGGAAAATGAAGTCTTCCGCCCCTCCTCTGAGATGATCAAAGTCTGGCAAGATATGGAAAGAGAGGTCACTAAATGTCAAGGAGACCTCAAGACATTGAGACCCAGAGAGACTCCTTGTTTTAGAGGGACTCCTTGTTTTCAGAGGAACAGTCAAAATCATGGATCGAAGCCAGATGGGGGCGACAGACTGAGGATGCTTGAAGATTCAGATCTTAGCACTATAAAGGAGGAGTCCTCCACGCCCTCACCTCCTAGAGAGACAGGGAAAGTTTTGAATCGTGCAGCCAGTGAGAGTGATGTCATTGTTCCCAGACCTCGGGAAGATGATGGTAGAGCCTTTAGACCTTTAGCCCCTCGAGTTATCCAGTTAAGAGTGGAAGCTGATAAAGACTCAGACTCTCAGACAGCAGAAGAGGAAGACTCTGCCCAAAATAAAGTCTTCCATCTTGCAAGGAAATACAGTCAGCGTATCAAGGGCACACAACCAGTGCTGAGACTTCGAAGTCAGGACTCTGGAGAAGCATGGTTGGTCAAGAGGAACCTGCTCTCAGTGGTGGAGGAAAAGCCAGAAGAGGACAAAGGTAGGAACCACGTTATTAATTATTTTCAAATCCTATTTGCAACCAGTTCTAATTTCGTAAAGTGACATATTTGCCGTTGTGATTTAACAGGTAAACCAACCCTTACGCTGTCTCTGACTCCAAATGACCAGACCGATGGAGACCAGAGGGCCCAACTTGTTACTTCAAGTCCAGTCCACACTCCTAATTCTGTCGGTAGCCCAAAGGTCTTGTCCCCACGACAGCCTCGTTCCAGGAGTCCTCTCAGTCCCACATCATCCGAGAACTTCAACTGGCCGGATGTCCGTGAGCTTCGCTCTAAATATGCTCACTTGGGCACTTCGGCACAGCAACTAGTAAGCCAAAGCCGTTTGGTGTCCGAAAAGATGTTTGACAGTGGTTCACGAAGGCGTTCTAGCTGTACTTCCAACCCAGTCACCTCTAATGGCTTCTCAGACCCATTAGCTTACAAGTCCCATCCAGGAAGGGAAACAAAAGATGGGCTAAATCGGACCCAGCGTGCTGGTTCTTTGGATCGTAAATTGGGCGATTTGCACATAAGTGATCTACATAATTTTCAAAGTAAGAATGCCAGCAGTGGTTACTATATCTCAGCTCAGGCCACCCTCCCCAATGAAAAGAAAATAATTGTGATTGAGAAAGTTCCTGAAACAACACCACCACCACCAACAGAGCCAGAGTCAAATAAACAGGAAATGGTGACAGATGGAGTGGATGATGGCTACGTGCAGATTCGTTCACCAACTTCTCACGAGAAGCTTTCATTCATGGCTGTCTTTGACCGCTGCCGGGCCTATCAGGAGTCAGAGGAGTACCGTCTGAGAGAAGACGGCAAAGGGTCTAGGGCAGAGCAATTGCCTAAGATTGATAGACATAAAGAGCTTGAGAAAGCTCCGTCTAATTTCGAACACTTGGATGAGGCCCTTAAAAATGCAGTGGATTCGGGGAAAAAGGCGGACGCTAGTCAGCAGAGTGTTGTGAAGAACCTCCGAGAAAAATTTCAAAACTTAAGATAGAGCGAGAGCGCAAGACTGTGTTTATATTTGTATATAGTGGCTCTCGGTGACTTTGTTTTTAGTTTTATCTGCCAAAAATTGGCTAGGAAATTTATTCACTAATTACTTTTTTTTTTTTAAATCTTTACCACTGCAGGTATGGTCAGCACACAGTCGTACTGTAGCATAATAAATCATTTGACAAATTACAGTAAAATTAATGAAAATTAATGGTAATGGTAACAGTTTACAGTAAGGTTATATTAGTAATTGCATTAGCTAACATGAACTAACAATGAACAATATTGTTTTCAATATAGCATTTATTCATCTTTAATAATGTTAGTTAATGTCAATACAGATGATCATGTTAGTTCATTGTTAACAGATACAGTTTCTGATTTTTATTTGAATTTATCAGTAAACGCTGACAGTAACATGAACAGAGATTAATAAATAATGTTGTAGTTATTTATTGTTAGTTCATGTTAACTAATGCATTAACTAATGTTAACATATTGTATAGTGTTACCAAAGTAATGTTCATTGCATTTGCTGTTTTAATGGTGGTTCAGACACTGTATAATTCTTATTGTCTACTGATATTGAGCCTACGTCTGAATGTCAGGCAGAAAGTGTAAATAAAGTTGTATATTTTTTCTGTTTTACCAGTTACACTCTTGTACTGTAGATATGTCTGTGTATTTGGTAGTCACTTTACATAATTGTAAAGGGAAAGTAATGAGCGCTCTCTTTTTTAAGGATCTTTAAACTTTGTCAGTGATATAATGCACTGTCACTTAAGTTAGGGTTTCACTTATTGGGCTAAAGTCTACTCTGTACTACAATATAAAGTCCTGGCAGAGTAGTGCAATTCCAGTCTAATAAAGACTATTACATGGGATGGACCACTTACTGTAAATGGGGTGTTATTTTCACATTTGTGTTATGGTAGATTCACCTTCTGAACCTCTGAACTTCACAAGTGGTAAAATCAAATAGATTTTTAGTATAGGTCAAACATGGGAGAAGTATTGTTTTTCTTTGTACTTGATCCTGGAATAAGTAGTATGGCATTCAATTCAGTGATTTTTACGCTTATGTTTCATTGTAATGTGGCATTAACATCAAGAGTTTGTAAAAATGGATCTTTAACATCTGGAAACACTTTTAACCTCGTGATTCATTGCTGGGTGTTCTGTACTTTCCTAAATTTCTGCTCTTTGATTTATTATTGTGTCTTTCTTTGTTATTTATTAAGATGCTGTAAATTCCCACACTGTATATGTCCTACTTGAATGATATTAATGCAACAGTCTCTGTGTAATTTGAAAGGGCTTTGTCTGTTCCCAGAAACACAAAATTCACAAAGTTTCAACATTTGATAATTCATTCCATGATTAAACCTTGAAATTTTAACACTGTCTTATTGATTTATTGTGCTTCAAATATAAGTGACTTGAGTCGGTGCAAATCCTATTTGGATGAACTAAAAGTATTTATGTGGTTAAATTAAATAAAACATTAAGCCTCTGTAACTGCTTGATAGGTAGTTTGCTGTTTAAAAATAATGTAAATATCTCATTCAGATAATAAACCTCATATATAGAATGTGATTCTGCTTTTGAAAATCAGGGTAATGTCTCATAATCTACTTAGAAGATTAGCATCTTCAATGTTTGGTTTGAAGTTAGCGCTTTACTTAAAGACACCTTAAATGAATATTACCTTAATATTCTCTCATAATGTACAAATACAAAACCTCATGCCCATGCCAGGGCTTGAAATGGAAGTTCCTAAAAGCACATATATCCATCATTAAATAAGTAAATCACATGACTTCTGTGGGAGTACATATTTTCTAAAGCAGAGTGACATCACCTGTTTGGGCGCTGACACAGACTGCCTGGTTTGTTACATGATTTGCAAGTCACATGAATCAGGGAATTGCATGCTTGGCTGGCTTGGTCATTTGTGATACAATGCCTCTCGCTAGTGTATAACTTAAAGGTGGTTGTCATGGCTGCTGAGAAATGTCCTTTTACAGATTCATTAGATTTGTTTAATTTTAGTAGCCATCTTCCTAATTAACACGCTAACATGCTGATGGGCTGAATCAGGTGTTTTATATAGGAAACATCTGAAACATCCTGGGAGGGGTGCCGTGTAGGACTGGATTGGGAACACTGAGATTTTAACAAATATGTTGTTTTTTCCACATCATAGAAGACAATCTTAGGATCTGTTCAATTAAATTGTAGAAGAAAATTAGTCAATTGTAGCTTTTTGTGTCATTTTGTGTGGTGCTGTTGCTGTCGACTGAATGTAGTGTAATTTGTTTACTTTATAGCATAATGTTATAGCTTATTATCTCTGGCGATTGTATTTACGCTTCAAAATATATAAATATTCATTCAAATGTTCAAATGTTCATATATTTATGTTCATTTGTAAAGATTATATTATTAGACAAAATGTGTTCGTATTATAAACCTTTGTTAAACATAGCTAGGTTTTTTTTTGCAATAATTCAAAAATCTATGGAAGAAATATCTAACCGGGGCCTCTAACTTCCCGATTGGCATACAAAAGATGTCATCCGTGTACGTGACAAAGAATGAGAAGAGAGAGTTTGTAACATCAGTACAGTACATTAGTACATAGGCGTGTGTTTAAACATGAATATCTACGTAGTAAAGAGGACATATAAAACGATTGAATAATTGTTTGGTTAGACGAGGTATGTAGAGATGATCCGACATTTTACAATGTGAACACAGTGAACCCATTTGTTCAAAAAACTGGTTCATGTCAACTTTTCCAACAAAAGCAAAGTGGAGTTTATGGTTCAAATCAATTTATTACAAATGTGATGTAATTGTATGGTGCATAAACATATCCGTGACATTAAAGTTTATTAACAAAATCAACTTACATGTACTTATAAAAAAAAACAGTAAAAAATGCAAATAAATAGCGTTCAGCAAAACCAGTTGGATTTGGATTTTCAGCTGTAAGCAATACATTAAAGCGTATCAACAGTATAGATACATGTGTTCTATAAAAAGGTCAACTGAAAAATGAGTGTGAAATATCTTGTGACATCACAAATGACACTTGCCCTTGTCACATGAATGACTTTTAACAGCAATTCTCAACTTGACATGATGAATTGTTTCAGCATAAAGGGCAAAGCCAGTGAGATTAATCCATATATTAAGCCCTACAAATAATTTAGACAAATTTGTTTTTAAGACTCGCTTCTGACAACATTTGTATATATTTAAGTTGATAAGCAGGATGAATTTACTGTACAGGTCTGATATTAATGGTGACTCAAATAAAACTGTACAATAAACGCAGGAATGCATCCAGAGGACATGATGCTGCAAAAACACATGATTGTACACGAGTCACCCATTTGGTTTTGTCTTAATGACAAAATGTTCACCTACTGCGCTTGACATGTCTTAAGCGTGGCCCACCGTCAATACATATGGCAGACATGCAGTATTCATAAATAAATTCTTTCATTTGCACTTTACACACACATTGAACCGTTCATAAAACCCAGCCAAAACTAAAGCAAACTGTTTGATGGTAAGCTGCTAAAACATAAAACATATATACAATCATTTCTTAGTGCAGATACTTAGCAATATTTTTTAAAGTGATATAACCTATATAATAACACTCGGATTGCACAGACCTTTCAATGTTGAATGGTAAAAAGTGCTGCAATTAAAGGTTACAATTACTGACAAAAAGCAATTTATACAATACTAACATATACAGTAGTGCAATTTGAGTCTGAGAAATAATGATGTTGATGATAGGACCCTGGACAGAAAGATGTTAGCTGATTGCCCATCTACTGACTCGTCTTTAGAAAGGACTGGTTATCTTCTATTTCTTTACTAGGTAGTCTTAAACAAAAGTCATAAAAACTACAGAGCTGCTGTAGGTTCTAAATTTCAAATTACAGACAGAAGTATGACATAAATCTCATTCACTGCTTAAAAGTTGACCACTCTGAACATTCAAAACCACCAACATGTAAAGACCAATTCACACTGAACTGACCAACGCCAACAAATGCAAACAAATCTGTTTGTTGAATCGATTTGAAACCCCGTTTTTAAAATGTTCAATCAGCGTTTGTCTGATCGTGGAATAAATAAATAAATACAAAAAATATTGTAGTGAGCTAAAGCACTCGGTTAACTTTCTAAGAAACAATAACAAACTATTGTTTGTGTTCGCTTCAATAGTTTGTGTGGTTTTTATGTTTAATAGTACTCATCATTAATTACATAAAACAAAGGTGCTTCATTATGGCATAGAATAACTAGTTTTGGCTGTATGGTTCCATTATTTGTAGTGGAAAAAAGGTTCTGAAATAGTAGACGATAAAAAGTAAAGCAGTCGTTCTTTAGGGAACCAGTGTCATCCACACAAACTGTTGAACTGAACACTAACAAATATAATAGTTTTTAATCCATATAAAAGTGTTATATATTTTCCCCACAATCCAACAAAATCCTAATTTAACATGGTCAGCCTGTAAAAAAAGCAACAAAGGTTTCACTCTGATCTGAACTTTTTGTTGTTTGTTGACGTTGGTTGGATTAATGGTCGGGCCTTAAAGCAAACAACAGCTAAAGTATAAATGACTACAATACAAACATGACAGTGCTAGTTAATAACATCCAGTTGTTTTTTCAAGTGAAGCACAGTAACAATCAAACTTAAAAATAGCTCTTTGTGGTTGAAAATGAACAACAATTGCTTTGTTGCATACAATCATAATAATATATTAGGGCAGGGTGAAGGTAACCCGTGTTTTCCCTGTAACACACAGCAACAACACTTCACAGCATCACACGATTCTACTATAATCTAGCATAAATCACCCTCTTACACATGTTAACACACACACACAAAATACAAGTGGCAAAAACGGCAAAAAATGTAAATTTATGCTGTTCTAATCACTGATCTGTTAAATCGGCTCACAATTTTTAGCATACACATTAACGACCTATTTTAACAATTAACGCCAATTGTCGATTACGTTTTTACAATAGCCATATCCTCAGAGGCACCAAAGTTTGATTCTAATCTTTCCTAACATTCACGATAATCGGTTATGGACTTGTTTTTGCAAAGCAGGCAAGCTAACAGCTATGGCCTTGTTGACTAATCAGTAAAATTTCAAGGCAAGCACTTAAAGGGGACATCGCATGAAATTTTTTTTTTTTTTATTTTGCATTTGGTTAGGTTTCCGACGTGTCTGCCAGCTCATAAAAGCTGAAAAGAAAACACACAGTCAGTTTGTTATGAGCTGTCTGAGTCAGCTGAGTCAGTAGATAGCTGTTCATTTAAATAAGACCACCTTTGTTCCATAGCTAGAGTCTCCCACAAGTTTTGTACAAAGTAGTAAAGCTAGCTAAAGAAGGGTTGGGGTCATCAGTAGCTCATTACCATTTAAAGAGACATGAACCGAAAGGTGTCTCTGTGAACAGAGCTGTTTTTGACAAGGTATCGAGGGTGTTGTTTTACCATTGGTGAATTTTAACCGTAGTGTGTTACAGACATTTTAAGAAGACCCTAAAGAGTAATAATAACTTTTGGGAAAAGGGCATCCGATGTCCCCTTTAAAAAGTGGTGTGTATTCACCCTTTTTTCATGCTGGTAATTTGTAGCAGCCAAATGCACATAATGACGGATACTGTACTCGGAATAAATGCTACAGAAGTTTTTTAACAATTAAAACGTAACAGACATAGTAAAGGAAACCTGCAACACAGCAGCCACTCATTCATTCAGCCACAGTAAACAGAACAATTGTCCAAGCAAGCCACAGGTTACAATTGTTGTAAATACAGTGTTGCCTACTTTTAGCATGTGCATTGTGTCAGCAGTCTTACAGAAAGCGTATGACATATATGCACCACAAATCCTCTCACAATACTTTTACAAATACGCTGTGAAGATGGCAGTCTCCAAAAAGATGTGCGGCTGTTATCGAGGATTATACTACATATCGACCTCCCTCAGACCCGCGGTGACCTCGCTTTGCACTTGTATTGGCATTAGTAGAAGAGGGGCTGGTAAACCCTTTGGAAGCAGATTTGGTCTTCCGCCCAGGAGAAGCTGCCACAGAGGGCATCTTCAGGGTTCCTCCAGGTTCAACAATCGTGTTGATCACTAAGGTATAGCAAAAAGTTTAAAACGATATTGTACATATTACATGTTATCACAAATATCTCATTCACTATCGAAAATATCTACTTACCCTCAAGCTGTCGCTGGACTCTTCTCAGTTCCTGGAGAATAGATGAGATTTCCTGCATAGAAGGTAATAAAAATAGAAAATAGATTACAATGCTGACAGACATGTCTGGAATAAATGTTTGGTCACTTAAAATAGCCTGTAATCAGGATGCCATGTACCTTGTTGGATGTCTTAAGGATGGGAACCTCATTTTCAGCATTGATTTTTGCCTCTATTTCTTCCCACACCTCTGTCTTGTTTTGAAACATAACTCTAAAAAAGATGTACATAACATTATGGGTACAATTCATGAGTCCTTTGAACAATTATTTATTTGCCTTAATAGTACATTCATGTCAGGAATAGAGTTTCTGGCAAATCTCCTGACCTGCCGCTGTGTCATTTTTTAGTGAAAAAAAGTGAAAAAAGCTGGTCAAACCTACTTAATTACAGACAATGATGTTTGATACTCCATGTGATTGTGCAGTTACATTATAACATAAAACATGATTTGTTCATGTTGTTGAATTGATTTCCTCCGGCAGTAAAAGGAAAAGACAACAACCCCATAATTTCATTTTATATCACAGCATCATCAAAATGATGTATTGTGCCTTAAATAGCAAAGTAAGCACAAGGTTCATGTAATGCAATGCACCTACTTCATTTTCTCTGCAAGTTGCTCTGTGTTTTCTCTGATAGCCTGTGAGAGCTGGGACACCGGGTTCAACATCAGATTGTCCAGAATGACCTGTGATCAAAAAATCATAGATTTGTATTAGAAATGCATGAAACTGTAGTTACTACATCTATATAGTATGAGAGGCACTGCCATTGACAACACTGCAAAGAATCATCTTGCTTAGTACTTTTGTCTTGTTTTCTAGTAAATATTATTACAAATAATGCATTAAAATTGACTTTTATGGGTCATTCTTATGATTCTGTAACTTTTAAGTCACAACAGTACAAGTTATGGTATAAATAATATTAAACTCAGAGGTATGTTTGCTAAATGCAACTCACAGACCATGTAGTGGCAAATCAGTGTTACATCAATGTGTCTTCTTGTTATGGTCCACCCTATCATCTCAGGTGGAGTTGATGTTGTATATAATTAAGATTTTAAAGTGTGGAAATGTATATTTCTACATCACAAAAACGTTCAATGCTAAAACAATCGCTTGATTCCCAAAGTCTCACTTGCATTGCATTTTTTTTAAAGGATGTTATATTTAAGGGCTTTCTAATATATTAAAAATATCAAAATAACAACAACTACTGAATTATTTTAATACCTTAACAAGTTACGTACAGTATAGTCAGAGGTGCATATCAATATTATTAACATGTAAAATGTTTTTAACATTCTTAACATTGCAGAATTGTAGGAATGACCCTATAGCATTGTGCTAAGTGAAAGCATTGTGCAAATTGTTGTGCAAAAGTTTATCTTGAGACTTCTTACTGGAAAATAAAACAAAAATATTATGCAATTTTTTTGCAGTTTATGTACATGTAAGCTACTGTATGACACCAGATCAGTTCATTAGTGTAATAGTAAAAGTATTTGACCAAATTTGACCTCTTCACGGTTCCAGGGACGCCGTCTGGAACTGTCATGGTCGTTCATATTTGAGTCCTGGTCTATTGGACTAGTTGAGCCTGGAGGAACCTTTTGATAGTTCAGACTTGCCTCGGGAATATGCTGTACCAGCTGCAGATTAATCAGGGATGGAAAAGCACCAGTAAGAACACGTGGACATGACAACGGCAGGTTAAGACTAGAGCTTTGATGTTTAGAGACCCAAACCTCTGAGCTCACAGATTACTGTGAAATTAGCTTCAGAGATATTAGAATATATATATCTGAACGATCATGCGCATTCAACTGTGGATAGAAAAGGGCTCTATGTTCACAGTCAGCATAGCGAATCAGGAAATCAACCTTTTTTGTGAACATACAGCCTAAGGTGTGAGTCTGAAAGTGCTTTTCCATGCATTAGGGAATTCCCTCATGCAAATAAACAGTGAGGCAGCAAGTTTAAGAAAAGGTTCCTGAGGTGGACATGTGACAGCTGTACATTGATGTTGATTCATAGAGCATGTGTTTTAAGTCTGAACACCACTTGGTGATAGTGATGAACTCAGCACCTGACGTGACAGGAACCCCTGTAATGATGCATATGGTCTCTGCACAAAAAAGATAAAATACAACAAAATGTATGCAAGATGTATGCAAAAATGGTTGTTATTGGTTGAAAAGCATTCTAATCATCATGAGGTTTATTATGGTATCAAGCTATTCCTGCTTACTTTTTACTTTAGGATTGTCCTCAAATCACCTCATTATTGCTCTAATAATGAGAATGCAAAATTTGCTCCATGTTCTGCTTTATGTTGTAAAGGTACTGGAATGGGTCAATGCACTGTTTGTGATGGGATTTCTTTAAAGCAAGCAAACAATAAACCTTTAGGCCCACCTCCTCTC
Organism: Beaufortia kweichowensis; assembly: GCA_019155185.1. Lineage (NCBI taxonomy): Eukaryota > Metazoa > Chordata > Actinopteri > Cypriniformes > Gastromyzontidae > Beaufortia > Beaufortia kweichowensis. The sequence goes on from CM032807.1 coordinate 13,993,745, forward strand.
TGGTTGAGATAGTGGATGCAGGGGTATTGGGCATGGAACCTGGCGAGGTGGTAGTTCCCATGCCTGAGGATGTCTGCGAGTCACCATCCCCTGCTACATCATGGATTTCACGTGCAAGAATGGCAAGATCTTTGGCCAGGTCTTGACTAAGCCTAAAGTGAATGAGTATGATTAATGGGAAACAAAATCATAAAATACTATTTATGTGCAATTATAGCACCTATATTATTCCCATTGACAGCGTTACAACATTCATTGAATAACCTGGCAATCTCTGCACTGTGAGTAGACCAGTTCTGGAAGTGTTCAATCTGAGCCTCATCTTCCTCTGTTTCAAAAGAGCCACTTTTTAGTCTCATTTGAATGCTCTTCTGTGATGTCTGAGTCCCAGCTGAAGCATGGGAGCGCTTGTGTTTAGAGTTGGAGTTAGTCCCAAACTCCTCTTCTGAGGTAGAGGAATAGTCTGAATTCTTTTGTCTACGCTGGGAACCTTATGTTTAAATAAAAAAAGATTGAAGCCAAACAAAAACATGATTTAAAACATTAGGGTTACAATATTATTATCCGTAATCATTTTGTCACTTCAATGGTCTTACACTATGTCCTAACCAAACACAACGCCAAAACACATAATAAAAGGTACCTTTCCAAGTTTAAAAGAGTTTTGTCCTAATTAGCCATGACAACGATATACGATGAGTGGTGGTGGACTTTATTTTGGGGTCAGTTTCTATTTTTGCGATTAACAGCTCCGCCCACACAGCGAACTCATTGGATAAAAGTCTGCAACTCATGAATATTAATCGCCAAACGTGGATGAAAAGAGACTGATTATAAGTTTAGAATCAGAAATTATATGAAAAGTCCCTCAAATTTTGTTAGGAAAGTCATCAAAAAAATCACAGCATTCGGCATCACAGAAGTCATAAGAATACAGGATGCACTGTATGTGCACGTTCCTTAGCTCAGAGGCTGTGTTCTAACTGGTTGTGTTTTGTGATTGTCACGCTTTTTCTTACTCAGTGTGGACAGTCAAACTGCTTATTGACGAAATCATATCACGTAACGTTTGGTTAGGACACAGTGTTAGGTATAGAAACACAACCATAGATGAAGAGCATACTGAGATTTGAAAAATCATTCAACACATACTCACCAGTTGTGCTACTGTGTTTAACTTGGTTGGAACGGGTACGAGTGGAGGAGTACTTTCCCGTTGATGGAGTCCCTTTACCACCAGCTTGTCTCGCCTCACCTGAAGCTCCTTTCCGTGCACTGCTATTCGTCTCTGCAGAACGGTTTGAAATTCCATGCTTGCTTGAGGTGGACTCATTGTCACTTGGAACAGTAAAGGACCTAGTGCGCTTCCGAGGCATGGCAAGAATATCCAGCCTTGAGAGTTTCTTTCCTTCGTTAGGAGTCTTAGTGTGGTCAGATGTCTGAGAAGCACGGTCTGTCTCGGCTCCCTCATTGTCAGAGGCCTCACCTAGTCGGGCTCGACGGAGCATGGAGGCACGTGTTGGTCTTGGGGCTGAAAGGCTATTGGATCGGGTCAGCACCTGATGGCCTCCTTTAGTCGCTCTATTGGGATCCTCTTTCTGCAAAGGTGCCGTGAATTTCTTGCGACCATTGGGCCTTGAATTTGACTCATGATCAGAAGAAGCAGTTTCAGGCAAAATCTGCTGACCATGCTGATTCTCTGAAAGATCTAAAGAACCACGGTTACCAGCACTGCGACGGAGTTGGAGGCGACGAGTTAATTCAGCTTTACTGGTTTCGGCTTTATCTGCAGAGGTGTGATTTTTGCGTTTTTCTGATAGTCGCTCACGGGCTGTAGGTTGTCGTCCTTTATCTTGTGCAGATGAACTGGAAGATGTTTTTTCTTTACGTTGGTCATTTGTGGTGGTGCGCTTCTTAGGTCCCCTAACAGGTGCGTTTTTACTGCTGACCATGCTTATAGTACTGGCAGTGTCAACATCTGATTCACCAGAGAGGGAGTCCTCTTGAGCAGGAGAACTCCCCTTTTTCGATCGTTGACTAGATCTAGATAATATTTCTTCAGGTGACACTAAAGACCTCTCTGCTTCCTTAAAAAAGGGGGATGTATCTCGAACAGGTTCTCCCGAATCCAAACTTCTCAAAGCAGGATGACTGGAGATATGTGGCAGTTTCTTGACCTGGATGTTGCCACTTGGCCTATCTTTGGTAAAACTCTCCTGTCTCACAAAAGAGGTTGAGGTCTCTTTGGTGGGCACCGCATCTCGGTCATGGGTCTGAAGATTTGGTGCTGACGAGTTGGGCTTCACTGGCCGCTTAGACTCATGGCCACTTAGGTGTCGTATCAAGACAGTGGTTGGAGGCATCTTGGGAGAAGGGTCTCTTTCTGGCTGTGACTGTATAGGACTTTTGGATGACTCCGACCTGTAGGAACCATCCTCAGAGCCAATATAAAATGATGTGGGTTTGGGAGTGGGTGATGGCAACTCTCTGTTTTTGGATTGGTTTGCTCTTTCAGATGGCGATTGTGCTACAGTTCCTTTTCTTCCTTGGCTTCTTCCACTCCTATCAAGGATAGAGCTGTCATCTGAACGGCTGGTGTCACTCAGACTGTCTGGGTCCAAATCGTCTTGTACACGAAGCCTCTGAGTGCAGTCCTGCTGCTGCGGTGCTCTGGTACCTTTCTCTGGTGGCTCATAGTCCATGTTCATCTCATGACGGATCAAGATACTAGGGGTTGTGTTTTCAAGTTTGTCTCCAGGTGGAACCTGGGGAAGTAGTCGTCTTGTCCTGGAACCTTGACTGCCCTCGGATTCAGAGATGTCTAAGCTTTGACTAACCATTATTGTCACTCGGCCATCTTCAAAATCAAAACAACAAAAATGATTATTAGTAAGCTTGGCTATTTTTTAGCAAACTTTCTTGCTTATTCATAGCAAAACATTGTCACTAAATGTACCTCTGTCTATAAGTCCACTTTGGGGTGGAGTGACCACGGATCCTTGAATAGCCCCAGAGTCACTGTAAGTGTCCGCTAGGCTGGCCCAGCGTGAGACCCATTTAGGCCCACTTACATCAGGGTGTGCCTAAATTATAAAAAGGGTAACAGCTGATAATAACTTCATCTAATAAAATATTAGATGGGTAGCAAATAATAACAAATTTATTATTTGTTTTCTATGACAGGTTGCATAATCCTACAGTATTAAAAGAGGGAGCATTACTTACCTGCTGAGCAATAACTTTATCCCCACTATGGCCATGTGCTGATGTCGACATTACACCAGCTGGCACACCATGGCTATGACCAAAGAATGCCTGCTCATCTTTCCCATCATCGATTACAGGTCTATAAACTCCAACAGTCTGACCACTGTATTCTGGTGCATCTAACACTCCAAACACCTTTGAATCAGATATGTACTGATATTATTTTCATATTATTACACTGGTAATGCCTCTATTTCACTTGTCAAAAAAAAACAAGGTCGCACCTGGTCAATCATACTTCTAGCCTCCTCTACTTCTTTATCTTGCGACTCTGTCTCAATAGTGTAGGTGCCAGCATCGCTTAGACTATCCTCCTCCTCGGTTCGTGTCACCCTTGAGCCCTTAGTGTCCACACCACTAATACCCAGTGAAGAAAACTGGGGCACAGATGACCCAGCTGGGCAGACTGGGGAGGTAGTAGAAACTGCACCCCTCCCAGGAGCATGGGAAAGGACAGAGACAGGAGAAGATGCTGGGAGAAGAGTCTGGGATAATGCCGGCAGCTGGGATGGAGAAGATGGATAGGATATGGATGAGGGTCCTAAAGGTTCTGCTGGGGAGGGCAAATGAGTGTGGGATGGAGACATCATTACAGGTGGGGCAGACATCGGTGGTGGGGATGTTTTTCCTGTATCCTTCAGGAACTCTGCAGCAAATTCTTGAGCTAATTTGGACTTCTTGCCTACACTTCCGAAAGGCTTGATGGTGATGGATGGTGTAGAGCGAGATGAGGTCCCCGAAAGAGATGTGCTGCTCCCACTGTCTTCTGTCTTATCTCTCTTCAGTGAGCTTGACCTCTGTGAACTTCCATGACCTGAACCTTTTAGAGGAACAGTGATTTGGTGCGTTGGAGGAACGTGCCCATGAACAGAAGCAGGCCTTTCACCATGAGCACCACCTTTGCGTCTCTCTAGTTTGGCCTTTAATGCAGAGTAGGAGTCAGCATGTGCAGAATTGTGGGTAAAGGACTGGGACCGCTTTTTCTAGGATTATCATCAAAGAACTCAATGATGAAGGCCTGTTGGGTGTGTGGTTCAGGGTGAACGGGCTTAACCTCTGTTTGAGGAGGAGAGGAGGCTTCATGGACAGGATGAGCCTTGCTTTCCTCAAGTTCTGGTTGAGCATGTTTGGGGGGTGAGACTGACTGAGGATAATAAGATCTCTGCATTGGGATGGACGGCTGAGACAGCACTGATTCAGACGGTTCAGATATCTTTGATTGCATTGATTGGTGCGACTGTACTGATGATTGTGATTGCACTGAATGATGAGACTTGCTACGCTTGTCTTTTAATACTGGGTCCTCTGAATCACTCTGGGTTCCATCTTCATGATGATGTCCTATATAACAAATTTCAGGTATAGTTTGTAGCAGTACTACCCAGGGTTAAAACTAACCCGTGGTTAAAAATGTCATTTGTTTAAATCCTTAATTTGTCATTAAAAGCACAGAAAAAAAATAGTTCTACAGAAATCATAGCTACTGTACATTTATTTAACCATGTTAGTGTCGTACATCTGTGGTTTTACCTATTTACTGTACAGCACTGCACAACTTAACTACAGTTACAATGACTACTACTATAATACATATTTACAATATGTTCACCAAAGTTTTGTCTTACCTTTGAGTGTCCTAATATGCATTGCCAAGTCACTCTTAGTGCTGTACACATCCTCACATGGTGGTGGCCTGCACATCATGCTGACATCACTCTGTACAAGCCAATCTGCTACTTTGCTCTCAGCTGAAAGAACCTCTGTGGGTGTGGCTGCCAGAGCTTTACTGGACGGCTGCTGTTTGCTCCGCTGACGAGAGGAGAACTTGGTTACATGATCCTTGATTTTAATTTTGCCTGGCATGCAGTCATCAAACTCGATAGTGAAAGAAGCATGACTCTGGACAACTGGAGGTGTAGAAGTCAAAGAAACATTGGTGTCTTTGGTTGGGATGTCGATAAGGTCTCCTGCTGGCGATTTGGGCTGGACATGGGACTCCTTTGTTGGGATTTCGAAATAGCTGGGCTCCCTGTTATACAGGAAGGCTGACTTGGCCTGGCTGTCACGGATCTCCTGAACAGAACCACTGAATTCATCCTCAGCTGTAGGGCCGTCTTTAGTAACTTCTGTCAACAAACACCCACACCAAACTGTAATTATGGTAATGCGATAAACGTCCATGTGAGCAACATATAAAAGTGTGTGGAAGGGAAGATAAGTGCTAACCTGAATGACTGTCACCTGATTTTCGTACTTCATTGAGTGTTCCCTTGTTAACGGGGACTTCTTCTCCCCACCACGATGGCTGGCCATACAGCGGTGTGGGACGGGGTGCAGGGGCATCTAAAGATGCACATATACAAACATAAACTTTAAAACAGACTGTGTGAGGGACAAAGCCTTTTTAGCTTCCGAACTTTCGTCGCTAGAGAGGCCATATTGAGCATTGCAATCCCCCCATTCCAAGTAATAGCACTGCCCCATCTTGTTAATACATATTATCTTTGGTGTGCTAAGCACAATGTATTTAACAAGCAATTAAATAATCTTAATTTCTTTGTTACTTGTTATCTATCTTAAATGATCTAATTAGATACATATGTATATGCAGTGGGATACATACTGTAACAGTGGGGTCCAAAAATCTTAGAGCGACACATTGAAAATCACTGATTTTAAAATGTATTTTTGATAGGATTTTGAAAAGTCCTAATGCTAATAGAAGCATCTGCACTAATTGCTTCAAACTTTTGGAGCCTAATCTATAAAGCAATAATGAAATTCTCAGCATCAGACTGAAAGATCAAAGAGTCATGTGGTGTATGTTAACAGCCAGTGATGGGCCATTGATGGGATGTGTCAGTTCAGTGCCTGCAGCTTTGACCAAAACATGAGGATTATCTTTAGCATCTGTCAACTGAGATTCAGCTGGGAGGGGTCTCAATATAAACCAGGCCGCTATAGAGCAGTGGTGCAGATAAACACAACGGCTAGATTAAAGGCAGAATGTTACAGTCAGTCACAATAGGTATTTTTCTCTCACTCTTGGACGTTTTTATCACTCACCAGTGACACTTTTGCGTTCAGATCGCTCTAATTTTGATTTCTCTTCTTGCAGGTTCTGTTGTTTTTCCTCTGTGGCTTTTAGGCCCATCTGGAGCTGACTGGTGTATTTCTCATGCTACAACAGCAGGGGGCAGAAAGCCAAAACAATTCAATATATGATCTTAATCATTTATATATTACTATTTATAAACTATGAAAAAATGTTATGTTGATGTTGATTACTTTTTGTTGTTTTGAAAAAGAAATATTTTTAAATCATGATGGAGGAAGACTAAATAAATACGTGAGATGTTTGTTTTCTTAACTTAATTTCATATAAAAATACTGTGATACATATTTGAAATTGATCACACTTTTTCAACATGAGCATAAATGTCACACTGACAAAAGATGTTCCTATTTAAACATTTAATTTGAAATAAATACATAAACAACGTCAAACAAACATACCTTAAGTGCCTCTTCAGGGACTTTATGTTGACTCTTCTCAAGGACATACACATGGGAATGTGCTCCATGTTAAGGCAATACACCACTAATTATTACATTTGTATAATTTTGTACCAAAATAAAGTCTGGTCCACTGTGTTCTTTATAATTGACAAGAACCATCCAATTAGACAATAAGCAGTCATTTAACTGGATTGTAAAAAAACAGTAACTAACATCAGTCCTTTCTGTGAGTATTTTGCCTATTACAGTCATACAGTTGATTACTTGAGGCCCAACAAAAAAAAAGATATCATATCCAAAACGAACACTGTCCGACAGCTTGAGGGTTATATATGTTTGGTCCGGAATTCTCAGGTCATTCACAAAGGTCTGAAAAACACATAAACATGTAAATACTATATAAATGCAAATGTAAATGTCATCTTGAAATGAGTAAAACTGCATATGACTGTACCATTGTCTTTCATCTAGATGTTTTTGCTACAGAAATCTTGTAATGTTAAGACAAACACGTAACTTTACATTTAGAAGAAGTGTCAGTGATTAAACTTTGCTGTTTAATAAAACCACATATTCTAAAGTTAATCCTTCACTGTGCAGTGTGCGTCATGTAAAATATCTCTCTACAGCCCAAATCGTGCCAAAGCATAAGGATTTAAGTCTGTTCACAGGGTTAATTGATCTTCTCTGTACTGCATTGAGGACATCAGCATTATCTTTTAGCTGAAGTCTGCAATGGCATACAAATGAAACATTGTATTTAAGGCAATAGGGCTGTAAGTATTTTCAAAAGCAACATGCAAGGACAACCGTTCACCTATAATGTAATAGATGTCACAATGCTCACATATTTTTGTGACAATTTCTCAAAAATGACATGGTTGCAGTATTTACCCCATTTAAACTCCCCAGATCCTTGACCAGGTGCTCATCTGTGGCTGGGTTATAGTTGATAACAGCATGCTGTTTATCCACACTACGAGACTGAAGGAAGAAAACAACTTTTTTATAATTGAAAAATCTACAAAAGATATTAAACAATGAAGATTAACACAAAGCACATTTCTTTGCCTCTATTAATCAAACACGGTTTGTATAAAAAAGGTCTTACACTTCTGAGTGTGGATTGAAAATACTGTGGAAAAGTAGCCATGCGTTTAATTTACTTTCAAAGGTTTAGCAATGACATTTCACACATGGGAGCTTTGCTTTGAGACAGCTATGTGAGTGCCGCAGGGATGATGTATTTTTGTTGGCAAACCTGGAAGTTAAACTGGCTCCCCTGACAAAAGGATTTTCACAAAAAGTTTATGATACTTGCACGTTTTGTCTATTAGGATAATCTTCACAAGTGAGCACAGCATTTTGAAGCCTAAATACAATCGCCAGCAATAAAAAGCTAATCTTATGTTATAAATGGATTGCACATGGTAAATCGACAGTAACATCACCACCAACCTTCCAACAACAAGTTTTTTACATTTTGCGCTCATTTGTGAGATTGTACAACTTCGGGTCGCACTTAGCAATTTGTTAGCAAACGACTTTCCAAGACACGAATAAGCCTTCAAAAATTGCAAGCCAGGTTTTACTGGTGTGTTTTATGTTTATGAGCTTGTGTTAACCTTAGTAACCCATTGACTTCAGGTCAACATCATCCCTGCGGCAAACTATTATCATAAAGTAAAAACTCTTGTGGAATGGAACTCTATTGCTAGTCCGGGTTTACGTAAAGGCTACAGTTTGTCCGGTCAGAACAATGATGACTCAATTAGATTCTCCAAATGGTCTTTATTGAGTATGTATAGATGTGTGGTTATCAACTAAACTATCTACAATATTTTACCGATCCTCCTTGGCTATTATCATCCACCCGCTTTCTTCTCCGTTATTTTGCCACATGGTGACAAAAGGAAAAGGTGACCACATTTTACATAAAGTCTAAAGGATCTCAAATTATTTTACTTTAACATATCAGTCAGCTGAACCTTTATTTTCTCACCCTCACGTTGATCAATGTTGTCTAACTGACTTACAATGCAATAAACAAAGTCAAATGTATGTTGTTATTTAATGATAATCTACTTTTCTGAGTGTTTCAAAACGGAGAACAAAAAAGACTTAAAATCTATATGTTTAAATCTATATGTCTAATGGCACTGCATTATTATGATCTACTAATTATACCACTGATGAGCTGTCCGTGGATATCCATTTCAAGCTTTCTCATTCATCTTTATGTGCTGTTTCTGAACATGATTTAGAAGTAATAAAGATGTTCATATTCGGCACATTATTATGTTGTTAACTGTTTAATCAGATATGTGTATTTAAAAACATACACTAAACATGCTTCTTTGCAGTCAGTCATGCAAAATGTGGTAACTATGGCAACAGCTGCTGATGCACTGACAAATGTGCCGAGGGATGCCAGGAAACGTGGAAATTCTACCTGCAGCATCAGCTCGCAGTCTTCCCGGCCGACAAAGATCATCTCCCGTGGCAGACGGTGACGAGTACCAGAGCTGCTCACTAGGAACCATGATGTCACACTCATCTTTGTTTTGGTGAAAGTCCCCTTTGCATCCTGTGGCATATAAAGATATATTTGACTTTGTTAGACTTTATGTTTACGACATAAGTATGTAGAGGGGACACCGGCTATACATGTATGTTAACTGAACAGGTCAAAGAAACAAATATACAGTAATAATGTCCACAAGAACAAATCTCTTCATTATTATCTTTAAGCTTGTTGTTGATGGTTTAACCTGATGAAATTGTTTCCTTGAATTCCTGAATTTCACTCTTTTTTTGTAATATGCTTAACCAGCAACCATTATTACTCAATCTTTCATCATTCTGATAAATGACAATAGCCGGATTATGGGATTTGTAAGGGTTTATAAATTCGACTAATGTATTAATTCACTATAATAATTGAATAAATTCAATTTAGTAAAATATAAACATATGGTTCACTATATTGGTAATAAATCAATTCTGTGAGAATTTATATTTTAAGTTTTGACTAACAATGTCACATCCACAATGCTGGAATTGACCATCTTAAAGACAATAAAGGATAAAATAAATAAATATACACCTGAGATCATTTTGAGAGATTTTGAGATATAGAGGGAGGATTTCATGCAGCAGGACTTCCTATGCAATATAATCATTTATCTCAACTAAGAGCTTATTGTTGATAAGAGGCTTATGGCCGATGAAAGCCCTATTCGGATGTAAAATATATTTTTGGAAATATGTTTTAAACGATCACAATAGGCTGTACTAACTTTACCAAAACCGGTTGAGTTTCCACGGTCCTTACTGTACATGCAGCCATCAGCAAAATGCAGTTAATGAATAATTTCATTTTCAGAAATAGTATTTCTAAACGATACATGCATGTTGAAGTCTTATTAGGCTATATGTATTATGTTATAAATCATAAGGGAAGATTGATTTTTGCCTCTCTTACATTGCTCTGCTGCTGTAAATGAGACGAAGATGTAAGAATAAATTCTTCATGTCGTTCCCGCGCATCCCGTTATTTTATTGTGCTAGTGACAACATTTCAGCATGCAGGTGTTAGATGTATTTTACGCATATTCTTTGTAAATCTACACATTTGAATTAAGGCCTATGACTGGTCCATACGTTCATCATAAGCGACTCGATACGGAGCAGAAATCATGATGGAGCGCGATCAGCTTCTGACACATATTATATTCATATTTTCGCCACGCATGAATGTGACATCAGCTTACATGATGAACCAAATCAAATATATTTGTAGAAATGTACACAAATGTATTAAGGTGGCTTCGTCTAAATCATTATCAGCTATATGTGCTCCGATCAAAAATGTACCTTACGGCGTATTGCTGTATTATTGCTACATATTACAACCATTTTCTGTTACTTTATCATTCTTGCATGTGGAAATGGGATAAATCAAGACGATTCTGGCCCTGTATCTACAACCGTCTGTCTGATGATGCTGAATATCCTCCGGCTTACCTACAGTACTCCAGATGCGCTGATCTGGCCTAGAGAAACAAATAAAACACCATCGATGTCTTCCTCTCGCCTTTCACAGCATCCTGATATTCGGTAAAATCCAGTTAAATGTCCTTGATTGTACAGGAGTGTCGCGGTTTCGTGTAGGCTACACCCTCTCCCGTTAAACACACATCATGCTGTCACGGCATCCGTGTCCAGCGCCGCCACCAGTGGATGTATACAGCAGGTTACTGCATCAGCTGATGCAGCATCTGACAGCAATTTTCATTCAATGCTGAGGTTATATTGTTGATAGAATGCATAAAATGCATTATATCGCATTGATAAACATGATGATAGCAATCGCATTAATGAACAATGAGCTAGGCTAATAACATACTGACTGAAATAATAAATAGGCGATTTGACATTAAAAAAGGCTATAATTTATACAGTTAACTTAGTCTTGCTACAACTGTGTTGCAGTGTTTTTTTACGTTTTATTAACACTGAAATGTGGTTTAAAATAATTAAATATAAAGCGTTAATATTTTGCTTTAATAACACCAGTGACGTCATCAGTATGCGTGCTTTATTTATATATTGGGCGTATTCAGGAGGCTTCTGTGAAGGTTTATTAAAATTATAAAGGTGACGACATGGACAAACTTTATGTAGGTAATGCTGAAAATACTGCATATTATAATTAATACATTAATAAAGTGTATAGAAACTTAAAGCACAATACATCACAGGTACTTGCATCTTATAAAATAAAATATTGCAATTAAAAAATTTTTTAGTCATGCTGGTCTGAACATACTCAAGTGTTATTTGTATTTTAATGATGTATACTATTTAAATAAATCACGTTTTATTTATTTTTAACTTAACTTTTAACTTAATTTAAATTTAAAGTTCATCATGACCATTCTGGGCATCCGTTCTTCTAAAAGTAAGAAATTCATGACACAAGATGGCCTTGAATTAAAAAGTTTATTTCTTAATTTTCAAAACATTGTTTTTCCCCTCAGTCAGCCGTCTGCTAAGAAGTAAATTATGAAAATAACTTAATTGTGAAAATTTCCCTTCAAAACCAGATCTGGTAATTTGAGTATGTGGTGTATCAATACAAAATGTTTCTTTTTAACATGAAGTACAAAAAATATACAAAATATAAAAGGAAAGAGATACACGTAGACCAGCAACTTACATTCAATATTATTTCTGGGTCTTCATTATTTATGGACCAAAGCTATTTTCTGAAATGTCTGGTCTGTGCAAATCTGATCAGATCTAACTTTCAAATTGTCATTTCAGTTTTTTAAATATGCACTTGCAGAGGGCTGCAACACATTTACAAATTATAACGGTCACATATAACAACTCAAATTTGCAGCTTATTCCATGACTTCATTTAAAACTTTTTATATAACTCTCCCAAATTTCTTAATATAACAAAACAAAACATTGAGATGAAAAAGATTGTTTTGCAGTAAAAAGGATCTTGACGTTTGTGTAACGAGTTCCTCCAAATATTCACAAATTTTACACAAATTTATAAAACTCTTATCATTTTCATAAAATGTAAGGACAGTGCTAATGATTGAACATGTTTTTTTGGCAATAGTGGGCTGATGCAACGTAGACTTTGTCTTCTGTATTAACAAATTCAGATAAATAGTCAATTTACTTTATTTCCTATCAAATCAATGATAATAAATGACTAAAAAATCGTAAATTGCATTAAATTGATAGTAAATATTTTTATACATTGCGTGGACATAAAAAATAATTAATCCTAGTTGTTCTACACTAATCCTACAGGTTGAATTTACATGCGGAAGTGTGTGTTTTTAAAAACGGTTCTGCTTTTTTGGTTTTAAAAGAGATTACATTGTCATATTTTAATCAAATTTCAGCTCATGGCTTTAAAGTTCATGCAAAAAGTGCAGCCCTCAATGGCACAATGTGTCAAGGCATTATTACCGCCTCACACTACAGAATTTTTACATGGATCAAAAAGATCGATCTGCTAGTCTGAATAGACAATATTCTGGAAAATGCATTGAATTAACTGAGAAAATGATCAAATGTACAATGGGGATTCAAAAATCAAATCTAATCATTTGAAATGATTTTACAAATAGAAATGCCTGCCAGCTGGTATTATAGTCTGACAGTTAACAAGTACCGCTATGTTTTTTAATCTGTAAATCATAATTTCTTTGGTATTTAGGTAATAGTACACAAACAATGAAACGCTACCTTAAGTCATACTTAAGGACCATATTTTTAAGTTAAGTTTTAGTTTAACTGAGGTTTTAGAAAACAAGGAGGGCTTGTGGGTTGTGGTTCACTTTGACATCTTGTTTGTTTGCTCTCTCCATCTAAAACCAGTAATACTGTATGTGGTACTCTTATTGTTGCCGTTACACAGTAGTGTATTTTGGGGTGACCTACATCTCTAGGGACCACAGAATTATATTGTATCCTGGTTTCAGAAATCATAGCAAATTAATGTTTTGGAATAGAGAATCAGGTTTTAAAAGTGTGACAATCGTAACGTACATTAAAGAACAATAAAAGGACAGTTTATGTAAATGAAATCATAAATATCCATGTGCTACTTGAAGACAAATGACAGAAAACAGAAGCAATTCTGTTTTAAACAAAGCATGCCAATGTGCTATGCTTTATGTAAGATAAGACCAAATTAGACCACCAATGGTAAAATCGTGAATCCAGTTTAGGGGGGAACTATTCAAAGAATGGAACAGATACAGCTGCTAATAAATTATCAGCAGTGCTTTAGGGGAAACGTGTGTAATTGTGCAGAAACTGCATGTGTGTTTTAAAGCATTTTTGTTATGCTGTGCCACTGGCAGAGTATGAGAACTGTGGGAAATGGGGTCTTCTGTCACTGTCAAAAGACTCCATGTTTTCATCTGAAAAACAAACAAGAAAAAAACAAATCATCTTTTGTATTACAACTGTTTCCACATTCACAGGTGTGCGTTTCAGTATACCCCTGGAGGTACATGGAAAGATTGAAGAAGATGGTACATTGATTTTATTTTTAAATAAAAAACTACAAATGAACATTTATTAAAATAAAAATATAAGAACTGTTAAATGATTGTGTAATTTGATGCTGTCAAATGTATCTAATCACAGTCTAGCGATTTATAGTAGTTTATTTCCTAAAACATTTAGTTTATTTTTAAAGCTGCCATCTTGTTTGGTAACCTTTTGGTTAGATATGAACAACAATTAATTACTAAGCAACTACATAAAATATTCTGATGATGAGATTACAATAATGATTTATAAAACAGTTAGTTCCAGTCCTTTATTCAGATTTTGCCTCATTTAGCCCAAAATTCTTCTTAAAGTAGACAGTAGACTTTATTTTACTTAATACAGTGCTATAGAAATAAAATTGAATTAGTTTAAAATAAATAATGAGCTATTTCTGGTTTGATAACAACAATTGGGAAACAGTGCCATTAATAATGTAATAAAAGCTGACCAATGGATTTGATTTTCATTTTAGTTCTTCATTCAGTAACCTAAACAGCATCACCACTAGGTGGTGCCATCAGCATCAATACAAATGAGAGATTATAAGACAAGACATGCACCTTGGCCTGGGGGAGTGATGGTGATGGTCTGCCCTGTAAACTCCACATCAAAATAGCGAGTGTCTGTTTCTGAGGTTACCTGGGGCTTAAAAGGTGGAACAAGCTGTGGAGACACACAGAAACAATGTTATGTCTCCAGTTATAACCCAAAGACATTTATCTGCATTAAATGACTACATGCTTTTATTACGCACCTTCTTCTCATAAACATCTTTCCACTCAATTCCTGCAAAGAATTTATGCAGCATGATTTCTTTTGCATCGTCTGGCCCTCCGCCTAACCTGCAAAGAGAAATAACAACAACGCAAGGGATAAACAACAACATTAGTGGTTTCACTCGTGTTTCACATCTTTCTAGCATTTCTGAGCAATTTTGCAACTTTATATTGCAGCGCTTTTCTCACATTACTTGTCTCCTTAGGGCGTATCATTTATGTTGTTGCATTACTCATTTTCCTCACTTTCCTTTGAGATTCTAGTTGCTGGATCAATAATTGCTGTTGCTATGTCACAACAAAGTTTCCTTTTTCATTGCAATGCCGGAAGCATAGAACATGACCTGATATATATGAAATAGCAAAAACTGAAAACATCTAATACTTGGCATTTCAAGTGATGTTATTCATCAGTATCTTACAATATATTCATCCCTGCTCATCAGGTATACTCTTAAAAAAATCCATGTACATTAAAAAAGCATTAAGGGCATTCAGAGAGGTCTCTCACCGCTGTTTCGGGTCCTTATGAAGCAGGCCTGACAGCAACGATTTTGCCTCTGGTCCAAGTGTGCGTGGGAAGCGGATCTCCTCCATAAGGATCAACTCAAAGAGCTTCTCATGATCCTGGTTATAGAATGGCAACCGGCCGCACATCATCTCGTACATGACCACACCCAGTCCCCACCAGTCCACTGCTCTACCATAATCATTGTCCTCAAGAACCTGAGAAAAAGCATTTATTTTCAGCCTAAAACACTGAACGGAGTAGCTTGTGTTGGTACGTGCCTGGAAGCAAAACGCATGGTACTGGGGAAAAGATTACTTACTTTTTATAATTTAATTTGAAAATATTACTATTGTAATTTGTACAGAAATTTGTCATTTGTATGTTCTAAAACAGCCATTCATCTTTTCATCACGTTTAATTACCTCTGGAGCGAGATACTCCGGTGTACCACAGAATGTCTTCATTGTAGCTCCCTCTGTAATTCCCTCTTTACACAGGCCAAAATCAGTGATCTTGATGTGTCCATCCTTATCCAGCATTAGGTTTTCCAGCTACCAGAGAATAATTACATTCCTTATAATGTTACATTGACACAATAAGCAGCATTACAATTGTTACAATTTTAAATATTAAACATGATTCCTTTCAGGTTTGATTTCCTCACCTTCAGGTCTCTGTAAACCACGTTTTTCTCAGAATGGAGGTAGTCTAACGCCGAGACGATCTCTGCGCCGTAAAACTTTGCTCGTTCTTCTGAAAATACTCGATCTCGTGATAAATGAAAGAAAAGCTGTAATATAAAAATAAAACTTATTGGAATTTTGAATGTTATATAAAATGGATTATATTCACTTACTTTATTCCAACATTACAATTGTATTCATTTCATCAGCTTTTATTAACAAACACTGCTAAGCTTCACCTTTAAAAGAGCTCACCTCTCCTCCGTTTGCATACTCCATAACAAAACATAAACGGTCATGAGTTTGAAAAGAATACTTCAGACCCTGTAGAGAAAGTGATGACATATGATTTAGTTGTCATTTTTTCTATTTCTCAAAATCGATTTTATTTTATTTATTAAAAAATAAATGTATTCCTCAGTCAAAAGATGCATTTACAGTATGAATACAAAATAAAACTGCAAAAGCCAGACAAACCTAATTTAAAATACATTTTATTTTAAATATAAATTTTAATTCTGGAATCAATTTATAATTAATATATTACACCATCTGTCTGTATTTTACTAAAGCCCTGTTGATAGAGTTGATAGAGACATCAAAAATATCAGGTCTGTGCACAAGTTATCTATTTAAAAAAAATGGAAATTTACTGGTGTGACGAAACATTATAAATGTTTTTGAAAAGCAACATACTTTGTAGGATTTCTGTGAAGTAAAATAAAGCTAATCAGAAGCAACAATACTCAACAAATGGATAACTGCTCCTCAAAGAATATAAAATAGTAATTTGCAACGCAATCTAACGGAATACGTATGTATTATAGGAGTTGGCTAATTCGCACAATCTCATTCATACGTTTTAGTACGATTTGTCTTCTCCCCAGTAACGCTAGGGGCTCCTTTATCGTTGCCTTTTTCCTACTAATCGTACTTTTTTGTACGAGCTTACATTGTATGCATTTATCGTACTGGCGTGAGACTAGTGTAAAAGAATCACTTTCTGATTGTGACTGTGTAAAGTTATACCCAATCTTTTAACGTTGTTGTCATATCAATATACAGTAAGGCTGCTAAAAATCATTCACACAATAGGTTCAATGAAAGGAGAAGCCAATGTGATGTCATTTAAAAAGCACGGTTTACAAAGAGCAAACACCACGGACAGGAATTAGATGGATGACGTAACATAGAAGTTCATTCACCTACAAAAGTTTTCCCAATTTAAAAAATAAATTTTCGATGAGCCAAAGTTCTTATCCAACATAACATGGCATAATGCCACAAATCCTGTCAACACAGCTTAACTTAGCAGCTAACCCTGGAAAATTATTTTAATATGACATTTATTAGTGTGCATGACACTGTTCATGTTTATATATTGCTAAAATGTTCCAACTTTAATAAAATCAGCTTACTGTTAAGAAAGGGTGTTTGGAATTCTGAAGAACTCGGTTTTCGGTAAGTGTGTGGGCTACCTCATCCTACAAAGTAAATAAAGACACAATAAAAAAATTAATTACTTTTCAACAATATTGGACAAAACAAAGATTTAGAATAAACAAGTAAAGACAAAAGGACCTACTTTTGCTACTATCACCTCCTTCTTAAGGATTTTCATGGCGTAGTATTTTCCTGTGGCTTTTTCCTTCACTAAGATTACCTTCCCAAAAGTGCCTTTGCCCAAGAGTTTGAGGTATTCAAAGTCATTCATTGTCTGGTCAACATAAAAATAAGTCATTTACAATATACTGTAGTTACAATAATCTTATGACTAATTACAATGCAAGGTACAGAAGAGATTATTTAAAGCATAATTCACAGATCGATTCACCATCGGTTGACTGACATTGAAATAATTTAACCTGTTAACTGTCACCGTTCCTCAGGAGAAACACCAATGTTATTTCCCTATTCACTTTAATATTTCATAGTTGAATTTTAGTCTAATCATGACAAAAAAAATTTATGGAAATGTATAAAACTCAAGATGAAATATTTAACAAATTTTCATAACAATAAACAAACAAAAAAAATTATGTTACTGTAATTTATAAAAAATACCTAAAATGAAACATTTTAAAGACCTAAATTTTTTTAAAATATATAAATATATTTTAAAAATATCTAATATCTCAAAATGTAAAAAACTGTAGTTCCGTGCATTTTCATGTGCATACACAATTTCTGCTGTGATAGTTATGAGGTTAAACATTTTTATTTTTGACAAAATTATGACTGTAAAATATAAAATTTTGCTTTTTGCCATATTTATAGAAACAGTAGAGAGAGGGCAGACAATTATGGGAGAGAGAAAATGAATTTTGGAACATCACAACATTATATATTCAATACCGCAACGTTATAGAAACGTTAATATTCTATCAATGTTTAAATGGATACAAACTTTTCAAAATTAGTCTCTTGAGGTACAAAACAGAAGAATGATCAACTAACAACTCACTATGTATTAACAACAGCTAAAAGTAACAATGGTTCTGTATAAGGAAACTGTATTTTAGCATGATTTGGGCCTCATGTGAATGTTGACTGCTGTCTTACCACTTTAAGTCGAGGTTTGGACAGGTACATTTCCATTGGATCAGGTGAAGAGTCCATTCTCTCCTCCTCTTGCTTCTGTAGACTGTCTGCCACAGCCTGGATGGCCTTTGTCCATTCCTCTCTACACAAAACAAAATAAACAAATACAGTAATTGATGAGTGCAAGCATGCAAATGTGTTTTTTTTTTAATTGCCAAGCTACAACAATGCATTCACATTTGTGTTTAGACATCACTCAAAAGGAAACGTCCTGGCTAAAATGAAATTCTGGACACACTGGCCCAAAAACTACAATTACGATCTGTCAAAAATCTGTCAAATCGGTTGTATACAAACTGACATAAAATAATATTAAATGAAAAATGATTAACAATAAAAGATGTGGGATTGTAGCGTTCAATCCCTGGGATAAAACTTTTTACGTGACCAACCTTTCCTCTGGGGTCTCGACATGAAAGGTGCGTTCAATAACAGTAGTCCACTGCAGGCACCGGATGATGAAAGTGTTCGGCTTTGGCCTCTCTGTCTTCATCAGCTGACATTCTGAGAAAAAAAAGAGAAAAAAGCGTGTCTGTAGGTGTGTTTTAGCTATTTTAGAGTTCAAATGAGAGAAAGATACAATAGAAAATTTACTTCAAACTTGCACCTAAAAACAAAATGGTTACTTACGGGCCACAGAGAAGTTATTGAGTGGAGTTTCCAGCTGGTCAACGTCTTGCGGCCGCTCTTTGTACCCAATAAATGTTCCATCGCTTTTAAGCAGGAAATATCTTGGCCTCCATGTTTTTATGTATTCGCCTAGAAATCCAAAAAAAACAATACAAACAGCATGAGAAAGTATCATCTGTAACTACTGTAATTTATGGTATTTCACAACTAATAAAATAAAATTGTATACATTTTAAGAGCAATATAGACTCAGAATAACTGAATAAACCCAAAGATGGACATAAATACTTTTTAAATATCGGGCCATTCCATGTCAACCTAAACATAAAAAAACCCAAAGGTCTTTACCAAAGGTTTTAACTATACTGATAGCTCAGATGTCAAAATTTGGTTGTTTAATATCCATGTAAGGTCTCTCTTAAATATTTTAAGGCATTTTTTATATTTAAAGCATGATTTTTCATAGTCAGGTAAAGTGGTGTTTTTATAATTATCACATTCATAACAGTCCATATTCCTTGTGCACATAAAAATTTAAATAAAATATTTAAAATATACTATTTTATGTTCTTTGAAGAGTCATCTCTTCTCCAGTTGTTGGGTATTGTTGCTTCTGGTTTGTGCATTTTAATTCACAGAAAAGTATGTTACCTCTTAGAAATGTGTGTTCTTTTTTGTCACACCCATAATGCATGTATTTACATTTTTTGAAAAGAAACTTGTTTATAGATTGATATTGTTCGATGTCTGGACTCTATCAAAATGGGATTAGTAAAATATATTTTAGATTAGTAACAATATATCTGAAAATGTTATTGAAAATGTCACGTCTGTAACAGGTTATTATAGGCTGCCATCAGGGGAGACATCTGTGACCATTGGCGTTTGGTGTGTATTAAGGTCATGAGGCAAATAAATCCAATTAGGAAACAGGAACTACTATACTGTTACTATTTTTATTCTTACACAGAAGTATCATTGATAATTAAACACTTTCTGTATGCAGGCAGCATCAATGACCAGCAACAGCAAACCACACAGTTTAGAATTGTGACAGGCAACCACACGCAGGCTGCATCTCAACACCTACGACTCATCCATTTCTTTTCATTGGGGAAATACCCACGCTACTTTAAGATAAATAGTGAAGGGGCATCCCTGAACACTTACAAAGGGTGATTCCATCATAGCCAGTCTTTATTTGATCCTCTTATCTACAGCCATCAAAACAAACAGGAAACTGCTGTTAGGTTCTGAATAACTTGCTCCGAGATAAGCTTCACATAAAACTCAACCAGAGAAAAAAAACAAACATCAAATAAGAACAAGTATGACAAATGCAAGCGTACATTATTAATCACCCGAGAGGAGCCGTCAGTGTAAAGTCACCCACACGAACATTATTACACAGGATTACTCAAAAACAAAACAACAGTACAAGGTCATGATGTTGTTTGGGGTTTTCATGGTTGTATTTCTTTATTTTAATGTAGCCACATTAGTGGGACTTCTTGTAACCGACAGTCAGATTCTTGAAAACAGGAAGTGACACAGAAGATAACGTGGCCACACAAGCAATTTGAAAATGAGCTCCTGCTATTGCTGACTCATATCTGCACTGATATACACATTAAAACACACGCACACCATATCACACCATCGTCCAGTGTATGTCTGTGTTTTAACTGCGTGTGTTTGTCCATATTTGGCCCATTGAACTGATTTCAGGAGACTTCTAAGCTTACCAGGCTGTATTTTGTCCAACCAGACAAAACACACATTTTATTTTTTAATTTCAAATACATCCAATAATGTGGTTACCTAAACTAAAGTCTTAATCTGATAGCAGTTGTAAATAAAACAAAGGATACTGCACACAATAAAAAGCTCCGCTTAAATACATTTGAAATAATTGGACAGCCCATGTTAGACTACAGACTTCAATAATACTGTACATATTTTGAAAGATTTTTTCGGTAATTTGTATATCAAAAACTACTTAATGACACGTCCAATGTCACTCCCTTTTTTAAATAATTTTATAGATATAAATGGAAAATCCTAAACAAAAAAGTTATATTTTAAACATAAGATATGCATATATTATGCATACAATGGACAACAATTGAATAATCCCACTATTTTCTAAACCCTAACATTTTCCTAATATTGTGTAAAACCACCCTAAAATCAGTATTCTGAAATCTCTTTTGCTACAGTATTGGAGCAGGTGCAAACATGGAAAATAATTCAACATTTTCTCAAAACAAACAAACAACACATTTAAAAATACAAAACAAGAAATAGATTTAAAAAAGAAATCCTTGAGACATTATTTTTTCATTATCTAATTGCATATCATTTTATTGTTTATTTGAAAAGATTATATTATTATTAGATTATATTTACTGTTAAAGTAAACCCCAAAATTCAAGTAACAGATAAAGGTCAATTATGTGTTAGAAATGCTTTGTTGCATCAAGTAAAAATCAAGTCCCTTCGCCTGAGAAAGTTCAGCCCTGATATCCGATTTAAACAGCTCTCTGTGATGAAAAACAAATAGCCCAGCTCATCTCTGTGAGTATACATAATCAACGAGTTTGTGTGAAAATCGTTCTGCTCCACATTAAGCACTAAATGATTTCCTTCCGTTGAAGAACATCAATTAGGTTTATGGGCAGTTGAGTAGACGAACATGTTCAGTCAACACAGGAGATTAAAGTCAGGATTTAGATGAACATCTTCAAACCACACTAACCTTGCTAAAAGAATGAGCAAAAAGAAAAAAAAACCGACTAACATCAACAGATTAAAAAAATAATAATACAGCATCCTGCAAGCCCCCATGGCCACACATAGGGAAAAAACTCCACAAATCCCTTGTGGGCAAAACAAGCCTGCCGCCACACTAAGCAGCATAAATCCAGGCAATGCAGAGCTCCTTTTCATCTAGGCCCAGAGTGCCATTACGGGTGGTGTCTGTCTGCATAGCTGAACTGGAATGACCTTCACTACAGAAGCACACAGCTCTGCACTGTCCGGCAGTCTGTGCCTCATAGGCCCTGGCTAACTGTGGCAGGTAAACACCCGGAGTGCCTCAGGGTTCGATATTCAGTCCTCAAACTGTTTTCTGCTTGCCACACCCTCAGGGTTTCTCCTGCACGCTGTTGCGTCTGCCACTTTGGCCTGATGACTCTGATGCTCAGTGGTTTGCAGTGACAGACGTGCCTCAAAATTTCCATGCTTTGAGAAGTACAACACAGTACCGACCTCTTACCGACAAGTACAGTAGGAACATTTACTTGACAGGGTGGTTTATTATTATAACATTTCAAGTAGTTGAAAAAAAATACTGTTTATTTTTTACTTTTTAAATGAAATAAATAAAAGACAAACACAAAATTCCTTTGCATAAATCAATTTTTACATGGAAGCCAGACTGCAGCTTTTCTGTGATATAAAACACACTGCAATTAACATGGGATGTGCTCTGTACAATAAAAGTGAAGGATTAATAATTTTATCACAGATTTACTAAAGTCACCTAAACAGAACTCTTAATCAAACACACACACACACACACACACACACACACACACACACACACACACACACACACACTATGGAGTGGATAAACTAGAGTACGGTATACAGTTGCACTACTTTTGCATGTAGGATTTTAGCATATAAACCTGCATCTTATTCACTAACCACACCAGACACTACTGCATGTGCACAAAAATACAACAACTGTATTATGTACATGTAGATATATTTATATTGTCATTCTCTGGAACACAAGCACATCTCCTATATATATATTTAAGGGGTATTAGATTGCACACCAAAATCAGCACTATTTGCATACCATAGTTAATGCTAAATACAAAAAGGGACCTATACATTTCTTAGTTATCCAGGCACATTTTTAGAGATGTAAATAAGAATGAATTCAAAGGCGTTGCTAAGTGCACTTTAGGCCTGAATGCAGTCTGCTGCATCCTACATAAGTGAACACTTGGCCTGCAAGACGAGGAACTGCTGCATGCAAATTCTATTCTGCACTATATTATGAATGTGTTTGTGCCATTAACTGATTTGCATAGTTCTTTTCAGGTGCCAAAACAGTTAGTTCAATTCATTTTAATTAAATTGTCCCCTGAGTGTTCACAAGGATCAGAACCACTATGATAAGCAACACAATCTAAAGGCAATAATAGAATCAGACTGTTGGCTAGTTTCCCTCAAAAGACTAAACAGAGAAGCTGTACCTCGCTTATGCAGCCATCCCTCTTTCACAATGACAACTTCACTCATTGTGGCCAGAGAGAACTTGGAGCTGAAGGTGGGAACTGATTGATGTCTTCAGTCTGGACATTCAGCAGAATAGGTGGTCTGTAGGAAACAGAAAACAAAAAACTAAATCAAATGGCAGAAACAGACCTGGACACAAATTCTAATTTTAGTTTGTGGACCGAAGGAAAAACTTAAAAGCTTCACATTAATCATCTGTTGATATGAAACAGTTGGCTGAAGTTGAGCATGTGCAGTTGACCCCTATTAAAAGACATTATGAAATTATGATTATGATTTAGCCAGCTAAGCAGGATGCTCAATACACCCTTACAGACCTCAATAATGAAACTGGGCATATGCAACAAGGTAAAAGCCGACAAGCATCCACTCAGGAAAGATATGAACTGTGAACAGAGATGGATGAACGTAAATACTGTGCATGAATTTGCCGCCACAGCAGAGGGTTTCTGTAATTAGAAAGTGTCATGCACGTCTTACACCAATGAATTTATAATCAGTATAAATTGACCAAATTAAACAGCAACCATAATAAATAATAATGAATAAAAAAAATAGAAAGAAGTCTTACATTGTACTTTGATATATGACAGTCTTGGCCATGCTAAAAAAAATCCAACCAAATTGTCAACAGTCGAACGTTTGGACAACCCTACTCATTCTTTACTCAATCTAATACATCCTGGGTTGTCTTTTAAACTGTATCATCTACTGTATTTGAGAACTTTTATTATATATAATAATTTTAAACTAGTATTTACATATAATGAGAAATATAAATAAATGTGCAATATGTCTAACCCTATAAAAACTTTATTTCAAAGTTTTTGAAGTGATTTATTTTAATTTTATAGATCAACAGCCATACTGCATAAAACCAGTAGATCCCAGGCAACCGACTTCCTAAAGTTTCATGTCTCTTGTAACAGTCTGAAGTCTCTTTTTCCTTACGTTTTATTTTGTGATTGGCTAATGGTAGATTATTGTTTACTGTATTCTGTCCTGTTCACATCTTTAGCATCTTTTAACTCATAAACATGCATGAATATCTGATTAGGTGAAATATTTCAATGCAATGGCAGTACATATTAATAAAGCAGTACGCACATCTTGCTGATATTTTTTTTAACTCAAAATTTGCTAAAATTTTTAAGCAATTTCACAAGAAAATTGTGTTGGCTGCCATGAGACCTCATGATGTTACATTGTTTATGCAATATACAGAAGATAAGTGCCATTAACAAAATAAAACTTTGGTAGCCTACTAAAAATAATAAAAAAGCCACAGTAATTGCTGAAACACTGCCGGGTCATTTTACAGAAACGTCCACTTTTCTGTCCCTAGACTTTACAGAAATATTACAATTGAAATACACATTAGGATTACAACTTTTTATATTTTAAGATGAAACAATATGTTATTTGAACAGTTACATCTTCCTATAGAATAGAATAGAATTCTAATTTTTTTTAAATTAATTATATAGAATTCCAAGTACCAAAAACACTTGTCCCCACAGCCATGTACAGAGGCTTAAACAGGATTTTTAACCATTTAAAATACAAAAGTCGTACTATCAAATATGTAATGTAAATGGCATAAAAAATACCAAATAAATATTACAAAATATATAATAAAAAACAGTCGTCCCCTAAAGTTGTTTAACAAACCGCTTAACAAAAGTCTTTATTTTGGAATAAAAAATTAAAATCACACTGATGACATCACTCTACTTCCTCCTTCCTATTTCTCTATCTATAGATTTATGAAGGCAGGCCCATGATAAGTCCACTGTCTTTTTCAATTATCAGAAATTTTCAACTTTTAGTTGACGTCACTGGTGTGACCTACTTTATTGTTAGGGAATTGTAAAAAACTATAGAGTACAAAAGGATGAAACTACTTAAGTTAGTAAGTATACCATGATTGACAACATGTGGTTTGTCCTTGCAGCAGCCTTTTTGTAAAATGTGTTTTTTATTAAAATGATCACTGGTGTTACTGTCACTGGTGTCACCTTCTTTATGGGTAGCACCATTAAAGATCAGTAACACCAGTGCCTCCCAAATCCTCAAGCTGTTATTTATGTGTATTCATAAAGTCAAAAGGTAATCTAATAATGTGGTCTAGAAAAAGAAGTATATTTTAAGACATCTTGCCATATCAAAAGTGGACATTTCTGTAGAATGACCCTGCTACAATACCCAGTTTCTAAATTGAACCTATCTAAAAGTATGGATTTAAACATTTTCTTTTGTATTTCGAAATAAGAAAGAAAGGTTTTAAACCACATGAGGGTCATATGAGGACCTTGACAATTTAGTCCTGTCAATCATGCCACTATAAACAGCCACTTATTGTACCATCCTCCAGTGAAAATGTTTTTTTAGAGTCCCACCTGCACCCCAAATCCACCTATCCAGTTTTTCAATTTATGCCTACAATATTTCATTTTGTAGCCTTAGGGGGATCTGAAGTCAAATAATTTATAGTTGTGAGTCTAGTTAGGAAGTCTGGCAGTCTTTTCAACAGGGTTTAAAAAGATTTTTTTTACTAAACTATTCCAGAGCACAAAAGCATTTCACTAGTGTCTGACGTCTGTCCATAGAAACCTGCGCCCTTGATGCACCCCACAGCTATGTAGCCTCTGGCTGCTTGGAATGCAGTGAGAACGAACAGCGTTCCCCAGCCTCACAACCGTCTGGAACAACAACCTCATGTGACCCTCCCTTCCCCCTGCCCCAAAGACCAGCTCCTCTGCAGGTATTTCTCTGACACAAAACACACATGCGAGCATCACAGCGACTGGAAAGGCGACACGTGAGCAAAAAAATCTAGCTGACATGTACTCGCGTAATCTGTGAGAATACACGTTGAAGAACCACTTGCAACGATGCTACAACTCTCAGACACAACTACCTCCGATCTCTCTGTCTGTCACACACACACACCAGGGAAGTCTCGTGTGTGTCGGGCTCTAGTGCTGCGGCTGCAGCTCGTCTCCGAGCCCAGCCCCTCCCAAAAGCCGCCACGCTGCGGGAGAAAAAGAGAGAGAGAGTAAAAAAGTGGGCGGGCGGCCAAGCCTGTGCTCACTGCAGCACTCCATATGAACTCGATGGCCTAACGGAGGGTCACGTGGCACGAATGAAGCGAGAGAGTGAGAAAGAGGCCCCCGGGGAGGCCACCCGCCTCATTCAACAATTTATGCCCATGCTCGTGGCTTCCAAATAGGAAGATTGTGAGGAAAAAGCATCAGTTTTACATGCTAGCCGAATGAACTTTTAAACTAGCAAGGCAGCTCTTGAGTTTGCCAAGTAAAGCTGCATTTGTTGAGTTATATGCTGTTAAACATACACTTGCGAATAGCACCACTGAGGGCGAAATAACATATTTGGCTTCTGCACACGTAAGTGAAAGAGGCTAAGATTCAAGACAAGAACAAGCTATTCAAAGCATTAAGCGACACTGTCAATGATCTCTCTACATTTCACACTTGGTCCTGGCAGAACAGAAGCCAACAATTCATGTGTTAATTAAGGGACATTATTTACCAGACCAAACATGACACTATTTTCCACATACAACTTCTGAATTATTCTAGGCAAATAACACAGGCCTGAATTACAGCTTTTAGAGAGCTGTTTGTTTTTATGCCGGGTTCCTTAGCAACTGCTATCCCCCTGCTCGAGAATGGACCACCTTGAGAGAACTGCCAGATTTTTCAGCCTGAAGACAAGGTTTTGCTTTAAGAATTTCCCAAAAGGCGGGCATGCTTTGTTCTCTCAACGATTGTACAGCCTTTGAACAGTGGGCCCTGACTGATACACTTTTATATTTATTTTCCAAACTTTCACCATAAATTGAGAACTTATAAGAAAAGGCAGAAATGTCAGAAAATATAATCCAACAAAAAAAGTTTTATTTATGTATTCCATTTATTTTCGTGCTAACAACAATACCTTTTATTTTGGGTGGAAGATATCCTAATAATCAAATATAAAAACAATTAACACAATCCTTAGAGATTACTTACTTCCAACCTGATCTAACAGGAATTATTTTGTACTTATTTTACAAGATGGCTAATTCAATACATTTGTACAATGTGAATCTTACAATAACACCCCTAACTCCGCCCCTAACGTCACTGAGCAGAAAGCAAATTGTACTAATACGTACAAATGAGATTCGTCATTAAATTACCCCGCCCTATAAATGTTTTTACAAGGTATTAGCATATATTTTTCCTTTAATTCCTACATTCTACATGTCTATCGCTAAAGCTTCATACTAAACCACCACATTGTACACATGTCCACTTTCAGACACACAAGGCCACATCCATCACTATATCCTTATATCATAAAATGCAATAAATGGCCACATCCAAGCATGCGGCTGGCAGACTCACCAATCAATTGTACTGTACTTCTTTCAAACCCAGCTATCAAAAATGACTTTAATTGCATTATGAGTTGTCTGATTTTTAAAATGAAATTAAAACCACATCACATTAGTCGCCTTCTGATTGACTCTCTAGTTCTAACTCTGACTTACTAGTCATAAAGATTAGTTATTAAGGCAAATAAATGAAGCTAAATAAATCACAAGTTTATTTAAAGTCTGTCAACATATTTCAAACAACAGCACCACAATTTATCATTTCGGAGAAATGCTCATTTGCAGCTTGTGGTTGATATCTGTCATCTCTGAATGCATCTGTTTTAAGACTTCTGAATATATGTCAGGTATGATCTGTTCTCAGAAACCTTTTTAGCATTAAAGGTGTTGCAGCGTCTGTCAAAATTGCAGAGAATGCAGAGATGCATTTGGACTGGGACCAGTTATGATTTCACACATAAGACATTTTATACAGAAATGTTTGTTCAGTACAAAATACAAAACCATTTACGTCACGCTCAGCAGAGGAAACACATCAAACTTCCTAATTATACTGACAATTACAATATGAACTACTTACATTGGAACAATATACCAACATAACAATTTACTGTTTTTTGCAGATTTTTATAGCCAAAAGACAAATCAAGATCACAGTCCAACATTACAACAAAAAGTTTACTAAACAGCAAGTTTCCATAGGCCTATATGAGAATTGCTCTCATAATCAATTACTAGTTTTAAATACTAGTTTATACTTTAGTTTTACGCTTTGGGTTTTAACATGGGCAACAATAAACTAGAAGGCACACCAGCCAACACAGTGCATCGGTCCAAAGCATGTGTAGACTGTCTAATGTAGATTCACTAGTGAATCCTCGCCAAATGAAAACCTATTCCTCCTTATTTCATATGAACTTCTCTTTGACAACACTCCTGTATAAACTCCCCATTGTTTCAACGGACCACGTCTCGCTGCTTAACTCATGAAATGTAGCTCACGTCCATTGGGTTTGAGCTTTACCGATGGCCGAACATCGTTTACGCACGTATATTTTATAACAAGAGCAAACTCCAATTGTTTGAAGCCCGATCAACCGTTCTCATGTTCAGACCAGCCCAGAACACACTGACTTCTATCATGAATACTAAAAACGAATAGGTCCAGCCCATCGGCTTTTAAAACGCACAAGCAATGAAAACGTTAATGTGCATAATACAAGTACATCATACCCCAACACTTCAGACGCGACTTTGGTTCATTTCCCAGATTTCTATCATCTCAGTGTTGTGGGTCCTGCAGAACACGTCTCGTTTCTACGATCTCTCTCTCCAGCCTGTCGTGTTCTTCATCCTTCAGCTCGTTTGGCTTTCCCTCCGCGCGTTCACGAGATTTCAGTGCGATGCAGTTAGAGGGCAATGAGTTGCGCATGTAGTGACGTCAGATTTCCTTAAGACCTAACATTTCCTCAAAGAGCCCTTACAGAGCTTCAATGTTGCACTGTTAAAAGATCAAAATAAAGAGCGGGGAGAGGAAAACAAAAATGGTGGTCGCTATCACTTACGATTGGCAAATGTCATCCAACATAAAAAACAAAGTCCTAAACATTATTGATCATGAAATTACACACATAAGCTTTTCAGAAATGTCTCCCAAAGAACTTAAACTACTTAAAAAACTGAAACGTCATGCGCATCATGTGTAGAATACTTTTCTTTGTTTAATAATAATTAAAGAAATATATATTTTGTAAAACAAGATTTTTACACAACTGAATGTTTTCTATAGCAGTGGTTTGCATGTTGGTTTTAAGTATTCAGTTTAAAACAAATTCAATTATTAATAACATAGACTAACATAATACAACAATTCTATTTTTAATTTAGGCAAGGATAAGCTTTATGTTGAAGGTAAATTATAACTGAAAGGTTCTGAAAAGTCAGGATGTCACATGTTTTGAATGGTAACAATATATATAATGTATTAATTTGATGAATTAATTTCCAAATCGAAATATTTGCAGAAAATGACAAAGTGTGACTATCTTTGGTAAGTGGCACTGGTAAAAGTAATATGAAAGATATAGCAGTCTAGGATTTTAATACATGCAATAAAAGCTGTTCATGACTGTTTTTGAAAAAGACTAAATCAGTATTCAAATGTGAAAAATAATATAAATATTAATCTTACTTATTATTGTGTATTAGCCATTGGAAAGAGCCTGTATAAAAGCTGTCTGTTATGTACAAAAAAGAAACCTTTTGCAACTCTTTGAGTGTCTGGGAGGGTTTGGATTCTGTGCACATAGTTCAGAGGTTCAATTCAAGGTATGTGTATCCCAAGAATTGGAAACTAATAAAGGTACTATATTCTATTTACCATCATATTTAACCCAATCATGACACCTAACCCCGTGCTACTCCCCTAAACACCAGTTACAAAAGCTTTCCTTTAGGCTATCCAGTGAATACTGCTTTCACTACCAGGTTAATGGTTAAAGACTAAAACATACATTTTGAATAAAGTGCACCATTCGAACCATGTTTAATGTATCACTTTAAAGAAAACAAATAAAAAACGAATCACCAAAGTTGCAATGAGAATACCTTAAAATTGGAGTTTTAGAATTTTAGGCTATTCCAACACTTTTTAACAACATTTTCAACAAACCACTAGTTTACTAGAAATGTGCATGGACATCTATTGCCTTCAAACTTCTTTTTACACAAGGTGAAACAGGCTGTATTGATATAAACACTTAATTAGATGTGGTAGACAGCTAGTATGCAGTTCACATAGTGTTTATTCAGCATGATTAGTTTATATAACAAAATCATTTATTCACATACAATATATAATATTACTGAATTGGTAAAAGTAACATGTTCAAGGTTCTACTATTTCTGTAGTACCTTTTTATAGTCTAAAGAATGTTTTTTTTTTTCCACAAAGTTTTATGCAACAAAATAGAACTACACAGAGGAGCTCAAGAATTTAATTTAATTTATTTTATTTAATATAAATGATTAACCATCATTCTGTGGGGTGTGGCAAATTTTGAAATTCTTCATTTTACTCAACCCATGGTGTCACTGCTGCAAACATCACTAATAAAAAAGCATTTAAGCCTATTGGAAACTAAAAAACTTTGAAAACCACAAAAGATACAAGAAATGATCATTGTGTCTACATTGCTACACAATTAAGTAGATTTGTGCTTTAAATCTTAGTAGATCAAAACTATAATTGTTGTCAGGAGACAGATGGTACATCACTGCACAAGGGCACGTCCTGCTGTCAATGTGTTGTGTGCCAGTACTGTTTGTCAAGGCAGGAATCAACATGCTTTTAAATATCTCTTAGACAGCTAACAGCTTACAATCATTTGGCACTGGAATCTATAAAGATATATTGATAAAGTTAGATCACAATTATGGCAAAACAGAGGGTTTAGAGGAATGTGGTGTTTTGTTTGAGCACTTGTGTAAATATGTTGGTTTTTTGATGTTGTAAATTGTTCTGATTAAATTAAACGTTTTAATCAAAATTGGTTGCCTTTAAATTGTGTTTTATTGTGGTTATATGGCCCTATAAAAGCCCCTTCAAAGATGCAATCAGCACCTAAGGCTGTAGTCACATAGTCGCTGTTCTGTGTGCTTTCTTAGTAAAATGCATCTTGGTAAAGAACAGCAGGGTCAAAAGGAGCTCAAATTAGTGTTTATTTTTCTAACACTAACCTATTTATGTCTCAGGTTGTGTTTTGGAAAATCAATAGTATATAAGGTTAAGGGGTTCCTTCCTGGTACTCAGGATGACAGGCATACATTTAATTTTTCAGGAAAGCGAAATGTGGGTTTTTTAATAATATTATTTGAAGGTCATTGTTGTTTATGATAAAATGTATATCAAACTAATAAAATGTACAGCTTGATAAGACTGTGCTGTAAGTCAATTTAGATAAATAGAGAGACTCTCAGGAAAATGGAAAACGAAAAATATTTTTTAATAACCCCTGTGTGTTTCAGTAGTAAAAACTGTACATGTTACACAGCATAAAAAATCAACAGCTAAATCAGAAAAAAAATCAAATAATAAAAGTATAGACGGTTCGTCTAAACTTGCTGTTAGTTTAATTTGCATAAACACTAAGTATAAGGCAAAATGGCTTTACAGTAAAAAAAAATTTAATCAGTGTATATCCATGAAGCTTTTATTTATTTGTTTAGTAAGATGTGTAACGATTATGAACAGGGGAAACCTGTCCTTTTTCCCCTTGCGTCAAAACGAAACGTATATTAACGCTGCCATCTAGTGAGCAAATTGCCGCATTACAACAGGAAATAGTAGCCAATAAGACATTAAAGGGTTAGTTCACCCCCAAAAAATATTTTATTATTTACTCACCCTCTTGTTATGTTAAACACAGAAGAAGATATTTTGCAAAACGCTGGTTACCGGCACCCATTCACTTTTATAGTATGGACACAAGGTACAATGGAAGTGGATGGGTGCCGGTAACCAGCGTTTTACAAAATATCTAATCATGTACAGGGTTTGAATGACATTTGAAAAAAAAAAAATTATGACATAATTTTTGTTTTTAGGTTAACTATGCCTTTAAAGTATATGTTAAATTGTGCTTTATGACAAACATTATACCATTTTTTATATTATATTATAAATAGTACAAACAGACAGTATTCTCTCTCTCCTACAGCTTTTCTACTTATCAGCTGTTTTTAACCAAAAAAATGTGTCAAATAACATGACAACCTGCTTAAACAGTATGTAACATGAAACACTATAGTACAATGTAAATATATCCGCAAAAAGTTCACTTTTGACATTACGAATTTGGTAGCAACGCTATGACAGAATCTTGACAGAGTCTTAAATATATAAAATAACTTAAATAAAATGTATTTTACAAATACCACAAGGAAGTGCAAAATTTTAAAAAATTAAAAGGTTGCTTTTCTGGAAATACCTATACCCTAACATATTGATGTGGACTACATACAAAACTAAATTTGATAAAAAAATTAAGTAGTTTTTAAGTAGTAAAGTAGTCTTTGTAGTTTTTTAGTAAATCTATGTCAAAAATTGGCAGTGCTCAGTCGCTGAAGTGTGGATTTTCTATTTTCCTGGGCTGTACTTGACCATGAGAGAATACTTGACTCAGCAGACACAAGCAAAGATGAGGCCTTTTTTTGGGAGGAGAGACAAATTGCTTCCCAGACATTTCTCTTCACCTGTAGCTTCTCCCAGGATCTTCTTTAACGTCTTCTGCATTCACACTTCCTGGATGAGAATAACCTAAACAAACTCTTTACCTTCTGAAGGAATACTTTGATGGGATGCTTAGGCCTATAATGTCTTGGATCATTAATGAGTCTTCAGTGATGTCTGTAATATTCTGGATGAGTCTAATCAAAGGAGCAATGAGACACAGTTGAGTTACCTTTTTCAATCATTAAAATGGCATCTTTCTTTAGCTTTAACGCTGTCTCTTACATCAGGAGTGGCACAGCCAGGCAACTGGATTATTGCTCTAAATATCTTTTGTTTTAGCTTATGACCAAGCAAACCAAGACAATTACACTTCTAAAAAAACGTGGCTAGCAGTTAAAAAAGAAGAAATACATCAGAATATGGCTGGAAGCTTTGACACTTCCCTGAATGATGGATGGCAACCTATCTGGTCATCCCTGTTGTGCTGCGCAGACTACCATTATACAGTAACGCGAGAACATTACACTATAGTTAACATGATGTCATTCGCCGACGCTCTGTGATGCAAACATCTTCTCACTGAACAGCTCAAGCGTTTATTCCATTCAATGGGGTCAGTAAAATCAGTGTTGTTTACCTACATTTCATTTCACTACATCTTTGCATATATGTTAGTCAACGTTACTACAAATAATAGCTAGCGAATTATGTTTGTACATTATCAGCAGATTTATATAATTGCTAATAAATGTAACATTTGGTTGGTAACGGAACATGACTATAGTTTTTTTTTTTACAGAGAACCTTGTTATAACTATTTTCTGGCAAAAGTTTGATTAGTCTAAAATAAACATGCGAAAATACCGACATTTTTTGTTTGCAGACTTTTTTATTTTATTCAGAAACTATCCGCATATAGCATTGTAAATAAACAGTTGACCTTAAATACTTTGTGTATGTTTGTAATCTTGAGATCCTGTCTGTGAAATTAAGGCTAAAGTCTCTATATAATTGAGATAACCTGCATCAAAATTTAATTTCAGTCATTCGTTTTACTATGAGTTTAATCTTTGAATGTTCTTATTAAAGATATCAAGGTTATATTTTCACAGAATGTTCTTTAAAATATGTAGAATGATTTTACATGGAAAACAATAAATCACAAAAAGATTATGTAGAATTTACAGTAGATTTAGTTTAAATTACAGTAGAAGTTACAGAATTTGCTGCTTTTGTATTTGAAATTTCCAGGAAAATCTGGAAATTGAATTTTTGAATTGTCAAAATGGTATTTATAAGAAAAAATAAATGTGTGACTCTCCTTTGGTGCTATACACCCCTTACTTAAATGTACCTTGGTAACAATATTTTTTATAAAAATGAAAAAGTTACTAGAATTATAAATAATAAAACCGAATAAATGACAGGTGATATTAATATTGTGATAGCTATATCATCCGAATGGTTTTATTATCACTGACATGATAAACTTTGGTCATTTGGGCTGGCATGCAATAAACTGAATGTCGTCATTGCAGTTTTGCGATCATACCAGCATTTAACAGCACTAAAGAGGTTCTGGGGATGGAAGAGCATTTAGAAAAGCAAGATGGATCAAAAAGCACTCTTAAGGGGGTTAAAACGGTAGAGGGATCAAAAGAAGTTGATATAGTTTCATCTGGACGGGTCAGGATTGACAATAGGACATGTTGGCAATGGATGGTCAGCCTTGCGCTATACGCATCAGCGCTTGGACTGGTAAGTCTGTTTATTCATCTAACGCATAATCGAATAATCTGGTCAAATATATGTTTTCCAGGATGTATGTATGCTGTAATATATAGTAAAAGATTTGAATTTTGAAGTCTTCTACTCACTGTATTTTCCACATTGTTTGTGAACTCTGACTTACAGATAAGATTAGAGTGGAGTTATAAAAAAGGTTTAGTGCATGACAATAAAATATAAAACGCATATTTTTCTTTGATGTGTTTTCAGGGAATGGCAATATCTGTATTGGGACCTACCTTTGAAGACTTGGCTAGTAATGTTAACAAGAACATTAGTGATTTGTCCTATATATTTGTGGGGCGTTCATCTGGATACGCTGTGGGATCTTTGCTAGGAGGGATCTTGTTTGACTTTGTGAATCCCCATATGTTGCTGGGTAAGACTCTAGAACTCCACATAGACAAGTGCATTATACCTAAATAAAACCCTCTATAGTAAAATGAAAACATCTCTGTAGGCTCCTCCTTGTTGATCACAGCGTTTGGGATGTTTGGGACTCCATTCTGTAAAAATGCTTTGCTGCTCACTGCACTGATATTCACTGTGGGGATGTCAATGGGAGTTATAGATACAGGTAAGAGCTTACAGTATTTCTTTGGTGCAGTCAAACGTGTTTGTTGACGTTACATTATGTAAAATGTTTCCATATTAAAATATGCAGAAAATGCATTAAGGAGGTTACAGTGTAAATTGTGTTTTAAAAAACAGGTTGAAACCGTAATAGGGCAATTACATATGTTTTCCATCCAATTGTTAAAAAAGTTTTTGAATCAAAGGTTTTCACTATACTAATAGCTCAGACGTCAACATTTGGTGGTTTAAATGCTCATGTGAGGTCTCTCTCAAAGTTTGTTTGTAAAGCATTTTTTATGTTTAAATCATGATTTTTCATAGTCAGGTAAAGTGCTGGTTTTTTTTAGAATTGTCACATCCATAACAGTCCATATTCCTCACAAATGGGCATATACAATTTTATTAAAATAACTATTGTATGTTCTTTAAAGAGTCATCACTTCTCCATTTGTTGGGTATTATTACTTCTGGTTTGTGTATTTAATGCACAGAAATCCTACAATGTCAAAAATTTGTGTTCTTTTTTGTCACGTCCATTAAGCATGTATATTTTCTTTTTTTTAATGGAAAAATTAATGCATAGACTGATATTTCTGTATGTTGTCTGTACTCTATCAACAGTAGCAATATAAACAGATGGTTTAATATATTAATAATAAATACATTCCTTAAAAATTTACATTTCAAGTTTTCACTGAAAATGTCCCATCCCTTATGGTGGAATTGGCCAATAACACATGTAAAGGTGCTGCTGTAACTCTTACTCTTTGGTCATTTACAGGTGGCAATGTTCTCATATTGGACACGTGGGGAGAGCAGGCTGGACCTCACATGCAGGCATTTCATTTCAGCTTTGCTGCTGGAGCATTTTTCTCTCCAATAATAGCCAAATTGATTTTTGGAAACACGCAAAAGCCTCCACTGTCTGAAAACTCCTCCAGTGCCATCCTTTCATTCTCCCATTCCACACGATCAATTCCAACATCCATGTGGGCCTACATTGTAATCGGTGCATTTGTTTTGTTGGTGTCACTCAGCTTTTTCATCCTGTTCTTTCGCAGTTCCCCCATCTCCAACCGAATAAATGCATCCAGTGGAAAGCAGTTGTTTTCAAAACACCACAATACTCTCATATTTCTGCTCTCCTTGTTCTTTTTCTTCTACGTTGGTAGTGAGGTGGCATACGGCTCATTTATATTTACATACGCCAAGGACTATGCCGGTATGGATCAGGCACGGGCTGCAGGGTTAAATTCACTTTTCTGGGGAGCGTTCGCTGCTGGACGAGGTCTGGCCATTTTCTTTGCGGCTTGTCTGCGCCCAGGCACCCTCATCTTGCTTAGTCTAGTGGGCACTACGGTTTCCTCATTTTTGCTTATGGTTTTTAGCAAAAATGACCCTGTGCTATGGACTTGCTCTGCCCTGTTGGGTGGCTCAATGTCTACCACCTTTCCCAGTGGGATTTCATGGATGGAGCATTACACAACCGTGACAGGGCGCTCGGCTGCGGTGTTTGTGGTGGGCGCAGCACTCGGTGAGATGGTTCTGCCAGCTTTGGTTGGCTTCTTGCTAGGTCGGATGCCGAATCAGCCTCTGTTGATGTACTTGGCCTTTGGCACATCCATCTTTACAGCAGTTCTCTTTCCCGTCATGTACAAAATAGCTTCACGAGGAAAGGTGCCGGACAAAAGCAAAAAAGATGACAATGAGTACTGGCAAACCCCACAAAATGATTCTGAGTATACAGAGGAGCTAAAGAATGAAACCAATCAATCTGAAGAAGCAGATTCGACAAAATCCAGTTCGACAAAATCTCCAGCCTAAGTTTTAGTGTCACCTGTTGTTTCTTGTACTGTACTTCTGTAAACAGGAATACAGAGACAAAGAAATTCAGCCTTCTGCAGACTGAAAAAAATGATCAAACATGCCAGTTTTAAATAGATTTATTTAGCATTTAGTAAAGCTGTTACATGTATGGCATGTAAGCATTTGTTTACTTTCTTCTATGATTGTTATGTATTGGCAACATAACCCACACCACAAAACAACTCGTTCACCCAGAAGTGAAAAATCTTTCATCATGCCATCTCTGATGTACTGTACACAAACTCAACACAACGACTTTTATGAAAATGTGACATAATATGACAAACATTATTGGTCAATGACTTTGGAGACTTGCTTGTCCAATCACGTTCACCGTGGACGCACATGCACAGGATTGTGGGACATTTAAGGCAGTGAAGGATACATCTATGCTGCAAAACTTTAATAAGATAAAGGTATCTTAGGAGACAGGAAATTAAGCAGACACTGGATTTGGATGTACCTTGATGCCTTCCTGCCTTGGAATGCTTCCTGTAAAGGCAGCATATTAGAGCTTTCGGATAAAGCCACTTATTAATCATATGGCTTATGATGGGATCTTCAACATGTACCAAGTAAGAGTACCAAGTTGTCTCCTAATATTTGTAAGTCGCTTTGGATAAAAGCGTCAGCTAAATGCCTAAATGTAAATGTAAATGTAAGTAAGAACATAACTAAAGGCATATTTTTATAATAATCTTTGTTTAGCTGAAAAGTAAAATTTTATTTTGGGTTAACTATTACTTTAAATAGTTTTAATTGCACTTTAATGTAGATTTTTTTTGTACAGATTTCTGTAATGTCAAATGTGTGCACTTTAATGTGGTAATTTTTTATAGTGACATGCATGAATATATTATTCAATAATAAATCTTGTGTTCTGTGGGATAAACACAATTTGTGCACTGTTCATTTTTGTGTTCAAATATTTTTTTCAATTAGTTGATTGCATATGTAACATAATGTGCATGTTCCTGCCATAACTGAGAGAGCTGTTATAAAATGCAATGGAAACAATATAACATTTTCAACACAAATAAAGTGTGTATGTTGTGTATGACATATGCAGTTGAATTAAACTGTTTAAGTAATATTTTGTTATATTTAAAGAAAAGTGTGTCCCCCAAATTGTCTGTGGTTACAACAATTTATTTTTTATCAGTCATCTAACTCTAATCCAAAATTCCCCCTTCACAGAGTAACGTTAAATTTACCGGAAGTTTAAAAGACTTTTATATTGTGTCTGTGTATGTACACACATACGTATTTTCCGGAAGTTTATAAACTGCACGTCCTTAGCAACTGTAATTATCAAATAATACATATGCGGCATTAGTGTATGTTTTGCAATTTCAGTTATTTCATATTGTGGTTTATTAGCGACGAACATTACAAATGTAGGTCATTTTAGGTCGGCCGTATACCTACGGAGCGCGTCATCGCAGCGTTTATAGTTTTTCCGCACACGACAGCGCGAGAGCCGTCACGCTCGCTGTCATGCCTCCCGCTGAAGTCGGACCGAAAAAGAAACACGTTCGCTTTGCCAGAATGGAAGAGGAGAACGACAACGACGAGCAGGAGGAGGATACTCTATTCGACAAGCCGAAAGACGTGAGGAAAGGACTAAAAAGCGCCCTGAAAGGGGGTAAAGGAGTACTGAGGCTGGGGGCTGAAAAGGTTGATATAGTTCGACCCGGACGGAGCCGAAGCAGCACAGGAGCATGCTGGCGATGGCTGGTCAGCCTGGCTCTCTGCGCGTCGTTTCTCGGGCTGGTGGGTGTGCATGTTTGCTTAGTGGATGATAGAAACATCAGATACGTGCAAATGAAGGACACAAACAAACAAACAAACAAATGCTGTCGTACTATAATCTCGTGTCATAGTCTCCTGAATCAAAATGAATCGTAATAGACGTTTAAAACCTTTGTCACATTAACTAAGTTTTCGTTTGACCATATCCTGATAAAACAGGATCATTTGCATTAAAGAAGTTGTTAAATAAGATAGCATCAGTACTGTATAACCGGGGTTACAGGTTAACCTGTAATACAGGGATGATTTCAAGTTGATAGTATTGTAAATAACTAGTTCTGAATTACTAACATGTTGTGATATGAGTGTATGTGAATACCGTAGGCTAACTGTGGTACATGGTCACGTGTTATTGACAAGTCTATTGATGGTCTTGTATTACACATCCCAGAATATTCTGGTATGTCATCAGTAGTTTTGTTAGTGAATAACTACAGAAGGTCTGTGACTATTTGACCCACATTTCTCTTTGCCATTACTCTTTAACTAATAAAGGAGGGTTTAAATTTAACTAAAGCCCTGTTGATAAGAGTCCAGACATCACAAAAATATTTGTCTTTGCACGAGATATCTATTTAAAAAAATGGAAATATACATGTGTTATGAATGTGAAATGCACAAACCAGATGCAATATTACTTGTGATGACTCTTTAAAGAAGATAAAATAGTTATTTTATTTGTAATTTTCATGTGTGCATTTATGAGGACTGTTATGGATGTGACAATTTTAAAACAGGACTTTACCTGACTATGAAAAATCATGCTTTAAACATACAGTATAACAAAGCTTTGAAATCTTTGAGAGAGACCACCAAATACTGACATCTGAGATATCAGTAAGGTAAAAACCAGTATGGTAAAAACTTTATTTTTTCTTGGTAAGGTTGACATTTATATGGAATTGCCCTACAGTAAGTCAATATTTTCTGAAGTGAAACGATACACTTGTGAGATGAAACTGATTACTATTTTAAACTTGTTTAGCAAGCAATCCATCGTGAAATAATAAAAACAAATAGATCAGAGATAGAAATGATTAATCGCATCCAGACTAAAAGTTTGTCTTTACATAATATATGTCTGTGTACTGTGCAAAATATTTAGATGTATTTATTTATATTATTTTTATTTACTATTTATTTTATATATATCGAAATTATATATAAACATTTATTAATTTTTATATTTTATATTTTTCTTAGATTTATACATGTATGTTTATGTGTTTATATATAATACAAAATTAATATGTACAGTACACAGACATATATTATGTAAACACATTTCTTCTGAATGAGATTAATCACGTTTAATCGTTTGACAGCCCTAATCAGAGAATTTCATTTGTATGTCTCGATGAAACACATTTGACAGCTAGACGTGAGACACGCAAGAACCTATGAGATTGAATTTGCTCTAAGAACATGCCAACAGCACAATTTTAATGCCTCCCTAAGCAAACGCACCGTATTGATCTTATTGGCTCTTAATGACCTGAAATGGGTGTGTCAGATGTAAAAGACTGTCTACTATTGGTGTAACTCCAAGAAAAGTATTGGGAAACACTGTTCTAAGCAGTAAAAGGTTAAAAGACTATATTACAATCATAATACTACTGTGCTTTTTTTGCCGTGACAAATCTTTGAAGTACCTTGATAAATACTGTGGGTTATGCATATTATAATAGCACCCGATGTCATTGTACAAGTCCAGGCCAGTACTGTTTTTCTACAGGATAAGTTCAGGGTTATAATTGATTTTTGGTGTATTTACAGGGAATGGCAATCTCCGTATTGGGTCCTACATTTGAAGACCTGGCTATTAATGTCAACAAGACCATTGGTAATTTGTCATACATCTTTGTGGGTCGTTCATCGGGATACATTGGAGGTTCATTGTTAGGAGGGATCCTGTTTGACTGTTGGAATCCCCATCTTTTGCTCGGTAAGTCCTGTGAACCTCATAAAGAAGTCTTCATGCATAATCTTTAATACTTCACTTTCGTTAATTATTTACTTATGAAAGAAATTTGCGTTAGACTGGTAATAGGAGTTGCACAAAAATAGTTGCTTGTTAGGAAACGTCAGTTTAATAAGATCTTATAACTACAATAGCACAAATTTTTCAGAAGTAAATACATAGAAAGACCAATCCATTGTCTTTTTAAAATTAATTTTAAATATTTTTCTGTTTGATTGCACATTGATTGGATTGATCTTGAATAGTGAGTAGAATTACAAATAAATGGCTGATGTTTCTCTACAGGCTTCTCGTTGTTAATCACAGCATTTGGGATGTCTGGGACGGCATACTGTAAACAGGCATGGCTGCTTACCGCACTGATGTCCAGCGTGGGGGTGTCGATGGGAGTTTTGGATACAGGTAGAGGCAGATCTTTACACTTTTTATCCGCATACAGTAAAGACAGGACCTCAGGTCTCATGTATAAAGCGTACCTGTGTGACTGCTATAGTAACCGAGTCTGTACTTGTTAACAGGTGGTAATGTTCTCATACTGAACACGTGGGGAGAGCAGGCTGGACCTCACATGCAGGCTCTTCACTTCAGCTTTGCTGCAGGAGCATTCGTCTCACCAATCATAGCCAAGCTGATGTTTGGCCACAGTTCTAATAATGACATCATTTCCAGTCCTCTGATATCCGGCCACCCATCCAAGACTATTGGGCTCATTTTGCCATTCGCCCATCCCAAAAGTGCCACTCTACCATCCATGTGGGCCTACGTAGTGATCGGTGCTTTTGCCTTATTGGTGTCGCTCATCTTTTTCATTTTGTACTCCTGCAGTCCCCCCACTTCCAGTTCTACAAAGACATCATCGGGAAAGCAGCAGTTCTCCAAACACCACAATATTCTCATATTTCTGCTCTCCTTGTTCTTTTTCTTCTACGTTGGTAGTGAGGTGGCATACGGTTCGTTTATATTCACGTACGCCAAGGACTATGCCGGTATGGATCAGGCACGGGCCGCAGGGCTGAATTCACTGTTTTGGGGAACGTTCGCTGCTGGACGAGGTCTGGCCATCTTTTTTGCGGCTTGTCTAAGGCCAGGTACGCTCATCTTGCTTAGTCTAGTGGGCACTACGGTTTCCTCGCTGCTGCTGCTGCTTTTTAACACAAATTTCCCCATGTTATGGACGTGCACTGCTCTGTATGGGGTCTCAATGTCTACCACCTTTCCCAGTGGGATTTCATGGGTGGAGCAGTACACAACGGTGACAGGGCTCTGCTGCGGTGTTTGTGGTGGGCGCGGCGCTCGGTGAGATGGTTCTGCCATCGCTGTTGGGTTTCTTAGTGGGGCATGTGCGGAATCATCCCCTGCTGATGTACCTGGCACTCGGCACGTCCACCTTCACCTCCATTCTCTTCCCTGTCATGTATAAACTAGCGTCATCAGGAGGGGATACTGCCTTACGGAAAGCGGCGGGCAGACGCGCCAAGGATTTTGATGACAGCGAGTACCGTCAAGCCTTGTTGGACAATGTGGAGGAAGAGGAGGAGCAGGAGAACGAGGGTGAAGCTGACCAGTGGAACGACGCAGACTTTGAGGTGATAGAGATGGATGAAGCCAGTCTGGTGAGCTCTCCTTCCAAAGCTCTAATGCCACCGGATGTTGCAGCCAGTGCTCTTGCTGTCCAGTCCGTTGCTTCTTCTTCAGCCCCGCCGCCGACACAAGCAACAGAACCCACAGCCCTGGCCCCGGTGTCTAACCCTCTCTTATTTTCAACAGACTCTCCCAAACGCAAATTGTTACTGTCCTTAAACAGGGAGAAGAAAGACTGATGTCCTGTACATCAAAGAAATCTTGGACTTTCCCAGATATTTGGTTGGATAAATGCTTAAAGCATTCTGTTTTGGGAAAAATATCACACTAACCAGATGATTCACGTAGGCCTTTCTTAACATGTTACTTACATGTTTGACATTCGAACATGTAATTGCTTCGGTGTTGCTTAGGTATACCAACCCAAGCCTTTTTCTTTCCACCACTGTTGTTGAATAGAGGTTACAAGATTATCAAAAAGAATATATTTAATATTGCAACTTGTTACACAACCACAGCCATGTTACATGGGATGTTAGGATACATTACCTTAGGATATAGGATTTCTGTATCTCTCGTTAGATGATAATTGTTGATTCATTTGCTTAGAAATCGTGAAGGATTTTGAAGAATTGTAATCAGCACAATACACTAATCTTAAGAAGAAATGGGGATTTTTTTTGTTTGGTCAAAATGTAATTCATTTGAAA
This sequence comes from Beaufortia kweichowensis, assembly GCA_019155185.1. NCBI lineage: Eukaryota > Metazoa > Chordata > Actinopteri > Cypriniformes > Gastromyzontidae > Beaufortia > Beaufortia kweichowensis. The sequence goes on from CM032807.1 coordinate 14,037,087, forward strand.
TATTTTGAAGCTAGTAAGTCTTTGGTGTTCTGACATGATGTACGTTGAAAAAATATATTTTTTTCTTTCATAATGTATGCTTGTTATAACTGAAAATTAACAACATTGCAGTTTTGACAGTTGTGATTTTTGTGTCTGTTAATCTTTTAAAACCTTGACACTGTATCCTTACCATCAACACTGAAGCGTTACATAGCTTTTATGTTACAAGTTTTTTTATTCTTGCGGTCTGTCACTGACAACCAGAAGGATATTTTGTTGATCACTCGTTATCTATATGTGCAGTCAGTTTGCCTTGCCCAGTGTGAAATAGCTCAAAAATCCCAAACCACATAATGTAAATGTATATTAAACAGTTGCCTACTGATTGTTTGTGATTGTCGCGTTGTGCCGCTTGTTGTGGTCAGACTGGTTGCTGTTGCTGGAACTATCATGACACAGTTTCCACACTATTTTTGCACTACTCTAGAGATTCTTTAATTTTTTTTGTCCAAATTGAAGTGTGAAAAGTGCTGTAACCATATTTGAATGTTTCCACTTGTTATTCCTTTCCTTTAAAATCTTTCTATTAAATTATTTAAATTGTGCAAATTCTTATTTCCTAGATGTTCATTCTGTATATCACGCTATTCACTACAGTTAATAACTGACAACTATGTTGTTCATGATAGGCTGCAGAATTACTGACCTCGATCACATTGCAGTTATGTTTAAAATGACATATGACAATATAACAATGGAACCAATTTCAACTCAAATTTGTGCATTTGTTAAATACGTTGATTTTTATTAAATCATTTTTTAAATCTCCACCCACAAATGTGTTCTTTAAAAACAAAGCACCTTAGGTTTGTACAAGTTTACATAGTGTTCTGTAGATCCAGAAATTAAAGAATTTTTAAGTAACATAGAATGTCTGCTTTAGAATAGAGAAAGTATTAGAAAAGTATGTTAACAGGAAAAAAAACATTTGCACACAGACAATATATACTCTTGCCATAAATTATCAAACATATTGCAGAAGTCCAAGAAGTTAAGGCTGATAATTGTTTATACTTAGACTTGCTTTTGTGGCGAATAACAGAAATAATACTTTTTCAGCACATACCAAGATTTGCTAAAAAAAAACTCCATTCTTTTTTACTGTTCATTTGTTTTTTTTCTCAGTGCTAATAGATAGTTTTGGATCATCACTATACAAAGCTTATTTACAAGAAACTGATCAGATATAAAAAAAGCATATCACTGGAGTAACTTTACTCCACAAAAATCACAGTCAGAACTGAATATCTTTGATTTACAAATTGCTACAGCGCATATGAGGTTCAATTTGAGAGGATTATACCAGAAATATCACAAATGAAGAATGACCACTTCGAAATGACATCAAAGGACTACAAAGCAAATTCAAACACTACATCAATATCATCTTCATCTCTTTTTTCTACGTAAGGCCTCTTCAGTCCCGCTGCGCTGCAGTTTCACACAGTCTAAGAGGACAAGACGAACACTCCAAAGTCCACAAAGAAGGAAAAGCACCTTCACGTACTATGATAGACACAAATCTGTGCTGAATAACAGCCTTTAGCACCAAAGTAAAATGACACAGACGGGGAAAAATCAGAACTGCTCCAGAAGTTGGCGAAGATACGGTCCTCGAGAAAGTTGCCGGTTAACTCGAGACAGTTTGTAAAGTACTGGGCAGTCCAATGAAACGCATGGCACCTGACGTTCTGCACTGCCAGTGCAGCTTCTACATACCTGCAAATCAACAAAAAAAGAACAAAAATAAGAATTTGAAAAACTGTAATAAAGATGAATAACACGAGACATATGACCCCTAACCTTTTGGAGCTGGTCTTGCTGGCTCTCCCACAGCCGCAAGTCCTGGTGCAGGGTAACGGCCACACGCTGCGGTTCAGCACGGCAACGCTCGCACACTCCCAGATGCGTGAGCTCATCGCAAACAGGACAATGCAGCGTAGTGAAGTATTGAGAGATGGTGCCTTTCCTCGTGCCCTCCTCGCCTCCCGCACCCACTCCAGAGGTCCACGCCTTCTGTACCTACACAGATAAACACCATCACCATCAGACACTGGAACACAAGTGGACAGAAACAGATTTTCAAACAGATGTCTAATACATGTTCACTGTGGTGCCAATTTGCATGACCTTGAAAAAATTACAAATGTCACATTTAAGGAGCGCAAGTATATACCCTGTCCATGCATGATAGCCATGAATTATGAATTTGTTTCTACAATTTATTAATACGTGAGCATGTTTTACACTGTTTCCCTTATTTTATGTAAATTATGCTCTTGTTTTATTTATTCGATCTCTGCAATTTATTAAAGCCATACTGCCTAAATAAGAAAAGACGCAGCTGCCGTTACAGACAGAGAAACTTACCTTTTTGTATTTTGAGTTAGGAATACAATAAAATAGTTGTGATTAAACAATTAAAGCTGGGCTGTGATTGAGAAACTGTTCAACATAGAGGAATCAATGAACAAAAGAAACAAATAAGGGAACAAATAAGTAAAACTTAAGGACGATTGATCTAAAATGGCTGAACAAATGAACTAAACGGGTAAAAAAAAAAGATGTAATAAATAAATTGTAATCACAATTTAACTAAAACAAGGTAACAAATACATAAAAAGTGAGCATTATTTCCTGAAAACAAGGGAAGGAATTAGCAAAACTTGCTCACATACATATTAATAAATCGTGGGAACAAATTAGCAAAATCTCCTCAGATTCTATAGAGAAATCTCTATAGAAAAAAAATCTCTATTAGTAGCCATTAACGTCATGCATTGGGATATATAACGATATCTTATTAATGTAAAAAAACCTTTCTTTTATGCCACACAGGTTTAACACACAGGTGCAACTTAATAAAAACCTTATTATATAAATATAACTTATGTTATTGGTTGAGCCAATATTGCTGTAACTGTAATGTTCTGAAAGCTTAAACAAACATCAATGTTTTGAAAGTACAGTCAGGGCATTCATCTAAATATTAAATAAAGTCTTTCCTAACCCAGGCTAAAATGCCATGAAAACTCACACAAATCAACATTTAAGTATACTGTCTTTTCACAAACTACCACCAGATGGTGCTCTGATATCAAGAGTAGCTTGTATAATTCAATACTCAGTTGTCAAACAATAAGATACAGATCACACCTATTTATCTCCAGCTTGAGAATGTATACTTTACATCTGCTAAAAGATGAAAAATGACAAACCCTTGGCAGCTCTTGGTACCAGCTGAACACATCCACCCCGATCAAGTTGAAAATTCTTGCGAGTGGCGGTAAGATCTGCTTTGTGATGTAGTAAGTGGCGTTGAGGCGTAGACTTGGATCCTGCAGTATTTCTAGCGGACGCCGAACCAGCTGGATGAGAGGAACTCCTGGCACGCCGTACACAATAACATAGGGTACTCGCTCACCCACACGCGGCTCTAAACGTCGATCATACGCCATCATGCGCCTGACAGACAAAAAGAGAGATGGAGACAGATTATTGGACTTCATTATTCAGTATTTTACAGCACATCTGGCAATTATATGACCCCACAATTATTTTAATGTGGATATGGACACTAAGAGCACAATCTCTACCAGACACCCACCCAACCATGTCTCCTTAATCTAATTTCTGCATCTGGTAATGGGTGTTGCTAGGCAACTGCCCTCAGGTACAGTACAGCCGACCACAATAAACACATGAGGACAATAAACACAAATCTGGAAAAGCACAAGCGCGTTTTTTTGAAATATACAGTAGAAATATGAAAACATCTTCATAATCACTATGATAAACTTGTTTTGATTTTTTTATTAAATCGTTTGGTTGATCTTATATTGTAACAACCTCAGTTCCATTTTTTTTAAATATTTTTAAAAACAATTAAGATGATTTTCTTCACCTGTATTTAAGGTGTAAGATACATTTTTTTTTTAATATTCCATGACCGTTTTGATGCATTTATTCAAAAATTGTGCTGTAAGGATTCTTTTAAAAAATGTATAAAACAAAAACAAAGTGGCACATGCATTTTACAATATTTCTCTCATACACCCTTAAATTATACAGACATCATACATATAAACACACATTTCCAAACACACACACTGACCTAGTGAGCTCTAGAGCAGGTACGCAGGCCCCGGGCCGGTATGATCCACTGCCACGATACTCTTTGGCAAAGGTAAGATCCTGCATGCTGGCTTTGGCTTCCAGCACTTTCAAACACTGCCGCTGCACATACTGCTTCACCAGGCTGATGTCCCGCGACTCAAACAGCTGCTTCAGAGATCGCTCCAAAATCTGACATCACAGAGATTAATTAATTGCGTAGAAAATACAAATAAGATTCATTCATTCTGTAATGAATATAATAAAGAACTAGACTGGAAGGCACTATTCTGCCATACTGGAATGCCCAATATACTAGGTCAACATAAGATATCATCTAATGTTAACATTGCACAACTTCCACATAACATTAAAATCCTTAAATATTAAGTCTGGTTGCAATGCCTTACAACGCAAACATCTTACACATGTACATTATTTAGAAAGTGGGCGAGTTATTCTTTATAGTGGAAGCAAACATCATTGGCAGACAAAGCATCTCAATATACTGTATGTATCAATATGTTCAATCTGAAAATGGAATTAAACAATTATACATTTCAAGAGAGGAATGCAGTACAATTTATCTTCACTCATACTGTGTGGACTGAAAACAAACAGAAATGTTTATGGTAGCAATTGCAAACACATGTTCCTAAATTAATTCATTCATTTTCTACCTGGCACATTAACTCATTTCAGGTCAAAGTAGTGGCCATCATCCCAGCAAACACAAAATGTTCCCATAACATTTGTTTGGTTCCCGTTTGGTTATTTTTGGAAGAAAAGAAGAATGTTCTTTCTGGGTTGTACTTTTTGTAGCCATTAAATAACGTTCCCAGAACGTTGTAGAAAGGTTTTTTGGCCCCTAGTGTAGGATAGTGTAGAGAGAGGGCAGCAGGATTGGGAAAGGAGCTGGGACTTGAACTTGGGTCACCTAGAACGCAGTTGCGCGACATGTTTAGTGTGCGTGTCTGATATATGCTTTTCTTTAGCAGGCGCTTCCTCCTCTGGTAATTTTTTTATTTCATATATGCAGGATTGCAATTTCCATAGCTGAAAATACAGAAAATCTACAAACATTTTTTTAATTTAAACATATATCAACATAAATTATGTAAATTGTTGAACCGTTCTTGTCAGTATGTGACAAGAAAATGATTTTTGTCAGTAACTGAGACAGTCAAATTACACTGATTGATGTATCTTCCTTAGAATTTCTCATACTGTTTGCCATAACGACTGCAGTGTGATTGACAGGTTGAGCAATGGCATTACTAAGCGGGTGGGCCAATACAGAAGTATGATTCGAAAACTCTAGTTACCTTGGCAACAGCAGGGCAGCCATCTCGACGTACAGTTTCAATGCCTTTGGCGTCAAAAACAGGAATTTTTTGATCCAAGCTTTCGTACATGTATCCAACGTAACGCTTCTTAGTCTGTAACACGCATGGCAGGTATACCTGCACAAACACACAAAATGCACCGACGACATTTAAATGAAGCCTGTGGCCAGAAGGGAAACGTCTATGTACGATATACAGCAAAAAATAAAGTATAAACACACTATACTCTGTACCGTACCTTCTCAAACTTGAGTTTGACGGGTTTAGGGTTGGTGGCAGTCACAGCCTCTGCGATTTCATTACCAATCTTAAAAGCCTGTTCTTTGGTGGCTCCTTTTAACAACACAAACATACTAAAAGAGACAGAGAAAGAGAATGAGAGAGAAAACCATGTATGACATGTTATAAGGATTGTAAAAGAGATGCAATGTCTAGTGGATTTTTTTACTAAATTGTAAATGCATTGTCTAATTTACATTTTAGTATCCTTAATATGATTGGTTGTAAAATTCCTGCTTTAAATGCAACCAGTAACTTATTTTTAATTAGATTTCTTTTGTTACTGTTGTAACAGGTCAGAAATAAACAGAGAATGTGTCAAAAATGTCATCAAAATGAACACAAATAGGGTTATGTGGGTCTTTCAGATAAATTTGAGATGTCTTAGTCTTGTTCTCGACACGCTCTGGTCTTGGTCGTGTTTTGTCTCTGTTTAGGTGGTCTTGACTACAACATTAATGTATATTTCATGTATAATGTATATTATAATGTTTCAATTTCAAACAAGGTTGAAGTTTTTACTAAATAAATGTAAAATGTGAATCGATTTCTCATATCTACTGTTTCACTTTAGATGACATTCATTCATTCGAATGTTACTGGAGTAGTATGCTTTAAATTTATGATTATTATGTGCTGTAAGACATTCTGGGTCCTATTCACTAGTCCTATACATCAGTTACTTCCTAGCATTCTAGAAATGTGCTTCTTTTAATATTCATGTCTTGATGTTTTTTTCTACCTGTCTGTGTCTCCGTAGACCACACGAGCTCCCCACTTCTTGGTGTCATTCACCATCTTAATGGCTCTCTCCAAAGTCTCACGAGCCTTGTGCACAATACTGTCACCTACCTGAAATGAGAGGACAGAATTTTTTTTCTGAGAAAAACATGTTGTCCTCATGGTCGTGACATTTAATTTGTTTATTTTGTTGTTAAATGCTCACAATTCAACACGTTTCACAGTAAAAGGTTTTAAATTAAGACCACATCATAATATTTTGAAAAAGTACAAAATAAAACAGATTTATTTCAACAATTTTTAATAAAATTTGTTACCTTCAGTATGTAAATTTATAAGAATTGAATGGGTCTATCACTGGAATACAATTTTAAAGAGCAGGTGACATGGAATTTTTTAAGTGTCCAAATATTGTGTCAGAGTCCCGTACAACAGGTTTAAATGCATCTAAGATCATGAAACATTGCATTTTATTCAGAATATACATTTATTATTACCTCACTTTTCAAGGATTCCTAAACGATTCATCTGAAGCGGTTCTGAGCTTCAGGTCTGTAAACCCCGCCCTAGTCTGTTCTGATTGGTCAGGTGGCTCCGCCGGTCTTGTTCTATCCCATGTTCAAATTTTACGGGCAGGCGGGACATGTATTGCCCAGTGACGTAGATTGCCCAACAGATTGGTTAAGGCGATTCAGAATCTGAATCTTTCTTTAGGTAAACAATATCTTTATTTATCATGCACTGTTTTGATTAACAACTTTGCGGACCGTTTACATTTAAGGATAGCTACGTTTCAAACTGCAATAGAGATAATTTTCGAAAACCTATGTCACCTGCTCTTTAATGCGTCATTATATATTTTTTTGATTTTTTTCCACTTTTTTAAATCCTATTAGCACTCACTTACTGGCTGAACCAGAGATTTTAAACACGTACCTCAACACTGGGCATTCGCCTGAGAAATTGGCAGACGTGTAACCAAACGTGACATTAGCGATAAGTTTTAGGCCAAGCTGCCTGGCATTCAAGAGACGAGACAGAGCTTTGTCATCCTTGTATGCCTTCATGGATTGCTTCACCATAATCCTGGTCTTCAAAATCTCCTCCAGCATACTCGGAAGGACACCCTTTCGTACTGCCGCCTGTGCAAACACAGACATAGGCATCGAGTAAATGGTTTAAGAAAGTGGTAAACTGTAAGATCTTACTATATGTTTTGGGCTTTTTAACTTGGTTAATGAAATAGCTTAACATATTTAATAATTTCCACAATAAAACCATTAAATCTGTATCTAAAAATAATTAAAGAGTAATGGGACATCAAGGTATATACGATTTTTGAAACCTGCCATTAAGGAATTACAAGTTTTCAGGTTTTCAGATGACTGAAATTAACAGCTGTGTAATTGGCACAGGAAAAACACAACCAATCTGTCTAAAACATGTCAGAATTACCTTAACAAATGCAATGCCATTGGGAGAAATGGTGATGTCATTTCTGAGCTGGTATAGGAGGTCAGGAGGCACTCTGAGAGATGTACAACCAAACTTAAACTCATCACACCTGAGAGACAGAATGAGGAAAAACACGAAACATTAAACACATAAGACAGAAATACTGCATTAATTTACATTCCTTTCTTATACTTCTAATAAATATTATTATATGTATATTATTATTATTATTATTATTATTATTAATAGTAAATATTTAAACTGTATTTAAACTAAAAAATAAAACAAAAAACTCAAAGCAAATAATCATACTCAGCTGGTTTTCGGTTAATATTATTCATATAGTCACTGTTTTGCTTCTGAAGACTTTGTTCCAGTAGTCGTATGGATTGCTTTTATAATGGCTATAAAAATGTTTTGGGTTATCTACAATTTGGAACCACTTTACTGTGATATTTTGTAAAAATCTGTGCTCAGCCTTAAAAAAAGACATATACATATACATTTGGATGGCATAAGGGTGAGTAAACAACAGATGTTTTGGATAAACTATTCCTTCATTGTAGTTTTACTAATTCAAAAGAAAACTTACGTTCCAAGATTCTCAACATGTCCGAGGCAGGTGGAGAAACAGTAATTGTAGGCGATGACAATGGAGGGATACAGCGACTGGAAATCTAACACAACCACCGAGTTGCTATAGAAACGCGACTCTGGCTCCATGACGAGCGGGATGCATTGCGGTGCTCTCTGCTGGGCACGCTGTTGTGTGCTTGGAGTCACTGGGATGTAATTCATCGGCTTTGCAATCCTCAACATCATTGATTCCACGCGATACTGCATAAGAGAAATTATGCAGCAAGTTATATTTATGCTTCAGCAAGTTTTGGAAGCACCACCGTGAAACTCAGATAAAATGGTACTTTTTATTACAAAGTAAAATTGACGGTTTGATTACATGAATTAAGCATAGATGTAAAGGGGACAAAAGCTGCGGACAAGTTGAAATGACTATTTTAAATGTAAACTGACCTGGGACCCTCTGGTGAGCACATGATAAAACTGGATCCCAAACACACGTGCAAGCTCGCTTGTCCTGCCAATAATATCCTGCTGCTGCATTAACTGGATCATCCCACAAACACGGCTTACATAGTGATCCACCATTTTCCACCTGATAAACACAACAAGCAGATATCAGAACATGCAATAAAGCAAAGAACTTTTAATAATATTTTAATACACATTTTTTAAATATTGAGTAAGACTTAAGTAAATGAGGGCATACAACATGGTGTGTAGATGTTACACTTAAAGCATGATTCAATTAAATTCAATAGAAATGTATTTCTATAGTGCTTTAATGCGGCTTTACAAACCAGGACATTTATTAAATGTATAAAGTACAGAGTTAACATAAAACTTCCTGTGTGTAACATGGGTTAGGTCTGAAGATCCGATATCATACCCCTGATGAAAATTAAGCATGGTTTTACTGTAGTAAAAGCGTAGTAACCATATTTTTGGCATATTGATTACTATTGGTTTTACAACAGTACCCATGTTTTTTTGGTTTTAATTGTTGAAAGACCATAATTATGTATGTTACAGTTATTTACTGTAGATTTAATCTGAAAAATAACAGCCTCAGATGACTGAAAAAACAATGTGTATGCAATGATATTCAGTGGAACAACTGATCAGTTCACACATCATTTCCTACCTGTGAACGTGTGTGTTGTGGTCAAACCAGTCAGAGAGCGTGCGATGGCTGTAGAGAGGAAAGCGCTGGTGGAGGAGGTGAAAAGCCACGTTCTCAAAAGAGTAGTTGTTTAATGCAGCCTGAAAACACAGAGAAGCGCTTGATTAAATGTTGAACAAACAGTGTTAGCATGTAAAATCTGGAGGTTTGCGTGTCAACAGTACCTCAGTCTTCATAATCCTCCACAGGTTGAGGACAACGCGTCCAATAATATGGATTTCACTCATGGTGTCCGCCCCATATTCATCTTTCTCTGCCATGAAACAATTCTCCTTTGCATCACCTGTAATATAAAATGTAATAATTGGGACACAGATTTGGAAGGGTTCGATAAAAGTTAATCAAACATTATTAACATCTGTACCAGCATGCTGATGAAGCAGTTTAACTGGGCAAGTTTTCTTTTGTAGCTGCACGACATAAAAGTCGCAATAAGGTACGAGAGGCTGTGCTTTATGGTAATTAAGTCACATCTGAAGGACTTATTCATGATAAAGCACTAGCCTCGAGTACCTTATTGCTTTATTAAAACAGTTACCATACAAAACAAATATTAAAGCTTAAAAATATGCATCAGTGCAACTTTCATGAAGTAAAATCACTAAAAGCCTTCCTTCTGCTAAAAAAGTCCCTGATAGACTGTGATATACTTTTACGATGGAAGTGATAAAAAGAATAGTTGGGTGAGCTTGACCAATCAGAAACAAGGACTGAAACTAACCGTTTTATAAGACAACATATAGTCGAGCATTACTGATCTTATTACTCTAAACTTTCTCAATCTATGAGAAAGAGGGTAACAGTCTGGCACAGCGGTACAGATGACCTCACCTGGCACACGGGATAGCTGCTGGCACAGGTCAACACCCAGTGTTGATGCCCGCTGGAGTAAATAGCCCCAAGAGTGCATCTGGACCTCATAACCAACCAGGATATCTGGGTCATACCTGTGAACAGGAGGGAAGGTATTCTTTTGAATGCTCCTGCTGCAAACAGGACTCAGCATTTCTTGCACTAAATTGTTTTCCTACAAATTCTGGGATCGGCATTATTGGCCGCCCACTTATTACAAAAGATTGGCAACCAAAATACAGTTTTAACCTACTTTCTCATAATGTTAGAGATCTCTTCAAACAGCTGCTTCTCATCACAAGCGTAGGTGACTTGCAGTCCTGTCACACCAGATCTGTATAGCAAGGGCGCTGTGCTTCTTGAGGCTAGAATGAGAACAAACTTTGTTGACACAAAGACTAAATACCAAATCATCTAGCAAACTTGAATTTCCATACTGGGACTGTGTTAACACTAAATAAATAACCAAATGATTGTAATTATATCAATAGCTAAGGTCAAGTCATTAGTCTGCCCTCACTGTGAGTGAACGGAGGAGAATTGGATCTTCTCTGACATGACAAACCAGAACTACATAAACAACAAAAAGCATTGTTAAATGTCATATGTTAAGTTTAAGGCTGGTTAAGACAAAAACTGCTTAAAGGGGTCATGAGCTGAAATATCACATTTTCTTTGAGCTTTTGAGGTCACTGCAATAGAAAAACATCCTGTCAGTTTTTAAAATCAAAACTACTTCGTAAGTCTTAAAACAGCTTTTAGTGAAAACAAGCTGCCAAAATACTGCACATTAGATTTTGTTTTAGTGTGCACAAGATACATTAGTGTGATTTGGTGTGTTTGCACAAAGTGATTCGCCTATGGTATCATGCATATTTAAAGTTGGATGTGGACTTTTCGAAGAGACTGAAAATAAAAAACTGATGCATTGCTGAATATATTGAATGTGACAGTAATGTTGGAACACACAAGGGCTATTATCCCAACGATCCATATTGTTTTCAGAGTACAACTGCATTTTAATATGCACAACTTGTCAATCATAGCAGTGGTTATTTACATTCAAGTCTTGAATACGACACACACCACACGTATTGCTTTTCTGTGCAATAAAAATGTCTCACCTTGACCCGAAGAACAACAATCTTTGTCAACGACAATGGAGCCGGTAATTAAAGTGGTGTCAGCATTGGGCAGAGGAGCGTCAGAACTGAGGCAGTAGAATAAGGCACAGATTGGGTCAAACTCAGGGTCAGGTTCAAGGTCACGCCGAGTCCTCGCATGAAGCTCCATGGTCATCAGTGTAAGGTGCTGTACCTAAAGCACGGTGATTAAGACTTAAAATCAAAATAGTTTAACCCCAATGACAATAATTATTTTGCCTGAAACTAGATTTACTCATTCTTGTTTTTGGAATAGCTTTGATTAAGACAAACAGGAAGAAGTTTAAAAACTGACATTCAACAGTATATTACAAGACATCAATTAAAACCAGATCTTACCTCATGCAATGCTTTCGCCTCCTGCAAGTTCTGCATGCTGACTTTAAAACCATATGAATTGCAGATTGATGGACCCTCAATCTGAGAATTCTCTTTCTTTGGAACATTCATAGTGCTAAGCTGATTCTGTATGGGATATAATAAACATGCTATAAAAATGTAATATTCAACATCAAAAGAGTCAGTATTGCAGCTCCAGAAGATTGATAATCTTGATAGTTTTTGATCTGACCTTCATTTGTGTGGTTAGCAAAACTCTTCGTAAAGCATCTTTGTTTTTATTACTTCTCTGATGTAGCCGCTGTGATCTGGGTTCCGTGTCTGCACAAAAGATACAAAAGAAATAAACACCATTAACAAGAATAAATATGACCATAATCATTACAGATTTACAAATGCACATCATAGACATCTAAATAATAACTAAATATTACACATGTTACAGATACAGTTTTAAGTTCCAAGAAAATCAAAGCATTAAAATTATACCCTCATTCCCTGTTGGGCTGCAACAAGACCCATCGTCATCAGTACTTTGCCTCCTTCTTAGAACCGGTGTGCTATGAAGCAGGTATGAGTTGTTAACATCAGAGGCTTGGTCTTTGTTGGGAAAAGGGGACGGACTCAGGAGGACCCTTGGCTGTACGTTCTCAGGTGATGTGCAATAGAGATTATCAGACTCATCCATGTTGGGCGCTGGTAATCTATCAGACAAAGTTCTCTTGTCCTCGTCTTCTTTTAATCCAGCAGGGCTTTGCTGCCATGTAGGAAGCTCAGGTGAGTTTGGAGACATGATCTGACTGCCTTTGTTTACTTCCACCTCTTCCTGATCTTTGGCTTTAGTGTCTAAGAAATGTATCATGCTGTTAGGGCTACTGTTAGAAGAAGCTGTCTTAACTGGGGAGATATGGAATGGTAAACTCAAACCGTTCCTCTTGATACTCTGCAGCTCTGAAACTTTTTCAACCTCACAAGGTAAATCCAAGTCTTTCTTCTGAGGGGAGGTCCTGTCATGTGTGCTATGCCTTAACTGTACACATTTTGGGCCACCCATTATTTTTCTATCCCTCTGAAGGCACTCGTATTGTTTTTTGGCCTGCAGCCAGAGTTGCACCCGTTCCCGGCTTGGAGCACTCTTGCAGGGAAGCATGATCACCTTTTGATCACTTCCAGAAGATGGGTTGTGGTCCTTGGTAGATATTGAAGCTTTGGAACCATGGGCTGATGCAGAGCCGGCATTTGTCATGGCAGAAAATGCTACTTTCCAAAACTGCAAGCCCTCCTGAGATAGGTCCCCATGAAATTCAGCAAGTTCACTTGCTAGCCTGGTTTCCAGTGTCAGTTTGCGTCCACCAACCTCCCTGACAACACAGTGGGAATGGAGAATTAGTTAAAAAAACAAAACAAATTTAACAACAGTGAAAACAAATATCTCCCATTAGAAGAAATCCATCCCAACTGCTACATGCTCTTACCTTGGCTTCAAAGGTGCATCTGATGGGTCACTGCAGAATGGTTCCTGGTAGGTGGCTTCCGACAGGTTCAGATCTATTAGAGTAGTCAAAATTTCTTCACGTGTAGGCGGAGACATGAGAGGTTTGAGAATGTGTGTTCCACCACCTCTTAAAGTCTGACCTCCATTCCTTAGTTGGGACAGTGAGTTGATAGACCGTGGGGAACTGTTTGGGGTTGGTGAACTGGTATCTAGGGGATCGCTTTTTGGGGATACACCATTATCTGCAAAAGATGCAGAAGTACTGGGAAAAAAAGGCTCTGGGTCAAACAACACATCTGTTTTTTCACAGTGAAAGTCCTGAAAGTGGCTTTGGCCACTGATTTTACCCAAGGAGCCTCCCCAGTCTTTGTTGAAGATCTTTTCAGAATCAAGCAGAGATAGACATATCTCATTAGGAAGTACTTTGCTGTTTTCACAAGATGATTTGTCAAAGAGCTCTGGACTGATAGTCCCTAATCTATGCCGGTCTTCTCCATGTTTAACATTTTCATCAACCGTAAACACTTTTTGTGCCCTGTTCCCCAACCCTTCAACAAGGGCATTGATTGCCTCATGACTGACATCACTAAGGAACTTTTGAGGCAAATTCTTGTCAGTCAGGACAAACTGGTTACTGGAATAAAGGCTGGAAAACTCTGTGTGGCCAATGGCATTAATATCAAAGCTATAATTATCAGGGAGCTCTGGGGATAAACTGTCCTCAATAGAGCAGCAACTGTCAAATCCAGGGTCAGACAAAAGCACAGGACTGTCATCCGATGAAAGACAGTTGAGTGTCACCAAATCATCATGTTTACATGTCATGCTTGGTCTGCTTTTGGGCTCTTTCGGCAATTTAGTTCTTGCAGATCTTGGTTTCCTTGATGTTATCGAAGGGGCTCCTTTAGGTTTGACTGTTTTAGAAACATCAGCGGGTTGACTGGAGGGGGACACATTCTTAGTCACATGAACATTTTCCTGTAGTGCCTGTACAGCTTTAAGTTGCCTCTTTTGGAGAAGCTCTTTCAGGACAGCCAATCCTGAGGGCATCTCCGGAACACATACCACCCCATTCTTAGGGATTGATGGTCCATCTGCAATTGCTTTCTTATCAGAGTGCAGAGGGGAGGGTTTTAAATCGCCAGGCTCGTGAAGCGACGTTAGGCTGTCTTTCTTTTTTGTTCTTCTTGATTTTGTAGTCAATTGTGGATGCTGTATGGTCATGGGGTTCTCTACCTGGCTGGAGATCTCAGAATTCAATTTGTAGGGATTTGGTGTCACAGTCCCATCTACACCCAAGCTTTGCAATTTTGAATTAGAACTGCTGTAAGTAATGACAGAACATGGAAACCCAACGGTTTTTGTAGCTGGGAGAAGAAGACTACTTAAAGATTTTTCAATAAAGGGATTCGGGGAAATCTGCAAGTCTTGTGTATTTGAGGCAGTGGCATTAAACACATCAACACCTTCATCTAGCTTATTTTCAGAGACTGTGTTCACCGTTTGTGAATCTGAACAATTCATAGTGATGTCCTCTTGGCTACTTTTTTGAGAACTGGGATGCTGGAAAGGAGTTAAGTCATCAGTTGAAGAATCAAAGGTTGCATTGTCAACTGGAAGTGAAGCTTGAGAGTTTACACTCCCTTCATTTGACAAGGAGTTTCCAGATCCTTGAACTGTTTTTTTGCCAAGCTTCCTGGTTTTCTGAGAGGTAGATGTGCCGTCTCCGAGAACAGTCCTTTCAATACTTTCACCATGTTTATTTTGCCTCCGTGAACCTGCTCGATTACTTTTCATTTGTGAATCTGTTTTCACAGAATCACTGCCTTCCATCTTTTTTGTGGTTCTGCCTCTGCATTTTGGGCTGGCAGCAGAAGTCTTTTTAGGCCTGGATGTCCTATTTCTGTTCCGAAGGGCTGTTTTGTATGGTTTTGCAGTTAACTGATAAGGTGATCCAAGACATGGATCATTGTGAGGGTTTATGAGATGATCATTTGAATTAGATTCCAACAAGGGGTCAGTGGGTGACCAACATCGAGGTGGTGTTGAATCAGCAGGACTAGGGGCTCTTTCAGACAAATAACCCAACTCTACCATTACATCAGAATACTCTGTACAGTAGTCATCGGTGGAATCATTATAACAAGGCCATGGAGTGGGTAATTTAGACAAAGTTAATGCTGCTTTAACATGCTTTGGCCTCCGATTCTGACTAGCTTGTACACTCAATTTTGGTGAGGTGCTTACTCTCTTTGACATCGGGTTGACCTTGGCTTTTCGTTTGGGGCATTTCTTCACTTTTGGTTCAAGCAATGGGTACTTGACTGCTGATGACTCTGGGACTCGGGGCCAAAATTCTTTAAGAGGAGCAAGCTTTTTGTATTCTGCAAGCTTCTCTGGTGTCAAGACTGTGCAAGGTTCATCACCATTAATTTTTGCAATCTTCACAAGCATGTTCTTCTGACCTTTGAACCTATTGATGATTATATATTTGATAATGATTGGTGGCTCTTTTTTGGACAGCCTTCTTTTCTTCTGCATGTGGTTTTTGTCTTTCAGACTTTCATTATTTACCAAGGACTGTTTGGAAGAAGAAGAACTTGATTGATCTCCATCTTCACCATCATAGCTCATTTTTCGTTTTGCCCGCAAAGTATATTTGCTTCCGGGCAAACTGGACACCTTGGTGCAAGAAATTTTGGTGGGAATACTTGCAAGTTCATCTTCTACCGAGGTCTCCAAATTTTTAACAGTTAAAGGGTCTACAATTTTCATGTCAACCTTCCTATCCGTTTCTTTTTCATTCAGAGAGCTTGGCATTATGGCAGGGAGTGCTGGGGCTTCCTCTTTTGTAGTAGCTGGCATCCTCAAAGGACTGATCCTTCTTTGACCTAAAGTAGTTCTTTTTTTGGTCAACTTTAATCTTGACCTCCACTGCTCAGGATCTTCTGTAGTACAGCAGCCCTCACCAACCTTGCTCCCGATCTGTTTCTTGACTGGTCTGGACAAGCAATTAGACAGGATAACGCTGGGAAAAAACTTGTAGTGTGCCTCCTGCTGAGCCACAATTGTCCTCTCAGTTTTATTCTCTTGGTAGTCTTCATACCTTATCTTCAGTTCACCAACATCACCTTCTTTACTATCCTGTCCTATTTCACCTTCTTGAGGAGCCAATGGTTGGCTCTCCTCCATAGGACTTGGAGTCTGGTCAAAACTCCTTATCACAGAATTTCTGCAGTCTTTGGGACTCAGCTCTATCTCAGTATTGGTGGGGCAGTTTATCAACTCAGAATAACGTACTGAGAAGCTCCTGTGATTCTCCATGATGGATATGTGATTCTTTTCCACATTTTTAATACTGCCATATTTTTTTCTGCTCTGAACAAGCTTAGAGTTTCCAAACATCAAACTCTCAGGTTCAGGTTGGTTAAGGCCAGTGGCCTTATTTTCATCTGTGTACAAAGGACGAACACCAATTTTGTCAGCACCAATCTGAGATATATTTGCAATGTTGCAACTGATTGGGTGTTTCACAGGTGGAATATATGGAATCTCTTTATTAACTCTTAATCCGGTTGAACATTCATTTGCCTCTTTATTTTTGAAATGCATTTCCACTGATTCCTCTTGAAGTCTCCGCTCAGCACATTTGTACTCAAGAACAATTTTAGCAGAGGATGGTGGCTCCAATCGAGCGGCTTCATTTGGAAACACATTTCTGCTACCAAGGATCTTGTCTGTTGCTGTTAGAGATGAATGCGTCATGGATCCTTTGTCTGTTAGTGACGAATCTACAAATAAAATAAAAATAAGCGGCTGAACATCTCTCTATCAACAATAATCATATTCTTTTTTGCACTTCATACTCTTTAATAAATTGATGCTTACCACTGTTCTCGTCTGCAGCCCCGTCTAACTGTGGAATAGACAGATCAGCAAGAAGAGAACCGTTTTCTTTCCAATCCATCTCCTCATCCGACGAGGCCTGCTGGTCTTCGCTGGAGCTTTCATTTGCTTCTTGCATACATAATCTGTGCGGAGAGATAACAGATACTCCTAAAACATGTCACAGAAATAAATTAAATATTAATTTGTGTTGATGTGTGTCAGCCAATGTTTGCCTGCAATGTCTCTGAATGGCAACTCAAAAAAGTTACAAAATACTGATTACCCATACAAGTAGTTATTCAGATAACAGGCAATTCTGAAAATCGTAAAAGAAAGGTAACCTTCGCCTGGCGGAGTGTTCTAGAATATCACTGTCCCATCTTTGTGACATGATTACACTGAGCTCCGCCTCCTCTTTCTCCAGTTCTGGCCCCGCCTCCTCATCATCGCTGTTATAGATGGCACTTGCAGACAGCAGCTGCTGGGACACTGCTCTGGACCTTTCGGCTCTAAAACCATCATCAGCCAGTGCCTCAAGCAAATCCAGCATAGGCTGGTCTTGACTGTCATCTGTAAAAATGTCAAATAGTATCAGTGTAATTTTGGTTTATATGCACATAAATACACACGCGAAATACACTGTGTAATATCTGCTTTAAAAGACATCAGTACCAAGTATTGCTGATTGGTTGGATTTTTGAGAGAGAGGAAGGAAGGTCTGGCTGCTTTCTAACAAATTCAAAATGGCCTCTTCATCAACAACTGCCACCTCAGTGTCTCTGCCACCAGGCCGTTTCGTTTCTATATAGAGAAAAAAAATACAGCATCAGACATTAATATCAGTACTGCCAAATAGTCTGAAGGAAGGCTGCCCACACCACTCTTTTCCCCTCAGTGTTCAGTCTTTTTGTTGTGTAAGGCAGACACAGATTGTGTAAGTGCGGTCTGGGGGTGCTTGTCACGCTGTTCAGTTAAACAGAAAGGGTGGGAAGGCTGAGGCACAGAAACTCGGCTTTAGGGGAAACTGGGGTTTAATTAGAAGCGGGAAACTGGGGTTTAATTAGAAGCAATCTATCCTAATTCCAAGCAATTTTCCATGCCTGCTACATAATAATTTGTTATAACAAGTGTTTCAGTGCTTCCCGCACACTACTGAGGACAAGCAATGTGCTGCTACAGATTGTGGGACTGTGTCTTATTTTAACAGCTAAAAAAATCATCGACAGATACTGTCACCTCACCTTTGATTGCATCTTGGTGAACATCCACTTGGCTGGCAGGTATGCAGGGCAAATCATCTGGGGTCAGGACTACAGGATGGAGGGAGAGCTCAGGGAAAGAATCGTCATTTGCATCAACTTCAGAACCAGCCTGAGTCCTGTGGTTACAATAATAAATCAGAAAAACATGAACCACTCTCCCCCTTGCACTTACTCTTTTTCTAACATCCACTTCACTGATCCCCTGACTCAAAGACCCCTGAGAACAGACAATGCTATCTGCTTTTATTAACACCCTTACATGTTTACCAGAGGACACAGGGCGTGACTGAAGACTGCTAGTCTGTGAGCAAATTTTTCGTTGATTCCGGTGTCTGGCTTTTTTTAACATGCTGCATATCAGGTGTTGTCTTAATGTTTAACATCTGTCAATTACCCACACTGCAACATTTGACAGCATACTTATTTACCATCAAAGCATAATGCATAGAGAAGCACAACTGGTCGGAAAATAACACATTTGTATTCGCGTGACTATAACCTAGAAAACAGCGACCTGGGGACTTTACCAAAATGTTCACAGACTGAATTACCATTAACATATTCTAGCAATTGAATCTTGCTGAATCTGCAGCTCTGCATCACACAACGAGTGAAAGCAGGTCTCCAGGGATAAGCTATGCTAGACGCCTCTCTGTGTTAATTAGTCTTCTGGTTAATGACTGGAGTGGCACAGAGGCGGGTTCTACACATCTGTCAGGAGACCGAAGAGTGATTAAAACATTTCACAGAATTCTCTTTTGTCTCTCCAACTCTACTGAACATTTGTTAGCTTCGTGGGCACTATAAACAGACGTGACCCCCAAACTGTCTGTTTGTACAATAGCTGGAAAAACTTTTGTATGAACGTGAAATTTGCAACTGCAGTAGCAATTAATAGAAAATGCACATATGTATACAGTATATGCATAGTTTTTACATCTGAACATTTTATGGTCCCGAGACTTCCACAGAACATTCATATTACATATTCATATACATATACTTGTTTGGACCTTTGTAACTTTAACCAGTAACAAACAATTATTATAAAAACAATAACCTATTACAGATTTAAACACTTTTTTATTCTTAAGTAGTAACACCGAACTCAAAACTAATAGGAGCACAGATAAAACAGATTTTACTCACACGTCAAATTCATTTTCCCTGAGAATTTCCTTAAATCTCTTCATTAGGATTCTTTCACTTTCCGCAAACTCCACAAAGCCTCGATCTGAAATGATATCCAGATAAGTTAGGCAGCATAATTTAATAAAAATGTTATTCTGTTACTTTATTAATATTAGTACTGCAGATTTTACAAACATGGGTTTATGACAACACGTTTTTCACAGTGGAGATTTTAAACCAGACAGGATTTATAGTTTTCTATAAAATATGGTTTTATTAGCAAAACCAAACAGACAATCAAATAGACCTGGCACTTAAATTAATGACACAACTGTACCTGTTTAAATGTGGTTCAGTCAATCAAATTAAATATAGAAAGAGTCATTTATTCTTTTTACTTTATAAAGACAATGCTCCTGCAACCAAGTCATGCACAAGGGACAAATGTTTTTAATAGTTCACCTTTTTTATTTAAATACTATTTTACTTTCATTTTCTGTTTTGCTTAAGGTTTAGTAATGGTTTGTTATTTGTACAGAAAATAAGTTTTAGTATACAAATTAAGCAAAAAAAGCATTTCAAAACAATAAAATGACATCATTAAAATGTCCATGAAGACATTATGTCACTGACATACGTGGATGTGTCTCTCACCCTGTGACTCAGGCACGTCAATGAAAGAGCTTTGACTTCTGTCCCGACGTCGCTGTTTCTCATCCTCCCAGATGGCCTGGAGACCCGGGTTTCTGCCAATCTGATCTGAATAAAAGCACAGGATTTAGGCACATATGCATCAGGGGTCTCTTGATTGCACTTTGTTTTCAGTCCTGTTCCACATGCACATGCCATATACTTAATGTGTCACTGCAGAATTACTAGGTACAAACCCTGAACCAAACCCTATGCCTAACCCTAATCCTTACGTACATGTAGGTGTCAGTGTTTTGTTGGGTAAGCACACGGTCAGTACACTATAAGTGCATTGAATGTTTTACACCAAAGGTAAAATTTAAGCGTACTAAATCATTATCCGCACTCTCTTATACACACACAGTTCAGTCCTTACTCTCAATCTCCAGTCGGTTGAGAACATCCACTGCAACAGCATCAACTTCCAGCTCACAGACACTCATGCGTACCACCTCCTCTAGAACCAGAGAGCTACAATACAGACACACAACATATGAAATGACAAATAGTAAAATGCTATATTATTGATCTAAATAAAACCTAAAAAGCATGAATACACACACACCTTGGTATGTTGTCCTCCCCCCAGCGAGTGCACATTGTGTCCCTCAGGACACTGTCATTGAGTTTGGAAGTGCAGGGACTCCTCCATGGGCTGGTGCTGTCCACTTTCCTGGACATCTCCTCTCCGACTAATAAAAAAAAGAGAGAATTAGTAATGCGTAAAGTGAAAGTCTTTAAAAGATATACTTTTTGATACATTATAAATGAACCCTGTTATTCTAGAGAGCAAAAACTGGGAATTCTTTACTGTAATATTAATTTTAAGAATATTTGCTTGATTTGTGTCCACTACCCTGTAATAATTTTATTGCATTTTTCAGTCGCAGAGAATTGAAAAATGATTAACCTGATTACTGTCACAGGAGAAAATATACTTATATACATTAAAATACACCTCTGAACTACGATTTTTTTAGTTTTTAGATTTTTAGAAGTCTTTTTCATTCTAGGTAATTTTTATAAATTACAGTAACATTAAACATTTTTATGTTCATTGTTTTATTTTTGTTTTGTTCAATTTATAGTTATGTGATTAGATTGAAATTAAACTATGAAATATTAAAGTGATCAGGGAAATAACACAGGTGTTCCTCCTGAGGAACGGTGACAGTTACCAGGTTAAAAATTGCTGAGCTTGTCAATGTCACTTTTAATCAGCCGTCTAATCGCAGTGCAGGAGGGGCGGGATAAATACCACACCAACCAATCGGCTTCCTAAGTCTGTGTACAACAAATAAAAAACACTGCAGAAGGAAGCATCCATTTCTGTACCAGATCATAACCCCAGACTACCACAGTACTTATATTTGTTGGTTAAACAAACTACTTCTGAAATCAGCCCCTGGTGTTTTTTTACCAAGTTATAATACTTTGGAGGACACACGTCCTTACGGCTGTCAACTCGCACTCACATTCATGTCAGTATGGAGCTCTTACACTCCAAAACACCTTTTGTCTGAAGAGATTTGCCCAGAGTGTTCAAGTGTGTGTTAAATCTCTGGATGGATGGGATTTCCTGGAAGGTCATTAACTCTCAGTGTCATGCTGAGAGAAGCACACACCAGCACACACCTTCTTTGTTTCTGGGACAGGGACACATAAAATCTAAGAATGCTGATTACAGCCTTTACTTCAAACACTGGCCAACCTTTCTTTTTTTTTTTTTTACACATCTTCCATTCCTGGTACTTTATTTGTCATCAATTTGACAATAACTGACCCGGTCACACAGAAACATTTAACAGCATGTTTTCAGAGAGAGAAAAAATGACAATAAGTCTCGCCCCAAAAGCAAGCGACCTGCCTTTTGTTCGCAAAATAATCATCTGCCTTTTAGGCATGTGGAATGCTCTACATACTTTTAAATTTAGTGTCATGTGCACAAAACACCTGAACAAAGACTACATATATTAACAACAATAACACCACAGTGGTATTACTATAAAACTTAAAACTAATGTTGATGTAAAGTTTAATTGTTGATTAAAATTTGTTGTTTTAGTGTTAACTTGGCAAGCAATTTTTGTGATATTGGTTTTTCCTTGTTCAAGTAGATAAGATTTGGTCTTGTGGAAATAGCTGCCCAAAATCATTACAAATATGGCTGCCAAGTGCAGTTCAAATTAATCAAGCATATTGTAAGCAAACAAGCATGACACATAACAAATGTTTAACACTCAATTTTCCTATATTATATTATATATTTATAATAAATCATTTCTCAGTCGCAGTAGAGACGGTTTTCCACTAGCCAAATTAATCTGCAATAAACCCTTTAATAGTCGATAATCAAAAGTTTGGCTAGGATAGCCGTTTAAGTGTATGTGCGTCTGTTTGCGTTACCTGTCACATTGCTTTTTCGAAACTTGATAGCAGAAAGATTGATCATGTTCATGCCGTAGAGGTTGTAATCAATGAAGAGCTGTAGTAGGTAGGGAATATGAGCTTCATGGGGCTGAAAACTCTTATTCATCACAGCGCCGCCCTGCAGGAGTTCACACACCCTGCAGATAGATCAAAATGTGTAACGCACATTAGGTTCGGCACCCGTGTACAGGTTTACGTATGGTAAGAACAGCACATCTTTCTCATTGGCATTCAGACAGTGTTCAGTGTTGTTAAAGGCATAATCCTGTCAATAAAACAGCACAGGGGTACCAACTGCTATCATTCAATTTTTAATGATATTATAAGGGTAATTTGGACATCCCTAGACACACCCAAACAAAAGCACAAACGAACACACAAATATATTAAATATATGTGAAAAGCAACAAAAAATAGATCACCTCACCTTTTGACCATCTGGGGGTTGTAAAGGTAAATCTTCATAAATGATTTTTCCTTCATATGGAATCCATAGAAAGGCCTAAGGAGAGAGAAGTATGCCAGCTAGAGGTTACACAAACCAGTCAAATAGATCAGGGTCTGTGCCATCTAGTGATGGATCACAGTTGTGCCTGTTCATTGTGAGCAAAACGATTTCCTGTGTTCACAAAAGGCATTTAAATGCATTTTTGTGTTGTAACTGTATGGAAACCTGTCAAATATTCAGGGTCATTCACTCATTCCTTATTAATATTTTTTACACAATTTAAACTCATCAAAACTATGGAATGACACAAGTATAACTACAGAAATTATGTTATGACTAAACATTTGCAAAAAATATACTCTTGTATTTCTTCCTAGGGTATTATCCAGAGATGCTTTTTAAACAGTATAGCAAAAGACAGTATTTGTCAAACAGTATTTTGTCTTCATTATATGGTCCAAAGCTTTCCATTTTTTAATAAACCCTTTTATAATGAACGAAATGAATATGTGGAGCTTTCACAAAAAAAAACAGTTCAGTAAACCGATTGTTGTGGGTCATTTACATCAGATAAACACTGACACTCTTTCCTGTTTTTATAAGTACAGTATAAATAAATAGTCACGCAAACCATAGTGTAAACGTGTTTCTCAACGTACATGCCGGAGACCAGAGCCACTTTAAAGATGTGCTGTGTGTTAGATGAAGGGTTTCCCATGCTGACGTTTAGGGCTTTGTCAATGCTGTAGGCCACCTGCCGCAGGTAGCGATTTGCCTGCTGTCCAAATCCATCGTATGGCACGTAGATGTATGGAAAAACACCGTGCAGATGAAGACATGTCTTCTGGCCTGGAAACAAGAGACAGAGACCATTAATTAATTCAAGATTTACTGAAAACATCAGACTCAGAAAATAAAACTATTCCTTTAAACCCAAGCAGCTAAGGACAGCGACAGACAGACAACAGCAAAATCCTGGATAGGATAAACATCAACTTGTGACAGTTTATTGTGTCTGTGTGTGTATGTGTGGTGATAGTAAATAATATGAGATGTTGTGCAATGATTCAAGATGTTCCCAAACGCAAGAAACCAATAATCCTATTAGATAAATAATAGCAAGAGAAAGTCTGTGTATAAGAGAGAGAGATTACACAGAGACTAACAAGAAAGGGTGGGAGGAATATGGCAAAAAGAAAAAAATGGAAGAGAGAAAAAGAGAAGAAAATCCAGCCAAGAAAATCAATCCGAGCCCACCCAAAGAGAGCTTAAAGCCATAGACGCCATCATCACAGACACCAGAAAACAAATTTCAATCCAATTGTTGATTGTGGCCGACTGGGAAGATCAGAGTAAACCAGAAACACACCCACTCTTACATGTCACATTTGCTGCATTGAAACCGCATTTAACATTTTAAAGATTATTTTCAATATCAGTGCTGAAAACAAAAATAGGTTGCATGTGTGTTTTAATTGGAAAAAACACAATTATAGAAGCAAAAAATAATAAAATCCAACAGTACCATAGGGTGTTTTGATGTTGTACATCTAGTCAACCATTCTGGCGCATGACAGAAACAGTGACAGGCTGATCGACCAACCCAACTCAATACCCCAATCGATCGGATCAGATCGAGTAAACTGACATATGATGAATGCTCTCTGTGTTGGAAGATGCATTACAATTCCGGTCTGGATATTGAAAGCAGCCAAAACGCGTGCAGACAAAACAAGACACAAGTCTCTGGAGGACAACACTTTTGTAGAGATTGTGCTTCAGTGACATTTCCATGAACCACACAGACACACACACACAGACGGCAGGATCCTTAGGGTGGCACGTGCTTGCTCAGACGCATCCCGGCAACGTGTGCGAGCTGCTGCAGTTGCTAGGCAACCGCCCGGCCTCTGCGCTATTCTAACGGAATATAATCGAGCGATTCTTCTATCGCCTTCCTCCAGCTGGGGTGTTGGATGAGGAAGGAGAGAGAAGAAATAAAGATATGCTTGACAACTATATGTTTCTGGTGCTTGTAGAGTCATGTGATTCATACAGGAAAACTCAAAATAAAAGCTTCCTTTCTCTTTGTGTGTGTCTTTGTAAATGATTTCAAGGTTGGAGGGAAGAAAAGAGCGGAACGTTCGGCACGTGATACTCATTCCAATCTTTTCCTGCAAACCCACCACAGATACAGAATGAAAACAAAGACTTACTCAAATACACACAGGCTTGTTTTACTATATTTCTGATTGAGAACCTCTCACTAAATCTCTGCTGCTGCTTTTAAAGCACTTAAAATTTGAAGTCTTCATATGCCTTGTTAAATCGCTTCTTCTATTCAGAATCATCACACGTTCTCTAAATTCAGCAGAGCCATCAACTTATTGACATTAATGAACAAAGCAGCTCACATTTGTCTACAGCCTCATTAACTACAGAAATCGTCTGAGAGACACAAAAGAACCCACTTCATGTGTAACACAATACTACTAACACAAAGTCAGTACGATCTTCCCTAGATTAGGCTCTGACCACTATAACTAGACAACACCTGAACCGGCATCCAGCGGGAAATAAGTAAGGCTGACAATACAGTATATAAATCACAAAGCCAAAAGACTTCTTGTCAAATTCTTGTGTCTCATGCTGCATCATGATATTTATTTGTAAGATTTCACATGTAAATCTTAAAGGAACACTTCACCAAAATATGGAAATTCTCATAATTTACTCTCAGATGTCTATGACTGTTTACATACACAAAATATATATCAAATATCAGCTTATTAAAGAAACCCATTTACGGGGAAATTAATAACCTAGCTACGCAAAAAAAAACGGGTTTCTCTATTCAGTGATGTCACCAACTATAGTCCACCTAGCAATACAAAATACAGTTGGAAAATCTGACAGATGTTGTATACTTGTACCTGCAAATGATGCAACAAGATTTTTTAACTTGGCTCTCGACTGATGATGTCAAAAGTG
Organism: Beaufortia kweichowensis; assembly: GCA_019155185.1. Lineage (NCBI taxonomy): Eukaryota > Metazoa > Chordata > Actinopteri > Cypriniformes > Gastromyzontidae > Beaufortia > Beaufortia kweichowensis. The sequence goes on from CM032807.1 coordinate 14,063,514, forward strand.
CAGGCTTTTATGCTTTACTTTTCTGATACTTCCATTTGTGACGTTTACATATTACATAGACATAAACTAAACTGGGAGAAAGCCGGTTTAGGTGCTTAAGCCATTTCCTTTTAGGGCTGCACAATATATCGAAAATATCGCAAATGTGCATATTGCAATGTGCATATCGCAATGGTTTGCAATAAATGAGTGATTTAATTTTAATACTTCAAAAAGTAACGTATGGTCAAAGTTTTAGGCCGAAGCGTATAATATAGTATCTGGCACATGGGTGTTAGATTAGATATGCGTGTGTGTTCATAATAGTGTGCTGTGAGCATGCTCTGATGCAAGACGCAAAGCTTTCATAGCCAGCTGATGCTTTCTCTTCCACACAATATGAAACATATGTTGATTATATCATTTTTTAAAATATATTTTAATATAATTTAAATGGATTAAGAAAAATAAATATTGTATCCCATATCGAATATCGCATTATTTTAGTATGCTATCGCATATCACATTTTGCAATATCGTGCAGTCCTACTTCCTTTCTTTAGTAGCTCAACAGAACAAGAAGAAATCCAAATAACTCAAGTGGGTTAAAAAGAAAAGTCTTTCGAAGGTAAACAAAAAAAGATTAAACAGACAAAGATGAATCTTTTGAGCATATTTAGCTAAACTAAAACCAGTTATTATGTTTTTTTAATGATTTCACAAAAACATTCATTTTTGATAGAAAGTGTACTGATGTTTTTTAATGGACCTGTAATGACAGTTTCAAGTTGTTAATTTGGAAAAACTGGAAGATATTCACTAATAATATGATGAATAACACTGGTTGGTTACTTAGCAATGACAATCTGTGTGCTGTTTCCACAGGAATAGGAATGATGAAAGTTTAAAGAAACAGTTGTCATACAAAAGAAGATTAGATGAAAACAGTGGCAGGAAACCTAAGAGGAAGACAGATTAAAGTAGAAAACAGGCATAGAAGACACACACAGAGGGAATCACCTCTTTACATAATACACAAGACAAACCACTCACCACGAATTACAAATATGTTCTACACAAAAGCAACAAGAGCCAGATATACAAAGATATGGACTAAATACCAAATATTGTTTAATATAAGTCAATGATCGTTTAAAAATTCTGTGAATAAATAAAAAAAATAACACAGATCTGTCTATACAACAAAGTTAGCAAACACTTCATTTATCAGGCATTTAAAACACTCCTCGCAGTGAGGAGTGAAGCGAACAACATTGAAATCATTTGACATATTAGTAAACAACACCCTTTTTACCTTGTCAAAATCAGCTCTGTTCTTTCCGTGTCAGAAACAGTCATGTCTCTTTAAATGATAATGAGCTTCTGCTCGCCACACCCCTTCATTAGGTCTTATTTAAATAGCGAGCTATAAAAGAGCTATCACGTTTCCAACACCTCCAGACAAGACAAGCAAAACAACAGTCCCATTTACTTGAATGGGGGACGGCTAAAATCGCAATTCAATAACATATATCTGACCAACAATTAAAACAAAAAAAGTTGACATTAACTGTATCATAACCTTTGTTTTTTTAAAGCTTAAATTGTGCAAAAAACAACTTTTTAAGATCGCTTCAGCTACTGCACATGTGCACAGGTTGGCTAGTGTTAATATTCTTGTTAACATTAAGTATCTTTGAAGCTATCTATATAGAAACCAGCAGCAAATGAAACTGGATGGAGCTCACTGGATGACACAGTTTCAGATTTATTTCAGACAAATCATAACAAACTCGCTGCGTGTTTTCTGTTTAGCTTTTCTGAGCTGGCAGACACACCAAAAACCAAAAACTAAATGCTAAAAAAGCTAGTGAAAAACTAATTTTCTAAAATCACACTCGCAAGTTTTCTATACTGTAATCATTATAAGTCACATTTATACAAACTCTTTAAAGTCAGTGGAGGTCACTGTCCCTTTAAATGCTGGGTTTACATTTTCAGCTGGAGGAAATTTGATATTCATGGCGTGTCTCTGTCATGCCCACCAGACGGCACAGAGCTAGTGCTGCTGCATAAGTGAGTGTGTCTGAAGCAGATGACTGCAATGGAAACACACACTGCCATAACACAAAAATTTGTGATGTTATATCAGACCCGGAGAATCTTCAGGAGCCTGCTTCAAGAAGACAGATGCTGCAGTGTAATGCAATGTGTGTGTCAGTGCTCTGCAGACAGAGAGACATAAAAACACAGCGCTATTTATATCCTGTATTCCAAACTCCATCTCTCTATAAAATACAGCTGAAATACATCACAATTTGCTAGAGCTTGGACAACACTCCCTGTGTCTGTGTAATATTGCACATCTAATTCTAATTCTATTCCTAACTACTGTTAAAACTAAACAAAGATCAAGCTGTTTATTCTGCTGTATATTCGGGTTATGAGTTTAGCGCTGTGTGTCTGATATGTGCGAAAAAAAGCATCAAACATTTGTGTGTAATTTCAGGTTCTGTTTCAATCAAACTTATTCTCACCTCACACCCAATATCACACCTTAAAAACACATAATGTGAGAAAAAAAATCAAATAGGATGAAAAGAAATGAATGGAATAAAGAAACAACAACAGCATGAAAGAAAGCACATGAAGAAAGAAAGAAAGAAAGAAAGAAAGAAAGAAAGAAAGAAAGAAAGAAAGATGGAGAGCTGAGGGCTGGTGGGGTCCATGCGCAGAGAGTGCAGCAAGTCTTTAACTGATAATTACCATCCATGACAAAGACTTGAGATCCTTCAAAGACATTTCTGCACAGTGTGTGTGTGTAATCTGGGCATTATTGCGTTCAAGAAAACAGGAGCTTTATATGGGTTACCTTACTGCTGATATATCCAAGGCATTTATCATAATGCATTACAACATACAGACACAGTGAAAGAATAACAGTGACACAGCCAAACCAATAAAACCAGCACAGCAATGTGTCATAATTCAAGACAGAATACATCATTTCTGACACATGCGCAATGACACAACAATTCCATGGACTGCAACAAACTGCTACTTTTTCTTACATCTTAGGGGTCATGCATGTCGCGTGCTCATAATAGAGGCGATGCACTTGTTTTTCCAGGCACATTGAGATGAAAACATCTAAATTTTAGAGAATGCCACAAGCGCACCGCAGGTCGTGTGACAAGAACCATCCAATCAGCTTCACCCTTTCCGTAACACCAAAAAAGTGCAATGGAGGAACGGCTGATCATCGCTGTTCATGGTTGCATAGCAATGACAGACGCCACAGGAAGTTCCCGAATGCTTTCCACACGTTTTTAGATGCTACATGTGATCGGCCCCTTATACCGCTTATGACACACCACAGTTTATATGTGAAGTATTAATATTAATTTATTCAGGATATTTTATCTTTCATTTAACGAAAGCCCCTATAAACATGTAGATCTGTCAATGTTTTTTATCAGCATAAATAAAAATTAAACATTTCAGTAAAAAACTCACTCAAATGCACTTCGAATTAGTCAGAAAAATCCTATGCACTCTAAAAAAGGATGTGTTATTTTTTAACGCATTTTTTGTTTAACACATTATGTGTAATTTTGTGTTAAATACATAAAAGGGACAACACATGTTGAGTTGAAAGTAACACAAAATGTGATGTTTTAAAATTAACACAAAAACTTAACACATCTGTGTGTTGTCCCTAACTAGACTCATCTTGTGTTCTTTTTAACACATCCATTTTTAGAGTGTGAGAAGCTAAAGTCTAGATGTCATTAAAATAGTTGATGTGTACTACAGTGAGTCACTAGATGCTCATATTATTTTAATGCAAATTTTGTCATAGTTTTAAAGCACACTAATTTACTGATATCCATAACACTAACATATTCATACAAAAAACTGATTTCATGGGGACTTAAAAGTTAATTTTGTCAACTTTCAGAGGCAACAAAAGAATTCCAACAATCATTTCCAGTGGTGAAAACTAGTGTGGGCCTGCAAGAGGCTCTGTCAGGTCTGAGAAGTACCCCTTTTCTTTGAATAGACACAGAAAAGAATTCATTTTATACACCCCACAGAGGAAGAAAGAGTGAGTAGAGGTACAGAAGAAAAGAAAGAGAAAGCAGGAGAGCCTTTATCATTCCTTTGGGCCTCATGCATGACCTTTCATTCAAGTCCATTTTAGGACATCCCCAACCCCAACTCACTTAATTGCAGATGATTCCGGCCAACATCTTTTTCACTACACCACATGCTTACCAGCATTCAGAAAAAGTTTAAGCATTTTAAGAAGATCACATATTTATTGTTTTTGTTTATTGTTATACAGTAAAAATAATAACTGATAATAATAACTCACTATGATAATAACTCACTCACTGATTCTGAATCATACATTCATGCTCTCTGCTTCATTCCAGTTTGCAGACAATTTTTTCATTGTGATTCATGAACGTTGAGTCGCGTTTAAAACCCCTGGTCAAGCATCATCACTATAAATCACGCGTAACTGCATTGTTCTGCCTTTTGTTCACACAGCGCATGTTCCAGGAGTGATCCCTGAAATGTTAGTAGGTCCCCATTCCTGAATCTGGAATCAACACCGGGATGTGTTTGCGTTCACCCAGAAGGGACTCTAGCAATTCTATGGCAATTTTCTGGAATCAACTCTCTGTGTGAAAGAGGTTTTAGACTATGCTTGACTCCACAGCCTATCAAGTATCTGACAGATCCATTCCAGTGAGGTTCACAGCTCGAGTCACAACATGACAGGGCTTGACATTATGGTGAACACAGCAAACAAATTCCAAAGCCGTAGTTCAAAGGTCAAAGAAGTCTTAAAATCAAGCAATGATATAGTTATTCTAATGTCAGCACAAAACAATATAGAAATGGTTTATAGACTAAATGGGGACATTTTTATATCTTTTTAATTGTAATGGTTTTATGCACAGCCCTCCACAACAAAGAACTGTAGTTGGCACAAACCTTGTTTTTCCGTGCTGCAAGTGAATGTGTATTTACACTAGTTAGGCTTGTATTTTGCATGTTTTTAGCTTGCATCGTTATGTTTAAGATTTTTGAGGATGAGGATCACGCAACCCGTCCATCTTATTTATGAATTTGAGCCAAAACACTGTGAAGTTTGACAACAAGGGAAATCAGAATTGTTTTATCCTCACTATTAAAGGCTGTACCTATGCATTACTACAATATTAGTTGCATTTTATACTGCCATTTAGCATTGTTTTATCCCTGGCCATCCACTAACAAACCATCAACCCACCTTCAAGTCATGTGACAACCAAGATCTAATGAATACTGTACAAAATGAACACAGATAAACTACAAAAAGATCACGCTTCCACACATACACGCCTCTTGGCACTATAAATGAAGACAAATCTCACATTTTGTGCTGCGGAAAAACAGCTTGAAAAAAAACTCACCAGACAGTGTATAGTAACACCTATCTCAGAACTACATAAGAGGTTTTTTCAGCACATCCTGAGCGTGTTCATTGCTGCTCGGCCACCCTGCTGAACAAAAGACAGAATGAACTGCTCCAAGAGAGGCTGACCATCAGCTTTGTTAGTGAAGAGGGCTTGATTCTGATGTGTCTGCAAGCACACTTTTGCCCACATTAACTGTTTATAAACAAAATTGATCATGCTTTTTTAAGTTTGCTATAAGACAATGCAATAACTGCCTGCTGAAAAGCCGTCTGCTCTCTCTGAGGCAGCCTGTCTGTACACAAAGGTGGTGTGAAAATGTCAACTCCAGTGGGACAACATACACAATATTATGTTTTTGTAAAATAAGTTAGGAGGGATGCGTTTACGCTCTTAAGTGTCAGGGTTTCAGGAAAGGTGTCCCTAGAATGCTGCATTTGTGTTTTCTATAACACTACATGTGTTACGAAAGAATTACAAAATGTGTCATCAAACAAAACATACTGCAAGTGTCAAGTCTCTGATATTGACAACCTGTCAAAACAGGCCAAAAATAATAGAAAAATTATATACCTCCTATCCGTTTTTTTTAAACTGCCAACAGCCTTTATTTTACCATCAAGCATGATTTTTTTATTGCCATTCAAACATAGGTGGTATTAAGGGAGGGGCTTTTAAATTGCAGTGTGGATTTGATTGGACAACTACTTTTTATGTGCAGGATGAGTCATCCTGAATTGAGTGCATTTTCAACAGGAAAGCACACAAGCTTTTAAAAGTGAATGTGAAAATCATTAGTCTTAATGTTTACAAACACAGACTCTGATTTTGCAGTGTCTTGATTGGTGCATGTCGCAGAAACATAAATATCACCACCCTAAAACAGTGACCCCTGCTTGCATCTCTCCTTTTAACCTTTACGACCACAGCGAAGCACACCAGCCAGCGTCACAATCACATGATTATCAAAGGCGTGCAAAATGACTTGTTGCTTTCGGCAATATACAAATTATCATTGTGTAATGACCGTGCACGGGTGTAAGGGTCAGGCTAAGAGGATTTAGGGTTGGAGTAAACATGTCCGCATGGCGGCCGGACTTTCCCCTCGTAACGTATTGACAACATGGCGTATGGAGCCGCACAATAAAAAGATTTCTTCCTTCCTCACTCTCTAACACACGAACGCCCAACAACAGAAAATAATCATCTGTTTGAATTTAACATCGACTGACTGCAACAGTTGGGTTACGTGATGTGTCATCTCAGATGACATGTACACAACATTATCACACAAACGCACGCGTGCATACCTGCTGGTGTGGACCCAAAGATCCTCACCACGGGCACTTTCTTGACATCGCTCTCTCTGAACTGAGAATAACACACGTCCAGGTCTCTGATGGGGCTGGTCAAGTAGTAATCTGCCGTGACGATCCGCACTGAAAACATGTTCGCTTCTGCAGGACAAAGGTAGCAGATGAATCCTAGCCTTTCTTTAAACGTGCCACGATGCCTTGTTTGTGTGCAGAGAGATGCATGGACTGCAATAACGGTTCTGAGCAGAGCACAATTCGCCGTAATATGGAGCGTGATCTGATGATAATCCCATGCTGCACATGTTACCAATGTCCAAAACAGCAGATGTGTCCTGATCTCAACCCGAGCGCTTCAAAGACGCATTGCACTTGATTTAAAAATAAAAAAATATCCAATGTGGCTTTCCCCCGCCTCTGTAATACGATCACAACATTGTTGGGCAACCCTAATCATCACCATCCCTCCCCTATCCACGTCGAGTACACTGCAGTATTCCCAGCGCCGAGCCACCGGGTCAGTCAGTTCATTGTTGAGCCCACTTCTGCTGCGAAAGGAAGCTCCACGCTGTCTCTGCTCTGATTGGTCCGACCCGAAGAATAGTCGAGGTCTGATTGGCTCGTAGGAAGAGGCGAGTGCTGATTGGCTCTGGTTAGGCGGAACTAACATGGAGAGAAGGTTATATACAGTAATCCCTTCAAATTGCACATATGCGTTTATAAGGTGGTTGACCATAGGCAAAATAAGCACTTTTAGCTGAATCGCTACACAATAAAGTAATCAAAAAAGAAGACATCGGTTTTGTATCGGGTGATCATGTTTGTTTTCACTTTCGAACGAACGTTGGAAATAAGCGGACTCTGTCGGCTCTTTTGCAATCGGATAATACTTTTATACAATTGTAACCAAATGCATGAAGATGTCAAAATGATGAAAAGCTGAAGGAATATCACATCCAATGACAAAAATACCTTTTACTTTCACCTTCTCCTGGCTCACTAAGATAAAGAGTAAACGCTAATTGGTCAGAAGCACGCAAAGGGGCGGGGTTTCCTACGCAAACGAAAGCAACAAATCGCAGCATCCGCTAGCTTCAGATTGTTGCACGTGGTCTTTGCTGTCATCTTGTGGTCAGATATAAAAACAACATTTACTCAAGCTAGCGTAGAAAACACGTTTGTGTAAAAGTTAAAAACAGTGCTTTCTGTTAAAACGTGTTGTTTATTTCCAGATTATAAAATTTTGAATCTCAGATTTTCAGTGTAATCTAAAACGTCTGAACCCCCCAGTATATACTGTGTGTTTGTTTAATTAATTAAACAAATAACTTGTAAGACGTAAATACATTTTATAATTATAAAAAAATTACAGTTATTATAATTTGTAAACAATTTTAATTTAGCTCCAAGTAAAACGTCCGGTATATTTGTGTCCCTTTCATGTACTGTATGGAACTTTAAAAAGGAGAGATCCCTTAAAATATTTTACTTCCAGGTAAAAAATATAATTAGCAATGTATCAACCTTCTAGTATTTAAGTAAGTATGAAGTATTAAAAACAGTATGTTTAAGAAAACATACACGCAACTGCCCAAAGAAGAATGTAATTTATTTATTTTTAAAACTCTGCTTTCTTGTGGTTTTAGGTATTTGGACATAGCTGCACACCATTTACATTTCACATCTGTAAAATTAATCTTATTCGTCAAAACCATGTGTAATGAATGCCAGTAACTGTAATTATCCAGGTTTCTGCATCTCAAACTAAATGGCTAAGGGAAAGTGTGACAGTTACTAGAAGTTTATAGTTTCCTTTAGTTTATCAGGAGGAACAGCTCAATGAGGTGACTGAGCTGCACTAAATCATTGACTTATCTCGGTTTCCCTTACAGAAGTCCTGACCTCTTGCCCGCTCAAACAGGCCTGTGCCGGAAGGAAAGGAAAATGCACATAAGATGCATGAGTGGTGAAAGCATGTGAGTGTATAATAAAGATTTGCTCGAGCATGAAGATTGCAGACAGAAAGTCCTATGTTGCTATGTATGTCAAGATATACCAAAAGCAATAGAGCTTATGATGGTTTTCTTGATAACACTTCCTGTGAAGCTTAAATCTTAAGAGCTCACAGATGCCTGATGCCAACCTCAACTACTTCCAGTCTTTGTGTAACTTTGTTTAAACCAAAAAAATATGTGATGTATACTTTTCAACAAATATTTTGGGATATATAACATATAAGCGTATTGGTAACTCTTAACTGTACGGACGCTTAGGGATGAAATCTACACAGTTTCATACACGAGGTACCTGGGACATTAAAAAACAACATTGCCACCTTTTGGTCATTTAAAAACATTTTTTTAAGTAAAAACATATTTAACAAAAGCATAGCATTTCTTATTTTTAATATTTGTCACTGTTTGAAATTAAAGAACTGGATTGTCATATGTCACACGTCACCATATAAGCAACTGGAGTGGGGAGAATACATAAAAAAACAGTTGACACCTTTGTGATAAAAGTGCACAGCACACAGTGTTTTTCCAGGCTAATGAATGATATTTATTATTTGTTAACACCTTTTTATTTACATGTAACGAGGAGCGCTACAAAAAAGCAGCCCAATCCTCAGAGAGCAGTAACATGTTGCAATACAAATCACAAAACTGGATAGTATCCTAAAGTGTCACTTAGTAGTAGGCTACTGTAAACTATTTTTAGTGTTCAGCCAGTGTCAGGGTTTATTAATAAATTCTGCAAAATCTTACGAAAAATAACTTAGCTTTAGAACTGCATATAATGCAGGGTTTGCATTTACTGTGTTTTGAGAAACACATTTGTGTTAGTGTGATGAGTTTTTATTTATGTCTCAGTCAAAGAAGCTAATATAAAAGATGAAGTTGAGCTGAGTGACAAATGATACTGATGAGAATAAATTGTCTCACACATTACAAAATGTGAGTGTATGCATATTGTTTTATACTCTGTCTATAACTTAATCAATTTCAAATATACTTGATTATTCTACTATTTCATGACTATTGGGTTGAAGAACATAAGTGTGTACTTAAAAACCTGTAGTACAAAGAATTCAGAAAAGATCAACCATGTAAAATAGTATGTCGCCCCTAATGTGAATTGCCCCACCTGAATGCATTGTTTTTATTCAAAATCTTGCTTGCTGGTGATCATTTACAGTTGTTGTGAATGCATAAAAAGGATTAGAGAGGTTTAATGGTGAGCGTGAGGTCTTTTCCCAGCGGAGGAACAATGTATTTCTCTTCCCTGAGTAAACGCAACAACAGATCTTCAGCATCTTCAGGCCATCTGTACCGACGAGTGCTCAGCAGCCACAGTGGAACATGACTCTGCAGCGAGAGAAAACGAGAAATGCTAAACCTATAATCACATGCTCTTTCTATACTTTATTTTTATATATATTTGTTTTTGTTACGTTACCTGGTTTGCACTGGGAAACAGCACTGGCACCAGTCTGAAGTTAAGACATCTTTGCTGAATGAATTCATTTTGGATCTGAAAGGTGTAATACAGTATATGAGCAACATTTATTCTTTCTGTTTCATAAGGACTGAGAGTGCAAGATTATTCATCTGCAAATTTTGCAGGAGGATGCAAAACGCTAGTAAACATGCATTTCTCATTCTCGATGACAAGTGTAAACATTGTTTATTTGCATATGCTATTCACAATGTAACAATACAAAGCAGGTTGAAAATCTGCAAAGTAACAATTAAAAAATAAGTGGCCTGCAAACAGGCATGTGAACACACAGAACAAGCACACCTGAAGATTCTTACCTGAGTGTGTATGTACTTGGTGTGTAGTCCGTGTTGATCAGATCCATCTCCTTCAACATCTACTTTATACTTTGGACTGATCACTATGATGATTAACACTGACTTCTGCAAAATACAATTCCCAGATTCAGCTACAGTCCACAGAAACCTATTTCAAATCATTTAAAAACTTTACTCTTAGGTAAAGTTTTCCTTATTAAAAAAACACATCAGTTTATTTTCTTCCAAAGATAGTAACAATAATCAACAAAACCCCATAAATTCATCATCTTACATTTTTTAAAAAACTGTCCATCCATTTGTTGATGTCCATTTCTCTAACTCGGTCTTCAAATATATCAATCTGAAAAACAGTTTTTTCTTTCATTTATGTAATATTCTTAATAGATCTTTGATCTTTTAAGACATTATAAAAAATGCATGAAGTGCAAAAGCATTCTTACAGCTGGTCTGAATCCTTGATTTATCAAGAAACTCACAAAGGGCATCAACTCAGCAGCGGTGTCCCCTGAGTATGTTATGAAAACATCCCCTGGAAATGATCAAAATGTATTTGTGTTAGAGCTCATAGAAATCTGAAAAAAAATTATAAATGTAATGAACATGAATGTATAAACATCAAATATGTCAATTTGTGTCATCTGCCTTGGTTATGACATTACTCACTGCAGTCATCAGGCAGACTGATGGTGCGCGTCAATGTTTGGGGTTGACCAACAGCAGCTGGTTGGGACGGGTTGACACACACCTCTGATATAAGCTCTCTCACAGGTGCCGTGCTCTGACGGGACGTAACGTGAGGGGGTCTCAGAGGGGCAGCATGTCTAGGTAAGGGCCTTTGAGGGGAAAAACCATGCATAAGCAATCAACATCACACAAATACCAGTGTGTAATTTCTATGCCACTAGTGTCGCCAAACTACAAAAATAAGAAATGTTTTCAAACTGTTTTTTTAGAACACTCCTCCTTTTGCCATTGGGCGGATGATATGATAACCATAAAATGTAAGCATGAATTGAAACATAGCCTACTGTTTAAACAACATTTTGTATAGAATTAGTCAGTAATCACATCTTAAAATGAAAGAGCTGGATGTTTATTTCGCAGTTAAACAGTTTAGGTCTGAACAGTTTGACAGTTTGAAGTGTAGTGCAGTATTCACTTTTAAAACGCCCAGTTCATGGTAGATCATTGCTATGGATACTGAACTATAAAACAATAAGACATTATTGAGTCATTTCACTATCAGACACACCCTGAGAGTCTAGTATTGTATAATGTGAATTATTATTCACAAGCATGCAGGAACATGACTGTGTTTTCACTGATACTTTTTTGTGTCCAAAGTGCTGCCAGGATTAATTTTGTATTTATCCTGCGTGTATCTTCTTATTAAACTCTCCAAAAGATTGAATTATGAAAGATCACAGTTTCAGCTAAACTATTCTTTATTCTTCTACTGAAGAAACAATGTCACCAGTACATCTGGGATGGCCTGAGAACGAGTAATTCTAACAGCTAATTTTCATTTTAACCCTTTAATTAGATGCTGACACATTTTACTGTGAAAATGACGTTAAAGAGTTACCTGTTCTGAGCATGGTACTTCACATGCTGAGGCAGGAATTGATGATACAGTGGATAGTTGGGTCGTGGATCATTTGCAGGCTGCTCATGCTTATACTGAAAGCGATAAAAAGCCTCTGGTGGATACTGACCTTAAAGACAACACCATCATATTAAAGCCTGCCCATAAATGTGAGAATATACTTTTATGTCTGGCTATATTACATATTTATTCAAGGACATGTTAAATTAGAATGGTGTCATTCACATAGTTTCAAACATGTTCATTTTTATGCTTTTTCATCAAAGTTTTATATGCCTTAATATTTAACATTATATATTAAACAATATTATATTTAATAATAATATTTAATATTGTATTTTGTTTAAACATAAACAAAAAATATAATTGTTTTTTTCAATGTTACTGTAATTTATAAAAATAGCTCAAATGAAACAAAAATTTAAAGACTTAAAATGTTTAAATACATTTCTGATATCTAAAAATTTTAGCATTTTCATGTGTATACTCAATTTCTGCAGCGACAGTTATCAGTTCCAAAAAATTACTGTTAATATTATCTTTAAAATTAAAAAAAATAAAAAGATGAAAAAAGTTAAAACAAAAATTATCTAAAATTTAGTCACCATACAGGTATTCTTGTAAAATAAGCTACAAAATACACTGAAAAAAAGTCATTCATTTGAAAAAGGCTGATTTAATTTTCAATTATGTCATATTAGATGATATTGTAAATATCTTTTTGACCAGGGATGGCAAAGGTAAAACAAACTAAACTAAATTCTGTCATTCTTTAGTAACGGTCATGCCTAAGCTCAGATTATTTTCTTTGACTCTTTTTTGTTTGTCTTTTAACACAAACTTTATTGTTATACACTATGTTAGAATATGTTATGAATAGCGTGAACATGCTGACTAACATGCTTTGGTCTATGGAAAAAAATCACACAACCTTGAAATGTCATAACGTCATATGCATAAACATATATTTTAAGTTATAAAAGACATACCATAGTATCTCTGCTGTTTTGCCAAAGAATGTCCGCATACGCTCTCCCCCATGTCAGAGCGAAGAGGACTGGGCTTCTCCAGACTTTCTTCATTCTCAGTCACAGGGTTTTGGGAATGTGAATATGAGACAGGCATATGTTGAAGATTAAATCCTGAGAAATCTTCACTTAGATATTCTATGTGGTCTCTTTGAGGGTTTCTTCTTGAACCTCTTGGGTCTCTTTGAGGCAGATATAGACTGGGCAGGCCGGAAGGGCCGTCTGCATTTTGTGAATCATTTAGGGACAGTTTGATGACCGGACGCGCTCTGCCTGACTGACCCTTAAATCTTCGGGAGAAATCCTGTAGTATTTGTCCGGGTAATCAAGACTTCTTATATTATTCATAGACATCTCAGGACTGAACATATTATTTTTGTCTGTTTCTCTAGGGTCAGGGTCGTATGACTGGCATTGTTGACATGCCGGCCAGGCAAGATTAAGAGAGGACAAGGTCATAGACTCGTCGGTTTCTACAGGGATACTATGATGTGGACAGCAGTCTGAGAAGACAAAATACATTGATAAATGTCAAATGGAATGACAAGAGAAAAAAATGAAAAATATTGTATCGCCTGAAATGCCTAAAACAAGGTGTGATTAACATAGTTTACCATACTAATAGCTCAATATTCAGTGGTTTAAATACCCATGTGAGGTCTCTTTCAAAGTTATTAAAGCATTTTTTATGTTTAAAGCATGTTTATTCATCATCAGCTAAAGTGTTGTTTTCAGAATTGTCACATCCATAACAGTCCATATTCCTCATACATTTTCTTTGAAGAGTTATCTCTTCTCCATATGTTAGGATTATATGTTATATGTATATATATATGTTAATATATGTTAATTATTGCTTCTGGTAGTGCATTGTATAAATAATTCACTGTATAATTCATGCATCCAAGACACAGCTTTCTAGCCAGTTGTTTAATCTGAATTAAACATGTAAACAGTCAGCAGAGACGTTTTTAACAGCAGATTTTTATAAACTCACAGCTGCTTACTGCCATGGACGTCATACTGTATGTACAGTATAGACCTACCTGGAAATGACTCCATTGCGTCTGGATTCTGAATTTAGACGAAGGTCTCTGAGGATAAATGACACAAAAGTACTGCATGAACCATAGTTTATCAACACTCGTCGTTTTTACTTATAGGCCTCATTCAACGCACGCAGTTCGACAGGACAATACTAAAAGGGCTTTAGAAAGATGTTTAAACATATGTATAACGTAAATATACGTAACATACTTGTTTAATCGTTATAGATTCAAGTTTCTTACCTGTAACACACCTGCTTTCGATTTTTCAAGGAAACGTTTCTGTATGTAAATTAGGGGAAGCCCAAAGTCTCTATATGCAAATATTACGTACAGTAGAGTCTGAACCAACTAATCACGTCACATTCTGGGGTTTCGACAGAACGCTGCACTGCGCAGACCGACATCAGAGGACCGCGGGAGTGATACGAGAGCACGGCTGGAGGTGGCGCTCTCGCGGTACTTTGATGTCATACCTCAGTCAGTCTGCGCAGTGTCGCAGTCGAACTCACCTATTGAAGGCGAGGAACGAAACCGTCACAAATAGTTGGGCGGGACTTTACCTGTCTTCCGGTGGGATGTCCGAATCTATAAAGATTCGATTCTTTTGAATTCAGTGACTCATTCAAGCCACGTTTATTGTTCATAGCTTTAGCTCATTAACACATATACATTTCATATTTTAAAAAAAATCCACATCAACACATAACACTCTTGCTCTTTTTTTTATATTTTTCTTCTAATGCTTGGTATATATTATTTTGACATTTGTTTTGACATATATATATATATAATTTTTTTTTTTTACAGTTTGTTAGTGTTATGCACCAGGATACCAAAGCAAATTCCTACATGCAAACTTATAGTACTTGGTAATAAAAGTTGATTCTGATAAAGATATCTACAGGTAGAAAAGATAAAAGAAAACATGAAACACATAATAAAATACAGACTGGCTTGCAAGTTAAACATTTAAGATTAAAATATTTTATGCTGACCACAGTATGTTAGTGAATTAAATTATTGGCTGCTTCAAGAAGCAATTAAAACACTGGAATTTAAGAGCTATTTACACTCTTATCAAGATTTTACACTTCACTTGTAATGTTGCTTATACAGTAATAAAATCATTATTTTTTTCTTATTTTTTTCTTTCTATTATTATTTCAAATGTTTACATACATCTGATGAACACACTCTCTGATTGTTAATGTTGATTTCTACACATATTTCCAAAAAGATTTGCAAGTGCATTCACTCAGCATGTGTGTTCACTGACCTTGGGAATCGAACCCTCAACCAAAGTTTGTATGATTCTTTAGAGTCTTCATTACATGCCTGTAACATACTTTGGTTAAACCTCCTCAATGATCGTGTAAAACAACACCCTTTTACACCCTTGAAAGGCGTCAGTCTACACCCATATGGGAGACTGCAAAATGGAGGTTGCTAGTCCAGTAGAAATCACAAGCTTAATTTTCCTCCGTTCGTTTTATTTTGGTAAGGACAGCATGAACAGGATCTATGATCAAGGTCTCTTTGCTGTCAACCACAGAGAAGATTTTTATTGTCTTGGTAGTCTGGTTTTGAAGTGATCCCCCGTCTTTGTTCTTATCCTGGCAGGTCAGTGTGTTTACAAGCTCCTGCCTAAAGCTCCTGCTGACCATACAGTACAGCAGAAAGTTAGTGGTTGAGTTTAAGTTCTGCAACATGTTGGCCACATCGCTGATAACGTTTATGGGGATGCTGTAGTCGTTGCGGTTGAACTCGTCATAGTTGTATTGAGTACGAAGGATGCAATACGTGACGAACCGAGGAAGGCTCAGAATCACAAACGATGCAGAGACGGTCCCAAGTAGAATGATTGTGCGTCTGACTATTCCTCGCTTGTTCGTAGCCCTGATTGTCCTCCACTCCTCCTTGGTGAACAAGCGACTGGAACTGCTCAGGTGATACGCAATAAGCGAGTTAAAGATGATGACAAGTATGATTGGAAGTCCACCTGAGAGAAAAGTGGTAACCCAGACCAGAACGGTGGTAAATTTCGCTTCCCTATAGTGACAGCGCTGTACGGTGACATTATGTCCATCGACCGTGATGTTCATCGGCGTGACATTGTTGATCCAGCTCATGGGCACAGACGCTATGTGAGACAGGAGCACTATAGTTACACTGATGTACAGAGCGGCACGTGCCGGATGAAAGCGTTGTTTTCCCATTGTGATGCTCAGTACCCAATAGCGCTCAATGGTGAACATCACAACTATCCAGGACGAGCTGTAGAGGGCGCCGTACTGCAGAAAACCCATTATGCCACACCACGGCTGAGAGTGCCAGAAGGGCTCCACTTGTAAGAAAACCAAGCTAAGATCTAGAAGAATCACCCAAATTAAGTAAAAGGTGTCCATCAAAGCAAGGCAGCTCAGGTAAATGGTTGCTGTCTCGGACATGCCGCATTTCCGGAAGCAAATCATGTAAAAGGTGAAGAGGTTGGCTGGAGAAAGATCGAAAATGGATCATTTTAATTCATTGATGTACTTGACATTTGTCAAATTTGTAGTGTAGTGTAAGAATAAGGCAATTCTAGCATTATGGATGTGACATTTTCAGTCAAAACTTGACATATAAATTCTCACAAAATGTTTTTATTACTAATTATCTGTTTATATTTGACTAAACACCTACTAATAGAGTCCAGACATAAAAAAAATATCAATTTATGCACTAGTTATATTTTAATAAATGGAAATATACGCGTGGTATGAATGTGGAATTTCTGTAAATTAAATGCACAAACCACAAGCAATAACATCCATCAAATAGAGAAGAGATGATTTACCATTCCTTTATTATTTATTTTTTCAAATCTCTTTTATGTAAAGATTTAAAAATTGGAATTGTAAAAATAATATGAAAAAGCGTTAACTTTTACGATACAAAGCTGTCATTACCTTTTTTAACTCACCTGGAATTCCCACAATGCACAACAGAGGGTAGTAAACCTTCTGAACAGCAATGAAGACATTTCCCCCATCCATTGTCAGCCAATTAGTACATACTTGCTAAAGTAAAGATACAATTTCACTTTATAAAGACACACAGCAAAAGATTATATTTCATGAACAGAAGTTTTGCATAATGCTGTTGTAATTTGCTGTTAACAAACAGTTAGAGAGCTCTGGCACAAGTATGATAATATAATTAAAGGTTTTTAAAGAACACACATGCACAAAAACATATTCAGACACAAATTTATTTTAGAAAATTATATTTATTTTTGTGTCCAGTCATGTGTTTAAATATAAGTAAAAATATTTTAAACATATGGAAGTTACACAAATGAATATCTCTTCTCTTAATATCACAATTAAGTGAAGATAGTGAACATAATTTCTTTGTTTTTTATTTTATGTAGAACATTTTAGGTCAAATTATGGTTGAAAGAATAAAAACAAATACAAATGAATTTCAGGTTGATACTCATTGTAGTATTAACCTGAAATTAACTAACCTAAACCCTAACCCTAAATTTATTTTACGAATTTAGGAGCCTGAACTTGACCGAAGTATATACTGTTTATTACAAAAGAATGTATCTTTTTTAAAGACAGATATCAGAAGTACAGAATTTTACAAAGGCAGTTCATTTATATTCATTCAAATAGGTCTTTATATATAATGATATTGATAAAAATGATATTGATATCGGGGATAATTTTTAAAATAAAGATTTTAATAATATACTTACAGCAGTACAGCTGCAGCCAAGAGCCAGTTAGGAATTAAATGAACTAGAAGGTGTAACTCTGAGCTGATATACAAGTAGGAGGGCTTACCTGTAGCCTAATGTCACATACTGTACCCGCAGACAACAAAAGATTTATTATTAAGAACCTCCCAGAGAAGGACAATTTCCATATTGAGATTTTTTATATAACCTGCTTCTAAATCTCACATAAACCTGTTGACATTATTAAACATACAGTAAGCAAAACAGAATGAGAACTACTTCAAATGTTTCTATTTTATAAAGACATGTTTAAAAAAAAGACATTTTTTAAATAACTGAACCACACACAAACAAACTTTGAATGTACATTAGTGAAAATCTCACATTAAAAAAACATTGTGTCTTTGGTTGAGAAATCTCTGTGTCTCTGTGACAGTCTTAGACTATACAAGAAATAATGAGAAATAACAATAATTGTGTACAGGGAGGGTTTTGGTTGGCCAGAGATATCAAATAAACTGAAATAGTTTATAGCACCTTTAATATGCGTTTTGCATGTGTTGTAATATTTTTATATTGTACTGTGTGTAGGACACAGAAACACACCTCTGGACCAAAACTGAAGACAAATTTCTCTGAAATACAATCATCAAGTTAAACACAATCATGTGATCTGTAAAATAAATGAGAAAGTCTTGTAAAAAGTGAAAAATATTGTACTTTTTATTTTCAAATGGGAAACAAGTTAACAAAAAAAGCATGTAAAAAAATGGGAATGGCAAAGATTATTTTAATGTGGAAGGCTGACACTGACCGTTAAAGCAAACGCATAACTTAATAAACAGGTTTAAAAGAAATTCTGATGAGCACTGTACGATTCAACAAGGACAAACCGTGCCAATGCCTAAATACCTTGATCCAAATCAGATTAAATAAAATACATTATTATAACAAAGAGATCTTAAGACTAAACGTGTCCTCTGTGGAGAACAGAATAAACGGAATGAATACTGAGATGCATGAGGATGGTGGACTGGTTGTCCTGGTTACCCGGGATTCTCCATCCTTCACATAAGGCAAGCAGGATGTTATGTGACACAGGAAACGCTTTATGAGTGTCACATGAGGTTGTGTCCCAAACCAAAGGAAGCTGCCTTGATCACTTTCTCTTCGTTCAGTCAATCAATAAATTCAGAATTAGAGGCAACCAAGTGAATATGACTACAATGCTTCTGGGTAGAAATAGGACATAAGGACATAAAATACATTTTGTGATGACATACAGCAGACATACACCTGTTTAAAAGGGTTTTGTTATTGGCTGCTAAAAACATAAAGTCGTCATAATTCAAGAAATATTTAAAAATAATTTAGAAAATAAATGGCGATGAACAATTTTGATACTGTGTTGGGCCATTAACAATTATTGATTCTGAGGCAAAACCAGCTGTGAACCAACATAGACAGGAAAAAATATACTGTATCTATCCTGCTTTCAAAAACTAACCAAATAAATTTGATCAAATATTATACAAATAGTAGGTTTAAATATGCCTTCATGCCTTTTAACCTCCAGATACTGTCTTTTCACCATTGAAAAGCAACATTCATAATCATTTGGTTTAATACTGATAAATGCCTGGTAGCTTAAATGTTTTTTCTCAAACTGAATGAGAAAGTGCTAAAATATGGCAGTCTTTAACATTTGGCCAATAATCCAAAACCGTAACATACATTATGTGTAAAATAATTTTGTTTTACCCTAAGTAAAGATTTATTATTTTGACACATATAAACACATTTCACAGATGAACAAAATATCAGCTCAGCATTTTAAGCATTGTAAAAAAGAAACGAAATAAATAAAAGAAAAATAAAACAGCGATGAGAACAAACAAATGACAAACATTACCAAATATTATGAGCATACACTGAAACAACGTTTTGCATTTGCATTGACAGGAATCAAACCCTTCATAGACATCTGCACTTCACAAACATCGGATCCCATAATGCGAAGCAGAACAAAAAGATGAGTGAGGATGACGAAAAACATGAATGAAAACAAACCAAAGATAAAAACATAAACAGGCATCTCGTATTTACACTAAATACAGGCAAAATTCATATCATCATAATGGTTATGGTCACAGCCCTGAACGAAAGCCTTTCTCCAACATTACCCACAATTCCCTCTGCTGCAAACCCCAGCCTGCAGTCCCTCATGTTGAAAAATCTGTTCGAGTGGATCAGTGTCCTCTGGTTGGAGGCCATGGGGAATAACAGGAGTAACTCATAAAGCGGTACATGCCTCCAGAGAGAGAGAGGGATGGCCCAGAAAAGGCGAGATCAGGGTGAGCCCAGGATACTGGCTTTAGAGGTTATCTCCAGGCTGATATTGAGGTTCAGTTGCGGTGAAGTAATCCTCAAGGAATGCCTGCAGATACTCGAAAGTAGGCCGGTCTTCCGGATCTTTCTTCCAGCACTGAAGCATCAACTCGTGTAGAGAACTCGGACAGTCCTGAGGACTCGGCATGCGGTAGCCACGCTCCACTTGTTCCAGTACTTCCCTGTTATTCATACCTATCAAAAATGACAAAAGGTCAATAATAGAAAAAGAAATATGCTTTTCTATTCTATTCTATTCTATTCTATTCTATTCTATTCTATTCTATTCTATTCTATTCTATTCTATTCTATTCTATTCTATTCTATCAGAAGCACTTCCTAAAAGCAATCTATAAGCAAACTCAAGTTGCAAGGTGAAATCTATAACAATGATTGGTGAACTAAAATACTATAGACCACCAAACTGTCATTCAAGAACTATATGTTGTGAAATTTCAGAGGCAGTTCGAAAATCCTAGAACAGAACCTGATTTATATAGCCAGGGAATTCATCATCGTCATGAGGGAGACAGCCGCATTTTAACATCAAGAGAGGAACGCCTGCAAACATCTGTTGATGATGCAATATAGCATTGAGCCCAATGGGATTCTACACCTACTACATCTCAGCCAAGATCACTGACGTTTTTCTGCAAGGTTCTAATACTAGGGGCTTATTGATTTATTTCCCACCCACTGTATACCCATGACATTTTCATGGAAAAACATCATGGGGCTTACTAGTGGACAACAGATTCTCCGATGGCTACTGAGCAGAGATGACACACTTCGCCAATATATTGTCATTCATGTATGTTTGAATAAATATTATATAGTCTAAATTCTAATAATGTATAAAACGCAAAAAAAGATCAAAACAGGTGACATACTTTCTGTACTGGAGTGTTTTAAAAAGATGTGGACCTATTTTTGGACTTTAAATATGTATTTTAAACATTAGGGTCACATTTGTAATTTCAGGTATGAAGCAGCAGTCTGAAGAGTTTACCTGGATATGGCACTCTGCCTTTAGTCACTAGCTCTGTAAGCAGAATTCCAAAAGACCAAACATCTGATTTAATGGTGAACTTTCCATACAGAGCCGCCTCAGGAGCAGTCCACTTAATCGGGAATTTAGCTCCTGAAATGCAAATGGAAAAAATATATATTTAATTAAAAGTGTGCACTGGAATATTTTGTCTTGCACAGCAAAATGAATCAAAATTTAATTTCCCTTAAATTTACATTCTTAATTACTGTTATAAAACATTCTTAATTATACTGTCAATTACAAAAAAATGTCTCAATCAACTTAAAAAATTCATGGTTACTGGATATAGAGAAAAGCAAAAATAGTATATAATTGTTTACCAAAAATTAAAACTCTGTCATTACTTACGCCCCCATGTCGCTTTAAACCGGGATGCTATCATTGTGTGTCTACTATTATTGTTTTTCTAGTTACACTAGAACATCATGGATGTTGACATCTGACATTTATGTCTCTGTCATACACAGTAACATGGTGCCTTTTTGGTGGGTTTTTCAACACTACCCCCTTTATACTACTTTAAATATTTTGTAGTGTAACATGGCAAGGTCACTTTATCCATGATTGCATAAAGATTTTCCTTAAAATTTACACCAGGAAATAAAACAGATTTGGGATGACGAGGAAGAGTAAATATTAATAACAACATATTAATTTTTGGATGACCAATTAATTTAGGAAGCATGTTAGAGACAGCAGTACCCAAAACGCAATATATAGTGACAAGCTATGCTGGTTTTTCAACAATGTGGGAAGACTAGCATCTTTCTTACCTTGTCGGGCAGTGTACTCGTTGTCTTCAATGAGTCTGGCCAGACCAAAGTCTGCGATCTTACACACCAGGTTATCACCCACCAGAATGTTAGCCGAGCGCAGATCTCTGTGAATGTAGTTCATTCTCTCGATGTAGGCCATGCCTGCGGCCACCTGAACACACACACACATAATGACTTTTATACTGTACAAACTGTACAGAATATATATCTTGTAACCCTAAACCTAACCCTCACATAAACCTTCCTTCATTTGTACATGTTCAAATAAACTTTCATTTAGTTTGATGTATAAGCTGTTTTCCTTATGGAGACCAAAAGGTCAAAAATGATAGGAATTACTACTTTTTGTGTCTCCACACTGAAGGGTTTACAAGGACAGTGCTGATGCAGAAATGATATAATTATCCACTTAAAAGGGTATTGAACAGATCTTGTTTCAGATTAATCTTTAGGATTATACAGAGCATTGATTACAGCACAGCTGTCCATAATCCTGCTATATAACATCATTAATGTACTATGACCCCCAAAAAATAATTGCATTAATTAAATAAAAAATGCATTAATGTTATCAATGTAACCTAGTTTTTGGGGTCACTGTGAAGTGTGGGGTGAGGCTTGTATTAACCCAGAATATTACCTCTGAGCAATATTTATAAAATTTAAAGAAATTGCATTCTGCATATAAACACCTACACAGAAAACAAGATCAGGACTGAGAATCTTTTTGTTGTAGTGTTACGTGTTGCTGTACCTGGGCAGCCATGTCAACTAGGTTGGGCAGCTTCAGCCCCCGTCCTTCCCCGTCCTTCAGGAAATCTAAAAGGCTTCCTAAAACGTATGCACACATTAGCTTTGTCAATTATAAAGAAAATCTTCTACCATAACAAGTGGTACTGACAGCATAATTAGGAAGCGAATCATGTTTTGTGTCAGTGCAAAGCCAAATTGGCTGTTAAAAACAGGACAAGCACTTAGATCCTACAAAACCTTTTTAACATTAACATTAGAAGTAGGCTTTAAGAATAACAAATGCTACTGTATAAAAGTAGTAAAAAGAATTCAGCCCCATTAACTCGTCGGTTATTTTCCTATTCGGTTTACTTGCAGTATGAGTCTAAGCTTTTTGGTCTGCAAATAAAAATTGCTGAGATTAAAATTTAAATGGATTTTTTACAGCTTAGGAACCTGTAAAAGCAGTTTCATAAAAGTTTAGTAAAATAGATCGATTCTTGAACTGTCTGCCGGTTAACCCCTCTTATGAAACAGCCTCTGACCTTGGCCCATGTACTCTGTGACGATATAGATGGGCTCCTCAGAAACCACAGCGTACAGCTGCACTAGTTTATCATGCCGTAGTTTCTTCATGATCTGCGCCTCCTCCAGGAAAGACTCAGGAGACATGGTGCCGGGCTTGAGGGTCTTCACGGCCACTTTAGTGTTGCCATTCCATGTTCCTGAGAGCAAAGACCACATAACAGACAGTTAGATCAATAGCAAACCCTCCATAAACAGAAATTCATGCACCCAGGAAAACGAAACCCGTTTATCATGCAAAAAATCTCTGCAATTAAAACAGCCATTCTCACGAAAGAAATGATAGTAGAGTTGTCCAGCTGTCTGCATTGTTTTACTGGAATATTTGAAATATAATATATATATTATAATATATATAATATATAAAATAAGATATTTTACCCTCACAAACTTGGGGCGGTTGCATGAGTTTGCTTCTGAAACTCTTAACTTGTTTTTGGCTGTTTTTACTGCAGTAATTTCAAGAACCAGGTTATTAAACTCTGCTTGCCTTTAAAATCACAACTATAAACAAAATAAACTTTATATTTTGTTACTTATCAATTACTATAACTCAGTATTGTACTAGTATTTTATTACAAAGGGTTCATGCAAATGAGCCACATTTCTCTTATAAGTACAGACTTTTTATCAATTCAAAGATTGCACAAAGAATATAGTAATTCATATTGGTTAGTTTGAAAAAACTAAAGGCTTATGGTGTTCTAAAGGCAAGGCAGATCATGAAGATATTTTATGATTCAGGTCTACAGGAAGGGGGGGTGAGGAAGAGAGGTTAAAGGTTCTGTGGAGGTTCTTTAAGGAACCGTTCATCTTGACAAAGTACTTTTAACGAACCTTTATTTTTAAAAGTGTATGCACACAAACAGATATTGCAAACATACACAAATTTAAGTGTCATTTATATACAGATGGTACAGCAGATGCAACTCTCCTAAGCATTAGTCATAATAAACCCCCATGAAGCAATACCTACCGTTTTAATTCTTACCTGTATTTACTGACATTGATGTAAATAAACTTGACACGTAAATAAAAATCATGTTCTTACAAAAACAAGTCATTGTAAAATGTCTACTAAAAGAGGTGTTCTAGTTTTATCTTAGTAAACTCTACACTTTTCATATATTTCATATATACAGGCAATAACTTAAGTAAAATATCAATTGATTAGGTCACATGTTCATCTAATCCCTGAGAGTAGCTAATTATTGTTGTCTGTAATGGAACTTAAAAGTTGTTTGGTTAACAGCCTGGTACTAATGCAAAGCTTTAGGATGTTTTTCAAAGACTTAAACATACTTAAACAACGAGTTGTATGGACTAATTTACTGATGCTTAATAATACATGTAGGGGTCTAAACGAAAGTGTGAGAGAATTTTCATTTTGGGGTGAACTGTTCCTTTAATGATTCTTCAAAAGTTCTCTTTTTGTTTTCCACAAAAATAGAAGTATACAAAAGTAAGTAAATAGAGAATTATTTTTTTGTAAAGTGATAACAGCAGTAACTGTTGTGAGGATTAGATGAACAACCTTCTCCCCAACCTTTAAAAGTGGAGTTTTGACAACAGGGGAAGTATGAGAGTGTGGAGAGGATTTTTCTTACCATACCAAACATCAGCGAAACACCCCGCCCCCAGCTTCACTTCCAACGTCAGAGACTCTCGACTGATTTCCCAGCAATCATGGCTAAGTCCCACAGTATCAGGAGTGAAGACCATGCATTCCCCAGTTAATCTAAAGCACAAACCATCTGCAAATTCTACAGGGAGAGGGATGGGGAGGAGAGGGGTTAACTATCCAGACGACGGGGAACATGCAGTCAGAGAGATGAAGGTATACGTGATGTTCTGTGAGGGTTTGTCACTTTACAGTATCTGAATATTTATGCACCACAGATGAGGAGATATGTGTTTATGTTAGATGCCCAGTTCACATTCTGACTGATCTGTCTTTAATTTTCAACCCATAATGTTCCTTTAAATAAATCAGCTTACATATCCAAATATTTGTAAAGTGACCCCACCCATCACCATCACCTGCCTCCACCTCTCAGTTTAGTTGGCTGTTGCTAAGCACAGTGGGCGGAGATCATACCCATCCAAACCTCCCCGAACTGGCCGTTGCCCAAGCGCTTTATGAGCTGCAGCGACTCCCGTGGGATCTCCCACACGTCTTTGGTTTTGACAGACAGGTCAGTGAGCCTTGGCATACCCTTGTGGCAAGGGACCACCAAGCGACAGCAAAGCCCCGCTGCCCTCTCTGAGCGCACAAACACAGATACAACACAAGTCAGAAAGAAAGAAAAGCATCAGAAGCAGAATAGATTTGCAGGAGAGACTGAATGCGTGTCAGAAATGAAATAACAAAGTTGTTGGGTTGTTCAGATTGGATCCGTCTCTGTAGAAGCAACCTAGCAATTTCTCAAGGGCTGCTTTTATATGAATGAAGTCATGTTCTGACATCACTTATGTTGATCAGCCAATAAAATCACTTGGGTTTTATAGGGACTTTGAATCTTACTGAAAACCAGCCACCTGCACAGTTTGAGAGCCACTTTGCATCATCGACCTCGACACTAGCAATGTTTTCATCCATCAGTTTTAATGCACACTTATCACACAAAAAGTGTTGAATGTAAACACCAAGATGAACAATAATTCTGAATAGACGCACAAAAAAATGTATGCACGCAATTAAGTAGGAGTATTTAAGTATTTTTTTATCCGATAAGAAGAAACGTGCATAAACCACAATAGAAATACATTTATTGTTTCGTTGTATACTAATTTTCGTTAGATGACAACAATGTATACAATGTAATACAATGACAACAAAGGCTTTCATTTAGAAAAAAAATAGTCATGTGACTTTGCCTTAACAGATCACATGATTAGAAAATGGCGGATAGCGAAAGCAAATCAAATGTCATTATTAACAAATGTCTTATGTGATATTCTAGTTCACTTTGCAACTTTGGATGAAAACAAAGCAAAGTGCATTTAATGAAGTCGGTTCACTGCGCCGCCATTTTTGCAATGCCTCCGAACAAGACGATCAAGACAACGGTCCCATATACTTGAATGGGGGACAAATATTTCTACAGTCGCTTTCTAAAATCGCAATTCAGTAACATATTTCCGACCAACAATTTAAACTGACATTAACTTTATCATAACCTTCGTATCTTAAGCTAAAATTGACACCTTTTTCGAGATCGCTTTAGGTCCAAACTGTTAACATTTGTTTATGCACAATGAATAGAATAACATAAACAAAGACTAATGAATGCTAAAAATATGTTGTTAGTTCATGTTAGCTAAAGCCTTTACTATTTACCTTTTTTAAAGTGTTACCAAAAGTTTCCCTTCTGAGTCACTTGCCCCTTATTGATTACCATTGTAATCACGGTTTTGACATTTACCATGGTTGTGTGTGGATGAAGCATTTTCCTACAAAACCACAGCAATGTTTACTCTGAACAGTAAAGCTGAGATAACAGAACACTTCACACCGATCGGACGCATCATTTCAGGAAGAAGCCATCTGCTCAGGGCTTAGAGGGACCCAAGCATGCATCCGGCTTCATCATTAGTCAACACTGTGAGCTTTCTCACACGTGGCAATAAAAGCATTTACCGAAATCCGAAGAAGAGATGGGATATAGTGCGCAAACATGCACACGAGAACATCATGAGAAGATCAAAAACACATGTCACATTTCCTGTGCCCTCTAGACTACAGATCTTTTGTGGTTGATTTTTTGTTTGTTTGTAAAAGGTGGTATGGGGTAAAGTTGATTCCAGTACTGTTCGCAATTTATCTAAAAGTAATACATCTTTACTTATGTATACACCGCATTTCTTGCATGCAGTAAATATTTCATAATGCAATTCTGCAGAAATTGCCTTCGGTGAGCAGCTCACACTCGGATCTAAAGTAGACTTGCTGCCTGTTTTAACTGAATGCAAAAAATGCAAACATCTGATCACTGATTAAATCTGATCCTCTTCAGCTTGTGGCTTGTTTTCTGTAGACGTAAGACAGATCCAGACACACCAAATATCAGAATTTGAAAACGACGACTCAGAGTTGAGGAAGGGAGGTGAAAAAAACTGATTCAGATCAAGCACTTGAAGCAGGTGTGAAAACAGAATCAGAGTCAACTTTCAAACTTCACTGCTGTAACGGTGCATAACCAAGGCAAAAACACATATATCTGCTGCTAAAAGCAAAAAGGGTCAATAAGAACAGCAAACGTGGTCATCTTAAAGCAGAAGCAATATGAAATTGACACTGATATAGAGTTAATGTCATCATGACTGTTATACTGCTGCGAGCATCTGTGTATGTTTGTTCAGTATGGAAGAGGCAAAAAGCATACGCTATCTGAAATCTATACGACTCATTTTAAATGCATTATAAGTCAATATGTTAAGTGGAGCATAGACAAAACAGAAAAGCTATCTAGACATGAATCTGTTTTTTTCTGACTGAAAAGATATGTGCTGCCTCCTGTAGGAAGCAACATTTTAAAAACGGAAAACGTTTTCACTACATAGCTGTTGTAAAAGTAGTCGCAGACAGCTTTTCTGCTTATGCTTCAATGTCATTTTAAGCTTTTACATAATAAAAACAATTTCCTACAATAATTCTACATGAAAGATCTGCAGCTATGAAATAAGATCAGCTGAAAATGTGTATTGGGTCTGTGGAATGAGAAACGTGCATTACCCGAGTAATGCAGGACCAGCTGTTGAAGGGTCTCAAACTGAGCTCTGGTGGTGATGTAATATCCTCCACTGTCAAGCTTTCGGATTTTATAGTGCTTCACATGGTCCCCTTTTACATCATCCCAGTCACGAATAGACAAGGAGAAAGCACCTGCCACACAGACAAACGAGTAGTAAAAGGTAGTACATTTACGGCATTTTTAGGTTCAACTTTCAAATTATAGATGGATTCGAGTTGGTTTAGCATTGAACATTTTCTGCTCTCTTAGGGTTTGGGCACAAATGTTTGGATCCATAAAGGCCTGTGTATTACCTTTGGTGGTTTCACTTTCACGGATCAGGTAGGTGCCACGTGGATTTCCTGTGGAGAGAAGTTGCCTCTCTGCATCCTTACGGCCCAGTTTACCAAAATACCAGCTACAAGACAGAGAATTTAAATGAAACATTTGTAGTTTTACAAAAAATATTCTTGGTTAAGTTAAGCCTGCTAGGATCTGTTTGTATCTAACAAATTAAACACATCAAACATATTATTGTATTAATATATTAATTCATAACATTGAAATTTTACAATTGTTTATCCGGAAACAGCATTTTTTATACTTACATTAAAAAAGCTTTTAATATCTTTAATAAAAGTCCATGTAAAGTAAATTCTAAGTAATGTTTGGAAATGTATTTCTGAAACACATTACAAAGACTGTGAACTAACAGTTTTTCACCAATTCTGTGTTTATTCTGTTAGGATTTTTTGGGCGGAGTTGAAACGGTGGTTCAATGACATACGGAGCATGGCCCCGCCCACCACTATAATAACTATAGCATATTAGCATCAGTGGTTCGTCTTCTTAATCGCGAGGTATTGTCACCGTTCGTTACTACAGCCTATATTTTGCTAGCTAGCTATGCCTTCGTCACACAAATGCATATTAGACCACTGCTATCCTCTGAGTGGGCGTGGTTTAAAGGCTGCCAGCGGACACGCCCCCCCCCAAAAAAATCCCAGAGACAAAGAAAACAACTGCAAGATTTTCCCTCCGGCGAAAGTTAGGCTAAGTATGCTAGACTGAGCCAGCAGTTGACATCAGTGTGGCTTTTGACAATTAAATGGAAATAAACCTATTATTAATATGACATCATCGATCCACAGAAATCCCATAATGAAATGTTCCACTCTGCCGTGCCATGATTTTATTTGTCTCAAAGGCTGTGACCAACTTACAACTGCTCCGTATTTCAACATTAAAATATTTTGTCTTGTCCCAGTTCATGTGCAGAAACAACTATAAACTAACTGATGACCAGTTCTGCAACCATATCTAGATTTATTTAGATAGGGCACATGTTTGTCATGTCCTGCTGAGGGGTCTATGGGCTAAAAGCAAATGACATCATCTCACCACACCCTATACACAGCTGGCCTGTATACACAAACACACACAGCTTACTCCTCAGCCTGGATAGAGTCCACAGGAGCGACGTAATTACTGGGAATGTAGCCGGTTCCCCCTGTGGTAAGAGAGCGGGCGTCCCACCAATCACCCTCCCTGACAAAGACACAAAAAGCAAAACAGATGAACAAACATTGATTTATTTATCATGATAAGATTTTCATAGAGAATCGTTCTGGGAAAAACACATCTGCAGTTCATAAACAAAAAAACACATCTTGTCATCTGCAAATGCACTACAAACATTTAAATCAATACTACTCATTCCTGCATCACTCATGCCTCCATTCATCAATCCAATTTTCCATTTGTAAATTCATCAATCCGTCTAATTAATACACACTATACACACACACTTGTGTATCTTCATTCATACACAAATGTTGAGAGCAATCATTGGCAGCAAGAGAGAGAGAGAAAAAAAAGAGACAGACTATTCCTCTCCTTCTTTATTTGAAATTATCCTTTTATTATTATATTTATTATATAAATCTTTTCAGTGAAATCTTGAAATGTAAATTCTTACAGAATGTATTTATTATCAGTATATTGAACCAGTTGTTTATATTTTACTAAAGCCCCAGAGTCCAGACATAAAAAATATCAGTCTATACACGAGTTATCTATTAAAAAAAATGGAAATATACATGTGTTATGGATGCACGCTTTTGAGAGGCAACATACTTTGTAGGACTTCTGTAAAAATGCGAAAATGCACAAACCAGAAGCAATAATAGTCAACAAATGGAGAAGAGATGACTCGTCAAAAAACATAAAATTTTTATGTGTGCATTTACATGTATGAGGAATATGGACTGTTATGAATGTGACAATTCTGAAAACAGCCCTTTACTTTAAACATGGTTTTTTAAACCACCAAATATTGACATTTGAGGTATCAATATGATGAAAACCTTTGATAATTACTTTAGTTTTTCATGGGACATTTGCATGGAATTGCCCAAATATCAACACCAAAGTTAACAGTAATATCTCTTACCACATCTATTTCAGTAACATCTAACTTTGTAGAGCAATGAAAAATGATCTGCCTACAGCAAGTGTGTCGTTTTGCGAATTTCCCATTTATTTAATATGACTCACACAAAAAATTTCTCTCATCTCTTACGCACACACAGCATTCCTGAGAGGATTTTGTTTTAAGAAGTGCACATCCCTGTATCACTCACAGCCAGCAGAGAGAGCTCTACTGCTACGATAAACTAACTGAATACAGCTGAAAATTGATACAGCATATCAAATATCAATTAAAAACTATGTTACTTACTATGAATTAAAGTAGAAAATTGTAATTTAAATTAAATTCAAGTTGAATTCAAGTTTTGTCAGCTCAGTTTTCTTTCTCAAAATATTTAAATAGAGTGTATCTGGGAATCCCTTTTCTACCTCATTTTTAAAACAAATTTACAGTAGCTATACCAGACAAAACATGAGAGAATTACACAAGCAAATAAACAATTCTGGTTAATGGCATTGTGATGTCATACACACGAATAGCATTAGAAAAGATGCCTCCCTTAACAACAGTGTCTATTTATTTGGCAAATTGTAACACATTTGTATAAGCATTGAGGACAATGAAAATCAGAGAATCATCAAAAATGAAAATATGAAGGAAAATGACTCCGTAGCTGGGATATAAAACCTATACCCATAGGCCAAATTAATTGGAATCGTTTCATTTTTGACAAAAAATGTGAATACTAATTTGAAAAATCTGTTTCATACAAATCAGAATATAGAAGTAGAGTTATAGAAACTGCATTTTACTGTCACATTGTATTGAAAGACAAATGGGCAATTCCATGCAAATGTCAACCTTACCATGAAAAGTAAAGTTTTAAGTAAGGTTTTCACTATACTAAAAATTAATATGTCAATATTTGGTGGTTTTGGTGGTTTTTATGTTTAAGGTAAGGTGCTGTTTTCAGAATGAAATGAAATGAAATAACTATTTTATGTATCCTCTCCATTTGTTTGGTATTATTGCTTCTAGTTTGAGCATTTTAATTTGCAGAAATCCTACAAAGTATGTTGCTTTTATGAAAGTGTAGGCGAATCAAGGCGAGCTGAGGTAACGATTTAAATAGGACAGAGGAAATTAAAAGCAAATTTTAGCTGAGCTTCACACATTTATTAATCTTTCCTACTGATCAGTGGTATCTTTAGAAAAACTAGGAAACCGCATTCTCTTCTGTGCAAGTCAACTTTATTGTGTGGTTGCACTACTTGGCCTTAGACTTACGTGCTGTTGATGATTTGAAACTTTTCTCCTTTTCTGAAACTGAGATCATCTTCAGTTCGTGCTTCATAATCGTAGAGAGCAACAAACAAAGTGACACCTGTGAGAGAGAGAAAGAGAGAGAGAGAGAGAGAGAGAGAGAGAGAGAGAGAGAGAGAGAGAGAGAGAGAGAGAGAGAGAGAGAGAGAGAGAGAGAGAGAGAGAGAGAGAGAGAGAGAGAGAGAGAGAGAGAGAGAGAGAGAGAGAGAGAGAGAGAGAGAGAGAGAGAGAGAGAAAGAGAGAGAGAGAGAGAGAGAGCACTAGAGGCAATGTTGGTCTGCAGATGCTTTCAGACAGATCCAATAACATTTAAGACCTGCAATTTCAACCCGTTCTAGCCATTTCAAAAGTGAATCAGGTGTTTCAAGACCATCGTTTTTACACATACACACATGAACACACAGACACGTATAACACAACATTGTCTGGTCTGAAAGTGTCTGAAAGCTTCGAGCAGAGAGCTACACCTCCGCTAATAAACATAGAGATGTGTGGGATCAGGATGACGTACTTGCCACGTATGGTAGTGTGTAACTACACTGCTATTGCCATTTTGATAATAGTTTGTGCTCCAAACAACTCCCGAAAATCTGATCTACTCATATATAATAATCAATGCCATTCTTTTTTCATCATTAGGTGTTACCAGGAAAAATATAAAAAATAAACATACACACAATGTAAAGAAACAGAAACAACATTAATGTATGTGTTACCTGTGCCTCCTCGTGTACGAAGTGTTCCCTGGTGTACTGACGTGTTGACCCCTCCAAAGACTGTCACACCTTGTGTGACCGCTGCACCATGGAAGTTGTTGTAGTTGGGAATGGCGGTGACCCCAGTGACCCCGCCGAAGCTGGGGTAATGCTGCGGTGTTGGATCGACGCCATATCGATAACCCCCGCCGCTCTGAGACAAGCTGGTGTCCCGGTCGTCTGTTAACTTAGCAGCCTCTTTGTCCTTGCATTGCACACAGCCCATCCTCTATGATCTGAGAGAGAGAGAGAGAGAGTTTTGACTGAGGGTTTTAAGGGCTGCCATACACTCACAGATATAAGAAATAGCAGAAAAATACTTTTGGCATTCAGCCCAAATTATAAAGGATAAATCTCTCTTATTATTATTTACTCAGTGCTCAGGAAGTTCACTCACTAAAGCACAACAGACCACATGTGTTTGTGTGTGTGTTTCCGCTCATTAGTACAGGATTTCAAAACTGAAATTGATCCATCAACTACACGACAGCTAAACCGACTGCCCTTCAGGAACCTAAAATCTCCTAATCTTTATTCAAGAACATCCTGAAACCATTTTACTCTGAAGAGAGTAAAGCGATTGATGCTAAATTAAACTGTACAATAATTGTTGAAAACAGTGTAGTAAAGTATGGTATTCAAGATTTCAATTGCAAACACCACAAAAACTCTGGAGACAATTTTAATTTAGAGTCTAGACAATAACAGTCCAGATAACAACAAATGCCAGTGAACGCGATAACAGACACTCAAGCAGCTTAATCGTCATCCAGATGGAAGACGACTAATCTGGATTTTACAACCAGGTCTGTAGCTTTTTCTAACAAGATGGGTGTTTGAGAGAAAGAGAGAGACTAGAGAAATGTGCTTGTGTGCTAGTGTGTGAAAAGCATTTATGTGTTTGACTCTTTCACTTAAATTAATATGTAATGTTGCTGTTTAAGCACTAGCAAGGTTCTTCCCGGGTTTGTGATATCACAAACCCTGATTCTGAATAGCCCTCGCCCAGGGAATATGTAAAAAAAGGGGGCGAAGCCTTGCTGAATTGTGCAGTTTCATTCAAATGTTATTTATTCTGTCAATAAGATTAGTTTTAGAACACAATTTAATTGGCCAAACATCTTTATTGGTCTTTTGAAAGTGACATCACGTCTCATCAATTACAACAACACACACAAATTATAACAAGCACTGAAAGAAAATAGAAGATTTAGTAGCGAGCACAGGATCAAGAGCATCTGTGGCCATACCATGGTAAAATAAAAGGTTAAATGCTCAAACAAAATCTCTTGTTTTTATTCTTGCCGTTACTTTCACTTTTGAAAGCAAGTTAAAAATGACAATTAAATTGCACTTAAGTATGTTTTGGATAGAGACTTTTAGTTTTAGTTTAAAATTTTCACTCATTTCACAGTATAATTAAGCCTAACCCGCACTAAATGTTCATTTTTGACTGAATCAATCCTTTTAAAGCTGAAAGTTGATGAGTAATCACAAAGCCCCAGAGCTGCTTACTGTTTTAGGACAAAGGAAATAAGACCAGAGTTACTGTGTTTACACGTGTCCACTATCCACAAATGCAAAATTCCCAGATGTTCCAAAATGTGACTTATGTTCTATAATCTTTTAATTAATAACTCCTAATCAACTTGTGCTCAGTTGTAGAGGGTATAGATAAGCTATAAAAACTAAAGTCTATTCATTTAATTTCTGCAACAATACTGAATTTGAAAAGAATGTGATGCATAATGCTTATAACGTCCATTATTTTATAACATCCAAAATATGACATGACATCTGCCTTAGCTTTGAAATTAATTTATTTAACTTAGGAAATGTTTAAATATTTAAATTATTAAAATATTCTGATACAGTTAAACATGTATTTCTGTAATTTTGCATTTACAGAATTTTTTTTTTAGCATTTTGCAAAAAATACATTTCTGGTAATGGGTTTAGATCAGCTCTGTTTTACAGCAAATATGTATTTTTTTCTTTCTATTTTGCCCAGGCAAGCAAGACTCTAACCAGAAAAGAACACAAGGATCTCAAAGGGTGACAATATTCATGAATATGACAGGAGCTTTCTTTTATGTTCACCTGGGTCTAATTAACATAAACACACACACACACAATATTAAAGATGGCAGTATAACAGGTGCCAGCTGGGTCATTCTGTACTCGTTTATGACAGGAACATACAGAAACAGAGACTGTCCCCGCCCTGCTTCTCTCTCTCCTCCCTTTAATTTCTCCATTTTCTCAGTTTTTCAGCGAGATGTACCCCTGCTGTGTGTCAGAGAGCAGTTCTGCATCTTCTGTCTTACATCCTCCCCCCTTTCTCTCTCATCCTCTAATCCACAAAGCTCTCGACTCTTACCATATTTTTCAACCTCTGCCATGGATCGTTTCTTGCCCCTTAGCAAAACCGCCTGCTGGTTCTCAGTTGTGTTCACTTGGGTTCAGCCCACATCCTTTTATTTACTGCTTGAGAATGCCCATAAATAACACAACTACTGTTTACTGCAAACATGAACCCATAGCCCTTAATGAAGATCAGTTACATAATGTTCATCCAAGCAAACATAACTGTTAAATGCTTATGTGACATAAAAAACACATAAGCATTAGTAATGGACCATTAAAGATTTTTATCATGTGCATTTTTTATGCAAAATATGCTGTAATAAATGTCATTAAATGAGATTGCAAATATAAAGACCGAAATCCCACGTTACACAGTGCTACTCGTTGGCCTCCACTTTTTCAAGCGAGGCAACAATTTAAACAGACGTTTATGAGCACTGTTTAATAATATCACACATTTATATTTATATTATACACATTACATTCAATAACGGAACACCCAAGATGGCGGCACGGCTGTTCCACACCAGATTCTTTCAATCTTACTGGTTTTCATGCATCTCATTACTGCATGTTTTGTCACAGCAAATGTCATATACACCTAAGCTGACAGAGTGAATTATTGGGTAATTTTTGTGACATTAATCTTCAAAATGTCACATCTAAGAAACAAAAACTCAACTTTGGCGTTATTCAGCAACTCAACAGTAGCACTACAGTAACATCTTTTTGCATACAAACGAATACCTCAGCTTTTTAGCCTCTTTTCCACTGCGTGGTACGACTAGGCTCAGCTCGCTTTGGCTCGGCTCGTTTTTCCACTGCAGTTTAGTACCGCTTCAAAGTGGGTGGGATTATAGACTATAGTCACATCTTATAGGTTATAGTCACATCTACTGCCGTTACATCATCAAAAACGTGACACAAATCCAATGACTCTAATAGTAACAATTTTCTCTGACCAATCAGTGATCTGCAGTGTTTACATGTCACATTTTAGTATCGGTACGGCTTGCTTAAAACCTCAGTCGAGGTGGTACTAAAAAAATTTACTAGGTACTATACCCATTGAAAAAACCCCTAAAAAGTGAGCCGTGACGATCCATACCATGATTTGGGATTTGCATCACTTACATGACTGACAGGCCAATTTTGTTTACATCATCATCAATTTTTAACATGTTCAACAGCCACAACTGAAGACCATTTCTGACCCAAGAAAAACTCTGGGATGGAAGTTAACACCATAGGTATGACCTTGTCCCAGTTCTTGCCGTAACTGCTTGTAAAAAAACATCCTAGAACAGCTTTTCACACCAGGAAACAGGTTCATTACCCACCAGTGATGAATTCTATGGCCTTCATTTCTACTGTCTGTCAAACACAGCCAACATGGCTTGGTGTGGCACCACTGTGTCAGTAGAATTCAGTATTAGAAAGTGGGAGAGGGAGAGAGCGAGAGAGAGAGAGCGAGAGCGAGAGAGAGCGAGAGCGAGAGAGAGAAAGAGAGAGAGAGAGAGAGAGAGAGAGAGGGGGGGGGGGGTTGCTAAGCTTTGAACCAATGGTCCATGGCAGAGAGATGCATACTTTTATAAGATAAAAGTATTCCTTATTCACAACTTTTCAAAAGAAATTTTGGTCCCAGTGCTCAATGCATGAGCCAGAACAAATGCACAACATGCTTGCACACATTCACTATTGACCAGATAAATATTTCTGAAAGTTTGGAGCCTTGAAGATGGATTTGCATAATACGCTGCATATAAACGAGTGTATCCAGACAGTCCGCCTAAGAAAGTATCAAAAGATTTGTAGAAAAAGTACAGTCTGACCGCATCAACTCTGACCGCAAGCCACCCAATGCTGATAATCAAGAATTCAGAAATAAACAATGAACCTCCTGGAGGCTAGGCATGTAAAATAAGCAATGACCTTGGGTTAATAATGCAGATGCAGGCATGCTTTCACCCTGCCCTTTGACCTCACTTGCTCTTTGGACAATACAGCTAAAAGAGAGAAACAAAGAGGTCTTTATTTAACCCAGATTTTTTATCTGCTGCATAGTCGATTAAAAATAGAGAAAGGATTTTTTTGAGCAAATCAGATTCTGACTTTTAATGAAAGGTTAAATAAGGCTGCTATTTACAAGACATTGCATTAATACACTGACGATTGCATAAAAAGGTTGAAAATGTTGCCTTAATGCTATCACTACGTAGGAGCTTGCTAGGTTCATTTTATGTTAAATAATAGTAAACTAAAATATCTGCTGGTTCTCACAACAACGATTCTGCGATCTGTAACTTATAATAATATAATAACCCTAACCCTAAGTTTACAAAAAATAGAAGTAATGGAACCCCATGCTCCAAATCTCCATAAAGTGCTGTCCAACTCCAAAAACAAATTTCTCAAAGTCATACACATGGCGAACATATGATCTGTTCTATAATTTAAAACCAGTTTAACTCTGCACATACTGATCAATGAAGTCTTAATTCTTAGTCCAGAGATATTGATTGATGTTAATGCATGCAGGGGTGCACATGCTGTAGTGATTATACATGTAGGTCATCACATGACCCATTAACACATGATGCCACGTCGTATTCAATCTCTGTGAAAATGAATTTGTGCTTTTGTTTTGGAGAGAAAGAGGAAGCTTGGTGTTGCTTAGATAAATGCCTGGATTTCCACAATTTCCTTAAGCATAACATGAAAGGTCAAGGGTTCTGGCTTAGACAAACATCTCAAAGGCAGAGTCATTTCTTGAATGTTAAATATTCTTTTTTATACCGACTTAATATGCACAGATACCAATATCTGTGAATATTTTTATTGTGACATTAACACTGAATTCTGAGCTGGTTAACCAAAACGCAGATTACTACAATACAGCTAACTGCTTAGTGCACTCAAGCAGAATGCTTCATTTTCAGGCATGCTCTGGGGCAGGTCAGGGTTATGAAGTAAATAATATAATATAAATAATATAATATAAATTAAGAAATAACTACTATTTTTCCCCGTGCTTCTGTGTTGGATGCGCCATACTCAGTCAGAGGACACATGTTCAGGCGTTATAAGAAGTCAATATTTATTGTCAAAAAAGTTTGAAATCTGAAAATGTATCTTATACCTAACAGTGTTGGATTACTTTTATAATTGATTAACTTTTTGTAACTTCGCATCATTCAATGGCATCACAAAGCCGGGATAATCTGATATAACTATAATTGTGTTTGGCTGAAGAAAGAAGGTCATAAACCCCTAGGGTGGCACGAGGGTGAATAAATTATAGGATGTTTTTTAGTTTCCTTTGCATTTTTATGTTTAATACTCTAATTTTTTACACAAAGGGCTAATTTTGTTCTGACAAAATCTTCTGACAAGAACTACATTTTTGTCATTCAATTTCATTTCTATAGTTGGAACCAATAGTCGAGTAGGTGACACACTCCTACCTAAAAGAAAAACACTCCTCCAATCAGTCGTTTATAATTTCATAGTATTTTTTGTTTAGTATCTATGCAAGATATTGTACAGACCACTGCACTACGACATGATGTGACACAAATGTGTGACACAGTGAAAAACACTAAAAACAGATCGACCAGAAGAGAGCTATAAGGTGCCTTTGAGGTGATCGACAATGGGATACTATATACAGCTGAAAAGCATTTGAGATAATGATTTCCGTTCTCGGCTTCTAACCTTTCTGGACAGCTGCAAAATTGACAACTGTTGCATTTCATGACACTAGATACGTGTTGAGGGTGTGGTGCTCAATACATTGTTCTGCTGTAACACTGAACCCCTGTTGATTGTGTGACTGCATGATTGTGTGAAGTTACGGGGTACTTTTATCAAAAGGATGTGGTGAACCCGAGTAGGACAATGACACACAAACTTTCCACTCATGAAAAAATAAGACCACATAAGACATCTCAGAACAAACAATGAGATAATAAAATGCGACGATAACAATAACGCTAAGAAACAAGTATTTTCATTTACGTACATGGTATTACGTGGTTTATAGGCCTACAATACATGTGAGGTACCATAGAACTTTCTTGTGTGTTGATAAAACATGACTCCCACATCAGCGAAAACACATGACATGTCAAGCAGTGGCAGTAGCAATGTAGTGTGGTTGACCAGTATGAGTTTTTAATGGCCAAAGACGATATTTAGAAAAGAATTGTAAGTGATTGGCCAATAGGTTGGAGGACCAAAATTAAATTATTATTAAATTATTAATTAATTAAACCGTATATCATTTCTTATTTATCCCTTTATTCTGTAATATTCCATGAAAATACAATATATGTTGTTTAAAATATTGCACAGGTTTTTTAATAATAGACTGAATTTCTGAATGAAGCGATTTAATGAATATGTCCAGACTAGCCATCAGGGGGACACATTCTGATTTACATTTATGTAGTTATTTAATTATTATTACTAATTTTCATTCATAAAACAGTTAGTTCCAGTCCTTGAAGCTGATTGGTCAATAGCTGTGTTTTATTCGTGATAATTTTGATTATTGACTGTCCAATGCAAAATAAAGAACTGAGTAGTAGAAAATACGCTGACATGTTCCCTCTCAACATTGGCTTTAGTTGGCTTATTAAAGTGTGTAGTATTTTTATCTAGTGTCTAAGACTTCTATCAGTCACACTGAGCATCAACACAAAAGGAGTGGCTTCAATCCAAATGATTAAACAACAGCTCACCGTCAAACGTTTAAACAGAGGTCAGTAAGACACTACACACAACCAGAAACAATAAAGAAGACAGGCAAGTTGTGGAAAATAACAGGATAAAGATGTCCCACTTTTATGTCCCACTGGCCTCATTTCTCCAGAACATGTACAGTATGCACATCAGGCCACCAAGCCACGACATGCCAACCAAAAAATTTCTTTAGCATGATTTCAACTACAGATGCAAATTATAGTATGAACTTCTATCTATTTCATTGGTGGCTTCTTTTTGGTATTTTTTTTGAGATGACATCGCAGCTCAAGAGTGTTACTGTTAACTCTTACTTTATAATAGGTGTGCTTGTTTATCACAACATAAAAGCTCAATTCATTTTGTAACACAAAACTTTATAGGAAATGTTTCCCCCAGCTTGTGCATTTGTGGTCAAGTTGCAGACTTACAAACTTGTTTTAATACCTCTGCAATTGTGTTTGCACAGTGATGCAGATACACAACATAATCTGGGCATCGCTGACACGTAACAAAACCTAATTCTGGTGCTTTTTCCAGTGTACTGTGAACAAAACATGATTTAAATATAACACATCATCCAAATAAGCATTATTCTTTCAAAATAAGCACTTATTTCACTTATTCACATTAATAGTTCATAGTTCAATTCTAATCTAATCATGATACAAAACTCAGGAAAAAATATTTGACAAATTTTCATAACAATACATATAAACTAAAAAAATAATAAAAAACGTTATTGGTATTTAAAAAATGCTAAAATTAAAAATACAAAAAAGTAAAAAAATCTAAAATTGAA
Source organism: Beaufortia kweichowensis (assembly GCA_019155185.1). Taxonomy (NCBI): domain Eukaryota; kingdom Metazoa; phylum Chordata; class Actinopteri; order Cypriniformes; family Gastromyzontidae; genus Beaufortia; species Beaufortia kweichowensis. The sequence continues at coordinate 14,104,194 of CM032807.1, forward strand.
CAAATTGTAGATTGGATTGTGCATTTTCATGTGTATGGTGACCAGGTTAAAACAATGATCAAAGGTTGTAAATTTATTTGAACTTATGGTATATTGGCACAAAAGCTCACGCTCCAATTCAGTCTATTTTGTGTTGCTGGTGTTCACACTGTTAAGGGTAACTTTAATAAACTGTTTGATTTCAAGTACAGTTTTTAATTTCTATTTTCTGTAGCAACACTGAGAAACATAACTCGAAGAAGACACAAGACATGACCCTTAGAATGGCTGAACAGCGGCTAACCAAAGTTTGTGGTATTCAAAGTAAGAACAGAAATAGCTTATGTTACTATTGTAGGCAATCATAACTTCAACCACATTTCAGAATCCAACCTGATGTTTATCAATAACCGCTAATCAAAGACCAGCTGCTGAGAGGTCAATCTACTTAACTCCTAAAATACTTGACTTATCGTATTTGCATATCTTATATCAGATGTAATGAAACAAAGTATTTTAAAAAGTCATACAAAAACAGATAAAGACACTCAGTGCACATAGGAAGAAGCATTTAACCAAACATGTGTAAAGCTCTTGTTTGTGTGTCCATTTCTGAGAACATGACCACACACCACAGCAACAGGAAACAAGCTCTCTCTCTTTACTCTTGTCTCTTTACATACGTTGAAGAAACACACCTGCAAAGCTACAGCACTCAGACGCTCATATATGATGCTGAAATTGAACCGGCAGAAAAAGAAATCTTTGTAAAGCTGCATTGTGTGACTAAACTCACCAGTATGTGAAGACGCAAACAAGAACCATGTGCCCTTTAAGACGCCCCGCACAATATGTGTATCACCAGGAAGGAACAGCTGGGTCTTTCCAATCCTTATCTATCCATTAAAACGTATTAATACTGCCAAATAAACCCTTGAATGTGACAGGCTGTGCTCGCTTTCCTCTTAACTATGAGAACACAGCGTTAAACTGCAGCTGCAGTGAGACCATGTGGGTACATGATGTG